>CM059576.1:53471951-54671951 GCA_030386875.1 Morinoia aosen | reverse complement strand
ACAAAGGAGTACAGAAGGTATCTCTACAGCGCACAAAGGAGTACAGGAAATATCTCTAGAACGTACAAAGGAGTACACGAGGTATCTCTACAGCGTACAAAGGAGTACAGAAGGTATCTCTACAGCGCACAAAGGAGTACAGAAGGTATCTCTACAGCGCACAAAGAAGTACAGAAGGTATCTCTACTGCGCACAAAAGAGTACAGAAGGTATCTCTACAGCGCACAAAGGAGTACAGAAGGTATCTCTACAGCGCACAAAGGAGTACAGAAGGTATCTCTACAGCGCACAAAGGAGTACAGAAGGTATCTCTACAGCGCACAAAGGAGTACAGAAGGTATCTCTACAGCGCACAAAGGAGTACAAAAGGTATCTCTACAGCGCACAAAGGAGTACAGAAGGTATCTCTACAGCGCACAAAGGAGTACAGAAGGAATCTCTACAGTGCACAAAGGAGTACAGAAGGTATCTCTACAGCGCACAAAGGAGTACAGAAGGTATCTCTACAGCGCACAAAGGAGTACAGAAGGTATCTCTACAGCGCACAAAGGAGTACAGGAAATATCTCTAGAACGTACAAAGGAGTACACGAGGTATCTCTACAGCGTACAAAGGAGTACAGAAGGTATCTCTACAGCGCACAAAGGAGTACAGAAGGTATCTCTACAGCGCACAAAGGAGTACAGAAAGTATCTCTACAGCGCACAAAGGAGTACAGAAGGTATCTCTACAGCGCACAAAGGAGTACAGAAGGTATCTCTACAGCGCACAAAGGAGTACAGAAGGTATCTCTACAGCGCACAAAGGAGTACAGAAGGTATCTCTACAGCGCACAAAGGAGTACAGAAGGTATCTCTACAGCGCACAAAGGAGTACAGAAGGTATCTCTACAGCGCACAAAGGAGTACAGAAGGTATCTCTACAGCGCACAAAGGAGTACAGAAGGTATCTCTACAGCGCACAAAGGAGTACAGAAGGTATCTCTACAGCGCACAAAGGAGTACAGAAGGTATCTCTACAGCGCACAAAGGAGTACAGAAGGTATCTCTACAGCGCACAAAGGAGTACAGAAGGTATCTCTACAGCGCACAAAGGAGTACAGAAGGTATCTCTACAGCGCACAAAGGAGTACAGGAAATATCTCTAGAACGTACAAAGGAGTACACGAGGTATCTCTACAGCGTACAAAGGAGTACAGAAGGTATCTCTACAGCGCACAAAGGAGTACAGAAGGTATCTCTACAGCGCACAAAGGAGTACAGAAGGTATCTCTACAGCGCACAAAGGAGTACAGAAGGTATCTCTACAGCGCACAAAGGAGTACAGGAAATATCTCTAGAACGTACAAAGGAGTACACGAGGTATCTCTACAGCGTACAAAGGAGTACAGAAGGTATCTCTACAGCGCACAAAGGAGTACAGGAAATATCTCTAGAACGTACAAAGGAGTACACGAGGTATCTCTACAGCGTACAAAGGAGTACAGAAGGTATCTCTACAGCGCACAAAGGAGTACAGAAGGTATCTCTACAGCGCACAAAGGAGTACAGAAGGTATCTCTACAGCGCACAAAGGAGTACAGAAGGTATCTCTACAGCGCACAAAGGAGTACAGGAAATATCTCTAGAACGTACAAAGGAGTACACGAGGTATCTCTACAGCGTACAAAGGAGTACAGAAGGTATCTCTACAGCGCACGAAGGAGTACAGAAGGTATCTCTACAGCGCACAAAGGAGTACAGAAGGTATCTCTACAGCGCACAAAGGAGTACAGAAGGTATCTCTACAGCGCACAGAGGAGTACAGAAAATGTCTCTAGAACGTACAAAGGAGTACACGAGGTATCCCTACAGCGTACAAAGGAGTACAGAAGGTATCTCTACAGCGCACAAAGGAGTACAGAAGGTATCTCTACAGCGCACAAAGGAGTACAGAAGGTATCTCTACAGCGCACAAAGGAGTACAGAAGGTTTCTCTACAGCGCACAAAGGAGTACAGAAGGTATCTCTTCAGCGCACAAAGGAGTACAGAAGGTATCTCTACAGCGCACAAAGGAGTACAGAAGGTATCTCTACAGCGCACAAAGGAGTACAGAAGGTATCTCTACAGCGCACAAAGGAGTACAGGAAATATCTCTAGAACGTACAAAGGAGTACACGAGGTATCTCTACAGCGTACAAAGGAGTAATGAAGGTATCTCTACAGCGCACAAAGGAGTACAGGAAATATCTCTAGAACGTACAAAGGAGTACACGAGGTATCTCTACAGCGTACAAAGGAGTACAGAAGGTATCTCTACAGCGCACAAAGGAGTACAGAAGGTATCTCTACAGCGCACAAAGGAGTACACAAGGTATCTCTACAGCGCACAAAGGAGAACAGAAGGTATCTCTACAGCGCACAAAGGAGTACAGAAGGTATCTCTTCAGCGCACAAAGGAGTACAGGAAATATCTCTAGAACGTACAAAGGAGTACACGAGGTATCTCTACAGCGTACAAAGGAGTACAGAAGGTATCTCTACAGCGCACAAAGGAGTACAGAAGGTATCTCTACAGCGCACAAAGGAGTACAGAAGGTATCTCTACAGCACACAAAGGAGTACAGAAGGTATCTCTACAGCGCACAAAGGAGTACAGAAGGTATCTCTACAGCGCACAAAGGAGTACAGGAAATATCTCTAGAACGTACAAAGGAGTACACGAGGTATCTCTACAGCGTACAAAGGAGTATAGAAGGTATCTCTACAGCGCACAAAGGAGTACAGAAAGTATCTCTACAGCGCACAAAGGAGTACAGAAGGTATCTCTACAGCGCACAAAGGAGTATAGAAGGTATCTCTACAGCGCACAAAGGAGTACAGAAGGTATCTCTACAGCGCACAAAGGAGTACAGAAGGTATCTCTACAGCGCACAAAGGAGTACAGAAGGTATCTCTACAGCGAACAAAGGAGTACAGGAAATATCTCTAGAACGTGCGAAGGAGTACACGAGGTATCTCTACAGCGTACAAAGGAGTACAGAAGGTATCTCTACAGCGCACAAAGGAGTACAGAAGGTATCTCTTCAGCGCACAAAGGAGTACAGAAGGTATCTCTACAGCGCACAAAGGAGTACAGAAGGTATCTCTACAGCGCACAAAGGAGTACAGGAAATATCTCTAGAACGTACAAAGGAGTACACGAGGTATCTCTACAGCGTACAAAGGAGTACAGAAGGTATCTCTACAGCGCACAAAGGAGTACAGAAGGTATCTCTACAGCGCACAAAGGAGTACAGAAGGTATCTCTACAGCGCACAAAGGAGTACAGAAGGTATCTCTACAGCGCACAAAGGAGTACAGGAAATATCTCTAGAACGTACAAAGGAGTACAGAAGGTATCTCTACAGCGCACAAAGGAGTACAGAAGGTATCTCTACAGCGCACAAAGAAGTACAGAAGGTATCTCTACAGTGCACAAAGGAGTACACGAGGTATCTCTACAGCGTACAAAGGAGTACAGAAGGTATCTCTACAGCGCACAAAGGAGTACAGAAAGTATCTCTACAGCGCACAAAGGAGTACAGAAGGTATCTCTACAGCGCACAAAGGAGTACAGGAAATATCTCTAGAACGTACAAAGGAGTATAGATGGTATCTCTACAGCGCACAAAGGAGTACAGAAGGTATCTCTACAGCGCACAAAGGAGTACAGAAGGTATCTCTACAGCGCACAAAGGAGTACAGAAGGTATCTCTACAGCGCACAAAGGAGTACAGAAGGTATCTCTACAGCGCACAAAGGAGTACAGGAAATATCTCTAGAACGTACAAAGGAGTACACGAGGTATCTCTACAGCGTACAAAGGAGTACAGAAGGTATCTCTACAGCGCACAAAGGAGTACAGAAGGTATCTCTACAGCGCACAAAGGAGTACAGAAGGTATCTCTACAGCGCACAAAGGAGTACAGAAGGTATCTCTACAGCGCACAAAGGAGTACAGGAAATATCTCTAGAACGTACAAATGAGTACACGAGGTATCTCTACAGCGTACAAAGGAGTACAGAAGGTATCTCTACAACGCACAAAGGAGTACAGAAGGTATCTCTACAGCGCACAAAGGAGTACAGAAGGTATCTCTACAGCGCACAAAGGAGTACAGAAGGTATCTCTACAGCGCACAAAGGAGTACAGAAGGTATCTCTACAGCGCACAAAGGAGTACAGAAGGTATCTCTACAGCGCACAAAGGAGTACAGGAAATATCTCTAGAACGTACAAAGGAGTACAGGAAATATCTCTAGAACGTACAAAGGAGTACACGAGGTATCTCTACAGCGTACAAAGGAGTACAGAAGGTATCTTTACAGCGCACAAAGGCGTACAGAAGGTATCTCTACACCGCACAAAGGAATACAGAAGGTATCTCTACAGCGCACAAAGGAGTACAGAAGGTATCTCTACAGCGCACAAAGGAGTACAGGAAATATCTCTAGAACGTACAAAGGAGTACAGAAGGTATCTCTACAGCGTACAAAGGAGTACAGAAAGTATCTCTACAGCGCACAAAGGAGTACAGAAGGTATCTCTACAGCGCAGAAAGGAGTACAGAAGGTATCTCTACACCGCACAAAGGAGTACAGAAGGTATCTCTACAGCGCACAAAGGAGTACAGAAGGTATCTCTACAGCGCACAAAGGAGTACAGGAAATATCTCTAGAACGTACAAAGGAGTACACGAGGTATCTCTATAGCGTACAAAGGAGTACAGAAGGTATCTCTACAGCGCACAAAGGAGTACAGAAGGTATCTCTACAGCGCACAAAGGAGTACAGAAAGTATCTCTACAGCACACAAAGGAGTACAGAAGGTATCTCTACAGCGCACAAAGGAGTACAGAAGGTATCTCTACAGCGCACGAAGGAGTACAGAAGGTATCTCTACAGCGCACAAAGGAGTACAGAAGGTATCTCTACAGCGCACAAAGGAGTACAGAAGGTATCTCTACAGCGCACAAAGGAGTACAGAAGCTATCTCTACAGCGCACAAAGGAGTACAGAAGGTATCTCTACAGCGCACAAAGGAGTACAGAAGGTATCTCTACAGCGCACAAAGGAGTACAGAAGGTATCTCTACAGCGCACAAAGGAGTAGAGAAGGTATCTCTACAGCGCACAAAGGAGTACAGAAGGTATCTCTACAGCGCACAAAGGAGTACAGGAAATATCTCTAGAACGTACAAAGGAGTACACGAGGTATCTCTACAGCGTACAAAGGAGTACAGAAGGTATCTCAACAGCGCACAAAGGAGTACAGAAGGTATCTCTACAGCGCACAAAGGAGTACATAAGGTATCTCTACAGCGCACAAAGGAGTACAGAAGGTATCACTACAGCGCACAAAGGAGTACAGAAGGTATCTCTACAGCGCACAAAGGAGTACAGAAGGTATCTCTACAGCGCACAAAGGAGTACAGAAGGTATCTCTACAGCGCACAAAGGAGTGCAGAAGGTATCTTTACAGCGCACAAAGGAGTACAGAAGGTATCTCTACAGCGCACAAAGGAGTACAGAAGGTATCTCTACAGTGCACAAAGGAGTACAGAAGGTATCTCTACAGCGCACAAAGGAGTACAGAAGGTATCTCTACAGTGCACAAAGGAGTACAGAAGGTATCTCTACAACGCACAAAGGAGTACAGAAGGTATCTCTACAGCGCACAAAGGAGTACAGAAGGTATCTCTACAGCGCACAAAGGAGTACAGAAGGTATCTCTACAGCGCACAAAGGAGTACAGGAAATATCTCTAGAACGTACAAAGGAGTACACGAGGTATCTCTACAGCGTGCAAAGGAGTACAAAAGGTATCTCTACAGCGCACAAAGGAGTACAGAAGGTATCTCTACAGCGCACAAAGGAGTACAGAAGGTATCTCTACAGCGCACAAAGAAGTACAGAAGGTATCTCTACAGCGCACAAAGGAGTACAGGAAATATCTCTAGAACGTACAAAGGAGTACACGAGGTATCTCTACAGCGTACAAAGGAGTACAGAAGGTATCTCTACAGCGCACAAAGGAGTACAGAAGGTATCTCTACAGCGTACAAAGGAGTACAGAAGGTATCTCTACAGCGCACAAAGGAGTACAGAAGGTATCTCTACAGCGCACAAAGGAGTACAGAAGGTATCTCTACAGCGCACAAAGGAGTACAGAAGGTATCTCTACAGCGTACAAAGGAGTACAGAAGGTATCTCTACAGCGCACAAAGGAGTACAGGGAATATCTCTAGAACGTACAAAGGAGTACAGAAGGTATCTCTACAGCGCACAAAGGAGTACAGAAGGTATCTCTACAGCGCACAAAGAAGTACAGAAGGTATCTCTACAGCGCACAAAGGAGTACACGAGGTATCTCTACAGCGTACAAAGGAGTACAGAAGGTATCTCTACAGCGCACAAAGGAGTACAGAAAGTATCTCTACAGCGCACAAAGGAGTACAGAAGGTATCTCTACAGCGCACAAAGGAGTACAGGAAATATCTCTAGAACGTACAAAGGAGTATAGAAGGTATCTCTACAGCGCACAAAGGAGTACAGAAGGTATCTCTACAGCGCACAAAGGAGTACAGAAGGTATCTCTACAGCGCACAAAGGAGTACAGAAGGTATCTCTACAGCGCACAAAGGAGTACAGAAGGTATCTCTACAGCGCACAAAGGAGTACAGGAAATATCTCTAGAACGTACAAAGGAGTACACGAGGTATCTCTACAGCGTACAAAGTAGTACAGAAGGTATCTCTACAGCGCACAAAGGAGTACAGAAGGTATCTCTACAGCGCACAAAGGAGTACAGAAGGTATCTCTACAGCGCACAAAGGAGTACAGAAGGTATCTCTACAGCGCAGAAAGGAGTACAGGAAATATCTCTAGAACGTACAAATGAGTACACGAGGTATCTCTACAGCGTACAAAGGAGTACAGAAGGTATTTCTACAACGCACAAAGGAGTACAGAAGATATCTCTACAGCGCACAAAGGAGTACAGAAGGTATCTCTACAGCGCACAAAGGAGTACAGAAGGTATCTCTACAGCGCACAAAGGAGTACAGAAGGTATCTCTACAGCGCACAAAGGAGTACAGAAGGTATCTCTACAGCGCACAAAGGAGTACAGGAAATATCTCTAGAACGTACAAAGGAGTACAGGAAATATCTCTAGAACGTACAAAGGAGTACACGAGGTATCTCTACAGCGTACAAAGGAGTACGGAAGGTATCTCTACAGCGCACAAAGGCGTACAGAAGGTATCTCTACACCGCACAAAGGAGTACAGAAGGTATCTCTACAGCGCACAAAGGAGTACAGAAGGTATCTCTACAGCGCACAAAGGAGTACAGGAAATATCTCTAGAACGTACAAAGGAGTACAGAAGGTATCTCTACAGCGTACAAAGGAGTACAGAAGGTATCTCTACAGCGCACAAAGGAGTACAGAAGGTATCTCTACAGCGCACAAAGGAGTACAGAAGGTATCTCTACAGCGCACAAAGGAGTACAGAAGGTATCTCTACAGCGCACAAAGGAGTACAGAAGGTATCTCTACAGCGCACAAAGGAGTACAGGAAATATCTCTAGAACGTACAAAGGAGTACACGAGGTATCTCTACAGCGTACAAAGGAGTACAGAAGGTATCTCTACAGCGCACAAAGGAGTACAGAAGGTATCTCTACAGCGCACAAAGGAGTACAGAAGGTATCTCTACAGCGCACAAAGGAGTACAGAAGGTATCTCTACAGCGCACAAAGGAATACAGAAGGTATCTCTACAGCGCACAAAGGAGTACAGAAGGTATCTCTACAGCGCACAAAGGAGTACAGAAAGTATCTCTACAGCGCACAAAGGAGTACAGAAGGTATCTCTACAGCGCACAAAGGAGTACAGAAGGTATCTCTACAGCGCACAAAGGAGTACAGAAGGTATCTCTACAGCGCACAAAGGAGTACAGAAGGTATCTCTACAGCGCACAAAGGAGTACAGAAGGTATCTCTACAGCGCACAAAGGAGTAAAGAAGGTATCTCTACAGCGCACAAAGGAGTACAGAAGGTATCTCTACAGCGCACAAAGGAGTACAGGAAATATCTCTAGAACGTACAAAGGAGTACACGAGGTATCTCTACAGCGTACAAAGGAGTACAGAAGGTATCTCAACAGCGCACAAAGGAGTACAGAAGGTATCTCTACAGCGCACAAAGGAGTACATAAGGTATCTCTACAGCGCACAAAGGAGTACAGAAGGTATCACTACAGCGCACAAAGGAGTACAGAAGGTATCTCTACAGCGCACAAAGGAGTACAGAAGGTATCTCTACAGCGCACAAAGGAGTACAGAAGGTATCTCTACAGCGCACAAAGGAGTGCAGAAGGTATCTCTACAGCGCACAAAGGAGTACAGAAGGTATCTCTACAGCGCACAAAGGAGTACAGAAGGTATCTCTACAGTGCACAAAGGAGTACAGAAGGTATCTCTACAGCGCACAAAGGAGTACAGAAGGTATCTCTACAGTGCACAAAGGAGTACAGAAGGTATCTCTACAGCGCACAAAGGAGTACAGAAGGTATCTTTACAGCGCACAAAGGAGTACAGAAGGTATCTCTACAGCGCACAAAGGAGTACAGAAGGTATCTCTACAGCGCACAAAGGAGTACAGGAAATATCTCTAGAACGTACAAAGGAGTACACGAGGTATCTCTACAGCGTGCAAAGGAGTACAAAAGGTATCTCTACAGCGCACAAAGGAGTACAGAAGGTATCTCTACAGCGCACAAAGGAGTACAGAAGGTATCTCTACAGCGCACAAAGGAGTACAGAAGGTATCTCTACAGCGCACAAAAGAGTACAGGAAATATCTCTAGAACGTACAAAGGAGTACACGAGGTATCTCTACAGCGTACAAAGGAGTACAGAAGGTATCTCTACAGCGCACAAAGAAGTACAGAAGGTATCTCTACAGCGTACAAAGGAGTACAGAAGGTATCTCTACAGCGCACAAAGGAGTACAGAAGGTATCTCTACAGCGCACAAAGGAGTACAGAAGGTATCTCTACAGCGCACAGAGGAGTACAGAAGGTATCTCTACAGCGCACAAAGGAGTACAGGAAATATCTCTAGAACGTACAAAGGAGTACAGAATGTATCTCTACAGCGTACAAAGGAGTACAGAAGGTATCTCTACAGCGCACAAAGGAGTACAGAAGGTATCTCTACAGCGCACAAAGGAGTACAGAAGGTACCTCTACAGCGCACAAAGGAGTACAGAAGGTATCTCTACAGCGCACAAAGGAGTACAGAAGGTATCTCTACAGCGCACAAAGGAGTACAGGAAATATCTCTAGATCGTACAAAGGAGTACACGAGGTATCTCTACAGCGTACAAAGGAGTACAGAAGGTATCTTTACAGCGCACAAAGGAGTACAGAAGGTATATCTACAGCGCACAAAGGAGTACAGAAGGTATCTCTACAGCGCACAAAGGAGTACAGAAGGTATCTCTACAGCGCACAAAGGAGTACAGAAGGTATCTCTACAGCGCACAAAGGAGTACAGAAGGTATCTCTACAGCGCACAAAGGAGTACAGAAGGTATCTCTACAGCGCACAAAGGAGTACAGAAGGTATCTCTACAGCGCACACAGGAGTACAGAAGGTATCTCTACAGCGCTCAAAGGAGTACAGAAGGTATCTCTACAGCGCACAAAGGAGTACAGAAGGAATCTCTACAGTGCACAAAGAAGTACAGAAGGTATCTCTACAGCGCACAAAGGAGTACAGAAGGTATCTCTACAGCGCACAAAGGAGTACAGGAAATATCTCTAGAAAGTACAAAGGAGTACACGAGGTATCTCTACAGCGTACAAAGGAGTACAGAAGGTATCTCTACAGCGCACAAAGGAGTACAGAAGGTATCTCTACAGCGCACAAAGGAGTACAGAAGGTATCTCTACAGCGCACAAAGGAGTACAGGAAATATCTCTAGAACGTACAAAGGAGTACAGAAGGTATCTCTACAGCGCACAAAGGAGTACTGAAGGTATCTCTACAGCTCACAAAGGAGTACAGAAGGTATCTCTACAGCGCACAAAGGAGTACAGAAGGTATCTCTACAGCGCAAAAAGGAGTACAGAAGGTATCTCTACAGCGCACAAAGGAGTACAGAAGGTATCTCTACAGCGCACAAAGGAGTACAGGAAATATCTCTAGAACGTACAAAGGAGTACAGAAGGTATCTCTACAGCGCACAAAGAAGTACAGAAGGTATCTCTACAGCGCACAAAGGAGTACAGAAGGTATCTCTACAGCGCACAACGGAGTACAGAAGGTATCTCTACAGCGCACAAAGGAGTACAGAAGGTATCTCTACAGCGCACAAAGGAGTACATAAGGTATCTCTACAGCGCACAAAAGAGTACAGAAGGTATCTCTACAGCGCACAAAGGAGTACAGAAGGTATCTCTACAGCGCACAAAGGAGTACAAGAAATATCTCTAGAACGTACAAAGGAGTACACGAGGTATCTCTACAGCGTACAAAGGAGTACAGAAGGTATCTCTACAGCGCACAAAGGAGTACAGAAGGTATCTCTACAGCGCACAAAGGAGTACAGAAGGTATCTCTACAGCGCACAAAGGAGTACAGAAGGTATCTCTACAGCGCAAAAAGGAGTACAGAAGGTATCTCTACAGCGCACAAAGGAGTACAGAAGGTATCTCTACAGCGCACAAAGGAGTACAGGAAATATCTCTAGAACGTACAAAGGAGTACAGAAGGTATCTCTACAGCGCACAAAGAAGTACAGAAGGTATCTCTACAGCGCACAAAGGAGTACAGAAGGTATCTCTACAGCGCACAACGGAGTACAGAAGGTATCTCTACAGCGCACAAAGGAGTACAGAAGGTATCTCTACAGCGCACAAAGGAGTACAGAAGGTATCTCTACAGCGCACAAAAGAGTACAGAAGGTATCTCTACAGCGCACAAAGGAGTACAGAAGGTATCTCTACAGCGCACAAAGGAGTACAAGAAATATCTCTAGAACGTACAAAGGAGTACACGAGGTATCTCTACAGCGTACAAAGGAGTACAGAAGGTATCTCTACAGCGCACAAAGGAGTACAGGAAATATCTCTAGAAAGTACAAAGGAGTACACGAGGTATCTCTACAGCGTACAAAGGAGTACAGAAGGTATCTCTACAGCGCACAAAGGAGTACAGAAGGTATCTCTACAGCGCACAAAGGAGTACAGAAGGTATCTCTACAGCGCACAAAGGAGTACAGGAAATATCTCTAGAACGTACAAAGGAGTACAGAAGGTATCTCTACAGCGCACAAAGGAGTACTGAAGGTATCTCTACAGCTCACAAAGGAGTACAGAAGGTATCTCTACAGCGCACAAAGGAGTACAGAAGGTATCTCTACAGCGCAAAAAGGAGTACAGAAGGTATCTCTACAGCGCACAAAGGAGTACAGAAGGTATCTCTACAGCGCACAAAGGAGTACAGGAAATATCTCTAGAACGTACAAAGGAGTACAGAAGGTATCTCTACAGCGCACAAAGAAGTACAGAAGGTATCTCTACAGCGCACAAAGGAGTACAGAAGGTATCTCTACAGCGCACAACGGAGTACAGAAGGTATCTCTACAGCGCACAAAGGAGTACAGAAGGTATCTCTACAGCGCACAAAGGAGTACAGAAGGTATCTCTACAGCGCACAAAAGAGTACAGAAGGTATCTCTACAGCGCACAAAGGAGTACAGAAGGTATCTCTACAGCGCACAAAGGAGTACAAGAAATATCTCTAGAACGTACAAAGGAGTACACGAGGTATCTCTACAGCGTACAAAGGAGTACAGAAGGTATCTCTACAGCGCACAAAGGAGTACAGAAGGTATCTCTACAGCGCACAAAGGAGTACAGGAAATATCTCTAGAACGTACAAAGGAGTACAGAAGGTATCTCTACAGCGCACAAAGGAGTACAGAAGGTATCTCTACAGCGCACAAAGGAGTACAGAAGGTATCTCTACAGCGCACAAAGGAGTACAGAAGGTATCTCTACAGCGCACAAAGGAGTACAGGAAATATCTCTAGAACGTACAAAGGAGTACACGAGGTATCTCTACAGCGTACAAAGGAGTACAGAAGGTATCTTTACAGCGCACAAAGGAGTACAGGAAATATCTCTAGAACGTACAAAGGAGTACACGAGGTATCTCTACAGTGTACAAAGGAGTACAGAAGGTATCTCTACAGCGCACAAAGGAGTACAAAAGGTATCTCTACAGTGCACAAAGGAGTACCGAAGGTATCTCTACAGCGCACAAAGGAGTACAGAAGGTATCTCTACAGCGCACAAAGGAGTACAGGAAATATCTCTAGAACGTACAAAGGAGTACAGGAAATATCTCTAGAACGTACAAAGGAGTACACGAGGTATCTCTACAGCGTACAAAGGAGTACAGAAGGTATCTCTACAGCGCACAAAGGAGTACAGAAGGTATCTCTACAGCGCACAAAGGAGTACAGAAGGAATCTCTACAGCGCACAAAGGAGTACAGGAAATATCTCTAGAACGTACAAAGGAGTACAGAAGGTATCTCTACAGCGTACAAAGGAGTACAAAAGGTATCTCCACAGCGCACAAAGGAGCACAGAAGGTATCTCTACAGCGCACAAAGGAAAACAGAAGGTATCTCTACAGCGCACAAAGGATTACAGAAGGTATCTCTACAGCGCACAAAGGAGTACAGAAGGTATCTCTACAGCGCACAAAGGAGTACAGGAAATATCTCTAGAACGTACAAAGGAGTACACGAGGTATCTCTACAGCGTACAAAGGAGTACAGAAGGTATCTCTACAGCGCACAAAGGAGTACAGAAGGTATCTCTACAGCGCACAAAGGAGTACAGAAGGTATTTCTACAGCGCACAAAGGAGTACAGAAGGTATCTCTACAGCGCACAAAGGAGTACAGAAGGTATCTCTACAGCGCACAAAGGAGTAGAGAAGGTATCTCTACAGCACACAAAGGAGTACAGAAGGTATCTCTACAGCGCACAAAGGAGTACAGGAAATATCTCTAGAACGTACAAAGGAGTACACGAGGTATCTCTACAGCGTACAAAGGAGTACAGAAGGTATCTCAACAGCGCACAAAGGAGTACAGAAGGTATCTCTACAGCGCACAAAGGAGTACAGAAGGTATCTCTACAGCGCACAAAGGAGTACAGAAGGTATCTCTACAGCGCACAAAGGAGTACAGAAGGTATCTCTACAGCGCACAAAGGAGTACAGAAGGTATCTCTACAGCGCACAAAGGAGTACAAAAGGTATCTCTACAGCGCACAAAGGAGTGCAGAAGGTATCTCTACAGCGCACAAAGGAGTACAGAAGGTATCTCTACAGTGCACAAAGGAGTACAGAAGGTATCTCTACAGCGCACAAAGGAGTACAGAAGGTATCTCTACAGCGCACAAAGGAGTACAGAAGGTATCTCTACAGCGCACAAAGGAGTACAGGAAATATCTCTAGAACGTACAAAGGAGTACACGAGGTATCTCTACAGCGTACAAAGGAGTACAGAAGGTATCTCTACAGCGCACAAAGGAGTACAGAAGGTATCTCTACAGCGCACAAAGGAGTACAGAAGGTATCTCTACAGCGCACAAAGGAGTACAGAAGGTATCTCTACAGCGCACAAAGGAGTACAGGAAATACCTCTAGAACGTACAAAGGAGTACACGAGGTATTTCTACATCGTACAAAGGAATACAGAAGGTATCTCTACAGCGCACAAAGGAGTACAGAAGGTATCTCTACAGCGCACAAAGGAGTACAGAAGGTATCTCTACAGCGCACAAAGGAGTACAGAAGGTTTCTCTACAGCGCACAAAGGAGTACAGAAGGTATCTCTAAAGCGCACAAAGGAGTACAGAAGGTATCTCTACAGCGCACAAAGGAGTACAGAAGGTATATCTACAGCGCACAAAGGAGTACAGAAGGTATCTCTACAGCGCACAAAGGAGTACAGGAAATATCTCTAGAACGTACAAAGGAGTACACAAGGTATCTCTACAGCGTACAAAGGAGTAATGAAGGTATCTCTACAGCGCACGAAGGAGTACAGGAAATATCTCTAGAACGTACAAAGGAGTACACGAGGTATCTCTACAGCGTACAAAGGTGTACAGAAGGTATCTCTACAGCGCACAAAGGAGTACAGAAGGTATCTCTACAGCGCACAAAGGAGTACACGAGGTATCTCTACAGCGCAAAAAGGAGTACAGAAGGTATCACTACAGCGCACAAAGGAGTACAGAAGGTATCACTACAGCGCACAAAGGAGTACAGGAAATATCTCTAGAACGTACAAAGGAGTACACGAGGTATCTCTACAGCGTACAAAGGAGTACAGAAGGTATCTCTACAGCGCACAAAGGAGTACAGAAGGTATCTCTACAGCGCTCAAAGGAGTACAGAAGGTATCTCTACAGCACACAAAGGAGTACAGAAGGTATCTCTACAGCGCACAAAGGAGTACAGAAGGTATCTCTACAGCGCACAAAGGAGTACAGGAAATATCTCTAGAACGAACAAAGGAGTACACGAGGTATCTCTACAGCGTACAAAGGAGTACAGAAGGTATCTCTACAGCGCACAAAGGAGTACAGAAAGTATCTCTACAGCGCACAAAGGAGTACAGAAGGTATCTCTACAGCGCACAAAGGAGTATAGAAGGTATCTCTACAGCGCACAAAGGAGTACAGAAGGTATCTCTACAGCGCACAAAGGAGTACAGAAGGTATCTCTACAGCGCACAAAGGAGTACAAAAGGTATCTCTACAGCGCACAAAGGAGTACAGGAAATATCTCTAGAACGTACAAAGGAGTACACGAGGTATCTCTACAGCGTACAAAGGAGTACAGAAGGTATCTCTACAGCGCACAAAGGAGTACAGAAGGTATCTCTTCAGCGCACAAAGGAGTACAGAAGGTATCTCTACAGCGCACAAAGGAGTACAGAAGGTATCTCTACAGCGCACAAAGGAGTACAGGAAATATCTCTAGAACGTACAAAGGAGTACACGAGGTATCTCTACAGCGTACAAAGGAGTACAGAAGGTATCTCTACAGCGCACAAAGGAGTACAGAAGGTATCTCTACAGCGCACATAGAGTACAGAAGGTATCTCTACGGCGCACAAAGGAGTACAGGAAATATCTCTAGAACGTACAAAGGAGTACAGAAGGTATCTCTACAGCGCACAAAGGAGTACAGAAGGTATCTCTACAGCGCACAAAGAAGTACAGAAGGTATCTCTACAGCGCACAAAGGAGTACACGAGGTATCTCTACAGCGTACAAAGGAGTACAGAAGGTATCTCTACAGCGCACACAGGAGTACAGGAAATATCTCTACAGCGCACAAAGGAGTACAGAAGGTATCTCTACAGTGCACAAAGGAGTACAGAAGGTATCTCTACAGCGCACAAAGGAGTACAGAAGGTATCTCTACAGCGCACAAAGGAGTACAGAAGGTATCTCTACAGCGCACAAAGGAGTACAGAAGGTATCTCTACAGCGCACAAAGGAGTGCAGAAGGTATCTCTACAGCGCACAAAGGAGTACAGAAGGTATCTCTACAGCGCACAAAGGAGTACAGAAGGTATCTCTACAGTGCACAAAGGAGTACAGAAGGTATCTCTACAGCGCACAAAGGAGTACAGAAGGTATCTCTACAGCGCACAAAGGAGTACAGAAGGTATCTCTACAGCGCACAAAGGAGTACAGGAAATATCTCTACAGCGCACAAAGGAGTACAGGAAATATCTCTAGAACGTACAAAGGAGTACACGAGGTATCTCTACAGCGTACAAAGGAGTACAGAAGGTATCTCTACAGCGCACAAAGGAGTACAGAAGGTATCTCTACAGCGCACAAAGGAGTACAGAAGGTATCTCTACAGCGCCCAAAGGAGTACAGAAGGTATCTCTACAGCGCACAAAGGAGTACAGAAGGTATCTCTACAGCGCACAAAGGAGTACAGAAGGTATCTCTACAGCGCACAAAGGAGTACAGGAAATATCTCTAGAACGTACAAAGGAGTACACGAGGTATCTCTACAGCGTACAAAGGAGTACAGAAGGTATCTCTACAGCGCACAAAGGAGTACAGAAGGTATCTCTACAGCGCACAAAGGAGTACAGAAGGTATCTCTACAGCGCACAAAGGAGTACAGAAGGTATCTCTACAGCGCACAAAGGAGTACAGGAAATATCTCTAGAACGTACAAAGGAGTACACGAGGTATCTCTACAGCGTACAAAGGAGTACAGAAGGTATCTCTACAGCGCACAAAGTAGTACAGAAGGTATCTTTACAGCGCACAAAGGAGTACAGAAGGTATCTCTACAGCGCACAAAGGAGTACAGAAGGTATCTCTACAGCGCACAAAGGAGTACAGAAGGTATCTCTACAGCGCACAAAGGAGTACAGAAGGTATCTCTACAGCGCACAAAGGAGTACAGAAGGTATCTCTACAGCGCACAAAGGAGTACAGAAGGTATCTCTACAGCGCACAAAGGAGTACAGAAGGTATCTCTACAGCGCACAAAGGAGTACAGAAGGTATCTCTACAGCACACAAAGGAGTACAGGAAATATCTCTAGAACGTACAAAGGAGTACACGAGGTATCTCTACAGCGTACAAAGGAGTACAGAAGGTATCTCTACAGCGCACAAAGGAGTACAGAAGGTATCTCTACAGCGCACAAAGGAGTACAGAAGGTATCTCTACAGCGCACAAAGGAGTACAGAAGGTATCTCTACAGCGCACAAAGGAGTACAGAAGGTATCTCTACAGCGCACAAAGGAGTACAGGAAATATCTCTAGAACGTACAAAGGAGTACACGAAGTATCTCTACAGCGTACAAAGGAGTACAGAAGGTATCTCTACAGCGCACAAAGGAGTACAGAAGGTATCTCTACAGCGCACAAAGGAGTACAGAAGGTATCTCTACAGCGCACAAAGGAGTACAGAAGGTTTCTCTACAGCGCACAAAGGAGTACAGAAGGTATCTCTAAAGCGCACAAAGGAGTACAGAAGGTATCTCTACAGCGCACAAAGGAGTACAGAAGGTATATCTACAGCGCACAAAGGAGTACAGAAGGTATCTCTACAGCGCACAAAGGAGTACAGGAAATATCTCTAGAACGTACAAAGGAGTACACAAGGTATCTCTACAGCGTACAAAGGAGTAATGAAGGTATCTCTACAGCGCACGAAGGAGTACAGGAAATATCTCTAGAACGTACAAAGGAGTACACGAGGTATCTCTACAGCGTACAAAGGAGTACAGAAGGTATCTCTACAGCGCACAAAGGAGTACAGAAGGTATCTCTACAGCGCACAAAGGAGTACACGAGGTATCTCTACAGCGCACAAAGGAGTACAGAAGGTATCACTACAGCGCACAAAGGAGTACAGAAGGTATCACTACAGCGCACAAAGGAGTACAGGAAATATCTCTAGAACGTACAAAGGAGTACACGAGGTATCTCTACAGCGTACAAAGGAGTACAGAAGGTATCTCTACAGCGCACAAAGGAGTACAGAAGGTATCTCTACAGCGCACAAAGGAGTACAGAAGGTATCTCTACAGCACACAAAGGAGTACAGAAGGTATCTCTACAGCGCACAAAGGAGTACAGAAGGTATCTCTACAGCGCACAAAGGAGTACAGGAAATATCTCTAGAACGTACAAAGGAGTACACGAGGTATCTCTACAGCGTACAAAGGAGTACAGAAGGTATCTCTACAGCGCACAAAGGAGTACAGAAAGTATCTCTACAGCGCACAAAGGAGTACAGAAGGTATCTCTACAGCGCACAAAGGAGTATAGAAGGTATCTCTACAGCGCACAAAGGAGTACAGAAGGTATATCTACAGCGCACAAAGGAGTACAGAAGGTATCTCTACAGCGCACAATGGAGTACAGAAGGTATCTCTACAGCGCACAAAGGAGTACAGGAAATATCTCTAGAACGTACAAAGGAGTACACGAGGTATCTCTACAGCGTACAAAGGAGTACAGAAGGTATCTCTACAGCGCACAAAGGAGTACAGAAGGTATCTCTCCAGCGCACAAAGGAGTACAGAAGGTATCTCTACAGCGCACAAAGGAGTACAGAAGGTATCTCTACAGCGCACAAAGGAGTACAGGAAATATCTCTAGAACGTACAAAGGAGTACACGAGGTATTTCTACAGCGT
The DNA here is from genome assembly GCA_030386875.1 of Morinoia aosen. NCBI lineage: Eukaryota > Metazoa > Arthropoda > Malacostraca > Amphipoda > Talitridae > Morinoia > Morinoia aosen. Next base: position 54,653,648 of record CM059576.1, on the reverse strand, counting down.
ACAAAGGAGTACAGAAGGTATCTCTACAGCGCACAAAGGAGTACAGAAGGTATCTCTACAGCGCACAAAGGAGTACAGAAGGTATCTCTACAGCGCACAAAGGAGTACAGAAGGTATCTCTACGGCGCACAAAGGAGTACAGGAAATATCTCTAGAACGTACAAAGGAGTACAGAAGGTATCTCTACAGCGCACAAAGGAGTACAGAAGGTATCTCTACAGCGCACAAAGAAGTACAGAAGGTATCTCTACAGCGCACAAAGGAGTACACGAGGTATCTCTACAGCGTACAAAGGAGTACAGAAGGTATCTCTACAGCGCACACAGGAGTACAGAAAGTATCTCTACAGCGCACAAAAGAGTACAGAAGGTATCTCTACAGCGCACAAAGGAGTACAGGAAATATCTCTAGAACGTACAAAGGAGTACACGAGGTATCTCTACAGCGTACAAAGGAGTACAGAAGGTATCTCTACAGCGCACAAAGGAGTACAGAAGGTATCTCTACAGCGCACAGAGGAGTACAGAAGGTATCTCTACAGCGCACAAAGGAGTACAGAAGGTATCTCTACAGCGCACAAAGGAGTACAGAAGGTATCTCTACAGCGCACAAAGGAGTACAGGAAATATCTCTAGAACGTACAAAGGAGTACACGAGGTATCTCTACAGCGTACAAAGGAGTACAGAAGGTATCTCTACAGCGCACAAAGGAGTACAGAAGGTATCTCTACAGCGCACAAAGGAGTCCAGGAAATATCTCTAGAACGTACAAAGGAGTACAGAAGGTATCTCTACAGCGCACAAAGGAGTACAGAAGGTATCTCTACAGCGCACAAAGAAGTACAGAAGGTATCTCTACAGCGCACAAAGGAGTACAGAAGGTATCTCTACAGCGCACAAAGGAGTACAGGAAATATCTCTAGAACGTACAAAGGAGTACACGAGGTATCTCTACAGCGTACAAAGGAGTACAGAAGATATCTCTACAGCGCACAAAGGAGTACAGGAAATATCTCTAGAACGTACAAAGGAGTACACGAGGTATCTCTACAGCGTACAAAGGAGTACAGAAGGTATCTCTACAGCGCACAAAGGAGTACAGAAGGTATCTCTACAGCGCACAAAGGAGTAAAGAAGGTATCTCTACAGCGCACAAAGGAGTACAGAAGGTATCTCTACAGCGCACAAAGGAGTACAGGAAATATCTCTAGAACGTACAAAGGAGTACACGAGGTATCTCTACAGCGTACAAAGGAGTACAGAAGGTATCTCTACAGCGCACAAATGAGTACAGAGGGTATCTCTACAGCGCACAAAGGAGTACAGAAGGTATCTCTACAGCGCACAAAGGAGTACAGAAGGTATCTCTACAGCGCACAAAGGAGTACAGAAGGTATCTCTACAGCGCACAAAGGAGTACAGGAAATATTTCTACAGCGCACAAAGGAGTACAGAAGGTATCTCTACAGCGCACAAAGGAGTACAGGAAATATCTCTAGAACGTACAAAGGAGTACACGAGGTAACTCTACAGCGTACAAAGGAGTACAGAAGGTATCTCTACAGCGCACAAAGAAGTACAGAAGGTATCTCTACAGCGCACAAAGGAGTACAGATGGTATCTCTACAGCGCACAAAGGAGTACAGAAGGTATCTCTACAGCGCACAAAGGAGTACAGAAGGTATCTCTAGAGCGCACAAAGAAGTACAGAAGGTATCTCTACAGCGCACAATGGAGTACAGAAGGTATCTTTACAGCGCACAAAGGAGTACAGAAGGTATCTCTACAGCGCACAAAGGAGTACAGGAAATATCTCTAGAACGTACAAAGGAGTACACGAGGTATCTCTACAGCGTACAAAGGAGTACAGAAGGTATCTCTACAGCGCACAAAAGAGTACAGGAAATATCTCTAGAACGTACAAAGGAGAACACGAGGTATCTCTACAGCGTACAAAGGAGTACAGAAGGTATCTCTACAGCGCACAAAGGAGTACAGAAGGTATCTCTACAGCGCACGAAGGAGTACACGAGGTATCTCTACAGCGCACAAAGGAGTACCGAAGGTATCTCTACAGCGCACAAAGGAGTAAAGAAGGTATCTCTACAGCGCACAAAGGAGTACAGGAAATATCTCTAGAACGTACAAAGGAGTACACGAGGTATCTCTACAGCGTACAAAGGAGTACAGAAGGTATCTCTACAGCGCACAAAGGAGTACAGAAGGTATCTCTACAGCGCACAAAGGAGTACAGAAGGTATCTCTACAGCGCACAAAGGAGTACAGAAGGTATCTCTACAGCGCACAAAGGAGTACAGAAGGTATCTCTACAGCGCACAAAGGAGTACAGAAGGTATCTCTACAGCGCACAAAGGAGTACAGAAGGTATCTCTACAGCGCACAAAGGAGTACAGAAGGTATCTCTACAGCGCACAAAGGAGTACAAAAGGTATCTCTACAGCGCACAAAGGAGCACAGAAGGTATCTCTACAGCGCACAAAGGAGTACAGAAGGTATCTCTACAGCGCACAAAGGAGTACAGAAGGTATCTCTACAGCGCACAAAAGAGTACAGAAGGTATCTCTACAGCGCACAAAGGAGTACAGAAGGTATCTCTACAGCGCACAAAGGAGTACAGAAGGTATCTCTACAGCGCACAAAGGAGTACAGAAGGTATCTCTACAGCGCACAAAGGAGTACAGAAGGTATCTCTACAGCGCACAAAGGAGTACAGAAGGTATCTCTACAGCGCACAAAGGAGTACAGAAGGTATCTCTACAGCGCACAAAGGAGTACAGAAGGTATCTCTACAGCGCACAAAGGAGTACAGAAGGTATCTCTACAGCGCACAAAGGAGTACAGAAGGTATCTCTACAGCGCACAAAGGAGTACAGAAGGTATCTCTACAGCGCACAAAGGAGTACAGAAGGTATCTCTACAGCGCACAAAGGAGTACAGAAGGTATCTCTACAGCGCACAAAGGAGTACAGAAGGTATCTCCACAGCGCACAAAGGAGTACAGAAGGTATCTCTACAGCGCACAAAGGAGTACAGAAGGTATCTCTACAGCGCACAAAGGAGTACAGAAGGTATCTCTACAGCGCACAAAGGAGTACAGGAAATATCTCTAGAACGTACAAAGGAGTACACGAGGTATCTCTACAGCGTACAAAGGAGTACAGAAGGTATCTCTACAGCGCACAAAGGAGTACAGAAGGTATCTCTACAGCGCACAAAGGAGTACAGAAGGTATCTCTACAGCGCACAAAGGAGTACAGGAAATATCTCTAGAACGTACAAAGGAGTACACGAGGTATCTCTACAGCGTACAAAGGAGTACAGAAGGTATCTCTACAGCGCACAAAAGAGTACAGGAAATATCTCTAGAACGTACAAAGGAGTACACGAGGTATCTCTACAGCGTACAAAGGAGTACAGAAGGTATCTCTACAGTGCACAAAGGAGTACAGAAGGTATCTCTACAGCGCACAAAGGAGTACAGAAGGTATCTCTACAGCGCACAAAGGAGTACAGAAGGTATCTCTACAGCGCACAAAGGAGTACAGGAAATATCTCTAGAACGTACAAAGGAGTACACGAGGTATCTCTACAGCGTACAAAGGAGTACAGAAGGTATCTCTACAGCGCACGAAGGAGTACACAAGGTTTCTCTACAGCGCACAAAGGAGTACAGAAGGTATCTCTACAGCGCACAAAGGAGTACAGAAGGTATCTCTACAGCGCACAAAGGAGTACAGAAGGTATCTCTACAGCGCACAAAGGAGTACAGAAGGTATCTCTACAGCGCACAAAGGAGTACTGAAGGTTTCTCTACAGCGCACAAAGGAGTACAGAAGGTATCTCTACAGCGCACAAAGGAGTACAGAAGGTATCTCTACAGCGCACAAAGGAGTACAGAAGGTATCTCTACAGCGCACAAAGGAGTACAGAAAGTATCTCTACAGCGCACAAAGGAGTACAGGAAATATCTCTAGAACGTACAAAGGAGTACACGAGGTATCTCTACAGCGTACAAAGGAGTAATGAAGGTATCTCTACAGCGCACAAAGGAGTACAAGAAATATCTCTAGAACGTACAAAGGAGTACACGAGGTATCTCTACAGCGTACAAAGGAGTACAGAAGGTATCTCTACAGCGAACAAAGGAGTACAGAATGTATCTCTACAGCGCACAAAGGAGTACACGAGGTATCTCTACAGCGCACAAAGGAGTACAGAAGGTATCTCTACAGCGCACAAAGGAGTGCAGAAGGTATCTCTACAGCGCACAAAGGAGTACAGGAAATATCTCTAGAACGTACAAAGGAGTACACGAGGTATCTCTACAGCGTGCAAAGGAGTACAGAAGGTATCTCTACAGCGCACAAAGGAGTACAGAAGGTATCTCTACAGCGCACAAAGGAGTACAGAAGGTATCTCTACAGCACACAAAGGAGTACAGAAGGTATCTCTACAGCGCACAAAGGAGTACAGAAGGTATCTCTACAGCGCACAAAGGAGTACAGGAAATATCTCTAGAACGTACGAAGGAGTACACGAGGTATCTCTACAGCGTACAAAGGAGTACAGAAGGTATCTCTACAGCGCACAAAGGAGTACAGAAAGTATCTCTACAGCGCACAAAGGAGTACAGAAGGTATCTCTACAGCGCACAAAGGAGTATAGAAGGTATCTCTACAGCGCACAAAGGAGTATAGAAGGTATCTCTACAGCGCACAGAGGAGTACAGAAGGTATCTCTACAGCGCACAAAGGAGTACAGAAGGTATCTCTACAGCGCACAAAGGAGTACAGGAAATATCTCTAGAACGTACAAAGGAGTACACGAGGTATCTCTACAGCGTACAAAGGAGTACAGAAGGTATCTCTACAGCGCACAAAGGAGTACAGAAGGTATCTCTTCAGCGCACAAAGGAGTACAGAAGGTATCTCTACAACGCACAAAGGAGTACACGAGGTATCTCTACAGCGTACAAAGTAGTACAGAAGGTATCTCTACAGCGCACAAAGGAGTACAGAAGGTATCTCTACAGCGCACAAAGGAGTACAGAAGGTATCTCTACAGCGCACAAAGGAGTACAGAAGGTATCTCTACAGCGCACAAAGGAGTACAGGAAATATCTCTAGAACGTACAAAGGAGTACACGAGGTATCTCTACAGCGTACAAAGGAGTACAGAAGGTATCTCTACAGCGCACAAAGGAGTACAGGAAATTTCTCTAAAACGTACAAAGGAGTACACGAGGTATCTCCACAGCGTACAAAGGAGTACAGAAGGTATCTCTACAGCGCACAAAGGAGTACAGAAGGTATCTCTACAGCGCACATAGGAGTACAGAAGGTATCTCTACAGCGCACAAAGGAGTACAGAAGGTATCTCTACAGCGCACAAAGGAGTACAGGAAATATCTCTAGAACGTACAAAGGAGTACAGAAGGTATCTCTACAGCGCACAAAGGATTACAGAAGGTATCTCTACAGCGCACAAAGGAGTACAGAAGGTATCTCTACAGCGCACAAAGGAGTACAGAAGGTATCTCTACAGCGCACAAAGGAGTACAGAAGGTATCTCTACAGCGCACAAAGGAGTACAGAAGGTATCTCTACAGCGCACAAAGGAGTACAGAAGGTATCTCTACAGCGCACAAAGGAGTACAGAAGGTATCTCTACAGCGCACAAAGGAGTACAGAAGGTATTTCTACAGCGCACAAAGGAGTACAGAAGGTATCTCTACAGCGCACAAAGGAGTACAGAAGGTATCTCTACAGCGCACAAAGGAGTACAGAAGGTATCTCTACAGCGCACAAAAGAGTACAGAAGGTATCTCTACAGCGCACAAAGGAGTACAGGAAATATCTCTAGAACGTACAAAGGAGTACACGAGGTATCTCTACAGCGTACAAAGGAGTACAGAAGGTATCTCTACAGCGCACAAAGGATTACAGAAGGTATCTCTACAGCGCACAAAGGAGTACAGAAGGTATCTCTACAGCGCACAAAGGAGTACAGAAGGTATCTCTACAGCGCACAAAGGAGTACAGAAGGTATCTCTACAGCGCACAAAGGAGTACAGAAGGTATCTCTACAGCGCACAAAGGAGTACAGAAGGTATCTCTACAGCGCACAAAGGAGTACAGAAGGTATCTCTACAGCGCACAAAGGAGTACAGAAGGTATTTCTACAGCGCACAAAGGAGTACAGAAGGTATCTCTACAGCGCACAAAGGAGTACAGAAGGTATCTCTACAGCGCACAAAGGAGTACAGAAGGTATCTCTACAGCGCACAAAAGAGTACAGAAGGTATCTCTACAGCGCACAAAGGAGTACAGGAAATATCTCTAGAACGTACAAAGGAGTACACGAGGTATCTCTACAGCGTACAAAGGAGTACAGAAGGTATCTCTTCAGCGCACCAAGGAGTACAGAAGGTATCTCTACAGCGCACAAAGGAGTACAGAAGGTATCTCTACAGCGCACAAAGGAGTACAGAAGGTATCTCTACAGCGCACAAAGGAGTACAGGAAATATCTCTAGAACGTACAAAGGAGTACAGAAGATATCTCTACAGCGCACAAAGGAGTACAGAAGGTATCTCTACAGCGCACAAAGGAGTACAGAAGGTATCTCTACAGCGTACAAAGGAGTACAGAAGGTATCTTTACAGCACACAAAGGAGTACAGAAGGTATCTCTACAGCGCACAAAGGAGTACAGGAAATATCTCTAGAACGTACAAAGGAGTACAGAAGATATCTCTACAGCGCACAAAGGAGTACAGAAGGTATCTCTACAGCGCACAAAGGAGTACAGAAGGTATCTCTACAGCGCACAAAGGTGTACAGAATGTATCTCTACAGCGCACAAAGGAGTACAGGAAATATCTCTAGAACGTACAAAGGAGTACACGTGGTATCTCTACAGCGTACAAAGGAGTACAGAAGACATCTCTACAGCGCACAAAGGAGTACAGGAAATATCTCTAGAACGTACAAAGGAGTACACGAGGTATCTCTACAGCGTACAAAGGAGTACAGAAGGTATCTCTACAGCGCACAAAGGAGTACAGAAGGTATCTCTACAGCGCACAAAGGAGTACAGAAGGTATCTCTACAGCGCACAAAGGAGTACAGAAGGTATCTCTACAGCGCACAAAGGAGTACAGGAAATATCTCTAGAACGTACAAAGGAGTACACGAGGTATCTCTACAGCGTACAAAGGAGTACAGAAGGTATCTCTACAGCGCACAAATGAGTACAGAAGGGATCTCTACAGCGCACAAAGGAGTACAGAAGGTATCTCTACAGCGCACAAAGGAGTACAGAAGGTATCTCTACAGCGCACAAATGAGTACAGAAGGTATCTCTACAGCGCACAAAGGAGTACAGGAAATACCTCTACAGCGCACAAAGGAGTACAGAAGGTATCTCTACAGCGCACAAAGGAGTACAGGAAATATCTCTAGAACGTACAAAGGAGTACACGAGGTAACTCTACAGCGTACAAAGGAGTACAGAAGGTATCTCTACAGCGCACAAAGGTGTACAGAAGGTATCTCTACAGCGCACAAAGGAGTACAGAAGGTATCTCTACAGCGCACAAAGGAGTACAGAAGGTATCTCTACAGCGCACAAAGGAGTACAGAAGGTATCTCTACAGCGCACAAAGAAGTACAGAAGGTATCTCTACAGCGCACAATGGAGTACAGAAAGTATCTCTACAGCGCACAAAGAAGTACAGAAGGTATCTCTACAGCGCACAAAGGAGTACAGGAAATATCTCTAGAACGTACAAAGGAGTACACGAGGTATCTCTACAGCGTACAAAGAAGTACATAAGGTATCTCTACAGCGCACAAAGGAGTACAGGAAATATCTCTAGAACGTACAAAGGAGTACACGAGGTATATCTACAGCGTACAAAGGAGTACAGAAGGTATCTCTACAGCGCACAAAGGAGTACAGAAGGTATCTCTACAGCGCACAAAGGAGTACACGAGGTATCTCTACAGCGCACAAAGGAGTACCGAAGGTATCTCTACAGCGCACAAAGGAGTACAGAAGGTATCTCTACAGCGCACAAAGGAGTACAGAAGGTATCTCTACAGCGCACAAAGGAGTACAGAAGGTATCTCTACAGCGCACAAAGGAGTACAGAAGGTATCTCCACAGCGCACAAAGGAGTACAGAAGGTATCTCTACAGCGCACAAAGGAGTACAGAAGGTATCTCTACAGCGCACAAAGGAGTACAGAAGGTATCTCTACAGCGCACAAAGGAGTACAGAAGGTATCTCTACAGCGCACAAAGGAGCACAGAAGGTATCTCTACAGCGCACAAAGGAGTACAGAAGGTATCTCTACAGCGCACAAAGGAGTACAGAAGGTATCTCTACAGCGCACAAAAGAGTACAGAAGGTATCTCTACAGCGCACAAAGGAGTACAGAAGGTATCTCTACAGCGCACAAAGGAGTACAGAAGGTATCTCTACAGCGCACAAAGGAGTACAGAAGGTATCTCTACAGCGCACAAAGGAGTACAGAAGGTATCTCTACAGCGCACAAAGGAGTACAGAAGGTATCTCTACAGCGCACAAAGGAGTACAGAAGGTATCTCTACAGCGCACAAAGGAGTACAGAAGGTATCTCTACAGCGCACAAAGGAGTACAGAAGGTATCTCTACAGCGCACAAAGGAGTACAGCAGGTATCTCTACAGCGCACAAAGGAGTACAGAAGGTATCTCTACAGCGCACAAAGGAGTACAGAAGGTATCTCTACAGCGCACAAAGGAGTACAGAAGGTATCTCTACAGCGCACAAAGGAGTACAGAAGGTATCTCTACAGCGCACAAAGGAGTACAGAAGGTATCTCTACAGCGCACAAAGGAGTACAGAAGGTATCTCTACAGCGCACAAAGGAGTACAGAAGGTATCTCTACAGCGCACAAAGGAGTACAGGAAATATCTCTAGAACGTACAAAGGAGTACACGAGGTATCTCTACAGCGTACAAAGGAGTACAGAAGGTATCTCTACAGCGCACAAAGGAGTAAAGAAGGTATCTCTACAGCGCACAAAGGAGTACAGAAGGTATCTCTACAGCGCGCAAAGGAGTACAGAAGGTATCTCTACAGTGCACAAAGGAGTACAGGAAATATCTCTAGAACGTACAAAGGAGTACACGAGGTATTTCTACAGCGTACAAAGGAGTATAGAAGGTATCTCTACAGTGCACAAAGGAGTACAGAAGGTATCTCTACAGTGCACAAAGGAGTACAGAAGGTATCTCTACAGCGCACAAAGGAGTACAGAAGGTATCTCTACAGCGCACAAAAGAGTACAGGAAATATCTCTAGAACGTACAAAGGAGTACACGAGGTATCTCTACAGCGTACAAAGGAGTACAGAAGGTATCTCTACAGTGCACAAAGGAGTACAGAAGGTATCTCTACAGTGCACAAAGGAGTACAGAAGGTATCTCTACAGCGCACAAAGGAGTACAGAAGGTATCTCTACAGCGCACAAAGGAGTACAGGAAATATCTCTAGAACGTACAAAGGAGTACACGAGGTATCTCTACAGCGTACAAAGGAGTACAGAAGGTATCTCTACAGCGCACGAAGGAGTACACAAGGAATCTCTACAGCGCACAAAGGAGTACAGAAGGTATCTCTACAGCGCACAAAGGAGTACAGAAGGTATCTCTACAGCGCACAAAGGAGTACAGAAGGTATCTCTACAGCGCACAAAGGAGTACAGGAAATATCTCTAGAACGTACAAAGGAGTACACGAGGTATCTCTACAGCGTACAAAGGAGTACAGAAGGTATCTCTACAGCGCACAAAGGAGTACAGAAGGTATCTCTACAGCGCACAAAGGAGTACAGAAGGTATCTCTACAGCGCACAAAGGAGTACAGAATGTTTGTCTACAGCGCACAAAGGAGTACAGGAGGTATCTCTACAGCGCACAAAGGAGTACAGAGGGTATCTCTACAGCGCACAAAGGAGTACAGAAGGTATCTCTACAGCGCACAAAGGAGTACAGAAGGTATCTCTACAGCGCACAAAGGAGTACAGGAAATATCTCTAGAACGTACAAAGGAGTACACGAGGTATCTCTACAGCGTACAAAGGAGTAATGAAGGTATCTCTACAGCGCACAAAGGAGTACAGGAAATATCTCTAGAACGTACAAAGGAGTACACGAGGTATCTCTACAGCGTACAAAGGAGTACAGAAGGTATCTCTACAGCGAACAAAGGAGTACAGAAGGTATCTCTACAGCGCACAAAGGAGTACACGAGGTATCTCTACAGCGCACAAAGGAGTACAGAAGGTATCTCTACAGCGCACAAAGGAGTACAGAAGGTATCTCTACAGCGCACAAAGGAGTACAGGAAATATCTCTAGAACGTACAAAGGAGTACACGAGGTATCTCTACAGCGTGCAAAGGAGTACAGAAGGTATCTCTACAGCGCACAAAGGAGTACAGAAGGTATCTCTACAGCGCACAAAGGAGTACAGAAGGTATCTCTACAGCACACAAAGGAGTACAGAAGGTATCTCTACAGCGCACAAAGGAGTACAGAAGGTATCTCTACAGCGCACAAAGGAGTACAGGAAATATCTCTAGAACGTACGAAGGAGTACACGAGGTATCTCTACAGCGTACAAAGGAGTACAGAAGGTATCTCTACAGCGCACAAAGGAGTACAGAAAGTATCTCTACAGCGCACAAAGGAGTACAGAAGGTATCTCTACAGCGCACAAAGGAGTATAGAAGGTATCTCTACAGCGCACAAAGGAGTACAGAAGGTATCTCTACAGCGCACAGAGGAGTACAGAAGGTATCTCTACAGCGCACAAAGGAGTACAGAAGGTATCTCTACAGCGCACAAAGGAGTACAGGAAATATCTCTAGAACGTACAAAGGAGTACACGAGGTATCTCTACAGCGTACAAAGGAGTACAGAAGGTATCTCTACAGCGCACAAAGGAGTACAGAAGGTATCTCTTCAGCGCACAAAGGAGTACAGAAGGTATCTCTACAACGCACAAAGGAGTACAGAAGGTATCTCTACAGCGCACAAAGGAGTACAGGAAATATCTCTAGAACGTACAAAGGAGTACAGAAGATATCTCTACAGCGCACAAAGGAGTACAGAAGGTATCTCTACAGCGCACAAAGGAGTACAGAAGGTATCTCAACAGCGCACAAAGGAGTACAGAAGGTATCTCTACAGCGCACAAAGGAGTACAGGAAATATCTCTAGAACGTACAAAGGAGTACACGTGGTATCTCTACAGCGTACAAAGGAGTACAGAAGATATCTCTACAGCGCACAAAGGAGTACAGGAAATATCTCTAGAACGTACAAAGGAGTACACGAGGTATCTCTACAGCGTACAAAGGAGTACAGAAGGTATCTCTACAGCGCACAAAGGAGTACAGAAGGTATCTCTACAGCGCACAAAGGAGTACAGAAGGTATCTCTACAGCGCACAAAGGAGTACAGAAGGTATCTCTACAGCGCACAAAGGAGTACAGGAAATATCTCTAGAACGTACAAAGGAGTACACGAGGTATCTCTACAGCGTACAAAGGAGTACAGAAGGTATCTCTACAGCGCACAAATGAGTACAGAAGGGATCTCTACAGCGCACAAAGGAGTACTGAAGGTATCTCTACAGCGCACAAAGGAGTACAGGAAATATCTCTAGAACGTACAAAGGAGTACACGAGGTATCTCTACAGCGTACAAAGGAGTACAGAAGGTATCTCTACAGCGCACAAAGGAGTACAGGAAATATCTCTAAAACGTACAAAGGAGTACACGAGGTATCTCTACAGCGCAAAAAGGAGTACAGAAGGTATCTCTACAGCGCACAAAGGAGTACAGGAAATATCTCTAGAACGTACAAAGGAGTACAGAAGGTATCTCTACAGCGCACAAAGGAGTACAGAAGGTATCTCTACAGCGCACAAAGGAGTACAGAAGGTATCTCTACAGCGCACAAAGGAGTACAGAAGGTATCTCTACAGCGCACAAAGGAGTACAGAAGGTATCTCTACAGCGCACAAAGGAGTACAGAAGGTATCTCTACAGCGCACAAAGGGGTACAGAAGGTATCTCTACAGCGCACAAAGGAGTACAGGAAATATCTCTAGAACGTACAAAGGAGTACACGAGGTATCTCTACAGCGTACAAAGGAGTACAGAAGGTATCTCTACAGCGCACAAATGAGTACAGAAGGGATCTCTACAGCGCACAAAGGAGTACAGAAGGTATCTCTACAGCGCACAAAGGAGTACAGAAGGTATCTCTACAGCGCACAAATGAGTACAGAAGGTATCTCTACAGCGCACAAAGGAGTACAGGAAATATCTCTACAGCGCACAAAGGAGTACAGAAGGTATCTCTACAGCGCACAAAGGAGTACAGGAAATATCTCTAGAACGTACAAAGGAGTACACGAGGTAACTCTACAGCGTACAAAGGAGTACAGAAGGTATCTCTACAGCGCACAAAGGAGTACAGAAGGTATCTCTACAGCGCACAAAGGAGTACAGAAGGTATCTCTACAGCGCACAAAGGAGTACAGAAGGTATCTCTACAGCGCACAAAGGAGTACAGAAGGTATCTCTACAGCGCACAAAGAAGTACAGAAGGTATCTCTACAGCGCACAATGGAGTACAGAAGGTATCTCTACAGCGCACAAAGGAGTACAGAAGGTATCTCTACAGCGCACAAAGGAGTACAGGAAATATCTCTAGAACGTACAAAGGAGTACACGAGGTATCTCTACAGCGTACAAAGAAGTACAAAAGGTATCTCTACAGCGCACAAAGGAGTACAGGAAATATCTCTAGAACGTACAAAGGAGTACACGAGGTATCTCTACAGCGTACAAAGGAGTACAGAAGGTATCTCTACAGCGCACAAAGGAGTACAGAAGGTATCTCTACAGCGCACAAAGGAGTACACGAGGTATCTCTACCGCGCACAAAGGAGTACCGAAGGTATCTCTACAGCGCACAAAGGAGTACAGAAGGTATCTCTACAGCGCACAAAGGAGTACAGAAGGTATCTCTACAGCGCACAAAGGAGTACAGAAGGTATCTCTACAGCGCACAAAGGAGTACAGAAGGTATCTCTACAGCGCACAAAGGAGTACAGGAGGTATCTCTACAGCGCACAAAGGAGTACAGAAGGTATCTCTACAGCGCAAAAAGGAGTACAGGAGGTATCTCTACAGCGCACAAAGGAGTACAGGAAATATCTCTAGAACGTACAAAGGAGTACACGAGGTATCTCTACAGCGTACAAAGTAGTACAGAAGGTAATCTCTACAGCGCACAAAGGAGTACAGAAGGTATCTCTACAGCGCACAAAGGAGTACAGAAGGTATCTCTACAGCGCACAAAGGAGAACTGAAGGTATCTCTACAGCGCACAAAGGAGTACAGGAAATATCTCTAGAACGTACAAAGGAGTACACGAGGTATCTCTACAGCGTACAAAGGAGTACAGAAGGTATCTCTACAGCGCACAAAGGAGTAAAGGAAATATCTCTAAAACGTACAAAGGAGTACACGAGGTATCTCTACAGCGCAAAAAGGAGTACAGAAGGTATCTCTACAGCGCACAAAGGAGTACAGGAAATATCTCTAGAACGTACAAAGGAGTACAGAAGGTATCTCTACAGCGCTCAAAGGAGTACAGAAGGTATCTCTACAGCGCACAAAGGAGTACAGAAGGTATCTCTACAGCGCACAAAGGAGTACAGAAGGTATCTCTACAGCGCACAAAGGAGTACAGGAAATATATCTGGAACGTACAAAGGAGTACACGAGGTATCTCTACAGCGTACAAAGGAGTACAGAAGGTATCTTTACAGCGCACAAAGGAGTACAGGAAATATCTCTAGAACGTACAAAGGAGTACACGAGGTATCTCTACAGCGTACAAAGGAGTACAGAAGGTATCTCTACAGCGCACAAAGGAGTACAGAAGGTATCTCTACAGCGCACAAAGGAGTACAGAAGGTATCTCTACAGCGCACAAAGGAGTACAGAAGGTATCTCTACAGCGCACAAAGGAGTACAGGAAATATCTCTAGAACGTACAAAGGAGTACACGAGGTATCTCTACAGCGTACAAAGGAGTACAGAAGGTATCTCTACAGCGCACAAAGGAGTACAGAAGGTATCTCTACAGCGCACAAAGGAGTACAGGAAATATCTCTAGAACGTACAAAGGAGTACAGAAGGTATCTCTACAGCGCACAAAGGAGTACAGAAGGTATCTCTACAGCGCACAAAGGAGTACAGAAGGTATCTCTACAGCGCCCAAAGCAGTACAGGAAATATCTCTAGAACGTACAAAGGAGTACAGAAGGTATCTCTACAGCGCACAAAGGAGTACATAAGGTATCTCTACGGCGCACAAAGGAGTACAGAAGGTATCTCTACAGCGCACAAAGGAGTACAGGAAATATCTCTAAAACGTACAAAGGAGTACACGAGGTATCTCTACAGCCTACAAAGGAGTTCAGAAGGTATCTCTTCAGCGCACAAAGGAGTACAGAAGGTATCTTTACAGCGCACAAAGGAGTACAGAAGGTATCTCTACAGCGCACAAAGGAGTACAGAAGGTATCTCTACAGCGCAAAAAGGAGTACAGAAGGTATCTCTACAGCGCACAAAGGAGTACAGAAGGTATCTCTACAGCGCACAAAGGAGTACAGAAGGTATCTCTACAGCGCACAAAGGAGTACAGATGGTATCTCTACAGCGCACAAAGGAGTACAGAAGGTATCTCTACAGCGCACAAAGGAGTACAGGAAATATCTCTGGAACGTACAAAGGAGTACAAGAAAATCTCTACAGCGCACAAAGAAGTACAGAAGGTATGTCTACAGCGCACAAAGGAGTACAGAAGGTATCTCTACAGCGCACAAAGGAGTACAGGAAATATCTCTAGAACGTACAAAAGAGTACAGAAGGTATCTCTACAGCGCACAAAGGAGTACAGAAGGTATCTCTACAGCGCACAAAGGAGTACAGAAGGTATCTCTACAGCGCACAAAGGAGTACAGGAAATATCTCTAGAACGTACAAAGGAGTACACGAGGTATCTCTACAGCGTACAAAGGAGTACAGAAGGTATCTCTACAGCGCACAAAGGAGTACAGAAGGTATCTCTACAGCGCACAAAGGAGTACAGAAGGTATCTCTACAGCGCACAAAGGAGTACAGAAGGTATCTCTACAGCGCACAAAGGAGTACAGAAGGTATCTCTACAGTGCACAAAGGAGTACAGAAGGTATCTCTACAGCGCACAAAGGAGTACAGAAGGTATCTCTACAGCGCACACAGGAGTACAGAAGGTATCTCTACAGCGCACAAAGGAGTACAGAAGGTATCTCTACAGCGCACAAAGGAGTACAGAAGGTATCTCTACAGCGCACAAAGGAGTACAGAAGGTATCACTACAGCGCACAAAGGTGTACAGAAGGTATCTCTACAGCGCACAAAGGAGTACAGAAGGTATCTCTACAGCGCACAAAGGAGTACAGAAGGTATCTCTACAGCGCACGAAGGAGTACAGAAGGTATCTCTACAGCGCACAAAGGAGTACAGAAGGTATCTCTACAGCGCTCAAAGGAGTACAGAAGGTATCTCTACAGCGCACAAAGGAGTACAGAAGGTATCTCTACAGCGCACAAAGGAGTACAGAAGGTATCTCTACAGCGCACAAAGGAGTACAGAAGGTATCTCTACAACGCACAAAGGAGTACAGAAGGTATCTCTACAGCGCACAAAGGAGTACAGAAGGTATCTCTACAGCGCACAAAGGAGTACAGAAGGTATCTCTACAGCGCACAAAGGAGTACAGAAGGTATCTCTACAGCGCACAAAGGAGTACAGAAGGTATCTCTACAGCGCACAAAGGAGTACAGAAGGTATCTCTACAGCGCACAAAGGAGTACAGGAAATATCTCTAGAACGTACAAAGGAGTACACGAGGTATCTCTACAGCGTACAAAGTAGTACAGAAGGTATCTCTACAGCGCACAAAGGAGTACAGAAGGTATCTCTACAGCGCACAAAGGAGTACAGAAGGTATCTCTACAGCGCACAAAGGAGTACTGAAGGTATCTCTACAGCGCACAAAGGAGTACAGGAAATATCTCTAGAACATACAAAGGAGTACACGAGGTATCTCTACAGCGTACAAAGGAGTACAGAAGGTATCTCTACAGCGCACAAAGGAGTACAGGAAATATCTCTAAAACGTACAAAGGAGTACACGAGGTATCTCTACAGCGTACAAAGGAGTACAGAAGGTATCTCTACAGCGCACAAAGGAGTACAGAAGGTATCTCTACAGCGCACAAAGGAGTATAGAAGGTATCTCTACAGCGCACAAAGGAGTACAGAAGGTATCTCTACAGCGCACAAAGGAGTACAGGAAATATCTCTAGAACGTACAAAGGAGTACACGAGGTATCTCTACAGCGTAAAAAGGAGTACAGAAGGTATCTCTACAGCGCACAAAGGAGTACAGAAGGTATCTCTACAGCGCACAAAGGAGTACAGAAGGTATCTCTACAGCGCACAAAGGAGTACAGATGGTATCTCTACAGCGCACAAAGGAGTACAGAAGGTATCTCTACAGCGCACAAAGGAGTACAGGAAATATCTCTAGAACGTACAAAGGAGTACACGAGGTATCTCTACAGCGTACAAAGGAGTACAGAAGGTATCTCTACAGCGCACAAAGGAGTTCAGAAGGTATCTCTACAGCGCACAAAGGAGTACAGAAGGTATCTCTACAGCGCACAAAGGATTACAGAAGGTATCTCTACAGCGCACAAAGGAGTACAGAAGGTATCTCTACAGCGCACAAAGGCGTACAGAAGGTATCTCTACAGCGCACAAAGGAGTACAGAAGGTATCTCTACAGCGCACAAAGGAGTACAGAAGGTATCTCTACAGCGCACAAAGGAGTACAGGAAATATCTCTAGAACGTACAAAGGAGTACACGAGGTATCTCTACAGCGTACAAAGGAGTACAGAAGGTATCTCTACAGCGCACGAAGGAGTACAGGAAATATCTCTAGAACGTACAAAGGAGTACACGAGGTATCTCTACAGCGTACAAAGGAGTACAGAAGGTATCTCTACAGCGCACAAAGGAGTACAGAAGGTATCTCTACAGCGCACAAAGGAGTACACGAGGTATCTCTACAGCGCACAAAGAAGTACAGAAGGTATCTCTACAGCGCACAAAGGAGTACAGAAGGTATCTCTACAGCGCACAAAGGAGTACAGGAAATATCTCTAGAACGTACAAAGGAGTACACGAGGTATCTCTACAGCGTACAAAGGAGTACAGAAGGTATCTCTACAGCGCACAAAGGAGTACAGAAGGTATCTCTACAGCGCACAAAGGAGTACAGAAGGTATCTCTACAGCGCACAAAGGAGTACAGAAGGTATCTCTACAGCGCACAAAGGAGTATAGAAGGTATCTCTACAGCGCACAAAGGAGTACAGGAAATATCTCTAGAACGTACAAAGGAGTACACGAGGTATCTCTACAGCGTACAAAGTAGTACAGAAGGTATCTCTACAGCGCACAAAGGAGTACAGAAGTTATCTCTCCAGCGCACAAAGGAGTACAGAAGGCATCTCTACAGCGCACAAAGGAGTACAGAAGGTATCTCTACAGCGCACAAAGGAGTACAGAAGGTATCTCTACAGCGCACAGAGGAGTACAGAAGGTATTTCTACAGCGCACAAAGGAGTACAGAAGGTATCTCTACAGCGCACAAAGGAGTACAGGAAATATCTCTAGAACGTACAAAGGAGTACACGAGGTATCTCTACAGCGTACAAAGGAGTACAGAAGGTATCTCTACAGCGCACGAAGGAGTACAGAAGGTATCTCTACAGCGCACAAAGGAGTACAGAAGGTATCTCTACAGCGCACAAAGGAGTACAGAAGGTATCTCTACAGCGCACAAAGGAGTACAGGAAATATCTCTAGAACGTACAAAGGAGTACACGAGGTATCTCTACAGCGTACAAAGGAGTACAGAAGGTATCTCTACAGCGCACAAAGAAGTACAAAAGGTATCTCCACAGCGCACAAAGGAGTACAGAAGGTATCTCTACAGCGCACAAAGGAGTACAGAAGGTATCTCTACAGCGCACAAAGGAGTACAGGAAATATCTCTAGAACGTACAAAGGAGTACAGAAGGTATCTCTACAGCGCACAAAGGAGTACAGAAGGTATCTCTACAGCGCACAAAGGAGTACAGAAGGTATCTCTACAGCGCACAAAGGAGTACAGGAAATATTTCTAGAACGTACAAAGGAGTACACGAGGTATCTCTACAGCGTACAAAGGAGTACAGAAGGTATCTCTACAGCGCACAAAAGAGTACAGAAGGTATTTCTACAGCGCACAAAGGAGTACAGAAGGTATCTCTACAGCGCACAAAGGAGTACAGAAGGTATCTCTACAGCGCACAAAGGAGTACAGAAGGTATCTCTACAGCGCACAAAGGAGTACAGAAGGTATCTCTACAGCGCACAAAGGAGTACAGAAGGTATCTCTACAGCGCACACAGGAGTACAGAAGGTATCTCTACAGCGCACAAAGGAGTACAGAAGGTATCTCTACAGCGCACAAAGGAGTACAGAAGGTACCTCTACAGCGCACAAAGGAGTACAGAAGGTATCACTACAGCGCACAAAGGTGTACAGAAGGTATCTCTACAGCGCACAAAGGAGTACAGAAGGTATCTCTACAGCGCACAAAGGAGTACAGAAGGTATCTCTACAGCGCACAAAGGGGTACAGAAGGTATCTCTACAGCGCACAAAGGAGTACAGAAGGTATCTCTACAGCGCTCAAAGGAGTACAGAATGTATCTGTACAGCGCACAAAGGAGTACAGAAGGTATCTCTACAGCGCACAAAGGAGTACAGAAGGTATCTCTACAGCGCACAAAGGAGTACAGAAGGTATCTCTACAGCGCACAAAGGAGTACAGAAGGTATCTCTACAGCGCACAAAGGAGTACAGAAGGTATCTCTACAGCGCACAAAGGAGTACAGAAGGTATCTCTACAGCGCACAGAGGAGTGCAGAAGGTATCTCTACAGCGCACAAAGGAGTACAGAAGGTATCTCTACAGCGCACAAAGGAGTACAGAAGGTATCTCTACAGCGCACAAAGAAGTACAGGAAATATCTCTAGAACGTACAAAGGAGTACACGAGGTATCTCTACAGCGTACAAAGTAGTACAGAAGGTATCTCTACAGCGCACAAAGGAGTACAGAAGGTATCTCTACAGCGCACAAAGGAGTACAGAAGGTATCTCTACAGCGCACAAAGGAGTACAGAAGGTATCTCTACAGCGCACAAAGGAGTACAGGAAATATCTCTAGAACGTACAAAGGAGTACACGAGGTATCTCTACAGCGTACAAAGGAGTACAGAAGGTATCTCTACAGCGCACAAAGGAGTACAGGAAATATCTCTAAAACGTACAAAGGAGTACACGAGGTATCTCTACAGCGTACAAAGGAGTACAGAAGGTATCTCTACAGCGCACAAAGGAGTACAGAAGGTATCTCTACAGCGCACATAGGAGTACAGAAGGTATCTCTACAGCGCACAAAGGAGTACAGAAGGTATCTCTACAGCGCACAAACGAGTACAGAAGGTATCTCTACAGCGCACAAAGGAGTACAGAAGGTATCTCTACAGCGCACAAAGGAGTACAGGAAATATCTCTAGAACGTACAAAGGAGTACACGAGGTATCTCTACAGCGTACAAAAGAGTACAGAAGGTATCTCTACAGCGCCCAAAGGAGTACAGGAAATATCTCTAGAACGTACAAAGGAGTACACGAGGTATCTCTACAGCGTACAAAGGAGTACAGAAGGTATCTCTACAGCGCACAAAGGAGTACAGAAGGTATCTCTACAGCGCACAAAGGAGTACACGAGGTATCTCTACAGCGCACAAAGAAGAACAGAAGGTATCTCTACAGCGCACAAAGGAGTACAGAAGGTATCTCTACAGCGCACAAAGGAGTACAGGTAATATCTCCAGAACGTACAAAGGAGTACACGAGGTATCTCTACAGCGTACAAAGGAGTACAGAAGGTATCTCTACAGCGCACAAAGGAGTACAGAAGGTATCTCTACAGCGCACAAAGGAGTACAGAAGGTATCTTTACAGCGCACAAAGGAGTACAGAAGGTATCTCTACAGCGCACAAAGGAGTACAGAAGGTATCTCTACAGCGCACAAAGGAGTACAGGAAATATCTCTAGAACGTACAAAGGAGTACACGAGGTATCTCTACAGCGTACAAAGGAGTACAGAAGGTATCTCTACAGCGCACAAAGGAGTACAGGAAATATCTCTAGAACGTACAAAGGAGTACACGAGGTATCTCTACAGCGTACAAAGGAGTACAGTAGGTATCTCTACAGCGCACAAAGGAGTACAGAAAGTATCTCTACAGCGCACAAAGGAGTACAGATGGTATCTCTACAGCGCACAAAGGAGTACAGAAGGTATCTCTACAGCGCACAAAGGAGTACAGGAAATATCTCTAGAACGTACAAAGGAGTACACGAGGTATCTCTACAGCGTACAAAGGAGTACAGAAGGTATCTCTACAGCGCACAAAGGAGTACAGAAGGTATCTCTACAGCGCACAAAGGAGTACAGAAGGTATCTCTACAGCGCACAAAGGAGTACAGAAGGTATCTCTACAGCGCACAAAGGAGTACAGGAAATGTCTCTAGAACGTACGAAGGAGTACAGAAGGTATCTCTACAGCGCACAAAGGAGTACAGAAGGTATCTCTACAGCGCACAAAGGAGTACAGAAGGTATCTCTACAGCGCACAAAGGAGTACACGAGGTATCTCCACAGCGTACAATGGAGTACAGAAGGTATCTCTACAGCGCACAAAGGAGTACAGAAGGTATTTCTACAGCGCACAAAGGAGTACAGAAGGTATCTCTACAGTGCACAAAGGAGTACAGGAAATATCTCTAGAACGTACAAAGGAGTACAGAAGGTATCTCTACAGCGCACAAAGGAGTACAGAAGGTATCTCTACAGCGCACAAAGGAGTACAGAAGGTATCTCTACAGCGCACAAAGGAGTACAGAAGGTATCTCTACAGCGCACAAAGGAGTACAGGAAATATCTCTAGAACGTACAAAGGAGTACACGAGGTATCTCTACAGCGTACAAAGGGGTACAGAAGGTATCTCTACAGCGCACAAAGGAGTACAGGAAATATCTCTAGAACGTACAAAGGAGTACACGAGGTATCTCTACAGCGTACAAAGGAGTACAGAAGGTATCTCTACAGCGCACAAAGGAGTACAGAAGGTATCTCTACAGCGCACAAAGGAGTACAGAAGGTATCTCTACAGCGCACAAAGGAGTACAGAAGGTATCTCTACAGCGCACAAAGGAGTACAGAAGGTATCTCTACAGCGCACAAAGGAGTACAGGAAATATCTCTAGAACGTACAAAGGAGTACACGAGGTATCTCTACAGCGTACAAAGGAGTACAGAAGGTATCTCTACAGCGCACAAAGAAGTACAGAAGGTATCTCTACAGCGCACAAAGGAGTACAGGAAATATCTCTAGAACGTACAAAGGATTACAGAAGGTATCTCTACAGCGCACAAAGGAGTACAGAAGGTATCTCTACAGCGCACAAAGGAGTACAGGAAATATCTCTAGAACGTACAAAGGAGTACACGAGGTATCTCTACAGCGTACAAAGGAGTACAGAAGGTATCTCTACAGCGCACAAAGGAGTACAGAAGGTATCTCTACAGCGCACAAAGGAGTACAGAAGGTATCTCTACAGCGCACAAAGGAGTACAGAAGGTATCTCTACAGCGCACAAAGGAGTACAGAAGGTATCTCTACAGCGCACAAAGGAGTACAGAAGGTATCTCTACAGCGCACAAAGGAGTACAGGAAATATCTCTAGAACGTACAAAGGAGTACACGAGGTATCTCTACAGCGTACAAAGGAGTACAGAAGGTATCTCTACAGCGCACAAAGGAGTACAGAAGGTATCTCTACAGCGCACAAAGGAGTACAGAAGGTATCTCTACAGAGCACAAAGGAGTACAGAAGGTATCTCTACAGCGCACAAAGGAGTACAGAAGGTATCTCTACAGCGCACAAAGGAGTACAGAAGGTATCTCTACAGCGCACAAAGGAGTACAGAAGGTATCTCTACAGCGCACACAGGAGTACAGAAGGTATCTCTACAGCGCACAAAGGAGTACAGAAGGTATCTCTACAGCGCACAAAGGAGTACAGAAGGTACCTCTACAGCGCACAAAGGAGTACAGAAGGTATCACTACAGCGCACAAAGGTGTACAGAAGGTATCTCTACAGCGCACAAAGGAGTACAGAAGGTATCTCTACAGCGCACAAAGGAGTACAGAAGGTATCTCTACAGCGCACAAAGGGGTACAGAAGGTATCTCTACAGCGCACAAAGGAGTACAGAAGGTATCTCTACAGCGCTCAAAGGAGTACAGAAGGTATCTGTACAGCGCACAAAGGAGTACAGAAGGTATCTCTACAGCGCACAAAGGAGTACAGAAGGTATCTCTACAGCGCACAAAGGAGTACAGAAGGTATCTCTACAGCGCACAAAGGAGTACAGAAGGTATCTCTACAGCGCACAAAGGAGTACAGAAGGTATCTCTACAGCGCACAAAGGAGTACAGAAGGTATCTCTACAGCGCACAGAGGAGTACAGAAGGTATCTCTACAGCGCACAAAGGAGTACAGAAGGTATCTCTACAGCGCACAAAGGAGTACAGAAGGTATCTCTACAGCGCACAAAGGAGTACAGGAAATATCTCTAGAACGTACAAAGGAGTACACGAGGTATCTCTACAGCGTACAAAGTAGTACAGAAGGTATCTCTACAGCGCACAAAGGAGTACAGAAGGTATCTCTACAGCGCACAAAGGAGTACAGAAGGTATCTCTACAGCGCACAAAGGAGTACAGAAGGTATCTCTACAGCGCACAAAGGAGTACAGGAAATATCTCTAGAACGTACAAAGGAGTACACGAGGTATCTCTACAGCGTACAAAGGAGTACAGAAGGTATCTCTACAGCGCACAAAGGAGTACAGGAAATATCTCTAAAACGTACAAAGGAGTACACGAGGTATCTCTACAGCGTACAAAGGAGTACAGAAGGTATCTCTACAGCGCACAAAGGAGTACAGAAGGTATCTCTACAGCGCACATAGGAGTAAAGAAGGTATCTCTACAGCGCACAAAGGAGTACAGAAGGTATCTCTACAGCGCACAAACGAGTACAGAAGGTATCTCTACAGCGCACAAAGGAGTACAGAAGGTATCTCTACAGCGCACAAAGGAGTACAGGAAATATCTCTAGAACGTACAAAGGAGTACACGAGGTATCTCTACAGCGTACAAAAGAGTACAGAAGGTATCTCTACAGCGCCCAAAGGAGTACAGGAAATATCTCTAGAACGTACAAAGGAGTACACGAGGTATCTCTACAGCGTACAAAGGAGTACAGAAGGTATCTCTACAGCGCACAAAGGAGTACAGAAGGTATCTCTACAGCGCAAAAAGGAGTACACGAGGTATCTCTACAGCGCACAAAGAAGTACAGAAGGTATCTCTACAGCGCACAAAGGAGTACAGAAGGTATCTCTACAGCGCACAAAGGAGTACAGGAAATATCTCCAGAACGTACAAAGGAGTACACGAGGTATCTCTACAGCGTACAAAGGAGTACAGAAGGTATCTCTACAGCGCACAAAGGAGTACAGAAGGTATCTCTACAGCGCACAAAGGAGTACAGAAGGTATCTCTACAGCGCACAAAGGAGTACAGAAGGTATCTCTACAGCGCACAAAGGAGTATAGAAGGTATCTCTACAGCGCACAAAGGAGTACAGGAAATATCTCTAGAACGTACAAAGGAGTACACGAGGTATCTCTACAGCGTACAAAGTAGTACAGAAGGTATCTCTACAGCGCACAAAGGAGTACAGAAGTTATCTCTCCAGCGCACAAAGGAGTACAGAAGGCATCTCTACAGCGCACAAAGGAGTACAGAAGGTATCTCTACAGCGCACAAAGGAGTACAGAAGGTATCTCTACAGCGCACAGAGGAGTACAGAAGGTATCTCTACAGCGCACAAAGGAGTACAGAAGGTATCTCTACAGCGCACAAAGGAGTACAGGAAATATCTCTAGAACGTACAAAGGAGTACACGAGGTATCTCTACAGCGTAGAAAGGAGTACAGAAGGTATCTCTACAGCGCACGAAGGAGTACAGAAGGTATCTCTACAGCGCACAAAGGAGTACAGAAGGTATCTCTACAGCGCACAAAGGAGTACTGAAGGTATCTCTACAGCGCACAAAGGAGTACAGGAAATATCTCTAGAACGTACAAAGGAGTACACGAGGTATCTCTACAGCGTACAAAGGAGTACAGAAGGTATCTCTACAGCGCACAAAGAAGTACAAAAGGTATCTCTACAGCGCACAAAGGAGTACAGAAGGTATCTCTACAGCGCACAAAGGAGTACAGAAGGTATCTCTACAGCGCACAAAGGAGTACAGGAAATATCTCTAGAACGTTCAAAGGAGTACAGAAGGTATCTCTACAGCGCACAAAGGAGTACAGAAGGTATCTCTACAGCGCACAAAGGAGTACAGAAGGTATCTCTACAGCGCACAAAGGAGTACAGGAAATATTTCTAGAACGTACAAAGGAGTACACGAGGTATCTCTACAGCGTACAAAGGAGTACAGAAGGTATCTCTACAGCGCACAAAGGAGTACAGAAGGTATTTCTACAGCGCACAAAGGAGTACAGAAGGTATCTCTACAGCGCACAAAGGAGTACAGAAGGTATCTCTACAGCGCACAAAGGAGTACAGAAGGTATCTCTACAGCGCACAAAGGAGTACAGAAGGTATCTCTACAGCGCACAAAGGAGTACAGAAGGTATCTCTACAGCGCACACAGGAGTACAGAAGGTATCTCTACAGCGCACAAAGGAGTACAGAAGGTATCTCTACAGCGCACAAAGGAGTACAGAAGGTACCTCTACAGCGCACAAAGGAGTACAGAAGGTATCACTACAGCGCACAAAGGTGTACAGAAGGTATCTCTACAGCGCACAAAGGAGTACAGAAGGTATCTCTACAGCGCACAAAGGAGTACAGAAGGTATCTCTACAGCGCACAAAGGGGTACAGAAGGTATCTCTACAGCGCACAAAGGAGTACAGAAGGTATCTCTACAGCGCTCAAAGGAGTACAGAATGTATCTGTACAGCGCACAAAGGAGTACAGAAGGTATCTCTACAGCGCACAAAGGAGTACAGAAGGTATCTCTACAGCGCACAAAGGAGTACAGAAGGTATCTCTACAGCGCACAAAGGAGTACAGAAGGTATCTCTACAGCGCACAAAGGAGTACAGAAGGTATCTCTACAGCGCACAAAGGAGTACAGAAGGTATCTCTACAGCGCACAGAGGAGTACAGAAGGTATCTCTACAGCGCACAAAGGAGTACAGAAGGTATCTCTACAGCGCACAAAGGAGTACAGAAGGTATCTCTACAGCGCACAAAGGAGTACAGGAAATATCTCTAGAACGTACAAAGGAGTACACGAGGTATCTCTATAGCGTACAAAGTAGTACAGAAGGTATCTCTACAGCGCACAAAGGAGTACAGAAGGTATCTCTACAGCGCACAAAGGAGTACAGAAGGTATCTCTACAGCGCACAAAGGAGTACAGAAGGTATCTCTACAGCGCACAAAGGAGTACAGGAAATATCTCTAGAACGTACAAAGGAGTACGCGAGGTATCTCTACAGCGTACAAA
Source organism: Morinoia aosen (assembly GCA_030386875.1). Classification (NCBI taxonomy): domain Eukaryota; kingdom Metazoa; phylum Arthropoda; class Malacostraca; order Amphipoda; family Talitridae; genus Morinoia; species Morinoia aosen. The sequence goes on along the minus strand of CM059576.1, from coordinate 54,627,659 downwards.
GGAGTACAGAAGGTATCTCTACAGCGCACAAAGGAGTACAGGAAATATCTCTAAAACGTACAAAGGAGTACACGAGGTATCTCTACAGCGTACAAAGGAGTACAGAAGGTATCTCTACAGCGCACAAAGGAGTACAGAAGGTATCTCTACAGCGCACATAGGAGTACAGAAGGTATCTCTACAGCGCACAAAGGAGTACAGAAGGTATCTCTACAGCGCACAAACGAGTACAGAAGGTATCTCTACAGCGCACAAAGGAGTACAGAAGGTATCTCTACAGCGCACAAAGGAGTACAGGAAATATCTCTAGAACGTACAAAGGAGTACACGAGGTATCTCTACAGCGTACAAAAGAGTACAGAAGGTATCTCTACAGCGCCCAAAGGAGTACAGGAAATATCTCTAGAACGTACAAAGGAGTACACGAGGTATCTCTACAGCGTACAAAGGAGTACAGAAGGTATCTCTACAGCGCACAAAGGAGTACAGAAGGTATCTCTACAGCGCACAAAGGAGTACACGAGGTATCTCTACAGCGCACAAAGAAGTACAGAAGGTATCTCTACAGCGCACAAAGGAGTACAGAAGGTATCTCTACAGCGCACAAAGGAGTACAGGTAATATCTCCAGAACGTACAAAGGAGTACACGAGGTATCTCTACAGCGTACAAAGGAGTACAGAAGGTATCTCTACAGCGCACAAAGGAGTACAGAAGGTATCTCTACAGCGCACAAAGGAGTACAGAAGGTATCTTTACCGCGCACAAAGGAGTACAGAAGGTATCTCTACAGCGCACAAAGGAGTACAGAAGGTATCTCTACAGCGCACAAAGGAGTACAGGAAATATCTCTAGAACGTACAAAGGAGTACACGAGGTATCTCTACAGCGTACAAAGGAGTACAGAAGGTATCTCTACAGCGCACAAAGGAGTACAGAAGGTATCTCTACAGCGCACAAAGGAGTACAGAAGGTATCTCTACAGCGCACAAAGGAGTACAGGAAATGTCTCTAGAACGTACGAAGGAGTACAGAAGGTATCTCTACAGCGCACAAAGGAGTACAGAAGGTATCTCTACAGCGCACAAAGGAGTACAGAAGGTATCTCTACAGCGCACAAAGGAGTACACGAGGTATCTCTACAGCGTACAATGGAGTACAGAAGGTATCTCTACAGCGCACAAAGGAGTACAGAAGGTATTTCTACAGCGCACAAAGGAGTACAGAAGGTATCTCTACAGCGCACAAAGGAGTACAGGAAATATCTCTAGAACGTACAAAGGAGTACAGAAGGTATCTCTACAGCGCACAAAGGAGTACAGAAGGTATCTCTACAGCGCACAAAGGAGTACAGAAGGTATCTCTACAGCGCACAAAGGAGTACAGAAGGTATCTCTACAGCGCACAAAGGAGTACAGGAAATATCTCTAGAACGTACAAAGGAGTACACGAGGTATCTCTACAGCGTACAAAGGGGTACAGAAGGTATCTCTACAGCGCACAAAGGAGTACAGGAAATATCTCTAGAACGTACAAAGGAGTACACGAGGTATCTCTACAGCGTACAAAGGAGTACAGAAGGTATCTCTACAGCGCACAAAGGAGTACAGAAGGTATCTCTACAGCGCACAAAGGAGTACAGAAGGTATCTCTACAGCGCACAAAGGAGTACAGAAGGTATCTCTACAGCGCACAAAGGAGTACAGAAGGTATCTCTACAGCGCACAAAGGAGTACAGGAAATATCTCTAGAACGTACAAAGGAGTACACGAGGTATCTCTACAGCGTACAAAGGAGTACAGAAGGTATCTCTACAGCGCACATAGAAGTACAGAAGGTATCTCTACAGCGCACAAAGGAGTACAGGAAATATCTCTAGAACGTACAAAGGATTACAGAAGGTATCTCTACAGCGCACAAAGGAGTACAGAAGGTATCTCTACAGCGCACAAAGGAGTACAGGAAATATCTCTAGAACGTACAAAGGAGTACACGAGGTATCTCTACAGCGTACAAAGGAGTACAGAAGATATCTCTACAGCGCACAAAGGAGTACAGAAGGTATCTCTACAGCGCACAAAGGAGTACAGAAGGTATCTCTACAGCGCACAAAGGAGTACAGAAGGTATCTCTACAGCGCACAAAGGAGTACAGAAGGTATCTCTACAGCGCACAAAGGAGTACAGAAGGTATCTCTACAGCGCACAAAGGAGTACAGGAAATATCTCTAGAACGTACAAAGGAGTACACGAGGTATCTCTACAGCGTACAAAGGAGTACAGAAGGTATCTCTACAGCGCACAAAGGAGTACAGAAGGTATCTCTACAGCGCACAAAGGAGTACAGAAGGTATCTCTACAGCGCACAAAGGAGTACAGAAGGTATCTCTACAGCGCACAAAGGAGTACAGAAGGTATCTCTACAGCGCACAAAGGAGTACAGAAGGTATCTCTACAGCGCACAAAGGAGTACAGAAGGTATCTCTACAGCGCACACAGGAGTACAGAAGGTATCTCTACAGCGCACAAAGGAGTACAGAAGGTATCTCTACAGCGCACAAAGGAGTACAGAAGGTACCTCTACAGCGCACAAAGGAGTACAGAAGGTATCACTACAGCGCACAAAGGTGTACAGAAGGTATCTCTACAGCGCACAAAGGAGTACAGAAGGTATCTCTACAGCGCACAAAGGAGTACAGAAGGTATCTCTACAGCGCACAAAGGGGTACAGAAGGTATCTCTACAGCGCACAAAGGAGTACAGAAGGTATCTCTACAGCGCTCAAAGGAGTACAGAAGGTATCTGTACAGCGCACAAAGGAGTACAGAAGGTATCTCTACAGCGCACAAAGGAGTACAGAAGGTATCTCTACAGCGCACAAAGGAGTACAGAAGGTATCTCTACAGCGCACAAAGGAGTACAGAAGGTATCTCTACAGCGCACAAAGGAGTACAGAAGGTATCTCTACAGCGCACAAAGGAGTACAGAAGGTATCTCTACAGCGCACAGAGGAGTACAGAAGGTATCTCTACAGCGCACAAAGGAGTACAGAAGGTATCTCTACAGCGCACAAAGGAGTACAGAAGGTATCTCTACAGCGCACAAAGGAGTACAGGAAATATCTCTAGAACGTACAAAGGAGTACACGAGGTATCTCTACAGCGTACAAAGTAGTACAGAAGGTATCTCTACAGCGCACAAAGGAGTACAGAAGGTATCTCTACAGCGCACAAAGGAGTACAGAAGGTATCTCTACAGCGCACAAAGGAGTACAGAAGGTATCTCTACAGCGCACAAAGAAGTACAGGAAATATCTCTAGAACGTACAAAGGAGTACACGAGGTATCTCTACAGCGTACAAAGGAGTACAGAAGGTATCTCTACAGCGCACAAAGGAGTACAGGAAATATCTCTAAAACGTACAAAGGAGTACACGAGGTATCTCTACAGCGTACAAAGGAGTACAGAAGGTATCTCTACAGCGCACAAAAGAGTACAGAAGGTATCTCTACAGCGCACATAGGAGTAAAGAAGGTATCTCTACAGCGCACAAAGGAGTACAGAAGGTATCTCTACAGCGCACAAACGAGTACAGAAGGTATCTCTACAGCGCACAAAGGAGTACAGAAGGTATCTCTACAGCGCACAAAGGAGTACAGGAAATATCTCTAGAACGTACAAAGGAGTACACGAGGTATCTCTACAGCGTACAAAAGAGTACAGAAGGTATCTCTACAGCGCCCAAAGGAGTACAGGAAATATCTCTAGAACGTACAAAGGAGTACACGAGGTATCTCTACAGCGTACAAAGGAGTACAGAAGGTATCTCTACAGCGCACAAAGGAGTACAGAAGGTATCTCTACAGCGCAAAAAGGAGTACACGAGGTATCTCTACAGCGCACAAAGAAGTACAGAAGGTATCTCTACAGCGCACAAAGGAGTACAGAAGGTATCTCTACAGCGCACAAAGGAGTACAGGAAATATCTCCAGAACGTACAAAGGAGTACACGAGGTATCTCTACAGCGTACAAAGGAGTACAGAAGGTATCTCTACAGCGCACAAAGGAGTACAGAAGGTATCTCTACAGCGCACAAAGGAGTACAGAAGGTATCTCTACAGCGCACAAAGGAGTACAGAAGGTATCTCTACAGCGCACAAAGGAGTACAGAAGGTATCTCTACAGCGCACAAAGGAGTACAGGAAATATCTCTAGAACGTACAAAGGAGTACACGAGGTATCTCTACAGCGTACAAAGGAGTACAGAAGGTATCTCTACAGCGCACAAAGGAGTACAGGAAATATCTCTAGAACGTACAAAGGAGTGCACGAGGTATCTCTACAGCGTACAAAGGAGTACAGTAGGTATCTCTACAGCGCACAAAGGAGTACAGAAGGTATCTCTACAGCGCACAAAGGAGTACAGATGGTATCTCTACAGCGCACAAAGGAGTACAGAAGGTATCTCTACAGCGCACAAAGGAGTACAGGAAATATCTCTAGAACGTACAAAGGAGTACACGAGGTATCTCTACAGCGTACAAAGGAGTACAGAAGGTATCTCTACAGCGCACAAAGGAGTACAGAAGGTATCTCTACAGCGCACAAAGGAGTACAGAAGGTATCTCTACAGCGCACAAAGGAGTACAGAAGGTATCTCTACAGCGCACAAAGGAGTACAGGAAATGTCTCTAGAACGTACGAAGGAGTACAGAAGGTATCTCTACAGCGCACAAAGGAGTACAGAAGGTATCTCTACAGCGCACAAAGGAGTACAGAAGGTATCTCTACAGCGCACAAAGGAGTACACGAGGTATCTCTACAGCGTACAATGGAGTACAGAAGGTATCTCTACAGCGCACAAAGGAGTACAGAAGGTATTTCTACAGCGCACAAAGGAGTACAGAAGGTATCTCTACAGCGCGCAAAGGAGTACAGGAAATATCTCTAGAACGTACAAAGGAGTACAGAAGGTATCTCTACAGCGCACAAAGGAGTACAGAAGGTATCTCTACAGCGCACAAAGGAGTACAGAAGGTATCTCTACAGCGCACAAAGGAGTACAGAAGGTATCTCTACAGCGCACAAAGGAGTACAGGAAATATCTCTAGAACGTACAAAGGAGTACACGAGGTATCTCTACAGCGTACAAAGGGGTACAGAAGGTATCTCTACAGCGCACAAAGGAGTACAGGAAATATCTCTAGAACGTACAAAGGAGTACACGAGGTATCTCTATAGCGTACAAAGGAGTACAGAAGGTATCTCTACAGCGCACAAAGGAGTACAGAAGGTATCTCTACAGCGCACAAAGGAGTACAGAAGGTATCTCTACTGCGCACAAAGGAGTACAGAAGGTATCTCTACAGCGCACAAAGGAGTACAGAAGGTATCTCTACAGCGCACAAAGGAGTACAGGAAATATCTCTAGAACGTACAAAGGAGTACACGAGGTATCTCTACAGCGTACAAAGGAGTACAGAAGGTATCTCTACAGTGCACAAAGAAGTACAGAAGGTATCTCTACAGCGCACAAAGGAGTACAGGAAATATCTCTAGAACGTACAAAGGATTACAGAAGGTATCTCTACAGCGCACAAAGGAGTACAGAAGGTATCTCTACAGCGCACAAAGGAGTACAGGAAATATCTCTAGAACGTACAAAGGAGTACACGAGGTATCTCTACAGCGTATAAAGGAGTACAGAAGGTATCTCTACAGCGCACAAAGGAGTACAGAAGGTATCTCTACAGCGCACAAAGTAGTACAGAAGGTATTTCTACAGCGCACAAAGGAGTACAGAAGGTATCTCTACAGCGCACAAAAGAGTACAGAAGGTATCTCTACAGCGCACAAAGGAGTACAGAAGGTATCTCTACAGCGCACAAAGGAGTACAGGAAATATCTCTAGAACGTACAAAGGAGTACACGAGGTATCTCTACAGCGTACAAAGGAGTACAGAAGGTATCTCTACAGCGCACAAAGGAGTACAGAAGGTATCTCTACAGCGCACAAAGGAGTACAGAAGGTATCTCTACAGCGCACAAAGGAGTACAGAAGGTATCTCTACAGCGCACAAAGGAGTACAGAAGGTATCTCTACAGCGCACAAAGGAGTACAGGAAATATCTATAGAACGTACAAAGGAGTACACGAGGTATCTCTACAGCGTACAAAGGAGTACAGAAGGTATCTCTACAGCGCACAAAGAAGTACAGAAGGTATCTGTACAGCGCACAAAGGAGTACAGAAGGTATCTCTACAGCGCACAAAGGAGTACAGAAGGTATCTCTACAGCGCACAAAGGAGTACAGAAGGTATCTCTACAGCGCACAAAGGAGTACAGAAGGTATCTCTACAGCGCACAAAGGAGTACAGAAGGTATCTCTACAGCGCACAAAGGAGTACAGAAGGTATCTCTACAGCGCACAAAGGAGTACAGAAGGTATCTCTACAGCGCACAAAGGAGTACAGAAGGTATCTCTACAGCGCACAAAGGAGTACAGAAGGTATCTCTACAGCGCACAAAGGAGTACAGAAGGTATCTCTACAGCGCACAAAGGAGTACAGAAGGTATCTCTACAGCGCAAAAAGGAGTACAGAAGGTATCTCTACAGCGCACAAAGGAGTACAGAAGGTATCTCTACAGCGCACAAAGGAGTACAGAAGGTATCTCTACAGCGCACAAAGGAGTACAGAAGGTATCTCTACAGCGCACAAAGGAGTACAGAAGGTATCTCTACAGCGCACAAAGGAGTACAGAAGGTATCTCTACAGCGCACAAAGGAGTACAGAAGGTATCTCTACAGCGCACAAAGGAGTACAGAAGGTATCTCTACAGCGCACAAAGGAGTACAGAAGGTATCTCTACAGCGCACAAAGGAGTACAGAAGGTATCTCTACAGCGCACAAAGGAGTACAGAAGGTATCTCTACAGCGCACAAAGGAGTACAGAAGGTATCTCTACAGCGCACAAAGGAGTACAGAAGGTATCTCTACAGCGCACAAAGGAGTACAGGAAATATCTCTAGAGCGTACAAAGGAGTACACGAGGTATCTCTACAGCGTACAAAGGAGTACAGAAGGTATCTCTACAGCGCACAAAGGAGTACAGGAAATATCTCTAGAACGTACAAAGGAGTACACGAGGTATCTCTACAGCGCACAAAGGAGTACAGAAGGTATCTCTACAGCGCACAAAGGAGTACAGGAAATATCTCTAGAACGTACAAAGGATTACAGAAGGTATCTCTACAGCGCACAAAGGAGTACAGAAGGTATCTCTACAGCGCACAAAGAAGTACAGGAAATATCTCTAGAACGTACAAAGGAGTACACGAGGTATCTCTACAGCGTATAAAGGAGTACAGAAGGTATCTCTACAGCGCACAAAGGAGTACAGAAGGTATCTCTACAGCGCACAAAGTAGTACAGAAGGTATTTCTACAGCGCACAAAGGAGTACAGAAGGTATCTCTACAGCGCACAAAAGAGTACAGAAGGTATCTCTACAGCGCACAAAGGAGTACAGAAGGTATCTCTACAGCGCACAAAGGAGTACAGGAAATATCTCTAGAACGTACAAAGGAGTACACGAGGTATCTCTACAGCGTACAAAGGAGTACAGAAGGTATCTCTACAGCGCACAAAGGAGTACAGAAGGTATCTCTACAGCGCACAAAGGAGTACAGAAGGTATCTCTACAGCGCACAAAGGAGTACAGAAGGTATCTCTACAGCGCACAAAGGAGTACAGAAGGTATCTCTACAGCGCACAAAGGAGTACAAGAAATATCTATAGAACGTACAAAGGAGTACACGAGGTATCTCTACAGCGTACAAAGGAGTACAGAAGGTATCTCTACAGCGCACAAAGAAGTACAGAAGGTATCTGTACAGCGCACAAAGGAGTACAGAAGGTATCTCTACAGCGCACAAAGGAGTACAGAAGGTATCTCTACAGCGCACAAAGGAGTACAGAAGGTATCTCTACAGCGCACAAAGGAGTACAGAAGGTATCTCTACAGCGCACAAAGGAGTACAGAAGGTATCTCTACAGCGCACAAAGGAGTACAGAAGGTATCTCTACAGCGCACAAAGGAGTACAGAAGGTATCTCTACAGCGCACAAAGGAGTACAGAAGGTATCTCTACAGCGCACAAAGGAGTACAGAAGGTATCTCTACAGCGCACAAAGGAGTACAGAAGGTATCTCTACAGCGCACAAAGGAGTACAGAAGGTATCTCTACAGCGCAAAAAGGAGTACAGAAGGTATCTCTACAGCGCACAAAGGAGTACAGAAGGTATCTCTACAGCGCACAAAGGAGTACAGAAGGTATCTCTACAGCGCACAAAGGAGTACAGAAGGTATCTCTACAGCGCACAAAGGAGTACAGAAGGTATCTCTACAGCGCACAAAGGAGTACAGAAGGTATCTCTACAGCGCACAAAGGAGTACAGAAGGTATCTCTACAGCGCACAAAGGAGTACAGAAGGTATCTCTACAGCGCACAAAGGAGTACAGAAGGTATCTCTACAGCGCACAAAGGAGTACAGAAGGTATCTCTACAGCGCACAAAGGAGTACAGAAGGTATCTCTACAGCGCACAAAGGAGTACAGAAGGTATCTCTACAGCGCACAAAGGAGTACAGAAGGTATCTCTACAGCGCACAAAGGAGTACAGGAAATATCTCTAGAGCGTACAAAGGAGTACACGAGGTATCTCTACAGCGTACAAAGGAGTACAGAAGGTATCTCTACAGCGCACAAAGGAGTACAGGAAATATCTCTAGAACGTACAAAGGAGTACACGAGGTATCTCTACAGCGCACAAAGGAGTACAGAAGGTATCTCTACAGCGCACAAAGGAGTACAGGAAATATCTCTAGAACGTACAAAGGAGTACAGAAGGTATCTCTACAGCGCACAAAGGAGTACAGAAGGTATCTCTACAGCGCACAAAGGAGTACAGGAAATATCTCTAGAACGTACAAAGGAGTACACGAGGTATCTCTACAGCGTACAAAGGAGTACAGAAGGTATCTCTACAGCGCACAAAGGAGTACAGAAGGTATCTCTACAGCGCACAAAGGAGTACAGAAGGTATCTCTACAGCGCACAAAGGAGTACAGAAGGTATCTCTACAGCGCACAAAGGAGTACAGAAGGTATCTCTACAGCGCACAAAGGAGTACAGAAGGTATCTCTACAGCGCACAAAGGAGTACAGGAAATATCTCTAGAACGTACAAAGGAGTACACGAGGTATCTCTACAGCGTACAAAGGAGTACAGAAGGTATCTCTACAGCGCACAAAGGAGTACAGAAGGTATCTCTACAGCGCACAAAGGAGTACAGAAGGTATCTCTACAGCGCACAAAGGAGTACAGAAGGTATCTCTACAGCGCACAAAGGAGTACAGAAGGTATCTCTACAGCGCACAAAGGAGTACAGGAAATATCTATAGAACGTACAAAGGAGTACACGAGGTATCTCTACAGCGTACAAAGGAGTACAGAAGGTATCTCTATAGCGCACAAAGAAGTACAGAAGGTATCTCTACAGCGCACAAAGGAGTACAGAAGGTATCTCTACATCGCACAAAGGAGTACAGAAGGTATCTCTACAGCGCACAAAGGAGTACAGAAGGTATCTCTACAGCGCACAAAGGAGTACAGAAGGTATCTCTACAGCGCACAAAGGAGTACAGAAGGTATCTCTACAGCGCACAAAGGAGTACAGAAGGTATCTCTACAGCGCACAAAGGAGTACAGAAGGTATCTCTACAACGCACAAAGGAGTACAGAAGGTATCTCTACAGCGCACAAAGGAGTACAGAAGGTATCTCTACAGCGCACAAAGGAGTACAGAAGGTATCTCTACAGCGCACAAAGGAGTACAGAAGGTATCTCTACAGCGCACAAAGGAGTACAGAAGGTATCTCTACAGCGCACAAAGGAGTACAGAAGGTATCTCTACAGCGCACAAAGGAGTACAGGAAATATCTCTAGAACGTACAAAGGAGTACACGAGGTATCTCTACAGCGTACAAAGGAGTACAGAAGGTATCTCTACAGCGCACAAATTAGTACAGGAAATATCTCTAGAACGTACAAAGGAGTACACGAGGTATCTCTACAGCGCACAAAGGAGTACAGAAGGTATCTCTACAGCGCACAAAGGAGTACAGGAAATATCTCTAGAACGTACAAAGGAGTACATAAGGTATCTCTACAGCGCACAAAGGAGTACAGAAGGTATCTCTACAGCGCACAAAGGAGTACAGAAGGTATCTCTACAGCGCATTAAGGAGTACAGAAGGTATCTCTACAGCGCACAAATGAGTACAGGAAATATCTCTAGAACGTACAAAGGAGTACACGAGGTATCTCTACAGCGTACAAAGGAGCACAGAAGGTATCTCTACAGCGCACAAAGGAGTACAGGAAATATCTCTAGAACGTACAAAGGAGTACACGAGGTATCTCTACAGCGTACAAAGGAGTACAGAAGGTATCTCTACAGCGCACAAAGGAGTACAGAAGGTATCTCTACAGCGCACAAAGAAGTACAGAAGGTATCTCTACAGCGCACAAAGGAGTGCAGAAGGTATCTCTACAGCGCACAAAGGAGTACAGAAGGTATCTCTACAGCGCACAAAGGAGTACAGAAGGTATCTCTACAGCGCACAAAGGAGTACAGAAGGTGTCTCTACAGCGCACAAAGGAGTACAGGAAATATCTCTAGAACGTACAAAGGAGTACACGAGGTATCTCTACAGCGTACAAAAGAGTACAGAAGGTATCTCTACAGCACACAAAGGAGTACAGAAGGTATCTCTACAGCGCACAAAGGAGTACAGAAGGTATCTCTACAGCGCACAAAGGAGTACAGAAGGTATCTCTACAGCGCACAAAGGAGTACAGGAAATATCTCTAGAACGTAGAAAGGAGTACACGAAGTATCTCTACAGCGTACAAAGGAGTACAGAAGGTATCTCTACAGCGCACAAAGGAGTACAGAAGGTATCTCTACAGCGCACAAAGGAGTACAGAAGGTATCTCTACAGCGCACAAAGGAGTACAGAAGGTATCTCTACAGCGCACAAAGGAGTACAGGAAATATCTCTAGAACGTACAAAGGAGTACAGAAGGTATCTCTACAGCGCACAAAGGAGTACAGATGGTATCTCTACAGCGCACAAAGGAGTACAGAAGGTATCTCTACAGCGCACAAAGAAGTACACGAGGTATCTCTACAGCGTACATAGGAGTACAGAAGGTATCTCTACAGCGCACAAAGGAGTACAGAAGGTATCTCTACAGCGCACAGAGGAGTACAGAAGGTATCTCTACAGCGCACAAAGGAGTACAGGAAATATCTCTAGAACGTACAAAGGAGTACAGAAGGTATCTCTACAGCGCACAAAGGAGTACAGAAGGTATCTCTACAGCGCACAAAGGAGTACAGAAGGTATCTCTACAGCGCACAAAGGAGTACAGAAGGTATCTCTACAGCGCACAAAGGAGTACAGGAAATATCTCTAGAACGTACAAAGGAGTACACGAGGTATCTCTACAGCGTACAAAGGAGTACAGAAGGTATCTCTACAGCGCACAAAGGAGTACAGAAGGTATCTCTACAGCGCGCAAAGGAGTACAGAAGGTATCTCTACAGCGCACAAAGGAGTACAGGAAATATCTCTAGAACGTACAAAGGAGTACACGAGGTATCTCTACAGCGTACAAAGGAGTACAGAAGGTATCTCTACAGCGCACAAAGGTGTACAGAAGGTATCTCTACAGCGCACAAAGGAGTACACGAGGTATCTCTACAGCGCACAAAGGAGTACAGAAGGTATCTCTACAGCGCACAAAGGAGTACAGAAGGTATCTCTACAGCGCACAGAGGAGTACAGAAGGTATCTCTACAGCGCACAAAGGAGTACAGAAGGTATCTCTACAGCGCACAAAGGAGTACACGAGGTATCTCTACAGCGCACAAAGGAGTACAGAAGGTATCTCTACAGCGCACAAAGGAGTACAGAAGGTATCTCTACAGCGCACAAAGGAGTACAGAAGGTATCTCTACAGCGCACAAAGGAGTACAGGAAATATCTCTAGAACGTACAAAGGAGTACACGAGGTATCTCTACAGCGTACAAAGGAGTACAGAAGGTATCTCTACAGCGCACAAAGGAGTACAGGAAGAATCTCTACAGCGCACAAAGGAGTACAGAAGGTATCTCTTCAGCGCACAAAGGAGTACAGAAGGTATCTCTACAGCGCACAAAGGAGTACAGAAGGTATCTCTACAGCGCACAAAGGAGTACAGAAGGTATCTCTACAGCGCACAAAGAAGTACAGAAGGTATCTCTACAGCGCACAAAGGAGTACAGAAGGTATCTCTACAGCGCACAAAGGAGTACAGGAAATATCTCTAGAACGTACAAAGGAGTACACGAGGTATCTCTACAGCGTACAAAGGAGTACAGAAGGTATCTCTACAGCGCACAAAGGAGTACAGAAGGTATCTCTACAGCGCACAAAGGAGTACAAAAGGTATCTCTACAGCGCACAAAGGAGTACAGAAGGTATCTCTACAGCGCACAAAGGAGTACAGAAGGTATCTCTACAGCGCACAAAGGAGTACAGAAGGTATCTCTACAGCGCACAAAGGAGTACAGAAGGTATCTCTACAGCGCACAAAGGAATACAGGAAATATCCCTAGAACGTACAAAGGAGTACACGAGGTATCTCTACAGCGTACAAAGGAGTACAGAAGGTATCTCTACAGCGCACAAAGAAGTACAGAAGGTATCTCTACAGCGCACAAAGGAGTACAGAAGGTATCTCTACAGCGCACAAAGGAGTACAGAAGGTATCTCTACAGCGCACAAAGGAGTACAGAAGGTATCTCTACAGCGCACAAAGGAGTACAGAAGGTATCTCTACAGCGCACAAAGGAGTACAGAAGGTATCTCTACAGCGCACAAAGGAGTACACAAGGTATCTCTACAGCGCACAAAGGAGTACAGGAAATATCTCTAGAACGTACAAAGGAGTACAGAAGGTATCTCTACAGCGCACAAAGGAGTACAGATGGTATCTCTACAGCGCACAAAGGAGTACAGAAGGTATCTCTACAGCGCACAAAGAAGTACACGAGGTATCTCTACAGCGTACATAGGAGTACAGAAGGTATCTCTACAGCGCACAAAGAAGTACAGAAGGTATCTCTACAGCGCACAGAGGAGTACAGAAGGTATCTCTACAGCGCACAAAGAAGTACAGGAAATATCTCTAGAACGTACAAAGGAGTACAGAAGGTATCTCTACAGCGCACAAAGGAGTACAGGAAATATCTCTAGAACGTACAAAGGAGTACACGAGGTATCTCTACAGCGTACAAAGGAGTACAGAAGGTATCTCTACAGCGCGCAAAGGAGTACAGAAGGTATCTCTACAGCGCACAAAGGAGTACAGGAAATATCTCTAGAACGTACAAAGGAGTACACGAGGTATCTCTACAGCGTACAAAGGAGTACAGAAGGTATCTATCTCTACAGCGCACAAAGGAGTACAGAAGGTATCTCTACAGCGAACAAAGGAGTACACGAGGTATCTCTACAGCGCACAAAGGAGTACAGAAGGTATCTCTACAGCGCACAAAGGAGTACAGAAGGTATCTCTACAGCGCACAAAGGAGTACAGAAGGTATCTCTACAGCGCACAAAGGAGTACAGAAGGTATCTCTACAGCGCACAAAGGAGTACACGAGGTCTCTCTACAGCGCACAAAGGAGTACAGAAGGTATCTCTACAGCGCACAAAGGAGTACAGAATGTATCTCTACAGCGCACAAAGGAGTACAGAAGGTATCTCTACAGCGCACAAAGGAGTACAGGAAATATCTCTAGAACGTACAAAGGAGTACACGAGGTATCTCTACAGCGTACAAAGGAGTACAGAAGGTATCTCTACAGCGCACAAAGTAGTGTAGGAAATATCTCTACAGCGCACAAAGGAGTACAGAAGGTATCTCTTCAGCGCACAAAGGAGTACAGAAGGTATCTCTTCAGCGCACAAAGGAGTACAGAAGGTATCTCTACAGCGCACAAAGGAGTACAGAAGGTATCTCTACAGCGCACAAAGGAGTACAGAAGGTATCTCTACAGCGCACAAAGGAGTATAGAAGGTATCTCTACAGCGCACAAAGGAGTACAGAAGGTATCTCTACAGCGCACAAAGGAGTACAGAAGGTGTCTCTACAGCGCACAAAGGAGTACAGGAAATATCTCTAGAACGTACAAAGGAGTACACGAGGTATCTCTACAGCGTACGAAGGAGTACAGAAGGTATCTCTACAGCGCACAAAGGAGTACAGAAGGTATCTCTACAGCGCACAAAGGAGTACAAAAGGTATCTCTACAGCGCACAAAGGAGTACAGAAGGTATCTCTACAGCGCACAAAGGAGTACAGAAGGTATCTCTACAGCGCACAAAGGAGTACAGAAGGTATCTCTACAGCGCACAAAGGAGTACAGAAGGTATCTCTACAGCGCACAAAGGAGTACAGAAGGTATCTCTACAGCGCACAAAGGAGTACAGAAGGTATCTCTACAGCGCACAAAGGAGTACAGGAAATATCTCTAGAACGAACAAAGGAGTACAGAAGGTATCTCTACAGCGCACAAAGGAGTACAGAAGGTATCTCTGCAGCGCACAAAGGAGTACAGAAGGTATCTCTACAGCGCACAAAGGAGTACAGAAGGTATCTCTACAGCGCACAAAGGAGTACAGAAGGTATCTCTACAGCGCACAAAGGAGTACACAAGGTATCTCTACAGCGCACAAAGGAGTACAGAAGGTAACTCTACAGCGCACAAAGGAGTACAGAAGGTATCTCTACAGCGCACAAAGGAGTACAGAAGGTATCTCTACAGCGCACAAAGGAGTACAGAAGGTATCTCTACAGCGCACAAAGGAGTACAGAAGGTATCTCTACAGCGCACAAAGGAGTACAGAAGGTATCTCTACAGCGCACAAAGGAGTACAGAAGGTATCTCTACAGCGCACAAAGGAGTACAGGAAATATCTCTAGAACGTACAAAGGAGTACACGAGGTATCTCTACAGCGTACAAAGGAGTACAGAAGGTATCTCTACAGCGCACAAAGGAGTACAGAAGGTATCTCTACAGCGCACAAAGGAGTACAGAAGGTATCTCTACAGCGCACAAAGGAGTACAGAGGGTATCTCTACAGCGCACAAATGAGTACAGAAGGTATCTCTACAGCGCACAAAGGAGTACAGAAGGTATCTCTACAGCGCACAAAGGAGTACAGGAAATATCTCTAGAACGTACAAAGGAGTACACGAGGTATCTCTACAGCGTACAAAAGAGTACAGAAGGTATCTCTACAGCGCACAAAGGAGTACAGAAGGTATCTCTACAGCGCACAAAGGAGTACAGAAGGTATCTCTACAGCGCACAAAGGAGTACAGAAGGTATCTCTTCAGCGCACAAAGGAGTACAGTAGGTATCTCTACAGCGCACAAAGGAGTACAGGAAATATCTCTAGAACGTACAAAGGAGTACACGAGGTATCTCAACAGCGTACAAAGGAGTACAGAAGGTATCTCTACAGCGGACAAAGAAGTACAGAAGGTATCTCTACAGCGCACAAAGGAGTACAGAAGGTATCTCTACAGCGCACAAAGGAGTACAGAAGGTATCTCTACAGCGCACAGAGGAGTACAGAAGGTATCTCTACAGCGCACAAAGGAGTACAGAAGGTATCTCTACAGCGCACAAAGAAGTACAGAAGGAATCTCTACAGCGCACAAAGGAGTACAGAAGGTATCTCTACAGCGCACAAAGGAGTACAGAAGGTATCTCTACAGCGCACAAAGGAGTACAGAAGGTATCTCTACAGCGCACAAAGGAGTACAGAAGGTATCTCTACAGCGCACAAAGGAGTACAGAAGGTATCTCTACAGCGCACAAAGGAGTACAGAAGGTATCTCTACAGCGCACAAAGGAGTACAGAAGGTATCTTTACAGCGCACAAAGGAGTACAGAAGGTATCTCTACAGCGCACAAAGGAGTACAGAAGGTATCTCTACAGCGCACAAAGGAGTACAGAAGGTATCTCTACCGCGCACAAAGGAGTACAGAAGGTATCTCTACAGCGCACAAAGGAGTACAGAAAGTATCTCTACAGCGCACAAAGGAGTACAGAAGGTATCTCTACAGCGCACAAAGGAGTACAAAAGGTATCTCTACAGCGCACAAAGGAGTACAGAAGGTATCTCTACAGCGCACAAAGGAGTACAGAAGGTATCTCTACAGCGCACAAAGGAGTACAGGAAATATCTCTAGAACGTACAAAGGAGTACACGAGGTATCTCTACAGCGTACAAAGGAGTACAGAAGGTATCTCTACAGCGCACAAAGGAGTACAGGAAATATCTCTAGAACGTACAAAGGAGTACACGAGGTATCTCTACAGCGCACAAAGGAGTACAGAAGGTATCTCTACAGCGCACAAAGGAGTACAGGAAATATCTCTAGAACCTACAAAGGACTACAGAAGGTATCTCTACAGCGCACAAAGGAGTACAGAAGGTATATCTACAGCGCACAAAGGAGTACAGAAGGTATCTCTACAGCACACAAAGGAGTACAGAAGGTATCTCTACAGCGCACAAAGGAGTACAGGAAATATCTCTAGAACGTACAAAGGAGTACACGAGGTATCTCTACAGCGTACAAAGGAGTACAGAAGGTATCTCTATAGCGCACAAAGGAGTACAGGAAATATCTCTAGAACGTACAAAGGAGTACACGAGGTATCTGTTTCAGCGTACAAAGGAGTAAAAAAGGTATCTCTACAGCGCACAAAGGAGTACAGAAGGTATCTCTACAGCGCACAAAGGAGTACAGAAGGTATCTCTACAGCGCACAAAGGAGTACAGAAGGTATCTCTACAGCGCACAAAGGAGTACAGAAGGTATCTCTACAGCGCACAAAGGAGTACAGAAGGTATCTCTACAGCGCACAAAGGAGTACAGAAGGTATCTCTACAGCGCACAAAGGAGTACTGAAGGTATCTCTACAGCGCACAAAGGAGTACAGAAGGTATCTCTACAGCGCACAAAGGAGTACAGAAGGTATCTCTACAGCGCACAAAGGAGTACAGAAGGTATCTCTACAGCGCACAAAGGAGTACAGAAGGTATCTCTACAGCGCACAAAGGAGTACAGAAGGTATCTCTACAGCGCACAAAGGAGTACAGAAGGTATCTCTACAGCGTACAAAGGAGTACAGAAGGTATCTCTACAGCGCACAAAGGAGTACAGAAGGTATCTCTACAGCGCACAAAGGAGTACAGAAGGTATCTCTACAGCGCACAAAGGAGTACAGAAGGTATCTCTACAGCGCACAAAGGAGTACAGAAGGTATCTCTACAGCGCACAAAGGAGTACAGAAGGTATCTCTACAGCGCACAAAGGAGTACAGGAAATATCTCTAGAACGTACAAAGGAGTACACGAGGTATCTCTACAGCGTACAAAGGAGTACAGAAGGTATCTCTACAGCGCACAAAGGAGTACAGAAGGTATCTCTACAGCGCACAAAGGAGTACAGAAGGTATCTCTACAGCGCACAAAGGAGTACAGAAGGTATCTCTACAGCGCACAAAGGAGTACAGAAGGTATCTCTACAGCGCACAAAGGAGCACAGAAGGTATCTCTACAGCGCACAAAGGAGTACAGGAAATATCTCTAGAACGTACAAAGGAGTACACGAGGTATCTCTACAGCGTACAAAGGAGTACAGAAGGTATCTCTACAGCACACAAAGAAGTACAGAAGGTATCTCTACAGCGCACAAAGGAGTACAGAAGGTATCTCTACAGCGCACAAAGGAGTACAGAAGGTATCTCTACAGCGCACAAAGGAGTACAGTAGGTATCTCTACAGCGCACAAAGGAGTACAGGAAATATCTCTAGAACGTACAAAGGAGTACACGAGGTATCTCAACAGCGTACAAAGGAGTACAGAAGGTATCTCTACAGCGGACAAAGAAGTACAGAAGGTATCTCTACAGCGCACAAAGGAGTACAGAAGGTATCTCTACAGCGCACAAAGGAGTACAGAAGGTATCTCTACAGCGCACAGAGGAGTACAGAAGGTATCTCTACAGCGCACAAAGGAGTACAGAAGGTATCTCTACAGCGCACAAAGAAGTACAGAAGGAATCTCTACAGCGCACAAAGGAGTACAGAAGGTATCTCTACAGCGCACAAAGGAGTACAGAAGGTATCTCTACAGCGCACAAAGGAGTACAGAAGGTATCTCTACAGCGCACAAAGGAGTACAGAAGGTATCTCTACAGCGCACAAAGGAGTACAGAAGGTATCTCTACAGCGCACAAAGGAGTACAGAAGGTATCTCTACAGCGCACAAAGGAGTACAGAAGGTATCTTTACAGCGCACAAAGGAGTACAGAAGGTATCTCTACAGCGCACAAAGGAGTACAGAAGGTATCTCTACAGCGCACAAAGGAGTACAGAAGGTATCTCTACCGCGCACAAAGGAGTACAGAAGGTATCTCTACAGCGCACAAAGGAGTACAGAAAGTATCTCTACAGCGCACAAAGGAGTACAGAAGGTATCTCTACAGCGCACAAAGGAGTACAGAAGGTATCTCTACAGCGCACAAAGGAGTACAGAAGGTATCTCTACAGCGCACAAAGGAGTACAGAAGGTATCTCTACAGCGCACAAAGGAGTACAGGAAATATCTCTAGAACGTACAAAGGAGTACACGAGGTATCACTACAGCGTACAAAGGAGTACAGAAGGTATCTCTACAGCGCACAAAGGAGTACAGGAAATATCTCTAGAACGTACAAAGGAGTACACGAGGTATCTCTACAGCGCACAAAGGAGTACAGAAGGTATCTCTACAGCGCACAAAGGAGTACAGGAAATATCTCTAGAACCTACAAAGGACTACAGAAGGTATCTCTACAGCGCACAAAGGAGTAAAGAAGGTATCTCTACAGCGCACAAAGGAGTACAGAAGGTATCTCTACAGCGCACAAAGGAGTACAGAAGGTATCTCTACAGCGCACAAAGGAGTACAGAAGGTATCTCTACAGCGCACAAAGGAGTACAGAAGGTATCTCTACAGCGCACAAAGGAGTACAGAAGGTATCTCTACAGCGCACAAAGGAGTACAGAAGGTATCTCTACAGCGCACAAAGGAGTACTGAAGGTATCTCTACAGCGCACAAAGGAGTACAGAAGGTATCTCTACAGCGCACAAAGGAGTACAGAAGGTATCTCTACAGCGCACAAAGGAGTACAGAAGGTATCTCTACAGCGCACAAAGGAGTACAGAAGGTATCTCTACAGCGCACAAAGGGGTACAGAAGGTATCTCTACAGCGCACAAAGGAGTACAGAAGGTATCTCTACAGCGTACAAAGGAGTACAGAAGGTATCTCTACAGCGCACAAAGGAGTACAGAAGGTATCTCTACAGCGCACAAAGGAGTACAGAAGGTATCTCTACAGCGCACAAAGGAGTACAGAAGGTATCTCTACAGCGCACAAAGGAGTACAGAAGGTATCTCTACAGCGCACAAAGGAGTACAGAAGGTATCTCTACAGCGCACAAAGGAGTACAGGAAATATCTCTAGAACGTACAAAGGAGTACACGAGGTATCTCTACAGCGTACAAAGGAGTACAGAAGGTATCTCTACAGCGCACAAAGGAGTACAGAAGGTATCTCTACAGCGCACAAAGGAGTACAGAAGGTATCACTACAGCGCACAAAGGAGTACAGAAGGTATCTCTACAGCGCACAAAGGAGTACAGAAGGTATCTCTACAGCGCACAAAGGAGCACAGAAGGTATCTCTACAGCGCACAAAGGAGTACAGGAAATATCTCTAGAACGTACAAAGGAGTACACGAGGTATCTCTACAGCGTACAAAGGAGTACAGAAGGTATCTCTACAGCACACAAAGGAGTACAGAAGGTATCTCTACAGCGCACAAAGGAGTACAGAAGGTATCTCTACAGCGCACAAAGGAGTACAGAAGGTATCTCTACAGCGCACAAAGGAGTACAGGAAATATCTCTAGAACGTACAAAGGAGTACACGAAGTATCTCTACAGCGTACAAAGGAGTACAGAAGGTATCTCTACAGCGCACAAAGGAGTACAGAAGGTATCTCTACAGCGCAAAAAGTAGTACAGAAGGTATCTCTACAGCGCACAAAGGAGTACAGAAGGTATCTCTACAGCGCACAAAGGAGTACAGGAAATATCTCTAGAACGTACAAAGGAGTACAGAAGGTATCTCTACAGCGCACAAAGGAGTACAAATGGTATCTCTACAGCGTACATAGGAGTACAGAAGGTATCTCTACAGCGCACAAAGGAGTACAGAAGGTATCTCTACAGCGCACAGAGGAGTACAGAAGGTATCTCTACAGCGCACAAAGGAGTACAGGAAATATCTCTAGAACGTACAAAGGAGTACAGAAGGTATCTCTACAGCGCACAAAGGAGTACAGAAGGTATCTCTACAGCGCACAAAGGAGTACAGAAGGTATCTCTATAGCGCACAAAGGAGTACAGAAGGTATCTCTACAGCGCACAAAAGAGTACAGGAAATATCTTTAGAACGTACAAAGGAGTACACGAGGTATCTCTACAGCGTACAAAGGAGTACAGAAGGTATCTCTACAGCGCACAAAGGAGTACAGAAGGTATCTCTACAGCGCACAAAGGAGTACAGAAGGTATCTCTACAGCGCACAAAGGAGTACAGAAAGTATCTCTACAGCGCACAAAGGAGTACAGAAGGTATCTCTACAGCGCACAAAGGAGTACAGAAGGTATCTCTACAGCGCACAAAGGAGTACAGAAGGTATCTCAACAGCGCACAAAGGAGTACAGAAGGTATCTCTACAGCGCACAAAGGAGTACAGGAAATATCTCTAGAACGTACAAAGGAGTACACGAGGTATCTCTACAGCGTACAAAGGAGTACAGAAGGTATCTCTACAGCGCACAAAGGAGTACAGGAAATATCTCTAGAACGTACAAAGGAGTACACGAGGTATCTCTACAGCGCACAAAGGAGTACAGAAGGTATCTCTACAGCGCACAAAGGAGTACAGGAAATATCTCTAGAACCTACAAAGGACTACAGAAGGTATCTCTACAGCGCACAAAGGAGTACAGAAGGTATATCTACAGCGCACAAAGGAGTACAGAAGGTATCTCTACAGCGCACAAAGGAGTACAGAATGTATCTCTACAGCGCACAAAGGAGTACAGGAAATATCTCTAGAACGTACAAAGGAGTACACGAGGTATCTCTACAGCGTACAAAGGAGTACAGAAGGTATCTCTATAGCGCACAAAGGAGTACAGGAAATATCTCTAGAACGTACAAAGGAGTACACGAGGTATCTCTACAGCGTACAAAGGAGTAAAGAAGGTATCTCTACAGCGCACAAAGGAGTACAGAAGGTATCTCTACAGCGCACAAAGGAGTACAGAAGGTATCTCTACAGCGCACAAAGGAGTACAGAAGGTATCTCTACAGCGCACAAAGGAGTACAGAAGGTATCTCTACAGCGCACAAAGGAGTACAGAAGGTATCTCTACAGCGCACAAAGGAGTACAGAAGGTATCTCTACAGCGCACAAAGGAGTACTGAAGGTATCTCTACAGCGCACAAAGGAGTACAGAAGGTATCTCTACAGCGCACAAAGGAGTCCAGAAGGTATCTCTACAGCGCACAAAGGAGTACAGAAGGTATCTCTACAGCGCACAAAGGAGTACAGAAGGTATCTCTACAGCGCACAAAGGAGTACAGAAGGTATCTCTACAGCGCACAAAGGAGTACAGAAGGTATCTCTACAGCGTACAAAGGAGTACAGAAGGTATCTCTACAGCGCACAAAGGAGTACAGAAGGTATCTCTACAGCGCACAAAGGAGTACAGAAGGTATCTCTACAGCGCACAAAGGAGTACAGAAGGTATCTCTACAGCGCACAAAGGAGTACAGAAGGTATCTCTACAGCGCACAAAGGAGTACAGAAGGTATCTCTACAGCGCACAAAGGAGTACAGGAAATATCTCTAGAACGTACAAAGGAGTACACGAGGTATCTCTACAGCGTACAAAGGAGTACAGAAGGTATCTTTACAGCGCACAAAGGAGTACAGAAGGTATCTCTACAGCGCACAAAGGAGTACAGAAGGTATCTCTACAGCGCACAAAGGAGTACAGAAGGTATCTCTACAGCGCACAAAGGAGTACAGAAGGTATCTCTACAGCGCACAAAGGAGCACAGAAGGTATCTCTACAGCGCACAAAGGAGTACAGGAAATATCTCTAGAACGTACAAAGGAGTACACGAGGTATCTCTACAGCGTACAAAGGAGTACAGAAGGTATCTCTACAGCACACAAAGGAGTACAGAAGGTATCTCTACAGCGCACAAAGGAGTACAGAAGGTATCTCTACAGCGCACAAAGGAGTACAGAAGGTATCTCTACAGCGCACAAAGGAGTACAGGAAATATCTCTAGAACGTACAAAGGAGTACACGAAGTATCTCTACAGCGTACAAAGGAGTACAGAAGGTATCTCTACAGCGCACAAAGGAGTACAGAAGGTATCTCTACAGCGCAAAAAGTAGTACAGAAGGTATCTCTACAGCGCACAAAGGAGTACAGAAGGTATCTCTACAGCGCACAAAGGAGTACAGGAAATATCTCTAGAACGTACAAAGGAGTACAGAAGGTATCTCTACAGCGCACAAAGGTGTACAAATGGTATCTCTACAGCGTACATAGGAGTACAGAAGGTATCTCTACAGCGCACAAAGGAGTACAGAAGGTATCTCTACAGCGCACAGAGGAGTACAGAAGGTATCTCTACAGCGCACAAAGGAGTACAGGAAATATCTCTAGAACGTACAAAGGAGTACAGAAGGTATCTCTACAGCGCACAAAGGAGTACAGAAGGTATCTCTACAGCGCACAAAGGAGTACAGAAGGTATCTCTATAGCGCACAAAGGAGTACAGAAGGTATCTCTACAGCGCACAAAAGAGTACAGGAAATATCTTTAGAACGTACAAAGGAGTACACGAGGTATCTCTACAGCGTACAAAGGAGTACAGAAGGTATCTCTACAGCGCACAAAGGAGTACAGAAGGTATCTCTACAGCGCACAAAGGAGTACAGAAGGTATCTCTACAGCGCACAAAGGAGTACAGGAAACATCTCTAGAACGTACAAAGGAGTACACGAGGTATCTCTACAGCGTACAAAGGAGTACAGAAGGTATCTCTACAGCGCACAAAGGAGTACAGAAGGTATCTCTACAGCGCACAAAGGAGTACACGAGGTATCTCTACAGCGCACAAAGGAGTACAGAAGGTATCTCTACAGCGCACAAAGGAGTACAGAAGGTATCTCTACAGCGCACAAAGGAGTACAGAAGGTATCTCTACAGCGCACAAAGGAGTACAGAAGGTATCTCTACAGCGCACAAAGGAGTACAGAAGGTATCTCTACAGCGCACAAAGGAGTACAGAAGGTATCTCTACAGCGCACAAAGGAGTACAGGAAATATCTCTAGAACGTACAAAGGAGTACACGAGGTATCTCTACAGCGTACAAAGGAGTACAGAAGGTATCTCTACAGCGCACAAAGGAGTACAGAAGGTATCTCTACAGCGCACAAAGGAGTACAGAAGGTATCTCTACAGCGCACAAAGGAGTACAGGAAATATCTCTAGAACGTACAAAGGAGTACACGAGGTATCTCTACAGCGTACAAAGGAGTACAGAAGGTATCTCTACAGCGCACAAAGGAGTACAGAAGGTATCTCTACAGCGCACAAAGGAGTACAGAAGGTATCTCTACAGCGCACAAAGGAGTACAGGAAATATCTCTAGAACGTACAAAGGGGTACACGAGGTATCTCTACAGCGTACAAAGGAGTACAGAAGGTATCTCTACAGCGCACAAAGGAGTACAGAAGGTATCTCTACAGCGCACAAAGGAGTACAGAAGGTATCTCTACAGCGCACAAAGGAGTACAGAAGGTATCTCTACAGCGCACAAAGGAGTACAGAAGGTATCTCTACAGCGCACAAAGGAGTACAGGAAATATCTCTAGAACGTACAAAAGAGTACAGAAGGTATCTCTACAGCGCACAAAGGAGTACAGAAGGTATCTCTACAGCGCACAGAGGAGTACAGAAGGTATCTCTACAGCGCACAAAGGAGTACAGGAAATATCTCTAGAACGTACAAAGGAGTACACGAGGTATCTCTACAGCGTACAAAGGAGTACAGAAGGTATCTCTACAGCGCACAAAGGAGTACAGAAGGTATCTCTACAGCGCACAAAGGAGTACAGAAGGTATCTCTACAGCGCAAAAAGGAGTACAGGAAATATCTCTAGAACGTACAAAGGAGTACACGAGGTTTCTCTACAGCGTACAAAGGAGTACAGAAGGTATCTCTACAGCGCACAAAGGAGTACAGAAGGTATCTCTACAGCGCACAAAGGAGTACAGAAGGTATCTCTACAGCGCACAAAGGAGTACAGGAAATATCTCTAGAACGTACAAAGGAGTACACGAGGTATCTCTACAGCGTACAAAGGAGTACAGAAGGTATCTCTACAGCGCACAAAGGAGTACAGAAGGTATCTCTACAGCGCACAAAGGAGTACAGAAGGTATCTCTACAGCGCACAAAGGAGTACAGAAGGTATCTCTACAGCGCTCAAAGGAGTACAGGAAATATCTCTAGAACGTACAAAGGAGTACACGAGGTATCTCTACAGCGTACAAAGGAGTACAGAAGGTATCTCTACAGCGCACAAAGGAGTACAGGAAATATCTCTAGAACGTACAAAGGAGTACACGAGGTATCTCTACAGCGTACAAAGGAGTACAGAAGGTATCTCTACAGCGCACAAAGGAGTACAGAAGGTATCTCTACAGCGCACAAAGGAGTACAGGAAATATCTCTAGAACGTACAAAGGAGTACACGAGGTATCTCTACAGCGTACAAAGGAGTACAGAAGGTATCTCTACAGCGCACAAAGGAGTACAGAAGGTATCTCTACAGCGCACAAAGGAGTACAGAAGGTATCTCTACAGCGCACAAAGGAGTACAGAAGGTATCTCTACAGCGCACAAAGGAGTACAGAAGGTATCTCTACAGCGCACAAAGGAGTACAGAAGGTATCTCTACAGCGCACAAAGGAGTACAGAAGGTATCTCTACAGCGCACAAAGGAGTACAGGAAATATCTCTAGAACGTACAAAGGAGTACACGAGGTATCTCTACAGCGTACAAAGGAGTACAGAAGGTATCTCTACAGCGCACAAAGGAGTACAGAAGGTATCTCTACAGCGCACAAAGGAGTACAGAAGGTATCTCTACAGCGAACAAAGGAGTACAGAAGGTATCTCTACAGCGCACAAAGGAGTACAGGAAATATCTCTAGAACGTACAAAGGAGTACACGAGGTATCTCTACAGCGTACAAAAGAGTACAGAAGGTATCTCTACAGCGTACAAAGGAGTACAGAAGGTATCTCTACAGCGCACAAAGGAGTACAGAAGGTATCTCTACAGCGCACAAAGGAGTACAGAAGGTATCTCTACAGCGCACAAATGAGTACATGAAATATCTCTAGAACGTACAAAGGAGTACAGAAGGTATCTCTACAGCGCACAAAGGAGTACAGAAGGTATCTCTACAGTGCACAAAGGAGTACAGAAGGTATCTTTACAGCGCACAGAGGAGTACACGAGGTATCTCTACAGCGTACAAAGGAGTACAGAAGGTATCTCTACAGCGCACAAAGGAGTACAGAAAGTATCTCTACAGCACACAAAGGAGTACAGAAGGTATCTCTACAGCGCACGAAGGAGTACAGGAAATATCTCTAGAACGTACAAAGGAGTACAGAAGGTATCTCTACAGCGCACAAAGGAGTACAGAAGGTATCTCTACAGCGCACAATGGAGTACAGAAGGTATCTCTACAGCGCACAAAGGAGTACAGAAGGTATCTCTACAGCGCACAAAGGAGTACAGGAAATATCTCTAGAACGTACAAAGGAGTACACGTGGTATCTCTACAGCGTACAAAGGAGTACAGAAGGTATCTCTACAGCGCACGAAGGAGTACAGAAGGTATCTCTACAGCGCACAAAGGTGTACAGAAGGTATCTCTACAGCGCACAAAGGAGTACAGGAAATATCTCTAGAACGTACAAAGGAGTACACGAGGTATCTCTACAGCGTACAAAGGAGTACAGAAGGTATCTCTACAGCGCACAAAGGAGTACAGAAGGTATCTCTACAGCGCACAAAGGAGTACAGGAATTATCTCTAGAACGTACAAAGGAGTACAGAAGGTATCTCTATAGCGCACAAAGGAGTACAGAAGGTATCTCTACAGCGCACAAAGGAGTACAGAAGGTATCTCTACAGCGCACAAAGGAGTACAGAAGGTATCTCTACAGCGCACAAAGGAGTACAGGAAATATCTCTAGAACGTACAAAGGAGTACACGAGGTATCTCTACAGCGTACAAAGGAGTACAGAAGGTATCTCTACAGCGCACAAAGGAGTACAGGAAATATCTCTAGAACGTACAAAGGAGTACACGAGGTATCTCTACAGCGTACAAAGGAGTACAGAAGGTATCACTACAGCGCACAAAGGAGTACAGAAGGTATCTCTACAGCGCACAAAGGAGTACAGAAGGTATCTCTACAGCGCACAAAGGAGTACAGAAGGTATCTCTACAGCGCACAAAGGAGTACAGGAAATATCTCTAGAACGTACAAAGGAGTACACGAGGTATCTCTACAGCGTACAAAGGAGTACAGAAGGTATCTCTACAGCGCACAAAGGAGTACAGAAGGTATCTCTACAGCGAACAAAGGAGTACAGAAGGTATCTCTACAGCGCACAAAGGAGTACAGAAGGTATCTCTACAGCGTACAAAGGAGTACAGAAGGTATCTCTACAGCGCACAAAGGAGTACAGAAAATATCTCTACAGCGCACAAAGGAGTACAGAAGGTATCTCTACAGCGCACAAAGGAGTACAGGAGGTATCTCTACAGCGCACAAAGGAGTAGAGGAAATATCTCTAGAACGTACAAAGGAGTACACGAGGTATCTCTACAGCGTACAAAGGAGTACAGAAGGTATCTCTACAGCGAACAAAGGAGTACAGAAGGTATCTCTACAGCGCACAAAGGAGTACAGAAGGTATCTCTACAGCGCACAAAGGAGTACAGAAGGTATCTCTACAGCGCACAAAGGAGTACAGAAGGTATCTTTACAGCGCACAAAGGAGTACAGAAGGTATCTCTACAGCGCACAAAGGAGTACAGAAGGTATCTCTACAGCGCACAAAGGAGTACAGAAGGTATCTCTACAGCGCACAAAGGAGTACAGAAGGTATCTCTACAGCGCACAAAGGAGTACAGAAGGTATCTCTACAGCGCACAAAGGAGTACAGAAGGTATCTCTACAGCGCACAAAGGAGTACAGAAGGTATCTCTACAGCGCACAAAGGAGTACAGAAGGTATCTCTACAGCGCACAAATGAGTACAGAAGGTATCTCTACAGCGCACAAAGGAGTACAGAAGGTATCTCTACAGCGCACAAAGGAGTACAGAAGGTATCTCTACAGCGCACAAAGGAGTACAGAAGGTATCTCTACAGCGCACAAAGGAGTACAGAAGGTATCTCTACAGCGCACAAAGGAGTACAGAAGGTATCTCTACAGCGCACAAAGGAGTACAGAAGGTATCTCTACAGCGCACAAAGGAGTACAGAAGGTATCTCTACAGCGCACAAAGGAGTACAGAAGGTATCTGAACAGCGCACAAAGGAGTACAGGAAATATCTCTAGAACGTACAAAGGAGTACAGAAGGTATCTCTACAGCGCACAAAGGAGTACAGGAAATATCTCTAGAACGTACAAAGGAGTACACGAGGTATCTCTACAGCGTACAAAGGAGTACAGAAGGTATCTCTACAGCGCACAAAGGAGTACAGAAGGTATCTCTACAGCGCACAAAGGAGTACAGAAGGTATCTCTACATCGCACAAAGGAGTACAGAAGGTATCTCTACAGCGCACAAAGGAGTACAGAAGGTATCTCTACAGCGCACAAAGGAGTACAGAAGGTATCTCTACAGCGCACAAAGGAGTACAGAAGGTATCTCTACAGCGCACAAAGGAGTACAGAAGGTATCTCTACAGCGCACAAAGGAGTACAGAAGGTATCTCTACAGCCTACAAAGGAGTACAGAAGGTATCTCTACAGCGCAGAAAGGAGTACAGGAAATATCTCTAGAACGTACAAAGGAGTACAGAAGGTATCTCTGCAGCGCACAAAGGAGTACAGAAGGTATCTCTACAGCGCACAAAGGAGTACAGAAGGTATCTCTACAGCGCACAAAGGAGTACAGAAGGTATCTCTACAGCGCACAAAGGAGTACAGAAGGTATCTCTACAGCTCACAAAGGAGTACAGAAGGTATCTCTACAGCGCACAAAGGAGTACAGAAGATATCTCTACAGCGCACACAGGAGTACAGAAGATATCTCTACAGCGCACACAGGAGTACAGAAGGTATCTCTACAGCGCACAAAGGAGTACAGAAGGTATCTCTACAGCGCACAAAGGCGTACAGAAGGTATCTCTACAGCGCACAAAGGAGTACAGAAGGTATCTCTACAGCGCACAAAGGAGTACAGAAGGTATCTCTAGAGCGCACAAAGGAGTACAGAAGGTATCTCTACAGCGCACAAAGGAGTTCAGAAGGTATCTCTACAGCGCACAAAGGAGTACAGAAGGTATCTCTACAGCGCACAAAGGAGTACAGAAGGTATCTCTACAGCGCACAAAGGAGTACAGAAGGTATCTCTACAGCGCACAAAGGAGTACAGAAGGTATCTCTACAGCGCACAAAGGAGTACAGAAGGTATCTCTACAGCGCACAAAGGAGTACAGAAGGTATCTCTACAGCGCACAAAGGAGTACAGAAGGTATCTCTACAGCGCACAAAGGAGTACAGAAGGTATCTCTACAGCGCACAAAGGAGTACAGGAAATATCTCTAGAACGTACAAAGGAGTACAGAAGGTATCTCTACAGCGCACAAAGGAGTACAGAAGGTATCTCTACAGCGCACAAAGGAGTACAGAAGGTATCTCTACAGCGCACAAAGGAGTACAGAAGGTATCTCTACAGCGCACAAAGGAGTACAGAAGGTATCTCTACAGCGCACAAAGGAGTACAGAAGGTATCTCTACAGCGCACAAAGGAGTACAGAAGGTATCTCTACAGCGCACAAAGGAGTACAGAAGGTATCTCTACAGCGCACAAAAAAGTACAGAAGGTATCTCTACAGCGCACAAAAAAGTACAGAAGGTATCTCTACAGCGCACAAAGGAGTACAGAAGGTATCTCTACAGCGCACAAAGGAGTACAGAAGGTATCTCTACAGCGCACAAAGGAGTACAGAAGGTATCTCTACAGCGCACAAAGGAGTACAGAAGGTATCTCTACAGCGCACAAAGGAGTACAGAAGGTATCTCTACAGCGCACAAAGGAGTACAGAAGATATCTCTACAGCGCACAAAGGAGTACAGAAGGTATCTCTACAGCGCACAAAGGAGTACAGAAGGTATCTCTACAGCGCACAAAGGAGTACAGGAAATATCTCTAGAACGTACAAAGGAGTACAGAAGGTATCTCTACAGCGCACAAAGGAGTACAGGAAATATCTCTAGAACGTACAAAGGAGTACACGAGGTATCTCTACAGCGTACAAAGGAGTACAGAAGGTATCTCTACAGCGCACAAAGGAGTACAGAAGGTATCTCTACAGCGCACAAAGGAGTACAGAAGGTATCTCTACAGCGCACAAAGGAGTACAGAAGGTATCTCTACAGCGCACAAAGGAGTACAGGAAATATCTCTAGAACGTACAAAGGAGTACATGAGGTATCTCTACAGCGTACAAAGGAGTACAGAAGGTATCTCTACAGCGCACAAAGGAGTACAGAAGGTATCTCTACAGCGCACAAAGGAGTACAGAAGGTATCTCTACAGCACACAAAGGAGTACAGAAGGTATCTCTACAGCGCACAAAGGAGTACAGAAGGTATCTCTACAGCGCACAAAGGAGTACAGATGGTATCTCTACAGCGCACAAAGGAGTACAGAAGGTATCTCTACAGCGCACAAAGGAGTACAGGAAATATCTCTAGAACGTACAAAGGAGTACACGAGGTATCTCTACAGCGTACAAAGGAGTACAGAAGGTATCTCTACAGCGCACAAAGGAGTACAGAAGGTATCTCTACAGCGCACAAAGGAGTACAGAAGGTATCTCTACAGCGCACAAAGGAGTACAGAAGGTATCTCTACAGCGCACAAAGGAGTACAGGAAATATCTCTAGAACGTACAAAGGAGTACACGAGGTATCTCTACAGCGTACAAAGGAGTACAGAAGGTATCTCTACGGCGCACAAAGGAGTACAGAAGGTATCTCTACAGCGCACAAAGGAGTACAGAAGGTGTCTCTACAGCGCACAAAGGAGTACAGAAGGTATCTCTACAGCGCACAAAGGAGTACAGGAAATATCTCTAGAACGCACAAAGAAGTACAGAAGGTATCTCTACAGCGCACAAAGGAGTACAGAAGGTATCTCTACAGCGCACAAAGGAGTACAGAAGGTATCTCTACAGCGCACAAAGGAGTACACGAGGTATCTCAACAGCGTACAAAGGAGTACAGAAGGTATCTCTACAGCGCACAAAGGAGTACAAAAGGTATCTCTACAGCGCACAAAGGAGTACAGGAAACATCTCTAGAACGTACAAAGGAGTACAGAAGGTATCTCTACAGCGCACAAAGGAGTACAGAAGGTATCTCTACAGCGCACAAAGGAGTACAGAAGGTATCTCTACAGCGCACAAAGGAGTACAGAAGGTATCTCTACAGCGCACAAAGGAGTACACGAGGTATCTCTAGAACGTACAAAGGAGTACACGAGGTATCTCTACAGCGTACAAAGGAGTACAGAAGGTATCTCTACAGTGCACAAAGGAGTACAGAAGGTATCTCTACAGCGCACAAAGGAGTACAGAAGGTATCTCTAAAGCGCACAAAGGAGTACAGAAGGTATCTCTACAGCGCACAAAGGAGTACAGAAGGTATCTCTACAGCGCACAAAGGAGTACAGAAGGTATCTCTACAGCGCACAAAGGAGTACAGAAGGTATCTCTACAGCGCACAAAGGAGTACAGAAGGTATCTCTACAGCGCACAAAGGAGTACAGGAAATATCTCTAGAACGTACAAAGGAGTACACGAGGTATCTCTACAGCGTACAAAGGAGTACAGAAGGTATCTCTACAGCGCACAAAGGAGTACAGAAAGTATCTCTACAGCGCACAAAGGAGTACAAAAGGTATCTCTACAGCGCACAAAAGAGTACAGAAGGTATCTCTACAGCGCACAAAGGAGTACAGAAGGTATCTCTACAGCGCACAAAGGAGTACAGGAAATATCTCTAGAACGTACAAAGGAGTACACGAGGTATCTCTATGGCGTACAAAGGAGTACAGAAGGTATCTCAACAGCGCACAAAGGAGTACAGAAGGTATCTCTACAGCGCACAAAGGAGTACAGAAGGTATCTCTACAGCGCACAAAGGAGTACAGGAAATATCTCTAGAACGTACAAAGGAGTACACGAGGTATCTCTACAGCGTACAAAGGAGTACAGAAGGTATCTCTACAGCGCACAAAGGAGTACAGAAGGTATCTCTACAGCTCACAAAGGAGTACAGAAGGTATCTATACAGCGCACAAAGGAGTACAGAAGGTATCTCTACAGCGCACAAAGGAGTACAGAAGGTATCTCTACAGCGCACAAAGGAGTACAGGAAATATCTCTAGAACATACAAAGGAGTACACGAGGTATCTCTACAGCGTACAAAGGAGTACAGAAGGTATCTCTACAGCGCACAAAGGAGTACAGAAGGTATCTCTACAGCGCACAAAGGAGTACAGAAGGTATCTCTACAGCGCACAAAGGAGTACAGAAAGTATCTCTACAGCGCACAAAGGAGTACAGAAGGTATCTCTACAGCGCACAAAGGAGTACAGAAGGTATCTCTACAGCGCACAAAGGAGTACAGAAGGTATCTCTACAGCGCACAAAGGAGTACAGAAGGTATCTCTACAGCGCACAAAGGAGTACAGAAGGTATCTCTACAGCGCACAAAGGAGTACAGAAGGTATCTCTACAGCGCACAAAGGAGTATAGAAGGTATCTCTACAGCGCACAAAGGAGTACAGAAGGTATCTCTACAGCGCACAAAGGAGTACAGGAAATATCTCTAGAACGTACAAAGGAGTTCACGAGGTATCTCTACAGCGTACAAAGAAGTACAGAAGGTATCTCTACAGCGCACAAAGGAGTACAGAAGGTATCTCTACAGCGCACAAAGGAGTACAGAAGGTATCTCTACAGCGCACAAAGGAGTACAGAAGGTATCTCTACAGCGCACAAAGGAGTACAGAAGGTATCTCTACAGCGCACAAAGGAGTACAGGAAATATCTCTAGAACGTACAAAGGAGTACACGAGGTATCTCTACAGCGTACAAAGGAGTACAGAAGGTATCTCTACAGCGCACAAAGGAGTACAGAAGGTATCTCTACAGCGCACAAAGGAGTACAGAAGGTATCTCTACAGCGCACAAAGGAGTACAGAAGGTATCTCTACAGCGCACAAAGGAGTACAGAAGGTATCTCTACAGCGCACAAAGGAGTACAGAAGGTATCTCTACAGCGCACAAAGGAGTACAGAAGGTATCTCTACAGCGCACAAAGGAGTACAGAAGGTATCTCTACAGCGCACAAAGGAGTACAGGAAATATCTCTAGAACGTACAAAGGAGTACACGAGGTATCTCTACAGCGTACAAAGGAGTACAGAAGGTATCTCTACAGCGCACAAAGGAGTACAGAAAGTATCTCTACAGCGCACAAAGGAGTACAAAAGGTATCTCTACAGCGCACAAAAGAGTACAGAAGGTATCTCTACAGCGCACAAAGGAGTACAGAAGGTATCTCTACAGCGCACAAAGGAGTACAGGAAATATCTCTAGAACGTACAAAGGAGTACACGAGGTATCTCTATGGCGTACAAAGGAGTACAGAAGGTATCTCAACAGCGCACAAAGGAGTACAGAAGGTATCTCTACAGCGCACAAAGGAGTACAGAAGGTATCTCTACAGCGCACAAAGGAGTACAGGAAATATCTCTAGAACGTACAAAGGAGTACACGAGGTATCTCTACAGCGTACAAAGGAGTACAGAAGGTATCTCTACAGCGCACAAAGGAGTACAGAAGGTATCTCTACAGCTCACAAAGGAGTACAGAAGGTATCTATACAGCGCACAAAGGAGTACAGAAGGTATCTCTACAGCGCACAAAGGAGTACAGAAGGTATCTCTACAGCGCACAAAGGAGTACAGGAAATATCTCTAGAACATACAAAGGAGTACACGAGGTATCTCTACAGCGTACAAAGGAGTACAGAAGGTATCTCTACAGCGCACAAAGGAGTACAGAAGGTATCTCTACAGCGCACAAAGGAGTACAGAAGGTATCTCTACAGCGCACAAAGGAGTACAGAAAGTATCTCTACAGCGCACAAAGGAGTACAGAAGGTATCTCTACAGCGCACAAAGGAGTACAGAAGGTATCTCTACAGC
Organism: Morinoia aosen; assembly: GCA_030386875.1. Lineage (NCBI taxonomy): Eukaryota > Metazoa > Arthropoda > Malacostraca > Amphipoda > Talitridae > Morinoia > Morinoia aosen. The sequence goes on along the minus strand of CM059576.1, from coordinate 54,593,773 downwards.
GCACAAAGGAGTACAGAAGGTATCTCTACAGCGCACAAAGGAGTACAGAAGGTATCTCTACAGCGCACAAAGGAGTACAGAAGGTATCTCTACAGCGCACAAAGGAGTACAGAAGGTATCTCTACAGCGCACAAAGGAGTACAGGAAATATCTCTAGAACGTACAAAGGAGTACACGAGGTATCTCTACAGCGTACAAAGGAGTACAGAAGGTATCTCTACAGCGCACAAAGGAGTACAGAAGGTATCTCTACAGCGCACAAAGGAGTACAGAAGGTATCTCTACAGCGCACAAAGTAGTACAGAAGGTATCTCTACAGCGCACAAAGGAGTACAGAAGGTATCTCTACAGCGCACGAAGGAGTACAGAAGGTATCTCTACAGCGCACAAAGGAGTACAGAAGGTATCTCTACAGCGCACAAAGGAGTACAGAAGGTATCTCTACAGCGCACAAAGGAGTACAGAAGGTATCTCTACAGCGAACAAAGGAGTACAGAAGGTATCTCTACAGCGCACAAAGGAGTACAGAAGGTATCTCTACAGCGCACAAAGAAGTACAGAAGGTATCTCTACAGCGCACAAAGGAGTACAGAAGGTATCTCTATAGCGCACAAAGGAGTACAGAAGGTATCTCTACAGAGCACAAAGAAGTACAGAAGGTATCTCTACAGCGCACAAAGGAGTACAGGAAATATCTCTAGAACGTACAAAGGAGTACACGAGGTATCTCTACTGCGTACAAAGGAGTACAGAAGGTATCTATACGGCGCACAAAGGAGTACAGGAAATATCTCTAGAACGTACAAAGGAGTACACGAGGTATCTCTACAGCGTACAAAGGAGTACAGAAGGTATCTCTACAGCGCACAAAGGAGTACAGAAGGTATCTCTACAGCGCACAAAGGAGTACACGAGGTATCTCTACAGCGCACAAAGGAGTACAGAAGGTATCTCTACAGCGCACAAAGGAGTACAGAAGGTATCTCTACAGCGCACAAAGGAGTACAGGAAATATCTCTAGAACGTACAAAGGAGTACACGAGGTATCTCTACAGCGTACAAAGGAGTACAGAAGGTATCTCTACAGCGCACAAAGGAGTACAGAAGGTATCTCTACAGCGCACAAAGGAGTACAGAAGGTATCTCTACAGCGCACAAAGGAGTACAGGAAATATCTCTAGAACGTACAAAGGAGTACACGAGGAATCTCTAGAACGTACAAAGGAGTACACGAGGTATCTCTACAGCGCACAAAGGAGTACAGAAGGTATCTCTACAGCGCACAAAGGAGTACAGAAGGTATCTCTACAGCGCACAAAGGAGTACAGAAGGTATCTCTACAGCGCACAAAGGAGTACAGAAGGTATCTCTACAGCGCACAAAGGAGTACAGAAGGTATCTCTACAGCGCACAAAGGAGTACAGAAGGTATCTCAACAGCGCACAAAGGAGTACAGAAGGTATCTCTACAGCGCACAAAGGAGTACAGAAGGTATCTCTACAGCGCACAAAGGAGTACAGAAGGTATCTCTACAGCGCACAAAGGAGTACAGAAGGTATCTCTACAGCGCACAAAGGAGTACAGAAGGTATCTCTACAGCGCACAAAGGAGTACAGAAGGTATCTCTACAGCGCACAAAGGAGTACAGAAGGTATCTCTACAGCGCACAAAGGAGTACAGAAGGTATCTCTACAGCGCACAAAGGAGTACAGAAGGTATCTCTACAGCGCACAAAGGAGTACAGAAGGTATCTCTACAGCGCACAAAGGAGTACAGAAGGTATCTCTACAGCGCACAAAGGAGTACAGGAAATATCTCTAGAACGTACAAAGGAGTACAGAAGGTATCTCTACAGCGCACAAAGGAGTACAGAAGGTATCTCTACAGCGCACAAAGGAGTACAGAAGGTATCTCTACAGCGCACAAAGGAGTACAGAAGGTATCTACAGCGCACAAAGGAGTACAGAAGGTATCTCTACAGCGCACAAAGGAGTACAGAAGGTATCTCTACAGCGCACAAAGGAGTACAGAAGGTATCTCTACAGCGCACAAAGGAGTACAGAAGGTATCTCTACAGCGCACAAAGAAGTACAGAAGGTATTTCTACAGCGCACAAAGGAGTACAGAAGGTATCTCTACAGCGCACAAAGGAGTACAGAAGGTATCTCTACAGCGCACAAAGGAGTACAGAAGGTATCTCTACAGCGCACAAAGGAGTACAGAAGGTATCTCTACAGCGCACAAAGGAGTACAGAAGGTATCTCTACAGCGCACAAAGGAGTACAGAAGGTATCTCTACAGCGCACAAAGGAGTACAGAAGGTATCTCTACAGCGCACAAAGGAGTACAGAAGGTATCTCTACAGCGCACAAAGGAGTACAGAAGGTATCTCTACAGCGCACAAAGGAGTACAGAAGGTATCTCTACAGCGCACAAAAAGTACAGGAAATATCTCTAGAACGTACAAAGGAGTACAGAAGGTATGTCTACAGCGCACAAAGGAGTACAGGAAATATCTCTAGAACGTACAAAGGAGTACACGAGGTATCTCTACAGCGCACAAAGGAGTACAGAAGGTATCTCTACAGCGCACAAAGGAGTACAGAAGGTAACTCTACAGCGCACAAAGGAGTACAGAAGGTATCTCTACAGCGCACAAAGGAGTACAGAAGGTATCTCTACAGCGCACAAAGGAGTACAGGAAATATCTCTAGAACGTACAAAGGAGTACACGAGGTATCTATACAGCGTACAAAGGAGTACAGAAGGTATCTCTACAGCGCACAAAGGAGTACAGAAGGTATCTCTACAGCGCACAAAGGAGTACAGAAGGTATCTCTAAAGCGCACAAAGGAGTACAGAAGGTATCTTTACAGCGCACAAAGGAGTACAGAAGGTATCTCTACAGCGCACAAAGGAGTACAGAAGGTATCTCTACAGCGAACAAAGGAGTACAGAAGGTATCTCTACAGCGCACAAAGGAGTACAGAAGGTATCTCTACAGCGCACAAAGGATTACAGAAGGTATCTCTACAGCGAACAAAGGAGTACAGGAAATATCTCTAGAACGTACAAAGGAGTACACGAGGTATCTCTACAGCGTACAAAGGAGTACAGAAGGTATCTCTACAGCGCACAAAGGGGTACAGAAAGTATCTCTACAGCGCACAAAGGAGTACAGAAGGTATCTCTACAGCGCACAAAGGAGTACAGAAGGTATCTCTACAGCGCACAAAGGAGTACAGGAAATATCTCTAGAACGTACAAAGGAGTACACGAGGTATCTCTACAGCGTACAAAGGAGTACAGAAGGTATCTCTACAGCGCACAAAGGAGTACAGAAGGTATCTCTACAGCGCACAAAGGAGTACAGAAGGTATCTCTACAGCGCACAAAGGAGTACAGAAGGTATCTCTACAGCGCACAAAGGAGTACACGAGGTATCTCTACAGCGTACAAAGGAGTACAGAAGGTATCTCTACAGCGCACAAAGGAGTACAGAAGGTATCTCTACAGCGCACAAAGGAGTACAGAAGGTATCTCTACAGCGCACAAAGGAGTACAGAAGGTATCTCTACAGCGCACAAAGGAGTACAGAAGGTATCTCTACAGCGCACAAAGGAGTACAGGAAATATCTCTAGAACATACGAAGGAGTACACGAGGTATCTCTACAGCGTACAAAGGAGTACAGAAGGTATCTCTACAGCGCACAAAGGAGTACAGAAGGTATCTCTACAGCGCACAAAGGAGTACAGAAGGTATCTCTACAGCGCACAAAGGAGTACAGAAGGTACCTCTACAGCGCACAAAGGAGTACAGAAGGTATCTCTACAGCGCACAAAGGAGTACAGAAGGTATCTCTACAGCGCACAAAGGAGTATAGAAGGTATCTCTACAGCGCACAAAGGAGTACAGAAGGTATCTCAACAGCGCACAAAGGAGTACAGGAAATATCTCTAGAACGTACAAAAGAGTACACGAGGTATCTCTACAGCGTACAAAGAAGTACAGAAGGTATCTCTACAGCGCACAAAGGAGTACAGAAGGTATCTCTCCAGCACACAAAGGAGTACAGAAGGTATCTCTACAGCGCACAAAGGAGTACAGAAGGTATCTCTACAGCGCACAAAGGAGTACAGGAAATATCTCTAGAACGTACAAAGGAGTACACGAGGTATCTCTAGAACGTACAAAGGAGTACACGAGGTATCTCTACAGCGTACAAAGGAGTACAGAAGGTATCTCTACAGCGCACAAAGGAGTACAGAAGGTTTCTCTACAGCGCACAAAGGAGTACAGAAGGTATCTCTACAGCGCACGAAGGAGTACAGAAGGTATCTCTACAGCGCACAAAGGAGTACAGAAGGTATCTCTACAGCGCACAAAGGAGTACAGAAGGTATCTCTACAGCGCACAAAGGAGTACAGAAGGTATCTCTACAGCGCACAAAGGAGTACAGAAGGTATCTCTACAGCGCACAAAGGAGTACAGAAGGTATCTCTACAGCGCACAAAGGAGTACAGATGGTATCTCTACAGCGCACAAAGGAGTACAGAAGGTATCTCTACAGCGCACGAAGGAGTACAGAAGGTATCTCTACAGCGCACAAAGAAGTACAGAAGGTATCTCTACAGCGCACAAAGGAGTACAGAAGGTATCTCTAGAGCGCACAAAGGAGTACAGAAGGTATCTCTACAGCGCACAAAGGAGTACAGAAGGTATCTCTACAGCGCACAAAGGAGTACAGGAAATATCTCTAGAACGTACAAAGGAGTACACGAGGTATCTCTACAGCGTACAAAGGAGTACAGAAGGTATCTCTACAGCGCACAAAGGAGTACAGAAGGTATCTCTACAGCGCACAAAGGAGTACAGAAGGTATCTCTACAGCGCACAAAGTAGTACAGAATGTATCTCTACAGCGCACAAAGGAGTACAGAAGGTATCTCTACAGCGCACAAAGGAGTACAGAAGGTATCTCTACAGCGCACAAAGGAGTACAGAAGGTATCTCTACAGCGCACAAAGGAGTACAGAAGGTATCTCTACAGCGAACAAAGGAGTACAGGAAATATCTCTAGAACGTACAAAGGAGTACACGAGGTATCTCTACAGCGTACAAAGGAGTACAGAAGGTATCTATACAGCGCACAAAGGAGCACAGAAGGTATCTCTACAGCGCACAAAGGAGTACAGAAGGTATCTCTACAGCGCACAAAGGAGTACAGAAGGTATCTCTACAGCGCACAAAGGAGTACAGGAAATATCTCTAGAAAGTACAAAGAAGTACACGAGGTATCTCTACAGCGTACAAAGGAGTACAGAAGGTATCTCTACAGCGCACAAAGGAGTACAGAAGGTATCTCTACAGCGCACAAAGGAGTACAGAAGGTGTCTCTACAGCGCACAAAGGAGTACAGAAGGTATCTCTACAGCGCACAAAGGAGTACAGGAAATATCTCTAGAACGTACAAAGAAGTACAGAAGGTATCTCTACAGCGCACAATGGAGTACAGAAGGTATCTCTACAGCGCACAAAGAAGTACAGAAGGTATCTCTACAGCGCACAAAGGAGTACACGAGGTATCTCTACAGCGTACAAAGGAGTACAGAAGGTATCTCTACAGCGCACAAAGGAGTACAGAAGGTATCTCTACAGCGCACAAAGGAGTACAGGAAATATCTCTAGAACGTACAAAGGAGTACAGAAGGTATCTCTACAGCGCACAAAGGAGTACAGAAGGTATCTCTACAGCGCACAAAGGAGTACAGAAGGTATCTCTACAGCGCACAAAAGAGTACAGAAGGTATCTCTACATCGCACAAAGGAGTACAGGAAATATCTCTAGAACGTACAAAGGAGTACACGAGGTATCTATACAGCGTACAAAGGAGTACAGAAGGTATCTCTACAGCGCACAAATGAGTACAGAAGGTATCTCTACAGCGCACAAAGGAGTACAGAAGGTATCTCTAAAGCGCACAAAGGAGTACAGAAGGTATCTCTACAGCGCACAAAGGAGTACAGAAGGTATCTCTACAGCGCACAAAGGAGTACAGAATGTATCTCTACAGCGCACAAAGGAGTACAGAAGGTATCTCTACAGCGCACAAAGGAGTACAGAAGGTATCTCTACAGCGCACAAAGGAGTACAGAAGGTATCTCTACAGCGAACAAAGGAGTACAGGAAATATCTCTAGAACGTACAAAGGAGTACACGAGGTATCTCTACAGCGTACAAAGGAGTACAGAAGATATCTCTACAGCGCACAAAGGAGTACAGAAAGTATCTCTACAGCGCACAAAGGAGTACAGAAGGTATCTCTACAGCGCACAAAGGAGTACAGAAGGTATCTCTACAGCGCACAAAGGAGTACAGAAGGTATCTCTACAGCGCACAAAGGAGTACAGGAAATATCTCTAGAACGTACAAAGGAGTACACGAGGTATCTCTACAGCGTACAAAGGAGTACAGAAGGTATCTCTACAGCGCACAAAGGAGTACAGAAGGTATCTCTACAGCGCACAAAGGAGTACAGAAGGTATCTCTACAGCGCACAAAGGAGTACAGGAAATATCTCTAGAACGTACAAAGGAGTACACGAGGTATCTCTACAGCGTACAAAGGAGTACAGAAGGTATCTCTACAGCGCACAAAGGAGTACAGAAGGTATCTCTACAGCGCACAAAGGAGTACAGAAGGTATCTCTACAGCGCACAAAGGAGTACAGAAGGTATCTCTACAGCGCACAAAGGAGTACAGAAGGTATCTCTACAGCGCACAAAGGAGTACAGGAAATATCTCTAGAACATACGAAGGAGTACACGAGGTATCTCTACAGAGTACAAAGGAGTACAGAAGGTATCTCTACAGCGCACAAAGGAGTACAGAAGGTATCTCTACAGCGCACAAAGGAGTACAAAAGGTATCTCTACAGCGCACAAAGGAGTACAGAAGGTATCTCTACAGCGCACAAAGGAGTACAGAAGGTATCTCTACAGCGCACAAAGGAGTACAGAAGGTGTCTCTACAGCGCACAAAGGAGTACAGAAGGTATCTCTACAGCGCACAAAGGAGTACAGAAGGTATCTCTACAGCGCACAAAGGAGTACAGAAGGTATCTCTACAGCGCACAAAGGAGTACAGAAGGTATCTCTACAGCGCACAAAGGAGTATAGAAGGTATCTCTACAGCGCACAAAGGAGTACAGAAGGTATCTCAACAGCGCACAAAGGAGTACAGGAAATATCTCTAGAACGTACAAAGGAGTACACGAGGTATCTCTACAGCGTACAAAGAAGTACAGAAGGTATCTCTACAGCGCACAAAGGAGTACAGAAGGTATCTCTACAGCACACAAAGGAGTACAAAAGGTATCTCTACAGCGCACAAAGGAGTACAGAAGGTATCTCTACAGCGCACAAAGGAGTACAGAAGGTATCTCTACAGCGCACAAAGGAGTACAGGAAATATCTCTAGAACGTACAAAGGAGTACACGAGGTATCTCTACAGCGTACAAAGGAGTACAGAAGGTATCTCTACAGCGCACAAAGGAGTACAGAAGGTTTCTCTACAGCGCACAAAGGAGTACAGAAGGTATCTCTACAGCGCTTGAAGGAGTACAGAAGGTATCTCTACAGCGCACAAAGGAGTACAGAAGGTATCTCTACAGCGCACAAAGGAGTACAGAAGGTATCTCTACAGCGCACAAAGGAGTACAGAAGGTATCTCTACAGCGCACAAAGGAGTACAGAAGGTATCTATACAGCGCACAAAGGAGTACAGAAGGTATCTCTACAGCGCACAAAGGAGTACAGAAGGTATCTCTACAGCAAACAAAGGAGTACAGAAGGTATCTCTACAGCGCACGAAGGAGTACAGAAGGAATCTCTACAGCGCACAAAGAAGTACAGAAGGTATCTCTACAGCGCACAAAGGAGTACAGAAGGTATCTCTAGAGCGCACAAAGGAGTACAGAAGGTATCTCTACAGCGCACAAAGGAGTACAGAAGGTATCTCTACAGCGCACAAAGGAGTACAGGAAATTTCTCTAGAACGTACAAAGGAGTACACGAGGTATCTCTACAGCGTACAAAGGAGTACAGAAGGTATCTCTACAGCGCACAAAGGAGTACAGAAGGTATCTCTACAGAGCACAAAGGAGTACAGAAGGTATCTCTACAGCGCACAAAGTAGTACAGAATGTATCTCTACAGCGCACAAAGGAGTACAGAAGGTATCTCTACAGCGCACAAAGGAGTACAGAAGGTATCTCTACAGCGCACAAAGGAGTACAGAAGGTATCTCTACAGCGCACAAAGGAGTACAGAAGGTATCTCTACAGCGCACAAAGGAGTACAGAAGGTATCTCTACAGCGAACAAAGGAGTACAGAAGGTATCTCTACAGCGCACAAAGAAGTACAGAAGGTATCTCTACAGCGCACAAAGGAGTACAGAAGGTATCTCTATAGCGCACAAAGGAGTACAGAAGGTATCTCTACAGCGCACAAAGAAGTACAGAAGGTATCTCTACAGCGCACAAAGGAGTACAGGAAATATCTCTAGAACGTACAAAGGAGTACACGAGGTATCTCTACTGCGTACAAAGGAGTACAGAAGGTATCTCTACAGCGCACAAAGGAGTACAGGAAATATCTCTAGAACGTACAAAGGAGTACACGAGGTATCTCTACAGCGCACAAAGGAGTACAGAAGGTATCTCTACAGCGCACAAAGTAGTACAGAATGTATCTCTACAGCGCACAAAAGAGTACAGAAGGTATCTCTACTGCGCACAAAGGAGTACAGAAGGTATCTCTACAGCGCACAAAGGAGTACAGAAAGTATCTCTACAGCGCACAAAGGAGTAAAGAAGGTATCTCTACAGCGCACAAAGGAGTACAGAAGGTATCTCTACAGCGAACAAAGGAGTACAGAAGGTATCTCTACAGCGCAGAAAGAAGTACAGAAGGTATCTCTACAGCGCACAAAGGAGTACAGAAGGTATCTCTATAGCGCACAAAGGAGTACAGAAGGTATCTCTACAGCGCACAAAGAAGTACAGAAGGTATCTCTACAGCGCACAAAGGAGTACAGGAAATATCTCTAGAACGTACAAAGGAGTACACGAGGTATCTCTACTGCGTACAAAGGAGTACAGAAGGTATCTCTACAGCGCACAAAGGAGTACAGGAAATATCTCTAGAACGTACAAAGGAGTACACGAGGTATCTCTACAGCGTACAAAGGAGTACAGAAGGTATCTCTACAGCGCACAAAGGAGTACAGAAGGTATCTCTACAGCGCACAAAGGAGTACACGAGGTATCTCTACAGCGCACAAAGGAGTACAGAAGGTATCTCTACAGCGCACAAAGGAGTACAGAAGGTATCTCTACAGCGCACAAAGGAGTACAGAAGGTATCTCTACAGCGCACAAAGGAGTACAGGAAATATCTCTAGAACGTACAAAGGAGTACACGAGGTATCTCTACAGCGCACAAAGGAGTACAAAAGGTATCTCTACAGCTCACAAAGGAGTACAGAAGGTATCTCTACAGCGCACAAAGGAGTACAGAAGGTATCTCTACAGCGCACAAAGGAGTACAGAAGGTATCTCTACAGCGCACAAAGGAGTACAGAAGGTATCTCTACAGCGCACAAAGGAGTACAGGAAATATCTCTAGAACGTACAAAGGAGTACACGAGGTATCTTTACAGCGTACAAAGGAGTACAGAAGGTATCTCTACAGCGCACAAAGGAGTACAGAAGGTATCTCTACAGCGCACAAAGGAGTACACGAGGTATCTCAACAGCGCACAAAGGAGTACAGAAGGTATCTCTACAGCGCACAAAGGAGTACAGAAGGTATCTCTACAGCGCACAAAGGAGTACAGGAAATATCTCTAGAACGTACAAAGGAGTACACGAGGTATCTCTACAGCGTACAAAGGAGTACAGAAGGTATCTCTACAGCGCACAAAGGAGTACAGAAGGTATCTCTACAGCGCACAAAGGAGTACAGAAGGTATCTCTACAGCGCACAAAGGAGTACAGAAGGTATCTCTACAGCGCACAAAGGAGTACAGAAGGTATCTCTACAGCGCACAAAGGAGTACAGAAGGTATCTCTACAGCGCACAAAGGAGTACAGGAAATATCTCTAGAACGTACAAAGGAGTACACGAGGTATCTTTACAGCGTACAAAGGCGTACAGAAGGTATCTCTACAGCGCACAAAGGAGTACAGAAGGTATCTCTACAGCGCACAAAGGAGTACAGAAGGTATCTCTACAGCGCACAAAGGAGTACAGAAGGTATCTCTACAGCGCACAAAGGAGTACAGAAGGTATCTCTACAGCGCACAAAGGAGTACAGAAGGTATCTCTACAGCGCACAAAGGAGTACAGAAGGTATCTCTACAGCGCACAAAGGAGTACAGAAGGTATCTCTACAGCGCACAAATGAGTACAGAAGGTATCTCTACAGCGCACAAAGGAGTACAGAAGGTATCTCTACAGCGCACAAAGGAGTACAGAAGGTATCTCTACAGCGCACAAAGGAGTACAGAAGGTATCTCTACAGCGCACAAAGGAGTACAGAAGGTATCTCTACAGCGCACAAAGGAGTACAGAAGGTATCTCTACAGCGCACAAAGGAGTACAGAAGGTATCTCTACAGCGCACAAAAGAGTACAGAAGGTATCTCTACAGCGCACAAAGGAGTACAGAAGGTATCTCTACAGCGCACAAAGGAGTACAGAAGGTATCTCAACAGCGCACAAAGGAGTACAGGAAATATCTCTAGAACGTACAAAGGAGTACAGAAGGTATCTCTACAGCGCACAAAGGAGTACAGGAAATATCTCTAGAACGTACAAAGGAGTACACGAGGTATCTCTACAGCGTACAAAGGAGTACAGAAGGTATCTCTACAGCGCACAAAGGAGTACGGAAGGTATCTCTACAGCGCACAAAGGAGTACAGAAAATATCTCTACAGCGCACAAAGGAGTACAGGAGGTATCTCTACAGCGCACAAAGGAGTACAGAAGGTATCTCTACAGCGCACAAAGGAGTACAGAAGGTATCTCTAAAGCGCACAAAGGAGTACAGAAGGTATCTCTACAGCCTACAAAGGAGTACAGAAGGTATCTCTACAGCGCACAAAGGAGTACAGGAAATATCTCTAGAACGTACAGAGGAGTACAGAAGGTATCTCTGCAGCGCACAAAGGAGTACAGAAGGTATCTCTACAGCGCACAAAGGAGTACAGAAGGTATCTCTACAGCGCACAAAGGAGTACAGAAGGTATCTCTACAGCGCACAAAGGAGTACAGAAGGTATCTCTACAGCGCACAAAGGAGTACAGAAGGTATCTCTACAGCGCACAAAGGAGTACAGAAGGTATCTCTACAGCGCACAAAGGAGTACAGAAGGTATCTCTACAGCGCACAAAGGAGTACAGAAGGTATCTCTACAGCGCACAAAGGAGTACAGAAGGTATCTCTACAGCGCACAAAGGAGTACAGAAGGTATCTCTACAGCGCACAAAGGAGTACAGAAGGTATCTCTACAGCGCACAAAGGAGTACAGAACGTATCTCTACAGCGCACAAAGGAGTACAGAAGGTATCTCTACAGCGCACAAAGGAGTACAGAAGGTATCTCTACAGCGCACAAAGGAGTACAGAAGGTATCTCTACAGCGCACAAAGGAGTACAGAAGGTATCTCTACAGCGCACAAAGGAGTACAGAAGGTATCTCTACAGCGCACAAAGGAGTACAGAAGGTATCTCTACAGCGCACAAAGGAGTACAGAAGGTATCTCTACAGCGCACAAAGGAGTACAGAAGGTATCTCTACAGCGCACAAAGGAGTACAGAAGGTATCTCTACAGCGCACAAAGGAGTACAGAAGGTATCTCTACAGCGCACAAAGGAGTACAGAAGGTATCTCTACAGCGCACAAAGGAGTACAGAAGGTATCTCTACAGCGCACAAAGGAGTACAGAAGGTATCTCTACAGCGCACAAATGAGTACAGAAGGTATCTCTACAGCGCACAAAGGAGTACAGAAGGTATCTCTACAGCGCACAAAGGAGTACAGAAGGTATCTCTACAGCGCACAAAGGAGTACAGAAGGTATCTCTACAGCGCACAAAGGAGTACAGAAGGTATCTCTACAGCGCACAAAGGAGTACAGAAGGTATCTCTACAGCGCACAAAGGAGTACAGAAGGTATCTCTACAGCGCACAAAGGAGTACAGGAAATATCTCTAGAACGTACAAAGGAGTACAGAAGGTATCTCTACAGCGCACAAAGGAGTACAGAAGGTATCTCTACAGCGCACAAAGGAGTACAGAAGGTATCTCTACAGCGCACAAAGGAGTACAGAAGGTATCTCTACAGCGCACAAAGGAGTACAGAAGGTATCTCTACAGCGCACAAAGGAGTACAGAAGGTATCTCTACAGCGCACAAAGGAGTACAGAAGGTATCTCTACAGCGCACAAAGGAGTACAGAAGGTATCTCTACAGCGCACAAAAAAGTACAGAAGGTATCTCTACAGCGCACAAAGGAGTACAGAAGGTATCTCTACAGCGCACAAAGGAGTACAGAAGGAATCTCTACAGCGCACAAAGGAGTACAGAAGGTATCTCTACAGCGCACAAAGGAGTAAAGAAGGTATCTCTACAGCGCACAAAGGAGTACAGAAGGTATCTCTACAGCGCACAAAGGAGTACAGAAGGTATCTCTACAGCGCACAAAGGAGTACAGAAGATATCTCTACAGCGCACAAAGGAGTACAGAAGGTATCTCTACAGCGCACAAAGGAGTACAGAAGGTATCTCTACAGCGCACAAAGGAGTACAGGAAATATCTCTAGAACGTACAAAGGAGTACAGAAGGTATCTCTACAGCGCACAAAGGAGTACAGGAAATATCTCTAGAACGTACAAAGGAGTACACGAGGTATCTCTACAGCTGTAGAAAAAACCCCCAATCAAAACTTCGAGGTCTCTTCCTTAATTTCAAATTTACTATCGCAAAGGAGATTAACCAAATTCACCACCGCAAAGACTTAATTTTGATGAATTTTGTGGAGTCGCAGGTTTTAAGTTTCAGAAAGTTCGAAGGAAAAAATTACAGAGGAGTTAAACAACAGTCTTCTGGATGACCGAGGCAGGCCGGGCACGAGCGGAGCATCCCGGGCAGGCAACCCGGATGGAGGACCCTCGCGATCGCCCAAGGAGCATGGATTGCTGGAGGAAGACTTATCGATTATAGTGCTGTACACGAATATACTTTCAATATTATGCAAGAACGAATAGACTTTTAATATTATGCAAGAACGAATAGACTTTTAATATTATGCAAGAACGAATAGACTTTTAATATTATACACGATCGAATAGATTTTTAATATTATACACGATCGAATAGATTTTTAATATTATACACGATCGAATAAATTTATATTATTATACACGATCGAATAAATTTATATTATTATACACGATCGAATAGATTTTTATTATGCACGATCGAATAGAGTTTTGGTATTATGCGCGAATAGAGTTTTGGTATTATGCGCGAATAGAGTTTTGGTATTATGCGCGAATAGAGTTTTGGTATTATGCGCGAATAGAGTTTTGGTATTATGCGCGAATAGAGTTGTGGTATTTCATTTTGAAGCCCTGGCCCCGGCTGTCGCCACAGATTAGGGAAAGCCTAGCTTCACGAGTCGCGTTTAAAAGCAACCCGTACAGAGGATCACCGAGGCTAGCCTAATTAATGCCTGCTTCAGACATCGGGAAATAAAGGCCGCCCGACTTACATCTGCCACTCAGGCTACGGCGTGCAGGTGTGCAGGCGAAGTGAAGTCTCCAGAGGCCAGCGCCCACAAGACGCAGGCCGTGCCGGATATGTGCCTTAGCCCATCATCGTTTCGTGGGCTCTCGAATATAAAGGCAGTTGATTAAGCACGGAGATGTGTGCGCCGCTGAGGCTGAAATGGGTCTGCCTCTCTCAGGTGTCGTGACTCGAGGAAACCGTCTGTAATAGTCTTCACACTTTATGAATATCGGGCGGCCTCCCAGAGTGTATTTTAACTTTGAAGTTTAATTAAAATACTTTATTACAACTCGCGAAGGCTAGTTTCCCCAATCGCGGAAAAATAGCGTAAAATAAGGTTTTATTTTAGACACTCCGGGGGCCAAGGTTCATTTTCGAAATGAAAATGAACAGTTAAACATTTAAAGTAAAACTGGACTAAGCCTATGGCATTAAATCAGAAAACGAAAACGTAAGAACACAAAATTTGGAGAATACAACTCTTAACAAATAACTTAAACTAGATTTCTCTCCAGCATCCGCCGAGAAATCGCGCTTCCTCTTACGGAAGCAGCTCTTTGAGGACGCGCCTCCTCCTGACAATTAGGAGCAGTCAATGTTTCCCGTTGAACAGGTGGGCTACACGTAGGGCGCAAATAAGGTATTACCGACGACACGTGTCTCTTGACCGTTTCTCTCGTTCGACCCTTGTAAACAGTAACTGCCGTGACCTCACCCAAATCATTTTCGACTGTTGAATGAACCACTGCCATTGGGTAGTGATACACTTTCATGTTTGGCTCCTTCAGTAAAACTATGTCGCCCTCTGCTAACTTCTCATGTCGCACGGGTTTATACTTTCCCGATTCACTCGTTGCCTGATCCAACAGATTAGCAAAGAAGGCCTCATTGTACGTAGAGACAAGTCTGTCATCAATGGTAGATAGCCTAGAAAAACCGTCTAGTAAGGATTTCTCCCGAGTGGTATCGGGTTGCCAAACTTCGCCACTGGTCAGATAGGGAATAATGTTAGGAGAGATCAATTCTCGTCCCCTGGAAAGCAACTCTGGGGTTATGGGCAAAGGAGTCTGCTCCACATCTTCCCTTAGAGCCTCTTTAAAAGCCAGCGGTCGCTTGTTCACAAAATGCACAACTTTCGCTACCAGCAGCTCAAACTTATCCAAAGGTAATACCAAGTTCTTAATTGAACTGTAGAGCAGCCGTTTAACGAACTTGACGCAAACCTCCACCAAGGAGCCTAGAGAGCTGTTTCCTTTGAAATAATGATCGAATCTTACAGGTTCAACTCCATTTCTGCTCAAGAAGGTCTGCGTATGCACATCTTTAAGGAAATCTGCGACAATATTTGCAGCTGAGACTAGTTGCGATCCCAGGTCCGAAAACACGCGACTAGGCACACCGTGCTCGTATACGTGCGTCTGAAATGCTGTCAAGAATGACTCTACCGACAGGTCTGCACAAATTTTCAGGTTCACGGCCCTACTCCATAAGCACGTCACGCACAGCAGCCAAACTTTCCTTTTGCCCGTCTGACTA
Organism: Morinoia aosen; assembly: GCA_030386875.1. Classification (NCBI taxonomy): domain Eukaryota; kingdom Metazoa; phylum Arthropoda; class Malacostraca; order Amphipoda; family Talitridae; genus Morinoia; species Morinoia aosen. The sequence goes on along the minus strand of CM059576.1, from coordinate 54,578,379 downwards.
CCGACCCACATGGGACCTAAATAGTCCACAAAAATCGATCGAAACGGAATACAAGGGGGATTTCTCCTGAAGTCTCTGTAAGAGTTCTGATTTAATTTTACAGTACGAGAATTGAATCTCTTACACACCACGCAGTTCTTAATAGCGCGTTTCACTGTGGAGAAGAAATGCTCAACCCAGTACTCCCTCTTCAACTGATTAAGTAAAGTATAACAACCGGAATGGGCAGCTTGCACATGTGCATCTCTAATAATCAACTCAGTTACACGACTATTCTTTGAGAGCACAATCGGGTTATAATTATTATGACTATAATCACTAGCCCGGCCAAACTTGCTCTTCACTCTCAAAAGGCCGGCTGCATCGATAAACAAATTCAACCGAAAGACTAACTTAGGAGTTTCGTTCAAAGTAGTTCTGTTTCTGAAATATTCAAAAATATCGCCAAAGTGAAGTTGTTGGTCAAGCTGTAAGAGATCTGTAACAGCTTGGGAACGGTTAAATTCTGAACTTTTTTCCTCAAATCTCTGCTTCACCGGCTCCGACCCGAATTTCCTTACGAAACAAAAAAAAAATCTCTTTACTATAAAGTACACTGATACTAATTTAGCGAAACTCGAGAATCGCGAAGCGGGAACGGCGAACTCTATGCCCCTCACCTCTACTCCAGCGCTTGCCAGATAAGTCTGCTCGGGAGGTCGCTCTCTGTCCTGGCAAGGGTGAGGCAAGCTTACCGTAAAATCTTGAGCCATTTCAGCATCACCTGAAAGAAATTCTGGCCCCTCATGAAAAGTGCTCACGCTTAGTTTTCTAGGACTGACAGGCCTTGTTGTCAAATCGGCAGGATTTTCAACTGATGCTGCGAAAGAAAATTCCACGGGTAAGGATTTTGTCATCTCCATTATTTGTTTCAACCTATTTTGTAAAAACACTGAATGTTTCTGCATTTTCTCGAGCTTAAGCGCGTAAGAATTGATCCAGTGCAGTGCAATCATGCTGTCTGTGCAAACTTTAAACTTAACGAAATTTACCTTGCACAAGATCGACTCTCCAGATAATTGGTCCCGTAACTCTGCCAATATTTCCACTGCATAGGCCACGGCCTGAAGCTCGAGAACGGGAATGCTTTTTACACTCAATCTGTCATTAATAATTCTATTCTTCGCTAGCAGGAAACTGACCACACCAGTGCAAACGTTCTTCAAATAGACCACCACACCGTACATCAATTTACTAGAGTCGCAAAATGCAATCAATTCATACGCGTCAGAGTGGTGACCAACATTCCGCTTTATGGTGTAGTTAGGTCGGGCATTGAATTGGCGTGCAATAACTTTCCACTCCCTAATGAGTTCATCATTCAAAACAGAGTCCCACTGTAAACCAGAGCAACACTGCAGCTTATGAACAAATAACTTAGCCCTATTTAAGCAAGGCAAAATTAAACCGAAGTTATCGTATTGTGATGCAATAGTCTTTAGAACTAACCTTTTTGTATTGGCCTGGACATCCAACTCCAATCGTACAATGGCAAGTGCATCGCAACTTTTATCCCAAACCATACCTAGGACTTTGGTTTCTGGAGGAGACTCGCCTTTTTGTACCAACAGCTGGTGCACCTTCTCTGAGTTCGTTTCCACCTGCTGAATCTCAAATTTATATGGGTTAAATATTTCATTCAACTTTGAGAACGCGTACTGCACTTCTTCGTCTGACCCAGCATAGGCCCCATTATCCATGTAAATCAACGAGTACAGCCGAATTTTCAATAGTTTCAAATCATTGGACTCGCTCTCATCGAGGACCAGAATTTTAAACAAGGCCAACATCAGCAACGCCGGGCTAGGCTTTAACCCAAAGGGCAATCTCAAATTTCTGTAGGCCTCCAAGGAAAAATCCCCGTTCGATACGTCCCTAAACCAGAGAAACATCAAACGGTTAGAGTCTAGATCATTTAATGAGAGCTGCAGGAACGCCTTACGCAAGTCGTAAATTAACAGTCTTTCACCGAATCTCAGCATCAACAAGGCAGTAGAAATTTTATGATTCAGGCAAGGGCCAGGACAAAGAACTTGATTATGGTTCATTGAAACCTTACCCTGAAATTTCCCGCAAATGTTAGACAAAAAGACAACCCTACATTTAGTAGTAGCTCTCTGCAACTTGAAAATGGGCATGTGAGCCAAGAAACTATGCTTGTTGTTCCCACAAAACTCACGAAAATTAGGCACACGTTCAATAACTCCTGACTCGACTTGATCCTTAAAAACGTTATCCACCATAATCAATTTTTCTTTGTCCTTATGAAGTTTCCGTAGATTAGAGCTAAGTATACTCTTCGCTAGGCCGAAATTTGATCCCAGCAAGTGCGAAAATTCACCCCGCCAAGGCAAGGGCATGATTAGTCTCCCATCTGCATCTCTAGTAGTATTACTCAAAACAAAATTAACAACTTCATCGTTTTCTTCATGAGATTCTGAGTCGCTAGTTCTATCGTAATTGACTACTCTATTATAACAAAAATCCAACACTTCACTTGTTGCCAACTGAAGATCTCTATCTAAAACTTCCCCCTCATCGTCTAAGACGACGTATGCAGAGAAACCAATACAATTACCACAGTTACCTAGCTCACAGGTCGGAGAGACGTCTGCACGATCTGCCATCTGTCAAGACTCTGAGGGTGGAAGGGAAGAAACATTCGCCAGAAGCCTATTCAGATTACCGAAGAGAAGAACACCTGCCTCAGTCCTCGCAAATACTGATGGAACAGAGTCTCCAAACTCAATTTGTTGCTCAATCAAAACATACGAATCATTGGTTCCGAGCACAAACTGTAAGCATGATAAAGAATCAGATTCAGTTACCAAGGAATCTGCCAGTTTATATCCTTTAATCTGAAATTGCTTCGCCACATCAGACAGACCAGGTAAGTTTACGTTAAGTCTTATTTCAGGAATGCAAATGGCCTCTACCCTGCGAAGTTTACCGTTCATTTCTAGAGGAACCTGAACTACATTAGTTACAAGCTTCCTAGCCTCGTTAAAACCGTTTACAGTTATTGGCACATTAGAACGCAGGATAGGCAAGTTTAAGTCACTTGCGATTTTAGAGACAATGAAGTTAGGCTGACAGCCAGTATCTTTCATAGCGCGTATATCAACATTCTTTATTTTTGCAGTAAATGTCGGTATGACAGAATTCTCACCAATATCGGCTACACTCGTCCAAACCGTACCAGTGAACAAACTCGCATTTGATGGGGTATTATTTCTAGATGTAGGAGATTTATGTTTAGGAGGATTACCCTCGGTGCACAAGAAGGTCATGTGGTCACCTTTACATTTAAAACAGGGCCTACCAAATTTAAAAGAACATTGTTCAGTTGAGTGATTAGCAAAGCCACAACGAGTACAATAATTTAAGGACTTCAACCGTGCTATCTTAGACTCAGGGGTCTCGTACTTCCTGCATTCTCTGGTAACGTGAGAAGTGACTTTAGACCGCCCGGTTTCACTACACAAGCTACAAAATCTCACGGAATTTGCCCTAGGCTCGCCTCTGGACCCGTACTTAACATTTACCGCGAAAGAAGAAAGGTCAGGTTCTGCCGAATAGGAACTGCAAGATCTTACTTTTTTGTCCCTGCTTGTACTCTTGTTAGAGTCAATTTCTTTGCAACGGTCAATTGCTTTAAAGATATTATCTTGAATTTCTTTAATAGTAGGTTTATTATTATTACAGATGTTTATTAACTGAGTCTGCAAATCAGAATTCATGGCATTCCAAACGAAAAATTGTTGGATGGTCTCAATGTCAATCTGAAGTACACGAAAAGATTCTAAAGCTACTCTCATTTCACTAACAAATTCGTAAGAATTACCATTTACCGGTAGCTCCAGGGTAGCCAAACGCTTTATTGCATCAAACTTTTGAACCGTTTCACTGGCAAATGCCTTTATCAACAATTCCCTTGCGTTCTCATACGACTGCTCCGACACGCCTAGAGAATTAACGAGCGACAAAGGCTCACCCTTTAATTGACGCTTCAAGAATATGAATTTTTCGTGGCTAGTAAGAGAATATTTGTTTAGGATGCTTTCAAACCCTCTCAGGAAGTGCTGTAAACTCTCCTCAGGAGCATGAGAATAACTAGGTAAAGGCACTTCAGGCAGTTTGAGTTTGCTTACAGTAGGAGGTAATGTGGCCGCACCACTGCTTACAGGAGAAGTCATGACTACAGTGAGAAAGCTTCTAGATTCGACAATCTTATCCTTATAAGCCTGGCAAGCTTCCAATTCCTCATAAAACTTAGAATCATCAACACCAGACCCGTACAACAGCGAAGCCACTTGAGCATCGAAAGCAGTTACATCAGTTTCCAACTGGTTCAACTTAAAGACATGAGCCTGTTTCTCAGTCTCGGAAAGAACTAAATAATCACTAGAAATTTTGTCATGAAGTTTAGTAATCTGAGTCCTGACGAAACCACGAGATTTATTGATAAAGTCCTTATTAGACATAGTTCAAGATAGTTACTCACAATTTTGGAAGATCAGCGCAGCCTCGTCACCGGCCGCCAACCCAGGAGACTCACACCCGCACACTGCCGCCTCGGCATCCTGTCTACAGCGCCATGTAGAAAAAACCCCCAATCAAAACTTCGAGGTCTCTTCCTTAATTTCAAATTTACTATCGCAAAGGAGATTAACCAAATTCACCACCGCAAAGACTTAATTTTGATGAATTTTGTGGAGTCGCAGGTTTTAAGTTTCAGAAAGTTCGAAGGAAAAAATTACAGAGGAGTTAAACAACAGTCTTCTGGATGACCGAGGCAGGCCGGGCACGAGCGGAGCATCCCGGGCAGGCAACCCGGATGGAGGACCCTCGCGATCGCCCAAGGAGCATGGATTGCTGGAGGAAGACTTATCGATTATAGTGCTGTACACGAATATACTTTCAATATTATGCAAGAACGAATAGACTTTTAATATTATGCAAGAACGAATAGACTTTTAATATTATGCAAGAACGAATAGACTTTTAATATTATACACGATCGAATAGATTTTTAATATTATACACGATCGAATAGATTTTTAATATTATACACGATCGAATAAATTTATATTATTATACACGATCGAATAAATTTATATTATTATACACGATCGAATAGATTTTTATTATGCACGATCGAATAGAGTTTTGGTATTATGCGCGAATAGAGTTTTGGTATTATGCGCGAATAGAGTTTTGGTATTATGCGCGAATAGAGTTTTGGTATTATGCGCGAATAGAGTTTTGGTATTATGCGCGAATAGAGTTGTGGTATTTCATTTTGAAGCCCTGGCCCCGGCTGTCGCCACAGATTAGGGAAAGCCTAGCTTCACGAGTCGCGTTTAAAAGCAACCCGTACAGAGGATCACCGAGGCTAGCCTAATTAATGCCTGCTTCAGACATCGGGAAATAAAGGCCGCCCGACTTACATCTGCCACTCAGGCTACGGCGTGCAGGTGTGCAGGCGAAGTGAAGTCTCCAGAGGCCAGCGCCCACAAGACGCAGGCCGTGCCGGATATGTGCCTTAGCCCATCATCGTTTCGTGGGCTCTCGAATATAAAGGCAGTTGATTAAGCACGGAGATGTGTGCGCCGCTGAGGCTGAAATGGGTCTGCCTCTCTCAGGTGTCGTGACTCGAGGAAACCGTCTGTAATAGTCTTCACACTTTATGAATATCGGGCGGCCTCCCAGAGTGTATTTTAACTTTGAAGTTTAATTAAAATACTTTATTACAACTCGCGAAGGCTAGTTTCCCCAATCGCGGAAAAATAGCGTAAAATAAGGTTTTATTTTAGACAACAGCGTACAAAGGAGTACAGAAGGTATCTCTACAGCGCACAAAGGAGTACAGAAGGTATCTCTACAGCGCACAAAGGAGTACAGAAGGTATCTCTACAGCGCACAAAGGAGTACAGAAGGTATCCCTACAGCGCACAAAGGAGTACAGGAAATATCTCTAGAACGTACAAAGGAGTACATGAGGTTTCTCTACAGCGTACAAAGGAGTACAGAAGGTATCTCTACAGCGCACAAAGGAGTACAGAAGGTATCTCTACAGCGCACAAAGGAGTACAGAAGGTATCTCTACAGCGCACAAAGGAGTACAGAAGGTATCTCTACAGCGCACAAAGGAGTACAGAAGGTATCTCTACAGTGCACAAAGGAGTACAGAAGGTATCTCTACAGCGCACAAAGGAGTACAGAAGGTATCTCTACAGCGCACAAAGGAGTACAGGAAATATCTCTAGAACGTACAAAGGAGTACACGAGGTATCTCTACAGCGTACAAAGGAGTACAGAAGGTATCTCTACAGCGCACAAAGGAGTACAGAAGGTATCTCTACAGCGCACAAAGGAGTACAGAAGGTATCTCTACAGCGCACAAAGGAGTACAGAAGGTATCTCTACAGCGCACAAAGGAGTACAGGAAATATCTCTAGAACGTACAAAGGAGTACACGAGGTATCTCTACAGCGTACAAAGGAGTACAGAAGGTATCTCTACAGCGCACAAAGGAGTACAGAAGGTATCTCTACAGCGCACAAAGGAGTACAGAAGGTGTCTCTACAGCGCACAAAGGAGTACAGAAGGTATCTCTACAGCGCACAAAGGAGTACAGGAAATATCTCTAGAACGTACAAAGAAGTACAGAAGGTATCTCTACAGCGCACAAAGGAGTACAGAAGGTATCTCTACAGCGCACAAAGGAGTACAGAAGGTATCTCTACAGCGCACAAAGGAGTACACGAGGTATCTCTACAGCGTACAAAGGAGTACAGAAGGTATCTCTACAGCGCACAAAGGAGTACAGAAGGTATCTCTACAGCGCACAAAGGAGTACAGGAAATATCTCTAGAACGTACAAAGGAGTACAGAAGGTATCTCTACAGCGCACAAAGGAGTACAGAAGGTATCTCTACAGCGCACAAAGGAGTACAGAAGGTATCTCTACAGCGCACAAAGGAGTACAGAAGGTATCTCTACAGCGCACAAAGGAGTACAGGAAATATCTCTAGAACGTACAAAGGAGTACACGAGGTATCTCTACAGCGTACAAAGGAGTACAGAAGGTATCTCTACAGCGCACAAAGGAGTACAGAAGGTATCTCTACAGCGCACAAAGGAGTACAGAAGGTATCTCTAAAGCGCACAAAGGAGTACAGAAGGTAGCTCTACAGCGCACAAAGGAGTACAGAAGGTATCTCTACAGCGCACAAAGGAGTACAGAAGGTATCTCTACAGCGCACAAAGGAGTACAGAAGGTATCTCTACAGCGCACAAAGGAGTACAGAAGGTATCTCTACAGCGCACAAAGGAGTACAGAAGGTATCTCTACAGCGCACAAAGGAGTACAGGAAATATCTCTAGGACGTACAAAGGAGTACACGAGGTATCTCTACAGCGTACAAAGGAGTACAGAAGGTATCTCTACAGCGCACAAAGGAGTACAGAAAGTATCTCTACAGCGCACAAAGGAGTACAGAAGGTATCTCTACAGCGCACAAAGGAGTACAGAAGGTATCTCTACAGCGCACAAAGGAGTACAGAAGGTATCTCTACAGCGCACAAAGGAGTACAGGAAATCTCTCTAGAACGTACAAAGGAGTACACGAGGTATCTCTACAGCGTACAAAGGAGTACAGAAGGTATCTCTACAGCGCACAAAGGAGTACAGAAGGTATCTCTTCAGCGCACAAAGGAGTACAGAAGGTATCTCTACAGCGCACAAAGGAGTACAGGAAATATCTCTAGAACGTACAAAGGAGTACACGAGGTATCTCTACAGCGTACAAAGGAGTACAGAAGGTATCTCTACAGCGCACAAAGGAGTACAGAAGGTATCTCTACAGCGCACAAAGGAGTACAGAAGGTATCTCTACAGCGCACAAAGGAGTACAGAAGGTATCTCTACAGCGCACAAAGGAGTACAGAAGGTATCTCTACAGCGCACAAAGGAGTACAGGAAATATCTCTAGAACATACAAAGGAGTACACGAGGTATCTCTACAGCGTACAAAGGAGTACAGAAGGTATCTCTACAGCGCACAAAGGAGTACAGAAGGTATCTCTACAGCGCACAAAGGAGTACAGAAGGTATCTCTACAGCGCACAAAGGAGTACAGAAGGTATCTCTACAGCGCACAAAGGAGTACAGAAGGTATCTCTACAGCGCACAAAGGAGTACAGAAGGTATCTCTACAGCGCACAAAGGAGTACAGAAAGTATCTCTACAGCGCACAAAGGAGTACAGGAAATATCTCTAGAACGTACAAAGGAGTACAGGAAATATCTCTAGAACGTACAAAGGAGTACAGAAGGTATCTCTACAGCGCACAAAGGAGTACAGAAGGTATCTCTACAGCGCACAAAGGAGTACAGAAGGTATCTCTACAGCGCACAAAGGAGTACAGAAGGTATCTCTACAGCGCACAAAGGAGTACAGAAGGTATCTCTACAGCGCACAAAGGAGTACAGAAGGTATCTCTACAGCGCACAAAGGAGTACAGAAGGTATCTCTACAGCGCACAAAGGAGTACAGAAGGTATCTCTACAGCGCACAAAAAAGTACAGAAGGTATCTCTACAGCGCACAAAGGAGTACAGAAGGTATCTCTACAGCGCACAAAGGAGTACAGAAGGAATCTCTACAGCGCACAAAGGAGTACAGAAGGTATCTCTACAGCGCACAAAGGAGTAAAGAAGGTATCTCTACAGCGCACAAAGGAGTACAGAAGGTATCTCTACAGCGCACAAAGGAGTACAGAAGGTATCTCTACAGCGCACAAAGGAGTACAGAAGATATCTCTACAGCGCACAAAGGAGTACAGAAGGTATCTCTACAGCGCACAAAGGAGTACAGAAGGTATCTCTACAGCGCACAAAGGAGTACAGGAAATATCTCTAGAACGTACAAAGGAGTACAGAAGGTATCTCTACAGCGCACAAAGGAGTACAGGAAATATCTCTAGAACGTACAAAGGAGTACACGAGGTATCTCTACAGCGTACAAAGGAGTACAGAAGGTATCTCTACAGCGCACAAAGGAGTACAGAAGGTATCTCTACAGCGCACAAAGGAGTACAGAAGGTATCTCTACAGCGCACAAAGGAGTACAGAAGGTATCCCTACAGCGCACAAAGGAGTACAGGAAATATCTCTAGAACGTACAAAGGAGTACATGAGGTTTCTCTACAGCGTACAAAGGAGTACAGAAGGTATCTCTACAGCGCACAAAGGAGTACAGAAGGTATCTCTACAGCGCACAAAGGAGTACAGAAGGTATCTCTACAGCGCACAAAGGAGTACAGAAGGTATCTCTACAGCGCACAAAGGAGTACAGAAGGTATCTCTACAGTGCACAAAGGAGTACAGAAGGTATCTCTACAGCGCACAAAGGAGTACAGAAGGTATCTCTACAGCGCACAAAGGAGTACAGGAAATATCTCTAGAACGTACAAAGGAGTACACGAGGTATCTCTACAGCGTACAAAGGAGTACAGAAGGTATCTCTACAGCGCACAAAGGAGTACAGAAGGTATCTCTACAGCGCACAAAGGAGTACAGAAGGTATCTCTACAGCGCACAAAGGAGTACAGAAGGTATCTCTACAGCGCACAAAGGAGTACAGGAAATATCTCTAGAACGTACAAAGGAGTACACGAGGTATCTCTACAGCGTACAAAGGAGTACAGAAGGTATCTCTACAGCGCACAAAGGAGTACAGAAGGTATCTCTACAGCGCACAAAGGAGTACAGAAGGTGTCTCTACAGCGCACAAAGGAGTACAGAAGGTATCTCTACAGCGCACAAAGGAGTACAGGAAATATCTCTAGAACGTACAAAGAAGTACAGAAGGTATCTCTACAGCGCACAAAGGAGTACAGAAGGTATCTCTACAGCGCACAAAGGAGTACAGAAGGTATCTCTACAGCGCACAAAGGAGTACACGAGGTATCTCTACAGCGTACAAAGGAGTACAGAAGGTATCTCTACAGCGCACAAAGGAGTACAGAAGGTATCTCTACAGCGCACAAAGGAGTACAGGAAATATCTCTAGAACGTACAAAGGAGTACAGAAGGTATCTCTACAGCGCACAAAGGAGTACAGAAGGTATCTCTACAGCGCACAAAGGAGTACAGAAGGTATCTCTACAGCGCACAAAGGAGTACAGAAGGTATCTCTACAGCGCACAAAGGAGTACAGGAAATATCTCTAGAACGTACAAAGGAGTACACGAGGTATCTCTACAGCGTACAAAGGAGTACAGAAGGTATCTCTACAGCGCACAAAGGAGTACAGAAGGTATCTCTACAGCGCACAAAGGAGTACAGAAGGTATCTCTAAAGCGCACAAAGGAGTACAGAAGGTAGCTCTACAGCGCACAAAGGAGTACAGAAGGTATCTCTACAGCGCACAAAGGAGTACAGAAGGTATCTCTACAGCGCACAAAGGAGTACAGAAGGTATCTCTACAGCGCACAAAGGAGTACAGAAGGTATCTCTACAGCGCACAAAGGAGTACAGAAGGTATCTCTACAGCGCACAAAGGAGTACAGGAAATATCTCTAGGACGTACAAAGGAGTACACGAGGTATCTCTACAGCGTACAAAGGAGTACAGAAGGTATCTCTACAGCGCACAAAGGAGTACAGAAAGTATCTCTACAGCGCACAAAGGAGTACAGAAGGTATCTCTACAGCGCACAAAGGAGTACAGAAGGTATCTCTACAGCGCACAAAGGAGTACAGAAGGTATCTCTACAGCGCACAAAGGAGTACAGGAAATCTCTCTAGAACGTACAAAGGAGTACACGAGGTATCTCTACAGCGTACAAAGGAGTACAGAAGGTATCTCTACAGCGCACAAAGGAGTACAGAAGGTATCTCTTCAGCGCACAAAGGAGTACAGAAGGTATCTCTACAGCGCACAAAGGAGTACAGGAAATATCTCTAGAACGTACAAAGGAGTACACGAGGTATCTCTACAGCGTACAAAGGAGTACAGAAGGTATCTCTACAGCGCACAAAGGAGTACAGAAGGTATCTCTACAGCGCACAAAGGAGTACAGAAGGTATCTCTACAGCGCACAAAGGAGTACAGAAGGTATCTCTACAGCGCACAAAGGAGTACAGAAGGTATCTCTACAGCGCACAAAGGAGTACAGGAAATATCTCTAGAACATACAAAGGAGTACACGAGGTATCTCTACAGCGTACAAAGGAGTACAGAAGGTATCTCTACAGCGCACAAAGGAGTACAGAAGGTATCTCTACAGCGCACAAAGGAGTACAGAAGGTATCTCTACAGCGCACAAAGGAGTACAGAAGGTATCTCTACAGCGCACAAAGGAGTACAGAAGGTATCTCTACAGCGCACAAAGGAGTACAGAAGGTATCTCTACAGCGCACAAAGGAGTACAGAAGGTATCTCTACAGCGCACAAAGGAGTACAGAAGGTATCTCTACAGCGCACAAAGGAGTACAGAAGGTATCTCTACAGCGCACAAAGGAGTACAGAAGGTATCTCTACAGCGCACAAAGGAGTATAGAAGGTATCTCTACAGCGCACAAAGGAGTACAGAAGGTATCTCTACAGCGCACAAAGGAGTACAGGAAATTTCTCTAGAACGTACAAAGGAGTTCACGAGGTATCTCTACAGCGTACAAAGAAGTACAGAAGGTATCTCTACAGCGCACAAAGGAGTACAGAAGGTATCTCTACAGCGCACAAAGGAGTACAGAAGGTATCTCTACAGCGCACAAAGGAGTACAGAAGGTATCTCTACAGCGCACAAAGGAGTACAGAAGGTATCTCTACAGCGCACAAAGGAGTACAGGAAATATCTCTAGAACGTACAAAGGAGTACACGAGGTATCTCTACAGCGTACAAAGGAGTACAGAAGGTATCTCTACAGCGCACAAAGGAGTACAGAAGGTATCTCTACAGCGCACAAAGGAGTACAGAAGGTATCTCTACAGCGCACAAAGGAGTACAGAAGGTATCTCTACAGCGCACAAAGGAGTACAGAAGGTATCTCTACAGCGCACAAAGGAGTACAGAAGGTATCGCTACAGCGCACAAAGGAGTACAGAAGGTATCTTTACAGCGCACAAAGGAGTACAGAAGGTATCTCTACAGCGCACAAAGGAGTACAGAAGGTATCTCTACAGCGCACAAAGGAGTACAGAAGGTATCTCTACAGCGCACAAAGGAGTACAGAAGGTATCTCTACAGCGCACGAAGGAGTACAGAAGGTATCTCTACAGCGCACAAAGGAGTACAGAAGGTATCTCTATAGCGCACAAAGGAGTACAGAAGGTATCTCTAGAGCGCACAAAGGAGTACAGAAGGTATCTCTACAGCGCACAAAGGAGTACAGAAGGTATCTCTACAGCGCACAAAGGAGTACAGAAGGTATCTCTACAGCGCACAAAGGAGTACAGAAGGTATCTCTACAGCGTACAAAGGAGTACAGAAGGTATCTCTACAGCGCACAAAGGAGTACAGAAGGTATCTCTACAGCGCACAAAGGAGTACAGAAGGTATCTCTACAGCGCACAAAGGAGTACAGAAGGTATCTCTACAGCGCACAAAGGAGTACAGAAGGTATCTCTACAGCGCACAAAGGAGTACAGAAGGTATCTCTACAGCGCACAAAGGAGTACAGAAGGTATCTCTACAGCGCACAAAGGAGTACAGGAAATATCTCTAGAACGTACAAAGGAGTACACGAGGTATCTCTACAGCGCACAAAGGAGTAAAGAAGGTATCTCTACAGCGCACAAAGGAGTACAGGAAATATCTCTAGAACGTACAAAGGAGTACACGAGGTATCTCTACAGCGTACAAAGGAGTACAGAAGGTATCTCTAGAGCGCACAAAGGAGTACAGGAAATATCTCTAGAACGTACAAAGGAGTACACGAGGTATCTCTACAGCGTACAAAGGAGTACAGAAGGTATCTCTACAGCGCACAAAGGAGTACAGAAGGTATCTCTACAGCGCACAAAGGAGTACAGAAGGTATCTCTACAGCGCACAAAGGAGTACAGAAGGTATCTCTACAGCGCACAAAGGAGTACAGAAGGTATCTCTACAGCGCACAAAGGAGTACAGGAAATATCTCTAGAACATACAAAGGAGTATACGAGGTATCTCTACAGCGTACAAAGGAGTACAGAAGGTATCTCTACAGCGCACAAAGGAGTACAGAAGGTATCTCTACAGCGCACAAAGGAGTACAGAAGGTATCTCTACAGCGCACAAAGGAGTACAGAAGGCATCTCTACAGCGCACAAAGGAGTACAGAAGGTATCTCTACAGCGCACAAAGGAGTACAGAAGGTATCTCTACAGCGCACAAAGGAGTACAGAAGGTATCTCTACAGCGCACAAAGGAGTACAGAAGGTATCTCTACAGCGCACAAAGGAGTACAGAAGGTATCTCTACAGCGCACAAAGGAGTACAGAAGGTATCTCTACAGCGCACAAAGGAGTATAGAAGGTATCTCTACAGCGCACAAAGGAGTACAGAAGGTATCTCTACAGCGCACAAAGGAGTACAGGAAATTTCTCTAGAACGTACAAAGGAGTTCACGAGGTATCTCTACAGCGTACAAAGAAGTACAGAAGGTAACTCTACAGCGCACAAAGGAGTACAGAAGGTATCTCTACAGCGCACAAAGGAGTACAGAAGGTATCTCTACAGCGCACAAAGGAGTACAGAAGGTATCTCTACAGCGCACAAAGGAGTACAGAAGGTATCTCTACAGCGCACAAAGGAGTACAGGAAACATCTCTAGAACGTACAAAGGAGTACACGAGGTATCTCTACAGCGTACAAAGGAGTACAGAAGGTATCTCTACAGCGCACAAAGGAGTACAGAAGGTATCTCTACAGCGCACAAAGGAGTACAGAAGGTATCTCTACAGCGCACAAAGGAGTACAGAAGGTATCTCTACAGCGCACAAAGGAGTACAGAAGGTATCTCTACAGCGCACAAAGGAGTACAGAAGGTATCTCTACAGCGCACAAAGGAGTACAGAAGGTATCTTTACAGCGCACAAAGGAGTACAGAAGGTATCTCTACAGCGCACATAGGAGTACAGAAGGTATCTCTACAGCGCACAAAGGAGTACAGAAGGTATCTCTACAGCGCACAAAGGAGTACAGAAGGTATCTCTACAGCGCACGAAGGAGTACAGAAGGTATCTCTACAGCGCACAAAGGAGTATAGAAGGTATCTCTATAGCGCACAAAGGAGTACAGAAGGTATCTCTAGAGCGCACAAAGGAGTACAGAAGGTATCTCTACAGCGCACAAAGGAGTACAGAAGGTATCTCTACAGCGCACAAAGGAGTACAGAAGGTATCTCTACAGCGCACAAAGGAGTACAGAAGGTATCTCTACAGCGTACAAAGGAGTACAGAAGGTATCTCTACAGCGCACAAAGGAGTACAGAAGGTATCTCTACAGCGCACAAAGGAGTACAGAAGGTATCTCTACAGCGCACAAAGGAGTACAGAATGTATCTCTACAGCGCACAAAGGAGTACAGAAGGTATCTCTACAGCGCACAAAGGAGTACAGAAGGTATCTCTACAGCGCACAAAGGAGTGCAGAAGGTATCTCTACAGCGCACAAAGGAGTACAGGAAATATCTCTAGAACGTACAAAGGAGTACACGAGGTATCTCTACAGCGCACAAAGGAGTAAAGAAGGTATCTCTACAGCGCACAAAGGAGTACAGGAAATATCTCTAGAACGTACAAAGGAGTACACGAGGTATCTCTACAGCGTACAAAGGAGTACAGAAGGTATCTCTAGAGCGCACAAAGGAGTACAGGAAATATCTCTAGAACGTACAAAGGAGTACACGAGGTATCTCTACAGCGTACAAAGGAGTACAGAAGGTATCTCTACAGCGCACAAAGAAGTACAGAAGGTATCTCTACAGTGCACAAAGGAGTACAGAAGGTATCTCTACAGCGCACAAAGGAGTACAGAAGGTATCTCTACAGCGCACAAAGGAGTACAGGAAATATCTTTAGAACGTACAAAGGAGTACACGAGGTATCTCTACAGCGTACAAAGGAGTACAGAAGGTATCTCTACAGCGCACAAAGGAGTACAGAAGGTATCTCTACAGCGCACAAAGGAGTACAGAAGGTATCTCTACAGCGCACAAAGTAGTACAGGAGGTATCTCTACAGCGCACAAAGGAGTACAGAAGGTATCTCTACAGCGCACGAAGGAGTACAGAAGGTATCTCTACAGCGCACAAAGGAGTACAGAAGGTATCTCTACAGCGCACAAAGGAGTACAGAAGGTATCTCTACAGCGCACAAAGGAGTACAGAAGGTATCTCTACAGCGAACAAAGGAGTACAGAAGGTATCTCTACAGCGCACAAAGGAGTACAGAAGGTATCTCTACAGCGCACAAAGAAGTACAGAAGGTATCTCTACAGCGCACAAAGAAGTACAGAAGGTATCTCTATAGCGCACAAAGGAGTACAGAAGGTATCTCTACAGCGCACAAAGAAATACAGAAGGTATCTCTACAGCGCACAAAGAAGTACAGGAAATATCTCTAGAACGTACAAAGGAGTACACGAGGTATCTCTACTGCGTACAAAGAAGTACAGAAGGTATCTCTACAGCGCACAAAGGAGTACAGGAAATATCTCTAGAACGTACAAAGGAGTACACGAGGTATCTCTACAGCGTACAAAGGAGTACAGAAGGTATCTCTACAGCGCACAAAGGAGTACAGAAGGTATCTCTACAGCGCACAAAGGAGTACACGAGGTATCTCTACAGCGCACAAAGGAGTACAGAAGGTATCTCTACAGCGCACAAAGGAGTACAGAAGGTATCTCTACAGCGCACAAAGGAGTACAGGAAATATCTCTAGAACGTACAAAGGAGTACACGAGGTATCTCTACAGCGTACAAAGGAGTAAAGAAGGTATCTCTACAGCGCACAAAGGAGTACAGAAGGTATCTCTACAGCGCACAAAGGAGTACAGAAGGTATCTCTAGAGCGCACAAAAAAGTACAGGAAATATCTCTAGAACGTACAAAGGAGTACACGAGGTATCTCTAGAACGTACAAAGGAGTACACGAGGTATCTCTACAGCGCACAAAGGAGTACAGAAGGTATCTCTACAGCGCACAAAGGAGTACAGAAGGTATCTCTACAGCGCACAAAGGAGTACAGAAGGTATCTCTACAGCGCACAAAGGAGTACAGAAGGTATCTCTACAGCGCACAAAGGAGTACAGAAGGTATCTCTACAGCGCACAAAGGAGTACAGAAGGTATCTCTACAGCGCACAAAGGAGTACAGAAGGTATCTCTACAGCGCAAAAAGGAGTACAGAAGGTATCTCTACAGCGCACAAAGGAGTACAGAAGGTATCTCTACAGCGCACAAAGGAGTACAGAAGGTATCTCTACAGCGCACAAAAGAGTACAGAAGGTATCTCTACAGCGCACAAAGGAGTACAGAAGGTATCTCTACAGCGCACAAAGGAGTACAGAAGGTATCTCTACAGCGCACAAAGGAGTACAGGAAACATCTCTAGAACGTACAAAGGAGTACACGAGGTATCTCTACAGCGTACAAAGGAGTACAGAAGGTATCTCTACAGCGCACAAAGGAGTACAGAAGGTATCTCTACAGCGCACAAAGGAGTACAGAAGGTATCTCTACAGCGCACAAAGGAGTACAGAAGGTATCTCTACAGCGCACAAAGGAGTACAGAAGGTATCTCTACAGCGCACAAAGGAGTACAGAAGGTATCTCTACAGCGCACAAAGGAGTACAGAAGGTATCTTTACAGCGCACAAAGGAGTACAGAAGGTATCTCTACAGCGCACATAGGAGTACAGAAGGTATCTCTACAGCGCACAAAGGAGTACAGAAGGTATCTCTACAGCGCACAAAGGAGTACAGAAGGTATCTCTACAGCGCACGAAGGAGTACAGAAGGTATCTCTACAGCGCACAAAGGAGTATAGAAGGTATCTCTATAGCGCACAAAGGAGTACAGAAGGTATCTCTAGAGCGCACAAAGGAGTACAGAAGGTATCTCTACAGCGCACAAAGGAGTACAGAAGGTATCTCTACAGCGCACAAAGGAGTACAGAAGGTATCTCTACAGCGCACAAAGGAGTACAGAAGGTATCTCTACAGCGTACAAAGGAGTACAGAAGGTATCTCTACAGCGCACAAAGGAGTACAGAAGGTATCTCTACAGCGCA
Organism: Morinoia aosen; assembly: GCA_030386875.1. Taxonomy (NCBI): domain Eukaryota; kingdom Metazoa; phylum Arthropoda; class Malacostraca; order Amphipoda; family Talitridae; genus Morinoia; species Morinoia aosen. The sequence goes on along the minus strand of CM059576.1, from coordinate 54,561,057 downwards.
CAAAGGAGTACAGAAGGTATCTCTACAGCGCACAAAGGAGTACAGAAGGTATCTCTACAGCGCACAAAGGAGTACAGAAGGTATCTCTACAGCGCACAAAGGAGTACAGAAGGTATCTCTACAGCGCACAAAGGAGTGCAGAAGGTATCTCTACAGCGCACAAAGGAGTACAGGAAATATCTCTAGAACGTACAAAGGAGTACACGAGGTATCTCTACAGCGCACAAAGGAGTAAAGAAGGTATCTCTACAGCGCACAAAGGAGTACAGGAAATATCTCTAGAACGTACAAAGGAGTACACGAGGTATCTCTACAGCGTACAAAGGAGTACAGAAGGTATCTCTAGAGCGCACAAAGGAGTACAGGAAATATCTCTAGAACGTACAAAGGAGTACACGAGGTATCTCTACAGCGTACAAAGGAGTACAGAAGGTATCTCTACAGCGCACAAAGAAGTACAGAAGGTATCTCTACAGTGCACAAAGGAGTACAGAAGGTATCTCTACAGCGCACAAAGGAGTACAGAAGGTATCTCTACAGCGCACAAAGGAGTACAGGAAATATCTTTAGAACGTACAAAGGAGTACACGAGGTATCTTTACAGCGTACAAAGGAGTACAGAAGGTATCTCTACAGCGCACAAAGGAGTACAGAAGGTATCTCTACAGCGCACAAAGGAGTACAGAAGGTATCTCTACAGCGCACAAAGTAGTACAGGAGGTATCTCTACAGCGCACAAAGGAGTACAGAAGGTATCTCTACAGCGCACGAAGGAGTACAGAAGGTATCTCTACAGCGCACAAAGGAGTACAGAAGGTATCTCTACAGCGCACAAAGGAGTACAGAAGGTATCTCTACAGCGCACAAAGGAGTACAGAAGGTATCTCTACAGCGAACAAAGGAGTACAGAAGGTATCTCTACAGCGCACAAAGGAGTACAGAAGGTATCTCTACAGCGCACAAAGAAGTACAGAAGGTATCTCTACAGCGCACAAAGAAGTACAGAAGGTATCTCTATAGCGCACAAAGGAGTACAGAAGGTATCTCTACAGCGCACAAAGAAATACAGAAGGTATCTCTACAGCGCACAAAGAAGTACAGGAAATATCTCTAGAACGTACAAAGGAGTACACGAGGTATCTCTACTGCGTACAAAGAAGTACAGAAGGTATCTCTACAGCGCACAAAGGAGTACAGGAAATATCTCTAGAACGTACAAAGGAGTACACGAGGTATCTCTACAGCGTACAAAGGAGTACAGAAGGTATCTCTACAGCGCACAAAGGAGTACAGAAGGTATCTCTACAGCGCACAAAGGAGTACACGAGGTATCTCTACAGCGCACAAAGGAGTACAGAAGGTATCTCTACAGCGCACAAAGGAGTACAGAAGGTATCTCTACAGCGCACAAAGGAGTACAGGAAATATCTCTAGAACGTACAAAGGAGTACACGAGGTATCTCTACAGCGTACAAAGGAGTAAAGAAGGTATCTCTACAGCGCACAAAGGAGTACAGAAGGTATCTCTACAGCGCACAAAGGAGTACAGAAGGTATCTCTAGAGCGCACAAAAAAGTACAGGAAATATCTCTAGAACGTACAAAGGAGTACACGAGGTATCTCTAGAACGTACAAAGGAGTACACGAGGTATCTCTACAGCGCACAAAGGAGTACAGAAGGTATCTCTACAGCGCACAAAGGAGTACAGAAGGTATCTCTACAGCGCACAAAGGAGTACAGAAGGTATCTCTACAGCGCACAAAGGAGTACAGAAGGTATCTCTACAGCGCACAAAGGAGTACAGAAGGTATCTCTACAGCGCACAAAGGAGTACAGAAGGTATCTCTACAGCGCACAAAGGAGTACAGAAGGTATCTCTACAGCGCAAAAAGGAGTACAGAAGGTATCTCTACAGCGCACAAAGGAGTACAGAAGGTATCTCTACAGCGCACAAAGGAGTACAGAAGGTATCTCTACAGCGCACAAAAGAGTACAGAAGGTATCTCTACAGCGCACAAAGGAGTACAGAAGGTATCTCTACAGCGCACAAAGGAGTACAGAAGGTATCTCTACAGCGCACAAAGGAGTACAGAAGGTATCTCTACAGCGCACAAAGGAGTACAGAAGGTATCTCTACAGCGCACAAAGGAGTACAGAAGGTATCTCTACAGCGCACAAAGGAGTACAGAAGGTATCTCTACAGCGCACAAAGGAGTACAGGAAATATCTCTAGAACGTACAAAGGAGTACAGAAGGTATCTCTACAGCGCACAAAGGAGTACAGAAGGTATCTCTACAGCGCACAAAGGAGTACAGAAGGTATCTCTACAGCGCACAAAGGAGTACAGACGGTATCTCTACAGCGCACAAAGGAGTACAGAAGGTATCTCTACAGCGCACAAAGGAGTACAGAAGGTATCTCTACAGCGCACAAAGGAGTACAGAAGGTATCTCTACAGCGCACAAAGGAGTACAGAAGGTATCTCTACAGCGCACAAAGAAGTACAGAAGGTATCTCTACAGCGCACGAAGGAGTACAGAAGGTATCTCTACAGCGCACAAAGGAGTACAGAAGGTATCTCTACAGCGCACAATGGAGTACAGAAGGTATCTCTACAGCGCACAAAGGAGTACAGAAGGTATCTCTACAGCGCACAAAGGAGTACAGAAGGTATCTCTACAGCGCACAAAGGAGTACAGAAGGTATCTCTACAGCGCACAAAGGAGTACAGAAGGTATCTCTACAGCGCACAAAGGAGTACAGAAGGTATCTCTACAGCGCACAAAGGAGTACAGAAGGTATCTCTACAGCGCACAAAGGAGTACAGAAGGTATCTCTACAGCGCACAAAGGAGTACAGGAAATATCTCTAGAACGTACAAAGGAGTACAAAAGGTATCTCTACAGCGCACAAAGGAGTACAGGAAATATCTCTAGAACGTACAAAGGAGTACACGAGGTATCTCTACAGCGTACAAAGGAGTACAGAAGGTATCTCTACAGCGCACGAAGGAGTACAGAAGGTATCTCTACAGCGCACAAAGGAGTACAGAAGGTATCTCTACAGCGCACAAAGGAGTACAGAAGGTATCTCTACAGCGCACAAAGGAGTACAGGAAATATCTCTAGAACGTACAAAGGAGTACACGAGGTATCTCTACAGCGTACAGAGGAGTACAAAAGGTATCTCTACAGCGCACAAAGGAGTACAGAAGGTATCTCTACAGCGCACAAAGGAGTACAGAAGGTGTCTCTACAGCGCACAAAGGAGTACAGAAGGTATCTCTACAGCGCACAAAGGAGTACAGGAAATATCTCTAGAACGTACAAAGAAGTACAGAAGGTATCTCTACAGCGCACAAAGGAGTACAGAAGGTATCTCTACAGCGCACAAAGGAGTACAGAAGGTATCTCTACAGCGCACAAAGGAGTACAGAAGGTATCTCTACAGCGCACAAAGGAGTACAGAAGGTATCTCTACAGCGCACAAAGAAGTACAGAAGGTATCTCTACAGCGCACAAAGGAGTACAGGAAATATCTCTAGAACGGACAAAGGAGTACACGAGGTATCTCTACAGCGCACAAAGGAGTACAAAAGGTATCTCTACAGCTTACAAAGGAGTACAGAAGGTATCTCTACAGCGCACAAAGGAGTACAGAAGGTATCTCTACAGCGCACAAAGGAGTACAGAAGGTATCTCTACAGCGCACAAAGGAGTACACAAGGTATCTCTACAGCGCACAAAGGAGTACAGAAAATATCTCTAGAACGTACAAAGGAGTACACGAGGTATCTTTACAGCGTACAAAGGAGTACAGAAGGTATCTCTACAGCGCACAAAGGAGTACAGAAGGTATCTCTACAGCGCACAAAGGAGTACACGAGGTATCTCAACAGCGCACAAAGGAGTACAGAAGGTATCTCTACAGCGCACAAAGGAGTACAGAAGGTATCTCTACAGCGCACAATGGAGTACAGGAAATATCTCTAGAACGTACAAAGGAGTACACGAGGTATCTCTACAGCGTACAATGGAGTACAGAAGGTATCTCTACAGCGCACAAAGGAGTACAGAAGGTATCTCTACAGCGCACAAAGGAGTACAGAAGGTATCTCTACAGCGCACAAAGGAGTACAGAAGGTATCTCTACAGCGCACAAAGGAGTACAGAAGGTATCTCTACAGCGCACAAAGGAGTACAGGAAATATCTCTAGAACGTACAAAGGAGTACACGAGGTATCTCTACAGCGTACAAAGGCGTACAGAAGGTATCTCTACAGCGCACAAAGGAGTGCAGAAGGTATCTCTACAGCGCACAAAGGAGTACAGAAGGTATCTCTGCAGCGCACAAAGGAGTACAGAAGGTATCTCTACAGCGCACAAAGGAGTACAGAAAATATCTCTGGAACGTACAAAGGAGTACACGAGGTATCTCTACAGCGTACAAAGGAGTACAGAAGGTATCTCTACAGCGCACAAAGGAGTACAGAAGGTATCTCTACAGCGCACAAAGGAGTACAGAAGATATCTCTACAGCGCACAAAGGAGTACAGAAGGTATCTCTACAGCGCACAAAGGAGTACAGGAAATATCTCTAGAACGTACAAAGGAGTACACGAGGTATCTCTACAGCGTACGAAGGAGTACAGAAGGTATCTCTACAGCGCACAAAGGAGTACAGAAGGTATCTCTACAGCGAACAAAGGAGTACAGAAGGTATCTCTACAGCGCACAAAGGAGTACAGAAGGTATCTCTACAGCGCACAAAGGAGTACACGAGGTATCTCTACAGCGCACAAAGGAGTACAGGAAATATCTCTAGAACGTACAAAGGAGTACACGAGGTATCTCTACAGCGTACAAAGGAGTACAGAAGGTATCCCTACAGCGCACAAAGGTGTACAGAAAGTATCTCTACAGCGCACAAAGGAGTACAGAAGGTATCTCTACAGCGCACAAAGGAGTACAGAAGGTATCTCTACAGCGCACAAAGGAGTACAGAAGGTATCTCTACAGCGCACAAAGGAGTTCAGGAAATATCTCTAGAACTTACAAAGGAGTACACGAGGTATCTCTACAGCGTACAAAGGAGTACAGAAGGTATCTCTACAGCGCACAAAGGAGTACAGAAGGTATCTCTACAGCGCACAAAGGAGTACAGAAGGTATCTCTACAGCGCACAAAGGAGTACAGGAAATATCTCTAGAACGTACAAAGGAGTACACGAGGTATCTCTACAGCGTACAAAGGAGTACAGAAGGTATCTCTACAGCGCACAAAGGAGTACAGAAGGTATCTCTACAGCGCACAAAGGAGTACAGAAGGTATCTCTACAGCGCACAAAGGAGTACAGAAGGTATCTCTACAGCGCACAAAGGAGTACAGAAGGTATCTCTACAGCGCACAAAGGAGTACAGGAAATATCTCTAGAACATACGAAGGAGTACACGAGGTATCTCTACAGCGTACAAAGGAGTACAGAAGGTATCTCTACAGCGCACAAAGGAGTACAGAAGGTGTCTCTACAGCGCACAAAGGAGTACAGAAGGTATCTCTACAGCGCACAAAGGAGTACAGAAGGTATCTCTACAGCGCACAAAGGAGTACAGAAGGTATCTCTACAGCGCACAAAGGAGTACAGAAGGTATCTCTACAGCGCACAAAGGAGTACAGAAGGTATATCTACAGCGCACAAAGGAGTACAGGAAATATCTCTATAACGTACAAAGGAGTACACAAGGTATCTCTACAGCGTACAAAGGAGTACAGAAGGTATCTCTACAGCGCAAAAGGAGAACAGAAGGTTTCTCTACAGCGCACAAAGGAGTACAGAAGGTATCTCTACAGCGCACAAAGGAGTACAGAAGGTATCTCTACAGCGCACAAAGGAGTACAGAAGGTATCTCTACAGCGCACAAAGGAGTACAGAAGGTATCTCTACAGCGCACAAAGGAGTACAGAAGGTATCTCTACAGCGCACAAAGGAGTACAGAAGGTATCTCTACAGCGCACAAAGGAGTACAGAAGGTATCTCTACAGCGCACAAAGGAGTACAGAAGGTATCTCAACAGCGCACAAAGGAGTACAGAAGGTATCTCTACAGCGCACGAAGGAGTACAGAAGGTATCTCTACAGCGCACAAAGAAGTACAGAAGGTATCTCTACAGCGCACAAAGGAGTACAGAAGGTATCTCTAGAGCGCACAAAGGAGTACAGAAGGTATCTCTACAGCGCACAAAGGAGTACAGAAGGTATCTCTACAGCGCACAAAGGAGTACAGGAAATATCTCTAGAACGTACAAAGGAGTACACGAGGTATCTCTACAGCGTACAAAGGAGTACAGAAGGTATCTCTACAGCGCACAAAGGAGTACAGAAGGTATCTCTACAGCGCACAAAGGAGTACAGAAGGTATCTCTACAGCGCACAAAGTAGTACAGAATGTATCTCTACAGCGCACAAAGGAGTACAGAAGGTAACTCTACAGCGCACAAAGGAGTACAGAAGGTATCTCTACAGCGCACAAAGGAGTACAGAAGGTATCTCTACAGCGCACAAAGGAGTACAGAAGGTATCTCTACAGCGCACAAAGGAGTACAGAAGGTATCTCTACAGCGAACAAAGGAGTACAGAAGGTATCTCTACAGCGCACAAAGAAGTACAGAAGGTATCTCTACAGCGCACAAAGGAGTACAGAAGGTATCTCTATAGCGCACAAAGGAGTACAGAAGGTATCTCTACAGCGCACAAAGAAGTACAGAAGGTATCTCTACAGCGCACAAAGGAGTACAGGAAATATCTCTGAAACATACAAAGGAGTACACGAGGTATCTCTACTGCGTACAAAGGAGTACAGAAGGTATCTCTACAGCGCACAAAGGAGTACAGGAAATATCTCTAGAACGTACAAAGGAGTACACGAGGTATCTCTACAGCGCACAAAGGAGTACAGAAGGTATCTCTACAGCGCACAAAGTAGTACAGAATGTATCTCTACAGCGCACAAAGGAGTACAGAAGGTATCTCTACAGCGCACAAAGGAGTACAGAAGGTATCTCTACAGCGCACAAAGGAGTACAGAAGGTATCTCTACAGCGCACAAAGGAGTAAAGAAGGTATCTCTACAGCGCACAAAGGAGTACAGAAGGTATCTCTACAGCGAACAAAGGAGTACAGAAGGTATCTCTACAGCGCACAAAGAAGTACAGAAGGTATCTCTACAGCGCACAAAGGAGTACAGAAGGTATCTCTATAGCGCACAAAGGAGTACAGAAGGTATCTCTACAGCGCACAAAGAAGTACAGAAGGTATCTCTACAGCGCACAAAGGAGTACAGGAAATATCTCTAGAACGTACAAAGGAGTACACGAGGTATCTCTACTGCGTACAAAGGAGTACAGAAGGTATCTCTACAGCGCACAAAGGAGTACAGGAAATATCTCTAGAACGTACAAAGGAGTACACGAGGTATCTCTACAGCGTACAAAGGAGTACAGAAGGTATCTCTACAGCGCACAAAGGAGTACAGAAGGTATCTCTACAGCGCACAAAGGAGTACACGAGGTATCTCTACAGCGCACAAAGGAGTACAGAAGGTATCTCTACAGCGCACAAAGGAGTACAGAAGGTATCTCTACAGCGCACAAAGGAGTACAGAAGGTATCTCTACAGCGCACAAAGGAGTACAGAAGGTATCTCTACAGCGCACAAAGGAGTACAGGAAATATCTCTAGAACGTACAAAGGAGTACACGAGGTATCTCTACAGCGTACAAAGGAGTACAGAAGGTATCTCTACAGCGCACAAAGGAGTACAGAAGGTATCTCTACAGCGCACAAAGGAGTACAGAAGGTATCTCTACAGCGCACAAAGAAGAACAGAAGGTATCTCTACAGCGCACAAAGGAGTACAGGAAATATCTCTAGAACGGACAAAGGAGTACACGAGATATCTCTACAGCGCACAAAGGAGTACAAAAGGTATCTCTACAGCTTACAAAGGAGTACAGAAGGTATCTCTACAGCGCACAAAGGAGTACAGAAGGTATCTCTACAGCGCACAAAGGAGTACAGAAGGTATCTCTACAGCGCACAAAGGAGTACAGAAGGTATCTCTACAGCGCACAAAGGAGTACAGGAAATATCTCTAGAACATACAAAGGAGTACACGAGGTATCTTTACAGCGTACAAAGGAGTACAGAAGGTATCTCTACAGCGCACAAAGGAGTACAGAAGGTATCTCTACAGCGCACAAAGGAGTACACGAGGTATCTCAACAGCGCACAAAGGAGTACAGAAGGTATCTCTACAGCGCACAAAGGAGTACAGAAGGTATCTCTACAGCGCACAAAGGAGTACAGGAAATATCTCTAGAACGTACAAAGGAGTACACGAGGTATCTCTACAGCGTACAAAGGAGTACAGAAGGTATCTCTACAGCGCACAAAGGAGTACAGAAGGTATCTCTACAGCGCACAAAGGAGTACAGAAGGTATCTCTACAGCGCACAAAGGAGTACAGAAGGTATCTCTACAGCGCACAAAGGAGTACAGAAGGTATCTCTACAGCGCACAAAGGAGTACAGGAAATATCTCTAGAACGTACAAAGGAGTACACGAGGTATCTCTACAGCGTACAAAGGCGTACAGAAGGTATCTCTACAGCGCACAAAGGAGTACAGAAGGTATCTCTACAGCGCACAAAGGAGTACAGAAGGTATCTCTACAGCGCACAAAGGAGTACAGAAGGTATCTCTACAGCGCACAAAGGAGTACAGAAGGTATCTCTACAGCGCACAAAGGAGTACAGAAAATATCTCTGGAACGTACAAAGGAGTACACGAGGTATCTCTACAGCGTACAAAGGAGTACAGAAGGTATCTCTACAGCGCACAAAGGAGTACAGAAGGTATCTCTACAGCGCACAAAGGAGTACAGAAGGTATCTCTACAGCGCACAAAGGAGTACAGAAGGTATCTCTACAGCGCACAAAGGAGTACAGGAAATATCTCTAGAACGTACAAAGGAGTACACGAGGTATCTCTACAGCGTACGAAGGAGTACAGAAGGTATCTCTACAGCGCACAAAGGAGTACAGAAGGTATCTCTACAGCGAACAAAGGAGTACAGAAGGTATCTCTACAGCGCACAAAGGAGTATAGAAGGTATCTCTACAGCGCACAAAGGAGTACACGAGGTATCTCTACAGCGCACAAAGGAGTACAGGAAATATCTCTAGAACGTACAAAGGAGTACACGAGGTATCTCTACAGCGCACAAAGGAGTACAGAAGGTATCTCTACAGCGCACAAAGGAGTACAGAAGGTATCTCTACAGCGCACAAAGGAGTACAGAAGGTATCTCTACAGCGCACAAAGGAGTACAGAAGGTATCTCTACAGCGCACAAAGGAGTACAGAAGGTATCTCTACAGCGCACAAAGGAGTACAGAAGGTATCTCTACAGCGCACAAAGGAGTACAAAAGGTATCTCTACAGCGCACAAAGGAGTACAGGAAATATCTCTGGAACGTACAAAGGAGTACACGAGGTATCTCTACAGCGTACAAAGGAGTACAGAAGGTATCTATACAGCGCACAAAGGAGTACAGAAGGTATCTCTACAGCGCACAAAGGAGTACAGAAGGTATCTCTACAGCGCACAAAGGAGTACAGAAGGTATCTCTACAGCGCACAAAGGAGTACAGGAAATATCTCTAGAACGTACGAAGGAGTACACGAGGTATCTCTACAGCGTACAAAGGAGTACAGAAGGTATCTCTACAGCGCACAAAGGAGTACAGAAGGTATCTCTACAGCGCACAAAGGAGTACAGAAGGTATCTCTACAGCGCAAAAAGGAGTACAGAAGGTATCTCTCCAGCGCACAAAGGAGTACACGAGAAATCTCTACAGCGCACAAAGGAGTACAGAAGGTATCTCTACAGCGCACAAAGGAGTACAGAAGGTATCTCTACAGCGCACAAAGGAGTACAGAAGGTATCTCTACAGCGCACTAAGGAGTACACGAGGTATCTCTACAGCGCACAAAGGAGTACAGAAGGTATCTCTACAGCGCACAAAGGAGTACACGAGGTATCTCTACAGCGCACAATGGAGTACAGAAGGTATCTCTACAGCGCACAAAGGAGTACAGGAAATATCTCTAGAACGTACAAAGGAGTACACGAGGTATCTCTACAGCGTACAAAGGAGTACAGAAGGTATCTCTACAGCGCACAAAGGAGTACAGAAGGTATCTCTACAGCGCACAAAGGAGTACAGAAGGTATCTCTACAGCGCACAAAGGAGTACAGGAAATATCTCTAGAACGTACAAAGGAGTACACGAGGTATCTCTACAGCGTACAAAGGAGTACAGAAGGTATCTATACAGCGCACAAAGGAGTACAGAAGGTATCTCTACAGCGCACAAAGGAGTACACGAGGTATCTCTACAGCGCACAAAGGAGTACAGAAGGTATCTCTACAGCGCACAAAGGAGTACATAAGGTATCTCTACAGCGCAGAAAGGAGTACAGGAAATATCTCTAGAACGTACAAAGGAGTACACGAGGTATCTCTACAGCGTACAAAGGAGTACAGAAGGTATCTCTACAGCGCACAAAGGAGTACAGAAGGTATCTCTACAGCGCACAAAGGAGTACAGAAGGTATCTCTACAGCGCACAAAGGAGTACAGAAGGTATCTCTACAGCGCACAAAGGAGTAAAGAAGGTATCTCTACAGCGCACAAAGGAGTACAGGAAATATCTCTAGAACGTACAAAGGAGTACACGAGGTATCTCTACAGCGTACAAAGGAGTACTGAAGGTATCTCTACAGCGCACAAAGGAGTACAGAAGGTATCTCTACAGCGCACAAAGGAGTTAAGAAGGTATCTCTACAGCGCACAAAGGAGTACAGGAAATATCTCTAGAACGTACAAAGGAGTACACGAGGTATCTCTACAGCGTACAAAGGAGTACAGAAGGTATCTCTACAGCGCACAAAGGAGTACAGAAGGTATCTCTACAGCGCACAAAGGAGTGCAGAAGGTATCTCTACAGCGCACAAAGGAGTACAGAAGGTATCTCTACAGCGCACAAAGGAGTACAGGAAATATCTCTAGAACGTACAAAGGAGTACACGAGGTATCTCTACAGCGCACAAAGGAGTACACGAGGTATCTCTACAGCGTACAAAGGAGTACAGAAGGTATCTCTACAGCGCACAAAGGAGTACAGGAAATATCTCTAGAACGTACAAAGGAGTACACGAGGTATCTCTACAGCGTACAAAGGAGTACAGAAGGTATCTCTACAGCGCACAAAGGAGTACAGAAGGTATCTCTACAGCGCACAAAGGAGTACAGAAGGTATCTTTACAGCGCACAAAGGAGTACAGAAGGTATCTCTACAGCGCACAAAGGAGTACAGAAGGTATCTCTACAGCGCACAAAGGAGTACAGGAAATATCTCTAGAACGTACAAAGGAGTACACGAGGTATCTTACAGCGTACAAAGGAGTACAGAAGGTATCTCTACAGCGCACAAAGGAGTACAGAAGGTATCTCTACAGCGCACAAAGGAGTACAGGAAATATCTCTAGAACGTACAAAGGGGTACACGAGGTATCTCTACAGCCCACAAAGGAGTACAGAAGGTATCTCTACAACGCACAAAGGAGTACAGAAGGTATCTCTACAGCGCACAAAGGAGTACAGAAAGTATCTCTTCAGCGCACAAAGGAGTACAGAAGGTATCTCTACAGCGCATAAAGGAGTACAGAAGGTATCTTTACAGCGCACAAAGGAGTACAGGAAATATCTCTAGAACGTACAAAGGAGTACACGAGGTATCTCTACAGCGTACAAAGGAGTACAGAAGGTATCTCTACAGCGCACAAAGGAGTACAGAAGGTATCTCTACAGCGCACAAAGGAGTACAGAAGGTATCTCTACAGCGCACAAAGGAGTACAGAAGGTATCTCTACAGCGCACAAAGGAGTACAGGAAATATCTCTAGAACGTACAAAGGAGTACACGAGGTGTCTCTACAGCGTACAAAGGAGTACAGAAGGTATCTCTACAGCGCACAAAGGAGTACAGGAAATATCTCTAGAACGTACAAAGGAGTACACGAGGTATCTCTACAGCGTACAAAGGAGTACAGAAGGTATCTCTACAGCGCACAAAGGAGTACAGAAGGTATCTCTACAGCGCACAAAGGAGTACACGAGGTATCTCTACAGCGCACAAAGGAGTACAGAAGGTATCTCTACAGCGCACAAAGGAGTACAGAAGGTATCTCTAAAGCGCACAAAGGAGTACAGGAAATATCTCTAGAACGTACAAAGGAGTACACGAGGTATCTCTACAGCGTACAAAGGAGTACAGGAGGTATCTCTACAGCGCACAAAGGAGTACAGAAGGTATCTACAGCGCACAAAGGAGTACAGAAGGTATCTCTACAGCGCACAAAGGAGTACAGAAGGTATCTCTACAGCGCACAAAGGAGTACAGAAGGTATCTCTACAGCGCACAAAGGAGTACAGGAAATATCTCTAGAACGTACAAAGGAGTACACGAGGTATCTCTACAGCGTACAAAGGCGTACAGAAGGTATCTCTACAACGCACAAAGGAGTACAGAAGGTATCTCTACAGCGCACAAAGGAGTACAGAAGGTATCTCTACAGCGCACAAAGGAGTACAGAAGGTATCTCTACAGCGCACAAAGGAGTACAGAAGGTATCTCTACAGCGCACAAAGGAGTACAGAAAATATCTCTGGAACGTACAAAGGAGTACACGAGGTATCTCTACAGCGTACAAAGGAGTACAGAAGGTATCTCTACAGCGCACAAAGGAGTACAGAAGGTATCTCTACAGCGCACAAAGGAGTACAGAAGGTATCTCTACAGCGCACAAAGGAGTACAGAAGGTATCTCTACAGCGCACAAAGGAGTACAGGAAATATCTCTAGAACGTACAAAGGAGTACACGAGGTATCTCTACAGCGTACGAAGGAGTACAGAAGGTATCTCTACAGCGCACAAAGGAGTACAGAAGGTATCTCTACAGCAAACAAAGGAGTACAGAAGGTATCTCTACAGCGCACAAAGGAGTATAGAAGGTATCTCTACAGCGCACAAAGGAGTACACGAGGTATCTCTACAGCGCACAAAGGAGTACAGGAAATATCTCTAGAACGTACAAAAGAGTACACGAGGTATCTCTACAGCGCACAAAGGAGTACAGAAGGTATCTCTACAGCGCACAAAGGAGTACAGAAGGTATCTCTACAGCGCACAAAGGAGTACAGAAGGTATCTCTACAGCGCACAAAGGAGTACAGAAGGTATCTCTACAGCGCACAAAGGAGTACAGAAGGTATCTCTACAGCGCACAAAGGAGTACAGAAGGTATCTCTACAGCGAACAAAGGAGTACAGAAGGTATCTCTACAGCGCACAAAGGAGTATAGAAGGTATCTCTACAGCGCACAAAGGAGTACACGAGGTATCTCTACAGCGCACAAAGGAGTACAGGAAATATCTCTAGAACGTACAAAGGAGTACACGAGGTATCTCTACAGCGCACAAAGGAGTACAGAAGGTATCTCTACAGCGCACAAAGGAGTACAGAAGGTATCTCTACAGCGCACAAAGGAGTACAGAAGGTATCTCTACAGCGCACAAAGGAGTACAGAAGGTATCTCTACAGCGCACAAAGGAGTACAGAAGGTATCTCTACAGCGCACAAAGGAGTACAGAAGGTATCTCTACAGCGCACAAAGGAGTACAAAAGGTATCTCTACAGCGCACAAAGGAGTACAGGAAATATCTCTGGAACGTACAAAGGAGTACACGAGGTATCTCTACAGCGTACAAAGGAGTACAGAAGGTATCTCTACAGCGCACAAAGGAGTACAGAAGGTATCTCTACAGCGCACGAAGGAGTACAGAAGGTATCTCTACAGCGCACAAAGGAGTACAGAAGGTATCTCTACAGCGCACAAAGGAGTACAGGAAATATCTCTAGAACGTACGAAGGAGTACACGAGGTATCTCTACAGCGTACAAAGGAGTACAGAAGGTATCTCTACAGCGCACAAAGGAGTACAGAAGGTATCTCTACAGCGCACAAAGGAGTACAGAAGGTATCTCTACAGCGCAAAAAGGAGTACAGAAGGTATCTCTCCAGCGCACAAAGGAGTACACGAGATATCTCTACAGCGCACAAAGGAGTACAGAAGGTATCTCTACAGCGCACAAAGGAGTACAGAAGGTATCTCTACAGCGCACAAAGGAGTACAGAATGTATCTCTACAGCGCACTAAGGAGTACACGAGGTATCTCTACAGCGCACAAAGGAGTACAGAAGGTATCTCTACAGCGCACAAAGGAGTACACGAGGTATCTCTACAGCGCACAATGGAGTACAGAAGGTATCTCTACAGCGCACAAAGGAGTACAGGAAATATCTCTAGAACGTACAAAGGAGTACACGAGGTATCTCTACAGCGTACAAAGGAGTACAGAAGGTATCTCTACAGCGCACAAAGGAGTACAGAAGGTATCTCTACAGCGCACAAAGGAGTACAGAAGGTATCTCTACAGCGCACAAAGGAGTACAGAAGGTATCTCTACAGCGCACAAAGGAGTACAGGAAATATCTCTAGAACGTACAAAGGAGTACACGAGGTATCTCTACAGCGTACAAAGGAGTACAGAAGGTATCTATACAGCGCACAAAGGAGTACAGAAGGTATCTCTACAGCGCACAAAGGAGTACACGAGGTATCTCTACAGCGCACAAAGGAGTACAGAAGGTATCTCTACAGCGCACAAAGGAGTACATAAGGTATCTCTACAGCGCAGAAAGGAGTACAGGAAATATCTCTAGAACGTACAAAGGAGTACACGAGGTATCTCTACAGCGTACAAAGGAGTACAGAAGGTATCTCTACAGCGCACAAAGGAGTACAGAAGGTATCTCTACAGCGCACAAAGGAGTACAGAAGGTATCTCTACAGCGCACAAAGGAGTACAGAAGGTATCTCTACAGCGCACAAAGGAGTAAAGAAGGTATCTCTACAGCGCACAAAGGAGTACAGGAAATATCTCTAGAACGTACAAAGGAGTACACGAGGTATCTCTACAGCGTACAAAGGAGTACTGAAGGTATCTCTACAGCGCACAAAGGAGTACAGAAGGTATCTCTACAGCGCACAAAGGAGTTAAGAAGGTATCTCTACAGCGCACAAAGGAGTACAGGAAATATCTCTAGAACGTACAAAGGAGTACACGAGGTATCTCTACAGCGTACAAAGGAGTACAGAAGGTATCTCTACAGCGCACAAAGGAGTACAGAAGGTATCTCTACAGCGCACAAAGGAGTGCAGAAGGTATCTCTACAGCGCACAAAGGAGTACAGAAGGTATCTCTACAGCGCACAAAGGAGTACAGGAAATATCTCTAGAACGTACAAAGGAGTACACGAGGTATCTCTACAGCGCACAAAGGAGTACACGAGGTATCTCTACAGCGTACAAAGGAGTACAGAAGGTATCTCTACAGCGCACAAAGGAGTACAGGAAATATCTCTAGAACGTACAAAGGAGTACACGAGGTATCTCTACAGCGTACAAAGGAGTACAGAAGGTATCTCTACAGCGCACAAAGGAGTACAGAAGGTATCTCTACAGCGCACAAAGGAGTACAGAAGGTATCTTTACAGCGCACAAAGGAGTACAGAAGGTATCTCTACAGCGCACAAAGGAGTACAGAAGGTATCTCTACAGCGCACAAAGGAGTACAGGAAATATCTCTAGAACGTACAAAGGAGTACACGAGGTATGTTACAGCGTACAAAGGAGTACAGAAGGTATCTCTACAGCGCACAAAGGAGTACAGAAGGTATCTCTACAGCGCACAAAGGAGTACAGGAAATATCTCTAGAACGTACAAAGGGGTACACGAGGTATCTCTACAGCCCACAAAGGAGTACAGAAGGTATCTCTACAACGCACAAAGGAGTACAGAAGGTATCTCTACAGCGCACAAAGGAGTACAGAAAGTATCTCTTCAGCGCACAAAGGAGTACAGAAGGTATCTCTACAGCGCATAAAGGAGTACAGAAGGTATCTCTACAGCGCACAAAGGAGTACAGGAAATATCTCTAGAACGTACAAAGGAGTACACGAGGTATCTCTACAGCGTACAAAGGAGTACAGAAGGTATCTCTACAGCGCACAAAGGAGTACAGAAGGTATCTCTACAGCGCACAAAGGAGTACAGAAGGTATCTCTACAGCGCACAAAGGAGTACAGAAGGTATCTCTACAGCGCACAAAGGAGTACAGGAAATATCTCTAGAACGTACAAAGGAGTACACGAGGTGTCTCTACAGCGTACAAAGGAGTACAGAAGGTATCTCTACAGCGCACAAAGGAGTACAGGAAATATCTCTAGAACGTACAAAGGAGTACACGAGGTATCTCTACAGCGTACAAAGGAGTACAGAAGGTATCTCTACAGCGCACAAAGGAGTACAGAAGGTATCTCTACAGCGCACAAAGGAGTACACGAGGTATCTCTACAGCGCACAAAGGAGTACAGAAGGTATCTCTACAGCGCACAAAGGAGTACAGAAGGTATCTCTAAAGCGCACAAAGGAGTACAGGAAATATCTCTAGAACGTACAAAGGAGCACACGAGGTATCTCTACAGCGTACAAAGGAGTACAGGAGGTATCTCTACAGCGCACAAAGGAGTACAGAAGGTATCTCTACAGCGCACAAAGGAGTACAGAAGGTATCTCTACAGCGCACAAAGGAGTACAGAAGGTATCTCTACAGCGCACAAAGGAGTACAGAAGGTATCTCTACAGCGCACAAAGGAGTACAGGAAATATCTCTAGAACGTACAAAGGAGTACACGAGGTATCTCTACAGCGTACAAAGGCGTACAGAAGGTATCTCTACAGCGCACAAAGGAGTACAGAAGGTATCTCTACAGCGCACAAAGGAGTACAGAAGGTATCTCTACAGCGCACAAAGGAGTACAGAAGGTATCTCTACAGCGCACAAAGGAGTACAGAAGGTATCTCTACAGCGCACAAAGGAGTACAGAAAATATCTCTGGAACGTACAAAGGAGTACACGAGGTATCTCTACAGCGTACAAAGGAGTACAGAAGGTATCTCTACAGCGCACAAAGGAGTACAGAAGGTATCTCTACAGCGCACAAAGGAGTACAGAAGGTATCTCTACAGCGCACAAAGGAGTACAGAAGGTATCTCTACAGCGCACAAAGGAGTACAGGAAATATCTCTAGAACGTACAAAGGAGTACACGAGGTATCTCTACAGCGTACGAAGGAGTACAGAAGGTATCTCTACAGCGCACAAAGGAGTACAGAAGGTATCTCTACAGCAAACAAAGGAGTACAGAAGGTATCTCTACAGCGCACAAAGGAGTATAGAAGGTATCTCTACAGCGCACAAAGGAGTACACGAGGTATCTCTACAGCGCACAAAGGAGTACAGGAAATATCTCTAGAACGTACAAAGGAGTACACGAGGTATCTCTACAGCGCACAAAGGAGTACAGAAGGTATCTCTACATCGCACAAAGGAGTACAGAAGGTATCTCTACAGCGCACAAAGGAGTACAGAAGGTATCTCTACAGCGCACAAAGGAGTACAGAAGGTATCTCTACAGCGCACAAAGGAGTACAGAAGGTATCTCTACAGCGCACAAAGGAGTACAGAAGGTATCTCTACAGCGCACAAAGGAGTACAAAAGGTATCTCTACAGCGCACAAAGGAGTACAGGAAATATCTCTGGAACGTACAAAGGAGTACACGAGGTATCTCTACAGCGTACAAAGGAGTACAGAAGGTATCTCTACAGCGCACAAAGGAGTACAGAAGGTATCTCTACAGCGCACAAAGGAGTACAGAAGGTATCTCTACAGCGCACAAAGGAGTACAGAAGGTATCTCTACAGCGCACAAAGGAGTACAGGAAATATCTCTAGAACGTACGAAGGAGTACACGAGGTATCTCTACAGCGTACAAAGGAGTACAGAAGGTATCTCTACAGCGCACAAAGGAGTACAGAAGGTATCTCTACAGCGCACAAAGGAGTACAGAAGGTATCTCTACAGCGCAAAAAGGAGTACAGAAGGTATCTCTCCAGCGCACAAAGGAGTACACGAGGTATCTCTACAGCGCACAAAGGAGTACAGAAGGTATCTCTACAGCGCACAAAGGAGTACAGAAGGTATCTCTACAGCGCACAAAGGAGTACAGAAGGTATCTCTACAGCGCACTAAGGAGTACACGAGGTATCTCTACAGCGCACAAAGGAGTACAGAAGGTATCTCTACAGCGCACAAAGGAGTACACGAGGTATCTCTACAGCGCACAATGGAGTACAGAAGGTATCTCTACAGCGCACAAAGGAGTACAGGAAATATCTCTAGAACGTACAAAGGAGTACACGAGGTATCTCTACAGCGTACAAAGGAGTACAGAAGGTATCTCTACAGCGCACAAAGGAGTACAGAAGGTATCTCTACAGCGCACAAAGGAGTACAGAATGTATCTCTACAGCGCACAAAGGAGTACAGAAGGTATCTCTACAGCGCACAAAGGAGTAAAGGAAATATCTCTAGAACGTACAAAGGAGTACACGAGGTATCTCTACAGCGTACAAAGGAGTACAGAAGGTATCTCTACAGCGCACAAAGGAGTACAGTAGGTATCTCTACAGCGCACAAAGGAGTACACGAGGTATCTCTACAGCGCACAAAGGAGTACAGAAGGTATCTCTACAGCGCACAAAGGAGTACATAAGGTATCTCTACAGCGCAGAAAGGAGTACAGGAAATATCTCTAGAACGTACAAAGGAGTACACGAGGTATCTCTACAGCGTACAAAGGAGTACAGAAGGTATCTCTACAGCGCACAAAGGAGTACAGAAGGTATCTCTACAGCGCACAAAGGAGTACAGAAGGTATCTCTACAGCGCACAAAGGAGTACAGAAGGTATCTCTACAGCGCACAAAGGAGTAAAGAAGGTATCTCTACAGCGCACAAAGGAGTACAGGAAATATCTCTAGAACGTACAAAGGAGTACAGAAGGTATCTCTACAGCGCACAAAGGAGTACAGAAGGTATCTCTACAGCGCACAAAGGAGTACACGAGGTATCTCTACAGCGCACAAAGGAGTACAGAAGGTATCTCTACAGCGCACAAAGGAGTACAGAAGGTATCTCTAAAGCGCACAAAGGAGTACAGGAAATATCTCTAGAACGTTCAAAGGAGTACACGAGGTATCTCTACAGCGTACAAAGGAGTACAGGAGGTATCTCTACAGCGCACAAAGGAGTACAGAAGGTATCTCTACAGCGCACAAAGGAGTACAGAAGGTATCTCTACAGCGCACAAAGGAGTACAGAAAATATCTCTGGAACGTACAAAGGAGTACACGAGGTATCTCTACAGCGTACAAAGGAGTACAGAAGGTATCTCTACAGCGCACAAAGGAGTACAGAAGGTATCTCTACAGCGCACAAAGGAGTACAGAAGGTATCTCTACAGCGCACAAAGGAGTACAGAAGGTATCTCTACAGCGCACAAAGGAGTACAGGAAATATCTCTAGAACGTACAAAGGAGTACACGAGGTATCTCTACAGCGTACGAAGGAGTACAGAAGGTATCTCTACAGCGCACAAAGGAGTACAGAAGGTATCTCTACAGCAAACAAAGGAGTACAGAAGGTATCTCTACAGCGCACAAAGGAGTATAGAAGGTATCTCTACAGCGCACAAAGGAGTACACGAGGTATCTCTACAGCGCACAAAGGAGTACAGGAAATATCTCTAGAACGTACAAAGGAGTACACGAGGTATCTCTACAGCGCACAAAGGAGTACAGAAGGTATCTCTACATCGCACAAAGGAGTACAGAAGGTATCTCTACAGCGCACAAAGGAGTACAGAAGGTATCTCTACAGCGCACAAAGGAGTACAGAAGGTATCTCTACAGCGCACAAAGGAGTACAGAAGGTATCTCTACAGCGCACAAAGGAGTACAGAAGGTATCTCTACAGCGCACAAAGGAGTACAAAAGGTATCTCTACAGCGCACAAAGGAGTACAGGAAATATCTCTGGAACGTACAAAGGAGTACACGAGGTATCTCTACAGCGTACAAAGGAGTACAGAAGGTATCTCTACAGCGCACAAAGGAGTACAGAAGGTATCTCTACAGCGCACAAAGGAGTACAGAAGGTATCTCTACAGCGCACAAAGGAGTACAGAAGGTATCTCTACAGCGCACAAAGGAGTACAGGAAATATCTCTAGAACGTACGAAGGAGTACACGAGGTATCTCTACAGCGTACAAAGGAGTACAGAAGGTATCTCTACAGCGCACAAAGGAGTACAGAAGGTATCTCTACAGCGCACAAAGGAGTACAGAAGGTATCTCTACAGCGCAAAAAGGAGTACAGAAGGTATCTCTCCAGCGCACAAAGGAGTACACGAGGTATCTCTACAGCGCACAAAGGAGTACAGAAGGTATCTCTACAGCGCACAAAGGAGTACAGAAGGTATCTCTACAGCGCACAAAGGAGTACAGAAGGTATCTCTACAGCGCACTAAGGAGTACACGAGGTATCTCTACAGCGCACAAAGGAGTACAGAAGGTATCTCTACAGCGCACAAAGGAGTACACGAGGTATCTCTACAGCGCACAATGGAGTACAGAAGGTATCTCTACAGCGCACAAAGGAGTACAGGAAATATCTCTAGAACGTACAAAGGAGTACACGAGGTATCTCTACAGCGTACAAAGGAGTACAGAAGGTATCTCTACAGCGCACAAAGGAGTACAGAAGGTATCTCTACAGCGCACAAAGGAGTACAGAATGTATCTCTACAGCGCACAAAGGAGTACAGAAGGTATCTCTACAGCGCACAAAGGAGTAAAGGAAATATCTCTAGAACGTACAAAGGAGTACACGAGGTATCTCTACAGCGTACAAAGGAGTACAGAAGGTATCTCTACAGCGCACAAAGGAGTACAGTAGGTATCTCTACAGCGCACAAAGGAGTACACGAGGTATCTCTACAGCGCACAAAGGAGTACAGAAGGTATCTCTACAGCGCACAAAGGAGTACATAAGGTATCTCTACAGCGCAGAAAGGAGTACAGGAAATATCTCTAGAACGTACAAAGGAGTACACGAGGTATCTCTACAGCGTACAAAGGAGTACAGAAGGTATCTCTACAGCGCACAAAGGAGTACAGAAGGTATCTCTACAGCGCACAAAGGAGTACAGAAGGTATCTCTACAGCGCACAAAGGAGTACAGAAGGTATCTCTACAGCGCACAAAGGAGTAAAGAAGGTATCTCTACAGCGCACAAAGGAGTACAGGAAATATCTCTAGAACGTACAAAGGAGTACAGAAGGTATCTCTACAGCGCACAAAGGAGTACAGAAGGTATCTCTACAGCGCACAAAGGAGTACACGAGGTATCTCTACAGCGCACAAAGGAGTACAGAAGGTATCTCTACAGCGCACAAAGGAGTACAGAAGGTATCTCTAAAGCGCACAAAGGAGTACAGGAAATATCTCTAGAACGTTCAAAGGAGTACACGAGGTATCTCTACAGCGTACAAAGGAGTACAGGAGGTATCTCTACAGCGCACAAAGGAGTACAGAAGGTATCTCTACAGCGCACAAAGGAGTACAGAAGGTATCTCTACAGCGCACAAAGGAGTACAGAAGGTATCTCTACAGCGTACAAAGGAGTACAGAAGGTATCTCTACAGCGCACAAAGGAGTACAGAAGGTATCTCTACAGCGCACAAAGGAGTACAGAAGGTATCTTTACAGCGCACAAAGGAGTACAGAAGGTATCTCTACAGCGCACAAAGGAGTACAGAAGGTATCTCTACAGCGCACAAAGGAGTACAGGAAATATCTCTAGAACGTACAAAGGAGTACACGAGGTATCTTACAGCGTACAAAGGAGTACAGAAGGTATCTCTACAGCGCACAAAGGAGTACAGAAGGTATCTCTACAGCGCACAAAGGAGTACAGGAAATATCTCTAGAACGTACAAAGGGGTACACGAGGTATCTCTACAGCCCACAAAGGAGTACAGAAGGTATCTCTACAACGCACAAAGGAGTACAGAAGGTATCTCTACAGCGCACAAAGGAGTACAGAAAGTATCTCTTCAGCGCACAAAGGAGTACAGAAGGTATCTCTACAGCGCATAAAGGAGTACAGAAGGTATCTCTACAGCGCACAAAGGAGTACAGGAAATATCTCTAGAACGTACAAAGGAGTACACGAGGTATCTCTACAGCGTACAAAGGAGTACAGAAGGTATCTCTACAGCGCACAAAGGAGTACAGAAGGTATCTCTACAGCGCACAAAGGAGTACAGAAGGTATCTCTACAGCGCACAAAGGAGTACAGAAGGTATCTCTACAGCGCACAAAGGAGTACAGAAGGTATCTCTACAGCGCACAAAGGAGTACAGGAAATATCTCTAGAACGTACAAAGGAGTACACGAGGTGTCTCTACAGCGTACAAAGGAGTACAGAAGGTATCTCTACAGCGCACAAAGGAGTAAAGGAAATATCTCTAGAACGTACAAAGGAGTACACGAGGTATCTCTACAGCGTACAAAGGAGTACAGAAGGTATCTCTACAGCGCACAAAGGAGTACAGAAGGTATCTCTACAGCGCACAAAGGAGTACACGAGGTATCTCTACAGCGCACAAAGGAGTACAGAAGGTATCTCTACAGCGCACAAAGGAGTACAGAAGGTATCTCTAAAGCGCACAAAGGAGTACAGGAAATATCTCTAGAACGTACAAAGGAGTACACGAGGTATCTCTACAGCGTACAAAGGAGTACAGGAGGTATCTCTACAGCGCACAAAGGAGTACAGAAGGTATCTCTACAGCGCACAAAGGAGTACAGAAGGTATCTCTACAGCGCACAAAGGAGTACAGAAGGTATCTCTACAGCGCACAAAGGAGTACAGAAGGTATCTCTACAGCGCACAAAGGAGTACAGGAAATATCTCTAGAACGTACAAAGGAGTACACGAGGTATCTCTACAGCGTACAAAGGCGTACAGAAGGTTTCTCTACAGCGCACAAAGGAGTACAGAAGGTATCTCTACAGCGCACAAAGGAGTACAGAAGGTATCTCTACAGCGCACAAAGGAGTACAGAAGGTATCTCTACAGCGCACAAAGGAGTACAGAAGGTATCTCTACAGCGCACAAAGGAGTACAGAAAATATCTCTGGAACGTACAAAGGAGTACACGAGGTATCTCTACAGCGTACAAAGGAGTACAGAAGGTATCTCTACAGCGCACAAAGGAGTACAGAAGGTATCTCTACAGCGCACAAAGGAGTACAGAAGGTATCTCTACAGCGCACAAAGGAGTACAGAAGGTATCTCTACAGCGCACAAATGAGTACAGGAAATATCTCTAGAACGTACAAAGGAGTATACGAGGTATCTCTACAGCGTACGAAGGAGTACAGAAGGTATCTCTACAGCGCACAAAGGAGTACAGAAGGTATCTCTACAGCAAACAAAGGAGTACAGAAGGTATCTCTACAGCGCACAAAGGAGTATAGAAGGTATCTCTACAGCGCACAAAGGAGTACACGAGGTATCTCTACAGCGCACAAAGGAGTACAGGAAATATCTCTAGAACGTACAAAGGAGTACACGAGGTATCTCTACAGCGCACAAAGGAGTACAGAAGGTATCTCTACAGCGCACAAAGGAGTACAGAAGGTATCTCTACAGCGCACAAAGGAGTACAGAAGGTATCTCTACAGCGCACAAAGGAGTACAGAAGGTATCTCTACAGCGCACAAAGGAGTACAGAAGGTATCTCTACAGCGCACAAAGGAGTACAGAAGGTATCTCTACAGCGAACAAAGGAGTACAGAAGGTATCTCTACAGCGCACAAAGGAGTATAGAAGGTATCTCTACAGCGCACAAAGGAGTACACGAGGTATCTCTACAGCGCACAAAGGAGTACAGGAAATATCTCTAGAACGTACAAAGGAGTACACGAGGTATCTCTACAGCGCACAAAGGAGTACAGAAGGTATCTCTACAGCGCACAAAGGAGTACAGAAGGTATCTCTACAGCGCACAAAGGAGTACAGAAGGTATCTCTACAGCGCACAAAGGAGTACAGAAGGTATCTCTACAGCGCACAAAGGAGTACAGAAGGTATCTCTACAGCGCACAAAGGAGTACAGAAGGTATCTCTACAGCGCACAAAGGAGTACAAAAGGTATCTCTACAGCGCACAAAGGAGTACAGGAAATATCTCTGGAACGTCCAAAGGAGTACACGAGGTATCTCTACAGCGTACAAAGGAGTACAGAAGGTATCTCTACAGCGCACAAAGGAGTACAGAAGGTATCTCTACAGCGCACAAAGGAGTACAGAAGGTATCTCTACAGCGCACAAAGGAGTACAGAAGGTATCTCTACAGCGCACAAAGGAGTACAGGAAATTTCTCTAGAACGTACGAAGGAGTACACGAGGTATCTCTACAGCGTACAAAGGAGTACAGAAGGTATCTCTACAGCGCACAAAGGAGTACAGAAGGTATCTCTACAGCGCACAAAGGAGTACAGAAGGTATCTCTACAGCGCAAAAAGGAGTACAGAAGGTATCTCTCCAGCGCACAAAGGAGTACACGAGATATCTCTACAGCGCACAAAGGAGTACAGAAGGTATCTCTACAGCGCACAAAGGAGTACAGAAGGTATCTCTACAGCGCACAAAGGAGTACAGAATGTATCTCTACAGCGCACTAAGGAGTACACGAGGTATCTCTACAGCGCACAAAGGAGTACAGAAGGTATCTCTACAGCGCACAAAGGAGTACACGAGGTATCTCTACAGCGCACAATGGAGTACAGAAGGTATCTCTACAGCGCACAAAGGAGTACAGGAAATATCTCTAGAACGTACAAAGGAGTACACGAGGTATCTCTACAGCGTACAAAGGAGTACAGAAGGTATCTCTACAGCGCACCAAGGAGTACAGAAGGTATCTCTACAGCGCACAAAGGAGTACAGAAGGTATCTCTACAGCGCACAAAGGAGTACAGAAGGTATCTCTACAGCGCACAAAGGAGTACAGGAAATATCTCTAGAACGTACAAAGGAGTACACGAGGTATCTCTACAGCGTACAAAGGAGTACAGAAGGTATCTATACAGCGCACAAAGGAGTACAGAAGGTATCTCTACAGCGCACAAAGGAGTACAGAAGGTATCTCTACAGCGCACAAAGGAGTACAGAAGGTATCTCTACAGCGCACAAAGGAGTACAGAAGGTATCTCTACAGCGCACAAAGGAGTACAGGAAATATCTCTAGAACGTACAAAGGAGTACACGAGGTGTCTCTACAGCGTACAAAGGAGTACAGAAGGTATCTCTACAGCGCACAAGGGAGTAAAGGAAATATCTCTAGAACGTACAAAGGAGTACACGAGGTATCTCTACAGCGTACAAAGGAGTACAGAAGGTATCTCTACAGCGCACAAAGGAGTACAGAAGGTATCTCTACAGCGCACAAAGGAGTACACGAGGTATCTCTACAGCGCACAAAGGAGTACAGAAGGTATCTCTACAGCGCACAAAGGAGTACAGAAGGTATCTCTAAAGCGCACAAAGGAGTACAGGAAATATCTCTAGAACGTACAAAGGAGTACACGAGGTATCTCTACAGCGTACAAAGGAGTACAGGAGGTATCTCTACAGCGCACAAAGGAGTACAGAAGGTATCTCTACAGCGCACAAAGGAGTACAGAAGGTATCTCTACAGCGCACAAAGGAGTACAGAAGGTATCTCTACAGCGCACAAAGGAGTACAGAAGGTATCTCTACAGCGCACAAAGGAGTACAGGAAATATCTCTAGAACGTACAAAGGAGTACACGAGGTATCTCTACAGCGTACAAAGGCGTACAGAAGGTATCTCTACAGCGCACAAAGGAGTACAGAAGGTATCTCTACAGCGCACAAAGGAGTACAGAAGGTATCTCTACAGCGCACAAAGGAGTAC
Organism: Morinoia aosen; assembly: GCA_030386875.1. Taxonomy (NCBI): domain Eukaryota; kingdom Metazoa; phylum Arthropoda; class Malacostraca; order Amphipoda; family Talitridae; genus Morinoia; species Morinoia aosen. The sequence continues at coordinate 54,534,908 of CM059576.1, read as the reverse complement.
AGAAGGTATCTCTACAGCGCACAAAGGAGTACAGAAGGTATCTCTACAGCGCACAAAGGAGTACAGAAAATATCTCTGGAACGTACAAAGGAGTACACGAGGTATCTCTACAGCGTACAAAGGAGTACAGAAGGTATCTCTACAGCGCACAAAGGAGTACAGAAGGTATCTCTACAGCGCACAAAGGAGTACAGAAGGTATCTCTACAGCGCACAAAGGAGTACAGAAGGTATCTCTACAGCGCACAAATGAGTACAGGAAATATCTCTAGAACGTACAAAGGAGTACACGAGGTATCTCTACAGCGTACGAAGGAGTACAGAAGGTATCTCTACAGCGCACAAAGGAGTACAGAAGGTATCTCTACAGCAAACAAAGGAGTACAGAAGGTATCTCTACAGCGCACAAAGGAGTATAGAAGGTATCTCTACAGCGCACAAAGGAGTACACGAGGTATCTCTACAGCGCACAAAGGAGTACAGGAAATATCTCTAGAACGTACAAAGGAGTACACGAGGTATCTCTACAGCGCACAAAGGAGTACAGAAGGTATCTCTACAGCGCACAAAGGAGTACAGAAGGTATCTCTACAGCGCACAAAGGAGTACAGAAGGTATCTCTACAGCGCACAAAGGAGTACAGAAGGTATCTCTACAGCGCACAAAGGAGTACAGAAGGTATCTCTACAGCGCACAAAGGAGTACAGAAGGTATCTCTACAGCGAACAAAGGAGTACAGAAGGTATCTCTACAGCGCACAAAGGAGTATAGAAGGTATCTCTACAGCGCACAAAGGAGTACACGAGGTATCTCTACAGCGCACAAAGGAGTACAGGAAATATCTCTAGAACGTACAAAGGAGTACACGAGGTATCTCTACAGCGCACAAAGGAGTACAGAAGGTATCTCTACAGCGCACAAAGGAGTACAGAAGGTATCTCTACAGCGCACAAAGGAGTACAGAAGGTATCTCTACAGCGCACAAAGGAGTACAGAAGGTATCTCTACAGCGCACAAAGGAGTACAGAAGGTATCTCTACAGCGCACAAAGGAGTACAGAAGGTATCTCTACAGCGCACAAAGGAGTACAAAAGGTATCTCTACAGCGCACAAAGGAGTACAGGAAATATCTCTGGAACGTCCAAAGGAGTACACGAGGTATCTCTACAGCGTACAAAGGAGTACAGAAGGTATCTCTACAGCGCACAAAGGAGTACAGAAGGTATCTCTACAGCGCACAAAGGAGTACAGAAGGTATCTCTACAGCGCACAAAGGAGTACAGAAGGTATCTCTACAGCGCACAAAGGAGTACAGGAAATATCTCTAGAACGTACGAAGGAGTACACGAGGTATCTCTACAGCGTACAAAGGAGTACAGAAGGTATCTCTACAGCGCACAAAGGAGTACAGAAGGTATCTCTACAGCGCACAAAGGAGTACAGAAGGTATCTCTACAGCGCAAAAAGGAGTACAGAAGGTATCTCTCCAGCGCACAAAGGAGTACACGAGATATCTCTACAGCGCACAAAGGAGTACAGAAGGTATCTCTACAGCGCACAAAGGAGTACAGAAGGTATCTCTACAGCGCACAAAGGAGTACAGAATGTATCTCTACAGCGCACTAAGGAGTACACGAGGTATCTCTACAGCGCACAAAGGAGTACAGAAGGTATCTCTACAGCGCACAAAGGAGTACACGAGGTATCTCTACAGCGCACAATGGAGTACAGAAGGTATCTCTACAGCGCACAAAGGAGTACAGGAAATATCTCTAGAACGTACAAAGGAGTACACGAGGTATCTCTACAGCGTACAAAGGAGTACAGAAGGTATCTCTACAGCGCACAAAGGAGTACAGAAGGTATCTCTACAGCGCACAAAGGAGTACAGAAGGTATCTCTACAGCGCACAAAGGAGTACAGAAGGTATCTCTACAGCGCACAAAGGAGTACAGGAAATATCTCTAGAACGTACAAAGGAGTACACGAGGTATCTCTACAGCGTACAAAGGAGTACAGAAGGTATCTATACAGCGCACAAAGGAGTACAGAAGGTATCTCTACAGCGCACAAAGGAGTACACGAGGTATCTCTACAGCGCACAAAGGAGTACAGAAGGTATCTCTACAGCGCACAAAGGAGTACATAAGGTATCTCTACAGCGCAGAAAGGAGTACAGGAAATATCTCTAGAACGTACAAAGGAGTACACGAGGTATCTCTACAGCGTACAAAGGAGTACAGAAGGTATCTCTACAGCGCACAAAGGAGTACAGAAGGTATCTCTACAGCGCACAAAGGAGTACAGAAGGTATCTCTACAGCGCACAAAGGAGTACAGAAGGTATCTCTACAGCGCACAAAGGAGTAAAGAAGGTATCTCTACAGCGCACAAAGGAGTACAGGAAATATCTCTAGAACGTACAAAGGAGTACACGAGGTATCTCTACAGCATACAAAGGAGTACTGAAGGTATCTCTACAGCGCACAAAGGAGTACAGAAGGTATCTCTACAGCGCACAAAGGAGTTAAGAAGGTATCTCTACAGCGCACAAAGGAGTACAGGAAATATCTCTAGAACGTACAAAGGAGTACACGAGGTATCTCTACAGCGTACAAAGGAGTACAGAAGGTATCTCTACAGCGCACAAAGGAGTACAGAAGGTATCTCTACAGCGCACAAAGGAGTGCAGAAGGTATCTCTACAGCGCACAAAGGAGTACAGAAGGTATCTCTACAGCGCACAAAGGAGTACAGGAAATATCTCTAGAACGTACAAAGGAGTACACGAGGTATCTCTACAGCGCACAAAGGAGTACACGAGGTATCTCTACAGCGTACAAAGGAGTACAGAAGGTATCTCTACAGCGCACAAAGGAGTACAGGAAATATCTCTAGAACGTACAAAGGAGTACACGAGGTATCTCTACAGCGTACAAAGGAGTACAGAAGGTATCTCTACAGCGCACAAAGGAGTACAGAAGGTATCTCTACAGCGCACAAAGGAGTACAGAAGGTATCTTTACAGCGCACAAAGGAGTACAGAAGGTATCTCTACAGCGCACAAAGGAGTACAGAAGGTATCTCTACAGCGCACAAAGGAGTACAGGAAATATCTCTAGAACGTACAAAGGAGTACACGAGGTATCTTACAGCGTACAAAGGAGTACAGAAGGTATCTCTACAGCGCACAAAGGAGTACAGAAGGTATCTCTACAGCGCACAAAGGAGTACAGGAAATATCTCTAGAACGTACAAAGGGGTACACGAGGTATCTCTACAGCCCACAAAGGAGTACAGAAGGTATCTCTACAACGCACAAAGGAGTACAGAAGGTATCTCTACAGCGCACAAAGGAGTACAGAAAGTATCTCTTCAGCGCACAAAGGAGTACAGAAGGTATCTCTACAGCGCATAAAGGAGTACAGAAGGTATCTCTACAGCGCACAAAGGAGTACAGGAAATATCTCTAGAACGTACAAAGGAGTACACGAGGTATCTCTACAGCGTACAAAGGAGTACAGAAGGTATCTCTACAGCGCACAAAGGAGTACAGAAGGTATCTCTACAGCGCACAAAGGAGTACAGAAGGTATCTCTACAGCGCACAAAGGAGTACAGAAGGTATCTCTACAGCGCACAAAGGAGTACAGGAAATATCTCTAGAACGTACAAAGGAGTACACGAGGTGTCTCTACAGCGTACAAAGGAGTACAGAAGGTATCTCTACAGCGCACAAAGGAGTACAGGAAATATCTCTAGAACGTACAAAGGAGTACACGAGGTATCTCTACAGCGTACAAAGGAGTACAGAAGGTATCTCTACAGCGCACAAAGGAGTACAGAAGGTATCTCTACAGCGCACAAAGGAGTACACGAGGTATCTCTACAGCGCACAAAGGAGTACAGAAGGTATCTCTACAGCGCACAAAGGAGTACAGAAGGTATCTCTAAAGCGCACAAAGGAGTACAGGAAATATCTCTAGAACGTACAAAGGAGTACACGAGGTATCTCTACAGCGTACAAAGGAGTACAGGAGGTATCTCTACAGCGCACAAAGGAGTACAGAAGGTATCTCTACAGCGCACAAAGGAGTACAGAAGGTATCTCTACAGCGCACAAAGGAGTACAGAAGGTATCTCTACAGCGCACAAAGGAGTACAGAAGGTATCTCTACAGCGCACAAAGGAGTACAGGAAATATCTCTAGAACGTACAAAGGAGTACACGAGGTATCTCTACAGCGTACAAAGGCGTACAGAAGGTATCTCTACAGCGCACAAAGGAGTACAGAAGGTATCTCTACAGCGCACAAAGGAGTACAGAAGGTATCTCTACAGCGCACAAAGGAGTACAGAAGGTATCTCTACAGCGCACAAAGGAGTACAGAAGGTATCTCTACAGCGCACAAAGGAGTACAGAAAATATCTCTGGAACGTACAAAGGAGTACACGAGGTATCTCTACAGCGTACAAAGGAGTACAGAAGGTATCTCTACAGCGCACAAAGGAGTACAGAAGGTATCTCTACAGCGCACAAAGGAGTACAGAAGGTATCTCTACAGCGCACAAAGGAGTACAGAAGGTATCTCTACAGCGCACAAAGGAGTACAGGAAATATCTCTAGAACGTACAAAGGAGTACACGAGGTATCTCTACAGCGTACGAAGGAGTACAGAAGGTATCTCTACAGCGCACAAAGGAGTACAGAAGGTATCTCTACAGCAAACAAAGGAGTACAGAAGGTATCTCTACAGCGCACAAAGGAGTATAGAAGGTATCTCTACAGCGCACAAAGGAGTACACGAGGTATCTCTACAGCGCACAAAGGAGTACAGGAAATATCTCTAGAACGTACAAAGGAGTACACGAGGTATCTCTACAGCGCACAAAGGAGTACAGAAGGTATCTCTACAGCGCACAAAGGAGTACAGAAGGTATCTCTACAGCACACAAAGGAGTACAGAAGGTATCTCTACAGCGCACAAAGGAGTACAGAAGGTATCTCTACAGCGCACAAAGGAGTACAGAAGGTATCTCTACAGCGCACAAAGGAGTACAGAAGGTATCTCTACAGCGCACAAAGGAGTACAAAAGGTATCTCTACAGCGCACAAAGGAGTACAGGAAATATCTCTGGAACGTACAAAGGAGTACACGAGGTATCTCTACAGCGTACAAAGGAGTACAGAAGGTATCTCTACAGCGCACAAAGGAGTACAGAAGGTATCTCTACAGCGCACAAAGGAGTACAGAAGGTATCTCTACAGCGCACAAAGGAGTACAGAAGGTATCTCTACAGCGCACAAAGGAGTACAGGAAATATCTCTAGAACGTACGAAGGAGTACACGAGGTATCTCTACAGCGTACAAAGGAGTACAGAAGGTATCTCTACAGCGCACAAAGGAGTACAGAAGGTATCTCTACAGCGCACAAAGGAGTACAGAAGGTATCTCTACAGCGCAAAAAGGAGTACAGAAGGTATCTCTCCAGCGCACAAAGGAGTACACGAGGTATCTCTACAGCGCACAAAGGAGTACAGAAGGTATCTCTACAGCGCACAAAGGAGTACAGAAGGTATCTCTACAGCGCACAAAGGAGTACAGAAGGTATCTCTACAGCGCACTAAGGAGTACACGAGGTATCTCTACAGCGCACAAAGGAGTACAGAAGGTATCTCTACAGCGCACAAAGGAGTACACGAGGTATCTCTACAGCGCACAATGGAGTACAGAAGGTATCTCTACAGCGCACAAAGGAGTACAGGAAATATCTCTAGAACGTACAAAGGAGTACACGAGGTATCTCTACAGCGTACAAAGGAGTACAGAAGGTATCTCTACAGCGCACAAAGGAGTACAGAAGGTATCTCTACAGCGCACAAAGGAGTACAGAATGTATCTCTACAGCGCACAAAGGAGTACAGAAGGTATCTCTACAGCGCACAAAGGAGTAAAGGAAATATCTCTAGAACGTACAAAGGAGTACACGAGGTATCTCTACAGCGTACAAAGGAGTACAGAAGGTATCTCTACAGCGCACAAAGGAGTACAGTAGGTATCTCTACAGCGCACAAAGGAGTACACGAGGTATCTCTACAGCGCACAAAGGAGTACAGAAGGTATCTCTACAGCGCACAAAGGAGTACATAAGGTATCTCTACAGCGCAGAAAGGAGTACAGGAAATATCTCTAGAACGTACAAAGGAGTACACGAGGTATCTCTACAGCGTACAAAGGAGTACAGAAGGTATCTCTACAGCGCACAAAGGAGTACAGAAGGTATCTCTACAGCGCACAAAGGAGTACAGAAGGTATCTCTACAGCGCACAAAGGAGTACAGAAGGTATCTCTACAGCGCACAAAGGAGTAAAGAAGGTATCTCTACAGCGCACAAAGGAGTACAGGAAATATCTCTAGAACGTACAAAGGAGTACAGAAGGTATCTCTACAGCGCACAAAGGAGTACAGAAGGTATCTCTACAGCGCACAAAGGAGTACACGAGGTATCTCTACAGCGCACAAAGGAGTACAGAAGGTATCTCTACAGCGCACAAAGGAGTACAGAAGGTATCTCTAAAGCGCACAAAGGAGTACAGGAAATATCTCTAGAACGTTCAAAGGAGTACACGAGGTATCTCTACAGCGTACAAAGGAGTACAGGAGGTATCTCTACAGCGCACAAAGGAGTACAGAAGGTATCTCTACAGCGCACAAAGGAGTACAGAAGGTATCTCTACAGCGCACAAAGGAGTACAGAAGGTATCTCTACAGCGCACAAAGGAGTACACGAGGTATCTCTACAGCGCACAAAGGAGTACAGAAGGTATCTCTACAGCGCACAAAGGAGTACAGAAGGTATCTCTAAAGCGCACAAAGGAGTACAGGAAATATCTCTAGAACGTACAAAGGAGTACACGAGGTATCTCTACAGCGTACAAAGGAGTACAGGAGGTATCTCTACAGCGCACAAAGGAGTACAGAAGGTATCTCTACAGCGCACAAAGGAGTACAGAAGGTATCTCTACAGCGCACAAAGGAGTACAGAAGGTATCTCTACAGCGCACAAAGGAGTACAGAAGGTATCTCTACAGCGCACAAAGGAGTACAGAAAATATCTCTGGAACGTACAAAGGAGTACACGAGGTATCTCTACAGCGTACAAAGGAGTACAGAAGGTATCTCTACAGCGCACAAAGGAGTACAGAAGGTATCTCTACAGCGCACAAAGGAGTACAGAAGGTATCTCTACAGCGCACAAAGGAGTACAGAAGGTATCTCTACAGCGCACAAAGGAGTACAGGAAATATCTCTAGAACGTACAAAGGAGTACACGAGGTATCTCTACAGCGTACGAAGGAGTACAGAAGGTATCTCTACAGCGCACAAAGGAGTACAGAAGGTATCTCTACAGCAAACAAAGGAGTACAGAAGGTATCTCTACAGCGCACAAAGGAGTATAGAAGGTATCTCTACAGCGCACAAAGGAGTACACGAGGTATCTCTACAGCGCACAAAGGAGTACAGGAAATATCTCTAGAACGTACAAAGGAGTACACGAGGTATCTCTACAGCGCACAAAGGAGTACAGAAGGTATCTCTACAGCGCACAAAGGAGTACAGAAGGTATCTCTACAGCACACAAAGGAGTACAGAAGGTATCTCTACAGCGCACAAAGGAGTACAGAAGGTATCTCTACAGCGCACAAAGGAGTACAGAAGGTATCTCTACAGCGCACAAAGGAGTACAGAAGGTATCTCTACAGCGCACAAAGGAGTACAAAAGGTATCTCTACAGCGCACAAAGGAGTACAGGAAATATCTCTGGAACGTACAAAGGAGTACACGAGGTATCTCTACAGCGTACAAAGGAGTACAGAAGGTATCTCTACAGCGCACAAAGGAGTACAGAAGGTATCTCTACAGCGCACAAAGGAGTACAGAAGGTATCTCTACAGCGCACAAAGGAGTACAGAAGGTATCTCTACAGCGCACAAAGGAGTACAGGAAATATCTCTAGAACGTACGAAGGAGTACACGAGGTATCTCTACAGCGTACAAAGGAGTACAGAAGGTATCTCTACAGCGCACAAAGGAGTACAGAAGGTATCTCTACAGCGCACAAAGGAGTACAGAAGGTATCTCTACAGCGCAAAAAGGAGTACAGAAGGTATCTCTCCAGCGCACAAAGGAGTACACGAGGTATCTCTACAGCGCACAAAGGAGTACAGAAGGTATCTCTACAGCGCACAAAGGAGTACAGAAGGTATCTCTACAGCGCACAAAGGAGTACAGAAGGTATCTCTACAGCGCACTAAGGAGTACACGAGGTATCTCTACAGCGCACAAAGGAGTACAGAAGGTATCTCTACAGCGCACAAAGGAGTACACGAGGTATCTCTACAGCGCACAATGGAGTACAGAAGGTATCTCTACAGCGCACAAAGGAGTACAGGAAATATCTCTAGAACGTACAAAGGAGTACACGAGGTATCTCTACAGCGTACAAAGGAGTACAGAAGGTATCTCTACAGCGCACAAAGGAGTACAGAAGGTATCTCTACAGCGCACAAAGGAGTACAGAATGTATCTCTACAGCGCACAAAGGAGTACAGAAGGTATCTCTACAGCGCACAAAGGAGTAAAGGAAATATCTCTAGAACGTACAAAGGAGTACACGAGGTATCTCTACAGCGTACAAAGGAGTACAGAAGGTATCTCTACAGCGCACAAAGGAGTACAGTAGGTATCTCTACAGCGCACAAAGGAGTACACGAGGTATCTCTACAGCGCACAAAGGAGTACAGAAGGTATCTCTACAGCGCACAAAGGAGTACATAAGGTATCTCTACAGCGCAGAAAGGAGTACAGGAAATATCTCTAGAACGTACAAAGGAGTACACGAGGTATCTCTACAGCGTACAAAGGAGTACAGAAGGTATCTCTACAGCGCACAAAGGAGTACAGAAGGTATCTCTACAGCGCACAAAGGAGTACAGAAGGTATCTCTACAGCGCACAAAGGAGTACAGAAGGTATCTCTACAGCGCACAAAGGAGTAAAGAAGGTATCTCTACAGCGCACAAAGGAGTACAGGAAATATCTCTAGAACGTACAAAGGAGTACAGAAGGTATCTCTACAGCGCACAAAGGAGTACAGAAGGTATCTCTACAGCGCACAAAGGAGTACACGAGGTATCTCTACAGCGCACAAAGGAGTACAGAAGGTATCTCTACAGCGCACAAAGGAGTACAGAAGGTATCTCTAAAGCGCACAAAGGAGTACAGGAAATATCTCTAGAACGTTCAAAGGAGTACACGAGGTATCTCTACAGCGTACAAAGGAGTACAGGAGGTATCTCTACAGCGCACAAAGGAGTACAGAAGGTATCTCTACAGCGCACAAAGGAGTACAGAAGGTATCTCTACAGCGCACAAAGGAGTACAGAAGGTATCTCTACAGCGTACAAAGGAGTACAGAAGGTATCTCTACAGCGCACAAAGGAGTACAGAAGGTATCTCTACAGCGCACAAAGGAGTACAGAAGGTATCTTTACAGCGCACAAAGGAGTACAGAAGGTATCTCTACAGCGCACAAAGGAGTACAGAAGGTATCTCTACAGCGCACAAAGGAGTACAGGAAATATCTCTAGAACGTACAAAGGAGTACACGAGGTATCTTACAGCGTACAAAGGAGTACAGAAGGTATCTCTACAGCGCACAAAGGAGTACAGAAGGTATCTCTACAGCGCACAAAGGAGTACAGGAAATATCTCTAGAACGTACAAAGGGGCACACGAGGTATCTCTACAGCCCACAAAGGAGTACAGAAGGTATCTCTACAACGCACAAAGGAGTACAGAAGGTATCTCTACAGCGCACAAAGGAGTACAGAAAGTATCTCTTCAGCGCACAAAGAAGTACAGAAGGTATCTCTACAGCGCATAAAGGAGTACAGAAGGTATCTCTACAGCGCACAAAGGAGTACAGGAAATATCTCTAGAACGTACAAAGGAGTACACGAGGTATCTCTACAGCGTACAAAGGAGTACAGAAGGTATCTCTACAGCGCACAAAGGAGTACAGAAGGTATCTCTACAGCGCACAAAGGAGTACAGAAGGTATCTCTACAGCGCACAAAGGAGTACAGAAGGTATCTCTACAGCGCACAAAGGAGTACAGGAAATATCTCTAGAACGTACAAAGGAGTACACGAGGTGTCTCTACAGCGTACAAAGGAGTACAGAAGGTATCTCTACAGCGCACAAAGGAGTACAGGAAATATCTCTAGAACGTACAAAGGAGTACACGAGGTATCTCTACAGCGTACAAAGGAGTACAGAAGGTATCTCTACAGCGCACAAAGGAGTACAGAAGGTATCTCTACAGCGCACAAAGGAGTACACGAGGTATCTCTACAGCGCACAAAGGAGTACAGAAGGTATCTCTACAGCGCACAAAGGAGTACAGAAGGTATCTCTACAGCGCACAAAGGAGTACAGGAAATATCTCTAGAACGTACAAAGGAGTACACGAGGTATCTCTACAGCGTACAAAGGAGTACAGAAGGTATCTCTACAGCGCACAAAGGAGTACAGAAGGTATCTCTACAGCGCACAAAGGAGTACAGAAGGTATCTCTACAGCGCACAAAGGAGTACAGAAGGTATCTCTACAGCGCACAAAGGAGTACAGAAGGTATCTCTACAGCGCACAAAGGAGTACAGGAAATATCTCTAGATCGTACAAAGGAGTACACGAGGTATCTCTACAGCGTACAAAGGAGTACAGAAGGTATCTCTACAGCGCACAAAGGAGTACAGAAGGTATCTCTACAGCGCACAAAGGAGTACAGAAGGTATCTCTACAGCGCACAAAGGAGTACAGAAGGTATCTCTACAGCGCACAAAGGAGTACAGAAGGTATCTCTACAGCGAACAAAGGAGTACAGAAGGTATCTCTACAGCGCACGAAGGAGTACAGGAAATATCTCTAGAACGTACAAAGGAGTACACGAGGTATCTTTACAGCGTACAAAGGAGTACAGAAGGTATCTCTACAGCGCACAAAAGGTACAGAAGGTATCTCTACAGCGCACAAAGGAGTACAGAAGGTATCTCTACAGCGCACAAAGGAGTACAGAAGGTATCTCTACAGCGCACAAAGGAGTACAGGAAATATCTTTGGAACGTACAAAGGAGTACACGAGGTATCTCTACAGCGTACAAAGGAGTACAGAAGGTATCTCTACAGCGCACAAAGGAGTACAGAAGGTATCTCTACAGCGCACAAAGGAGTACAGAAGGTATCTCTACAGCGCACAAAGGAGTACAGAAGGTATCTCTACAGCGCACAAAGGAGTACAGGAAATATCTCTAGAACGTACAAAGGAGTACAGAAGGTATCTCTACAGCGCACAAAGGAGTACAGAAGGTATCTCTACAGCGCACAAAGGAGTACAGAAGGTATCTCTACAGCGCACAAAGGAGTACACCTGGTATCTCTACAGCGTACAAAGGAGTACAGAAGGTATCTCTACAGCGCACAAAGGAGTACAGAAGGTATCTCTACAGCGCACAAAGGAGTACAGAAGGTATCTCTACAGCGCACAAAGGAGTACAGGAAATATCTCTAGAACGTACAAAGGAGTACAGAAGGTATCTCTACAGCGCACAAAGGAGTACAGAAGGTATCTCTACAGCGCACAAAGGAGTACAGAAGGTATCTCTACAGCGCACAAAGGAGTACAGAAGGTATCTCTACAGCGCACAAAGGAGTACATGAAATATCTCTAGAACGTACAAAGGAGTACACGAGGTATCTCTACAGCGTACAAAGGAGTACAGAAGGTATCTCTACAGAGCACAAAGGAGTACAGAAGGTATCTCTACAGCGCACAAAGGAGTACAGAAGGTATCTCTACAGCGCACAAAGGAGTACAGAACGTATCTCTACAGCGCACAAAGGAGTACAGAAGGTATCGCTACAGCGCACAAAGGAGTACAGAAGGTATCTCTACAGCGCACAAAGGAGTACAGAAGGTATCTCTACAGCGCACAAAGGAGTACAGAAGGTATCTCTACAGCGCACAAAGGAGTACAGAAGGTATCTCTACAGCGCACAAAGGAGTACAGAAGGTATCTCTACAGCGCACAAAGGAGTACAAAAGGTATCTCTACAGCGCACAAAGGAGTACAGAAGGTATCTCTACAGCGCACAAAGGAGTACAGAAGGTATCTCTACAGCGCACAAAGGAGTACAGGAGGTATCTCTACAGCGCACAAAGGAGTACAGAAGGTATCTCTACAGCGCACAAAGGAGTACAGGAAATATCTCTAGAACGTACAAAGGAGTACACGAGGTATCTCTACAGCGTACAAAGGAGTAAAGAAGGTATCTCTACAGCGCACAAAGGAGTACAGAAGGTATCTCTACAGCGCACAAAGGAGTACAGGAAATATCTCTAGAACGTACAAAGGAGTACACGAGGTATCTCTACAGCGTACAAAGGAGTACAGAAGGTATCTCTACAGCGCACAAAGGAGTACAGAAGGTATCTCTACAGCGCACAAAGGAGTACACGAGGTATCTCTACAGCGCACAAAGGAGTACAGAAGGTATCTCTACTGCGCACAAAGGAGTACATAAGGTATCTCTACAGCGCAGAAAGGAGTACAAGAAATATCTCTAGAACGTACAAAGGAGTACACGAGGTATCTCTACAGCGTACAAAGGAGTACAGAAGGTATCTCTACAGCGCACAAAGGAGTACAGAAGGTATCTCTACAGCGCACAAAGGAGTACAGAAGGTATCTCTACAGCGCACAAAGGAGTACAGAAGGTATCTCTACAGCGCACAAAGGAGTAAAGAAGGTATCTCTACAGCGCACAAAGGAGTACAGGAAATATCTCTAGAACGTACAAAGGAGTACACGAGGTATCTCTACAGCGTACAAAGGAGTACTGAAGGTATCTCTACAGCGCACAAAGGAGTACAGAAGGTATCTCTACAGCGCACAAAGGAGTTAAGAAGGTATCTCTACAGCGCACAAAGGAGTACAGGAAATATCTCTAGAACGTACAAAGGAGTACACGAGGGATCTCTACAGCGTACAAAGGAGTACAGAAGGTATCTCTACAGCGCACAAAGGAGTACAGAAGGTATCTCTACAGCGCACAAAGGAGTACAGAAGGTATCTCTACAGCGCACAAAGGAGTACAGAAGGTATCTCTACAGCGCACAAAGGAGTACAGGAAATATCTCTAGAACGTACAAAGGAGTACACGAGGTATCTCTACAGCGCACAAAGGAGTACACGAGGTATCTCTACAGCGTACAAAGGAGTACAGAAGGTATCTCTACAGCGCACAAAGGAGTACAGGAAATATCTCTAGAACGTACAAAGGAGTACACGAGGTATCTCTACAGCGTACAAAGGAGTACAGAAGGTATCTCTAAAGCGCACAAAGGAGTACAGAAGGTATCTCTACAGCGCACAAAGGAGTACAGAAGGTATCTTTACAGCGCACAAAGGAATACAGAAGGTATCTCTACAGCGCACAAAGGAGTACAGAAGGTATCTCTACAGCGCACAAAGGAGTACAGGAAATATCTCTAGAACGTACAAAGGAGTACACGAGGTATCTTACAGCGTACAAAGGAGTACAGAAGGTATCTCTACAGCGCACAAAGGAGTACAGAAGGTATCTCTACAGCGCACAAAGGAGTACAGGAAATATCTCTAGAACGTACAAAGGAGTACACGAGGTATCTCTACAGCGCACAAAGGAGTACAGAAGGTATCTCTACAACGCACAAAGGAGTACAGAAGGTATCTCTACAGCGCACAAAGGAGTACAGAAAGTATCTCTTCAGCGCACAAAGGAGTACAGAAGGTATCTCTACAGCGCATAAAGAAGTACAGAAGGTATCTCTACAGCGCACAAAGGAGTACAGGAAATATCTCTAGAACGTACAAAGGAGTACACGAGGTATCTCTACAGCGTACAAAGGAGTACAGAAGGTATCTCTACAGCGCACAAAGGAGTACAGAAGGTATCTCTACAGCGCACAAAGGAGTACAGAAGGTATCTCTACAGCGCACAAAGGAGTACAGAAGGTATCTCTACAGCGCACAAAGGAGTACAGGAAATATCTCTAGAACGTACAGAGGAGTACACGAGGTATCTCTACAGCGTACAAAGGAGTACAGAAGGTATCTCTACAGCGCACAAAGGAGTACAGAAGGTATCTCTACAGCGCACAAAGGAGTACACGAGGTATCTCTACAGCGCACAAAGGAGTACAGAAGGTATCTCTACAGCGCACAAAGGAGTACAGAAGGTATCTCTACAGCGCACAAAGGAGTACAGGAAATATCTCTAGAACGTACAAAGGAGTACACGAGGTATCTCTACAGCGTACAAAGGAGTACAGAAGGTATCTCTACAGCGCACAAAGGAGTACAGAAGGTATCTCTACAGCGCACAAAGGAGTACAGAAGGTATCTCTACAGCGCACAAAGGAGTACAGAAGGTATCTCTACAGCGCACAAAGGAGTACAGAAGGTATCTCTACAGCGCACAAAGGAGTACAGGAAATATCTCTAGATCGTACAAAGGAGTACACGAGGTATCTCTACAGCGTACAAAGGAGTACAGAAGGTATCTCTACAGCGCACAAAGGAGTACAGAAGGTATCTATACAGCGCACAAAGGAGTACAGAAGGTATCTCTACAGCGCACAAAAGAGTACAGAAGGTATCTCTACAGCGAACAAAGGAGTACAGAAGGTATCTCTACAGCGCACGAAGGAGTACAGGAAATATCTCTAGAACGTACAAAGGAGTACACGAGGTATCTTTACAGCGTACAAAGGAGTACAGAAGGTATCTCTACAGCGCACAAAAGGTACAGAAGGTATCTCTACAGCGCACAAAGGAGTACAGAAGGTATCTCTACAGCGCACAAAGGAGTACAGAAGGTATCTCTACAGCGCACAAAGGAGTACAGGAAATATCTCTGGAACATACAAAGGAGTACACGAGGTATCTCTACAGCGTACAAAGGAGTACAGAAGGTATCTCTACAGCGCACAAAGGAGTACAGAAGGTATCTCTACAGCGCACAAAGGAGTACACGAGGCATCTCTACAGCGCACAAAGGAGTACAGAAGGTATTACTACAGCGCTCAAAGGAGTACAGAAGGTATCTCTACAGCGCACAAAGGAGTACAGGAAATATCTCTAGAACGTACAAAGGAGTACACGAGGTATCTCTACAGCGTACAAAGGAGTACAGAAGGTATCTCTACAGCGCACAAAGGAGTACAGAAGGTATCTCTACAGCGCACAAAGGAGTACAGAAGGTATCTCTACAGCGCACAAAGGAGTACAGGAAATATCTCTAGATCGTACAAAGGAGTACACGAGGTATCTCTACAGCGTACAAAGGAGTACAGAAGGTATCGCTACAGCGCACAAAGGAGTACAGAAGGTATCTCTACAGCGCACAAAGGAGTACAGAAGGTATCTCTACAGCGCACAAAGGAGTACAGAAGGTATCTCTACAGCGCACAAAAGAGTACAGAAGGTATCTCAACAGCGAACAAAGGAGTACAGAAGGTATCTCTACAGCGCACCAAGGAGTACAGGAAATATCTCTAGAACGTACAAAGGAGTACACGAGGTATCTTTACAGCGTACAAAGGAGTACAGAAGGTATCTCTACAGCGCACAAAAGGTACAGAAGGTATCTCTACAGCGCACAAAGGAGTACAGAAGGTATCTCTACAGCGCACAAAGGAGTACAGAAGGTATCTCTACAGCGCACAAAGGAGTACAGGAAATATCTCTGGAACGTACAAAGGAGTACACGAGGTATCTCTACAGCGTACAAAGGAGTACAGAAGGTATCTCTACAGCGCACAAAGGAGTACAGAAGGTCTCTCTACAGCGCACAAAGGAGTACAGAAGGTATCTCTACAGCGCACAAAGGAGTACAGAAGGTATCTCTACAGCGCACAAAGGAGTACAGGAAATATCTCTAGAACGTACAAAGGAGTACAGAAGGTATCTCTACAGCGCACAAAGGAGTACAGAAGGTATCTCTACAGCGCACAAAGGAGTACAGAAGGAATCTCTACAGCGCACAAAGGAGTACACCTGGTATCTCTACAGCGTACAAAGGAGTACAGAAGGTATCTCTACAGCGCACAAAGGAGTACAGAAGGTATCTCTACAGCGCACAAAGGAGTACAGAAGGTATCTCTACAGCGCACAAAGGAGTACAGGAAATATCTCTAGAACGTTCAAAGGAGTACAGAAGGTATCTCTACAGCGCACAAAGGAGTACAGAAGGTATCTCTACAGCGCACAAAGGAGTACAGAAGGTATCTCTACAGCGCACAAAGGAGTACAGAAGGTATCTCTACAGCGCACAAAGGAGTACATGAAATATCTCTAGAACGTACAAAGGAGTACACGAGGTATCTCTACAGCGTACAAAGGAGTACAGAAGGTATCTCTACAGCGCACAAAGGAGTACAGAAGGTATCTCTACAGCGCACAAAGGAGTACAGAAGGTATCTCTACAGCGCACAAAGGAGTACAGAAGGTTTCTCTACAGCGCACAAAGGAGTACAGGAAATATCTCTAGAACGTACAAAGGAGTACACGAGGTATCTCTACAGCGTACAAAGGAGTACAGAAGGTATCTCTACAGCGCACAAAGGAGTACAGAAGGTATCTCTACAGCGCACAAAGGAGTACACGAGGTATCTCTACAGCGCACAAAGGAGTACAGAAGGTATCTCTACAGCGCACAAAGGAGTACAGAAGGTTTCTCTACAGCGCACAAAGGAGTACAGGAAATATCTCTAGAACGTACAAAGGAGTACACGAGGTATCTCTACAGCGTACAAAGGAGTACAGAAGGTATCTCTACAGCGCACAAAGGAGTACAGAAGGTATCTCTACAGCGCACAAAGGAGTACAGAAGGTATCTCTACAGCGCACAAAGGAGTACAGAAGGTATCTCTACAGCGCACAAAGGAGTACAGGAGGTATCTCTTCAGCGCACAAAGGAGTACAGGAAATATCTCTAGATCGTACAAAGGAGTACACGAGGTATCTCTACAGCGTACAAAGGAGTACAGAAGGTATCTCTACAGCGCACAAAGGAGTACAGAAGGTATCTATACAGCGCACAAAGGAGTACAGAAGGTATCTCTACAGCGCACAAAAGAGTACAGAAGGTATCTCTACAGCGAACAAAGGAGTACAGAAGGTATCTCTACAGCGCACGAAGGAGTACAGGAAATATCTCTAGAACGTACAAAGGAGCACACGAGGTATCTCTACAGCGTACAAAGGAGTACAGAAGGTATCTCTACAGCGCACAAAAGGTACAGAAGGTATCTCTACAGCGCACAAAGGATTACAGAAGGTATCTCTACAGCGCACAAAGGAGTACAGAAGGTATCTCTACAGCGCACAAAGGAGTACAGGAAATATCTCTGGAACGTACAAAGGAGTACACGAGGTATCTCTACAGCGTACAAAGGAGTACAGAAGGTATCTCTACAGCGCACAAAGGAGTACAGAAGGTATCTCTACAGCGCACAAAGGAGTACACGAGGTATCTCTACAGCGCACAAAGGAGTACAGAAGGTATTACTACAGCGCACAAAGGAGTACAGAAGGTATCTCTACAGCGCACAAAGGAGTACAGGAAATATCTCTAGAACGTACAAAGGAGTACACGAGGTATCTCTACAGCGTACAAAGGAGTACAGAAGGTATCTCTACAGCGCACAAAGGAGTACAGAAGGTATCTCTACAGCGCACAAAGGAGTACAGAAGGTATCTCTACAGCGCACAAAGGAGTACAGAAGGTATCTCTACAGCGCACAAAGGAGTACAGAAGGTATCTCTACAGCGCACAAAGGAGTACAGGAAATATCTCTAGATCGTACAAAGGAGTACACGAGGTATCTCTACAGCGTACAAAGGAGTACAGAAGGTATCTCTACAGCTCACAAAGGAGTACAGAAGGTATCTCTACAGCGCACAAAGGAGTACAGAAGGTATCTCTACAGCGCACAAAGGAGTACAGAAGGTATCTCTACAGCACACAAAAGAGTACAGAAGGTATCTCTACAGCGAACAAAGGAGTACAGAAGGTATCTCTACAGCGCACGAAGGAGTACAGGAAATATCTCTAGAACGTACAAAGGAGTACACGAGGTATCTTTACAGCGTACAAAGGAGTACAGAAGGTATCTCTACAGCGCACAAAAGGTACAGAAGGTATCTCTACAGCGCACAAAGGAGTACAGAAGGTATCTCTACAGCGCACAAAGGAGTACAGAAGGTATCTCTACAGCGCACAAAGGAGTACAGGAAATATCTCTAGAACGTACAAAGGAGTACAGAAGGTATCTCTACAGTGCACAAAGGAGTACAGAAGGTATCTCTACAGCGCACAAAGGAGTACAGAAGGAATCTCTACAGCGCACAAAGGAGTACACCTGGTATCTCTACAGCGTACAAAGGAGTACAGAAGGTATCTCTACAGCGCACAAAGGAGTACAGAAGGTATCTCTACAGCGCACAAAGGAGTACAGAAGGTATCTCTACAGCGCACAAAGGAGTACAGGAAATATCTCTAGAACGTACAAAGGAGTACAGAAGGTATCTCTACAGCGCACAAAGGAGTACAGAAGGTATCTCCACAGCGCACAAAGGAGTACAGAAGGTATCTCTACAGCGCACAAAGGAGTACAGAAGGTATCTCTACAGCGCACAAAGGAGTACATGAAATATCTCTAGAACGTACAAAGGAGTACACGAGGTATCTCTACAGCGTACAAAGGAGTACAGAAGGTATCTCTACAGAGCACAAAGGAGTACAGAAGGTATCTCTACAGCGCCCAAAGGAGTACAGAAGGTATCTCTACAGCGCACAAAGGAGTACAGAAGGTATCTCTACAGCGCACAAAGGAGTACAGAAGGTATCGCTACAGCGCACAAAGGAGTACAGAAGGTATCTCTACAGCGCACAATGGAGTACAGAAGGTATCTCTACAGCGCACAAAGGAGTACAGAAGGTATCTCTACAGCGCACAAAGGAGTACAGAAGGTATCTCTACAGCGCACATGGAGTACAGAAGGTATCTCTACAGCGCACAAAGGAGTACAAAAGGTATCTCTACAGCGCACAAAGGAGTACAGAAGGTATCTCTACAGCGCACAAAGGAGTACAGAAGGTATCTCTACAGCGCACAAAGGAGTACAGGAGGTATCTCTACAGCGCACAAAGGAGTACAGAAGGTATCTCTACAGCGCACAAAGGAGTACAGGAAATATCTCTAGAACGTACAAAGGAGTACACGAGGTATCTCTACATCGTACAAAGGAGTAAAGAAGGTATCTCTACAGCGCACAAAGGAGTACAGAAGGTATCTCTACAGCGCACAAAGGAGTACAGGAAATATCTCTAGAACGTACAAAGGAGTACACGAGGTATCTCTACAGCGTACAAAGAAGTACAGAAGGTATCTCTACAGCGCACAAAGGAGTACAGAAGGTATCTCTACAGCGCACAAAGGAGTACACGAGGTATCTCTACAGCGCACAAAGGAGTACAGAAGGTATCTCTACAGCGCACAAAGGAGTACAGGAAATATCTCTAGAACGTACAAAGGAGTACACGAGGTATCTCTACAGCGTACAAAGGAGTACAGAAAGTATCTCTACAGCGCACAAAGGAGTACAGAATGTATCTCTACAGCGCACATAGGAGTACAGAAGGTATCTCTACAGCGCACAAAGGAGTACAGAAGGTATCTCTACAGCGCACAAAGGAGTACAGGAAATATCTCTAGAACGTACGAAGGAGTACACGAGGTATCTCTACAGCGTACAAAGGAGTACAGAAGGTATCTCTACAGCGCACAAAGGAGTACAGAAGGTATCTCTACAGCGCACAAAGGAGTACACGAGGTGTCTCTACAGCGCACAAAGGAGTACAGAAGGTATCTCTACAGGGCACAAAGGAGTACAGAAGGTATCTCTACAGCGCACAAAGGAGTACAGGAAATATCTCTAGAACGTACAAAGGAGTACACGAGGAATCTCTACAGCGTACAAAGGAGTACAGAAGGTATCTCTACAGCGCACAAAGGAGTACAGAAGGTATCTCTACAGCGCACAAAGGAGTACAGAAGGTATCTCTACAGCGCACAAAGGAGTACAGAAGGTATCTCTACAGCGCACTAAGGAGTACAGAAGGTATCTCTACAGCGCACAAAGGAGTACAGGAAATATCTCTAGAACGTTCAAAGGAGTACAGAAGGTATCTCTACAGCGCACAAAGGAGTACAGAAGGTATCTCTACAGCGCACAAAGGAGTACACGAGGTATCTCTACAGCGTACAAAGGAGTACAGAAGGTATCTCTACAGCGCACAAAGGAGTACAGAAGGTATCTCTACAGCGCACAAAGGAGTACAGAAGGTATCTCTACATCGCACAAAGGAGTACAGGAAATATCTCTAGAACGTACAAAGGAGTACAGAAGGTATCTCTACAGCGCACAAAGGAGTACAGAAGGTATCTCTACAGCGCACAAAGGAGTACAGAAGGTATCTCTACAGCGCACAAAGGAGTACAGAAGGTATCTCTACAGCGCAAAAAGGAGTACAGGAAATATCTCTTGAACGTACATAGGAGTACACGAGGTATCTCTACAGCGTACAAAGGAGTACAGAAGGTATCTCTACAGCGCACAAAGGAGTACAGAAGGTATCTTTACAGCGCACAAAGGAGTACAGAAGGTATCTCTACAGCGCACAAAGGAGTACAGAAGGTATCTCTACAGCGCACAAAGGAGTACAGGAAATATCTCTAGAACGTACAAAGGAGTACACGAGGTATCTCTACAGCGTACAAAGGAGTACAGAAGGTATCTCTACAGCGCACAAAGGAGTACAGGAAATATCTCTAGAACGTACAAAGGAGTACACGTGGTATCCCTACAGCGTACAAAGGAGTACAGAAGGTATCTCTACAGCGCACAAAGGAGTACAGAAGGTATCTCTACAGCGCACAAAGGAGTACAGAATGTATCTCTACAGCGCACAAAGGAGTACAGAAGGTATCTCTACAGCGCACAAAGGAGTACAGAAGGTATCTCTACAGCGCACAAAGGAGTACAGAAGGTATCTCTACAGCGCACAAAGGAGTACAGAAGGTATCTCAACAGCGCACAAAGGAGTACAGAAGGTATCTCTACAGCGCACAAAGGAGTACAGAAGGTATGTCTACAGCGCACAAAGGAGTACAGAAGGTATCTCTACAGCGCACAAAGGAGTTCAGAAGGTATCTCTACAGCGCACAAAGGAGTACAGAAGGTATCTCTACAGCGCACAAAGGAGTACAGAAGGTATCTCTACAGCGCACAAAGGAGTACAGAAGGTATCTCTACAGCGCACAAAGGAGTACAGGAAATATCTCTAGAACGTACAAAGGAGCTCACGAGGTATCTCTACAGCGTACAAAGGAGTACAGAAGGTATCTCTACAGCGCACAAAGGAGTACAGAAGGTATCTCTACAGCGCACAAAGGAGTACAGGAAATATCTCTAGAACGTACAAAGGAGTACACGAGGTATCTCTACAGCGTGCAAAGGAGTACAGAAGGTATCTCTACAGCGCACAAAGGAGTACAGAAGGTATCTCTACAGCGCACAAAGGAGTACAGAAGGTATCTCTACAGCGCACAAAGGAGTACACGAGGTATCTCTACAGCGCACAAAGGAGTACAGAAGGTATCTCTACAGCGCACAAAGGAGTACAGGAAATATCTATAGAACGTACAAAGGAGTACACGAGGTATCTCTACAGCGTACAAAGGAGTACAGAAGGTATCTCTACAGCGCACAAAGGAGTACAGAAGGTATCTCTACAGCGCACAAAGGAGTACAGAAGGTATCCCTACAGCGCACAAAGGAGTACAGAAGGTATCTCTACAGCGCACAAAGGAGTACAGGAAATATCTCTAGAACGTACAAAGGAGTACACGAGGTATCTCTACAGCGTACAAAGGAGTACAGAAGGTATCTCTACAGCGCACAAAGGAGTACAGAAGGTATCTCTACAGCGCACAAAGGAGTACACGAGGTATCTCTATAGCGCACAAAGGAGTACAGAAGGTATCTCTACAGCGCACAAAGGAGTACAGAAGGTATCTCTACAGCGCACAAAGGAGTACAGGAAATATCTCTAGAACGTACAAAGGAGTACACGAGGTATCTCTACAGCGTACAAAGGAGTACAGAAGGTATCTCTACAGCGCACAAAGGAGTACAGAAGGTATCTCTACAGCGCACAAAGGAGTACAGAAGGGATCTCTACAGCGCACAAAGTAGTACAGAAGGTATCTCTACAGCGCACAAAGGAGTACAGAAGGTATCTCTACAGCGCACAAAGGAGTACAGGAAATATCTCTAGAACGTACAAAGGAGTACACGAGGTATCTCTACAGCGTACAAAGGAGTACAGAAGGTATCTCTACAGCGCACAAAGGAGTACAGAAGGTATCTCTACAGCGCACAAAGGAGTACAGAAGGTATCTCTACAGCGCACAAAGGAGTACAGAAGGTATCTCTACAGCGCACAAAGGAGTACAGAAGGTATCTCTACAGCGCACAAAGGAGTACAGGAAATATCTCTGGAACGTACAAAGGAGTACAGAAGGTATCTCTACAGCGCACAAAGGAGTACAGAAGGTATCTCTACAGCGCACAAAGGAGTACAGAAGGTATCTCTACAGCGCACAAAGGAGTACAGAAGGTATCTCTACAGCGCATAAAGGATTACAGAAGGTATCTCTACAGCGCACAAAGGAGTACAGGAAATATCTCTAGAACGTACACAGGAGTACACGAGGTATCTCTACAGCGTACAAAAGAGTACAGAAGGTATCTCTACAGCGCACAAAGGAGTACAGGAAATATCGCTAGAACGTACAAAGGAGTACACGAGGTATCTCTACAGCGTACAAAGGAGTACAGAAGGTATCTCTACAGCGCACAAAGAAGTACAGAAGCTATCTCTACAGCGCACAAAGGAGTACAGAAGGTATCTCTACAGCGCACAAAGGAGTACAGAAGGTATCTCTACAGCGCACAAAGGAGTACAGAAGGTATCTCTACAGCGCACAAAGGAGTACAGGAAACATCTCTAGAACGTACAAAGGAGTACACGAGGTATCTCTACAGCCTACAAAGGAGTACAGAAGGTATCTCTACAGCGCACAAAGGAGTACAGAAGGTATCTCTACAGCGCACAAAGGAGTACAAAAGGTATCTCTACAGCGCACAAAGGAGTACAGAAGGTATCTCTACAGCGCACAAAGGAGTACAGGAAATATCTCTAGAACGTACAAAGGAGTACACGAGGTATCTCTACAGTGTACAAAGGAGTACAGAAGGTATCTCTACAGCGCACAAAGGAGTACAGAAGGTATCTCTACAGCGCACAAAGGAGTACAGAAGGTATCTCTACAGCGCACAAAGGAGTACAGAAGGTATCTCTCCAGCGCAAAAAGGAGTACAGGAAATATCTCTAGAACGTACAAAGGAGTACACGAGGTATCTCTACAGCGTACAAAGGAGTACATAAGGTATCTCTACAGCGCACAAAGGAGTACAGGAAATATCTCTAGAACGTACAAAGGAGTACACGAGGTTTCTCAACAGCGTACAAAGGAGTACAGAAGGTATCTCTACAGCGCACAAAGGATTACAGAAGGTATCTCTACAGCGCACAAAGGAGTACACGAGGTATCTCTACAGCGCACAAAGGAGTACAGAAGGTATCTCTACAGCGCACAAAGGAGTACAGAAGGTATCTCTACAGCGCACAAAGGAGTACAGGAAATATCTCTAGAACGTACAAAGGAGTACACGAGGTATCTCTACAGCGTACAAAGGAGTACAGAAGGTATCTCTACAGCGCACAAAGGAGTACAGAAGGTATCTCTACAGCGCACAATAGAGAACAGAAGGTATCTCTACAGCGCACAGAGGACTACAGAAGGTATCTCTACAGCGCACAAAGGAGTACAGAAGGTATCTCTACAGCGCACAAAGGAGTACAGGAAATATCTCTAGAACGTACAAAGGAGTACACGAGGTATCTCTACAGCGTACAAAGGAGTAGAGAAGGTATCTCTACAGCGCACAAAGGAGTACAGAAGGTATCTCTACAGCGCACAAAGGAGTACAGAAGGTATCTCTACAGCGCACAAAGGAGTACAGAAGGTATCTCTACAACGCACAAAGGAGTACAGAAGGTATCTCTACAGCGCACAAAGGAGTACAGAATGTATCTCTACAGCGCACAAAGGAGTACAGAAGGTCTCTCTACAGCGCACAAAGGAGTACAGGAAATATCTCTAGAACGTACAAAGGAGAACACGAGGTATCTCTACAGCGTACAAAGGAGTACAGAAGGTATCTCTACAGCGCACAAAGGAGTACAGAAGGTGTCTCTACAGCGCACAAAGGAGTACAGAAGGTATCTCTACAGCGCACAAAGGAGTACAGAAGGTATCTCTACAGCGCACAAAGGAGTACAGGAAATATATCTAGAACGTACAAATGAGAACACGAGGTATCTCTACAGCGTACAAAGGAGTACAGAAGGTATCTCTACAGCGCACAAAGGAGTACAGAAGGTATCTCTACAGCGCACAGAGGAGTACAGAAGGTATCTCTACAGCGCACAAAGGAGTACAGAAGGTATCTCTACAGCGCACAAAGGAGTACAGGAAATATCTCTAGAACGTACAAAGGAGTAAAGAAGGTATCTCTACAGCGCACAAAGGAGTACAGAAGGTATTTCTACAGCGCACAAAGGAGTACAGGAAATATCTGTAGAACGTACAAAGGAGTACAGAAGGTATCTCTACAGCGCACAAAGGAGTACAGAAGGTATCTCTACAGCGCACAAAGGAGTACAGAAGGTATCTCTACAGCGCATAAAGGATTACAGAAGGTATCTCTACAGCGCACAAAGGAGTACAGGAAATATCTCTAGAACGTACAAAGGAGTACACGAGGTATCTCTACAGCGTACAAAAGAGTACAGAAGGTATCTCTACAGCGCACAAAGGAGTACAGGAAATATTGCTAGAACGTACAAAGGAGTACACGAGGTATCTCTACAGCGTACAAAGGAGTACAGAAGGTATCTCTACAGCGCACAAAGAAGTACAGAAGCTATCTCTACAGCGCACAAAGGAGTACAGAAGGTATCTCTACAGCGCACAAAGGAGTACAGAAAGTATCTCTACAGCGCACAAAGGAGTACAGAAGGTATCTCTACAGCGCACAAAGGAGTACAGGAAACATCTCTAGAACGTACAAAGGAGTACACGAGGTATCTCTACAGCGTACAAAGGAGTACAGAAGGTATCTCTACAGCGCACAAAGGAGTACAGAAGGTATCTCTACAGCGCACAAAGGAGTACAAAAGGTATCTCTACAGC
This sequence comes from Morinoia aosen, assembly GCA_030386875.1. Taxonomy (NCBI): domain Eukaryota; kingdom Metazoa; phylum Arthropoda; class Malacostraca; order Amphipoda; family Talitridae; genus Morinoia; species Morinoia aosen. The sequence goes on along the minus strand of CM059576.1, from coordinate 54,509,363 downwards.
GCACAAAGGAGTACAGAAGGTATCTCTACAGCGCACAAAGGAGTACAGGAAATATCTCTAGAACGTACAAAGGAGTACACGAGGTATCTCTACAGTGTACAAAGGAGTACAGAAGGTATCTCTACAGCGCACAAAGGAGTACAGAAGGTATCTCTACAGCGCACAAAGGAGTACAGAAGGTACCTCTACAGCGCACAAAGGAGTACAGAAGGTATCTCTCCAGCGCACAAAGGAGTACAGGAAATATCTCTAGAACGTACAAAGGAGTACACGAGGTATCTCTACAGCGTACAAAGGAGTACAGAAGGTATCTCTACAGCGCACAAAGGAGTACAGGAAATATCTCTAGAACGTACAAAGGAGTACACGAGGTTTCTCTACAGCGTACAAAGGAGTACAGAAGGTATCTCTACAGCGCACAAAGGATTACAGAAGGTATCTCTACAGCGCACAAAGGAGTACACGAGGTATCTCTATAGCGCACAAAGGAGTACAGAAGGTATCTCTACAGCGCACAAAGGAGTACAGAAGGTATCTCTACAGCGCACAAAGGAGTACAGGAAATATCTCTAGAACGTACAAAGGAGTACACGAGGTATCTCTACAGCGTACAAAGGAGTACAGAAGGTATCTCTACAGCGCACAAAGGAGTACAGAAGGTATCTCTACAGCGCACAAAGGAGAACAGAAGGTATCTCTACAGCGCACAAAGGACTACAGAAGGTATCTCTACAGCGCACAAAGGAGTACAGAAGGTATCTCTACAGCGCACAAAGGAGTGCAGGAAATATCTCTAGAACGTACAAAGGAGTACACGAGGTATCTCTACAGCGTACAAAGGAGTAGAGAAGGTATCTCTACAGCGCACAAAGGAGTACAGAAGGTATCTCTACAGCGCACAAAGGAGTACAGAAGGTATCTCTACAGCGCACAAAGGAGTACAGAAGGTATCTCTACAACGCACAAAGGAGTACAGAAGGTATCTCTACAGCGCACAAAGGAGTACAGAATGTATCTCTACAGCGCACAAAGGAGTACAGAAGGTCTCTCTACAGCGCACAAAGGAGTACAGGAAATATCTCTAGAACGTACAAAGGAGAACACGAGGTATCTCTACAGCGTACAAAGGAGTACAGAAGGTATCTCTACAGCGCACAAAGGAGTACAGAAGGTATCTCTACAGCGCACAAAGGAGTACAGAAGGTATCTCTACAGCGCACAAAGGAGTACAGAAGGTATCTCTACAGCGCACAAAGGAGTACAGGAAATATATCTAGAACGTACAAATGAGTACACGAGGTATCTCTACAGCGTACAAAGGAGTACAGAAGGTATCTCTACAGCGCACAAAGGAGTACAGAAGGTATCTCTACAGCGCACAGAGGAGTACAGAAGGTATCTCTACAGCGCACAAAGGAGTACAGAAGGTATCTCTACAGCGCACAAAGGAGTACAGGAAATATCTCTAGAACGTACAAAGGAGTAAAGAAGGTATCTCTACAGCGCACAAAGGAGTACAGAAGGTATCTCTACAACGCACAAAGGAGTACAGAAGGTATCTCTACAGCGCACAAAGGAGTACACGAGGTATCTCTACAGCGTACAAAGGAGTACAGAAGGTATCTCTACAGCGCACAAAGGAGTACAGAAGGTATCTCTACAGCGCACAAAGGAGCACAGAAGGTATCTCTACAGCGCACAAAGGAGTACAGAAGGTATCCCTACAGCGCAAAAAGGAGTACAGGAAATATCTCTAGAACGTACAAAGGAGTACACGAGGTATCTCTACAGCGTACGAAGGAGTACAGAAGGTATCTCTACAGCGCACAAAGGAGTACAGAAGGTATCTCTACAGCGCACAAAGGAGTACAGAAGGTATCTCTACAGCGCACAAAGGAGTACAGAAGGTATCTCTACAGCGCACAAAGGAGTACAGAAGGTATCTCTACAGCGCACAAAGGAGTACAGAAGGTATCTCTACAGCGCACAAAGGAGTACAGAAGGTATCTCTACAGCGCAAAAAGGAGTACAGAAGGTATCTCTACAGCGCACAAAGGAGTGCAGAAGGTATCTCTACAGCGCACAAAGGAGTACAGAAGGTATCTCTACAGCGCACTAAGGAGTACAGAAGGTATCTCTACAGCGCACAAAGGAGTACAGAAGGTATCTCTACAGCGCACAAAGGAGTACAGAAGGTATCTCTACAGCGCACAAAGGAGTACAGAAGGTATCTCTACAGCGCACAAAGGAGTACAGGAAATATCTCTAGAACGTACTAAGGAGTACACGAGGTATCTCTACAGCGTACAAAGGAGTACAGAAGGTATCTCTACAGCGCACAAAGGAGTACAGAAGGTATCTCTACAGCGCACAAAGGAGTACAGGAAATATCTCTAGAACGTACAAAGGAGTACACGAGGTATCTCTACAGCGTACAAAGGAGTACAGAAGGTATCTCTATAGCGCACAAAGGAGTACAGAAGGTATCTCTACAGCGCACAAAGGAGTACAGAAGGTATCTCTACAGCGCACAAAGGAGTACACGAGGTATCTCTACAGCGCACAAAGGAGTACAGAAGGTATCTCTACAGCGCACAAAGGAGTACAGGAAATATCTCTAGAACGTACAAAGGAGTACACGAGGTATCTCTACAGCGTACAAAGGAGTACAGAAGGTATCTCTACAGCGCACAAAGGAGTACAGAAGGTATCTCTACAGCGCACAAAGGAGTATAGAAGGTATCTCTACAGCGCACAAAGGAGTACAGAAGGTATCTCTACAGCGCACAAAGGAGTACAGGAAATATCTCTAGAACGTACAAAGAAGTACACGAGGTATCTCTACAGCGTACAAAGGAGTACTGAAGGTATCTCTACAGCGCACAAAGGAGTACAGAAGGTATCTCTACAGCGCACAAAGGAGTACACGAGGTATCTCTACAGCGCACAAAGGAGTACAGAAGGAATCTCTACAGCGCACAAAGGAGTACAGAAGGTATCTCTACAGCGCACAAAGGAGTACAGGAAATATCTCTAGAACGTACAAAGGAGTACACGAGGTATCTCTACAGCGTACAAAGGAGTACAGGAGGTATCTCTACAGCACACAAAGGAGTACAGAAGGTATCTCTACAGCGTACAAAGGAGTACACGAGGTATCTCTACAGCGTACAAAGAAGTACAGAAGGTATCTCTACAGCGCACAAAGGAGTACAGAAGGTATCTCTACAGCGCACAAAGGAGTACAGAAGGTATCTCTACAGCGCACAAAGGAGTACAGAAGGTATCTCTACAGCGCACAAAGGAGTACAGAAGGTATCTCTACAGCGCACAAAGGAGTACAGGAAATATCTCTAGAACGTACAAAGGAGTACAGAAGGTATCTCTACAGCGCACAAAGGAGTACAGAAGGTATCTCTACAGCGCACAAAGGAGTACAGAAGGTATCTCTACAGCGCATAAAGGAGTACAGAAGGTATCTCTACAGCGCACAAAGGAGTACAGGAAATATCTCTAGAACGTACAAAGGAGTACACGAGGTATCTCTACAGCGTACAAAGGAGTACAGAAGGTATCTCTACAGCGCACAAAGGAGTACAGGAAATATCTCTAGAACGTACAAAGGAGTACACGAGGTATCTCTACAGCGTACAAAGGAGTACAGAAGGTATCTCTACAGCGCACAAAGGAGTACAGAAGGTATCTCTACAGCGCACAAAGGAGTACAGAAGGTATCTCTACAGCGCACAAAGGAGTACAGAAGGTATCTCTACAGCGCACAAAGGAGTACAGAAGGTATCTCTACAGCGCACAAAGGAGTACAGGAAATATCTCTAGAACGTACAAAGGAGTACACGAGGTATCTCTACAGCGTACAAAGGAGTACAGAAGGTATCTCTACAGCGCACAAAGGAGTACAGAAGGTATCTCTACAGCGCACAAAGGAGTACAGAAGGTATCTCTACAGCGCACAAAGGAGTACAGAAGGTATCTCTACAGCGCACAAAGGAGTACAGGAAATATATCTAGAACGTACAAATGAGTACACGAGGTATCTCAAAAGCGTACAAAGGAGTACAGAAGGTATCTCTACAGCGCACAAAGGAGTACAGAAGGTATCTCTACAGCGCACAGAGGAGTACAGAAGGTATCTCTACAGCGCACAAAGGAGTACAGAAGGTATCTCTACAGCGCACAAAGGAGTACAGGAAATATCTCTAGAACGTACAAAGGAGTAAAGAAGGTATCTCTACAGCGCACAAAGGAGTACAGAAGGTATCTCTACAACGCACAAAGGAGTACAGAAGGTATCTCTACAGCGCACAAAGGAGTACACGAGGTATCTCTACAGCGTACAAAGGAGTACAGAAGGTATCTCTACAGCGCACAAAGGAGTACAGAAGGTATCTCTACAGCGCACAAAGGAGTACAGAAGGTATCTCTACAGCGCACAAAGGAGTACAGAAGGTATCCCTACAGCGCAAAAAGGAGTACAGGAAATATCTCTAGAACGTACAAAGGAGTACACGAGGTATCTCTACAGCGTACGAAGGAGTACAGAAGGTATCTCTACAGCGCACAAAGGAGTACAGAAGGTATCTCTACAGCGCACAAAGGAGTACAGAAGGTATCTCTACAGCGCACAAAGGAGTACAGAAGGTAACTCTACAGCGCACAAAGGAGTACAGAAGGTATCTCTACAGCGCACAAAGGAGTACAGAAGGTATCTCTACAGCGCACAAAGGAGTACAGAAGGTATCTCTACAGCGCAAAAAGGAGTACAGAAGGTATCTCTACAGCGCACAAAGGAGTACAGAAGGTATCTCTACAGCGCACAAAGGAGTACAGAAGGTATCTCTACAGCGCACTAAGGAGTACAGAAGGTATCTCTACAGCGCACAAAGGAGTACAGAAGGTATCTCTACAGCGCACAAAGGAGTACAGAAGGTATCTCTACAGCGCACAAAGGAGTACAGAAGGTATCTCTACAGCGCACAAAGGAGTACAGGAAATATCTCTAGAACGTACAAAGGAGTACACGAGGTATCTCTACAGCGTACAAAGGAGTACAGAAGGTATCTCTACAGCGCACAAAGGAGTACAGAAGGTATCTCTACAGCGCACAAAGGAGTACAGGAAATATCTCTAGAACGTACAAAGGAGTACACGAGGTATCTCTACAGCGTACAAAGGAAATACAGAAGGTATCTCTACAGCGCACAAAGGAGTACAGAAGGTATCTCTACAGCGCACAAAGGAGTACAGAAGGTATCTCTACAGCGCACAAAGGAGTACACGAGGTATCTCTACAGCGCACAAAGAAGTACAGAAGGTATCTCTACAGCGCACAAAGGAGTACAGGAAATATCTCTAGAACGTACAAAGGAGTACACGAGGTATCTCTACAGCGTACAAAGGAGTACAGAAGGTATCTCTACAGCGCACAAAGGAGTACAGAAGGTATCTCTACAGCGCACAAAGGAGTACAGAAGGTATCTCTACAGCGCACAAAGGAGTACAGAAGGTATCTCTACAGCGCACAAAGGAGTACAGGAAATATCTCTAGAACGTACAAAGAAGTACACGAGGTATCTCTACAGCGTACAAAGGAGTACTGAAGGTATCTCTACAGCGCACAAAGGAGTACAGAAGGTATCTCTACAGCGCACAAAGGAGTACACGAGGTATCTCTACAGCGCACAAAGGAGTACAGAAGGTATCTCTACAGCGCACAAAGGAGTACAGAAGGTATCTCTACAGCGCACAAAGGAGTACAGGAAATATCTCTAGAACGTACAAAGGAGTACACGAGGTATCTCTACAGCGTACAAAGGAGTACAGGAGGTATCTCTACAGCACACAAAGGAGTACAGAAGGTATCTCTACAGCGTACAAAGGAGTACACGAGGTATCTCTACAGCGTACAAAGAAGTACAGAAGGTATCTCTACAGCGCACAAAGGAGTACAGAAGGTATCTCTACAGCGCACAAAGGAGTACAGAAGGTATCTCTACAGCGCACAAAGGAGTACAGAAGGTATCTCTACAGCGCACAAAGGAGTACAGAAGGTATCTCTACAGCGCACAAAGGAGTACAGGAAATATCTCTAGAACGTACAAAGGAGTACAGAAGGTATCTCTACAGCGCACAAAGGAGTACAGAAGGTATCTCTACAGCGCACAAAGGAGTACAGAAGGTATCTCTACAGCGCATAAAGGAGTACAGAAGGTATCTCTACAGCGCACAAAGGAGTACAGGAAATATCTCTAGAACGTACAAAGGAGTACACGAGGTATCTCTACAGCGTACAAAGGAGTACAGAAGGTATCTCTACAGCGCACAAAGGAGTACAGGAAATATCTCTAGAACGTACAAAGGAGTACACGAGGTATCTCTACAGCGTACAAAGGAGTACAGAAGGTATCTCTACAGCGCACAAAGGAGTACAGAAGGTATCTCTACAGCGCACAAAGGAGTACAGAAGGTATCTCTACAGCGCACAAAGGAGTACAGAAGGTATCTCTACAGCGCACAAAGGAGTACAGAAGGTATCTCTACAGCGCACAAAGGAGTACAGGAAATATCTCTAGAACGTACAAAGGAGTACACGAGGTATCTCTACAGCGTACAAAGGAGAACAGAAGGTATCTCTACAGCGCACAAAGGAGTACAGAAGGTATCTCTACAGCGCACAAAGGAGTACAGAAGGTATCTCTACAGCGCACAAAGGAGTACAGAAGGTATCTCTACAGCGCACAAAGGAGTACAGAAGGTATCTCTACAGCGCACAAAGGAGTACAGAAGGTATCTCTACAGCGCACAAAGGAGTACAGGAAATTTCTCTAGAACGTACAAAGGAGTACACGAGGTATCTCTACAGCGTACAAAGGAGTACAGAAGGTATCTCTACAGCGCACAAAGAAGTACAGAAGGTATCTCTACAGCGCACAAAGGAGTACAGGAAATATCTCTAGAACGTACAAAGGAGTACACGAAGTATCTCTACAGCGTACAAAGGAGTACAGAAGGTATCTCTACAGCGCACAAAGGAGTACAGAAGGTATCTCTACAGCGCACAAAGGAGTACAGAAGGTATCTCTACAGCGCACAAAGGAGTACACGAGGTATCTCTACAGCGCACAAAGGAGTACAGAAGGTATCTCTACAGCGCACAAAGGAGTACAGGAAATATCTCTAGAACGTACAAAGGAGTACACGAGGTATCTCTACAGCGTACAAAGGAGTACAGAAAGTATCTCTACAGCGCACAAAGGAGTACAGAAGGTATCTCTACAGCGCACAAAGGAGTACAGAAGGTATCTCTACAGCGCACAAAGGAGTACAGAAGGTATCTCTACAGCGCACAAAGGAGTACAGGAAATATCTCTAGAACGTACAAAGGAGTACACGAGGTATCTCTACAGCGTACAAAGGAGTACAGAAAGTATCTCTACAGCGCACAAAGGAGTACAGAAGGTATCTCTACAGCGCACAAAGGAGTACAGAAGGTATCTCTACAGCGCACAAAGGAGTACAGAAGGTATCTCTACAGCGCACAAAGGAGTACAGGAAATATCTCTAGAACGTACAAAGAAGTACACGAGGTATCTCTACAGCGTACAAAGGAGTGGTGTGAGGACGTGGTGTGAGGACGGGTGTGGCGCTCGCTCCGAAACAAAGTGTCTATTGTTAGAAAGAATGTACCTCTAACCTAAATGGGTACCCACTCTCGTCCTGAGTATTCAAATGTGATTTAAATACCCCATATATAAAAATAATCAAACTAAAAGCATAATATTCCCTCAAAAGCGTGAGAGTATTCAACCCTCGTTTACACAACGACCGCACTCCCTCAATCTTCAAGATGGCTAACAAACGACGCAGTACCAGCAACAGCACCAACAACAGCACCAACAACAGCAGCAACAACAGCACCGAATTTCAACCGAAGTTTGGTCAATACCCTGATGTGTCTAGCCTAACGAAAGGCGGTAAAGAAGTGGTCTCTGTCTTAATAAAATACTTCGATTCAGTGATGACAAAATTCAATAGTGATATTGAAAAAATGCAAAATGAAATAAGCCACCTTAAAACGCTATTTGGAACAAAAGAAGCGGAACACAAAAAAATTCTCGATGAACAGAACGAGAAAATGGATAGCTTAACCTCCCGCCTCGACCAGTTGGAAAAAAATAATCAACGCCGAGACATTGAAGACAAAAAATGTACTCTCGTCATTTCTTGAAGGGAAATACCGCAATCTCACGCAAACGAAATCTGTAAGGATACAGTCTGCAAACTCCTGAAGGACAAGATCAACATTGACCTCTCCGACACTGATATGACGTCAGCTACAAGAATGGGGAAAAAACCAGTAACTGGGAACGTTGATCAAAGAAACATTGCATTTGAACTAAAAGATTACAACAAAAAACGTGAAATTCTCAACGCCTGCCGAGAAAAGAAACCAAAGTTCTTCTTCATAAATGAATACCTCATACCTTCACGAGCTAACGCAATGTACATTCTGAGGATGGCCAAAAGGAAATTCCCGGATAAAGTTGGAACCCCAAAAACACAGGATGGAAACATTTTCATATTTAACCCCGGAAACCCAGATTCAAGACGCCGCGAGATCAACACGCCAGATGACCTCGAGCAATACCTGATGCAACAACTCAATATGACATCAAAACAAGTCATGGGTGACTAGACTAGGTGATCTCCTCAATTTGATTGTCAGTTTTCGTGCTAGTTTAACCCCAATTAGATATCATATCAGCTTATCCTCAACTTGATGTTAGCTTAACCTGAATCTATACAAATGTTTAACAGATGTGTTTGTAAACATTTATGATAGGTGTATGTGAACTTTTGCAACAACGCAATCAGCAATTTTTACCTCCCAATGTTACTGTGATTTTTTTTCATTTTTTACAACTAAAGTTTTTTTATTACGCGTAAACCATATTAGCTGATTATATCATTGTCATTAGGTGATCCCCTAAATTCCCTAGACTAGGTGATCCCCTAAATTAGTCAATTTCATTTTCATCCCCTAAATATGTCAATTTCGTATTAATTTAACCTCAATTAGGTATCATGTCAGTAAACCTCAACGTGATGCTCGTTCAACCTGAATCTATACAAGTGTATAACAGATGTGCTTGTAAACATTTATGACAGCTGTGTGTGAACTTTTGAAACAACGCAATCAACAATTTTTTACCTCCCAATGTTACTGTGAATTTTTTCTCTTCTTAACCACTTAAGTATTATTACGCGTAAACCATATTAGCTGATTATATCATTGTCGTTGTAATCTTCTTATAATCTGATAATCGCTTCTGCCCTCCACTGCCATCGTACAACCATATTAGCTGATTATATCATTGTCGTTGTAATCTTCTTATAATCTGATTATATCATTGTCGTTGTAATTTTCTTATAATCTGATTATATCATTGTCATTATAATCTATCAGCAATTTTTCACTTACCAATATTACTGTGAATTCTTCCTTATTTACCACTACAGTTATTATTACGCGTAAACCATATTAGCTGCTTGTATCATTGTCATCATAATCTTTAAAACTTATTCCCTCTTGTATGTGAACTTATGAAAACGCCCTCAGCAATCTGTTTGCACCAATGTAGTGATATCGAACTCCAATATTATAACAAATAAATAATAGATGTGTGTGTAAACATCTATGACAACTGTGTGTCACATTTTGTAACATCGCAATTAGTAATTTTTCACCAACCAATGTTACTGTGAAATCTTCTCTATTTACCACTACAGTTATTATTACGCGTAAACCATATTAGCTGATTGTATCATTGTCGTCATAATCTTTAGAAATTTATTACCTGTTGTATGTGAACTTGCGAAAACGCCCTTAGCAATCTGTTTGCACCAATGTTGTGATATTGAACTCCATTATCACTCGCTCATGGACTGAGTTTGTGTGTACTCACGAAATCGCGCTAGATTTTTCTTTTTTACTCTATTCTCTCTTACTTAATAAGCTACTTTTTAGACTGAAATATCCCTGTAAGCTTGACTCTGTATTTCGTCTTAAGCTCTATAGTACCTAATTCTTACTTTTACTTATTTTAAATGACTGATCACCCTGTAATATTTGAGGAAATCGATCCAGATTTCAATCATTTGAACAGAATATATCCAAACCTAAACAACTCTCAAGAGTGTAGGTATACTAATATATCAGAATTCAACGAAACTATACGAATAACTGATCGAGATTTCTTACTCCTGTGTTGGAACTGTAGGTCACTCTATCCAAAATTGGAAGAGATACAATGTACTATTACTGAACTTAAATATAACCTAGACGTGATTAGCTTCACCGAAAGCTGGCTAGATGACTCGACTAAAGACATGATTCGATTTGAAAATTATCATAGTTACCATTCGCTAAGAAAAAACCAGCGGGGCGGAGGCATCAGCACATATATATCTAACCACATAGACTCGAGAACCATAGCAAGTGCAACCATGAATCAGGATCATATAGAATCACTCTTCGTAGAACTTTTTAGAGATGGTAAACGCATTGTGCTTGGAACGGTGTATAGGCCTCCTACAGCCTGTCCTATATCCTTCCTGAATGAATTGAATCGTATTATTTCTCAGTTCAACAGGCCCTTATACAATGACATAATAATATGCGGTGACTTCAATTATGATCTACTGAAACATGAAAGCCATGAACCAATCTCTAATTTCCTAACTACCTTTCAGTCTCAATCCTTCCTTCCGATCATTACAAAGCCTACACGAATAACCTCAGAGTGTGCTACGCTGCTTGACAATATCTTTATGACAGACCCTAGTGATTTTCTTGCTGGAATAATTACTTCTGACTTATCAGATCACTTCCCAGTTTTTCTTATTAAGAAAAATGTCTATATTGCTTGCACCAAGGCACGGGCTGAAACTTACTCATATCGTAAAATAAACGAATCAAATCTTGAAGAAATGCGCACCGTTCTAGAAGAATCAATGCCTACATTGCACATCTCTCAACAAAACAATAATACTACGAGCATTGATGAAGCAGTAGGAAAGTTGACTGAAACTCTAATGACCGCATACAATCAGTGTTGCCCAATTGAAACTCGTACAGTTACCCCGAAAAATAAACATAAGCCCTGGATTACCAGAGACATCGTGATAAATATAAAGAAACGTCAAGCGTACCTAGCCCTCCTTTGCGAAGGACGAATATCTAGAGAAACATATAACCGATTTAGAAACTATGTAACAAACCAGATAAGAACATCAAAAAAGAACTACTTTACGCTCAAGTTTACTCAATTCAAAACTGACGTTAAAAAGATTTGGCATCTCCTTAACACCTGCTGTAAACCGAATAATGCCGATAAAAAGAAAATTGAATATGTTGTTCAAGATAATGTAAAATATCATGAGAAGAAAGAAATTGCTAATCTCTATGACAACTTCTCCGTAAACGTAGGGAAAACAATAGCTGATGGTATTCCAAGTGAACCTACTGATCACCTGGAATTTATGGATCATATTCGAGAACCCAACTCCTTTTTCTTTACGCCTACAAACTCCTCCGATGTAATTACGTGCATAAACAACATGAAAAATAAATCGAGTGGATAACAAACGTTTCCGACTAAAGTACTTAAAGTTATTGCTGACATTGTAGCCCCACTGATATCAAATATTATTAACCAGTCTCTCTTACTAGGCACTTTCCCGAACTCCCTCAAAGTTGCTAGAGTAACCCCTATCTTTAAAAGTGGTGAAAAAACCTGTGTAAACAATTATCGACCTATCTCCATTCTACCAATTATTAGCAAAGTATTCGAAAAGATTGTGTATAAAAAAGTGTACTCTTATTTTGAACAAAAATCATTTCTTTACGATAAACAATACGGTTTTCGCTCTAAAAAATCAACAACACAGGCTATATTAAATCATTTACAATTCCTCTATTCTAATATAGATGAAGGAAAGCCTGTCTTCTCTGTATTTCTTGACTTCCGAAAAGCATTTGATTGTGTGGACCATGAAATACTATTATCGAAACTACACTGTTATGGCATTCGAGGGATTGCCCATGATTGGTTCAGATCATACCTAACAAATCGGAAGCAATACGTTGTCATTGACGACGCAAAATCAGACCCACAGACAATTAGCCATGGAGTTCCACAAGGATCTGTTCTCGGGCCTCTCTTGTTTCTGATTTTTATCAATGATATTGTAAAATCTACATCATTCTTCAAATTCATACTTTTTGCCGATGACAGTACGCTTTCTGCGATCCTTCCGAACCAAAATCCTGCTATGATTGTGGAGAGTATAAATACTGAACTTCACAAGGTTTCATCGTGGCTCAAAGCTAATAAAATAAGCCTAAATATCGATAAAACAAATTATATTACTTTCTCATACAAGAAAGATGTATCTCTCCCATGCATTAAAATTGGCGAAGGTGAAATCGAAGAAACCAACTCATGTAAGTTTCTGGGCATCATAATAGATAAACATCTGACCTTCAAAGAGCACATCACTCATATTAGTTCTAAATTATCAAAATCCATCGGAATCCTAAATAAAGTTAAAAATTTTCTGCCTGAAACAGCTTTACAAATGCTCTACCGAACGCTCATTTCTCCATTCTTGCAATACGGAATAGAAGCATGGCACGGAACTGATAAAAATAAAACCAACAAAATTTTTACTCTGCAGAAAAGGGCTGTCAGAGCGGTAAAGAACCTAGAATATAATGCTCACACAAATGATTCTTTCAAAAATTTACAAATACTTAAACTTTCGGATCTATACAAAATCTCCATCTGTAATTTCATTTACAAAACATTAAGAAATGATGGCGACAATAGCCTAAGACAATTATTGACTGCGCAAACTGGTCATCACGACCATTTAACCCGAAATAGAAGTAAATTCATGCTTCCTTATTATTCAAAGGCCAGGTCGCAACACAGTATTCTCTTCGTTGGAACCAAAACTTGGAACTCTATACCTGCAGAGATCCGTGAATGTAATTCGTACAAAGTATTCAAAAGAAATCTTGAGTCTCACTTCCTATCAGAATACTAGTAGTGTAAGATCACCGTGTCGAAATCTTGACTCCTACATGTAACTAATGATAATGTCATAATGTAACTTGCCTTGTGTACCATAACCAATCTTCTCTCTGCTCTTGAATCGTTTTATCGAACATACTGTTAAATATAGCCGACTTGTAAAATATCGAGTTAATCATCTCAATGATCAGTCTAATGCGAAACTAGGTTAAGTGAACTAGGTTAAACTTTTGTACACCCTAGAATAGCGTGATGGTAGGATGCCCTAGAAGTCGCTGAACTTATTCGGGCCCACAGGTAGCTATACTCAAATTTGACCATTGTACTAGACTTAAGTAAAACTCTACCTCTGTATCACCTACCTCTGTATCTCCTGTGGTAAATAAATTGTAAATTGTAAATTGTAAATTGTAAATTGTAAAATTGTAAATTGAGTACAGAAGGTATCTCTACAGCGCACAAAGGAGTACAGAAGGTATCTCTACAGCGCACAAAGGAGTACAGAAGGTATCTCTACAGTGCACAAAGGAGTACAGAAGGTATCTCTACAGCGCACAAAGGAGTACAGAAGGTATCTCTACAGCGCACAAAGGAGTACAGGAAATATCTCTAGAACGTACAAAGGAGTACACGAGGTATCTCTACAGCGTACAAAGGAGTACAGAAGGTATCTCTACAGCGCACAAAGGAGTACAGAAGGTATCTCTACAGCGCACAAAGGAGTACAGAAGGTATCTCTACAGCGCACAAAGGAGTACAGAAGGTATCTCTACAGCGCACAAAGGAGTACAGGAAATATCTCTAGAAGGTACGAAGGAGTACACGAGGTATCTCTACAGTGTACAAAGGAGTACAGAAGGTATCTCTACAGCGCACAAAGGAGTACAGAAGGTATCTCTACAGCGCACAAAGGAGTACAGAAGGTATCTCTACAGCGCACAAAGGAGTACAGAAGGTATCTCTCCAGCGCACAAAGGAGTACAGGAAATATCTCTAGAACGTACAAAGGAGTACACGAGGTATCTCTACAGCGTACAAAGGAGTACAGAAGGTATCTCTACAGCGCACAAAGGAGTACAGGAAATATCTCTAGAACGTACAAAGGAGTACACGAGGTATCTCTACAGCGTACAAAGGAGTACAGAAGGTATCTCTACAGCGCACAAAGGAGTACAGAAGGTATCTCTACAGCGCACAAAGGAGTACACGAGGTATCTCTACAGCGCACAAAGGAGTACAGAAGGTATCTCTACAGCGCACAAAGGAGTACAGAAGGTATCTCTACAGCGCACAAAGGAGTACAGAAAATATCTCTAGAACGTACAAAGGAGTACACGAGGTATCTCTACAGCGTACAAAGGAGTACAGAAGGTATCTCTACAGCGCACAAAGGAGTACAGAAGGTATCTCTACAGCGCACAAAGGAGAACAGAAGGTATCTCTACAGCGCACAAAGGACTACAGAAGGTATCTCTACAGCGCACAAAGGAGTACAGAAGGTATCTCTACAGCACACAAAGGAGTACAGGAAATATCTCTAGAACGTACAAAGGAGTACACGAGGTATCTCTACAGCGTACAAAGGAGTACAGAAGGTATCTCTACAGCGCACAAAGGAGTACAGAAGGTATCTCTACAGCGCACAAAGGAGTACAGAAGGTATCTCTACAGCGCACAAAGGAGTACAGAAGGTATCTCTACAACGCACAAAGGAGTACAGAAGGTATCTCTACAGCGCACAAAGGAGTACAGAAGGTATCTCTACAGCGCACAAAGGAGAACAGAAGGTCTCTCTACAGCGCACAAAGGAGTACTGGAAATATCTCTAGAACGTACAAAGGAGAACACGAGGTATCTCCACAGCGTACAAAGGAGTACAGAAGGTATCTCTACAGCGCACAAAGGAGTACAGAAGGTATCTCTACAGCGCACAAAGGAGTACAGAAGGTATCTCTACAGCGCACAAAGGAGTACAGAAGGTATCTCTACAGCGCACAAAGAAGTACAGGAAATATATCTAGAACGTACAAATGAGTACACGAGGTATCTCTACAGCGTACAAAGGAGTACAGAAGGTATCTCTACAGCGCACAAAGGAGTACAGAAGGTATCTCTACAGCGCACAGAGGAGTACAGAAGGTATCTCTACAGCGCACAAAGGAGTACAGAAGGTATCTCTACAGCGCACAAAGGAGTACAGGAAATATCTCTAGAACGTACAAAGGAGTAAAGAAGGTATCTCTACAGCGCACAAAGGAGTACAGAAGGTATCTCTACAGCGCACAAAGGAGTACAGAAGGTATCTCTACAGCGCACAAAGGAGTACACGAGGTATCTCTACAGCGTACAAAGGAGTACAGAAGGTATCTCTACAGCGCACAAAGGAGTACAGAAGGTATCTCTACAGCGCACAAAGGAGTACAGAAGGTATCTCTACAGCGCACAAAGGAGTACAGGAAAAATCTCTAGAACGTACAAAGGAGTACAGAAGGTATCTCTACAGCGCACAAAGGAGTACAGAAGGTATCTCTACAGCGCACAAAGGAGTACAGAAGGTATCTCTACAGCGCACAAAGGAGTACAGGAAATATCTCTAGAACGTACAAAAGAGTACACGAGGTATCTCTACAGCGTACAAAGGAGTACAGAAGGTATCTCTACAGCGCACAAAGGAGTACAGAAGGTATCTCTACAGCGCACAAAGGAGTACAGAAGGTATCTCTACAGCGCACAAAGGAGTACACGAGGTATCTCTACAGCGCACAAATTAGTACAGAAGGTATCTCTACAGCGCACAAAGGAGTACAGGAAATATCTCTAGAACGTACAAAGGAGTACACGAGGTATCTCTACAGCATACAAAGGAGTACAGAAGGTATCTCTACAGCGCACAAAGGAGTACAGAAGGTATCTCTACAGCGCACAAAGGAGTACAGAAGGTATCTCTACAGCGCACAAAGGAGTACAGAAGGTATCTCTACAGCGCACAAAGGAGTACAGGAAATATCTCTAGAACGTACAAAGGAGTACACGAGGTATCTCTACAGCGTACAAAGGAGTACAGAAGGTATCTCTACAGCGCACAAAGGAGTACAGAAGATATCTCTACAGCGCACAAAGGAGTACACGAGGTATCTCTACAGCGCACAAAGGAGTACAGAAGGTAACTCTACAGCGCACAAAGGAGTACAGAAGGTATCTCTACAGCGCACAAAGACGTACAGGAAATATCTCTAGAACGTACAAAGGAGTACACGAGGTATCTCTACAGCGTACAAAGGAGTACAGAAGGTATCTCTACAGCGCACAAAGGAGTACAGAAGGTATCTCTACAGCGCACAAAGGAGTACAGAAGGTATCTCTACAGCGCACAAAGGAGTACAGAAGGTATCTCTACAGCGCACAAAGGAGTACAGAAGGTATCTCTAGAGCGCACAAAGGAGTACAGGAATTATCTCTAGAACGTACAAAGGAGTACAGAAGGTATCTCTACAGCGCACAAAGGAGTACAGAAGGTATCTCTACAGCGCACAAAGGAGTACACGAGGTATCTCTACAGCGTACAAAGGAGTACAGAAGGTATCTCTACAGCGCACAAAGGAGTACAGAAGGTATCTCTACAGCGCACAAAGACGTACAGGAAATATCTCTAGAACGTACAAAGGAGTACACGAGGTATCTCTACAGCGTACAAAGGAGTACAGAAGGTATCTCGACAGCGCACAAAGGAGTACGGAAGGTATCTCTACAGCGCACAAAGGAGTACAGAAGGTATCTCTACAGCGCACAAAGGAGTACAGAAGGTATCTCTACAGCGCACAAAGGAGTACAGAAGGTATCTCTACAGCGCACAAAGGAGTACAGGAAATATCTCTAGAACGTACAAAGGAGTACAGAAGGTATCTCTACAGCGCACAAAGGAGTACAGAAGGTATCTCTACAGCGCACAAAGGAGTACACGAGGTATCTCTACAGCGTACAAAGGAGTACAGAAGGTATCTCTACAGCGCACAAAGGAGTACAGAAGGTATCTCTACAGCGCACAAAGGAGTACAGAAGGTATCTCTACAGCGCACAAAGGAGTACAGGAAATATCTCTAGAACGTACAAAGAAGTACAGCAAGTATCTCTACAGCGCACAAAGGAGTACAGAAGGTATCTCTACAGCGCACAAAGGAGTACAGAAGGTATCTCAATAGCGCACAAAGGAGTACAGAAGGTATCTCTACAGCGCACAAAGGAGTACAGGAAATATCTCTAGAACGTACAAAGGAGTACACGAGGTATCTCTACAGCGTACAAAGGAGTACAGAAGGTATCTCTACAGCGCATAAAGGAGTACAGAAGGTATCTCTACAGCGCACAAAGGAGTACAGAAGGTATCTCTTAAGCGCACAAAGGAGTACAGAAGGTATCTCTACAGCGCACAAAGGAGTACAGGAAATATCTCTAGAACGTACAAAGGAGTACACGAGGTATCTCTACAGCGTACAAAGGAGTACAGAAGGTATCTCTACAGCGCACAAAGGAGTACAGAAGGTATTTCTTCAGCGCACAAAGGAGTACAGAAGGTATCTCTACAGCGCACAAAGGAGTACAGAAAGTATCTCTACAGCGCACAAAGGAGTACAGGAAATCTCTCTAGAACGTACAAAGGAGTGCACGAGGTATCTCTACAGCGTACAAAGGAGTACAGAAGGTATCTCTACAGCGCACAAAG
The DNA here is from genome assembly GCA_030386875.1 of Morinoia aosen. Lineage (NCBI taxonomy): Eukaryota > Metazoa > Arthropoda > Malacostraca > Amphipoda > Talitridae > Morinoia > Morinoia aosen. The sequence goes on along the minus strand of CM059576.1, from coordinate 54,491,528 downwards.
GAGTACAGAAGTTATCTCTACAGCGCACAAAGGAGTACAGAAGGTATCTCTACAGCGCACAAAGGAGTACAGAAGGTATCTCTACAGCGCACAAAGGAGTACAGAAGGTATCTCTACAGCGCACAAAGGAGTACAGAAGGTATCTCTACAGCGCACAAAGGAGTACAGGAAATATCTCTAGAACGTAAAAAGGAGTACAGAAGGTATCTATACAGCGCACAAAGGAGTACAGAAGGTATCTCTACAGCGCACAAAGGAGTACAGAAGGTATCTCTACAGCGCACAAAGGAGTACAGGAAATATCTCTAGAACGTACAAAGGAGTACACGAGGTATCTCTACAGCGTACAAAGGAGTACACGAGGTATCTCTACAGCGCACAAAGGAGTACAGAAGGTATCTCTACAGCGCACAAAGGAGTACAGAAGGTATCTCTACAGCGCACAAAGGAGTACAGAAGGTATCTCTACAGCGCACAAAGGAGTACAGGAAATATCTCTAGAACGTACAAAGAAGTACACGAGGTATCTCTACAGCGTACAAAGGAGTACAGAAGGTATCTCTACAGCGCACAAAGGAGTACACAAGGTATCTCTACAGCGCACAAAGGAGTACAGAAGGTATCTCTACAGCGCACAAAGGAGTACAGAAGGTATCTCTACAGCGCACAAAGGAGTACAGGAAATATCTCTAGAACGTACAAAGGAGTACAGAAGGTATCTCTACAGCGCACAAAGGAGTACAGAAGGTATCTCTACACGCACAAAGGAGTACAGAAGGTATCTCTACAGCGCACAAAGGAGTACAGAAGGTATCTCTACAGCGCACAAAGGAGTACAGGAAATATCTCTAGAACGTACAAAGGAGTACACGAGGTATCTCTACAGCGTACAAAGGAGTACAGAAGGTATCTCTACAGCGCACAAAGGAGTACAGAAGGTATCTCTACAGCGCACAAAGGAGTACAGAAGGTATCTCTACAGCACACAAAGGAGTACAGAAGGAATCTCTACAGTGCACAAAGGAGTACAGGAAATATCTCTAGAACGTACAAAGGAGTACACGAGGTATCTCTACAGCGTACAAAGGAGTACAGAAGGTATCTCTACAGCGCACAAAGGAGTACAGAAGGTATCTCTACAGCGCACAAAGGAGTACAGAAGGTATCTCTACAGCGCACAAAGAAGTACAGAAGGTATCTCTACAGCGCACAAAGGAGTACAGAAGGTATCTCTAAAGCGCACAAAGGAGTACAGGAAATATCTCTAGAACGTACAAAGGAGTACACGAGGTATCTCTACAGCGTACAAAGGAGTACAGAAGGTATCTCTACAGCGCACAAAGGAGTACAGAAGGTATCTCTACAGTGCACAAAGGAGTACAGAAGGTATCTCTACAGCGCACAAAGGAGTACAGAAGGTATCTCTACAGCGCACAAAGGAGTACAGAAGGTATCTCTACAGCGCACAAAGGAGTACAGAAGGTATCTCTTCAGCGCACAAAGGAGTACAGAAGGTATCTCTACAACGCACAAAGGAGTACAGGAAATATCTCTAGAACGTACAAAGGAGTACACGAGGTATCTCTACAGCGTACAAAGGAGTACAGAAGGTATCTGTACAGCGCACAAAGGAGTACAGAAGGTATCTCTACAGCGCACAAAGGAGTACAGAAGGTATCTCTACAGCGCACAAAGGAGTACAGAAGGTATCTCTACAGCGCACAAAGGAGTACAGGAAATATCTCTAGAACGTACAAAGGAGTACACGAGGTATCTCTACAGCGTACAAAGGAGTACAGAAGGTATCTCTACAGCGCACAAAGGAGTACAGAAGGTATCTCTACTGCGCACAAAGGAGTACAGAAGGTATCTCTAGAGCGCACAAAGGAGTACAGAAGGTATCTCTACAGCGCACAAAGGAGTACAAAAGGTATCTCTACAGCGCATAAAGAAGTACAGGAAATATCTCTAGAACGTACAAAGGAGTACACGAGGTATCTCTACAGCGTACAAAGGAGTACAGAAGGTATCTCTTCAGCGCACAAAGGAGTACAGAAGGTATCTCTACAGCGCACAAAGGAGTACAGAAGGTATCTCTACAGCGCACAAAGGAGTACAGGAAATATCTCTAGAACGTACAAAGGAGTACACGAGGTATCTCTACAGCGTACAAAGGAGTACAGAAGGTATCTCTACAGCGCACAAAGGAGTACAGAAGGTATCTCTACAGCGCACAAAGGAGTACAGAAGGTATCTCTACAGCGCACAAAGGAGTACAGGAAATATCTCTAGAACGTACAAAGGAGTACACGAGGTATCTCTACAGCGTACAAAGGAGTACAGAAGGTATCTCTACAGCGCACAAAGGAGTACAGAAGGTATCTCTACAGCGCACAAAGGAGTACAGAAGGTATCTCTACAACGCCCAAAGGAGTACAGAAGGTATCTCAACAGCGCACAAAGGAGTACAGAAGGTATCTCTACAGCGCACAAAGGAGTACAGGAAATATCTCTAGAACGTACAAAGGAGTACAGAAGGTATCTCTACAGCGCACAAAGTAGTACAGAAGGTATCTCTACAGCGCACAAAGGAGTACAAAAGGTATCTCTACAGCGCACAAAGGAGTACAGAAGGTATCTCTACAGCGCACAAAGGAGTACAGAAGGTATCTCTACAGCGCACAAAGGAGTACAGAAGGTATCTCTACAGCGCACAAAGGAGTACAGGAAATATCTCTAGAACGTACAAAGGAGTACACGAGGTATCTCTACAGCGCTGTAGAGATACCTTCTGTACTCCTTTGTGCGCTGTAGAGATACCTTCTGTACTCCTTCGTGCGCTGTAGAGATACCTTCTGTACTCCTTTGTACGCTGTAGAGATACCTCGTGTGCTCCTTTGTACGTTCTAGAGATATTTCCTGTACTCCTTTGTGCGCTGTAGAGATACCTTCTGTACTCCTTTGTGCGCTGTAGAGATACCTTCTGTGCTCCTTTGTGCGCTGTAGAGATACCTCCTGTACTTCTTTGTACGCTGTAGAGATACCTCGTGTACTCCTTTGTACGTTCTAGAGATATTTCCTGTACTCCTTTGTGCGCTGTAGAGATACCTTCTGTACTCCTTTGTGCGCTGTAGAGATACCTTCTGTACTCCTTTGTGCGCTGTAGAGATACCTTCTGTACTCCTTTGTACGCTGTAGAAATACCTCGTGTACTCCTTTGTACGTTCTAAAGATATTTCCTGTACTCCTTTGTGCGCTGTAGAGATACCTTCTGTACTCCTTTGTGCGCTGTAGAGATACCTTCTGTACTCCTTTGTGCGCTGTAGAGATACCTTCTGTACTCCTTTGTGCGCTGTAGAGATACCTTCTGTACTCCTTTGTGCGCTGTAAAGATACCTTCTGTACTCCTTTGTGCGCTGTAGAGATACCTCGTGTACTCCTTTGTACGTTCTAGAGATATTTCCTGTACTCCTTTGTGCGCTGTAGAGATACCTTCTGTACTCCTTTGTGCGCTGTAGAGATACCTTCTGTACTCCTTTGTGCGCTGTAGAGATACCTTCTGTACTCCTTTGTGCGCTGTAGAGATACCTTCTGTACTCCTTTGTGCGCTGTGGAGATACCTTCTGTACTCCTTTGTGCGCTGTAGAGATACCTTCTGTACTCCTTTGTGCGCTGTAGAGATACCTTCTGTACTCCTTTGTACGCTGTAGAGATACCTCGTGTACTCCTTTGTACGTTCTAAAGATATTTCCTGTACTCTTTTGTGCGCTGTAGAGATCCTTCTGTACTCCTTTGTGCGCTGTAGAGATACCTTCTGTACTCCTTTGTGCGCTGTAGAGATACCTTCTGTACTCCTTTGTGCGCTGTAGAGATACCTTCTGTACTCCTTTGTGCGCTGTAGAATACATTCTGTACTCCTTTGTGCGCTGTAGAGATACCTTCTGTACTCCTTTGTACGCTGTAGTGATACCTCGTGTACTCCTTTGTACGTTCTAGAGATATTTTCTGTACTCCTTCGTGCGCTGTAGAGATACCTTCTGTACTCCTTTGTGCGCTGTAGAGATACCTTCTGTACTCCTTTGTGCGCTGTAGAGATACCTTCTGTACTCCTTTGTGCGCTGTAGAGATACCTTCTGTACTCCTTTGTGCGCTGTAGAGATACCTTATGTACTCCTTTGTGCGCTGAATAGATACCTCGTGTACTCCTTTGTACGTTCTATAGATATTTCCTGTACTCCTTTGTGCGCTGTAGAGATACCTTCTGTACTCCTTTGTGCGCTGTAGAGATACCTTCTGTACTCTTTTGTACGCTGTAGAGATACCTCGTGTACTCCTTTGTGCGCTGTAGAGATACCTTCTGTACTCCTTTGTGCGCTGTAGAGATACCTTCTGTACTCCTTTTTGCGCTGTAGAGATACCTTCTGTACTCCTTTGTGCGCGTGCGCTGTAGAGATACCTTCTGTACTCCTTTGTACGCTGTAGAGATACCTCGTGTACTCCTTTGTACGTTCTAGAGATATTTCCTGTACTCCTTTGTGCGCTGTAGAGATACCTTCTGTACTCCTTTGTGCGCTGTAGAGATACATCGTGTACTCCTTTGTACGTTCTAGAGATATTTCCTGTACTCCTTTGTGCGCTGTAGAGATACCTTCTGTACTCCTTTGTGCGCTGTAGAGATACCTCGTGTACTCCTTTGTACGTTCTAGAGATATTTCCTGTACTCCTTTGTGCGCTGTAGAGATTCCTTCTGTACTCATTTGTGCGCTGTAGAGACACCTTCTGTACTCCTTTGTGCGCTGTAGAGATACCTTCTGTACTCTTTTGTGCGCTGTAGAGATACCTTCTGTACTCCTTTGTGCGCTGTAGAGATACCTTCTGTACTCCTTTGTGCGCTGTAGAGATACCTTCTGTACTCCTTTGTACGCTGTAGAGATACCTCGTGTACTCCTTTGTACGTTCTAGAGATATTTCCTGTACTCCTTTGTGCGCTGTAGAGATACCTTCTGTACTCCTTTGTGCGCTGTAGAGATACCTTCTGTACTCCTTTGTGCGCTGTAGAGATACCTTCTGTACTCCTTTGTGCGCTGTAGAGATACCTTCTGTACTCTTTTGTGCGCTGTAGAGATACCTTCTGTACTCCTTTTTGCGCTGTAGAGATACCTTCTGTACTCCTTTGTACGTTCTAGAGATATTTCCTGTACTCCTTTGTGCGCTGTAGCGATACCTTCTGTACTCCTTTGTGCGCTGTAGAGATACCTTCTGTACTCCTTTGTGCGCTGTAGAGATACCTTCTGTACTCCTTTGTGCGCTGTAGAGATACCTTCTGTACTCCTTTGTGCGCTGTAGAGATACCTTCTGTACTCCTTTGTGCGCTGTAGAGATACCTTCTGTACTCCTTTGTACGCTGTAGAGATTCCTCGTGTACTCCTTTGTACGTTCTAGAGATATTTCCTGTACTCCTTTGTGCGCTGTAGAGATACCTTCTGTACTCCTTTGTGCGCTGTAGAGATACCTTCTGTACTCCTTTGTGCGCTGTAGAGATACCTTCTGCACTCCTTTGTGCGCTGTAGAGATACCTTCTGTACTCCTTTGTGCGCTGTAGAGATACATTCTGTACTCCTTTGTGCGCTGTAGAGATACCTTCTGTACTCCTTTGTACGCTGTAGTGATACCTCGTGTACTCCTTTGTACGTTCTAGAGATATTTCCTGTACTCCTTTGTGCGCTGTAGAGATACCTTCTGTAATCCTTTGTGCGCTGTAGAGATACCTTCATTACTCCTTTGTGCGCTGTAGAGATACCTTCTGTACTCTTTTGTGCGCTGTAGAGATACCTTCTGTACTCCTTTGTGCGCTGTAGAGATACCTTCTGTACTCCTTTGTGCGCTGAAGAGATACCTCGTGTACTCCTTTGTACGTTCTAGAGATATTTCCTGTACTCCTTTGTGCGCTGTAGAGATACCTTCTGTACTCCTTTGTGCGCTGTAGAGATACCTTCTGTACTCTTTTGTACGCTGTAGAGATACCTCGTGTACTCCTTTGTGCGCTGTAGAGATACCTTCTGTACTCCTTTGTGCGCTGTAGAGATACCTTCTGTACTCCTTTGTGCGCTGTAGAGATACCTTCTGTACTCCTTTGTGCGCGTGCGCTGTAGAGATACCTTCTGTACTCCTTTGTGCGCTGTAGAGATACCTTCTGTACTCCTTTGTGCGCTGTAGAGATACCTTCTGTACTCCTTTGTGCGCTGTAGAGATACCTTCTGTACTCCTTTGTGCGCTGTAGAGATACCTTCTGTACTCCTTTGTACGCTGTAGAGATACCTCGTGTACTCCTTTGTACGTTCTAGAGATATTTCCTGTACTCCTTTGTGCGCTGTAGCGATACCTTCTGTACTCCTTTGTGCGCTGTAGAGATACCTTCTGTACTCCTTTGTGCGCTGTAGAGATACCTTCTGTACTCCTTTGTGCGCTGAAGAGATACCTTCTGTACTCCTTTGAGCGCTGTAGAGATACCTTCTGTACTCCTTTGTACGCTGTAGAGATACCTCGTGTACTCCTTTGTACGTTCTAGAGATATTTCCTGTACTCCTTTGTGCGCTGTAGCGATACCTTCTGTACTCCTTTGTGCGCTGTAGAGATACCTTCTGTACTCCTTTGTGCGCTGTAGAGATACCTTCTGTACTCCTTTGTGCGCTGTAGAGATACCTTCTGTACTCCTTTGTGCGCTGTAGAGATACCTTCTGTACTCCTTTGTGCGCTGTAGAGATACCTTCTGTACTCCTTTGTACGCTGTAGAGATACCTCGTGTACTCCTTTGTACGTTCTAAAGATATTTCCTGTACTCTTTTGTGCGCTGTAGAGATCCTTCTGTACTCTTTTGTGCGCTGTAGAGATACCTTCTGTACTCCTTTGTGCGCTGTAGAGATACCTTCTGTACTCCTTTGTGCGCTGTAGAGATACCTTCTGTACTCCTTTGTGCGCTGTAGAGATACATTCTGTACTCCTTTGTGCGCTGTAGAGATACCTTCTGTACTCCTTTGTACGCTGTAGTGATAACTCGTGTACTCCTTTGTACGTTCTAGAGATATTTCCTGTACTCCTTCGTGCGCTGTAGAGATACCTTCTGTACTCCTTTGTGCGCTGTAGAGATACCTTCTGTACTCCTTTGTGCGCTGTAGAGATACCTTCTGTACTCCTTTGTGCGCTGTAGAGATACCTCCTGTACTCCTTTGTGCGCTGTAGAGATACCTTCTGTACTCCTTTGTGCGCTGAAGAGATACCTCGTGTACTCCTTTGTACGTTCTAGAGATATTTCCTGTACTCCTTTGTGCGCTGTAGAGATACCTTCTGTACTCCTTTGTGCGCTGTAGAGATACCTTCTGTACTCTTTTGTACGCTGTAGAGATACCTCGTGTACTCCTTTGTGCGCTGTAGAGATACCTTCTGTACTCCTTTGTGCGCTGTAGAGATACCTTCTGTACTCCTTTGTGCGCTGTAGAGATACCTTCTGTACTCCTTTGTGCGCGTGCGCTGTAGAGATACCTTCTGTACTCCTTTGTACGCTGTAGAGATACCTCGTGTACTCCTTTGTACGTTCTAGAGATATTTCCTGTACTCCTTTGTGCGCTGTAGAGATACCTTCTGTACTCCTTTGTGCGCTGTAGAGATACCTCGTGTACTCCTTTGTACGTTCTAGAGATATTTCCTGTACTCCTTTGTGCGCTGTAGAGATACCTTCTGTACTCCTTTGTGCGCTGTAGAGACACCTTCTGTACTCCTTTGTGCGCTGTAGAGATACCTTCTGTACTCCTTTGTGCGCTGTAGAGATACCTTCTGTACTCCTTTGTGCGCTGTAGAGATACCTTCTGTACTCCTTTGTGCGCTGTAGAGATACCTTCTGTACTCCTTTGTACGCTGTAGAGATACCTCGTGTACTCCTTTGTACGTTCTAGAGATATTTCCTGTACTCCTTTGTGCGCTTTAGAGATACCTTCTGTACTCCTTTGTGCGCTGTAGAGATACCTTCTGTACTCCTTTGTGCGCTGTAGAGATACCTTCTGTACTCCTTTGTGCGCTGTAGAGATACCTTCTGTACTCCTTTGTGCGCTGTAGAGATACCTTCTGTACTCCTTTGTGCGCTGTAGAGATACCTTCTGTACTCCTTTGTGCACTGTAGAGATACCTTCTGTACTCCTTTGTACGCTGTAGAGATACCTCGTGTACTCCTTCGTACGTTCTAGAGATATTTCCTGTACTCCTTTGTGCGCTGTAGAGATACTTCTGTACTCCTTTGTTCGCTGTCGAGATACCTTCTGTACTCCTTTGTGTGCTGTAGAGATACCTTCTATACTCCTGTGTGCGCTGTAGAGATACCTTCTGTACTCCTTTGTGCGCTGTAGAGATACCTTCTGTACTCCTTTGTGCGCTGTAGAGATACCTTCTGTACTCCTTTGTGCGCTGTAGAGATACCTTCTGTACTCCTTTGTGCGCTGTAGAGATACCTTCTGTACTCCTTTGTGCGCTGTAGAGATACCTTCTGTAATCCTTTGTACGCTGTAGAGATACCTCGTGTACTCCTTTGTACGTTCTAGAGATATTTCCTGTACTCCTTTGTGCGCTGTAGAGATACCTTCTGTACTCATTTGTGCGCTGTAGAGATACCTCGTGTACTCCTTTGTACGTTCTAGAGATATTTCCCGTACTCCTTTGTGCGCTGTAGAGATACCTTCTGTACTCCTTTGTGCGCTGTAGAGATACCTTCTGTACTCCTTTGTGCGATGTAGAGATACCTTCTGTACTCCTTTGTGCGCTGTAGAGATACCTTCTGTACTCCTTTGTACGCTGTAGAGATACCTCGTGTACTCCTTTGTACGTTCTAGAGATATTTCCTGTACTCCTTTGTGCGCTGTAGCGATACCTTCTGTACTCCTTTGTGCGCTGTAGAGATACCTTCTGTACTCCTTTGTGCGCTGTAGAGATACCTTCTGTACTCCTTTGTGCGCTGTAGAGATACCTTCTGTACTCCTTTGTGCGCTGTAGAGATACCTTCTGTACTCCTTTGTACGCTGTAGAGATACCTCGTGTAATCCTTTGTACGTTCTAGAGATATTTCCTGTACTCCTTTGTGCGCTGTAGCGATACCTTCTGTACTCCTTTGTGCGCTGTAGAGATACCTTCTGTTCTTCTTTGTGCGCTGTAGAGAGACCTTCTGTACTCCTTTGTGCGCTGTAGAGATACCTTCTGTACTCCTTTGTGCGCTGTAGAGATACCTTCTGTACTCCTTTGTGCGCTGTAGAGATACCTTCTGTACTCCTTTGTACGCTGTAGAGATACCTCGTGTACTCCTTTGTACGTTCTAGAGATATTTCCTGTACTCCTTTGTGCGCTGTAGAGATACCTTCTGTACTCCTTTGTGCGCTGTAGAGATACCTTCTGTACTCCTTTGTGCGCTGTAGAGATACCTTCTGTACTCCTTTGTGCGCTGTAGAGATACCTTCTGTACTCCTTTGTGCGCTGTAGAGATACATTCTGTACTCCTTTGTGCGCTGTAGAGATACCTTCTGTACTCCTTTGTACGCTGTAGTGATACCTCGTGTACTCCTTTGTACGTTCTAGAGATATTTCCTGTACTCCTTTGTGCGCTGTAGAGATACCTTCTGTACTCCTTTGTGCGCTGTAGAGATACCTTCTGTACTCCTTTGTGCGCTGTAGAGATACCTTCTGTAATCCTTTGTGCGCTGTAGAGATACCTCCTGTACTCCTTTGTGCGCTGTAGAGATACCTTCTGTACTCCTTTGTGCGCTGAAGAGATACCTCGTGTACTCCTTTGTACGTTCTAGAGATATTTCCTGTACTCCATTGTGCGCTGTAGAGATACCTTCTGTACTCCTTTGTGCGCTGTAGAGATACCTTCTGTACTCTTTTGTACGCTGTAGAGATACCTCGTGTACTCCTTTGTGCGCTGTAGAGATACCTTCTGTACTCCTTTGTGCGCTGTAGAGATACCTTCTGTACCCCTTTGTGCGCTGCAGAGACACCTTCTGTACTCCTTTGTGCGCGTGCGCTGTAGAGATACCTTCTGTACTCCTTTGTACGCTGTAGAGATACCTCGTGTACTCCTTTGTACGTTCTAGAGATATTTCCTGTACTCCTTTGTGCGCTGTAGAGATACCTTCTGTACTCCTTTGAGCGCTGTAGAGATACCTTCTGTACTCCTTTGTGCTCTGTAGAGATACCTTCTGTACTCCTTTGTGCGCTGTAGAGATACCTTCTGTACTCCTTTGTGCGCTGTAGAGATACCTTCTGTACTCCTTTGTACGCTGTAGAGATACCTCGTGTACTCCTTTGTGCGCTGTAGAGATACCTTCTGTACTCCTTTGTGCGCTGTAGAGATACCTTCTGTACTCCTTTGTGCGCTGTAGAGATACCTTCTGTACTCCTTTGTGCGCGTGCGCTGTAAAGATACCTTCTGTACTCCTTTGTACGCTGTAGAGATACCTCGTGTACTCCTTTGTACGTTCTAGAGATATTTCCTGTACTCCTTTGTGCGCTGTAGAGATACCTTCTGTACTCCTTTGTGCGCTGTAGAGATACCTTCTGTACTCCTTTGTGCTCTGTAGAGATACCTTCTGTACTCCTTTGTGCGCTGTAGAGATACCTTCTGTACTCCTTTGTGCGCTGTAGAGATACCTTCTGTACTCCTTTGTGCGCTGTAGAGATACCTTCTGTACTCCTTTGTGCGCTATAGAGATACCTTCTGTACTCCTTTGTGCGCTGTAGAGATACCTTCTGTACTCCTTTGTGCGCTGTAGAGATACCTCGTGTACTTCTTTGTACGCTGTAGAGACACCTCGTGTACTCCTTTGTACGTTCTAGAGATATTTCCTGTACTCCTTTGTGCGCTGTAGAGATACCTTCTGTACTCCTTTGTGCGCTGTAGAGATACCTTCTGTACTCCTTTGTGCGCTGTAGAGATACCTTCTGTACTCCTTTGTGCGCTGTAGAGATACCTTCTGTACTCCTTTGTGCGCTGTAGAGATACCTTCTGTACTCCTTTGTACGCTGTAGAGATACCTCGTGTACTCCTTTGTACGTTCTAGAGATATTTCCTGTACTCCTTTGTGCGCTGTAGAGATACCTTCTGTACTCCTTTGTGCGCTGTAGAGATACCTTCTGTACTCCTCTGTGCGCTGTAGAGATACCTTCTGTACTCCTTTGTGCGCTGTAGAGATACCTTCTGTACTCCTTTGTACGCTGTAGAGATACCTCGTGTATTCCTTTGTACGTTCTAGAGATATTTCCTGTACTCCTTTGTGCGCTGTAGAGATACCTTCTGTACTCCTTTGTGCGCTGTAGAGATACCTTCTGTACTCCTTTGTGCGCTGTAGAGATACCTTCTGTACTCCTTTGTGCGCTGTAGAGATACCTTCTGTACTCCTTTGTACGCTGTAGAGATACCTCGTGTACTCCTTTGTACGTTCTAGAGATATTTCCTGTACTCCTTTGTGCGCTGTAGAGATACCTTCTGTACTCCTTTGTGCGCTGTAGAGATACCTCGTGTACTCCTTTGTACGTTCTAGAGATATTTCCTGTACTCCTTTGTGCGCTGTAGAGATACCTTCTGTACTCCTTTGTACGCTGTAGAGATACCTCGTGTACTCCTTTGTACGTTCTAGAGATATTTCCTGTACTCCTTTGTGCGCTGTAGAGATACCTTCTGTACTCCTTTGTGCGCTGTAGAGATACCTTCTGTACTCCTTTGTGCGCTGTAGAGATACCTTTTGTACTCCTTTGTGCGCTGTAGAGATACCTTCTGTACTCCTTTGTACGCTGTAGAGATACCTCGTGTACTCCTTTGTACGTTCTAGAGATATTTCCTGTACTCCTTTGTGCGCTGTAGAGATACCTTCTGTACTCCTTTGTGCGCTGTAGAGATACCTCGTGTACTCCTTTGCACGTTCTAGAGATATTTCCTGTACTCCTTTGTGCGCTGTAGAGATACCTTCTTTACTCCTTTGTACGCTGTAGAGATACCTCGTGTACTCCTTTGTACGTTCTAGAGATATTTCCTGTACTCCTTTGTGCGCTGTAGCGATACCTTCTGTACTCCTTTGTGCGCTGTAGAGATACCTTCTGTACTCCTTTGTGCGCTGTAGAGATACCTTCTGTACTCCTTTGTGCGCTGTAGAGATACCTTCTGTACTCCTTTGTGCGCTGTAGAGATACCTTCTGTACTCCTTTGTGCGCTGTAGAGATACCTTCTGTACTCCTTTGTGCGCTGTAGAGATACCTTCTGTACTCCTTTGTACGCTGTAGAGATACCTCGTGTACTCCTTTGTACGTTCTAGAGATATTTCCTGTACTCCTTTGTGCGCTGTAGAGATACCTTCTGTACTCCTTTGTGCGCTGTAGAGATACCTTCTGTACTCCTTTGTGCGCTGTAGAGATACCTTCTGTACTCCTTTGTACGCTGTAGAGATACCTCGTGTACTCCTTTGTGCGCTGTAGAGATACCTTCTGTACTCCTTTGTGCGCTGTAGAGATACCTTCTGTACTCCTTTGTGCGCTGTAGAGATACCTTCTGTACTCCTTTGTGCGCGTGCGCTGTAAAGATACCTTCTGTACTCCTTTGTACGCTGTAGAGATACCTCGTGTACTCCTTTGTACGTTCTAGAGATATTTCCTGTACTCCTTTGTGCGCTGTAGAGATACCTTCTGTACTCCTTTGTGCGCTGTAGAGATACCTTCTGTACTCCTTTGTGCTCTGTAGAGATACCTTCTGTACTCCTTTGTGCGCTGTAGAGATACCTTCTGTACTCCTTTGTGCGCTGTAGAGATACCTTCTGTACTCCTTTGTGCGCTGTAGAGATACCTTCTGTACTCCTTTGTGCGCTATAGAGATACCTTCTGTACTCCTTTGTGCGCTGTAGAGATACCTTCTGTACTCCTTTGTGCGCTGTAGAGATACCTCGTGTACTTCTTTGTACGCTGTAGAGACACCTCGTGTACTCCTTTGAACGTTCTAGAGATATTTCCTGTACTCCTTTGTGCGCTGTAGAGATACCTTCTGTACTCCTTTGTGCGCTGTAGAGATACCTTCTGTACTCCTTTGTGCGCTGTAGAGATACCTTCTGTACTCCTTTGTGCGCTGTAGAGATACCTTCTGTACTCCTTTGTGCGCTGTAGAGATACCTTCTGTACTCCTTTGTGCGCTGTAGAGATACCTTCTGTACTCCTTTGTGCGCTGTAGAGATACCTTCTGTACTCCTTTGTGCGCTGTAGAGATACCTTCTGTACTCCTTTGTGCGCTGTAGAGATACCTTCTGTACTCCTTTGTACGCTGTAGAGATACCTCGTGTACTCCTTTGTACGTTCTAGAGATATTTCCTGTACTCCTTTGTGCGCTGTAGAGATACCTTCTGTACTCCTTTGTGCGCTGTAGAGATACCTTCTGTACTCCTTTGTGCGCTGTAGAGATACCTTCTGTACTCCTTTGTGCGCTGTAGAGATACCTTCTGTACTCCTTTGTGCGCTGTAGAGATGCCTTTTGTACTCCTTTGTGCGCTGTAGAGATACCTTCTGTACTCCTTTGTACGCTGTAGAGATACCTCGTGTACTCCTTTGTACGTTCTAGAGATATTTCCTGTACTCCTTTGTGCGCTGTAGAGATACCTTCTGTACTCCTTTGTGCGCTGTAGAGATACCTTCTGTACTCCTTTGTGCGCTGTAGAGATACCTTCTGTACTCCTTTGTGCGCTGTAGAGATACCTTCTGTACTCCTTTGTGCGCTGTAGAGATACCTTCTGTACTCCTTTGTGCACTGTAGAGATACCTTCTGTACTCCTTTGTACGCTGTAGAGATACCTCGTGTACTCCTTCGTACGTTCTAGAGATATTTCCTGTACTCCTTTGTGCGCTGTAGAGATACTTCTGTACTCCTTTGTGCGCTGTCGAGATACCTTCTGTACTCCTTTGTGCGCTGTAGAGATACCTTCTGTACTCCTTTGTGCGCTGTAGAGATACCTTCTGTACTCCTTTGTGCGCTGTAGAGATACCTTCTGTACTCCTTTGTGCGCTGTAGAGATACCTTCTGTACTCCTTTGTGCGCTGTAGAGATACCTTCTGTACTCCTTTGTACGCTGTAGAGATACCTCGTGTACTCCTTTGTACGTTCTAGAGATATTTCCTGTACTCCTTTGTGCGCTGTAGAGATACCTTCTGTACTCCTTTGTGCGCTGTAGAGATACCTTCTGTACTCCTTTGTGCGCTGTAGAGATACCTTCTGTACTCCTTTGTGCGCTGTAGAGATACCTTCTGTACTCCTTTGTGCGCTGTAGAGATACCTTCTGTACTCCTTTGTGCGCTGTAGAGATACCTTCTGTACTCCTTTGTGCGCTGTAGAGATACCTTCTGTACTCCTTTGTACGCTGTAGAGATACCTCGTGTACTCCTTTGTACGTTCTAGAGATATTTCCTGTACTCCTTTGTGCGCTGTAGAGATACCTTCTGTACTCCTTTGTGCGCTGTAGAGATACCTTCTGTACTCCTCTGTGCGCTGTAGAGATACCTTCTGTACTCCTTTGTGCGCTGTAGAGATACCTTCTGTACTCCTTTGTACGCTGTAGAGATACCTCGTGTACTCCTTTGTACGTTCTAGAGATATTTCCTGTACTCCTTTGTGCGCTGTAGAGATACCTTCTGTACTCCTTTGTGCGCTGTAGAGATACCTTCTGTACTCCTTTGTGCGCTGTAGAGATACCTTCTGTACTCCTTTGTGCGCTGTAGAGATACCTTCTGTACTCCTTTGTACGCTGTAGAGATACCTCGTGTACTCCTTTGTACGTTCTAGAGATATTTCCTGTACTCCTTTGTGCGCTGTAGAGATACCTTCTGTACTCCTTTGTGCGCTGTAGAGATACCTCGTGTACTCCTTTGTACGTTCTAGAGATATTTCCTGTACTCCTTTGTGCGCTGTAGAGATACCTTCTGTACTCCTTTGTACGCTGTAGAGATACCTCGTGTACTCCTTTGTACGTTCTAGAGATATTTCCTGTACTCCTTTGTGCGCTGTAGAGATACCTTCTGTACTCCTTTGTGCGCTGTAGAGATACCTTCTGTACTCCTTTGTGCGCTGTAGAGATACCTTTTGAACTCCTTTGTGCGCTGTAGAGATACCTTCTGTACTCCTTTGTACGCTGTAGAGATACCTCGTGTACTCCTTTGTACGTTCTAGAGATATTTCCTGTACTCCTTTGTGCGCTGTAGAGATACCTTCTGTACTCCTTTGTGCGCTGTAGAGATACCTCGTGTACTCCTTTGCACGTTCTAGAGATATTTCCTGTACTCCTTTGTGCGCTGTAGAGATACCTTCTTTACTCCTTTGTACGCTGTAGAGATACCTCGTGTACTCCTTTGTACGTTCTAGAGATATTTCCTGTACTCCTTTGTGCGCTGTAGCGATACCTTCTGTACTCCTTTGTGCGCTGTAGAGATACCTTCTGTACTCCTTTGTGCGCTGTAGAGATACCTTCTGTACTCCTTTGTGCGCTGTAGAGATACCTTCTGTACTCCTTTGTACGCTGTAGAGATACCTCGTGTACTCCTTTGTGCGCTGTAGAGATACCTTCTGTACTCCTTTGTGCGCTGTAGAGATACCTTCTGTACTCCTTTGTGCGCTGTAGAGATACCTTCTGTACTCCTTTGTGCGCGTGCGCTGTAAAGATACCTTCTGTACTCCTTTGTACGCTGTAGAGATACCTCGTGTACTCCTTTGTACGTTCTAGAGATATTTCCTGTACTCCTTTGTGCGCTGTAGAGATACCTTCTGTACTCCTTTGTGCGCTGTAGAGATACCTTCTGTACTCCTTTGTGCTCTGTAGAGATACCTTCTGTACTCCTTTGTGCGCTGTAGAGATACCTTCTGTACTCCTTTGTGCGCTGTAGAGATACCTTCTGTACTCCTTTGTGCGCTGTAGAGATACCTTCTGTACTCCTTTGTGCGCTATAGAGATACCTTCTGTACTCCTTTGTGCGCTGTAGAGATACCTTCTGTACTCCTTTGTGCGCTGTAGAGATACCTCGTGTACTTCTTTGTACGCTGTAGAGACACCTCGTGTACTCCTTTGTACGTTCTAGAGATATTTCCTGTACTCCTTTGTGCGCTGTAGAGATACCTTCTGTACTCCTTTGTGCGCTGTAGAGATACCTTCTGTACTCCTTTGTGCGCTGTAGAGATACCTTCTGTACTCCTTTGTGCGCTGTAGAGATACCTTCTGTACTCCTTTGTGCGCTGTAGAGATACCTTCTGTACTCCTTTGTGCGCTGTAGAGATACCTTCTGTACTCCTTTGTGCGCTGTAGAGATACCTTCTGTACTCCTTTGTGCGCTGTAGAGATACCTTCTGTACTCCTTTGTGCGCTGTAGAGATACCTTCTGTACTCCTTTGTACGCTGTAGAGATACCTCGTGTACTCCTTTGTACGTTCTAGAGATATTTCCTGTACTCCTTTGTGCGCTGTAGAGATACCTTCTGTACTCCTTTGTGCGCTGTAGAGATACCTTCTGTACTCCTTTGTGCGCTGTAGAGATACCTTCTGTACTCCTTTGTGCGCTGTAGAGATACCTTCTGTACTCCTTTGTGCGCTGTAGAGATGCCTTTTGTACTCCTTTGTGCGCTGAAGAGATACCTTCTGTACTCCTTTGTACGCTGTAGAGATACCTCGTGTATTCCTTTGTACGTTCTAGAGATATTTCCTGTACTCCTTTGTGCGCTGTAGAGATACCTTCTGTACTCCTTTGTGCGCTGTAAAGATACCTTCTGTACTCCTTCGTGCGCTGTAGAGATACCTTCTGTACTCCTTTGTGCGCTGTAGAGATACCTTCTGTACTCCTTTGTGCGCTGTAGAGATACCTTCTGTACTCCTTTGTGCACTGTAGAGATACCTTCTGTACTCCTTTGTACGCTGTAGAGATACCTCGTGTACTCCTTCGTACGTTCTAGAGATATTTCCTGTACTCCTTTGTGCGCTGTAGAGACACTTCTGTACTCCTTTGTGCGCTGTCGAGATACCTTCTGTACTCCTTTGTGCGCTGTAGAGATACCTTCTGTACTCCTTTGTGCGCTGTAGAGATACCTTCTGTACTCCTTTGTGCGCTGTAGAGATACCTTCTGTACTCCTTTGTGCGCTGTAGAGATACCTTCTGTACTCCTTTGTGCGCCGTAGAGATACCTTCTGTACTCCTTTGTACGCTGTAGAGATACCTCGTGTACTCCTTTGTACGTTCTAGAGATATTTCCTGTACTCCTTTGTGCGCTGTAGAGATACCTTCTGTACTCCTTTGTGCGCTGTAGAGATACCTTCTGTACTCCTTTGTGCGCTGTAGAGATACCTTCTGTACTCCTTTGTGCGCTGTAGAGATACCTTCTGTACTCCTTTGTACGCTGTAGAGATACCTCGTTTACTCCTTTGTACGTTCTAGATATATTTCCTGTACTCCTCTGTGCGCTGTAGAGATACCTTCTGTACTCCTTTGTGCGCTGTAGAGATACCTTCTGTACTCCTTTGTGCGCTGTAGAGATACCTTCTGTACTCCTTTGTGCGCTGTAGAGATACCTTCTGTACTCCTTTGTACGCTGTAGAGATACCTCGTGTACTCCTTTGTACGTTCTAGAGATATTTCCTTTACTCCTTTGTGCGCTGTAGAGATACCTTCTGTACTCCTTTGTGCGCTGTAGAGATACCTCGTGTACTCCTTTGTACGTTCTAGAGATATTTCCTGTACTCCTTTGTGCGCTGTAGAGATACCTTCTGTACTCCTTTGTGCGCTGTAGAAATATCTTCTGTACTCCTTTGTGCGCTGTAGAGATACCTTCTGTACTCCTTTGTGCGCTGTAGAGATACCTTCTGTACTCCTTTGTACGCTGTAGAGATACCTCGTGTACTCCTTTGTACGTTCTAGAGATATTTCCTGTACTCCTTTGTGCGCTGTAGAGATACCTTCTGTACTCCTTTGTGCGCTGTAGAGATACCTTCTGTACTCCTTTGTGCGCTGTAGAGATACCCTCTGTACTCCTTTGTGCGCTGTAGAGATACCTTCTGTACTCCTTTTTACGTTCTAGAGATATTTCCTGTACTCCTTTGTGCGCTGTAGAGATACCTTCTGTACTCATTTGTGCGCTGTAGAGATACCTTCTGTACTCCTTTGTGCGCTGTAGAGATACCTTCTGTACTCCTTTGTGCGCTGTAGAGATACATTCTGTACTCCTTTGTGCGCTGTAGAGATACCTTCTGTACTCCTTTGTACGCTGTAGTGATACCTCGTGTACTCCTTTGTACGTTCTAGAGATATTTCCTGTACTCCTTTGTGCGCTGTAGAGATACCTTCTGTACTCCTTTGTGCGCTGTAGAGATACCTTCTGTACTCCTTTGTGCGCTGTAGAGATACCTTCTGTACTCCTTAGTGCGCTGTAGAGATACCTTCTGTACTCCTTTGTGCGCTGTAGAGATACCTTCTGTACTCCTTTGTGCGCTGAAGAGATACCTCGTGTACTCCTTTGTACGTTCTAGAGATATTTCCTGTACTCCATTGTGCGCTGTAGAGATACCTTCTGTACTCCTTTGTGCGCTGTAGAGATACTTTCTGTACTCTTTTGTACGCTGTAGAGATACCTCGTGTACTCCTTTGTGCGCTGTAGAGATACCTTCTGTACTCCTTTGTGCGCTGTAGAGATACCTTCTGAACCTCTTTGTGCGCTGTAGAGACACCTTCTGTACTCCTTTGTGCGCGTGCGCTGTAGAGATACCTTCTGTACTCCTTTGTACGCTGTAGAGATACCTCGTGTACTCCTTTGTACGTTCTAGAGATATTTCCTGTACTCCTTTGTGCGCTGTAGAGATACCTTCTGTACTCCTTTGTGCGCTGTAGAGATACCTTCTGTACTCCTTTGTGCTCTGTAGAGATACCTTCTGTACTCCTTTGTGCGCTGTAGAGATACCTTCTGTACTCCTTCGTGCGCTGTAGAGATACCTTCTGTACTCCTTTGTGCGCTGTAGAGATACCTTCTGTACTCCTTTGTGCGCTGTAGAGATACCTTCTGTATTCCTTTGTGCGCTGTAGAGATACCTTCTGTACTCCTTTGTGCGCTGTAGAGATACCTCGTGTACTCCTTTGTACGCTGTAGAGACACCTCGTGTACTCCTTTGTACGTTCTAGAGATATTTCCTGTACTCTTTTATGCGCTGTAGAGATACCTTCTGTACTCCTTTGTGCGCTGTAGAGATACCTTCTGTACTCCTTTGTGCGCTGTAGAGATACCTTCTGTACTCCTTTGTGCGCTGTAGAGATACCTTCTGTACTCCTTTGTGCGCTGTAGAGATACCTTCTGTACTCCTTTGTACGCTGTAGAGATACCTCGTGTACTCCTTTGTACGTTCTAGAGATATTTCCTGTACTCCTTTGTGCGCTGTAGAGATACCTTCTGTACTCCTTTGTGCGCTGTAGAGATACCTTCTGTACTCCTCTGTGCGCTGTAGAGATACCTTCTGTACTCCTTTGTGCGCTGTAGAGATACCTTCTGTACTCCTTTGTACGCTGTAGAGATACCTCGTGTACTCCTTTGTACGTTCTAGAGATATTTCCTGTACTCCTTTGTGCGCTGTAGAGATACCTTCTGTACTCCTTTGTGCGCTGTAGAGATACCTTCTGTACTCCTTTGTGCGCTGTAGAGATACCTTCTGTACTCCTTTGTGCGCTGTAGAGATCCCTTCTGTACTCCTTTGTACGCTGTAGAGATACCTCGTGTACTCCTTTGTACGTTCTAGAGATATTTCCTGTACTCCTTTGTGCGCTGTAGAGATACCTTCTGTACTCCTTTGTGCGCTGTAGAGATACCTCGTGTACTCCTTTGTACGTTCTAGAGATATTTCCTGTACTCCTTTGTGCGCTGTAGAGTACCTTCTGTACTCCTTTGTACGCTGTAGAGATACCTCGTGTACTCCTTTGTACGTTCTAGAGATATTTCCTGTACTCCTTTGTGCGCTGTAGAGATACATTCTGTACTCCTTTGTGCGCTGTAGAGATACCTTCTGTACTCCTTTGTGCGCTGTAGAGATACCTTCTGTACTCCTTTGTGCGCTGTAGAGATACCTTCTGTACTCCTTTGTACGCTGTAGAGATACCTCGTGTACTCCTTTGTACGTTCTAGAGATATTTCCTGTACTCCTTTGTGCGCTGTAGAGATACCTTCTGTACTCCTTTGTGCGCTGTAGAGATACCTCGTGTACTCCTTTGCACGTTCTAGAGATATTTCCTGTACTCCTTTGTGCGCTGTAGAGATACCTTCTTTACTCCTTTGTACGCTGTAGAGATACCTCGTGTACTCCTTTGTACGTTCTAGAGATATTTCCTGTACTCCTTTGTGCGCTGTAGCGATACCTTCTGTACTCCTTTGTGCGCTGTAGAGATACCTTCTGTACTCCTTTGTGCGCTGTAGAGATACCTTCTGTACTCCTTTCTGCGCTGTAGAGATACCTTCTGTACTCCTTTGTGCGCTGTAGAGATACCTTCTGTACTCCTTTGTGCGCTGTAGAGATACCTTCTGTACTCCTTTGTGCGCTGTAGAGATACCTTCTGTACTCCTTTGTACGCTGTAGAGATACCTCGTGTACTCCTTTGTACGTTCTAGAGATATTTCTTGTACTCCTTTGTGCGCTGTAGAGATACCTTCTGTACTCCTTTGTGCGCTGTAGAGATACCTTCTGTACTCCTTTGTGCGCGGTAGAGATACCTTCTGTACTCCTTTGTGCGCTGTAGAGATACCTTCTGTACTCCTTTGTGCCCTGTAGAGATACATTCTGTACTCCTTTGTGCTCTGTAGAGATACCTTCTGTACTCCTTTGTACGCTGTAGTGAAACCTCGTGTACTCCTTTGTACGTTCTAGAGATATTTCCTGTACTTCTTTGTGCGCTGAAGAGATACCTTCTGTACTCCTTTGTGCGCTGTAGAGATACCTTCTGTACTCCTTTGTGCGCTGTAGAGATACCTTCTGTACTCCTTTGTGCGCTGTAGAGATACCTTCTGTACTCCTTTGTGCGCTGTAGAGATACCTTCTGTACTCCTTTGTGCGCTGTAGAGATACCTCGTGTACTCCTTTGTACGTTCTAGAGATATTTCCTGTACTCCTTTGTGCGCTGTAGAGATACCTTCTGTACTCCTTTGTGCGCTGTAGAGATACCTTCTGTACTCCTTTGTACGCTGTAGAGATACCTCGTGTACTCCTTTGTGCGCTGTAGAGATACCTTCTGTACTCCTTTGTGCGCTGTAGAGATACCTTCTGTACTCCTTTGTGCGCTGTAGAGATACCTTCTGTACTCCTTTGTGCGCGTGCGCTGTAAAGATACCTTCTGTACTCCTTTGTACGCTGTAGAGATACCTCGTGTACTCCTTTGTACGTTCTAGAGATATTTCCTGTACTTCTTTGTGCGCTGTAGAGATACCTTCTGTACTCCTTTGTGCGCTGTAGAGATACCTTCTGTACTCCTTTGTGCTCTGTAGAGATACCTTCTGTAATCCTTTGTGCGCTGTAGAGATACCTTCTGTACTCCTTTGTGCGCTGTAGAGATACCTTCTGTACTCCTTTGTGCGCTGTAGAGATACCTTCTGTACTCCTTTGTGCGCTATAGAGATACCTTCTGTACTCCTTTGTGCGCTGTAGAGATACCTCGTGTACTTCTTTGTACGCTGTAGAGACACCTCGTGTACTCCTTTGTACGTTCTAGAGATATTTCCTGTACTCCTTTGTGCGCTGTAGAGATACCTTCTGTACTCCTTTGTGCGCTGTAGAGATACCTTCTGTACTCCTTTGTGCGCTGTAGAGATACCTTCTGTACTCCTTTGTGCGCTGTAGAGATACCTTCTGTACTCCTTTGTGCGCTGTAGAGATACCTTCTGTACTCCTTTGTGCGCTGTAGAGATACCTTCTGTACTCCTTTGTGCGCTGTAGAGATACCTTCTGTACTCCTTTGTGCGCTGTAGAGATACCTTCTGTACTCCTTTGTGCGCTGTAGAGATACCTATTGTACTCCTTTGTACGCTGTAGAGATACCTCGTGTACTCCTTTGTACGTTCTAGAGATATTTCCTGTACTCCTTTGTGCGCTGTAGAGATACTTTCTGTACTCCTTTGTGCGCTGTAGAGATACCTTCTGTACTCCTTTGTGCGCTGTAGAGATACCTTCTGTACTCCTTTGTGCGCTGTAGAGATACCTTCTGTACTCCTTTGTGCGCTGTAGAGATACCTCGTGTACTCCTTTGTACGTTCTAGAGATATTTCCTTTACTCCTTTGTGCGCTGTAGAGATACCTTCTGTACTCCTTTGTGCGCTGTAGAGATACCTTCTGTACTCCTTTGTGCGCTGTAGAGATACCTCGTGTACTCCTTTGTACGTTCTAGAGATATTTCCTTTACTCCTTTGTGCGCTGTAGAGATACCTTCTGTACTCCTTTGTGCGCTGTAGAGACACCTTCTGTACTCCTTTGTGCGCTGTAGAGATACCTTCTGTACTCCTTTGTGCGCTGTAGAGATACCTTCTGTACTCCTTTCTGCGCTGTAGAGATACCTTCTGTACTCCTTTGTGCGCTGTAGAGATACCTTCTGTACTCCTTTGTACGCTGTAGAGATACCTCGTGTACTCCTTTGTACGTTCTAGAGATATTTCCTGTACTCCTTTGTGCGCTGTAGAGATACCTTCTGTACTCCTTTGTGCGCTGTAGAGATACCTTCTGTACTCCTTTGTGCGCTGAAGAGATACCTTCTGTACTCCTTTGTGCGCTGTAGAGATACCTTCTGTACTCCTTTGTGCGCTGTAGAGATACCTTCTGTACTCCTTTGTACGCTGTAGAGATACCTCGTGTACTCCTTTGTACGTTCTAGAGATATTTCCTGTACTCCTTTGTGCGCTGTAGAGATACCTTCTGTACTCCTTTGTGCGCTGTAGAGATACCTTCTGTACTCCTCTGTGCGCTGTTGAGATACCTTCTGTACTCCTTTGTGCGCTGTAGAGATACCTTCTGTACTCCTTTGAACGCTGTAGAGATACCTCGTGTACTCCTTTGTACGTTCTAGAGATATTTCCTGTACTCCTTTGTGCGCTGTAGAGATACCTTCTGTACTTCTTTGTGCGCTGTAGAGATACCTCGTGTACTCCTTTGTACGTTCTAGAGATATTTCCTGTACTCCTTTGTGCGCTGTAGAGATACCTTCTGTACTCCTTTGTGCGCTGTAGAGATACCTTCTGTACTCCTTTGTGCGCTGTAGAGATACCTTCTGTACTCCTTTGTGCGCTGTAGAGATACCTTCTGTACTCCTTTGTACGCTGTAGAGATACCTCGTGTACTCCTTTGTACGTTCTAGAGATATTTCCTGTACTCCTTTGTGCGCTGTAGCGATACCTTCTGTACTCCTTTGTGCGCTGTAGAGATACCTTCTGTACTCCTTTGTGCGCTGTAGAGATACCTTCTGTACTCCTTTGTGCGCTGAAGAGATACCTTCTGTACTCCTTTGTGCGCTGTAGAGATACCTTCTGTACTCCTTTGTACGCTGTAGAGATACCTCGTGTACTCCTTTGTACGTTCTAGAGATATTTCCTGTACTCCTTTGTGCGCTGTAGCGATACCTTCTGTACTCCTTTGTGCGCTGTAGAGATACCTTCTGTACTCCTTTGTGCGCTGTAGAGATACCTTCTGTACTCCTTTGTGCGCTGTAGAGATACCTTCTGTACTCCTTTGTGCGCTGTAGAGATACCTTCTGTACTCCTTTGTGCGCTGTAGAGATACCTTCTGTACTCCTTTGTACGCTGTAGAGATACCTCGTGTACTCCTTTGTACGTTCTAGAGATATTTCCTGTACTCCTTTGTGCGCTGTAGAGATCCTTCTGTACTCCTTTGTGCGCTGTAGAGATACCTTCTGTACTCCTTTGTGCGCTGTAGAGATACCTTCTATACTCCTTTGTGCGCTGTAGAGATACCTTCTGTACTCCTTTGTGCGCTGTAGAGATACATTCTGTACTCCTTTGTGCGCTGTAGAGATACCTTCTGTACTATTTTGTACGCTGTAGTGATACCTCGTGTACTCCTTTGTACGTTCTAGAGATATTTCCTGTACTCCTTTGTGCGCTGTAGAGATACCTTCTGTACTTCTTTGTGCGCTGTAGAGATACCTTCTGTAATCCTTTGTGCGCTGTAGAGATACCTTCTGTACTCCTTTGTGCGCTGTAGAGATACCTTCTGTACTCCTTTGTGCGCTGTAGAGATACCTTCTGTACTCCTTTGTGCGCTGAAGAGATACCTCGTGTACTCCTTTGTACGTTCTAGAGATATTTCCTGTTCTCCTTTGTGCGCTGTAGAGATACCTTCTGTACTCCTTTGTGCGCTGTAGAGATACCTTCTGTACTCTTTTGTACGCTGTAGAGATACCTCGTGTACTCCTTTGTGCGCTGTAGAGATACCTTCTGTACTCCTTTGTGCGCTGTAGAGATACCTTCTGTACTCCTTTGTGCGCTGTAGAGATACCTTCTGTACTCCTTTGTGCGCGTGCGCTGTAGAGATACCTTCTGTACTCCTTTGTACGCTGTAGAGATACCTCGTGTACTCCTTTGTACGTTCTAGAGATATTTCCTGTACCCCTTTGTGCGCTGTAGAGATACCTTCTGTACTCCTTTGTGCGCTGTAGAGACACATTCTGTACTCCTTTGTGCGCTGTAGAGATACCTTCTGTACTCCTTTGTGCGCTGTAGAGATACCTTCTGTACTCCTTTGTGCGCTGTAGAGATACCTTCTGTACTCCTTTGTGCGCTGTAGAGATACCTTCTGTACTCCTTTGTACGCTGTAGAGATACCTCGTGTACTCCTTTGTACGTTCTAGAGATATTTCCTGTACTCCTTTGTGCGCTGTAGAGATACCTTCTGTACTCCTTTGTGCGCTGTAGAGATACCTTCTGTACTCCTTTGTGCGCTGTAGAGATACCTTCTGTACTCCTTTGTGCGCTGTAGAGATACCTTCTGTACTCCTTTGTGCGCTGTAGAGATACCTTCTGTACTCCTTTGTGCGCTGTAGAGATACCTTCTGTACTCCTTTGTACGTTCTAGAGATATTTCCTGTACTCCTTTGTGCGCTGTAGCGATACATTCTGTACTCCTTTGTGCGCTGTAGAGATACCTTCTGTACTCCTTTGTGCGCTGTAGAGATACCTTCTGTACTCCTTTGTGCGCTGTAGAGATACCATCTGTACTCCTTTGTGCGCTGTAGAGATACCTTCTGTACTCCTTTGTGCGCTGTAGAGATACCTTCTGTACTCCTTTGTACGCTGTAGAGATTCCTCGTGTACTCCTTTGTACGTTCTAGAGATATTTCCTGTACTCCTTTGTGCGCTGTAGAGATACCTTCTGTACTTCTTTGTGCGCTGTAGAGATACCTTCTGTACTCCTTTGTGCGCTGTAGAGATACCTTCTGTACTCCTTTGTGCGCTGTAGAGATACCTTCTGTACTCTTTTGTACGCTGTAGAGATACATTCTGTACTCCTTTGTGCGCTGTAGAGATACCTTCTGTACTCCTTTGTACGCTGTAGTGATACCTCGTGTACTCCTTTGTACGTTCTAGAGATATTTCCTGTACTCCTTTGTGCGCTGTAGAGATACCTTCTGTAATCCTTTGTGCGCTGTAGAGATACCTTCTGTACTCCTTTGTGCGCTGTAGAGATACCTTCTGTACTCTTTTGTGCGCTGTAGAGATACCTTCTGTACTCCTTTGTGCGCTGTAGAGATACCTTCTGTACTCCTTTGTGCGCTGAAGAGATACCTCGTGTACTCCTTTGTACGTTATAGAGATATTTCCTGTACTCCTTTGTGCGCTGTAGAGATACCTTCTGTACTCCTTTGTGCGCTGTAGAGATACCTTCTGTACTCTTTTGTACGCTGTAGAGATACCTCGTGTACTCCTTTGTGCGCTGTAGAGATACCTTCTGTACTCCTTTGTGCGCTGTAGAGATACCTTCTGTACTCCTTTGTGCGCTGTAGAGATACCTTCTGTACTCCTTTGTGCGCGTGCGCTGTAGAGATACCTTCTGTACTCCTTTGTACGCTGTAGAGATACCTCGTGTACTCCTTTGTACGTTCTAGAGATATTTCCTGTACTCCTTTGTGCGCTGTAGAGATACCTTCTGTACTCCTTTGTGCGCTGTAGAGTACTCCTTTGTACGAAGTAGAGATACCTCGTGTACTCCTTTGTACGTTCTAGAGATATTTCCTGTACTCCTTTGTGCGCTGTAGAGATACCTTCTGTACTCCTTTGTGCGCTGTAGAGATACCTTCTGTACTCCTTTGTGCGCTGTAGAGATACCTTCTGTACTCCTTTGTGCGCTGTAGAGATACCTTCTGTACTCCTTTGTGCGCTGTAGAGATACCTTCTGTACTCCTTTGTACGCTGTAGAGATACCTCGTGTACTCCTTTGTACGTTCTAGAGATATTTCCTGTACTCCTTTGTGCGCTGTAGAGATACCTTCTGTACTCCTTTGTGCGCTGTAGAGATACCTTCTGTACTCCTTTGTGCGCTGTAGAGATACCTTCTGTACTCCTTTGTGCGCTGTAGAGATACCTTCTGTACTCCTTTGTGCGCTGTAGAGATACCTTCTGTACTCCTTTGTGCGCTGTAGAGATACCTTCTGTACTCCTTTGTGCGCTGTAGAGATACCTTCTGTACTCCTTTGTGCGCTGTAGAGATACCTTCTGTACTCCTTTGTGCGCTGTAGAGATACCTTCTGTACTCCTTTGTACGCTGTAGAGATACCTCGTGTACTCCTTTGTACGTTCTAGAGATATTTCCTGTACTCCTTTGTGCGCTGTAGAGATACCTTCTGTACTCCTTTGTGCGCTGTAGAGATACCTTCTGTACTCCTTTGTGCGCTGTAGAGATACCTTCTGTACTCCTTTGTGCGCTGTAGAGATACCTTCTGTACTCCTTTGTGCGCTGTAGAGATACCTTCTGTACTCCTTTGTGCGCTGTAGAGATACCTTCTGTACTCCTTTGTACGCTGTAGAGATACCTCGTGTACTCCTTTGTGCGCTGTAGAGATACCTTCTGTACTCCTTTGTGCGCTGTAGAGATACCTCCTATACTCCTTTGTGCGCTGTAGAGATACCTTCTGTACTCCTTTGTACGTTCTAGAGATATTTCCTGTACTCCTTTGTGCGCTGTAGAGATACCTTCTGTACTCCTTTGTGCGCTGTAGAGATACCTTCTGTACTCCTTTGTGCGCTGTAGAGATACCTTCTGTACTCCTTTGTGCGCTGTAGAGATACCTTCTGTACTCCTTTGTACGCTGTAGAGATACCTCGTGTACTCCTTTGTACGTTCTAGAGATATTTCCTGTACTCCTTTGTGCGCTGTAGAGATACCTTCTGTACTCCTTTGTGCGCTGTAGAGATACCTTCTGTACTCCTTTGTGCGCTGTAGAGATACCTTCTGTACTCCTTTGTGCGCTGTAGAGATACCTTCTGTACTCCTTTGTACGCTGTAGAGATACCTCGTGTACTCCTTTGTACGTTCTAGAGATATTTCCTGTACTCCTTTGTGCGCTGTAGAGATACCATCTGTACTCCTTTGTGCGCTGTAGAGATACCTTCTGTACTCCTTTGTGCGCTGTAGAGATACCTTCTGTACTCCTTTGTGCGCTGTAGAGATACCTTCTGTACTCCTTTGTGCGCTGTAGAGATACCTGCTGTACTCCGTTGTGCGCTGTAGAGATACCTTCTGTACTCCTTTGTGCGCTGTAGAGATACCTTCTGTACTCCTTTGTACGCTGTAGAAATACCTCATGTACTCCTTTGTACGTTATAGAGATATTTCCTGTACTCCTTTGTGCGCTGTAGAGATACCTTCTGTACTCCTTTGTGCGCTGTAGAGATACCTTCTGTACTCCTTTGTGCGCTGTAGAGATACCTTCTGTACTCCTTTGTACGCTGTAGAGATACCTCGTGTACTCCTTTGTACGTTCTAGAGATATTTCCTGTACTCCTTTGTGCGCTGTAGAGGTACCTTCTGTACTCCTTTCTACGTTCTAGAGATATTTCCTGTACTCCTTTGTGCGCTGTAGAGATACCTTCTGTACTCCTTTGTGCGCTGTAGAGATACCTTCTGTACTCCTTTGTGCGCTGTAGAGATACCTTCTGTACTCCTTTGTGCGCTGTAGAGATACCTTCTGTACTCCTTTGTACGCTGTAGAGATACCTTCTGTACTCCTTTGTGCGCTGTAGAGATACCTTCTGTACTCCTTTGTGCGCTGTAGAGATACCTTCTGTACTCCTTTGTGCGCTGTAGAGATACCTTCTGTACTCCTTTGTGCGCTGTAGAGATACCTTCTGTACTCCTTTGTGCGCTGTAGAGATACCTTCTGTACTCCTTTGTACGCTGTAGAGATACCTCGTGTACTCCTTTGTACGTTCTAGAGATATTTCTTGTACTCCTTTGTGCGCTGTAGAGATACCTTCTGTACTCCTTTGTGCGCTGTAGAGATACCTTCTGTACTCCTTTGTGTGCTGTAGAGATACCTTCTGTACTCCTTTGTGCGCTGTAGAGATACCTTCTGTACTCCTTTGTGCGCTGTAGAGATACCTTCTGTACTCCTTTGTACGCTGTAGAGATACCTCGTGTACTCCTTTGTACGTTCTAGAGATATTTCCTGTACTCCTTTGTGCGCTGTAGAGATACCTTCTGTACTCCTTTGTACGCTGTAGAGATACCTCGTGTACTCCTTTGTACGTTCTAGAGATATTTCCTGTACTCCTTTGTGCGCTGTAGAGATACCTTCTGTACTCCTTTGTGCGCTGTAGAGATACCTTCTGTACTCCTTTGTGCGCTGTAGAGATACCTTCTGTACTCCTTTGTGCGCTGTAGAGATACCTTCTGTACTCCTTTGTACGCTGTAGAGATACCTCGTGTACTCCTTTGTACGTTCTAGAGATATTTCCTGTACTCCTTTGTGGGCTGTAGAGATACCTTCTGTACTCCTTTGTGCGCTGTAGAGATACCTTCTGTACTCCTTTGTGCGCTGTAGAGATACCTTCTGTACTCCTTTGTGCGCTGTAGAGATACCTCGTGTACTCCTTTGTACGTTCTAGAGATATTTCCTGTACTTCTTTGTGCGCTGTAGAGATACCTTCTGTACTCCTTTGTGCGCTGTAGAGACACCTTCTGTACTCCTTTGTGCGCTGTAGAGATACCTTCTGTACTCCTTTGTGCGCTGTAGAGATACCTTCTGTACTCGTTTGTGCGCTGTAGAGATACCTTCTGTACTCCTTTGTGCGCTGTAGAGATACCTTCTGTACTCCTTTGTGCGCTGTAGAGATACCTTCTGTACTCCTTTGTGCGCTGTAGAGATACCTTCTGTACTCCTTTGTACGAAGTAGAGATACCTTCTGTACTCCTTTGTGCGCTGTAGAGATACCTTCTGTACTCCTTTGTGCGCTGTAGAGATACCTTCTGTACTCCTTTGTGCGCTGTAGAGATACCTTCTGTACTCCTTTGTGCGCTGTAGAGATACCTTCTGTACTCCTTTGTGCGATGTTGAGATACCTTCTGTACTCCTTTGTGCGCTGTAGAGATACCTTCTGTACTCCTTTGTGCGCTGTAGAGATACCTTCTGTACTCCTTTGTGCGCTGTAGAGATACCTTCTGTACTCGTTTGTGCGCTGTAGAGATACCTTCTGTACTCCTTTGTGCGCTGTAGAGATACCTTCTGTACTCCTTTTTGCGCTGTAGAGATACCTTCTGTACTCCTTTGTGCGCTGTAGAGATACCTTCTGTACTCCTTTGTACGAAGTAGAGATACCTCGTGTACTCCTTTGTACGTTCTAGAGATATTTCCTGTACTCCTTTGTGCGCTGTAGAGATACCTTCTGTACTCCTTTGTGCGCTGTAGAGATACCTTCTGTACTCCTTTGTGCGCTGTAGAGATACCTTCTGTACTCCTTTGTGCGCTGTAGAGATACCTTCTGTACTCCTTTGTGCGCTGTTGAGATACCTTCTGTACTCCTTTGTACGCTGTAGAGATACCTCGTGTACTCCTTTGTACGTTCTAGAGATATTTCCTGTACTCCTTTGTGCGCTGTAGAGATACCTTCTGTACTCCTTTGTGCGCTGTAGAGATACCTTCTGTACTCCTTTGTGCGCTGTAGAGATACCTTCTGTACTCCTTTGTGCGCTGTAGAGATACCTTCTGTACTCCTTTGTGCGCTGTAGAGATACCTTCTGTACTCCTTTGTGCGCTGTAGAGATACTTTCTGTACTCCTTTGTGCGCTGTAGAGATACCTTCTGTACTCCTTTGTGCGCTGTAGAGATACCTTCTGTACTCCTTTGTGCGCTGTAGAGATACCTTCTGTACTCCTTTGTACGCTGTAGAGATACCTCGTGTACTCCTTTGTACGTTCTAGAGATATTTCCTGTACTCCTTTGTGCGCTGTAGAGATACCTTCTGTACTCCTTTGTGCGCTGTAGAGATACCTTCTGTACTCCTTTGTGCGCTGTAGAGATACCTTCTGTACTCCTTTGTGCGCTGTAGAGATACCTTCTGTACTCCTTTGTACGTTCTAGAGATATTTCCTGTACTCCTTTGTGCGCTGTAGAGATACCTTCTGTACTCCTTTGTGCGCTGTAGAGATACCTTCTGTACTCCTTGGTGCGCTGTAGAGATACCTTCTGTACTCCTTTGTACGCTGTAGAGATACCTCGTGTACTCCTTTGTGCGCTGTAGAGATACCTTCTGTACTCCTTTGTGCGCTGTAGAGATACCTTCTGTACTCCTTTGTGCGCTGTAGAGATACCTTCTGTACTCCTTTGTACGTTCTAGAGATATTCCCTGTACTCCTTTGTGCGCTGTAGAGATACCTTCTGTACTCCTTTGTGCGCTGTAGAGATACCTTCTGTACTCCTTTGTGCGCTGTAGAGATACCTTCTGTACTCCTTTGTGCGCTGTAGAGATACCTTCTGTACTCCTTTGTACGCTGTAGAGATACCTCGTGTACTCCTTTGTACGTTCTAGAGATATTTCCTGTACTCCTTTGTGCGCTGTAGAGATACCTTCTGTACTCCTTTGTGCGCTGTAGAGATACCTTCTGACTCCTTTGTGCGCTGTAGAAATACCTTCTGTACTCCTTTGTGCGCTGTAGAGATACCTTCTGTACTCCTTTGTACGCTGTAGAGATACCTCGTGTACTCCTTTGTACGTTCTAGAGATATTTCCTGTACTCCTTTGTGCGCTGTAGAGATACCTTCTGTACTCCTTTGTGCGCTGTAGAGATACCTTCTGTACTCCTTTGTGCGCTGTAGAGATACCTTCTGTACTCCTTTGTGCGCTGTAGAGATACCTTCTGTACTCCTTTGAACGCTGTAGAGATACCTCGTGTACTCCTTTGTACGTTCTAGAGATATTTCCTGTACTCCTTTGTGCGCTGTAGAGGTACCTTCTGTACTCCTTTCTACGTTCTAGAGATATTTCCTGTACTCCTTTGTGCGCTGTAGAGATACCTTCTGTACTCCTTTGTGCGCTGTAGAGATACCTTCTGTACTCCTTTGTGCGCTGTAGAGAAACCTTCTGTACTCCTTTGTGCGCTGTAGAGATACCTTCTGTACTCCTTTGTACGCTGTAGAGATACCTTCTGTACTCCTTTGTGCGCTGTAGAGATACCTTTTGTACTCCTTTGTGCGCTGTAGAGATACCTTCTGTACTCCTTTGTGCGCTGTAGAGATACCTTCTGTACTCCTTTGTGCGCTGTAGAGATACCTTCTGTACTCCTTTGTGCGCTGTAGAGATACCTTCTGTACTCCTTTGTACGCTGTAGAGATACCTCGTGTACTCCTTTGTACGTTCTAGAGATATTTCTTGTACTCCTTTGTGCGCTGTAGAGATACCTTCTGTACTCCTTTGTGCGCTGTAGAGATACCTTCTGTACTCCTTTGTGTGCTGTAGAGATACCTTCTGTACTCCTTTGTGCGCTGTAGAGATACCTTCTGTACTCCTTTGTGCGCTGTAGAGATACCTTCTGTACTCCTTTGTACGCTGTAGAGAGACCTCGTGTACTCCTTTGTACGTTCTAGAGATATTTCCTGTACTCCTTTGTGCGCTGTAGAGATACCTTCTGTACTCCTTTGTACGCTGTAGAGATACCTCGTGTACTCCTTTGTACGTTCTAGAGATATTTCCTGTACTCCTTTGTGCGCTGTAGAGATACCTTCTGTACTCCTTTGTGCGCTGTAGAGATACCTTCTGTACTCCTTTGTGCGCTGTAGAGATACCTTCTGTACTCCTTTGTGCGCTGTGGAGATACATTCTGTACTCCTTTGTACGCTGTAGAGATACCTCGTGTACTCCTTTGTACGTTCTAGAGATATTTCCTGTACTCCTTCGTGGGCTGTAGAGATACCTTCTGTACTCCTTTGTGCGCTGTAGAGATACCTTCTGTACTCCTTTTAGCGCTGTAGAGATACCTTCTGTACTCCTTTGTGCGCTGTAGAGATACCTCGTGTACTCCTTTGTACGTTCTAGAGATATTTCCTGTACTCCTTTGTGCGCTGTAGAGATACCTTCTGTACTCCTTTGTGCGCTGTAGAGATACCTTCTGTACTCCTTTGTGCGCTGTAGAGATACCTTCTGTACTCCTTTGTGCGTTCTAGAGATATTTCCTGTACTCCTTTGTGCGCTGTAGAGATACCTTCTGTACTCCTTTGTGCGCTGTAGAGATACCTTCTGTACTCCTTTGTGCGCTGTTGAGATACCTTCTGTACTCCTTTGTGCGCTGTAGAGATACCTTCTGTACTCCTTTGTGCGCTGTAGAGATACCTTCTGTACTCCTTTGTACGCTGTAGAGATACCTCGTGTACTCCTTTTTACGTTCTAGAGATATTTCCTGTACTCCTTTGTGCGCTGTAGAGATACCTTCTGTACTCCTTTGTGCGCTGTTGAGATACCTTATGTACTCCTTTGTGCGCTGTAGAGATACCTTCTGTACTCCTTTGTGCGCTGTAGAGATACCTTCTGTACTCCTTTGTGCGCTGTAGAGATACCTTCTGTACTCCTTTGTACGCTGAAGAGATACCTCGTGTACTCCTTTGTACGTTCTAGAGATATTTCCTGTACTCCTTTGTGCGCTGTAGAGATACCTTCTGTACTCCTTTGTGCGCTGTAGAGATACCTTCTGTACTCCTTTGTGCGCTGTAGAGATACCTTCTGTACTCCTTTGTGCGCTGTAGAGATACCTTCTGTACTCCTTTGTGCGCTGTAGAGATACCTTCTGTACTCCTTTGTGCGCTGTAGAGATACCTTCTGTACTCCTTCGTGCGCTGTAGAGATACCTTCTGTACTCCTTTGTGCGCTGTAGAGATACCTTCTGTACTCCTTTGTGCGCTGTAGAGATACCTTCTGTACTCCTTTGTGCGCTGTAGAGATACCTTCTGTACTCGTTTGTGCGCTGTAGAGATACCTTCTGTACTCCTTTGTGCGCTGTAGAGATACCTTCTGTACTCCTTTGTGCGCTGTAGAGATACCTTCTGTACTCCTTTGTGCGCTGTAGAGATACCTTCTGTACTTCTTTGTACGATGTAGAGATACCTCGTGTACTCCTTTGTACGTTCTAGAGATATTTCCTGTACTCCTTTGTGCGCTGTAGAGATACCTTCTGTACTCCTTTGTGCGCTGTAGAGATACCTTCTGTACTCCTTTGTGCGCTGTAGAGATACCTTCTGTACTCCTTTGTGCGCTGTAGAGATACCTTCTGTACTCCTTTGTGCGCTGTAGAGATACCTTCTGTACTCCTTCGTGCGCTGTAGAGATACCTTCTGTACTCCTTTGTGCGCTGTAGAGATACCTTCTGTACTCCTTTGTGCGCTGTAGAGATACCTTCTGTACTCCTTTGTGCGCTGTAGAGATACCTTCTGTACTCGTTTGTGCGCTGTAGAGATACCTTCTGTACTCCTTTGTGCGCTGTAGAGATACCTTCTGTACTCCTTTGTGCGCTGTAGAGATACCTTCTGTACTCCTTTGTGCGCTGTAGAGATACCTTCTGTACTTCTTTGTACGCTGTAGAGATACCTCGTGTACTCCTTTGTACGTTCTAGAGATATTTCCTGTACTCCTTTGTGCGCTGTAGAGATACCTTCTGTACTCCTTTGTGCGCTGTAGAGATACCTTCTGTACTCCTTTGTGCGCTGTAGAGATACCTTCTGTACTCCTTTGTGCGCTGTAGAGATACCTTCTGTACTCCTTTGTGCGCTGTAGAGATACCTTCTGTACTCCTTTGTACGCTGTAGAGATACCTCGTGTACTCCTTTGTACGTTCTAGAGATATTTCCTGTACTCCTTTGTGCGCTGTAGAGATACCTTCTGTACTCCTTTTTGCGCTGTAGAGATACCTTCTGTACTCCTTTGTGCGCTGTAGAGATACCTTCTGTACTCCTTTGTGCGCTGTAGAGATACCTTCTGTACTCCTTTGTGCGCTGTAGAGATACCTTCTGTACTCCTTTGTGCGCTGTAGAGATACCTTTTGTACTCCTTTGTGCGCTGTAGAGATACCTTCTGTACTCCTTTGTGCGCTGTAGAGATACCTTCTGTACTCCTTTGTGCGCTGTAGAGATACCTTCTGTACTCCTTTGTACGTTCTAGAGATATTTCCTGTACTCCTTTGTGCGCTGTAGAGATACCTTCTGTACTCCTTTGTGCGCTGTAGAGATACCTTCTGTACTCCTTTGTGCGCTGTAGAGATACCTTCTGTACTCCTTTGTGCGCTGTAGAGATACCTTCTGTACTCCTTTGTGCGCTGTAGAGATACCTTCTGTACTCCTTTGTGCGCTGTAGAGATACCTTCTGTACTCCTTTGTACGCTGTAGAGATACCTCGTGTACTCCTTTGTACGTTCTAGAGATATTTCCTGTACTCCTTTGTGCGCTGTAGAGATACCTTCTGTACTCCTTTGTGCGCTGTAGAGATACCTTCTGTACTCCTTTGTGCGCTGTAGGGATACCTTCTGTACTCCTTTGTGCGCTGTAGAGATACCTTCTGTACTCCTTTGTACGCTGTAGAGATACCTCGTGTACTCCTTTGTACGTTCTAGAGATATTTCCTCTACTCCTTTGTGCGCTGTAGAGATACCTTCTGTACTCCTTTGTGCGCTGTAGAGAAACCTTCTGTACTCCTTTGTGCGCTGTAGAGATACCTTCTGTACTCTTTTGTGCGCTGTAGAGATACCTTCTGTACTCCTTTGTGCGCTGTAGAGATACCTTCTGTACTCCTTTGTGCGCTGTAGAGATACCTTCTGTACTCCTTTGTGCGCTGTAGAGATACCTTCTGTACTCCTTTGTACGCTGTAGAGATACCTCATGTACTCCTTTGTACGTTCTAGAGATATTTCCTGTACTCCTTTGTGCGCTGTAGAGATACCTTCTGTACTCCTTTGTGCGCTGTAGAGATACCTTCTGTACTCCTTTGTGCGCTGTAGAGATACCTTCTGTACTCCTTTGTGCGCTGTAGAGATACCTTCTGTACTCCTTTGTGCGCTGTAGAGATACCTTCTGTACTCCTTTGTGCGCTGTAGAGATACCTTCTGTACTCCTTTGTGCGCTGTAGAGATACCTTCTGTACTCCTTTGTGCGCTGTAGAGATACCTTCTGTACTCCTTTGTACGCTGTAGAGATACCTCGTGTACTCCTTTGTACGTTCTAGAGATATTTCCTGTACTCCTTTGTGCGCTGTAGAGATACCTTCTGTACTCCTTTGTGCGCTGTAGAGATACCTTCTGTACTCCTTTGTGCGCTGTAGAGATACCTTCTGTACTCCTTTGTGCGCTGTAGAGATACCTTCTGTACTCCTTTGTACGTTCTAGAGATATTTCCTGTACTCCTTTGTGCGCTGTAGAGATACCTTCTGTACTCCTTTGTGCGCTGTAGAGATACCTTCTGTACTCCTTGGTGCGCTGTAGAGATACCTTCTGTACTCCTTTGTACGCTGTAGAGATACCTCGTGTACTCCTTTGTGCGCTGTAGAGATACCTTCTGTACTCCTTTGTGCGCTGTAGAGATACCTTCTGTACTCCTTTGTGCGCTGTAGAGATACCTTCTGTACTCCTTTGTACGTTCTAGAGATATTCCCTGTACTCCTTTGTGCGCTGTAGAGATACCTTCTGTACTCCTTTGTGCGCTGTAGAGATACCTTCTGTACTCCTTTGTGCGCTGTAGAGATACCTTCTGTACTCCTTTGTGCGCTGTAGAGATACCTTCTGTACTCCTTTGTACGCTGTAGAGATACCTCGTGTACTCCTTTGTACGTTCTAGAGATATTTCCTGTACTCCTTTGTGCGCTGTAGAGATACCTTCTGTACTCCTTTGTGCGCTGTAGAGATACCTTCTGACTCCTTTGTGCGCTGTAGAGATACCTTCTGTACTCCTTTGTGCGCTGTAGAGATACCTTCTGTACTCCTTTGTACGCTGTAGAGATACCTCGTGTACTCCTTTGTACGTTCTAGAGATATTTCCTGTACTCCTTTGTGCGCTGTAGAGATACCTTCTGTACTCCTTTGTGCGCTGTAGAGATACCTTCTGTACTCCTTTGTGCGCTGTAGAGATACCTTCTGTACTCCTTTGTGCGCTGTAGAGATACCTTCTGTACTCCTTCGTACGCTGTAGAGATACCTCGTGTACTCCTTTGTACGTTCTAGAGATATTTCCTGTACTCCTTTGTGCGCTGTAGAGGTACCTTCTGTACTCCTTTCTACGTTCTAGAGATATTTCCTGTACTCCTTTGTGCGCTGTAGAGATACCTTCTGTACTCCTTTGTGCGCTGTAGAGATACCTTCTGTACTCCTTTGTGCGCTGTAGAGATACCTTCTGTACTCCTTTGTGCGCTGTAGAGATACCTTCTGTACTCCTTTGTACGCTGTAGAGATACCTTCTGTACTCCTTTGTGCGCTGTAGAGATACCTTTTGTACTCCTTTGTGCGCTGTAGAGATACCTTCTGTACTCCTTTGTGCGCTGTAGAGATACCTTCTGTACTCATTTGTGCGCTGTAGAGATACCTTCTGTACTCCTTTGTGCGCTGTAGAGATACCTTCTGTACTCCTTTGTACGCTGTAGAGATACCTCGTGTACTCCTTTGTACGTTCTAGAGATATTTCTTGTACTCCTTTGTGCGCTGTAGAGATACCTTCTGTACTCCTTTGTGCGCTGTAGAGATACCTTCTGTACTCCTTTGTGTGCTGTAGAGATACCTTCTGTACTCCTTTGTGCGCTGTAGAGATACCTTCTGTACTCCTTTGTGCGCTGTAGAGATACCTTCTGTACTCCTTTGTACGCTGTAGAGAGACCTCGTGTACTCCTTTGTACGTTCTAGAGATATTTCCTGTACTCCTTTGTGCGCTGTAGAGATAGCTTCTGTACTCCTTTGTACGCTGTAGAGATACCTCGTGTACTCCTTTGTACGTTCTAGAGATATTTCCTGTACTCCTTTGTGCGCTGTAGAGATACCTTCTGTACTCCTTTGTGCGCTGTAGAGATACCTTCTGTACTCCTTTGTGGGCTGTAGAGATACCTTCTGTACTCCTTTGTGCGCTGTGGAGATACATTCTGTACTCCTTTGTACGCTGTAGAGATACCTCGTGTACTCCTTTGTACGTTCTAGAGATGTTTCCTGTACTCCTTCGTGGGCTGTAGAGATACCTTCTGTACTCCTTTGTGCGCTGTAGAGATACCTTCTGTACTCCTTTGTGCGCTGTAGAGATACCTTCTGTACTCCTTTGTACGCTGTAGAGATACCTCGTGTACTCCTTTGTACGTTCTAGAGATATTTCCTGTACTC
The DNA here is from genome assembly GCA_030386875.1 of Morinoia aosen. Lineage (NCBI taxonomy): Eukaryota > Metazoa > Arthropoda > Malacostraca > Amphipoda > Talitridae > Morinoia > Morinoia aosen. Next base: position 54,453,643 of record CM059576.1, on the reverse strand, counting down.
CTTTGTGCGCTGTAGAGATACCTTCTGTACTCCTTTGTGCGCTGTAGAGATACCTTCTGTACTCCTTTGTGCGCTGTAGAGATACCTTCTGTACTCCTTTGTGCGCTGTAGAGATACCTTCTGTACTCCTTTGTACGTTCTAGAGATATTTCCTGTACTCCTTTGTGCGCTGTAGAGATACCTTCTGTACTCCTTTGTGCGCTGTAGAGATACCTTCTGTACTCCTTGGTGCGCTGTAGAGATACCTTCTGTACTCCTTTGTACGCTGTAGAGATACCTCGTGTACTCCTTTGTGCGCTGTAGAGATACCTTCTGTACTCCTTTGTGCGCTGTAGAGATACCTTCTGTACTCCTTTGTGCGCTGTAGAGATACCTTCTGTACTCCTTTGTACGTTCTAGAGATATTCCCTGTACTCCTTTGTGCGCTGTAGAGATACCTTCTGTACTCCTTTGTGCGCTGTAGAGATACCTTCTGTACTCCTTTGTGCGCTGTAGAGATACCTTCTGTACTCCTTTGTGCGCTGTAGAGATACCTTCTGTACTCCTTTGTACGCTGTAGAGATACCTCGTGTACTCCTTTGTACGTTCTAGAGATATTTCCTGTACTCCTTTGTGCGCTGTAGAGATACCTTCTGTACTCCTTTGTGCGCTGTAGAGATACCTTCTGACTCCTTTGTGCGCTGTAGAGATACCTTCTGTACTCCTTTGTGCGCTGTAGAGATACCTTCTGTACTCCTTTGTACGCTGTAGAGATACCTCGTGTACTCCTTTGTACGTTCAAGAGATATTTCCTGTACTCCTTTGTGCGCTGTAGAGATACCTTCTGTACTCCTTTGTGCGCTGTAGAGATACCTTCTGTACTCCTTTGTGCGCTGTAGAGATACCTTCTGTACTCCTTTGTGCGCTGTAGAGATACCTTCTGTACTCCTTCGTACGCTGTAGAGATACCTCGTGTACTCCTTTGTACGTTCTAGAGATATTTCCTGTACTCCTTTGTGCGCTGTAGAGGTACATTCTGTACTCCTTTCTACGTTCTAGAGATATTTCCTGTACTCCTTTGTGCGCTGTAGAGATACCTTCTGTACTCCTTTGTGCGCTGTAGAGATACCTTCTGTACTCCTTTGTGCGCTGTAGAGATACCTTCTGTACTCCTTTGTGCGCTGTAGAGATACCTTCTGTACTCCTTTGTACGCTGTAGAGATACCTTCTGTACTCCTTTGTGCGCTGTAGAGATACCTTTTGTACTCCTTTGTGCGCTGTAGAGATACCTTCTGTACTCCTTTGTGCGCTGTAGAGATACCTTCTGTACTCCTTTGTGCGCTGTAGAGATACCTTCTGTACTCCTTTGTGCGCTGTAGAGATACCTTCTGTACTCCTTTGTACGCTGTAGAGATACCTCGTGTACTCCTTTGTACGTTCTAGAGATATTTCTTGTACTCCTTTGTGCGCTGTAGAGATACCTTCTGTACTCCTTTGTGCGCTGTAGAGATACCTTCTGTACTCCTTTGTGTGCTGTAGAGATACCTTCTGTACTCCTTTGTGCGCTGTAGAGATACCTTCTGTACTCCTTTGTGCGCTGTAGAGATACCTTCTGTACTCCTTTGTACGCTGTAGAGAGACCTCGTGTACTCCTTTGTACGTTCTAGAGATATTTCCTGTACTCCTTTGTGCGCTGTAGAGATACCTTCTGTACTCCTTTGTACGCTGTAGAGATACCTCGTGTACTCCTTTGTACGTTCTAGAGATATTTCCTGTACTCCTTTGTGCGCTGTAGAGATACCTTCTGTACTCCTTTGTGCGCTGTAGAGATACCTTCTGTACTCCTTTGTGGGCTGTAGAGATACCTTCTGTACTCCTTTGTGCGCTGTGGAGATACATTCTGTACTCCTTTGTACGCTGTAGAGATACCTCGTGTACTCCTTTGTACGTTCTAGAGATATTTCCTGTACTCCTTCGTGGGCTGTAGAGATACCTTCTGTACTCCTTTGTGCGCTGTAGAGATACCTTCTGTACTCCTTTGTGCGCTGTAGAGATACCTTCTGTACTCCTTTTTGCGCTGTAGAGATACCTCGTGTACTCCTTTGTACGTTCTAGAGATATTTCCTGTACTCCTTTGTGCGCTGTAGAGATACCTTCTGTACTCCTTTGTGCGCTGTAGAGATACCTTCTGTACTCCTTTGTGCGCTGTAGAGATACCTTCTGTACTCTTTTGTGCGTTCTAGAGATATTTCCTGTACTCCTTTGTGCGCTGTAGAGATACCTTCTGTACTCCTTTGTGCGCTGTAGAGATACCTTCTGTACTCCTTTGTGCGCTGTTGAGATACCTTCTGTACTCCTTTGTGCGCTGTAGAGATACCTTCTGTACTCCTTTGTGCGCTGTAGAGATACCTTCTGTACTCCTTTGTACGCTGTAGAGATACCTCGTGTACTCCTTTTTACGTTCTAGAGATATTTCCTGTACTCCTTTGTGCGCTGTAGAGATACCTTCTGTACTCCTTTGTGCGCTGTTGAGATACCTTATGTACTCCTTTGTGCGCTGTAGAGATACCTTCTGTACTCCTTTGTGCGCTGTAGAGATACCTTCTGTACTCCTTTGTGCGCTGTAGAGATACCTTCTGTACTCCTTTGTACGCTGAAGAGATACCTCGTGTACTCCTTTGTACGTTCTAGAGATATTTCCTGTACTCCTTTGTGCGCTGTAGAGATACCTTCTGTACTCCTTTGTGCGCTGTAGAGATACCTTCTGTACTCCTTTGTGCGCTGTAGAGATACCTTCTGTACTCCTTTGTGCGCTGTAGAGATACCTTCTGTACTCCTTTGTGCGCTGTAGAGATACCTTCTGTACTCCTTTGTGCGCTGTAGAGATACCTTCTGTACTCCTTCGTGCGCTGTAGAGATACCTTCTGTACTCCTTTGTGCGCTGTAGAGATACCTTCTGTACTCCTTTGTGCGCTGTAGAGATACCTTCTGTACTCCTTTGTGCGCTGTAGAGATACCTTCTGTACTCGTTTGTGCGCTGTAGAGATACCTTCTGTACTCCTTTGTGCGCTGTAGAGATACCTTCTGTACTCCTTTGTGCGCTGTAGAGATACCTTCTGTACTCCTTTGTGCGCTGTAGAGATACCTTCTGTACTTCTTTGTACGCTGTAGAGATACCTCGTGTACTCCTTTGTACGTTCTAGAGATATTTCCTGTACTCCTTTGTGCGCTGTAGAGATACCTTCTGTACTCCTTTGTGCGCTGTAGAGATACCTTCTGTACTCCTTTGTGCGCTGTAGAGATACCTTCTGTACTCCTTTGTGCGCTGTAGAGATACCTTCTGTACTCCTTTGTGCGCTGTAGAGATACCTTCTGTACTCCTTCGTGCGCTGTAGAGATACCTTCTGTACTCCTTTGTGCGCTGTAGAGATACCTTCTGTACTCCTTTGTGCGCTGTAGAGATACCTTCTGTACTCCTTTGTGCGCTGTAGAGATACCTTCTGTACTCGTTTGTGCGCTGTAGAGATACCTTCTGTACTCCTTTGTGCGCTGTAGAGATACCTTCTGTACTCCTTTGTGCGCTGTAGAGATACCTTCTGTACTCCTTTGTGCGCTGTAGAGATACCTTCTGTACTTCTTTGTACGCTGTAGAGATACCTCGTGTACTCCTTTGTACGTTCTAGAGATATTTCCTGTACTCCTTTGTGCGCTGTAGAGATACCTTCTGTACTCCTTTGTGCGCTGTAGAGATACCTTCTGTACTCCTTTGTGCGCTGTAGAGATACCTTCTGTACTCCTTTGTGCGCTGTAGAGATACCTTCTGTACTCCTTTGTGCGCTGTAGAGATACCTTCTGTACTCCTTTGTACGCTGTAGAGATACCTCGTGTACTCCTTTGTACGTTCTAGAGATATTTCCTGTACTCCTTTGTGCGCTGTAGAGATACCTTCTGTACTCCTTTTTGCGCTGTAGAGATACCTTCTGTACTCCTTTGTGCGCTGTAGAGATACCTTCTGTACTCCTTTGTGCGCTGTAGAGATACCTTCTGTACTCCTTTGTGCGCTGTAGAGATACCTTCTGTACTCCTTTGTGCGCTGTAGAGATACCTTTTGTACTCCTTTGTGCGCTGTAGAGATACCTTCTGTACTCCTTTGTGCGCTGTAGAGATACCTTCTGTACTCCTTTGTGCGCTGTAGAGATACCTTCTGTACTCCTTTGTACGTTCTAGAGATATTTCCTGTACTCCTTTGTGCGCTGTAGAGATACCTTCTGTACTCCTTTGTGCGCTGTAGAGATACCTTCTGTACTCCTTTGTGCGCTGTAGAGATACCTTCTGTACTCCTTTGTACGCTGTAGAGATACCTCGTGTACTCCTTTGTGCGCTGTAGAGATACCTTCTGTACTCCTTTGTGCGCTGTAGAGATACCTTCTGTACACTTTTGTGCGCTGTAGAGATACCTTCTCTACTCCTTTGTACGTTCTAGAGATATTTCCTGTACTCCTTTGTGCGCTGTAGAGATACCTTCTGTACTCCTTTGTGCGCTGTAGAGATACCTTCTGTACTCCTTTGTGCGCTGTAGAGATACCTTCTGTACTCCTTTGTGCGCTGTAGAGATACCTTCTGTACTCCTTTGTACGCTGTAGAGATACCTCGTGTACTCCTTTGTACGTTCTAGAGATATTTCCTGAACTCCTTTGTGCGCTGTAGAGATACCTTCTGTACTCCTTTGTGCGCTGTAGAGATACCTTCTGTACTCCTTTGTGCGCTGTAGGGATACCTTCTGTACTCCTTTGTGCGCTGTAGAGATACCTTCTGTACTCCTTTGTACGCTGTAGAGATACCTCGTGTACTCCTTTGTACGTTCTAGAGATATTTCCTCTACTCCTTTGTGCGCTGTAGAGATACCTTCTGTACTCCTTTGTGCGCTGTAGAGAAACCTTCTGTACTCCTTTGTGCGCTGTAGAGATACCTTCTGTACTCTTTTGTGCGCTGTAGAGATACCTTCTGTACTCCTTTGTGCGCTGTAGAGATACCTTCTGTACTCCTTTGTGCGCTGTAGAGATACCTTCTGTACTCCTTTGTGCGCTGTAGAGATACCTTCTGTACTCCTTTGTGCGCTGTAGAGATACCTTCTGTACTCCTTTGTGCGCTGTAGAGATACCTTCTGTACTTCTTTGTGCGCTGTAGAGATACCTTCTGTACTCCTTTGTACGCTGTAGAGATACCTCGTGTACTCCTTTGTACGTTCTAGAGATATTTCCTGTACTCCTTTGTGCGCTGTAGAGATACCTTCTGTACTTCTTTGTACGTTCTAGAGATATTTCCTGTACTCCTTTGTGCGCTGTAGAGATACCTTCTGTTCTCCTTTGTGCGCTGTAGAGATACCTTCTGTACTCCTTTGTGCGCTGTAGAGATACCTTCTGTACTCCTTTGTGCGCTGTAGAGATACCTTCTGTACTCCTTTGTACGCTGTAGAGATACCTCGTGTACTCCTTTGTACGTTCTAGAGATATTTCCTGTACTCCTTTGTGCGCTGTAGAGATACCTTCTGTACTCCTTTGTGCGCTGTAGAGATACCTTCTGTACTCCTTTGTGCGCTGTAGAGATACCTTCTGTACTCCTTTGTGCGCTGTATAGATACCTTCTGTACTCCTTTGTACGCTGTAGAGATACCTCGTGTACTCCTTTGTACGTTCTAGAGATATTTCCTGTACTCCTTTGTGCGCTGTAGAGATACCTTCTGTACTCCTTTGTGCGCTGTAGAGATACCTTCTGTACTCCTTTGTGCGCTGTAGAGATACCTTCTGTACTCCTTTTTGCGCTGTAGAGATTCCTTCTGTACTTCTTTGTGCGCTGTAGAGATACCTTCTGTACTCCTTTGTGCGCTGTAGAGATACCTTCTGTACTCCTTTGTGCGCTGTAGAGATACCTTCTGTACTCCTTTGTACGCTGTAGAGATCCCTTCTGTACTCCTTTGTGCGCTGTAGAGATACCTTCTGTACTCCTTTGTGCGCTGTAGAGATACCTTCTGTACTCCTTTGTGCGCTGTAGAGATACCTTCTGTACTCCTTTGTGCGCTGTAGAGATACCTTCTGTACTCCTTTGTACGCTGTAGAGATACCTTCTGTACTCCTTTGTGCGCTGTAGAGATACCTTCTGTACTCCTTTGTGCGCTGTAGAGATACCTTCTGTACTCCTTTGTGCACTGTAGAGATACCTTCTGTACTCCTTTGTGCACTGTAGAGATACCTTCTGTACTCCTTCGTGCGCTGTAGAGATACCTTCTGTACTCCTTTGTGCGCTGTAGAGATACCTTCTGTACTCCTTTGTGCGCTGTAGAGATACCTTCTGTACTCCTTTGTGCGCTGTAGAGATACCTTCTGTACTCCTTTGTGCGCTGTAGAGATACCTTCTGTACTCCTTTGTGCGCTGTAGAGATACCTTCTGTACTCCTTTGTGCGCTGTAGAGATACCTTCTGTACTCCTTTGTGCGCTGTAGAGATACCTTCTGTACTCCTTTGTGCGCTGTAGAGATATCTTCTATACTCCTTTGTGCGCTGTAGAGATACCTTCTGTACTCCTTTGTGCGCTGTAGAGATACCTTCTGTACTCCTTTGTGCGCTGTAGAGATACCTTCTGTACTCCTTTGTACGCTGTAGAGATACCTCGTGTACTCCTTTGTACGTTCTAGAGATATTTCCTGTACTCCTTTGTGCGCTGTAGAGATACCTTCTGTACTCCTTTGTGCGCTGTAGAGATACCTTCTGTACTCCTTTGTGCGCTGTAGAGATACCTTCTGTACTCCTTTGTGCGCTGTAGAGATACCTTCTGTACTCCTTTGTACGTTCTAGAGATATTTCCTGTACTCCTTTGTGCGCTGTAGAGATACCTTCTGTACTCCTTTGTGCGCTGTAGAGATACCTTCTGTACTCCTTTGCGCGCCGTAGAGATACCTTCAGTACTTCTTTGTGCGCTGTAGAGATACCTTCTGTACTCCTTTGTGCGCTGTAGAGATACCTTCTGTACTCCTTCGTGCGCTGTAGAGATACCTTCTGTACTCCTTTGTGCGCTGTAGAGATACCTTCTGTACTCCTTTGTACGCTGTAGAGATACCTCGTGTACTCCTTTGTACGTTCTAGAGATATTTCCTGTACTCCTTTGTGCACTGTAGAGATACCTTCTGTACTCCTTTGTGCGCTGTAGAGATACCTTCTGTACTCCTTTGTGCGCTGTAGAGATACCTTCTGTACTCCTTTGTGCGCTGTAGAGATACCTTCTGTACTCTTTTGTACGCTGTAGAGATACCTCGTGTACTCCTTTGTACGTTCTAGAGATATTTCCTGTACTCCTTTGTGCGCTGTAGAGATACCTTCTGTACTCCTTTGTACGCTGTAGAGATACCTCGTGTACTCCTTTGTACGTTCTAGAGATATTTCCTGTACTCCTTTGTGCGCTGTAGAGATAACTTCTGTACTCCTTTGTGCGCTGTAGAGATACCTTCTGTACTCCTTTGTGCGCTGTAGAGATACCTTCTGTACTCCTTTGTGCGCTGTAGAGATGCCTTCTGTACTCCTTTGTACGTTCTAGAGATTTTTCCTGTACTCCTTTGTGCGCTGTAGAGCTACCTTCTGTACTCCTTTGTGCGCTGTAGAGATACCTTCTGTACTCCTTTGTACGCTGTAGAGATACCTCGTGTACTCCTTTGTACGTTCTAGAGATATTTCCTGTACTCCTTTGTGCGCTGTAGAGATACCTTCTGTACTCCTTCGTGCGCTGTAGAGATACCTTCTGTACTTCTTTGTGCGCTGTAGAGATACCTTCTGTACTCCTTTGTGCGCTGTAGAGATACCTTCTGTACTCCTTTGTACGCTGTAGAGATACCTCGTGTACTCCTTTGTACGTTCTAGAGATATTTCCTGTACTCCTTTGTGCGCTGTAGAGATACCTTCTGTACTCCTTTGTGCGCTGTAGAGATACCTTCTGTACTCCTTTGTGGGCTGTAGAGATACCTTCTGTACTCCTTTGTGCGCTGTAGAGATACCTTCTGTACTCCTTTGTGGGCTGTAGAGATACCTTCTGTACTCCTTTGTGCGCTGTAGAGATACCTTCTGTACTCCTTTGTGCGCTGTAGAGATACCTTCTGTACTCCTTTGTGCGCTGTAGAGATACCTTCTGTACTCCTTTGTGCGCTGTAGAGATACCTTCTGTACTCCTTTGTGCGCTGTAGAGATACCTTCTGTACTCCTTTGTGCGCTGTAGAGATATCTTCTGTACTCCTTTGTGCGCTGTAGAGATACCTTCTGTACTCCTTTGTGCGCTGTAGAGATACCTTCTGTACTCCTTTGTGCGCTGTAGAGATACCTTCTGTACTCCTTTGTGCGCTGTAGAGATATCTTCTATACTCCTTTGTGCGCTGTAGAGATACCTTCTGTACTCCTTTGTGCGCTGTAGAGATACCTTCTGTACTCCTTTGTGCGCTGTAGAGATACCTTCTGTACTCCTTTGTACGCTGTAGAGATACCTCGTGTACTCCTTTGTACGTTCTAGAGATATTTCCTGTACTCCTTTGTGCGCTGTAGAGATACCTTCTGTACTCCTTTGTGCGCTGTAGAGATACCTTCTGTACTCTTTTGTGCGCTGTAGAGATACCTTCTGTACTTCTTTGTGCGCTGTAGAGATACCTTCTGTACTCCTTTGTACGTTCTAGAGATATTTCCTGTACTCCTTTGTGCGCTGTAGAGATACCTTCTGTACTCCTTTGTGCGCTGTAGAGATACCTTCTGTACTCCTTTGTGTGCTGTAGAGATACCTTCTGTACTCCTTTGTGCGCTGTAGAGATACCTTCTGTACTCCTTTGTGCGCTGTAGAGATACCTTCTGTACTCCTTTGTGCGCTGTAGAGATACCTTCTGTACTCCTTTGTGCGCTGTAGAGATACCTCGTGTACTCCTTTGTACGTTCTAGAGATATTTCCTGTACTCCTTTGTGCGCTGTAGAGATACCTTCTGTACTCCTTTGTGCGCTGTAGAGATACCTTCTGTACTCCTTTGTGCGCTGTAGAGATACCTTCTGTACTCCTTTGTGCGCTGTAGAGATACCTTCTGTACTCCTTTGTGCGCTGTAGAGATACCTTCTGTACTCCTTTGTGCGCTGTAGAGATACCTTCTGTACTCCTTTGTGCGCTGTTGAGATTCCTTTTGTACTCCTTTGTGCGCTGTAGAGATACCTTCTGTACTCCTTTGTGCGCTGTAGAGATACCTTCTGTACTCCTTTGTACGCTGTAGAGATACCTCGTGTACTCCTTTGTACGTTCTAGAGATATTTCCTGTACTCCTTTGTGCGCTGTAGAGATACCTTCTGTACTCCTTTGTGCGCTGTAGAGATACCTTCTGTACTCCTTTGTGCGCTGTAGAGATACCTCGTGTACTCCTTTGTGCGCTGTAGAGATACCTTCTGTACTCCTTTGTGCGCTGTAGAGATACCTTCTGTACTCCTTTGTACGCTGTAGAGATACCTCGTGTACTCCTTTGTACGTTCTAGAGATATTTCCTGTACTCCTTTGAGCGCTGTAGAGATACCTTCTGTACTCCTTTGTGCGCTGTAGAGATACCTTCTGTACTCCTTTGTGCGCTGTAGAGATACCTTCTGTACTCCTTTGTACGCTGTAGAGATACCTCGTGTACTCCTTTGTACGTTCTAGAGATATTTCCTGTACTCCTTTGTGCGCTGTAGAGATACCTTCTGTACTCCTTTGTGCGCTGTAGAGATACCTTCTGTACTCCTTTGTGCGCTGTAGAGATACCTTCTGTACTCCTTTGTGCACTGTAGAGATACCTTCTGTATTCCTTTGTACGCTGTAGAGATACCTCGTGTACTCCTTTGTACGTTCTAGAGATATTTCCTGTACTCCTTTGTGCGCTGTAGAGATACCTTCTGTACTCCTTTGTACGCTGTAGAGATACCTCGTGTACTCCTTTGTACGTTCTAGAGATATTTCCTGTACTCCTTTGTGCGCTGTAGAGATACCTTCTGTACTCCTTTGTGCGCTGCAGAGATACCTTCTGTACTCCTTTGTGCGCTGTAGAGATACCTTCTGTACTCCTTTGTGCGCTGTAGAGATACCTTCTGTACTCCTTTGTACGTTCTAGAGATATTTCCTGTACTCCTTTGTGCGCTGTAGAGATACCTTCTGTACTCCTTTGTGCGCTGTAGAGATACCTTCTGTACTTCTTTGTACGCTGTAGAGATACCTCGTGTACTTCTTTGTTCGTTCTAGAGATATTTCCTGTACTCCTTTGTGCACTGTAGAGATACCTTCTGTACTCCTTTGTGCGCTGTAGAGATACCTTCTGTACTCCTCTGTGCGCTGTAGAGATACCTTCTGTACTCCTTTGTGCGCTGTAGAGATACCTTCTGTACTCCTTTGTACGCTGTAGAGATACCTCGTGTACTCCTTTGTACGTTCTAGAGATATTTCCTGTACTCCTTTGTGCGCTGTAGAGATACCTTCTGTACTCCTTTGTGCGCTGTAGAGATACCTTCTGTACTCCTTTGTGCGCTGTAGAGATACCTTCTGTACTCCTTTGTACGCTGTAGAGATACCTCGTGTACTCCTTTGTACGTTCTAGAGATATTTTCTGTACTCCTTTGTGCGCTGTAGAGATACCTTCTGTACTCCTTTGTGCGCTGTAGAGATACCTTCTATACTCCTTTGTGCGCTGTAGAGATACCTTCTGTACTCCTTTGTGCGCTGTAGAGATACATTCTGTACTCCTTTGTACGTTCTAGAGATATTTCCTGTACTCCTTTGTGCGCTGTAGAGATACCTTCTGTACTCCTTTGTGCGCTGTAGAGATACCTCGTGTACTCCTTTGTACGTTCTAGAGATATTTCCTGTACTCCTTTGTGCGCTGTAGAGATACCTTCTGTACTCCTTTGTGCGCTGTAGAGATACCTTCTGTACTCCTTTGTGCGCTGTAGAGATACCTTCTGTACTCCTTTGTACGCTGTAGAGATACCTCGTGTACTCCTTTGTACGTTCTAGAGATATTTCCTGTACTCCTTTGTGCGCTGTAGAGATACCTTCTGTACTCCTTTGTGCGCTGTAGAGAAACCTTCTGTACTCCTTTGTGCGCTGTAGAGATACCTTCTGTACTCCTTTGTGCGCTGTAGAGATACCTTCTGAACTCCTTTGTACGTTCTAGAGATATTTCCTGTACTCCTTTGTGCGCTGTAGAGATACCTTCTGTACTCCTTTGTGCGCTGTAGAGATACCTTCTGTACTCCTTTGTGCGCTGTAGAGATACCTTCTGTACTCCTTTGTACGCTGTAGAGATACCTCGTGTACTCCTTTGTGCGCTGTAGAGATACCTTCTGTACTCCTTTGTGCGCTGTAGAGATACCTTCTGTACTCCTTTGTGCGCTATAGAGATACCTTCTGTACTCCTTTGTACGCTGTAGAGATACCTCGTGTACTCCTTTGTACGTTCTAGAGATATTTCCTGTACTCCTTTTTGCGCTGTAGTGATACCTTCTGTACTCCTTTGTGCGCTGTAGAGATACCTTCTGTACTCCTTTGTGCGCTGTAGAGATACCTTCTGTACTCCTTTGTGCGCTGTAGAGATACCTTCTGTACTCCTTTGTACGCTGTAGAGATACCTCGTGTACTCCTTTATACGTTCTAGAGATATTTCCTGTACTCCTTTGTGCGCTGTAGAGATACCTTCTGTACTCCTTTGTGCGCTGTAGAGATACCTTCTGTACTCCTTTGTGCGCTGTAGAGATACCTTCTGTACTCCTTTGTGCGCTGTAGAGATACCTTCTGTACTCCTTTGTGCGCTGTAGAGATACCTTCTGTACTCCTTTGTGCGCTGTAGAGATACCTTCTGTACTCCTTTGTGCGCTGTAGAGATACCTTCTGTACTCCTTTGTACGCTGTAGAGATACCTCGTGTACTCCTTTGTACGTTCTAGAGATATTTCCTGTACTCCTTTGTACGTTCTAGAGATATTTCCTGTACTCCTTTGTGCGCTGTAGAGATACCTTCTGTACTCCTCTGTACGCTGTAGAGATACCTCGTGTACTCCTTTGTACGTTCTAGAGATATTTCCTGTACTCCTTTGTGCGCTGTAGAGATACCTTCTGTACTCCTTTGTGCGCTGTAGAGATACCTTCTGTACTCCTTTGTGCGCTGTAGAGATACCTTCTGTACTCCTTTGTGCGCTGTAGAGATACCTTCTGTACTCCTTTGTGCGCTGTAGAGATACCTCGTGTACTCCTTTGTGCGCTGTAGAGATACCTTCTGTACTCCTTTGTGCGCTGTAGAGATACCTTCTGTACTCCTTTGTGCGCTGTAGAGATACCTTCTGTACTCCTTTGTGCGCTGTAGAGATACCTTCTGTACTCCTTTGTGCTCTGTAGAGATACCTCGTGTACTCCTTTGTGCGCTGTAGAGATACCTTCTGTACTCCTTTGTGCGCTGTAGAGATACCTTCTGTACTCCTTTGTACGCTGTAGAGATACCTCGTGTACTCCTTTGTACGTTCTAGAGATATTTCCTGTACTCCTTTGGGCGCTGTAGAGATACCTTCTGTACTCCTTTGTGCGCTGTAGAGATACCTTCTGTACTCCTTTGTGCGCTGTAGAGATACCTTCTGTACTCTTTTGTGCTCTGTAGAGATACCTCGTGTACTCCTTTGTGCGCTGTAGAGATACCTTCTGTACTCCTTTGTGCGCTGTAGAGATACCTTCTGTACTCCTTTGTACGCTGTAGAGATACCTCGTGTACTCCTTTGTGCGCTGTAGAGATACCTTCTGTACTCCTTTGTGCGCTGTAGAGATACCTTCTGTACTCCTTTGTGCGCTGTAGAGATACCTTCTGTACTCCTTTGTGCGCTGTAGAGATACCTTCGGTACTCCTTTGTACGTTCTAGAGATATTTCCTGTACTCCTTTGTGCGCTGTAGAGATACCTTCTGTACTCCTTTGTGCGCTGTAGAGATACCTTCTGTACTCCTTTGTGCGCTGTAGAGATACCTTCTGTACTCCTTTGTACGCTGTAGAGATACCTCGTGTACTCCTTTGTGCGCTGTAGAGATACCTTCTGTACTCCTTTGTGCGCTGTAGAGATACCTTCTGTACTCCTTTGTGCGCTGTAGAGATACCTTCTGTACTCCTTTGTGCGTTCTAGAGATATTTCCTGTACTCCTTTGTGCGCTGTAGAGATACCTTCTGTACTCCTTTGTGCGCTGTAGAGATACCTTCTGTACTCCTTTGTGCGCTGTAGAGATACCTTCTGGACTCCTTTGTGCGCTGTAGAGATACCTTCTATACTCCTTTGTGCGCTGTAGAGATACCTTCTGTACTCCTTTGTGCGCTTTAGAGATACCTTCTGTACTCCTTTGTGCGCTGTAGAGATACCTTCTGTACTCCTTTGTGCGCTGTAGAGATACCTTCTGTACTCCTTTGTGCGCTGTAGAGATACCTTCTGTACTCCTTTGTGCGCTGTAGAGATACCTTCTGTACTCCTTTGTGCGCTGTAGAGATACCTTCTGTACTCCTTTGTGCGCTGTAGAGATACCTTCTGTACTCCTTTGTGCGCTGTAGAGATACCTTCTGTACTCCTTTGTGCGCTGTAGAGATACCTTCTGTACTCCTTTGTGCGCTGTAGAGATACCTTCTGTACTCCTTTGTGCGCTGTAGAGATACCTTCTGTACTCCTTTGTGCGCTGTAGAGATACCTTCTGTAGTCCTTTGTGCGCTGTAGAGATACCTTCTGTACTCCTTTGTGCGCTGTAGAGATACCTTCTGTACTCCTTTGTACGCTGTAGAGATACCTCGTGTACTCCTTTATGCGCTGTAGAGATACCTTCTGTACTCCTTTGTGCGCTGTAGAGATACCTTCTGTACTCCTTTGTACGCTGTAGTGATACCTCGTGTACTCCTTTGTACGTTCTAGAGATATTTCCTGTACTCCTTTGTGCGCTGTAGAGATACCTTCTGTACTCCTTTGTGCGCTGTAGAGATACCTTCTGTACTCCTTTGTGCGCTGTAGAGATACCTTCTGTACTCCTTTGTGCGCTGTAGAGATACCTTCTGTACTCCTTTGTACGTTCTAGAGATATTTCCTGTACTCCTTTGTGCGCTGTAGAGATACCTTCTGTACTCCTTTGTGCGCTGTAGAGATACCTTCTGTACTCCTTTGTGCGCTGTAGAGATACCTTCTGTACTCCTTTGTGCGCTGTAGAGATACCTTCTGTACTCCTTTGTACGTTCTAGAGATATTTCCTGTACTCCTTTGTGCGCTGTAGAAATACATTTTGTACTCCTTTGTGCGCTGTAGAGATACCTTCTGTACTCCTTTGTGCGCTGTAGAGATACCTTCCGTACTCCTTTGTACGCTGTAGAGATACCTCGTGTACTCCTTTGTGCGCTGTAGAGATACCTTCTGTACTCCTTTGTGCGCTGTAGAGATACCTTCTGTACTCCTTTGTGCGCTGTAGAGATACCTTCTGTACTCCTTTGTGCGTTCTAGAGATATTTCCTGTACTCCTTTGTGCGCTGTAGAGATACCTTCTGTACTCCTTTGTGCGCTGTAGAAATACCTTCTGTACTCCTCTGTGCGCTGTAGAGATACCTTCTGTACTCCTTTTTGCGCTGTAGAGATACCTTCTGGACTCCTTTGTACGCTGTAGAGATACCTCGTGTACTCCTTTGTACGTTCTAGAGATATTTCCTGTACTCCTTTGTGCGCTGTAGAGATACCTTCTGTACTCCTTTGTGCGCTGTAGAGATACCTTCTGTACTCCTTTTTGCGCTGTAGAGATACCTTCTGTACTCCTTTGTGCGCTGTAGAGATACCTTCTGTACTCCTTTGTACGCTGTAGAGATACCTCGTGTACTCCTTTGTACGTTCTAGAGATATTTCCTGTACTCCTTTGTGCGCTGTAGAGATACCTTCTGTACTCCTTTGTGCGCTGTAGAGATACCTTCTGTACTTATTTGTGCGCTGTAGAGATACCTTCCGTACTCCTTTGTGCGCTGTAGAGATACCTTCTGTACTCCTTTGTGCGCTGTAGAGATACCTTCTGTACTCCTTTGTGCGCTGTAGAGATACCTTCTGTACTCCTTTGTGCGCTGTAGAGATACCTTCTGTACTCCTTTGTACGCTGTAGAGATACCTCGTGTACTCCTTTGTACGTTCTAGAGATATTTCCTGTACTCCTTTGTGCGCTGTAGAGATACCTTCTGTACTTCTTTGTGCGCTGTAGAGATACCTTCTCTACTCCTTTGTGTGCTGTAGAGATACCTTCTGTACTCCTTTGTGCGCTGTAGAGATACCTTCTGTACTCCTTTGTGCGCTGTAGAGATACCTTCTGTACTCCTTTGTGCGCTGTAGAGATACCTTCTGTACTCCTTTCTGCGCTGTAGAGATACCTTCTGTACTCCTTTGTGCGCTGTAGAGATACCTTCTGTACTCCTTTGTGCGCTGTAGAGATACATTCTGTACTCCTTTGTGCGCTGTAGAGATACCTTCTGTACTCCTTTGTGCGCTGTAGAGATACCTTCTGTACTCTTTTGTACGCTGTAGAGATACCTTCTGTACTCCTTTGTGTGCTGTAGAGATACCTTCTGTACTCCTTTGTGCGCTGTAGAGATACCTTCTGTACTCCTTTGTGCGCTGTAGAGATACCTTCTGTACTCCTTTGTGCGCTGTAGAGATACCTTCTGTACTCCTTTGTGCGCTGTAGAGATACCTTCTGTACTCCTTTGTGCGCTGTAGAGATACCTTCTGTACTCCTTTGTGCGCTGTAGAGATACCTTCTGTACTCCTTTGTGCGCTGTAGAGATACCTTCTGTACTCCTTTGTACGCTGTAGAGATACCTCGTGTACTCCTTTGTACGTTCTAGAGATATTTCCTGTACTCCTTTGTGCGCTGTAGAGATACCTTCTGTACTCCTTTGTGCGCTGTAGAGATACCTTCTGTACTCCTTTGTGCGCTGTAGAGATACCTTCTGTACTCCTTTGTACGCTGTAGAGATACCTCGTGTACTCCTTTGTGCGCTGTAGAGATACCTTCTGTACTCCTTTGTGCGCTGTAGAGATACCTTCTGTACTCCTTTGTGCGCTGTAGAGATACCTTCTGTACTCCTTTGTGCGTTCTAGAGATATTTCCTGTACTCCTTTGTGCGCTGTAGAGATACCTTCTGTACTCCTTTGTGCGCTGTAGAAATACCTTCTGTACTCCTCTCTGCGCTGTAGAGATACCTTCTGTACTCCTTTTTGCGCTGTAGAGATACCTTCTGGACTCCTTTGTACGCTGTAGAGATACCTCGTGTACTCCTTTGTACGTTCTAGAGATATTTCCTGTACTCCTTTGTGCGCTGTAGAGATACCTTCTGTACTCCTTTGTGCGCTGTAGAGATACCTTCTGTACTCCTTTTTGCGCTGTAGAGATACCTTCTGTACTCCTTTGTGCGCTGTAGAGATACCTTCTGTACTCCTTTGTACGCTGTAGAGATACCTCGTGTACTCCTTTGTACGTTCTAGAGATATTTCCTGTACTCCTTTGTGTGCTGTAGAGATACCTTCTGTACTCCTTTGTGCGCTGTAGAGATACCTTCTGTACTTATTTGTGCGCTGTAGAGATACCTTCCGTACTCCTTTGTGCGCTGTAGAAATACCTTCTGTACTCCTTTGTGCGCTGTAGAGATACCTTCTGTACTCCTTTGTGCGCTGTAGAGATACCTTCTGTACTCCTTTGTGCGCTGTAGAGATACCTTCTGTACTCCTTTGTACGCTGTAGAGATACCTCGTGTACTCCTTTGTACGTTCTAGAGATATTTCCTGTACTCCTTTGTGCGCTGTAGAGATACCTTCTGTACTTCTTTGTGCGCTGTAGAGATACCTTCTCTACTCCTTTGTGCGCTGTAGAGATACCTTCTGTACTCCTTTGTGCGCTGTAGAGATACCTTCTGTACTCCTTTGTGCGCTGTAGAGATACCTTCTGTACTCCTTTGTGCGCTGTAGAGATACCTTCTGTACTCCTTTCTGCGCTGTAGAGATACCTTCTGTACTCCTTTGTGCGCTGTAGAGATACCTTCTGTACTCCTTTGTGCGCTGTAGAGATACATTCTGTACTCCTTTGTGCGCTGTAGAGATACCTTCTGTACTCCTTTGTGCGCTGTAGAGATACCTTCTGTACTCTTTTGTACGCTGTAGAGATACCTTCTGTACTCCTTTGTGTGCTGTAGAGATACCTTCTGTACTCCTTTGTGCGCTGTAGAGATACCTTCTGTACTCCTTTGTGCGCTGTAGAGATACCTTCTGTACTCCTTTGTGCGCTGTAGAGATACCTTCTGTACTCCTTTGTGCGCTGTAGAGATACCTTCTGTACTCCTTTGTGCGCTGTAGAGATACCTTCTGTACTCCTTTGTGCGCTGTAGAGATACCTTCTGTACTCCTTTGTGCGCTGTAGAGATACCTTCTGTACTCCTTTGTGCGCTGTAGAGATACCTTCTGTACTCCTTTGTGCGCTGTAGAGATACCTTCTGTAGTCCTTTGTGCGCTGTAGAGATACCTTCTGTACTCCTTTATGCGCTGTAGAGATACCTTCTGTACTCCTTTGTGCGCTGTAGAGATACCTTCTGTACTCCTTTGTGCGCTGTAGAGATACCTTCTGTACTCCTTTGTGCGCTGTAGAGATACCTTCTGTACTCCTTTGTGCGCTGTAGAGATACCTTCTGTACTCCTTTGTACGCTGTAGAGATACCTCGTGTACTCCTTTGTACGTTCTAGAGATATTTCCTGTACTCCTTTGTGCGCTGTAGAGATACCTTCTGTACTCCTTTGTACGCTGTAGAGATACCTCGTGTACTCCTTTGTACGTTCTAGAGATATTTCCTATACTCCTTTGTGCGCTGTAGAGATACCTTCTGTACTCCTTTGTGCGCTGTAGAGATACCTTCTGTACTCCTTTGTGCGCTGTAGAGATACCTTCTGTACTCCTTTGTACGTTCTAGAGATATTTCCTGTACTCCTTTGTGCGCTGTAGAGATACCTTCTGTACTCCTTTGTGCGCTGTAGAGATACCTCGTGTACTCCTTTGTACGTTCTAAAGATATTTCCTGTACTCCTTTGTGCGCTGTAGAGATACCTTTTGTACTCCTTTGTACGCTGTAGAGATACCTCGTGTACTCCTTTGTACGTTCTAAAGATATTTCCTGTACTTCTTTGTGCGCTGTAGAGATACCTTCTGTACTCCTTTGTGCGCTGTAGAGATACCTTCTGTACTCCTTTGTGCGCTGTAGGGATACCTTCTGTACTCCTTTGTGCGCTGTAGAGATACCTTCTGTACTCCTTTGTGCGCTGTAGAGATACCTTCTGTACTCCTTTGTGCGCTGTAGAGATACCTTCTGTACTCCTTTGTGCGCTGTAGAGATACCTTCTGTACTCCTTTGTGCGCTGTAGAGATACCTTCTGTAACCCTTTGTGCGCTGTAAAGATACCTTCTGTACTCCTTTGTGCGCTGTAGAGATACCTTCTGTACTCCTTTGTGCGCTGTAGAGATACCTTCTGTACTCCTTTGTGCGCTGTAGAGATACCTTTTGTACTCCTATGTGCGCTGTAGAGATACCTTCTGTACTCCTTTGTGCGCTGTAGAGATACCTTCTGTACTCCTTTGTGCGCTGTAGAGATACCTTCTGTACTCCTTTGTGCGCTGTAGAGATACCTTCTGTACTCCTTTGTGCGCTGTAGAGATACCTTCTGTACTCCTTTGTGCGCTGTAGAGATACCTTCTGTACTCCTTTGTGCGCTGTAGAGATACCTTCTGTACTCCTTTGTGCGCTGTAGAGATACCTTCTGTACTCCTTTGTGCGCTGTAGAGATACCTTCTGTACTCCTTTGTGCGCTGTAGAGATACCTTCTGTACTCCTTTGTGCGCTGTAGAGATACCTTCTGTACTCCATTGTGCGCTGTAAAGATACCTTCTGTACTCCTTTGTGCGCTGTAGAGATACCTTCTGTACTCCTTTGTACGCTGTAGAGATACCTCGTGTACTCCATT
The DNA here is from genome assembly GCA_030386875.1 of Morinoia aosen. Taxonomy (NCBI): domain Eukaryota; kingdom Metazoa; phylum Arthropoda; class Malacostraca; order Amphipoda; family Talitridae; genus Morinoia; species Morinoia aosen. Next base: position 54,434,600 of record CM059576.1, on the reverse strand, counting down.
GTACGTTCTAGAGATATTTCCTGTACTCCTTTGTGCGCTGTAGAGATACCTTCTGTACTCCTTTGTGCGCTGTAGAGATACCTTCTGTACTCCTTTGTGCGCTGTAGAGATACCTTCTGAACTCCTTTGTGTGCTGTAGAGATACCTTCTGTACTCCTTTGTGCGCTGTAGAGACACCTTCTGTACTCCTTTTTACGCTGTAGAGATACCTCGATTACTCCTTTGTACGTTCTAGAGATATTTCCTGTACTCCTTTGTGCGCTGTAGAGATACCTTCTGTACTTTTTTGTGCGCTGTAGAGATACCTTCTGTACTCCTTTGTACGTTCTAGAGATATTTCCTGTACTCCTTTGTGCGCTGTAGAGATACCTTCTGTACTTTTTTGTGCGCTGTAAAGATACCTTCTGTACTCCTTTGTGCGCTGTAGAGATACCTTCTGTACTCCTTTGTGCGCTGTAGAGATACCTTCTGTACTCCTTTGTGCGCTGTAGAGATACCTTCTGTACTCCTTTGTGCGCTGTAGAGATACCTTCTGTACTTCTTTGTACGCTGTAGAGATACCTCGTGTACTCCTTTGTACGTTCTAGAGATATTTCCTGTACTCCTTTGTGCGCTGTAGAGATACCTTCTGTACTCCTTTGTGCGCTGTAGAGATACCTTCTGTACTCCTTTGTGCGCTGTGGAGATACCTTCTGTACTCCTTTGTGCGCTGTAGAGATACCTTCTGTACTCCTTTGTGCGCTGTAGAGATACCTTCTGTACTCCTTTGTACGCTGTAGAGATACCTTCTGTACTCCTTTGTGCGCCGTAGAGATACCTTCTGTACTCCTTTGTGCGCTGTAGAGATACCTTCTGTACTCCTTTGTACGCTGTAGAGATACCTCGTGTACTCCTTTGTACGTTCTAGAGATATTTCCTGTACTCCTTTGTGCGCTGTAGAGATACCTTCTGTACTCCTTTGTACGCTGTAGAGATACCTCGTGTACTCCTTTGTACGTTCTAGAGATATTTCCTGTACTCCTTTGTGCGCTGCAGAGATACCTTCTGTACTCCTTTGTGCGCTGTAGAGATACCTTCTGTACTCCTTTTTGCGCTGTAGAGATACCTTCTGTACTTCTTTGTGCGCTGTAGAGATACCTTCTGTACTCCTTTGTACGCTGTAGAGATACCTCGTGTACTCCTTTGTACGTTCTTGAGATATTTCCTGTACTCCTTTGTGCGCTGTAGAGATACCTTCTGTACTCCTTTGTGCGCTGTAGAGATACCTTCTGTACTTCTTTGTGTGCTGTAGAGATACATTCTGTACTCCTTTGTGCGCTGTAGAGATACCTTCTGTACTCCTTTGTGCACTGTAGAGATACCTTCTGTACTCCTTTGTGCGCTGTAGAGATACCTTCTGTACTCCTTTGTGCGCTGTAGAGATACCTTCTGTACTCCTTTGTACGCTGTAGAAATACCTCGTGTACTCCTTTGTACGTTCTAGAGATATTTCCTGTACTCCTTTGTGCGCTGTAGAGATACCTTCTGTACTCCTTTGTGCGCTGTAGAGATACCTTCTGTACTCCTTTGTGCGCTGTAGAGATACCTTCTGTACTCCTTTGTGCGCTGTAGAGATACCTTCTGTACTCCTTTGTGCGCTGTAGAGATACCTTCTGTACTCCTTTGTGCGCTGTAGAGATACCTTCTGTACTCCTTTGTGCGCTGTAGAGATACCTTCTGTACTCCTTTGTGCGCTGTAGAGATACCTTCTGTACTCCTTTGTGCGCTGTAGAGATACATTCTGTACTCCTTTGTGCGCTGTAGAGATACCTTCTGTACTCCTTTGTGCGCTGTAGAGATACCTTCTGTACTCCTTTGTACGCTGTAGAGATACCTTCTGTACTCCTTTGTGTGCTGTAGAGATACCTTCTGTACTCCTTTGTGTGCTGTAGAGATACCTTCTGTACTCCTTTGTGCGCTGTAGAGATACCTTCTGTACTCCTTTATGCGCTGTAGAGATACCTTCTGTACTCCTTTGTGCGCTGTAGAGATACCTTCTGTACTCCTTTGTGCGCTGTAGAGATACCTTCTGTACTCCTTTGTGCGCTGTAGAGATACCTTCTGTACTCCTTTGTGCGCTGTAGAGATACCTTCTGTACTCCTTTGTGCGCTGTAGAGATACCTTCTGTACTCCTTTGTGCGCTGTAGAGATACCTTCTGTAGTCCTTTGTGCGCTGTAGAGATACCTTCTGTACTCCTTTGTGCGCTGTAGAGATACCTTCTGTACTCCTTTGTGCGCTGTAGAGATACCTTCTGTACTCCTTTGTGCGCTGTAGAGATACCTTCTGTACTCCTTTGTGCGCTGTAGAGATACCTTCTGTACTCCTTTGTGCGCTGTAGAGATACCTTCTGTACTCCTTTGTACGCTGTAGAGATACCTCGTGTACTCCTTTGTACGTTCTAGAGATATTTCCTGTACTCCTTTGTGCGCTGTAGAGATACCTTCTGTACTCCTTTGTACGCTGTAGAGATACCTCGTGTACTCCTTTGTACGTTCTAGAGATATTTCCTGTACTCCTTTGTGCGCTGTAGAGATACCTTCTGTACTCCTTTGTGCGCTGTAGAGATACCTTCTGTACTCCTTTGTGCGCTGTAGAGATACCTTCTGTACTCCTTTGTGCGCTGTAGAGATACCTTCTGTACTCCTTTGTACGTTCTAGAGATATTTCCTGTACTCCTTTGTGCGCTGTAGAGATACCTTCTGTACTCCTTTGTGCGCTGTAGAGATACCTTCTGTACTCCTTTGTGCGCTGTAGAGATACCTTCTGTACTCCTTTGTGCGCTGTAGAGATACCTTCTGTACTCCTTTGTACGTTCTAGAGATATTTCCTGTACTCCTTTGTGCGCTGTAGAGATACCTTCTGTACTCCTTTGTGCGCTGAAGAGATACCTTCTGTACTCCTTTGTACGCTGTAGAGATACCTCGTGTACTCCTTTGTGCGCTGTAGAGATACCTTCTGTACTCCTTTGTGCGCTGTAGAGATACCTTCTGTACTCCTTTGTGCGCTGTAGAGATACATTCTGTACTCCTTTGTGCGCTGTAGAGAAACCTTCTGTACTCCTTTGTGCGTTCTAGAGATATTTCCTGTACTCCTTTGTGCGCTGTAGAGATACCTTCTGTACTCCTTTGTGCGCTGTAGAAATACCTTCTGTACTCCTTTGTGCGCTGTAGAGATACCTTCTGTACTCCTTTTTGCGCTGTAGAGATACCTTCTGGACTCCTTTGTACGCTGTAGAGATACCTCGTGTACTCCTTTGTACGTTCTAGAGATATTTCCTGTACTCCTTTGTGCGCTGTAGAGATACCTTCTGTACTCCTTTGTGCGCTGTAGAGATACCTTCTGTACTCCTTTTTGCGCTGTAGAGATACCTTCTGTACTCCTTTGTACGTTCTAGAGATATTTCCTGTACTCCTTTGCGCGCTGTAGAGATACCTTCTGTACTCCTTTGTGCGCTGTAGAGATACCTTCTGTACTTCTTTGTGCGCTGAAGAGATACCTTCTGTACTCCTTTGTGCGCTGTAGAGATACCTTCTGTACTCCTTTGTGCGCTGTAGAGATACCTTCTGTACTCCTTTGTGCGCTGTAGAGATACCTTCTGTACTTCTTTGTTCGCTGTAGAGATACCTTCTGTACTCCTTTGTACGCTGTAGAGATACCTCGTGTACTCCTTTGTACGTTCTAGAGATATTTCCTGTACTCCTTTGTGCGCTGTAGAGATACCTTCTGTACTTCTTTGTGCGCTGTAGAGATACCTTCTCTACTCCTTTGTGCGCTGTAGAGATACCTTCTGTACTCCTTTGTGCGCTGTAGAGATACCTTCTGTACTCCTTTGTGCGCTGTAGAGATACCTTCTGTACTCCTTTCTGCGCTGTAGAGATACCTTCTGTACTCCTTTGTGCGCTGTTGAGATACCTTCTGTACTCCTTTGTGCGCTGTAGAGATACATTCTGTACTCCTTTGTGCGCTGTAGAGATACCTTCTGTACCCCTTTGTGCGCTGTAGAGATACCTTATGTACTCCTTTGTACGCTGTAGAGATACCTTCTGTACTCCTTTGTGTGCTGTAGAGATACCTTCTGTACTCCTTTGTGCGCTGTAGAGATACCTTCTGTACTCCTTTGTGCGCTGTAGAGATACCTTCTGTACTCCTTTGTGCGCTGTAGAGATACCTTCTGTACTCCTTTGTGCGCTGTAGAGATACCTTCTGTACTCCTTTGTGCGCTGTAGAGATACCTTCTGTACTCAATTGTGCGCTGTAGAGATACCTTCTGTACTCCTCTGTGCGCTGTAGAGATACCTTCTGTACTCCTTTGTGCGCTGTAGAGATACCTTCTGTACTCCTTTGTGCGCTGTAGAGATACCTTCTGTAGTCCTTTGTGCGCTGTAGAGATACCTTTAGTACTCCTTTGTGCGCTGTAGAGATACCTTCTGTACTCCTTTGTGCGCTGTAGAGATACCTTCTGTACTCCTTTGTGCGCTGTAGAGATACCTTCTGTACTCCTTTGTGCGCTGTAGAGATACCTTCTGTACTCCTTTGTGCGCTGTAGAGATACCTTCTGTACTCCTTTGTGCGCTGTAGAGATACCTTCTGTACTCCTTTGTACGCTGTAGAGATACCTCGTGTACTCCTTTGTACGTTCTAGAGATATTTCCTGTACTCCTTTGTGCGCTGTAGAGATACCTTCTGTACTCCTTTGTACGCTGTAGAGATACCTCGTGTACTCCTTTGTACGTTCTAGAGATATTTCCTGTACTCCTTTGTGCGCTGTAGAGATACCTTCTGTACTTTTTTGTGCGCTGTAGAGATACCTTCTGTACTCCTTTGTACGTTCTAGAGATATTTCCTGTACTCCTTTGTGCGCTGTAGAGATACCTTCTGTACTTTTTTGTGCGCTGTAGAGATACCTTCTGTACTCCTTTGTGCGCTGTAGAGATACCTTCTGTACTCCTTTGTGCGCTGTAGAGATACCTTCTGTACTCCTTTGTGCGCTGTAGAGATACCTTCTGTACTCCTTTGTGCGCTGTAGAGATACCTTCTGTACTCCTTTGTACGCTGTAGAGATACCTCGTGTACTCCTTTGTACGTTCTAGAGATATTTCCTGTACTCCTTTGTGCGCTGTAGAGATACCTTCTGTACTCCTTTGTGCGCTGTAGAGATACCTTCTGTACTCCTTCGTGCGCTGTAGAGATACCTTCTGTACTCCTTTGTGCGCTGTAGAGATACCTTCTGTACTCCTTTGTGCGCTGTAGAGATACCTTCTGTACTCCTTTGTGCGCTGTAGAGATACCTTCTGTACTCCTTTGTGCGCTGTAGAGATACCTTCTGTACTCCTTTGTACGCTGTAGAGATACCTCGTGTACTCCTTTGTACGTTCTAGAGATATTTCCTGTACTCCTTTGTGCGCTGTAGAGATACCTTCTGTACTCCTTTGTACGCTGTAGAGATACCTCGTGTACTCCTTTGTACGTTCTAGAGATATTTCCTGTACTCCTTTGTGCGCTGTAGAGATACCTTCTGTACTCCTTTGTGCGCTGTAGAGATACCTTCTGTACTCCTTTGTGCGCTGTAGAGATACCTTCTGTACTCCTTTGTGCGCTGTAGAGATACCTTCTGTACTCCTTTGTACGTTCTAGAGATATTTCCTGTACTCCTTTGTGCGCTGTAGAGATACCTTCTGTACTCCTTTGTGCGCTGTAGAGATACCTTCTGTACTCCTTTGTACGCTGTAGAGATACCTCGTGTACTCCTTTGTACGTTCTAGAGATATTTCCTGTACTCCTTTGTGCGCTGTAGAGATACCTTCTGTACTCCTTTGTGCGCTGTAGAGATACCTTCTGAACTCCTTTGTGCGCTGTAGAGATACCTTCTGTACTCCTTTGTGCGCTGTAGAGATACCTTCTGTACTCCTTTGTGCGCTGTAGAGATGTGAAGAACCTTTAAAGTTAAGGATTCAATTTGGAACTAACATTATTTGCATTAAAGTATTTCTAGGTTTAAGTTGAATTCTGATGGATACATAAAAATGATTGCGTACCACTCCAGCACCATGGGTGACATTCATGTAGTTAGCCGACATGTCGTTGCCTGAATACAACCTGCCTTAAACAGCAGAGGTTATTTTAACTCGTCTCGGAGCTGTCTGAGCAGTTCACTCCTGCTCTCCGAGCTGGCACCACTGCATACGCACTCTGAGGTCTAACGTGACGTCATCCGTGACGCCTCCCCGCATCCAGCTGCTTTGCAAACTTCCGACTGTGCTTCCTGCGCCTTCTGTCCTGGGGGAGTTTCTGGCGACCCTTTCGTCATGTTCTGCACGGCTGGGGATGTGGTTATGGGCTGAGAGTGCCACCAGCTGCTGCGACGTCTACGCCTGCCTACCTCTGCTCCGCTCACTCGCTGAGGCTCACGGACTTGTGGAGGTTGGTGACTATTGTCGTTAACTATGTGAATGTCCATTCCGTGAGCTGGTTTTAGGTGTGCGCAATCCAGGCCTCGTATCTATTCCAATCTCTACCATAACCTGTAAGCCCTATAACTATGATTACGTAAAACTGCAACGGCTTCATAACTACTTTAGAACTATAACTAAAATACTTAATAACTATAACTATAACTAAACTATAACTATAACTATAGTTATAACTAAACTATAACTAAACTATAACTATAACGGTTACTATGACCATCTTATAACTACTGTCTGTAAGACGACGAACGATAACTATAAGGAGTCATTATTATGCTCTGAACCTCAACGCAACTAATTCGCAATTCTTTATCCCCTTGCAGTTCCTTCGCGGCTTAATTGAGTGCAAGGTGTGACGGTCCGCTTCTTCAGCCAGTCACCCTGCTCGTGTGGAGCTTGAATCTTCCTGCTACGCACTTATTATACATTTCACTGTTTATCTATGTCTGATCAACTTTGAATAAAAGTTGGAACTTTCAATATACGGATAAACGCTTCAACATTATTTTTTCCCCCCATAAATATTTATTTTCTGTAAGAGATACCTTCTGTACTCCTTTGTGCGCTGTAGAGATACCTTCTGTACTCCTTTGTGCGCTGTAGAGATACCTTCTGTACTCCTTTGTGCGCTGTAGAGATACCTTCTGTACTCCTTTGTGCGCTGTAGAGATACCTTCTGTACTCCTTTGTGCGCTGTAGAGATACCTTCTGTACTCCTTTGTACGTTCTAGAGATATTTCCTGTACTCCTTTGTGCGCTGTAGAGATACCTTCTGTACTCCTTTGTGCGCTGTAGAGATACCTTCTGTACTCCCTTGTGCGCTGTAGAGATACCTTCTGTACTCCTTTGTGCGCTGTAAAGATACCATCTGTACTCCTTTGTGCGCTGTAGAGATACCTTCTGTACTCCTTTGTACGTTCTAGAGATATTTCCTGTACTCCTTTGTGCGCTGTAGAGATACCTTCTGTACTCCTTTGTGCGCTGTAGAGATACCTTCTGTACTCCTTTGTACGCTGTAGAGATACCTCGTGTACTCCTTTGTACGTTCTAGAGATATTTCCTGTACTCCTTTGTGCGCTGTAGAGATACCTTCTGTACTCCTTTGTGCGCTGTAGAGATACCTTCTGTACTCCTTTGTGCGCTGTAGAGATACCTTCTGTACTCCTTTGTGCGCTGTAGAGATACCTTCTGTACTCCTTTGTACGTTCTAGAGATATTTCCTGTACTCCTTTGTGCGCTGTAGAGATACCTTCTGTACTCCTTTGTGCGCTGTAGAGATACCTTCTGTACTCCTTTGTACGCTGTAGAGATACCTCGTGTACTCCTTTGTGCGCTGTAGAGATACCTTCTGTACTCCTTTGTGCGCTGTAGAGATACCTTCTGTACTCCTTTGTACGCTGTAGAGATACCTCGTGTACTCCTTTGTACGTTCTAGAGATATTTCCTGTACTCCTTTGTGCGCTGTAGAGATACCTTCTGTACTCCTTTGTGCGCTGTAGAGATACCTTCTGTACTCCTTTGTGCGCTGTAGAGATACCTTCTGTACTCCTTTGTGCGCTGTAGAGATACCTTCTGTACTCCTTTGTACGTTCTAGAGATATTTCCTGTACTCCTTTGTGCGCTGTAGAGATACCTTCTGTACTCCTTTGTGCGCTGTAGAGATACCTTCTGTACTCCTTTGTGCGCTGTAGAGATACCTTCTGTACTCCTTTGTGCGCTGTAGAGATACCTTCTGTACTCCTTTGTACGTTCTAGAGATATTTCCTGTACTCCTTTGTGCGCTGTAGAGATACATTTTGTACTCCTTTGTGCGCTGTAGAGATACCTTCTGTACTCCTTTGTGCGCTGTAGAGATACCTTCTGTACTCCTTTGTACGCTGTAGAGATACCTCGTGCACTCCTTTGTGCGCTGTAGAGATACCTTCTGTACTCCTTTGTGCGCTGTAGAGATACCTTCTGTACTCCTTCGTGCGCTGTAGAGATACCTTCTGTACTCCTTTGTGCGTTCTAGAGATATTTCCTGTACTCCTTTGTGCGCTGTAGAGATACCTTCTGTACTCCTTTGTGCGCTGTAGAAATACCTTCTGTACTCCTCTGTGCGCTGTAGAGATACCTTCTGTACTCCTTTTTGCGCTGTGGAGATACCTTCTGGACTCCTTTGTACGCTGTAGAGATACCTCGTGTACTCCTTTGTACGTTCTAGAGATATTTCCTGTACTCCTTTGTGCGCTGTAGAGATACCTTCTGTACTCCTTTGTGCGCTGTAGAGATACCTTCTGTACTCCTTTTTGCGCTGTAGAGATACCTTCTGTACTCCTTTGTGCGCTGTAGAGATACCTTCTGTACTCCTTTGTACGCTGTAGAGATACCTCGTGTACTCCTTTGTACGTTCTAGAGATATTTCCTGTACTCCTTTGTGCGCTGTAGAGATACCTTCTGTACTCCTTTGTGCGCTGTAGAGATACCTTCTGTACTTATTTGTGCGCTGTAGAGATACCTTCCGTACTCCTTTGTGCGCTGTAGAGATACCTTCTGTACTCCTTTGTGCGCTGTAGAGATACCTTCTGTACTCCTTTGTGCGCTGTAGAGATACCTTCTGTACTCCTTTGTGCGCTGTAGAGATACCTTCTGTACTCCTTTGTACGCTGTAGAGATACCTCGTGTACTCCTTTGTACGTTCTAGAGATATTTCCTGTACTCCTTTGTGCGCTGTAGAGATACCTTCTGTACTTCTTTGTGCGCTGTAGAGATACCTTCTCTACTCCTTTGTGCGCTGTAGAGATACCTTCTGTACTCCTTTGTGCGCTGTAGAGATACCTTCTGTACTCCTTTGTGCGCTGTAGAGATACCTTCTGTACTCCTTTGTGCGCTGTAGAGATACCTTCTGTACTCCTTTCTGCGCTGTAGAGATACCTTCTGTACTCCTTTGTGCGCTGTAGAGATACCTTCTGTACTCCTTTGTGCGCTGTAGAGATACATTCTGTACTCCTTTGTGCGCTGTAGAGATACCTTCTGTACTCCTTTGTGCGCTGTAGAGATACCTTCTGTACTCTTTTGTACGCTGTAGAGATACCTTCTGTACTCCTTTGTGTGCTGTAGAGATACCTTCTGTACTCCTTTGTGCGCTGTAGAGATACCTTCTGTACTCCTTTGTGCGCTGTAGAGATACCTTCTGTACTCCTTTGTGCGCTGTAGAGATACCTTCTGTACTCCTTTGTGCGCTGTAGAGATACCTTCTGTACTCCTTTGTGCGCTGTAGAGATACCTTCTGTACTCCTTTGTGCGCTGTAGAGATACCTTCTGTAGTCCTTTGTGCGCTGTAGAGATACCTTCTGTACTCCTTTGTGCGCTGTAGAGATACCTTCTGTACTCCTTTGTGCGCTGTAGAGATACCTTCTGTACTCCTTTGTGCGCTGTAGAGATACCTTCTGTACTCCTTTGTGCGCTGTAGAGATACCTTCTGTACTCCTTTGTGCGCTGTAGAGATACCTTCTGTACTCCTTTGTACGCTGTAGAGATACCTCGTGTACTCCTTTGTACGTTCTAGAGATATTTCCTGTTTTCCTTTGTGCGCTGTAGAGATACCTTCTGTACTCCTTTGTACGCTGTAGAGATACCTCGTGTACTCCTTTGTACGTTCTAGAGATATTTCCTATACTCCTTTGTGCGCTGTAGAGATACTTTCTGTACTCCTTTGTGCGCTGTAGAGATACCTTCTGTACTCCTTTGTGCGCTGTAGAGATACCTTCTGTACTCCTTTGTACGTTCTAGAGATATTTCCTGTACTCCTTTGTGCGCTGTAGAGATACCTTCTGTACTCCTTTGTGCGCTGTAGAGATACCTCGTGTACTCCTTTGTACGTTCTAAAGATATTTCCTGTACTCCTTTGTGCGCTGTAGAGATACCTTTTGTACTCCTTTGTACGCTGTAGAGATACCTCGTGTACTCCTTTGTACGTTCTAAAGATATTTCCTGTACTTCTTTGTGCGCTGTAGAGATACCTTCTGTACTCCTTTGTGCGCTGTAGAGATACCTTCTGTACTCCTTTGTGCGCTGTAGGGATACCTTCTGTACTCCTTTGTGCGCTGTAGAGATACCTTCTGTACTCCTTTGTGCGCTGTAGAGATACCTTCTGTACTCCTTTGTGCGCTGTAGAGATACCTTCTGTACTCCTTTGTGCGCTGTAGAGATACCTTCTGTACTCCTTTGTGCGCTGTAGAGATACCTTCTGTAACCCTTTGTGCGCTGTAAAGATACCTTCTGTACTCCTTTGTGCGCTGTAGAGATACCTTCTGTACTCCTTTGTGCGCTGTAGAGATACCTTCTGTACTCCTTTGTGCGCTGTAGAGATACCTTCTGTACTCCTATGTGCGCTGTAGAGATACCTTCTGTACTCCTTTGTGCGCTGTAGAGATACCTTCTGTACTCCTTTGTGCGCTGTAGAGATACCTTCTGTACTCCTTTGTGCGCTGTAGAGATACCTTCTGTACTCCTTTGTGCGCTGTAGAGATACCTTCTGTACTCCTTTGTGCGCTGTAGAGATACCTTCTGTACTCCTTTGTGCGCTGTAGAGATACCTTCTGTACTCCTTTGTGCGCTGTAGAGATACCTTCTGTACTCCTTTGTGCGCTGTAGAGATACCTTCTGTACTCCTTTGTGCGCTGTAGAGATACCTTCTGTACTCCTTTGTGCGCTGTAGAGATACCTTCTGTACTCCATTGTGCGCTGTAAAGATACCTTCTGTACTCCTTTGTGCGCTGTAGAGATACCTTCTGTACTCCTTTGTACGCTGTAGAGATACCTCGTGTACTCCTTTGTACGTTCTAGAGATATTTCCTGTACTCCTTTGTGCGCTGCAGAGATACCTTCTGTACTTCTTTGTGCGCTGTAGAGATACCTTCTGTACTCCTTTGTACGCTGTAGAGATACCTCGTGTACTCCTTTGTACGTTCTTGAGATATTTCCTGTACTCCTTTGTGCGCTGTAGAGATACCTTCTGTACTCCTTTGTGCGCTGTAGAGATACCTTCTGTACTTCTTTGTGCGCTGTAGAGATACATTCTGTACTCCTTTGTGCGCTGTAGAGATACCTTCTGTACTCCTTTGTGCGCTGTAGAGATACCTTCTGTACTCCTTTGTGCGCTGTAGAGATACCTTCTGTACTCCTTTGTGCGCTGTAGAGATACCTTCTGTACTCCTTTGTACGCTGTAGAGATACCTCGTGTACTCCTTTGTACGTTCTAGAGATATTTCCTGTACTCCTTTGTGCGCTGTAGAGATACCTTCTGTACTCCTTTGTGCGCTGTAGAGATACCTTCTGTACTCCTTTGTGCGCTGTAGAGATACCTTCTGTACTCCTTTGTACGCTGTAGAGATACCTCGTGTACTCCTTTGTGCGCTGTAGAGATACCTTCTGTACTCCTTTGTGCGCTGTAGAGATACCTTCTGTACTCCTTTGTGCGCTGTAGAGATACCTTCTGTACTCCTTTGTGCGTTCTAGAGATATTTCCTGTACTCCTTTGTGCGCTGTAGAGATACCTTCTGTACTCCTTTGTGCGCTGTAGAAATACCTTCTGTACTCCTCTGTGCGCTGTAGAGATACCTTCTGTACTCCTTTTTGCGCTGTAGAGATACCTTCTGGACTCCTTTGTACGCTGTAGAGATACCTCGTGTACTCCTTTGTACGTTCTAGAGATATTTCCTGTACTCCTTTGTGCGCTGTAGAGATACCTTCTGTACTCCTTTGTGCGCTGTAAAGATACCTTCTGTACTCCTTTTTGCGCTGTAGAGATACCTTCTGTACTCCTTTGTGCGCTGTAGAGATACCTTCTGTACTCCTTTGTACGCTGTAGAGATACCTCGTGTACTCCTTTGTACGTTCTAGAGATATTTCCTGTACTCCTTTGTGCGCTGTAGAGATACCTTCTGTACTCCTTTGTGCGCTGTAGAGATACCTTCTGTACTTATTTGTGCGCTGTAGAGATACCTTCCGTACTCCATTGTGCGCTGTAGAGATACCTTCTGTACTCCTTTGTGCGCTGTAGAGATACCTTCTGTACTCCTTTGTGCGCTGTAGAAATACCTTCTGTACTCCTCTGTGCGCTGTAGAGATACCTTCTGTACTCCTTTTTGCGCTGTAGAGATACCTTCTGGACTCCTTTGTACGCTGTAGAGATACTTGTGTACTCCTTTGTACGTTCTAGAGATATTTCCTGTACTCCTTTGTGCGCTGTAGAGATACCTTCTGTACTCCTTTGTGCGCTGTAGAGATACCTTCTGTACTCCTTTTTGCGCTGTAGAGATACCTTCTGTACTCCTTTGTGCGCTGTAGAGATACCTTCTGTACTCCTTTGTACGCTGTAGAGATACCTCGTGTACTCCTTTGTACGTTCTAGAGATATTTCCTGTACTCCTTTGTGCGCTGTAGAGATACCTTCTGTACTCCTTTGTGCGCTGTAGAGATACCTTCTGTACTTATTTGTGCGCTGTAGAGATACCTTCCGTACTCCTTTGTGCGCTGTAGAGATACCTTCTGTACTCCTTTGTGCGCTGTAGAGATACCTTCTGTACTCCTTTGTGCGCTGTAGAGATACCTTCTGTACTCCTTTGTGCGCTGTAGAGATACCTTCTGTACTCCTTTGTACGCTGTAGAGATACCTCGTGTACTCCTTTGTACGTTCTAGAGATATTTCCTGTACTCCTTTGTGCGCTGTAGAGATACCTTCTGTACTTCTTTGTGCGCTGTAGAGATACCTTCTCTACTCCTTTGTGCGCTGTAGAGATACCTTCTGTACTCCTTTGTGCGCTGTAGAGATACCTTCTGTACTCCTTTGTGCGCTGTAGAGATACCTTCTGTACTCCTTTGTGCGCTGTAGAGATACCTTCTGTACTCCTTTCTGCGCTGTAGAGATACCTTCTGTACTCCTTTGTGCGCTGTAGAGATACCTTCTGTACTCCTTTGTGCGCTGTAGAGATACATTCTGTACTCCTTTGTGCGCTGTAGAGATACCTTCTGTACTCCTTTGTGCGCTGTAGAGATACCTTCTGTACTCTTTTGTACGCTGTAGAGATACCTTCTGTACTCCTTTGTGTGCTGTAGAGATACCTTCTGTACTCCTTTGTGCGCTGTAGAGATACCTTCTGTACTCCTTTGTGCGCTGTAGAGATACCTTCTGTACTCCTTTGTGCGCTGTAGAGATACCTTCTGTACTCCTTTGTGCGCTGTAGAGATACCTTCTGTACTCCTTTGTGCGCTGTAGAGATACCTTCTGTACTCCTTTGTGCGCTGTAGAGATACCTTCTGTACTCCTTTGTGCGCTGTAGAGATACCTTCTGTACTCCTTTGTGCGCTGTAGAGATACCTTCTGTACTCCTTTGTGCGCTGTAGAGATACCTTCTGTAGTCCTTTGTGCGCTGTAGAGATACCTTCTGTACTCCTTTGTGCGCTGTAGAGATACCTTCTGTACTCCTTTGTGCGCTGTAGAGATACCTTCTGTACTCCTTTGTGCGCTGTAGAGATACCTTCTGTACTCCTTTGTGCGCTGTAGAGATACCTTCTGTACTCCTTTGTGCGCTGTAGAGATACCTTCTGTACTCCTTTGTACGCTGTAGAGATACCTCGTGTACTCCTTTGTACGTTCTAGAGATATTTCCTGTACTCCTTTGTGCGCTGTAGAGATACCTTCTGTACTCCTTTGTACGCTGTAGAGATACCTCGTGTACTCCTTTGTACGTTCTAGAGATATTTCCTATACTCCTTTGTGCGCTGTAGAGATACCTTCTGTACTCCTTTGTGCGCTGTAGAGATACCTTCTGTACTCCTTTGTGCGCTGTAGAGATACCTTCTGTACTCCTTTGTACGTTCTAGAGATATTTCCTGTACTCCTTTGTGCGCTGTAGAGATACCTTCTGTACTCCTTTGTGCGCTGTAGAGATACCTCGTGTACTCCTTTGTACGTTCTAAAGATATTTCCTGTACTCCTTTGTGCGCTGTAGAGATACCTTTTGTACTCCTTTGTACGCTGTAGAGATACCTCGTGTACTCCTTTGTACGTTCTAAAGATATTTCCTGTACTTCTTTGTGCGCTGTAGAGATACCTTCTGTACTCCTTTGTGCGCTGTAGAGATACCTTCTGTACTCCTTTGTGCGCTGTAGGGATACCTTCTGTACTCCTTTGTGCGCTGTAGAGATACCTTCTGTACTCCTTTGTGCGCTGTAGAGATACCTTCTGTACTCCTTTGTGCGCTGTAGAGATACCTTCTGTACTCCTTTGTGCGCTGTAGAGATACCTTCTGTACTCCTTTGTGCGCTGTAGAGATACCTTCTGTAACCCTTTGTGCGCTGTAAAGATACCTTCTGTACTCCTTTGTGCGCTGTAGAGATACCTTCTGTACTCCTTTGTGCGCTGTAGAGATACCTTCTGTACTCCTTTGTGCGCTGTAGAGATACCTTCTGTACTCCTATGTGCGCTGTAGAGATACCTTCTGTACTCCTTTGTGCGCTGTAGAGATACCTTCTGTACTCCTTTGTGCGCTGTAGAGATACCTTCTGTACTCCTTTGTGCGCTGTAGAGATACCTTCTGTACTCCTTTGTGCGCTGTAGAGATACCTTCTGTACTCCTTTGTGCGCTGTAGAGATACCTTCTGTACTCCTTTGTGCGCTGTAGAGATACCTTCTGTACTCCTTTGTGCGCTGTAGAGATACCTTCTGTACTCCTTTGTGCGCTGTAGAGATACCTTCTGTACTCCTTTGTGCGCTGTAGAGATACCTTCTGTACTCCTTTGTGCGCTGTAGAGATACCTTCTGTACTCCATTGTGCGCTGTAAAGATACCTTCTGTACTCCTTTGTGCGCTGTAGAGATACCTTCTGTACTCCTTTGTACGCTGTAGAGATACCTCGTGTACTCCATTGTACGTTCTAGAGATATTTCCTGTACTCCTTTGTGCGCTGTAGAGATACCTTCTGTACTCCTTTGTGCGCTGTAGAGATACCTTCTGTACTCCTTTGTACGCTGTAGAGATACCTCGTGTACTCCTTTGTGCGCTGTAGAGATACCTTCTGTACTCCTTTGTGCGCTGTAGAGATACCTTCTGTACACTTTTGTGCGCTGTAGAGATACCTTCTCTACTCCTTTGTACGTTCTAGAGATATTTCCTGTACTCCTTTGTGCGCTGTAGAGATACCTTCTGTACTCCTTTGTGCGCTGTAGAGATACCTTCTGTACTCCTTTGTGCGCTGTAGAGATACCTTCTGTACTCCTTTGTGCGCTGTAGAGATACCTTCTGTACTCCTTTGTACGCTGTAGAGATACCTCGTGTACTCCTTTGTACGTTCTAGAGATATTTCCTGTACTCCTTTGTGCGCTGTAGAGATACCTTCTGTACTCCTTTGTGCGCTGTAGAGATACCTTCTGTACTCCTTTGTGCGCTGTAGGGATACCTTCTGTACTCCTTTGTGCGCTGTAGAGATACCTTCTGTACTCCTTTGTACGCTGTAGAGATACCTCGTGTACTCCTTTGTACGTTCTAGAGATATTTCCTCTACTCCTTTGTGCGCTGTAGAGATACCTTCTGTACTCCTTTGTGCGCTGTAGAGAAACCTTCTGTACTCCTTTGTGCGCTGTAGAGATACCTTCTGTACTCTTTTGTGCGCTGTAGAGATACCTTCTGTACTCCTTTGTGCGCTGTAGAGATACCTTCTGTACTCCTTTGTGCGCTGTAGAGATACCTTCTGTACTCCTTTGTGCGCTGTAGAGATACCTTCTGTACTCCTTTGTACGCTGTAGAGATACCTCATGTACTCCTTTGTACGTTCTAGAGATATTTCCTGTACTCCTTTGTGCGCTGTAGAGATACCTTCTGTACTCCTTTGTGCGCTGTAGAGATACCTTCTGTACTCCTTTGTGCGCTGTAGAGATACCTTCTGTACTTCTTTGTGCGCTGTAGAGATACCTTCTGTACTCCTTTGTACGCTGTAGAGATACCTCGTGTACTCCTTTGTACGTTCTAGAGATATTTCCTGTACTCCTTTGTGCGCTGTAGAGATACCTTCTGTACTTCTTTGTACGTTCTAGAGATATTTCCTGTACTCCTTTGTGCGCTGTAGAGATACCTTCTGTTCTCCTTTGTGCGCTGTAGAGATACCTTCTGTACTCCTTTGTGCGCTGTAGAGATACCTTCTGTACTCCTTTGTGCGCTGTAGAGATACCTTCTGTACTCCTTTGTACGCTGTAGAGATACCTCGTGTACTCCTTTGTACGTTCTAGAGATATTTCCTGTACTCCTTTGTGCGCTGTAGAGATACCTTCTGTACTCCTTTGTGCGCTGTAGAGATACCTTCTGTACTCCTTTGTGCGCTGTAGAGATACCTTCTGTACTCCTTTGTGCGCTGTAGAGATACCTTCTGTACTCCTTTGTACGCTGTAGAGATACCTCGTGTACTCCTTTGTACGTTCTAGAGATATTTCCTGTACTCCTTTGTGCGCTGTAGAGATACCTTCTGTACTCCTTTGTGCGCTGTAGAGATACCTTCTGTACTCCTTTGTGCGCTGTAGAGATACCTTCTGTACTCCTTTTTGCGCTGTAGAGATTCCTTCTGTACTTCTTTGTGCGCTGTAGAGATACCTTCTGTA
Organism: Morinoia aosen; assembly: GCA_030386875.1. NCBI lineage: Eukaryota > Metazoa > Arthropoda > Malacostraca > Amphipoda > Talitridae > Morinoia > Morinoia aosen. Next base: position 54,417,460 of record CM059576.1, on the reverse strand, counting down.
CTCCTTTGTGCGCTGTAGAGATACCTTCTGTACTCCTTTGTGCGCTGTAGAGATACCTTCTGTACTCCTTTGTGCGCTGTAGAGATACCTTCTGTACTCCTTTGTGCGCTGTTGAGATACCTTCTGTACTCCTTTGTACGCTGTAGAGATACCTCGTGTACTCCTTTGTACGTTCTAGAGATATTTCCTGTACTCCTTTGTGCGCTGTAGAGATACCTTCTGTACTCCTTTGTGCGCTGTAGAGATACCTTCTGTACTCCTTTGTGCGCTGTAGAGATACCTTCTGTACTCCTTTGTGCGCTGTAGAGATACCTTCTGTACTCCTTTGTGCGCTGTAGAGATACCTTCTGTACTCCTTTGTGCGCTGTAGAGATACCTTCTGTACTCCTTTGTGCGCTGTAGAGATACCTTCTGTACTCCTTTGTGCGCTGTAGAGATACCTTCTGTACTCCTTTGTGCGCTGTAGAGATACCTTCTGTACTCCTTTGTACGCTGTAGAGATACCTCGTGTACTCCTTTGTACGTTCTAGAGATATTTCCTGTACTCCTTTGTGCGCTGTAGAGATACCTTCTGTACTCCTTTGTGCGCTGTAGAGATACCTTCTGTACTCCTTTGTGTGCTGTAGAGATACCTTCTGTACTCCTTTGTGCGCTGTAGAGATACCTTCTGTACTCCTTTGTACGTTCTAGAGATATTTCCTGTACTCCTTTGTGCGCTGTAGAGATACCTTCTGTACTCCTTTGTGCGCTGTAGAGATACCTTCTGTACTCCTTGGTGCGCTGTAGAGATACCTTCTGTACTCCTTTGTACGCTGTAGAGATACCTCGTGTACTCCTTTGTGCGCTGTAGAGATACCTTCTGTACTCCTTTGTGCGCTGTAGAGATACCTTCTGTACTCCTTTGTGCGCTGTAGAGATACCTTCTGTACTCCTTTGTACGTTCTAGAGATATTCCCTGTACTCCTTTGTGCGCTGTAGAGATACCTTCTGTACTCCTTTGTGCGCTGTAGAGATACCTTCTGTACTCCTTTGTGCGCTGTAGAGATACCTTCTGTACTCCTTTGTGCGCTGTAGAGATACCTTCTGTACTCCTTTGTACGCTGTAGAGATACCTCGTGTACTCCTTTGTACGTTCTAGAGATATTTCCTGTACTCCTTTGTGCGCTGTAGAGATACCTTCTGTACTCCTTTGTGCGCTGTAGAGATACCTTCTGACTCCTTTGTGCGCTGTAGAGATACCTTCTGTACTCCTTTGTGCGCTGTAGAGATACCTTCTGTACTCCTTTGTACGCTGTAGAGATACCTCGTGTACTCCTTTGTACGTTCTAGAGATATTTCCTGTACTCCTTTGTGCGCTGTAGAGATACCTTCTGTACTCCTTTGTGCGCTGTAGAGATACCTTCTGTACTCCTTTGTGCGCTGTAGAGATACCTTCTGTACTCCTTTGTGCGCTGTAGAGATACCTTCTGTACTCCTTCGTACGCTGTAGAGATACCTCGTGTACTCCTTTGTACGTTCTAGAGATATTTCCTGTACTCCTTTGTGCGCTGTAGAGGTACCTTCTGTACTCCTTTCTACGTTCTAGAGATATTTCCTGTACTCCTTTGTGCGCTGTAGAGATACCTTCTGTACTCCTTTGTGCGCTGTAGAGATACCTTCTGTACTCCTTTGTGCGCTGTAGAGATACCTTCTGTACTCCTTTGTGCGCTGTAGAGATACCTTCTGTACTCCTTTGTACGCTGTAGAGATACCTTCTGTACTCCTTTGTGCGCTGTAGAGATACCTTTTGTACTCCTTTGTGCGCTGTAGAGATACCTTCTGTACTCCTTTGTGCGCTGTAGAGATACCTTCTGTACTCATTTGTGCGCTGTAGAGATACCTTCTGTACTCCTTTGTGCGCTGTAGAGATACCTTCTGTACTCCTTTGTACGCTGTAGAGATACCTCGTGTACTCCTTTGTACGTTATAGAGATATTTCTTGTACTCCTTTGTGCGCTGTAGAGATACCTTCTGTACTCCTTTGTGCGCTGTAGAGATACCTTCTGTACTCCTTTGTGTGCTGTAGAGATACCTTCTGTACTCCTTTGTGCGCTGTAGAGATACCTTCTGTACTCCTTTGTGCGCTGTAGAGATACCTTCTGTACTCCTTTGTACGCTGTAGAGAGACCTCGTGTACTCCTTTGTACGTTCTAGAGATATTTCCTGTACTCCTTTGTGCGCTGTAGAGATAGCTTCTGTACTCCTTTGTACGCTGTAGAGATACCTCGTGTACTCCTTTGTACGTTCTAGAGATATTTCCTGTACTCCTTTGTGCGCTGTAGAGATACCTTCTGTACTCCTTTGTGCGCTGTAGAGATACCTTCTGTACTCCTTTGTGGGCTGTAGAGATACCTTCTGTACTCCTTTGTGCGCTGTGGAGATACATTCTGTACTCCTTTGTACGCTGTAGAGATACCTCGTGTACTCCTTTGTACGTTCTAGAGATATTTCCTGTACTCCTTCGTGGGCTGTAGAGATACCTTCTGTACTCCTTTGTGCGCTGTAGAGATACCTTCTGTACTCCTTTGTGCGCTGTAGAGATACCTTCTGTACTCCTTTGTACGCTGTAGAGATACCTCGTGTACTCCTTTGTACGTTCTAGAGATATTTCCTGTACTCCTTTGTGCGCTGTAGAGATACCTTCTGTACTCCTTTGTGCGCTGTAGAGATACCTTCTGTACTCCTTTGTGCGCTGTAGAGATACCTTCTGTACTCCTTTGTGCGCTGTAGAGATACCTTCTGTACTCCTTTGTACGTTCTAGAGATATTTCCTGTACTCCTTTGTGCGCTGTAGAGATACCTTCTGTACTCCTTTGTGCGCTGTAGAGATACCTTCTGTACTCCTTGGTGCGCTGTAGAGATACCTTCTGTACTCCTTTGTACGCTGTAGAGATACCTCGTGTACTCCTTTGTGCGCTGTAGAGATACCTTCTGTACTCCTTTGTGCGCTGTAGAGATACCTTCTGTACTCCTTTGTGCGCTGTAGAGATACCTTCTGTACTCCTTTGTACGTTCTAGAGATATTCCCTGTACTCCTTTGTGCGCTGTAGAGATACCTTCTGTACTCCTTTGTGCGCTGTAGAGATACCTTCTGTACTCCTTTGTGCGCTGTAGAGATACCTTCTGTACTCCTTTGTGCGCTGTAGAGATACCTTCTGTACTCCTTTGTACGCTGTAGAGATACCTCGTGTACTCCTTTGTACGTTCTAGAGATATTTCCTGTACTCCTTTGTGCGCTGTAGAGATACCTTCTGTACTCCTTTGTGCGCTGTAGAGATACCTTCTGACTCCTTTGTGCGCTGTAGAGATACCTTCTGTACTCCTTTGTGCGCTGTAGAGATACCTTCTGTACTCCTTTGTACGCTGTAGAGATACCTCGTGTACTCCTTTGTACGTTCTAGAGATATTTCCTGTACTCCTTTGTGCGCTGTAGAGATACCTTCTGTACTCCTTTGTGCGCTGTAGAGATACCTTCTGTACTCCTTTGTGCGCTGTAGAGATACCTTCTGTACTCCTTTGTGCGCTGTAGAGATACCTTCTGTACTCCTTCGTACGCTGTAGAGATACCTCGTGTACTCCTTTGTACGTTCTAGAGATATTTCCTGTACTCCTTTGTGCGCTGTAGAGGTACCTTCTGTACTCCTTTCTACGTTCTAGAGATATTTCCTGTACTCCTTTGTGCGCTGTAGAGATACCTTCTGTACTCCTTTGTGCGCTGTAGAGATACCTTCTGTACTCCTTTGTGCGCTGTAGAGATACCTTCTGTACTCCTTTGTGCGCTGTAGAGATACCTTCTGTACTCCTTTGTACGCTGTAGAGATACCTTCTGTACTCCTTTGTGCGCTGTAGAGATACCTTTTGTACTCCTTTGTGCGCTGTAGAGATACCTTCTGTACTCCTTTGTGCGCTGTAGAGATACCTTCTGTACTCCTTTGTGCGCTGTAGAGATACCTTCTGTACTCCTTTGTGCGCTGTAGAGATACCTTCTGTACTCCTTTGTACGCTGTAGAGATACCTCGTGTACTCCTTTGTACGTTCTAGAGATATTTCTTGTACTCCTTTGTGCGCTGTAGAGATACCTTCTGTACTCCTTTGTGCGCTGTAGAGATACCTTCTGTACTCCTTTGTGTGCTGTAGAGATACCTTCTGTACTCCTTTGTGCGCTGTAGAGATACCTTCTGTACTCCTTTGTGCGCTGTAGAGATACCTTCTGTACTCCTTTGTACGCTGTAGAGAGACCTCGTGTACTCCTTTGTACGTTCTAGAGATATTTCCTGTACTCCTTTGTGCGCTGTAGAGATACCTTCTGTACTCCTTTGTACGCTGTAGAGATACCTCGTGTACTCCTTTGTACGTTCTAGAGATATTTCCTGTACTCCTTTGTGCGCTGTAGAGATACCTTCTGTACTCCTTTGTGCGCTGTAGAGATACCTTCTGTACTCCTTTGTGGGCTGTAGAGATACCTTCTGTACTCCTTTGTGCGCTGTGGAGATACATTCTGTACTCCTTTGTACGCTGTAGAGATACCTCGTGTACTCCTTTGTACGTTCTAGAGATATTTCCTGTACTCCTTCGTGGGCTGTAGAGATACCTTCTGTACTCCTTTGTGCGCTGTAGAGATACCTTCTGTACTCCTTTGTGCGCTGTAGAGATACCTTCTGTACTCCTTTTTGCGCTGTAGAGATACCTCGTGTACTCCTTTGTACGTTCTAGAGATATTTCCTGTACTCCTTTGTGCGCTGTAGAGATACCTTCTGTACTCCTTTGTGCGCTGTAGAGATACCTTCTGTACTCCTTTGTGCGCTGTAGAGATACCTTCTGTACTCCTTTGTGCGTTCTAGAGATATTTCCTGTACTCCTTTGTGCGCTGTAGAGATACCTTCTGTACTCCTTTGTGCGCTGTAGAGATACCTTCTGTACTCCTTTGTGCGCTGTTGAGATACCTTCTGTACTCCTTTGTGCGCTGTAGAGATACCTTCTGTACTCCTTTGTGCGCTGTAGAGATACCTTCTGTACTCCTTTGTACGCTGTAGAGATACCTCGTGTACTCCTTTTTACGTTCTAGAGATATTTCCTGTACTCCTTTGTGCGCTGTAGAGATACCTTCTGTACTCCTTTGTGCGCTGTTGAGATACCTTATGTACTCCTTTGTGCGCTGTAGAGATACCTTCTGTACTCCTTTGTGCGCTGTAGAGATACCTTCTGTACTCCTTTGTGCGCTGTAGAGATACCTTCTGTACTCCTTTGTACGCTGAAGAGATACCTCGTGTACTCCTTTGTACGTTCTAGAGATATTTCCTGTACTCCTTTGTGCGCTGTAGAGATACCTTCTGTACTCCTTTGTGCGCTGTAGAGATACCTTCTGTACTCCTTTGTGCGCTGTAGAGATACCTTCTGTACTCCTTTGTGCGCTGTAGAGATACCTTCTGTACTCCTTTGTGCGCTGTAGAGATACCTTCTGTACTCCTTTGTGCGCTGTAGAGATACCTTCTGTACTCCTTCGTGCGCTGTAGAGATACCTTCTGTACTCCTTTGTGCGCTGTAGAGATACCTTCTGTACTCCTTTGTGCGCTGTAGAGATACCTTCTGTACTCCTTTGTGCGCTGTAGAGATACCTTCTGTACTCGTTTGTGCGCTGTAGAGATACCTTCTGTACTCCTTTGTGCGCTGTAGAGATACCTTCTGTACTCCTTTGTGCGCTGTAGAGATACCTTCTGTACTCCTTTGTGCGCTGTAGAGATACCTTCTGTACTTCTTTGTACGCTGTAGAGATACCTCGTGTACTCCTTTGTACGTTCTAGAGATATTTCCTGTACTCCTTTGTGCGCTGTAGAGATACCTTCTGTACTCCTTTGTGCGCTGTAGAGATACCTTCTGTACTCCTTTGTGCGCTGTAGAGATACCTTCTGTACTCCTTTGTGCGCTGTAGAGATACCTTCTGTACTCCTTTGTGCGCTGTAGAGATACCTTCTGTACTCCTTCGTGCGCTGTAGAGATACCTTCTGTACTCCTTTGTGCGCTGTAGAGATACCTTCTGTACTCCTTTGTGCGCTGTAGAGATACCTTCTGTACTCCTTTGTGCGCTGTAGAGATACCTTCTGTACTCGTTTGTGCGCTGTAGAGATACCTTCTGTACTCCTTTGTGTGCTGTAGAGATACCTTCTGTACTCCTTTGTGCGCTGTAGAGATACCTTCTGTACTCCTTTGTGCGCTGTAGAGATACCTTCTGTACTTCTTTGTACGCTGTAGAGATACCTCGTGTACTCCTTTGTACGTTCTAGAGATATTTCCTGTACTCCTTTGTGCGCTGTAGAGATACCTTCTGTACTCCTTTGTGCGCTGTAGAGATACCTTCTGTACTCCTTTGTGCGCTGTAGAGATACCTTCTGTACTCCTTTGTGCGCTGTAGAGATACCTTCTGTACTCCTTTGTGCGCTGTAGAGATACCTTCTGTACTCCTTTGTACGCTGTAGAGATACCTCGTGTACTCCTTTGTACGTTCTAGAGATATTTCCTGTACTCCTTTGTGCGCTGTAGAGATACCTTCTGTACTCCTTTTTGCGCTGTAGAGATACCTTCTGTACTCCTTTGTGCGCTGTAGAGATACCTTCTGTACTCCTTTGTGCGCTGTAGAGATACCTTCTGTACTCCTTTGTGCGCTGTAGAGATACCTTCTGTACTCCTTTGTGCGCTGTAGAGATACCTTTTGTACTCCTTTGTGCGCTGTAGAGATACCTTCTGTACTCCTTTGTGCGCTGTAGAGATACCTTCTGTACTCCTTTGTGCGCTGTAGAGATACCTTCTGTACTCCTTTGTACGTTCTAGAGATATTTCCTGTACTCCTTTGTGCGCTGTAGAGATACCTTCTGTACTCCTTTGTGCGCTGTAGAGATACCTTCTGTACTCCTTTGTGCGCTGTAGAGATACCTTCTGTACTCCTTTGTACGCTGTAGAGATACCTCGTGTACTCCTTTGTGCGCTGTAGAGATACCTTCTGTACTCCTTTGTGCGCTGTAGAGATACCTTCTGTACACTTTTGTGCGCTGTAGAGATACCTTCTCTACTCCTTTGTACGTTCTAGAGATATTTCCTGTACTCCTTTGTGCGCTGTAGAGATACCTTCTGTACTCCTTTGTGCGCTGTAGAGATACCTTCTGTACTCCTTTGTGCGCTGTAGAGATACCTTCTGTACTCCTTTGTGCGCTGTAGAGATACCTTCTGTACTCCTTTGTACGCTGTAGAGATACCTCGTGTACTCCTTTGTACGTTCTAGAGATATTTCCTGTACTCCTTTGTGCGCTGTAGAGATACCTTCTGTACTCCTTTGTGCGCTGTAGAGATACCTTCTGTACTCCTTTGTGCGCTGTAGGGATACCTTCTGTACTCCTTTGTGCGCTGTAGAGATACCTTCTGTACTCCTTTGTACGCTGTAGAGATACCTCGTGTACTCCTTTGTACGTTCTAGAGATATTTCCTCTACTCCTTTGTGCGCTGTAGAGATACCTTCTGTACTCCTTTGTGCGCTGTAGAGAAACCTTCTGTACTCCTTTGTGCGCTGTAGAGATACCTTCTGTACTCTTTTGTGCGCTGTAGAGATACCTTCTGTACTCCTTTGTGCGCTGTAGAGATACCTTCTGTACTCCTTTGTGCGCTGTAGAGATACCTTCTGTACTCCTTTGTGCGCTGTAGAGATACCTTCTGTACTCCTTTGTACGCTGTAGAGATACCTCATGTACTCCTTTGTACGTTCTAGAGATATTTCCTGTACTCCTTTGTGCGCTGTAGAGATACCTTCTGTACTCCTTTGTGCGCTGTAGAGATACCTTCTGTACTCCTTTGTGCGCTGTAGAGATACCTTCTGTACTTCTTTGTGCGCTGTAGAGATACCTTCTGTACTCCTTTGTACGCTGTAGAGATACCTCGTGTACTCCTTTGTACGTTCTAGAGATATTTCCTGTACTCCTTTGTGCGCTGTAGAGATACCTTCTGTACTTCTTTGTACGTTCTAGAGATATTTCCTGTACTCCTTTGTGCGCTGTAGAGATACCTTCTGTTCTCCTTTGTGCGCTGTAGAGATACCTTCTGTACTCCTTTGTGCGCTGTAGAGATACCTTCTGTACTCCTTTGTGCGCTGTAGAGATACCTTCTGTACTCCTTTGTACGCTGTAGAGATACCTCGTGTACTCCTTTGTACGTTCTAGAGATATTTCCTGTACTCCTTTGTGCGCTGTAGAGATACCTTCTGTACTCCTTTGTGCGCTGTAGAGATACCTTCTGTACTCCTTTGTGCGCTGTAGAGATACCTTCTGTACTCCTTTGTGCGCTGTATAGATACCTTCTGTACTCCTTTGTACGCTGTAGAGATACCTCGTGTACTCCTTTGTACGTTCTAGAGATATTTCCTGTACTCCTTTGTGCGCTGTAGAGATACCTTCTGTACTCCTTTGTGCGCTGTAGAGATACCTTCTGTACTCCTTTGTGCGCTGTAGAGATACCTTCTGTACTCCTTTTTGCGCTGTAGAGATTCCTTCTGTACTTCTTTGTGCGCTGTAGAGATACCTTCTGTACTCCTTTGTGCGCTGTAGAGATACCTTCTGTACTCCTTTGTGCGCTGTAGAGATACCTTCTGTACTCCTTTGTACGCTGTAGAGATCCCTTCTGTACTCCTTTGTGCGCTGTAGAGATACCTTCTGTACTCCTTTGTGCGCTGTAGAGATACCTTCTGTACTCCTTTGTGCGCTGTAGAGATACCTTCTGTACTCCTTTGTGCGCTGTAGAGATACCTTCTGTACTCCTTTGTGCGCTGTAGAGATACCTTCTGTACTCCTTTGTGCGCTGTAGAGATACCTTCTGTACTCCTTTGTGCGCTGTAGAGATACCTTCTGTACTCCTTTGTGCACTGTAGAGATACCTTCTGTACTCCTTTGTGCGCTGTAGAGATACCTTCTGTACTCCTTCGTGCGCTGTAGAGATACCTTCTGTACTCCTTTGTGCGCTGTAGAGATACCTTCTGTACTCCTTTGTGCGCTGTAGAGATACCTTCTGTACTCCTTTGTGCGCTGTAGAGATACCTTCTGTACTCCTTTGTGCGCTGTAGAGATACCTTCTGTACTCCTTTGTGCGCTGTAGAGATACCTTCTGTACTCCTTTGTGCGCTGTAGAGATACCTTCTGTACTCCTTTGTGCGCTGTAGAGATACCTTCTGTACTCCTTTGTGCGCTGTAGAGATATCTTCTATACTCCTTTGTGCGCTGTAGAGATACCTTCTGTACTCCTTTGTGCGCTGTAGAGATACCTTCTGTACTCCTTTGTGCGCTGTAGAGATACCTTCTGTACTCCTTTGTACGCTGTAGAGATACCTCGTGTACTCCTTTGTACGTTCTAGAGATATTTCCTGTACTCCTTTGTGCGCTGTAGAGATACCTTCTGTACTCCTTTGTGCGCTGTAGAGATACCTTCTGTACTCCTTTGTGCGCTGTAGAGATACCTTCTGTACTCCTTTGTGCGCTGTAGAGATACCTTCTGTACTCCTTTGTACGTTCTAGAGATATTTCCTGTACTCCTTTGTGCGCTGTAGAGATACCTTCTGTACTCCTTTGTGCGCTGTAGAGATACCTTCTGTACTCCTTTGCGCGCTGTAGAGATACCTTCAGTACTTCTTTGTGCGCTGTAGAGATACCTTCTGTACTCCTTTGTGCGCTGTAGAGATACCTTCTGTACTCCTTCGTGCGCTGTAGAGATACCTTCTGTACTCCTTTGTGCGCTGTAGAGATACCTTCTGTACTCCTTTGTACGCTGTAGAGATACCTCGTGTACTCCTTTGTACGTTCTAGAGATATTTCCTGTACTCCTTTGTGCACTGTAGAGATACCTTCTGTACTCCTTTGTGCGCTGTAGAGATACCTTCTGTACTCCTTTGTGCGCTGTAGAGATACCTTCTGTACTCCTTTGTGCGCTGTAGAGATACCTTCTGTACTCTTTTGTACGCTGTAGAGATACCTCGTGTACTCCTTTGTACGTTCTAGAGATATTTCCTGTACTCCTTTGTGCGCTGTAGAGATACCTTCTGTACTCCTTTGTACGCTGTAGAGATACCTCGTGTACTCCTTTGTACGTTCTAGAGATATTTCCTGTACTCCTTTGTGCGCTGTAGAGATAACTTCTGTACACCTTTGTGCGCTGTAGAGATACCTTCTGTACTCCTTTGTGCGCTGTAGAGATACCTTCTGTACTCCTTTGTGCGCTGTAGAGATACCTTCTGTACTCCTTTGTACGTTCTAGAGATTTTTCCTGTACTCCTTTGTGCGCTGTAGAGCTACCTTCTGTACTCCTTTGTGCGCTGTAGAGATACCTTCTGTACTCCTTTGTACGCTGTAGAGATACCTCGTGTACTCCTTTGTACGTTCTAGAGATATTTCCTGTACTCCTTTGTGCGCTGTAGAGATACCTTCTGTACTCCTTCGTGCGCTGTAGAGATACCTTCTGTACTTCTTTGTGCGCTGTAGAGATACCTTCTGTACTCCTTTGTGCGCTGTAGAGATACCTTCTGTACTCCTTTGTACGCTGTAGAGATACCTCGTGTACTCCTTTGTACGTTCTAGAGATATTTCCTGTACTCCTTTGTGCGCTGTAGAGATACCTTCTGTACTCCTTTGTGCGCTGTAGAGATACCTTCTGTACTCCTTTGTGGGCTGTAGAGATACCTTCTGTACTCCTTTGTGCGCTGTAGAGATACCTTCTGTACTCCTTTGTGCGCTGTAGAGATACCTTCTGTACTCCTTTGTACGCTGTAGAGATACCTCGTGTACTCCTTTGTACGTTCTAGAGATATTTCCTGTACTCCTTTGTGCGCTGTAGAGATACCTTCTGTACTCCTTTGTGCGCTGTAGAGATACCTTCTGTACTCCTTTGTGCGCTGTAGAGATACCTTCTGTACTCCTTTGTGCGCTGTAGAGATACCTTCTGTACTCCTTTGTGCGCTGTAGAGATACCTTCTCTACTCCTTTGTACGTTCTAGAGATATTTCCTGTACTCCTTTGTGCGCTGTAGAGATACCTTCTGTACTCCTTTGTGCGCTGTAGAGATACCTTCTGTACTCCTTTGTGCGCTGTAGAGATACCTTCTGTACTCCTTTGTACGCTGTAGAGATACCTCGTGTACTCCTTTGTGCGCTGTTGAGATACCTTCTGTACTCCTTTGTGCGCTGTAGAGATACCTTCTGTACTCCTTTGTGCGCTGTAGAGATACCTTCTGTACTCCTTTGTACGTTCTAGAGATATTTCCTGTACTCCTTTGTGCGCTGTAGAGATACCTTCTGTACTCCTTTGTGCACTGTAGAGATACCTTCTGTACTCCTTTGTGCGCTGTAGAGATACCTTCTGTACTCCTTTGTGCGCTGTAGAGATACCTTCTGTACTCCTTTGTACGCTGTAGAGATACCTCGTGTACTCCTTTGTACGTTCTAGAGATATTTCCTGTACTCCTTTGTGCGCTGTAGAGATACCTTCTGTACTCCTTTGTGCGCTGTAGAGATACCTTCTGTACTCCTTTGTGCGCTGTAGAGATACCTTCTGTACTCTTTTGTGCGCTGTAGAGATACCTTCAGTACTCCTTTGTGCGCTGTAGAGATACCTTCTGTACTCCTTTGTGCGCTGTAGAGATACCTTCTGTACTCCTTTGTGCGCTGTAGAGATACCTTCTGTACTCTTTGGACGCTGTAGAGATACCTCATGTACTCCTTTGTACGTTCTAGAGATATTCCCTGTACTCCTTTGTGCGCTGTAGAGATACCTTCTGTACTCCTTTGTGCGCTGTAGAGATACCTTCTGTACTCCTTTGTGCGCTGTAGAGATACCTTCTGTACTCCTTTGTGCGCTGTAGAGATACCTTCTGTACTCCTTTGTACGCTGTAGAGATACCTCGTGTACTCCTTTGTACGTTCTAGAGATATTTCCTGTACTCCTTTGTGCGCTGTAGAGATACCTTCTGTACTTCTTTGTACGTTCTAGAGATATTTCCTGTACTCCTTTGTGCGCTGTAGAGATACCTTCTGTACTCCTTTGTGCGCTGTAGAGATACCTTCTGTACTCCTTTGTGCGCTGTAGAGATACCTTCTGTACTCCTTTGTGCGCTGTAGAGATACCTTCTGTACTCCTTTGTGCGCTGTAGAGATACCTCGTGTACTCCTTTGTACGTTCTAGAGATATTTCCTGTACTCCTTTGTGCGCTGTAGAGATACCTCCTGTACTCCTTTGTGCGCTGTAGAGATACCTTCGGTACTCCTTTGTGCGCTGTAGAGATACCTTCTGTACTCCTTTGTGCGCTGTAGAGATACCTTCTGTACTCCTTTGTACGCTGTAGAGATACCTCGTGTACTCCTTTGTACGTTCTAGAGATATTTCCTGTACTCCTTTGTGCGCTGTAGAGATACCTTCTGTACTCCTTTGTGCGCTGTAGAGATACCTTCTGTACTCCTTTGTGCGCTGTAGAGATACCTTCTGTAATCCTTTTTGCGCTGTAGAGATACTTTCTGTACTTCTTTGTGCGCTGTAGAGATACCTTCTGTACTCCTTTGTGCGCTGTAGAGATACCTTCTGTACTCCTTTGTGCGCTGTAGAGATACCTTCTGTACTCCTTTGTACGCTGTAGAGATCCCTTCTGTACTCCTTTGTGCGCTGTAGAGATACCTTCTGTACTCCTTTGTGCGCTGTAGAGATACCTTCTGTACTCCTTTGTGCGCTGTAGAGATACCTTCTGTACTCCTTTGTGCGCTGTAGAGATACCTTCTGTACTCCTTTGTGCGCTGTAGAGATACCTTCTGTACTCCTTTGTGCGCTGTAGAGATACCTTCTGTACTCCTTTGTGCGCTGTAGAGATACCTTCTGTACTCCTTTGTGCGCTGTAGAGATACCTTCTGTACTCCTTTGTGCGCTGTAGAGATACCTTCTGTACTCCTTTGTGCGCTGTAGAGATACCTTCTGTACTCCTTTGTGCGCTGTAGAGATACCTTCTGTACTCCTTTGTGCGCTGTAGAGATACCTTCTGTACTCCTTTGTGCGCTGTAGAGATACCTTCTGTACTCCTTTGTGCGCTGTAGAGATATCTTCTGTACTCCTTTGTGCGCTGTAGAGATACCTTCTGTACTCCTTTGTGCGCTGTAGAGATACCTTCTGTACTCCTTTGTGCGCTGTAGAGATACCTTCTGTACTCCTTTGTGCGCTGTAGAGATATCTTCTATACTCCTTTGTGCGCTGTAGAGATACCTTCTGTACTCCTTTGTGCGCTGTAGAGATACCTTCTGTACTCCTTTGTGCGCTGTAGAGATACCTTCTGTACTCCTTTGTACGCTGTAGAGATACCTCGTGTACTCCTTTGTACGTTCTAGAGATATTTCCTGTACTCCTTTGTGCGCTGTAGAGATACCTTCTGTACTCCTTTGTGCGCTGTAGAGATACCTTCTGTACTCTTTTGTGCGCTGTAGAGATACCTTCTGTACTTCTTTGTGCGCTGTAGAGATACCTTCTGTACTCCTTTGTACGTTCTAGAGATATTTCCTGTACTCCTTTGTGCGCTGTAGAGATACCTTCTGTACTCCTTTGTGCGCTGTAGAGATACCTTCTGTACTCCTTTGTGTGCTGTAGAGATACCTTCTGTACTCCTTTGTGCGCTGTAGAGATACCTTCTGTACTCCTTTGTGCGCTGTAGAGATACCTTCTGTACTCCTTTGTGCGCTGTAGAGATACCTTCTGTACTCCTTTGTGCGCTGTAGAGATACCTCGTGTACTCCTTTGTACGTTCTAGAGATATTTCCTGTACTCCTTTGTGCGCTGTAGAGATACCTTCTGTACTCCTTTGTGCGCTGTAGAGATACCTTCTGTACTCCTTTGTGCGCTGTAGAGATACCTTCTGTACTCCTTTGTGCGCTGTAGAGATACCTTCTGTACTCCTTTGTGCGCTGTAGAGATACCTTCTGTACTCCTTTGTGCGCTGTAGAGATACCTTCTGTACTCCTTTGTGCGCTGTTGAGATTCCTTTTGTACTCCTTTGTGCGCTGTAGAGATACCTTCTGTACTCCTTTGTGCGCTGTAGAGATACCTTCTGTACTCCTTTGTACGCTGTAGAGATACCTCGTGTACTCCTTTGTACGTTCTAGAGATATTTCCTGTACTCCTTTGTGCGCTGTAGAGATACCTTCTGTACTCCTTTGTGCGCTGTAGAGATACCTTCTGTACTCCTTTGTGCGCTGTAGAGATACCTCGTGTACTCCTTTGTGCGCTGTAGAGATACCTTCTGTACTCCTTTGTGCGCTGTAGAGATACCTTCTGTACTCCTTTGTACGCTGTAGAGATACCTCGTGTACTCCTTTGTACGTTCTAGAGATATTTCCTGTACTCCTTTGAGCGCTGTAGAGATACCTTCTGTACTCCTTTGTGCGCTGTAGAGATACCTTCTGTACTCCTTTGTGCGCTGTAGAGATACCTTCTGTACTCCTTTGTACGCTGTAGAGATACCTCGTGTACTCCTTTGTACGTTCTAGAGATATTTCCTGTACTCCTTTGTGCGCTGTAGAGATACCTTCTGTACTCCTTTGTGCGCTGTAGAGATACCTTCTGTACTCCTTTGTGCGCTGTAGAGATACCTTCTGTACTCCTTTGTGCACTGTAGAGATACCTTCTGTATTCCTTTGTACGCTGTAGAGATACCTCGTGTACTCCTTTGTACGTTCTAGAGATATTTCCTGTACTCCTTTGTGCGCTGTAGAGATACCTTCTGTACTCCTTTGTACGCTGTAGAGATACCTCGTGTACTCCTTTGTACGTTCTAGAGATATTTCCTGTACTCCTTTGTGCGCTGTAGAGATACCTTCTGTACTCCTTTGTGCGCTGCAGAGATACCTTCTGTACTCCTTTGTGCGCTGTAGAGATACCTTCTGTACTCCTTTGTGCGCTGTAGAGATACCTTCTGTACTCCTTTGTACGTTCTAGAGATATTTCCTGTACTCCTTTGTGCGCTGTAGAGATACCTTCTGTACTCCTTTGTGCGCTGTAGAGATACCTTCTGTACTTCTTTGTACGCTGTAGAGATACCTCGTGTACTTCTTTGTTCGTTCTAGAGATATTTCCTGTACTCCTTTGTGCACTGTAGAGATACCTTCTGTACTCCTTTGTGCGCTGTAGAGATACCTTCTGTACTCCTCTGTGCGCTGTAGAGATACCTTCTGTACTCCTTTGTGCGCTGTAGAGATACCTTCTGTACTCCTTTGTACGCTGTAGAGATACCTCGTGTACTCCTTTGTACGTTCTAGAGATATTTCCTGTACTCCTTTGTGCGCTGTAGAGATACCTTCTGTACTCCTTTGTGCGCTGTAGAGATACCTTCTGTACTCCTTTGTGCGCTGTAGAGATACCTTCTGTACTCCTTTGTACGCTGTAGAGATACCTCGTGTACTCCTTTGTACGTTCTAGAGATATTTTCTGTACTCCTTTGTGCGCTGTAGAGATACCTTCTGTACTCCTTTGTGCGCTGTAGAGATACCTTCTATACTCCTTTGTGCGCTGTAGAGATACCTTCTGTACTCCTTTGTGCGCTGTAGAGATACATTCTGTACTCCTTTGTACGTTCTAGAGTTATTTCCTGTACTCCTTTGTGCGCTGTAGAGATACCTTCTGTACTCCTTTGTGCGCTGTAGAGATACCTCGTGTACTCCTTTGTACGTTCTAGAGATATTTCCTGTACTCCTTTGTGCGCTGTAGAGATACCTTCTGTACTCCTTTGTGCGCTGTAGAGATACCTTCTGTACTCCTTTGTGCGCTGTAGAGATACCTTCTGTACTCCTTTGTACGCTGTAGAGATACCTCGTGTACTCCTTTGTACGTTCTAGAGATATTTCCTGTACTCCTTTGTGCGCTGTAGAGATACCTTCTGTACTCCTTTGTGCGCTGTAGAGATACCTTCTGTACTCCTTTGTGCGCTGTAGAGATACCTTCTGTACTCCTTTGTGCGCTGTAGAGATACCTTCTGAACTCCTTTGTACGTTCTAGAGATATTTCCTGTACTCCTTTGTGCGCTGTAGAGATACCTTCTGTACTCCTTTGTGCGCTGTAGAGATACCTTCTGTACTCCTTTGTGCGCTGTAGAGATACCTTCTGTACTCCTTTGTACGCTGTAGAGATACCTCGTGTACTCCTTTGTGCGCTGTAGAGATACCTTCTGTACTCCTTTGTGCGCTGTAGAGATACCTTCTGTACTCCTTTGTGCGCTATAGAGATACCTTCTGTACTCCTTTGTACGCTGTAGAGATACCTCGTGTACTCCTTTGTACGTTCTAGAGATATTTCCTGTACTCCTTTTTGCGCTGTAGTGATACCTTCTGTACTCCTTTGTGCGCTGTAGAGATACCTTCTGTACTCCTTTGTGCGCTGTAGAGATACCTTCTGTACTCCTTTGTGCGCTGTAGAGATACCTTCTGTACTCCTTTGTACGCTGTAGAGATACCTCGTGTACTCCTTTATACGTTCTAGAGATATTTCCTGTACTCCTTTGTGCGCTGTAGAGATACCTTCTGTACTCCTTTGTGCGCTGTAGAGATACCTTCTGTACTCCTTTGTGCGCTGTAGAGATACCTTCTGTACTCCTTTGTGCGCTGTAGAGATACCTTCTGTACTCCTTTGTGCGCTGTAGAGATACCTTCTGTACTCCTTTGTGCGCTGTAGAGATACCTTCTGTACTCCTTTGTGCGCTGTAGAGATACCTTCTGTACTCCTTTGTACGCTGTAGAGATACCTCGTGTACTCCTTTGTACGTTCTAGAGATATTTCCTGTACTCCTTTGTACGTTCTAGAGATATTTCCTGTACTCCTTTGTGCGCTGTAGAGATACCTTCTGTACTCCTCTGTACGCTGTAGAGATACCTCGTGTACTCCTTTGTACGTTCTAGAGATATTTCCTGTACTCCTTTGTGCGCTGTAGAGATACCTTCTGTACTCCTTTGTGCGCTGTAGAGATACCTTCTGTACTCCTTTGTGCGCTGTAGAGATACCTTCTGTACTCCTTTGTGCGCTGTAGAGATACCTTCTGTACTCCTTTGTGCGCTGTAGAGATACCTCGTGTACTCCTTTGTGCGCTGTAGAGATACCTTCTGTACTCCTTTGTGCGCTGTAGAGATACCTTCTGTACTCCTTTGTGCGCTGTAGAGATACCTTCTGTACTCCTTTGTGCGCTGTAGAGATACCTTCTGTACTCCTTTGTGCTCTGTAGAGATACCTCGTGTACTCCTTTGTGCGCTGTAGAGATACCTTCTGTACTCCTTTGTGCGCTGTAGAGATACCTTCTGTACTCCTTTGTACGCTGTAGAGATACCTCGTGTACTCCTTTGTACGTTCTAGAGATATTTCCTGTACTCCTTTGGGCGCTGTAGAGATACCTTCTGTACTCCTTTGTGCGCTGTAGAGATACCTTCTGTACTCCTTTGTGCGCTGTAGAGATACCTTCTGTACTCTTTTGTGCTCTGTAGAGATACCTCGTGTACTCCTTTGTGCGCTGTAGAGATACCTTCTGTACTCCTTTGTGCGCTGTAGAGATACCTTCTGTACTCCTTTGTACGCTGTAGAGATACCTCGTGTACTCCTTTGTGCGCTGTAGAGATACCTTCTGTACTCCTTTGTGCGCTGTAGAGATACCTTCTGTACTCCTTTGTGCGCTGTAGAGATACCTTCTGTACTCCTTTGTGCGCTGTAGAGATACCTTCGGTACTCCTTTGTACGTTCTAGAGATATTTCCTGTACTCCTTTGTGCGCTGTAGAGATACCTTCTGTACTCCTTTGTGCGCTGTAGAGATACCTTCTGTACTCCTTTGTGCGCTGTAGAGATACCTTCTGTACTCCTTTGTACGCTGTAGAGATACCTCGTGTACTCCTTTGTGCGCTGTAGAGATACCTTCTGTACTCCTTTGTGCGCTGTAGAGATACCTTCTGTACTCCTTTGTGCGCTGTAGAGATACCTTCTGTACTCCTTTGTGCGTTCTAGAGATATTTCCTGTACTCCTTTGTGCGCTGTAGAGATACCTTCTGTACTCCTTTGTGCGCTGTAGAGATACCTTCTGTACTCCTTTGTGCGCTGTAGAGATACCTTCTGGACTCCTTTGTACGCTGTAGAGATACCTCGTGTACTCCTTTGTACGTTCTAGAGATATTTCCTGTACTCCTTTGTGCGCTGCAGAGATACCTTCTGTACTCCTTTTTGCGCTGTAGAGATACCTTCTGTACTCCTTTTTGCGCTGTAGAGATACCTTCTGTACTTCTTTGTGCGCTGTAGAGATACCTTCTGTACTCCTTTTACGCTGTAGAGATACCTCGTGTACTCCTTTGTACGTTCTAGAGATATTTCCTGTACTCCTTTGTGCGCTGTAGAGATACCTTCTGTACTCCTTTGTGCGCTGTAGAGATACCTTCTGTACTTCTTTGTGCGCTGTAGAGATACCTTCTGTACTCCTTTGTGCGCTGTAGAGATACCTTCTGTACTCCTTTGTGCGCTGTAGAGATACCTTCTGTACTCCTTTGTGCGCTGTAGAGATACCTTCTGTACTCCTTTGTGCGCTGTAGAGATACCTTCTGTACTCCTTTGTACGCTGTAGAGATACCTCGTGTACTCCTTTGTACGTTCTAGAGATATTTCCTGTACTCCTTTGTGCGCTGTAGAGATACCTTCTGTACTCCTTTGTGCGCTGTAGAGATACCTTCTATACTCCTTTGTGCGCTGTAGAGATACCTTCTGTACTCCTTTGTGCGCTTTAGAGATACCTTCTGTACTCCTTTGTGCGCTGTAGAGATACCTTCTGTACTCCTTTGTGCGCTGTAGAGATACCTTCTGTACTCCTTTGTGCGCTGTAGAGATACCTTCTGTACTCCTTTGTGCGCTGTAGAGATACCTTCTGTACTCCTTTGTGCGCTGTAGAGATACATTCTGTACTCCTTTGTGCGCTGTAGAGATACCTTCTGTACTCCTTTGTGCGCTGTAGAGATACCTTCTGTACTCCTTTGTACGCTGTAGAGATACCTTCTGTACTCTTTTGTGTGCTGTAGAGATACCTTCTGTACTCCTTTGTGTGCTGTAGAGATACCTTCTGTACTCCTTTGTGCGCTGTAGAGATACCTTCTGTACTCCTTTATGCGCTGTAGAGATACCTTCTGTACTCCTTTGTGCGCTGTAGAGATACCTTCTGTACTCCTTTGTGCGCTGTAGAGATACCTTCTGTACTCCTTTGTGCGCTGTAGAGATACCTTCTGTACTCCTTTGTGCGCTGTAGAGATACCTTCTGTACTCCTTTGTGCGCTGTAGAGATACCTTCTGTACTCCTTTGTGCGCTGTAGAGATACCTTCTGTAGTCCTTTGTGCGCTGTAGAGATACCTTCTGTACTCCTTTGTGCGCTGTAGAGATACCTTCTGTACTCCTTTGTACGCTGTAGAGATACCTCGTGTACTCCTTTATGCGCTGTAGAGATACCTTCTGTACTCCTTTGTGCGCTGTAGAGATACCTTCTGTACTCCTTTGTACGCTGTAGTGATACCTCGTGTACTCCTTTGTACGTTCTAGAGATATTTCCTGTACTCCTTTGTGCGCTGTAGAGATACCTTCTGTACTCCTTTGTGCGCTGTAGAGATACCTTCTGTACTCCTTTGTGCGCTGTAGAGATACCTTCTGTACTCCTTTGTGCGCTGTAGAGATACCTTCTGTACTCCTTTGTACGTTCTAGAGATATTTCCTGTACTCCTTTGTGCGCTGTAGAGATACCTTCTGTACTCCTTTGTGCGCTGTAGAGATACCTTCTGTACTCCTTTGTGCGCTGTAGAGATACCTTCTGTACTCCTTTGTGCGCTGTAGAGATACCTTCTGTACTCCTTTGTACGTTCTAGAGATATTTCCTGTACTCCTTTGTGCGCTGTAGAGATACATTTTGTACTCCTTTGTGCGCTGTAGAGATACCTTCTGTACTCCTTTGTGCGCTGTAGAGATACCTTCTGTACTCCTTTGTACGCTGTAGAGATACCTCGTGTACTCCTTTGTGCGCTGTAGAGATACCTTCTGTACTCCTTTGTGCGCTGTAGAGATACCTTCTGTACTCCTTTGTGCGCTGTAGAGATACCTTCTGTACTCCTTTGTGCGTTCTAGAGATATTTCCTGTACTCCTTTGTGCGCTGTAGAGATACCTTCTGTACTCCTTTGTGCGCTGTAGAAATACCTTCTGTACTCCTCTGTGCGCTGTAGAGATACCTTCTGTACTCCTTTTTGCGCTGTAGAGATACCTTCTGGACTCCTTTGTACGCTGTAGAGATACCTCGTGTACTCCTTTGTACGTTCTAGAGATATTTCCTGTACTCCTTTGTGCGCTGTAGAGATACCTTCTGTACTCCTTTGTGCGCTGTAGAGATACCTTCTGTACTCCTTTTTGCGCTGTAGAGATACCTTCTGTACTCCTTTGTGCGCTGTAGAGATACCTTCTGTACTCCTTTGTACGCTGTAGAGATACCTCGTGTACTCCTTTGTACGTTCTAGAGATATTTCCTGTACTCCTTTGTGCGCTGTAGAGATACCTTCTGTACTCCTTTGTGCGCTGTAGAGATACCTTCTGTACTTATTTGTGCGCTGTAGAGATACCTTCCGTACTCCTTTGTGCGCTGTAGAGATACCTTCTGTACTCCTTTGTGCGCTGTAGAGATACCTTCTGTACTCCTTTGTGCGCTGTAGAGATACCTTCTGTACTCCTTTGTGCGCTGTAGAGATACCTTCTGTACTCCTTTGTACGCTGTAGAGATACCTCGTGTACTCCTTTGTACGTTCTAGAGATATTTCCTGTACTCCTTTGTGCGCTGTAGAGATACCTTCTGTACTTCTTTGTGCGCTGTAGAGATACCTTCTCTACTCCTTTGTGTGCTGTAGAGATACCTTCTGTACTCCTTTGTGCGCTGTAGAGATACCTTCTGTACTCCTTTGTGCGCTGTAGAGATACCTTCTGTACTCCTTTGTGCGCTGTAGAGATACCTTCTGTACTCCTTTCTGCGCTGTAGAGATACCTTCTGTACTCCTTTGTGCGCTGTAGAGATACCTTCTGTACTCCTTTGTGCGCTGTAGAGATACATTCTGTACTCCTTTGTGCGCTGTAGAGATACCTTCTGTACTCCTTTGTGCGCTGTAGAGATACCTTCTGTACTCTTTTGTACGCTGTAGAGATACCTTCTGTACTCCTTTGTGTGCTGTAGAGATACCTTCTGTACTCCTTTGTGCGCTGTAGAGATACCTTCTGTACTCCTTTGTGCGCTGTAGAGATACCTTCTGTACTCCTTTGTGCGCTGTAGAGATACCTTCTGTACTCCTTTGTGCGCTGTAGAGATACCTTCTGTACTCCTTTGTGCGCTGTAGAGATACCTTCTGTACTCCTTTGTGCGCTGTAGAGATACCTTCTGTACTCCTTTGTGCGCTGTAGAGATACCTTCTGTACTCCTTTGTGCGCTGTAGAGATACCTTCTGTACTCCTTTGTGCGCTGTAGAGATACCTTCTGTAGTCCTTTGTGCGCTGTAGAGATACCTTCTGTACTCCTTTGTGCGCTGTAGAGATACCTTCTGTACTCCTTTGTGCGCTGTAGAGATACCTTCTGTACTCCTTTGTGCGCTGTAGAGATACCTTCTGTACTCCTTTGTGCGCTGTAGAGATACCTTCTGTACTCCTTTGTGCGCTGTAGAGATACCTTCTGTACTCCTTTGTACGCTGTAGAGATACCTCGTGTACTCCTTTGTACGTTCTAGAGATATTTCCTGTACTCCTTTGTGCGCTGTAGAGATACCTTCTGTACTCCTTTGTACGCTGTAGAGATACCTCGTGTACTCCTTTGTACGTTCTAGAGATATTTCCTATACTCCTTTGTGCGCTGTAGAGATACCTTCTGTACTCCTTTGTGCGCTGTAGAGATACCTTCTGTACTCCTTTGTGCGCTGTAGAGATACCTTCTGTACTCCTTTGTACGTTCTAGAGATATTTCCTGTACTCCTTTGTGCGCTGTAGAGATACCTTCTGTACTCCTTTGTGCGCTGTAGAGATACCTCGTGTACTCCTTTGTACGTTCTAAAGATATTTCCTGTACTCCTTTGTGCGCTGTAGAGATACCTTTTGTACTCCTTTGTACGCTGTAGAGATACCTCGTGTACTCCTTTGTACGTTCTAAAGATATTTCCTGTACTTCTTTGTGCGCTGTAGAGATACCTTCTGTACTCCTTTGTGCGCTGTAGAGATACCTTCTGTACTCCTTTGTGCGCTGTAGAGATACCTTCTGTACTCCTTTGTGCGCTGTAGGGATACCTTCTGTACTCCTTTGTGCGCTGTAGAGATACCTTCTGTACTCCTTTGTGCGCTGTAGAGATACCTTCTGTACTCCTTTGTGCGCTGTAGAGATACCTTCTGTACTCCTTTGTGCGCTGTAGAGATACCTTCTGTACTCCTTTGTGCGCTGTAGAGATACCTTCTGTAACCCTTTGTGCGCTGTAAAGATACCTTCTGTACTCCTTTGTGCGCTGTAGAGATACCTTCTGTACTCCTTTGTGCGCTGTAGAGATACCTTCTGTACTCCTTTGTGCGCTGTAGAGATACCTTCTGTACTCCTATGTGCGCTGTAGAGATACCTTCTGTACTCCTTTGTGCGCTGTAGAGATACCTTCTGTACTCCTTTGTGCGCTGTAGAGATACCTTCTGTACTCCTTTGTGCGCTGTAGAGATACCTTCTGTACTCCTTTGTGCGCTGTAGAGATACCTTCTGTACTCCTTTGTGCGCTGTAGAGATACCTTCTGTACTCCTTTGTGCGCTGTAGAGATACCTTCTGTACTCCTTTGTGCGCTGTAGAGATACCTTCTGTACTCCTTTGTGCGCTGTAGAGATCCCTTCTGTACACCTTTGTGCGCTGTAGAGATACCTTCTGTACTCCTTTGTGCGCTGTAGAGATACCTTCTGTACTCCATTGTGCGCTGTAAAGATACCTTCTGTACTCCTTTGTGCGCTGTAGAGATACCTTCTGTACTCCTTTGTACGCTGTAGAGATACCTCGTGTACTCCATTGTACGTTCTAGAGATATTTCCTGTACTCCTTTGTGCGCTGTAGAGATACCTTCTGTACTCCTTTGTGCGCTGTAGAGATACCTTCTGTACTCCTTTGTGCGCTGTAGAGATACCTTCTGTACTCCTTTGTGTGCTGTAGAGATACCTTCTGTACTCCTTTGTGCGCTGTAGAGATACCTTCTGTACTCCTTTTTACGCTGTAGAGATACCTCGTGTACTCCTTTGTACGTTCTAGAGATATTTCCTGTACTCCTTTGTGCGCTGTAGAGATACCGTCTGTACTTTTTTGTGCGCTGTAGAGATACCTTCTGTACTCCTTTGTACGTTCTAGAGATATTTCCTGTACTCCTTTGTGCGCTGTAGAGATACCTTCTGTACTTTTTTGTGCGCTGTAGAGATACCTTCTGTACTCCTTTGTGCGCTGTAGAGATACCTTCTGTACTCCTTTGTGCGCTGTAGAGATACCTTCTGTACTCCTTTGTGCGCTGTAGAGATACCTTCTGTACTCCTTTGTGCGCTGTAGAGATACCTTCTGTACTCCTTTGTACGCTGTAGAGATACCTCGTGTACTCCTTTGTACGTTCTAGAGATATTTCCTGTACTCCTTTGTGCGCTGTAGAGATACCTTCTGTACTCCTTTGTGCGCTGTAGAGATACCTTCTGTACTCCTTTGTGCGCTGTAGAGATACCTTCTGTACTCCTTTGTGCGCTGTAGAGATACCTTCTGTACTCCTTTGTACGCTGTAGAGATACCTTCTGTACTCCTTTGTGCGCTGTAGAGATACCTTCTGTACTCCTTTGTGCGCTGTAGAGATACCTTCTGTACTCCTTTGTACGCTGTAGAGATACCTCGTGTACTCCTTTGTACGTTCTAGAGATATTTCCTGTACTCCTTTGTGCGCTGTAGAGATACCTTCTGTACTCCTTTGTACGCTGTAGAGATACCTCGTGTACTCCTTTGTACGTTCTAGAGATATTTCCTGTACTCCTTTGTGCGCTGCAGAGATACCTTCTGTACTCCTTTGTGCGCTGTAGAGATACCTTCTGTACTCCTTTTTGCGCTGTAGAGATACCTTCTGTACTTCTTTGTGCGCTGTAGAGATACCTTCTGTACTCCTTTGTACGCTGTAGAGATACCTCGTGTACTCCTTTGTACGTTCTTGAGATATTTCCTGTACTCCTTTGTGCGCTGTAGAGATACCTTCTGTACTCCTTTGTGCGCTGTAGAGATACCTTCTGTACTTCTTTGTGCGCTGTAGAGATACATTCTGTACTCCTTTGTGCGCTGTAGAGATACCTTCTGTACTCCTTTGTGCGCTGTAGAGATACCTTCTGTACTCCTTTGTGCGCTGTAGAGATACCTTCTGTACTCCTTTGTGCGCTGTAGAGATACCTTCTGTACTCCTTTGTACGCTGTAGAGATACCTCGTGTACTCCTTTGTACGTTCTAGAGATATTTCCTGTACTCCTTTGTGCGCTGTAGAGATACCTTCTGTACTCCTTTGTGCGCTGTAGAGATACCTTCTGTACTCCTTTGTGCGCTGTAGAGATACCTTCTGTACTCCTTTGTACGCTGTAGAGATACCTCGTGTACTCCTTTGTGCGCTGTAGAGATACCTTCTGTACTCCTTTGTGCGCTGTAGAGATACCTTCTGTACTCCTTTGTGCGCTGTAGAGATACCTTCTGTACTCCTTTGTGCGTTCTAGAGATATTTCCTGTACTCCTTTGTGCGCTGTAGAGATACCTTCTGTACTCCTTTGTGCGCTGTAGAAATACCTTCTGTACTCCTCTCTGCGCTGTAGAGATACCTTCTGTACTCCTTTTTGCGCTGTAGAGATACCTTCTGGACTCCTTTGTACGCTGTAGAGATACCTCGTGTACTCCTTTGTACGTTCTAGAGATATTTCCTGTACTCCTTTGTGCGCTGTAGAGATACCTTCTGTACTCCTTTGTGCGCTGTAGAGATACCTTCTGTACTCCTTTTTGCGCTGTAGAGATACCTTCTGTACTCCTTTGTGCGCTGTAGAGATACCTTCTGTACTCCTTTGTACGCTGTAGAGATACCTCGTGTACTCCTTTGTACGTTCTAGAGATATTTCCTGTACTCCTTTGTGTGCTGTAGAGATACCTTCTGTACTCCTTTGTGCGCTGTAGAGATACCTTCTGTACTTATTTGTGCGCTGTAGAGATACCTTCCGTACTCCTTTGTGCGCTGTAGAAATACCTTCTGTACTCCTTTGTGCGCTGTAGAGATACCTTCTGTACTCCTTTGTGCGCTGTAGAGATACCTTCTGTACTCCTTTGTGCGCTGTAGAGATACCTTCTGTACTCCTTTGTACGCTGTAGAGATACCTCGTGTACTCCTTTGTACGTTCTAGAGATATTTCCTGTACTCCTTTGTGCGCTGTAGAGATACCTTCTGTACTTCTTTGTGCGCTGTAGAGATACCTTCTCTACTCCTTTGTGCGCTGTAGAGATACCTTCTGTACTCCTTTGTGCGCTGTAGAGATACCTTCTGTACTCCTTTGTGCGCTGTAGAGATACCTTCTGTACTCCTTTGTGCGCTGTAGAGATACCTTCTGTACTCCTTTCTGCGCTGTAGAGATACCTTCTGTACTCCTTTGTGCGCTGTAGAGATACCTTCTGTACTCCTTTGTGCGCTGTAGAGATACATTCTGTACTCCTTTGTGCGCTGTAGAGATACCTTCTGTACTCCTTTGTGCGCTGTAGAGATACCTTCTGTACTCTTTTGTACGCTGTAGAGATACCTTCTGTACTCCTTTGTGTGCTGTAGAGATACCTTCTGTACTCCTTTGTGCGCTGTAGAGATACCTTCTGTACTCCTTTGTGCGCTGTAGAGATACCTTCTGTACTCCTTTGTGCGCTGTAGAGATACCTTCTGTACTCCTTTGTGCGCTGTAGAGATACCTTCTGTACTCCTTTGTGCGCTGTAGAGATACCTTCTGTACTCCTTTGTGCGCTGTAGAGATACCTTCTGTACTCCTTTGTGCGCTGTAGAGATACCTTCTGTACTCCTTTGTGCGCTGTAGAGATACCTTCTGTACTCCTTTGTGCGCTGTAGAGATACCTTCTGTAGTCCTTTGTGCGCTGTAGAGATACCTTCTGTACTCCTTTGTGCGCTGTAGAGATACCTTCTGTACTCCTTTGTGCGCTGTAGAGATACCTTCTGTACTCCTTTGTGCGCTGTAGAGATACCTTCTGTACTCCTTTGTGCGCTGTAGAGATACCTTCTGTACTCCTTTGTGCGCTGTAGAGATACCTTCTGTACTCCTTTGTACGCTGTAGAGATACCTCGTGTACTCCTTTGTACGTTCTAGAGATATTTCCTGTACTCCTTTGTGCGCTGTAGAGATACCTTCTGTACTCCTTTGTACGCTGTAGAGATACCTCGTGTACTCCTTTGTACGTTCTAGAGATATTTCCTATACTCCTTTGTGCGCTGTAGAGATACCTTCTGTACTCCTTTGTGCGCTGTAGAGATACCTTCTGTACTCCTTTGTGCGCTGTAGAGATACCTTCTGTACTCCTTTGTACGTTCTAGAGATATTTCCTGTACTCCTTTGTGCGCTGTAGAGATACCTTCTGTACTCCTTTGTGCGCTGTGGAGATACCTCGTGTACTCCTTTGTACGTTCTAAAGATATTTCCTGTACTCCTTTGTGCGCTGTAGAGATACCTTTTGTACTCCTTTGTACGCTGTAGAGATACCTCGTGTACTCCTTTGTACGTTCTAAAGATATTTCCTGTACTTCTTTGTGCGCTGTAGAGATACCTTCTGTACTCCTTTGTGCGCTGTAGAGATACCTTCTGTACTCCTTTGTGCGCTGTAGGGATACCTTCTGTACTCCTTTGTGCGCTGTAGAGATACCTTCTGTACTCCTTTGTGCGCTGTAGAGATACCTTCTGTACTCCTTTGTGCGCTGTAGAGATACCTTCTGTACTCCTTTGTGCGCTGTAGAGATACCTTCTGTACTCCTTTGTGCGCTGTAGAGATACCTTCTGTAACCCTTTGTGCGCTGTAAAGATACCTTCTGTACTCCTTTGTGCGCTGTAGAGATACCTTCTGTACTCCTTTGTGCGCTGTAGAGATACCTTCTGTACTCCTTTGTGCGCTGTAGAGATACCTTTTGTACTCCTATGTGCGCTGTAGAGATACCTTCTGTACTCCTTTGTGCGCTGTAGAGATACCTTCTGTACTCCTTTGTGCGCTGTAGAGATACCTTCTGTACTCCTTTGTGCGCTGTAGAGATACCTTCTGTACTCCTTTGTGCGCTGTAGAGATACCTTCTGTACTCCTTTGTGCGCTGTAGAGATACCTTCTGTACTCCTTTGTGCGCTGTAGAGATACCTTCTGTACTCCTTTGTGCGCTGTAGAGATACCTTCTGTACTCCTTTGTGCGCTGTAGAGATACCTTCTGTACTCCTTTGTGCGCTGTAGAGATACCTTCTGTACTCCTTTGTGCGCTGTAGAGATACCTTCTGTACTCCATTGTGCGCTGTAAAGATACCTTCTGTACTCCTTTGTGCGCTGTAGAGATACCTTCTGTACTCCTTTGTACGCTGTAGAGATACCTCGTGTACTCCATTGTACGTTCTAGAGATATTTCCTGTACTCCTTTGTGCGCTGTAGAGATACCTTCTGTACTCCTTTGTGCGCTGTAGAGATACCTTCTGTACTCCTTTGTGCGCTGTAGAGATACCTTCTGAACTCCTTTGTGTGCTGTAGAGATACCTTCTGTACTCCTTTGTGCGCTGTAGAGACACCTTCTGTACTCCTTTTTACGCTGTAGAGATACCTCGATTACTCCTTTGTACGTTCTAGAGATATTTCCTGTACTCCTTTGTGCGCTGTAGAGATACCTTCTGTACTTTTTTGTGCGCTGTAGAGATACCTTCTGTACTCCTTTGTACGTTCTAGAGATATTTCCTGTACTCCTTTGTGCGCTGTAGAGATACCTTCTGTACTTTTTTGTGCGCTGTAAAGATACCTTCTGTACTCCTTTGTGCGCTGTAGAGATACCTTCTGTACTCCTTTGTGCGCTGTAGAGATACCTTCTGTACTCCTTTGTGCGCTGTAGAGATACCTTCTGTACTCCTTTGTGCGCTGTAGAGATACCTTCTGTACTTCTTTGTACGCTGTAGAGATACCTCGTGTACTCCTTTGTACGTTCTAGAGATATTTCCTGTACTCCTTTGTGCGCTGTAGAGATACCTTCTGTACTCCTTTGTGCGCTGTAGAGATACCTTCTGTACTCCTTTGTGCGCTGTAGAGATACCTTCTGTACTCCTTTGTGCGCTGTAGAGATACCTTCTGTACTCCTTTGTGCGCTGTAGAGATACCTTCTGTACTCCTTTGTACGCTGTAGAGATACCTTCTGTACTCCTTTGTGCGCCGTAGAGATACCTTCTGTACTCCTTTGTGCGCTGTAGAGATACCTTCTGTACTCCTTTGTACGCTGTAGAGATACCTCGTGTACTCCTTTGTACGTTCTAGAGATATTTCCTGTACTCCTTTGTGCGCTGTAGAGATACCTTCTGTACTCCTTTGTACGCTGTAGAGATACCTCGTGTACTCCTTTGTACGTTCTAGAGATATTTCCTGTACTCCTTTGTGCGCTGCAGAGATACCTTCTGTACTCCTTTGTGCGCTGTAGAGATACCTTCTGTACTCCTTTTTGCGCTGTAGAGATACCTTCTGTACTTCTTTGTGCGCTGTAGAGATACCTTCTGTACTCCTTTGTACGCTGTAGAGATACCTCGTGTACTCCTTTGTACGTTCTTGAGATATTTCCTGTACTCCTTTGTGCGCTGTAGAGATACCTTCTGTACTCCTTTGTGCGCTGTAGAGATACCTTCTGTACTTCTTTGTGTGCTGTAGAGATACATTCTGTACTCCTTTGTGCGCTGTAGAGATACCTTCTGTACTCCTTTGTGCGCTGTAGAGATACCTTCTGTACTCCTTTGTGCGCTGTAGAGATACCTTCTGTACTCCTTTGTGCGCTGTAGAGATACCTTCTGTACTCCTTTGTACGCTGTAGAAATACCTCGTGTACTCCTTTGTACGTTCTAGAGATATTTCCTGTACTCCTTTGTGCGCTGTAGAGATACCTTCTGTACTCCTTTGTGCGCTGTAGAGATACCTTCTGTACTCCTTTGTGCGCTGTAGAGATACCTTCTGTACTCCTTCGTGCGCTGTAGAGATACCTTCTGTACTCCTTTGTGCGCTGTAGAGATACCTTCTGTACTCCTTTGTGCGCTGTAGAGATACCTTCTGTACTCCTTTGTGCGCTGTAGAGATACCTTCTGTACTCCTTTGTGCGCTGTAGAGATACCTTCTGTACTCCTTTGTGCGCTGTAGAGATACATTCTGTACTCCTTTGTGCGCTGTAGAGATACCTTCTGTACTCCTTTGTGCGCTGTAGAGATACCTTCTGTACTCCTTTGTACGCTGTAGAGATACCTTCTGTACTCCTTTGTGTGCTGTAGAGATACCTTCTGTACTCCTTTGTGTGCTGTAGAGATACCTTCTGTACTCCTTTGTGCGCTGTAGAGATACCTTCTGTACTCCTTTATGCGCTGTAGAGATACCTTCTGTACTCCTTTGTGCGCTGTAGAGATACCTTCTGTACTCCTTTGTGCGCTGTAGAGATACCTTCTGTACTCCTTTGTGCGCTGTAGAGATACCTTCTGTACTCCTTTGTGCGCTGTAGAGATACCTTCTGTACTCCTTTGTGCGCTGTAGAGATACCTTCTGTACTCCTTTGTGCGCTGTAGAGATACCTTCTGTAGTCCTTTGTGCGCTGTAGAGATACCTTCTGTACTCCTTTGTGCGCTGTAGAGATACCTTCTGTACTCCTTTGTGCGCTGTAGAGATACCTTCTGTACTCCTTTGTGCGCTGTAGAGATACCTTCTGTACTCCTTTGTGCGCTGTAGAGATACCTTCTGTACTCCTTTGTGCGCTGTAGAGATACCTTCTGTACTCCTTTGTACGCTGTAGAGATACCTCGTGTACTCCTTTGTACGTTCTAGAGATATTTCCTGTACTCCTTTGTGCGCTGTAGAGATACCTTCTGTACTCCTTTGTACGCTGTAGAGATACCTCGTGTACTCCTTTGTACGTTCTAGAGATATTTCCTGTACTCCTTTGTGCGCTGTAGAGATACCTTCTGTACTCCTTTGTGCGCTGTAGAGATACCTTCTGTACTCCTTTGTGCGCTGTAGAGATACCTTCTGTACTCCTTTGTGCGCTGTAGAGATACCTTCTGTACTCCTTTGTACGTTCTAGAGATATTTCCTGTACTCCTTTGTGCGCTGTAGAGATACCTTCTGTACTCCTTTGTGCGCTGTAGAGATACCTTCTGTACTCCTTTGTGCGCTGTAGAGATACCTTCTGTACTCCTTTGTGCGCTGTAGAGATACCTTCTGTACTCCTTTGTACGTTCTAGAGATATTTCCTGTACTCCTTTGTGCGCTGTAGAGATACCTTCTGTACTCCTTTGTGCGCTGTAGAGATACCTTCTGTACTCCTTTGTACGCTGTAGAGATACCTCGTGTACTCCTTTGTGCGCTGTAGAGATACCTTCTGTACACCTTTGTGCGCTGTAGAGATACCTTCTGTACTCCTTTGTGCGCTGTAGAGATACATTCTGTACTCCTTTGTGCGCTGTAGAGAAACCTTCTGTACTCCTTTGTGCGTTCTAGAGATATTTCCTGTACTCCTTTGTGCGCTGTAGAGATACCTTCTGTACTCCTTTGTGCGCTGTAGAAATACCTTCTGTACTCCTTTGTGCGCTGTAGAGATACCTTCTGTACTCCTTTTTGCGCTGTAGAGATACCTTCTGGACTCCTTTGTACGCTGTAGAGATACCTCGTGTACTCCTTTGTACGTTCTAGAGATATTTCCTGTACTCCTTTGTGCGCTGTAGAGATACCTTCTGTACTCCTTTGTGCGCTGTAGAGATACCTTCTGTACTCCTTTTTGCGCTGTAGAGATACCTTCTGTACTCCTTTGTGCGCTGTAGAGATACCTTCTGTACTCCTTTGTACGTTCTAGAGATATTTCCTGTACTCCTTTGCGCGCTGTAGAGATACCTTCTGTACTCCTTTGTGCGCTGTAGAGATACCTTCTGTACTTCTTTGTGCGCTGAAGAGATACCTTCTGTACTCCTTTGTGCGCTGTAGAGATACCTTCTGTACTCCTTTGTGCGCTGTAGAGATACCTTCTGTACTCCTTTGTGCGCTGTAGAGATACCTTCTGTACTTCTTTGTTCGCTGTAGAGATACCTTCTGTACTCCTTTGTACGCTGTAGAGATACCTCGTGTACTCCTTTGTACGTTCTAGAGATATTTCCTGTACTCCTTTGTGCGCTGTAGAGATACCTTCTGTACTTCTTTGTGCGCTGTAGAGATACCTTCTCTACTCCTTTGTGCGCTGTAGAGATACCTTCTGTACTCCTTTGTGCGCTGTAGAGATACCTTCTGTACTCCTTTGTGCGCTGTAGAGATACCTTCTGTACTCCTTTCTGCGCTGTAGAGATACCTTCTGTACTCCTTTGTGCGCTGTTGAGATACCTTCTGTACTCCTTTGTGCGCTGTAGAGATACATTCTGTACTCCTTTGTGCGCTGTAGAGATACCTTCTGTACCCCTTTGTGCGCTGTAGAGATACCTTATGTACTCCTTTGTACGCTGTAGAGATACCTTCTGTACTCCTTTGTGTGCTGTAGAGATACCTTCTGTACTCCTTTGTGCGCTGTAGAGATACCTTCTGTACTCCTTTGTGCGCTGTAGAGATACCTTCTGTACTCCTTTGTGCGCTGTAGAGATACCTTCTGTACTCCTTTGTGCGCTGTAGAGATACCTTCTGTACTCCTTTGTGCGCTGTAGAGATACCTTCTGTACTCAATTGTGCGCTGTAGAGATACCTTCTGTACTCCTCTGTGCGCTGTAGAGATACCTTCTGTACTCCTTTGTGCGCTGTAGAGATACCTTCTGTACTCCTTTGTGCGCTGTAGAGATACCTTCTGTAGTCCTTTGTGCGCTGTAGAGATACCTTTAGTACTCCTTTGTGCGCTGTAGAGATACCTTCTGTACTCCTTTGTGCGCTGTAGAGATACCTTCTGTACTCCTTTGTGCGCTGTAGAGATACCTTCTGTACTCCTTTGTGCGCTGTAGAGATACCTTCTGTACTCCTTTGTGCGCTGTAGAGATACCTTCTGTACTCCTTTGTGCGCTGTAGAGATACCTTCTGTACTCCTTTGTACGCTGTAGAGATACCTCGTGTACTCCTTTGTACGTTCTAGAGATATTTCCTGTACTCCTTTGTGCGCTGTAGAGATACCTTCTGTACTCCTTTGTACGCTGTAGAGATACCTCGTGTACTCCTTTGTACGTTCTAGAGATATTTCCTGTACTCCTTTGTGCGCTGTAGAGATACCTTCTGTACTTTTTTGTGCGCTGTAGAGATACCTTCTGTACTCCTTTGTACGTTCTAGAGATATTTCCTGTACTCCTTTGTGCGCTGTAGAGATACCTTCTGTACTTTTTTGTGCGCTGTAGAGATACCTTCTGTACTCCTTTGTGCGCTGTAGAGATACCTTCTGTACTCCTTTGTGCGCTGTAGAGATACCTTCTGTACTCCTTTGTGCGCTGTAGAGATACCTTCTGTACTCCTTTGTGCGCTGTAGAGATACCTTCTGTACTCCTTTGTACGCTGTAGAGATACCTCGTGTACTCCTTTGTACGTTCTAGAGATATTTCCTGTACTCCTTTGTGCGCTGTAGAGATACCTTCTGTACTCCTTTGTGCGCTGTAGAGATACCTTCTGTACTCCTTCGTGCGCTGTAGAGATACCTTCTGTACTCCTTTGTGCGCTGTAGAGATACCTTCTGTACTCCTTTGTGCGCTGTAGAGATACCTTCTGTACTCCTTTGTGCGCTGTAGAGATACCTTCTGTACTCCTTTGTGCGCTGTAGAGATACCTTCTGTACTCCTTTGTACGCTGTAGAGATACCTCGTGTACTCCTTTGTACGTTCTAGAGATATTTCCTGTACTCCTTTGTGCGCTGTAGAGATACCTTCTGTACTCCTTTGTACGCTGTAGAGATACCTCGTGTACTCCTTTGTACGTTCTAGAGATATTTCCTGTACTCCTTTGTGCGCTGTAGAGATACCTTCTGTACTCCTTTGTGCGCTGTAGAGATACCTTCTGTACTCCTTTGTGCGCTGTAGAGATACCTTCTGTACTCCTTTGTGCGCTGTAGAGATACCTTCTGTACTCCTTTGTACGTTCTAGAGATATTTCCTGTACTCCTTTGTGCGCTGTAGAGATACCTTCTGTACTCCTTTGTGCGCTGTAGAGATACCTTCTGTACTCCTTTGTACGCTGTAGAGATACCTCGTGTACTCCTTTGTACGTTCTAGAGATATTTCCTGTACTCCTTTGTGCGCTGTAGAGATACCTTCTGTACTCCTTTGTGCGCTGTAGAGATACCTTCTGAACTCCTTTGTGCGCTGTAGAGATACCTTCTGTACTCCTTTGTGCGCTGTAGAGATACCTTCTGTACTCCTTTGTGCGCTGTAGAGATGTGAAGAACCTTTAAAGTTAAGGATTCAATTTGGAACTAACATTATTTGCATTAAAGTATTTCTAGGTTTAAGTTGAATTCTGATGGATACATAAAAATGATTGC
The DNA here is from genome assembly GCA_030386875.1 of Morinoia aosen. NCBI lineage: Eukaryota > Metazoa > Arthropoda > Malacostraca > Amphipoda > Talitridae > Morinoia > Morinoia aosen. The sequence goes on along the minus strand of CM059576.1, from coordinate 54,383,609 downwards.
GTACCACTCCAGCACCATGGGTGACATTCATGTAGTTAGCCGACATGTCGTTGCCTGAATACAACCTGCCTTAAACAGCAGAGGTTATTTTAACTCGTCTCGGAGCTGTCTGAGCAGTTCACTCCTGCTCTCCGAGCTGGCACCACTGCATACGCACTCTGAGGTCTAACGTGACGTCATCCGTGACGCCTCCCCGCATCCAGCTGCTTTGCAAACTTCCGACTGTGCTTCCTGCGCCTTCTGTCCTGGGGGAGTTTCTGGCGACCCTTTCGTCATGTTCTGCACGGCTGGGGATGTGGTGATGGGCTGAGAGTGCCACCAGCTGCTGCGACGTCTACGCCTGCCTACCTCTGCTCCGCTCACTCGCTGAGGCTCACGGACTTGTGGAGGTTGGTGACTATTGTCGTTAACTATGTGAATGTCCATTCCGTGAGCTGGTTTTAGGTGTGCGCAATCCAGGCCTCGTATCTATTCCAATCTCTACCATAACCTGTAAGCCCTATAACTATGATTACGTAAAACTGCAACGGCTTCATAACTACTTTAGAACTATAACTAAAATACTTAATAACTATAACTATAACTAAACTATAACTATAACTATAGTTATAACTAAACTATAACTAAACTATAACTATAACGGTTACTATGACCATCTTATAACTACTGTCTGTAAGACGACGAACGATAACTATAAGGAGTCATTATTATGCTCTGAACCTCAACGCAACTAATTCGCATTTCTTTATCCCCTTGCAGTTCCTTCGCGGCTTAATTGAGTGCAAGGTGTGACGGTCCGCTTCTTCAGCCAGTCACCCTGCTCGTGTGGAGCTTGAATCTTCCTGCTACGCACTTATTATACATTTCACTGTTTATCTATGTCTGATCAACTTTGAATAAAAGTTGGAACTTTCAATATACGGATAAACGCTTCAACATTATTTTTTCCCCCCATAAATATTTATTTTCTGTAAGAGATACCTTCTGTACTCCTTTGTGCGCTGTAGAGATACCTTCTGTACTCCTTTGTGCGCTGTAGAGATACCTTCTGTACTCCTTTGTGCGCTGTAGAGATACCTTCTGTACTCCTTTGTGCGCTGTAGAGATACCTTCTGTACTCCTTTGTACGTTCTAGAGATATTTCCTGTACTCCTTTGTGCGCTGTAGAGATACCTTCTGTACTCCTTTGTGCGCTGTAGAGATACCTTCTGTACTCCTTTGTGCGCTGTAGAGATACCTTCTGTACTCCTTTGTGCGCTGTAAAGATACCATCTGTACTCCTTTGTGCGCTGTAGAGATACCTTCTGTACTCCTTTGTACGTTCTAGAGATATTTCCTGTACTCCTTTGTGCGCTGTAGAGATACCTTCTGTACTCCTTTGTGCGCTGTAGAGATACCTTCTGTACTCCTTTGTACGCTGTAGAGATACCTCGTGTACTCCTTTGTACGTTCTAGAGATATTTCCTGTACTCCTTTGTGCGCTGTAGAGATACCTTCTGTACTCCTTTGTGCGCTGTAGAGATACCTTCTGTACTCCTTTGTGCGCTGTAGAGATACCTTCTGTACTCCTTTGTGCGCTGTAGAGATACCTTCTGTACTCCTTTGTACGTTCTAGAGATATTTCCTGTACTCCTTTGTGCGCTGTAGAGATACCTTCTGTACTCCTTTGTGCGCTGTAGAGATACCTTCTGTACTCCTTTGTACGCTGTAGAGATACCTCGTGTACTCCTTTGTGCGCTGTAGAGATACCTTCTGTACTCCTTTGTGCGCTGTAGAGATACCTTCTGTACTCCTTTGTACGCTGTAGAGATACCTCGTGTACTCCTTTGTACGTTCTAGAGATATTTCCTGTACTCCTTTGTGCGCTGTAGAGATACCTTCTGTACTCCTTTGTGCGCTGTAGAGATACCTTCTGTACTCCTTTGTGCGCTGTAGAGATACCTTCTGTACTCCTTTGTGCGCTGTAGAGATACCTTCTGTACTCCTTTGTACGTTCTAGAGATATTTCCTGTACTCCTTTGTGCGCTGTAGAGATACCTTCTGTACTCCTTTGTGCGCTGTAGAGATACCTTCTGTACTCCTTTGTGCGCTGTAGAGATACCTTCTGTACTCCTTTGTGCGCTGTAGAGATACCTTCTGTACTCCTTTGTACGTTCTAGAGATATTTCCTGTACTCCTTTGTGCGCTGTAGAGATACATTTTGTACTCCTTTGTGCGCTGTAGAGATACCTTCTGTACTCCTTTGTGCGCTGTAGAGATACCTTCTGTACTCCTTTGTACGCTGTAGAGATACCTCGTGCACTCCTTTGTGCGCTGTAGAGATACCTTCTGTACTCCTTTGTGCGCTGTAGAGATACCTTCTGTACTCCTTCGTGCGCTGTAGAGATACCTTCTGTACTCCTTTGTACGTTCTAGAGATATTTCCTGTACTCCTTTGTGCGCTGTAGAGATACCTTCTGTACTCCTTTGTGCGCTGTAGAGATACCTTCTGTACTCCTTTGTGCGCTGTAGAGATACCTTCTGTACTCCTTTGTGCGCTGTAAAGATACCATCTGTACTCCTTTGTGCGCTGTAGAGATACCTTCTGTACTCCTTTGTACGTTCTAGAGATATTTCCTGTACTCCTTTGTGCGCTGTAGAGATACCTTCTGTACTCCTTTGTGCGCTGTAGAGATACCTTCTGTACTCCTTTGTACGCTGTAGAGATACCTCGTGTACTCCTTTGTACGTTCTAGAGATATTTCCTGTACTCCTTTGTGCGCTGTAGAGATACCTTCTGTACTCCTTTGTGCGCTGTAGAGATACCTTCTGTACTCCTTTGTGCGCTGTAGAGATACCTTCTGTACTCCTTTGTGCGCTGTAGAGATACCTTCTGTACTCCTTTGTACGTTCTAGAGATATTTCCTGTACTCCTTTGTGCGCTGTAGAGATACCTTCTGTACTCCTTTGTGCGCTGTAGAGATACCTTCTGTACTCCTTTGTACGCTGTAGAGATACCTCGTGTACTCCTTTGTGCGCTGTAGAGATACCTTCTGTACTCCTTTGTGCGCTGTAGAGATACCTTCTGTACTCCTTTGTACGCTGTAGAGATACCTCGTGTACTCCTTTGTACGTTCTAGAGATATTTCCTGTACTCCTTTGTGCGCTGTAGAGATACCTTCTGTACTCCTTTGTGCGCTGTAGAGATACCTTCTGTACTCCTTTGTGCGCTGTAGAGATACCTTCTGTACTCCTTTGTGCGCTGTAGAGATACCTTCTGTACTCCTTTGTACGTTCTAGAGATATTTCCTGTACTCCTTTGTGCGCTGTAGAGATACCTTCTGTACTCCTTTGTGCGCTGTAGAGATACCTTCTGTACTCCTTTGTGCGCTGTAGAGATACCTTCTGTACTCCTTTGTGCGCTGTAGAGATACCTGCTGTACTCCTTTGTACGTTCTAGAGATATTTCCTGTACTCCTTTGTGCGCTGTAGAGATACATTTTGTACTCCTTTGTGCGCTGTAGAGATACCTTCTGTACTCCTTTGTGCGCTGTAGAGATACCTTCTGTACTCCTTTGTACGCTGTAGAGATACCTCGTGCACTCCTTTGTGCGCTGTAGAGATACCTTCTGTACTCCTTTGTGCGCTGTAGAGATACCTTCTGTACTCCTTCGTGCGCTGTAGAGATACCTTCTGTACTCCTTTGTGCGTTCTAGAGATATTTCCTGTACTCCTTTGTGCGCTGTAGAGATACCTTCTGTACTCCTTTGTGCGCTGTAGAAATACCTTCTGTACTCCTCTGTGCGCTGTAGAGATACCTTCTGTACTCCTTTTTGCGCTGTGGAGATACCTTCTGGACTCCTTTGTACGCTGTAGAGATACCTCGTGTACTCCTTTGTACGTTCTAGAGATATTTCCTGTACTCCTTTGTGCGCTGTAGAGATACCTTCTGTACTCCTTTGTGCGCTGTAGAGATACCTTCTGTACTCCTTTTTGCGCTGTAGAGATACCTTCTGTACTCCTTTGTGCGCTGTAGAGATACCTTCTGTACTCCTTTGTACGCTGTAGAGATACCTCGTGTACTCCTTTGTACGTTCTAGAGATATTTCCTGTACTCCTTTGTGCGCTGTAGAGATACCTTCTGTACTCCTTTGTGCGCTGTAGAGATACCTTCTGTACTTATTTGTGCGCTGTAGAGATACCTTCCGTACTCCTTTGTGCGCTGTAGAGATACCTTCTGTACTCCTTTGTGCGCTGTAGAGATACCTTCTGTACTCCTTTGTGCGCTGTAGAGATACCTTCTGTACTCCTTTGTGCGCTCTAGAGATACCTTCTGTACTCCTTTGTACGCTGTAGAGATACCTCGTGTACTCCTTTGTACGTTCTAGAGATATTTCCTGTACTCCTTTGTGCGCTGTAGAGATACCTTCTGTACTTCTTTGTGCGCTGTAGAGATACCTTCTCTACTCCTTTGTGCGCTGTAGAGATACCTTCTGTACTCCTTTGTGCGCTGTAGAGATACCTTCTGTACTCCTTTGTGCGCTGTAGAGATACCTTCTGTACTCCTTTGTGCGCTGTAGAGATACCTTCTGTACTCCTTTCTGCGCTGTAGAGATACCTTCTGTACTCCTTTGTGCGCTGTAGAGATACCTTCTGTACTCCTTTGTGCGCTGTAGAGATACATTCTGTACTCCTTTGTGCGCTGTAGAGATACCTTCTGTACTCCTTTGTGCGCTGTAGAGATACCTTCTGTACTCTTTTGTACGCTGTAGAGATACCTTCTGTACTCCTTTGTGTGCTGTAGAGATACCTTCTGTACTCCTTTGTGCGCTGTAGAGATACCTTCTGTACTCCTTTGTGCGCTGTAGAGATACCTTCTGTACTCCTTTGTGCGCTGTAGAGATACCTTCTGTACTCCTTTGTGCGCTGTAGAGATACCTTCTGTACTCCTTTGTGCGCTGTAGAGATACCTTCTGTACTCCTTTGTGCGCTGTAGAGATACCTTCTGTAGTCCTTTGTGCGCTGTAGAGATACCTTCTGTACTCCTTTGTGCGCTGTAGAGATACCTTCTGTACTCCTTTGTGCGCTGTAGAGATACCTTCTGTACTCCTTTGTGCGCTGTAGAGATACCTTCTGTACTCCTTTGTGCGCTGTAGAGATACCTTCTGTACTCCTTTGTGCGCTGTAGAGATACCTTCTGTACTCCTTTGTACGCTGTAGAGATACCTCGTGTACTCCTTTGTACGTTCTAGAGATATTTCCTGTTTTCCTTTGTGCGCTGTAGAGATACCTTCTGTACTCCTTTGTACGCTGTAGAGATACCTCGTGTACTCCTTTGTACGTTCTAGAGATATTTCCTATACTCCTTTGTGCGCTGTAGAGATACTTTCTGTACTCCTTTGTGCGCTGTAGAGATACCTTCTGTACTCCTTTGTGCGCTGTAGAGATACCTTCTGTACTCCTTTGTACGTTCTAGAGATATTTCCTGTACTCCTTTGTGCGCTGTAGAGATACCTTCTGTACTCCTTTGTGCGCTGTAGAGATACCTCGTGTACTCCTTTGTACGTTCTAAAGATATTTCCTGTACTCCTTTGTGCGCTGTAGAGATACCTTTTGTACTCCTTTGTACGCTGTAGAGATACCTCGTGTACTCCTTTGTACGTTCTAAAGATATTTCCTGTACTTCTTTGTGCGCTGTAGAGATACCTTCTGTACTCCTTTGTGCGCTGTAGAGATACCTTCTGTACTCCTTTGTGCGCTGTAGGGATACCTTCTGTACTCCTTTGTGCGCTGTAGAGATACCTTCTGTACTCCTTTGTGCGCTGTAGAGATACCTTCTGTACTCCTTTGTGCGCTGTAGAGATACCTTCTGTACTCCTTTGTGCGCTGTAGAGATACCTTCTGTACTCCTTTGTGCGCTGTAGAGATACCTTCTGTAACCCTTTGTGCGCTGTAAAGATACCTTCTGTACTCCTTTGTGCGCTGTAGAGATACCTTCTGTACTCCTTTGTGCGCTGTAGAGATACCTTCTGTACTCCTTTGTGCGCTGTAGAGATACCTTCTGTACTCCTATGTGCGCTGTAGAGATACCTTCTGTACTCCTTTGTGCGCTGTAGAGATACCTTCTGTACTCCTTTGTGCGCTGTAGAGATACCTTCTGTACTCCTTTGTGCGCTGTAGAGATACCTTCTGTACTCCTTTGTGCGCTGTAGAGATACCTTCTGTACTCCTTTGTGCGCTGTAGAGATACCTTCTGTACTCCTTTGTGCGCTGTAGAGATACCTTCTGTACTCCTTTGTGCGCTGTAGAGATACCTTCTGTACTCCTTTGTGCGCTGTAGAGATACCTTCTGTACTCCTTTGTGCGCTGTAGAGATACCTTCTGTACTCCTTTGTGCGCTGTAGAGATACCTTCTGTACTCCATTGTGCGCTGTAAAGATACCTTCTGTACTCCTTTGTGCGCTGTAGAGATACCTTCTGTACTCCTTTGTACGCTGTAGAGATACCTCGTGTACTCCTTTGTACGTTCTAGAGATATTTCCTGTACTCCTTTGTGCGCTGCAGAGATACCTTCTGTACTTCTTTGTGCGCTGTAGAGATACCTTCTGTACTCCTTTGTACGCTGTAGAGATACCTCGTGTACTCCTTTGTACGTTCTTGAGATATTTCCTGTACTCCTTTGTGCGCTGTAGAGATACCTTCTGTACTCCTTTGTGCGCTGTAGAGATACCTTCTGTACTTCTTTGTGCGCTGTAGAGATACATTCTGTACTCCTTTGTGCGCTGTAGAGATACCTTCTGTACTCCTTTGTGCGCTGTAGAGATACCTTCTGTACTCCTTTGTGCGCTGTAGAGATACCTTCTGTACTCCTTTGTGCGCTGTAGAGATACCTTCTGTACTCCTTTGTACGCTGTAGAGATACCTCGTGTACTCCTTTGTACGTTCTAGAGATATTTCCTGTACTCCTTTGTGCGCTGTAGAGATACCTTCTGTACTCCTTTGTGCGCTGTAGAGATACCTTCTGTACTCCTTTGTGCGCTGTAGAGATACCTTCTGTACTCCTTTGTACGCTGTAGAGATACCTCGTGTACTCCTTTGTGCGCTGTAGAGATACCTTCTGTACTCCTTTGTGCGCTGTAGAGATACCTTCTGTACTCCTTTATGCGCTGTAGAGATACCTTCTGTACTCCTTTGTGCGTTCTAGAGATATTTCCTGTACTCCTTTGTGCGCTGTAGAGATACCTTCTGTACTCCTTTGTGCGCTGTAGAAATACCTTCTGTACTCCTCTGTGCGCTGTAGAGATACCTTCTGTACTCCTTTTTGCGCTGTAGAGATACCTTCTGGACTCCTTTGTACGCTGTAGAGATACCTCGTGTACTCCTTTGTACGTTCTAGAGATATTTCCTGTACTCCTTTGTGCGCTGTAGAGATACCTTCTGTACTCCTTTGTGCGCTGTAGAGATACCTTCTGTACTCCTTTTTGCGCTGTAGAGATACCTTCTGTACTCCTTTGTGCGCTGTAGAGATACCTTCTGTACTCCTTTGTACGCTGTAGAGATACCTCGTGTACTCCTTTGTACGTTCTAGAGATATTTCCTGTACTCCTTTGTGCGCTGTAGAGATACCTTCTGTACTCCTTTGTGCGCTGTAGAGATACCTTCTGTACTTATTTGTGCGCTGTAGAGATACCTTCCGTACTCCATTGTGCGCTGTAGAGATCCCTTCTGTACTCCTTTGTGCGCTGTAGAGATACCTTCTGTACTCCTTTGTGCGCTGTAGAAATACCTTCTGTACTCCTCTGTGCGCTGTAGAGATACCTTCTGTACTCCTTTTTGCGCTGTAGAGATACCTTCTGGACTCCTTTGTACGCTGTAGAGATACTTGTGTACTCCTTTGTACGTTCTAGAGATATTTCCTGTACTCCTTTGTGCGCTGTAGAGATACCTTCTGTACTCCTTTGTGCGCTGTAGAGATACCTTCTGTACTCCTTTTTGCGCTGTAGAGATACCTTCTGTACTCCTTTGTGCGCTGTAGAGATACCTTCTGTACTCCTTTGTACGCTGTAGAGATACCTCGTGTACTCCTTTGTACGTTCTAGAGATATTTCCTGTACTCCTTTGTGCGCTGTAGAGATACCTTCTGTACTCCTTTGTGCGCTGTAGAGATACCTTCTGTACTTATTTGTGCGCTGTAGAGATACCTTCCGTACTCCTTTGTGCGCTGTAGAGATACCTTCTGTACTCCTTTGTGCGCTGTAGAGATACCTTCTGTACTCCTTTGTGCGCTGTAGAGATACCTTCTGTACTCCTTTGTGCGCTGTAGAGATACCTTCTGTACTCCTTTGTACGCTGTAGAGATACCTCGTGTACTCCTTTGTACGTTCTAGAGATATTTCCTGTACTCCTTTGTGCGCTGTAGAGATACCTTCTGTACTTCTTTGTGCGCTGTAGAGATACCTTCTCTACTCCTTTGTGCGCTGTAGAGATACCTTCTGTACTCCTTTGTGCGCTGTAGAGATACCTTCTGTACTCCTTTGTGCGCTGTAGAGATACCTTCTGTACTCCTTTGTGCGCTGTAGAGATACCTTCTGTACTCCTTTCTGCGCTGTAGAGATACCTTCTGTACTCCTTTGTGCGCTGTAGAGATACCTTCTGTACTCCTTTGTGCGCTGTAGAGATACATTCTGTACTCCTTTGTGCGCTGTAGAGATACCTTCTGTACTCCTTTGTGCGCTGTAGAGATACCTTCTGTACTCTTTTGTACGCTGTAGAGATACCTTCTGTACTCCTTTGTGTGCTGTAGAGATACCTTCTGTTCTCCTTTGTGCGCTGTAGAGATACCTTCTGTACTCCTTTGTGCGCTGTAGAGATACCTTCTGTACTCCTTTGTGCGCTGTAGAGATACCTTCTGTACTCCTTTGTGCGCTGTAGAGATACCTTCTGTACTCCTTTGTGCGCTGTAGAGATACCTTCTGTACTCCTTTGTGCGCTGTAGAGATACCTTCTGTACTCCTTTGTGCGCTGTAGAGATACCTTCTGTACTCCTTTGTGCGCTGTAGAGATACCTTCTGTACTCCTTTGTGCGCTGTAGAGATACCTTCTGTAGTCCTTTGTGCGCTGTAGAGATACCTTCTGTACTCCTTTGTGCGCTGTAGAGATACCTTCTGTACTCCTTTGTGCGCTGTAGAGATACCTTCTGTACTCCTTTGTGCGCTGTAGAGATACCTTCTGTACTCCTTTGTGCGCTGTAGAGATACCTTCTGTACTCCTTTGTGCGCTGTAGAGATACCTTCTGTACTCCTTTGTACGCTGTAGAGATACCTCGTGTACTCCTTTGTACGTTCTAGAGATATTTCCTGTACTCCTTTGTGCGCTGTAGAGATACCTTCTGTACTCCTTTGTACGCTGTAGAGATACCTCGTGTACTCCTTTGTACGTTCTAGAGATATTTCCTATACTCCTTTGTGCGCTGTAGAGATACCTTCTGTACTCCTTTGTGCGCTGTAGAGATACCTTCTGTACTCCTTTGTGCGCTGTAGAGATACCTTCTGTACTCCTTTGTACGTTCTAGAGATATTTCCTGTACTCCTTTGTGCGCTGTAGAGATACCTTCTGTTCTCCTTTGTGCGCTGTAGAGATACCTCGTGTACTCCTTTGTACGTTCTAAAGATATTTCCTGTACTCCTTTGTGCGCTGTAGAGATACCTTTTGTACTCCTTTGTACGCTGTAGAGATACCTCGTGTACTCCTTTGTACGTTCTAAAGATATTTCCTGTACTTCTTTGTGCGCTGTAGAGATACCTTCTGTACTCCTTTGTGCGCTGTAGAGATACCTTCTGTACTCCTTTGTGCGCTGTAGGGATACCTTCTGTACTCCTTTGTGCGCTGTAGAGATACCTTCTGTACTCCTTTGTGCGCTGTAGAGATACCTTCTGTACTCCTTTGTGCGCTGTAGAGATACCTTCTGTACTCCTTTGTGCGCTGTAGAGATACCTTCTGTACTCCTTTGTGCGCTGTAGAGATACCTTCTGTAACCCTTTGTGCGCTGTAAAGATACCTTCTGTACTCCTTTGTGCGCTGTAGAGATACCTTCTGTACTCCTTTGTGCGCTGTAGAGATACCTTCTGTACTCCTTTGTGCGCTGTAGAGATACCTTCTGTACTCCTATGTGCGCTGTAGAGATACCTTCTGTACTCCTTTGTGCGCTGTAGAGATACCTTCTGTACTCCTTTGTGCGCTGTAGAGATACCTTCTGTACTCCTTTGTGCGCTGTAGAGATACCTTCTGTACTCCTTTGTGCGCTGTAGAGATACCTTCTGTACTCCTTTGTGCGCTGTAGAGATACCTTCTGTACTCCTTTGTGCGCTGTAGAGATACCTTCTGTACTCCTTTGTGCGCTGTAGAGATACCTTCTGTACTCCTTTGTGCGCTGTAGAGATACCTTCTGTACTCCTTTGTGCGCTGTAGAGATACCTTCTGTACTCCTTTGTGCGCTGTAGAGATACCTTCTGTACTCCATTGTGCGCTGTAAAGATACCTTCTGTACTCCTTTGTGCGCTGTAGAGATACCTTCTGTACTCCTTTGTACGCTGTAGAGATACCTCGTGTACTCCATTGTACGTTCTAGAGATATTTCCTGTACTCCTTTGTGCGCTGTAGAGATACCTTCTGTACTCCTTTGTGCGCTGTAGAGATACCTTCTGTACTCCTTTGTGCGCTGTAGAGATACCTTCTGTACTCCTTTGTGTGCTGTAGAGATACCTTCTGTACTCCTTTGTGCGCTGTAGAGACACCTTCTGTACTCCTTTTTACGCTGTAGAGATACCTCGTGTACTCCTTTGTACGTTCTAGAGATATTTCCTGTACTCCTTTGTGCGCTGTAGAGATACCTTCTGTACTTTTTTGTGCGCTGTAGAGATACCTTCTGTACTCCTTTGTACGTTCTAGAGATATTTCCTGTACTCCTTTGTGCGCTGTAGAGATACCTTCTGTACTTTTTTGTGCGCTGTAGAGATACCTTCTGTACTCCTTTGTGCGCTGTAGAGATACCTTCTGTACTCCTTTGTGCGCTGTAGAGATACCTTCTGTACTCCTTTGTGCGCTGTAGAGATACCTTCTGTACTCCTTTGTGCGCTGTAGAGATACCTTCTGTACTCCTTTGTACGCTGTAGAGATACCTCGTGTACTCCTTTGTACGTTCTAGAGATATTTCCTGTACTCCTTTGTGCGCTGTAGAGATACCTTCTGTACTCCTTTGTGCGCTGTAGAGATACCTTCTGTACTCCTTTGTGCGCTGTAGAGATACCTTCTGTACTCCTTTGTGCGCTGTAGAGATACCTTCTGTACTCCTTTGTGCGCTGTAGAGATACCTTCTGTACTCCTTTGTACGCTGTAGAGATACCTTCTGTACTCCTTTGTGCGCTGTAGAGATACCTTCTGTACTCCTTTGTGCGCTGTAGAGATACCTTCTGTACTCCTTTGTACGCTGTAGAGATACCTCGTGTACTCCTTTGTACGTTCTAGAGATATTTCCTGTACTCCTTTGTGCGCTGTAGAGATACCTTCTGTACTCCTTTGTACGCTGTAGAGATACCTCGTGTACTCCTTTGTACGTTCTAGAGATATTTCCTGTACTCCTTTGTGCGCTGCAGAGATACCTTCTGTACTCCTTTGTGCGCTGTAGAGATACCTTCTGTACTCCTTTTTGCGCTGTAGAGATACCTTCTGTACTTCTTTGTGCGCTGTAGAGATACCTTCTGTACTCCTTTGTACGCTGTAGAGATACCTCGTGTACTCCTTTGTACGTTCTTGAGATATTTCCTGTACTCCTTTGTGCGCTGTAGAGATACCTTCTGTACTCCTTTGTGCGCTGTAGAGATACCTTCTGTACTTCTTTGTGTGCTGTAGAGATACATTCTGTACTCCTTTGTGCGCTGTAGAGATACCTTCTGTACTCCTTTGTGCGCTGTAGAGATACCTTCTGTACTCCTTTGTGCGCTGTAGAGATACCTTCTGTACTCCTTTGTGCGCTGTAGAGATACCTTCTGTACTCCTTTGTACGCTGTAGAGATACCTCGTGTACTCCTTTGTACGTTCTAGAGATATTTCCTGTACTCCTTTGTGCGCTGTAGAGATACCTTCTGTACTCCTTTGTGCGCTGTAGAGATACCTTCTGTACTCCTTTGTGCGCTGTAGAGATACCTTCTGTACTCCTTTGTGCGCTGTAGAGATACCTTCTGTACTCCTTTGTGCGCTGTAGAGATACCTTCTGTACTCCTTTGTGCGCTGTAGAGATACCTTCTGTACTCCTTTGTGCGCTGTAGAGATACCTTCTGTACTCCTTTGTGCGCTGTAGAGATACCTTCTGTACTCCTTTGTGCGCTGTAGAGATACATTCTGTACTCCTTTGTGCGCTGTAGAGATACCTTCTGTACTCCTTTGTGCGCTGTAGAGATACCTTCTGTACTCCTTTGTGTGCTGTAGAGATACCTTCTGTACTCCTTTGTGCGCTGTAGAGATACCTTCTGTACTCCTTTATGCGCTGTAGAGATACCTTCTGTACTCCTTTGTGCGCTGTAGAGATACCTTCTGTACTCCTTTGTGCGCTGTAGAGATACCTTCTGTACTCCTTTGTGCGCTGTAGAGATACCTTCTGTACTCCTTTGTGCGCTGTAGAGATACCTTCTGTACTCCTTTGTGCGCTGTAGAGATACCTTCTGTACTCCTTTGTGCGCTGTAGAGATACCTTCTGTAGTCCTTTGTGCGCTGTAGAGATACCTTCTGTACTCCTTTGTGCGCTGTAGAGATACCTTCTGTACTCCTTTGTGCGCTGTAGAGATACCTTCTGTACTCCTTTGTGCGCTGTAGAGATACCTTCTGTACTCCTTTGTGCGCTGTAGAGATACCTTCTGTACTCCTTTGTGCGCTGTAGAGATACCTTCTGTACTCCTTTGTACGCTGTAGAGATACCTCGTGTACTCCTTTGTACGTTCTAGAGATATTTCCTGTACTCCTTTGTGCGCTGTAGAGATACCTTCTGTACTCCTTTGTACGCTGTAGAGATACCTCGTGTACTCCTTTGTACGTTCTAGAGATATTTCCTGTACTCATTTGTGCGCTGTAGAGATACCTTCTGTACTCCTTTGTGCGCTGTAGAGATACCTTCTGTACTCCTTTGTGCGCTGTAGAGATACCTTCTGTACTCCTTTGTGCGCTGTAGAGATACCTTCTGTACTCCTTTGTACGTTCTAGAGATATTTCCTGTACTCCTTTGTGCGCTGTAGAGATACCTTCTGTACTCCTTTGTGCGCTGTAGAGATACCTTCTGTACTCCTTTGTGCGCTGTAGAGATACCTTCTGTACTCCTTTGTGCGCTGTAGAGATACCTTCTGTACTCCTTTGTACGTTCTAGAGATATTCCCTGTACTCCTTTGTGCGCTGTAGAGATACCTTCTGTACTCCTTTGTGCGCTGTAGAGATACCTTCTGTACTCCTTTGTACGCTGTAGAGATACCTCGTGTACTCCTTTGTGCGCTGTAGAGATACCTTCTGTACTCCTTTGTGCGCTGTAGAGATACCTTCTGTACTCCTTTGTGCGCTGTAGAGATACCTTCTGTACTCCTTTGTGCGCTGTAGAGATACCTTCTGTACTCCTTTGTGCGTTCTAGAGATATTTCCTGTACTCCTTTGTGCGCTGTAGAGATACCTTCTGTACTCCTTTGTGCGCTGTAGAAATACCTTCTGTACTCCTTTGTGCGCTGTAGAGATACCTTCTGTACTCCTTTTTGCGCTGTAGAGATACCTTCTGGACTCCTTTGTACGCTGTAGAGATACCTCGTGTACTCCTTTGTACGTTCTAGAGATATTTCCTGTACTCCTTTGTGCGCTGTAGAGATACCTTCTGTACTCCTTTGTGCGCTGTAGAGATACCTTCTGTACTCCTTTTTGCGCTGTAGAGATACCTTCTGTACTCCTTTGTGCGCTGTAGAGATACCTTCTGTACTCCTTTGTACGTTCTAGAGATATTTCCTGTACTCCTTTGCGCGCTGTAGAGATACCTTCTGTACTCCTTTGTGCGCTGTAGAGATACCTTCTGTACTTCTTTGTGCGCTGAAGAGATACCTTCTGTACTCCTTTGTGCGCTGTAGAGATACCTTCTGTACTCCTTTGTGCGCTGTAGAGATACCTTCTGTACTCCTTTGTGCGCTGTAGAGATACCTTCTGTACTTCTTTGTTCGCTGTAGAGATACCTTCTGTACTCCTTTGTACGCTGTAGAGATACCTCGTGTACTCCTTTGTACGTTCTAGAGATATTTCCTGTACTCCTTTGTGCGCTGTAGAGATACCTTCTGTGCTTCTTTGTGCGCTGTAGAGATACCTTCTCTACTCCTTTGTGCGCTGTAGAGATACCTTCTGTACTCCTTTGTGCGCTGTAGAGATACCTTCTGTACTCCTTTGTGCGCTGTAGAGATACCTTCTGTACTCCTTCCTGCGCTGTAGAGATACCTTCTGTACTCCTTTGTGCGCTGTTGAGATACCTTCTGTACTCCTTTGTGCGCCGTAGAGATACATTCTGTACTCCTTTGTGCGCTGTAGAGATACCTTCTGTACCCCTTTGTGCGCTGTAGAGATACCTTCTGTACTCCTTTGTACGCTGTAGAGATACCTTCTGTACTCCTTTGTGTGCTGTAGAGATACCTTCTGTACTCCTTTGTGCGCTGTAGAGATACCTTCTGTACTCCTTTGTGCGCTGTAGAGATACCTTCTGTACTCCTTTGTGCGCTGTAGAGATACCTTCTGTACTCCTTTGTGCGCTGTAGAGATACCTTCTGTACTCCTTTGTGCGCTGTAGAGATACCTTCTGTACTCCTTTGTGCGCTGTAGAGATACCTTCTGTACTCCTCTGTGCGCTGTAGAGATACCTTCTGTACTCCTTTGTGCGCTGTAGAGATACCTTCTGTACTCCTTTGTGCGCTGTAGAGATACCTTCTGTAGTCCTTTGTGCGCTGTAGAGATACCTTTAGTACTCCTTTGTGCGCTGTAGAGATACCTTCTGTACTCCTTTGTGCGCTGTAGAGATACCTTCTGTACTCCTTTGTGCGCTGTAGAGATACCTTCTGTACTCCTTTGTGCGCTGTAGAGATACCTTCTGTACTCCTTTGTGCGCTGTAGAGATACCTTCTGTACTCCTTTGTGCGCTGTAGAGATACCTTCTGTACTCCTTTGTACGCTGTAGAGATACCTCGTGTACTCCTTTGTACGTTCTAGAGATATTTCCTGTACTCCTTTGTGCGCTGTAGAGATACCTTCTGTACTCCTTTGTACGCTGTAGAGATACCTCGTGTACTCCTTTGTACGTTCTAGAGATATTTCCTGTACTCCTTTGTGCGCTGTAGAGATACCTTCTGTACTTTTTTGTGCGCTGTAGAGATACCTTCTGTACTCCTTTGTACGTTCTAGAGATATTTCCTGTACTCCTTTGTGCGCTGTAGAGATACCTTCTGTACTTTTTTGTGCGCTGTAGAGATACCTTCTGTACTCCTTTGTGCGCTGTAGAGATACCTTCTGTACTCCTTTGTGCGCTGTAGAGATACCTTCTGTACTCCTTTGTGCGCTGTAGAGATACCTTCTGTACTCCTTTGTGCGCTGTAGAGATACCTTCTGTACTCCTTTGTACGCTGTAGAGATACCTCGTGTACTCCTTTGTACGTTCTAGAGATATTTCCTGTACTCCTTTGTGCGCTGTAGAGATACCTTCTGTACTCCTTTGTGCGCTGTAGAGATACCTTCTGTACTCCTTCGTGCGCTGTAGAGATACCTTCTGTACTCCTTTGTGCGCTGTAGAGATACCTTCTGTACTCCTTTGTGCGCTGTAGAGATACCTTCTGTACTCCTTTGTGCGCTGTAGAGATACCTTCTGTACTCCTTTGTGCGCTGTAGAGATACCTTCTGTACTCCTTTGTACGCTGTAGAGATACCTCGTGTACTCCTTTGTACGTTCTAGAGATATTTCCTGTACTCCTTTGTGCGCTGTAGAGATACCTTCTGTACTCCTTTGTACGCTGTAGAGATACCTCGTGTACTCCTTTGTACGTTCTAGAGATATTTCCTGTACTCCTTTGTGCGCTGTAGAGATATCTTCTGTACTCCTTTGTGCGCTGTAGAGATACCTTCTGTACTCCTTTGTGCGCTGTAGAGATACCTTCTGTACTCCTTTGTGCGCTGTAGAGATACCTTCTGTACTCCTTTGTACGTTCTAGAGAGATTTCCTGTACTCCTTTGTGCGCTGTAGAGATACCTTCTGTACTCCTTTGTGCGCTGTAGAGATACCTTCTGTACTCCTTTGTACGCTGTAGAGATACCTCGTGTACTCCTTTGTACGTTCTAGAGATATTTCCTGTACTCCTTTGTGCGCTGTAGAGATACCTTCTGTACTCCTTTGTGCGCTGTAGAGATACCTTCTGAACTCCTTTGTGCGCTGTAGAGATACCTTCTGTACTCCTTTGTGCGCTGTAGAGATACCTTCTGTACTCCTTTGTGCGCTGTAGAGATACCTTCTGTACTCCTTTGTGCGCTGTAGAGATACCTTCTGTACTCCTTTGTGCGCTGTAGAGATACCTTCTGTACTCCTTTGTGCGCTGTAGAGATACCTTCTGTACTCCTTTGTGCGCTGTAGAGATACCTTCTGTACTCCTTTGTGCGCTGTAGAGATACCTTCTGTACTCCTTTGTACGTTCTAGAGATATTTCCTGTACTCCTTTGTGCGCTGTAGAGATACCTTCTGTACTCCTTTGTGCGCTGTAGAGATACCTTCTGTACTCCTTTGTGCGCTGTAGAGATACCTTCTGTACTCCTTTGTGCGCTGTAGAGATACCTTCTGTACTCCTTTGTGCGCTGTAGAGATACCTTCTGTACTCCTTTGTGCGCTGTAGAGATACCTTCTGTACTCCTTTGTGCGCTGTAGAGATACCTTCTGTACTCCTTTGTGCGCTATAGAGATACCTTCTGTACTTCTTTGTGTGCTGTAGAGATACCTTCTGTACTCCTTTGTACGCTGTAGAGATACCTCGTGTACTCCTTTGTACGTTCTAGAGATATTTCCTGTACTCCTTTGTGCGCTGTAGAGATACCTTCTGTACTCCTTTGTGCGCTGTAGAGATACCTTCTGTACTCCTTTGTGCGCTGTAGAGATACCTTCTGTACTCCTTTGTGCGCTGTAGAGATACCTTCTGTACTCCTTTGTACGCTGTAGAGATACCTCGTGTACTCCTTTGTACGTTCTAGAGATATTTCCTGTACTCCTTTGTGCGCTGTAGAGATACCTTCTGTACTCCTTTGTACGCTGTAAAGATACCTCGTGTACTCCTTTGTACGTTCTAGAGATATTTCCTGTACTCCTTTGTGCGCTGTAGAGATACCTTCTGTACTCCTTTGTGGGCTGTAGAGATACCTTCTGTACTCCTTTGTGCGCTGTAGAGATACCTTCTGTACTCCTTTGTGCGCTGTAGAGATACCTTCTGTACTCCTTTGTACGTTCTAGAGATATTTCCTGTACTCCTTTGTGCGCTGTAGAGATACCTTCTGTACTCCTTTGTGCGCTGTAGAGATACCTCGTGTACTCCTTTGTACGTTCTAGAGATATTTCCTGTACTCCTTTGTGCGCTGTAGAGATACCTTCTGTACTCCTTTGTACGCTGTAGAGATACCTCGTGTACTCCTTTGTACGTTCTAGAGATATTTCCTGTACTCCTTTGTGCGCTGTAGAGATACCTTCTGTACTCCTTTGTGCGCTGTAGAGATACCTTCTGTACTCCTTTGTGCGCTGTAGAGATACCTTCTGTACTCCTTTGTGCGCTGTAGAGATACCTTCTGTACTCCTATGTGCGCTGTAGAGATACCTTCTGTACTCCTTTGTGCGCTGTAGAGATACCATCTGTACTCCTTTGTGCGCTCTAGAGATACCTCCTGTACTTCTTTGTGTGCTGTAGAGATACCTTCTGTACTCCTTTGTACGCTGTAGAGATACCTCGTGTACTCCTTTGTACGTTCTAGAGATATTTCCTGTACTCCTTTGTGCGCTGTAGAGATACTTTCTGTACTCCTTTGTGCGCTGTAGAGATACCTTCTGTACTCCTTTGTGCGCTGTAGAGATACCTTCTGTACTCCTTTGTGCGCTGTAGAGATACCTTCTGTACTCCTTTGTACGCTGTAGAGATACCTCGTGTACTCCTTTGTACGTTCTAGAGATATTTCCTGTACTCCTTTGTGCGCTGTAGAGATACCTTCTGTACTCCTTTGTACGCTGTAGAGATACCTCGTGTACTCCTTTGTACGTTCTAGAGATATTTCCTGTACTCCTTTGTGCGCTGTAGAGATACCTTCTGTACTCCTTTGTGGGCTGTAGAGTTACCTTCTGTACTCCATTGTGCGCTGTAGAGATACCTTCTGTACTCCTTTGTGCGCTGTAGAGATACCTTCTGTACTCCTTTGTACGTTCTAGAGATATTTCCTGTACTCCTTTGTGCGCTGTAGAGATACCTTCTGTACTCCTTTGTGCGCTGTAGAGATACATCGTGTACTCCTTTGTACGTTCTAGAGATATTTCCTGTACTCCTTTGTGCGCTGTAGAGATACCTTCTGTACTCCTTTGTACGCTGTAGAGATACCTCGAGTACTCCTTTGTACGTTCTAGAGATATTTCCTGTACTCCTTTGTGCGCTGTAGAGATACCTTCTGTACTCCTTTGTGCGCTGTAGAGATACTTTCTGTACTCCTTTGTGCGCTGTAGAGATACCTTCTGTACTCCTTTGTGCGCTGTAGAGATACCTTCTGTACTCCTTTGTGCGCTGTAGAGATACCTTCTGTGTTCCTTTGTGCGCTGTAGAGATACCTTCTGTACTCCTTTGTGCGCTGGAGAGATACCTTCTGTACTCCTTTGTGCGCTGTAGAGATACCTTCTGTACTCCTTTGTGCGCTGTAGAGATACCTTCTGTACTCCTTTGTGCGCTGTAGAGATACCTTCTGTACTCCTTTGTGCGCTGTAGAGATACCTTCTGTACTCCTTTGTGCGCTGTAGAGATACCTTCTGTACTCCTTTTTGCGCTGTAGAGATACCTTCTGTACTCCTTTGTGCGCTGTAGAGATACCTTCTGTACTCCTTTGTGCGCTGTAGAGATACCTTCTGTACTCCTTTGTGCGCTGTAGAGATACCTTCTGTACTCCTTTGTGCGCTGTAGAGATACCTTCTGTACTCCTTTGTGCGCTGTTGAGATACCTTCTGTACTCCTTTGTGCGCTGTAGAGATACCTTCTGTACTCCTTTGTGCGCTGTAGAGATACCTTCTGTACTCCTTTGTGCGCTGTAGAGATAGCTTCTGTACTCCTTTGTGCGCTGTAGAGATACCTTCTGTACTCCTTTGTGCGCTGTAGAGATACCTTCTGTACTCCTTTGTACGCTGTAGAGATACCTCGTGTACTCCTTTGTACGTTCTAGAGATATTTCCTGTACTCCTTTGTGCGCTGTAGAGATACCTTCTGTACTCCTTTGTGCGCTGTAGAGATACCTTCTGTACTCCTTTGTGCGCTATAAAGATATTTCCTGTACTCCTTTGTGCGCTGTAGAGATACCTTCTGTACTCCTTTGTACGCTGTTGAGATACCTCGTGTACTCCTTTGTACGTTCTAGAGATATTTCCTGTACTCCTTTGTGCGCTGTAGAGATACCTTCTGTACTCCTTTGTGCGCTGTAGAGATACCTTCTGTACTCCTTTGTGCGCTGTAGAGATACCTTCTGTACTCCTTTGTGCGCTGTAGAGATACCTTCTGTACTCCTTTATGCGCTGTAGAGATACCTTCTGTACTCCTTTGTGCGCTGTAGAGATACCTTCTGTACTCCTTTGTGCGATGTAGAGATACCTTCTGTACTCCTTTGTGCGCTGTAGAGATACCTTCTGTACTCCTTTGTGCGCTGTAGAGATACCTTCTGTACTCCTTTGTGCGCTGTAGAGATACCTTCTGTACTCCTTTGTGCGCTGTAGAGATACCTTCTGTACTCCTTTGTGCGCTGTAGAGATACCTTCTGTACTCCTTTGTGCGCTGTAGAGATACCTTCTGTACTCCTTTGTGTGCTGTAGAGATACCTTCTGTACTCCTTTGTGCGCTGTAGAGATACCTTCTGTACTCCTTTTTGCGCTGTAGAGATTCCTTCTGTACTCCTTTGTGCGCTGTAGAGATACCTTCTGTACTCCTTTGTGTGCTGTAGAGATACCTTCTGTACTCCTTTGTGCGCTGTAGAGATACCTTCTGTACTCCTTTGTGCGCTGTAGAGATACCTTCTGTACTCCTTTGTGCGCTGTAGAGATACCTTCTGTACTCCTTTGTGCGCTGTAGAGATACCTTCTGTACTCCTTTGTGCGCTGTAGAGATACCTTCTGTACTCCTTTGTGCGCTGTAGAGATACCTTCTGTACTCCTTTGTGCGCTGTAGAGATACCTTCTGTACTCCTTTGTACGCTGTAGAGATACCTCGTGTACTCCCTTGTACGTTCTAGAGATATTTCCTGTACTCCTTTGTGCGCTGTAGAGATACCTTCTGTACTCCTTTGTGCGCTGTAGAGACACCTTCTGTACTCCTTTGTACGCTGTAGAGATACCTCGTGTACTCCTTTGTACGTTCTAGAGATATTTCCTGTACTCCTTTGTGCGCTGTAAAGATACCTTCTGTACTCCTTTGTACGCTGTAGAGATACCTCGTGTACTCCTTTGTACGTTCTAGAGATATTTCCTGTACTCCTTTGTGCGCTGTAGAGATACCTTCTGTACTCCTTTGTGCGCTGTAGAGATACCTTCTGTACTCCTTTGTGCGCTGTAGAGATACCTTCTGTACTCCTTTGTGCGCTGTAGAGATACCTTCTGTACTCCTTTGTACGTTCTAGAGATATTTCCTGTACTCCTTTGTGCGCTGTAGAGATACCTTCTGTACTCCTTTGTGCGCTGTAGAGATACCTTCTGTACTCCTTTGTACGCTGTAGAGATACCTCGTGTACTCCTTTGTACGTTCTAGAGATATTTCCTGTACTCCTCTGTGCGCTGTAGAGATACCTTCTGTACACCTTTGTGCGCTGTAGAGATACCTTCTGTACTCCTTTGTGCGCTGTAGAGATACCTTCTGTACTCCTTTGTGCGCTGTAGAGATACCTTCTGTACTCCTTTGTGCGCTGTAGAGATACCTTCTGAACTCCTTTGTGCGCTGTAGAGATACCTTCTGTACTCCTTTGTGCGCTGTAGAGATACCTTCTGTACTCCTTTGTGCGCTGTAGAGATACCTTCTGTACTCCTTTGTGCGCTGTAGAGATACCTTCTGTACTCCTTTGTGCGCTGTAGAGATACCTTCTGTACTCCTTTGTGCGCTGTAGAGATACCTTCTGTACTCCTTTGTGCGCTGTAGAGATACCTTCTGTACTCCTTTGTGCGCTGTAGAGATACCTTCTGTACTCCTTTTTACGTTCTAGAGATATTTCCTGTACTCCTTTGTGCGCTGTAGAGATACCTTCTGTACTCCTTTGTGCGCTGTAGAGATACCTTCTGTACTCCTTTGTGCGCTGTAGAGATACCTTCTGTACTCCTTTGTGCGCTGTAGAGATACCTTCTGTACTCCTTTGTGCGCTGTAGAGATACCTTCTGTACTCCTTTGTGCGCTGTAGAGATACCTTCTGTACTCCTTTGTGCGCTGTAGAGATACCTTCTGTACTCCTTTGTGCGCTGTAGAGATACCTTCTGTACTTCTTTGTGTGCTGTAGAGATACCTTCTGTACTCATTTGTACGCTGTAGAGATACCTCGTGTACTCCTTTATACGTTCTAGAGATATTTCCTGTACTCCTTTGTGCGCTGTAGAGATACCTTCTGTACTCCTTTGTGCGCTGTAGAGATACCTTCTGTACTCCTTTGTGCGCTGTAGAGATACCTTCTGTACTCCTTTGTGCGCTGTAGAGATACCTTCTGTACTCCTTTGTACGCTGTAGAGATACCTCGTGTACTCCTTTGTACGTTCTAGAGATATTTCCTGTACTCCTTTGTGCGCTGTAGAGATACCTTCTGTACTCCTTTGAACGCTGTAGAGATACCTCGTGTACTCCTTTGTACGTTCTAGAGATATTTCCTGTACTCCTTTGTGCGCTGTAGAGATACCTTCTGTACTCCTTTGTGCGCTGTAGAGATACCTTCTGTACTCCTATGTACGTTCTAGAGATATTTCCTGTACTCCTTTGTGCGCTGTAGAGATACCTTCTGTACTCCTTTGTGCGCTGTAGAGATACCTCGTGTACTCCTTTGTACGTTCTAGAGATATTTCCTGTACTCCTTTGTGCGCTGTAGAGATACCTTCTGTACTCCTTTGTACGCTGTAGAGATACCTCGTGTACTCCTTTGTACGTTCTAGAGATATTTCCTGTACTCCTTTGTGCGCTGTAGAGATACCTTCTTTACTCCTTTGTGCGCTGTAGAGATACCTTCTGTACTCCTTTGTGCGCTGTAGAGATACCTTCTGTACTCCTTTGTGCGCTGTAGAGATACCTTCTGTACTCCTTTGTGCGCTGTAGAGATACCTTCTGTACTCCTTTGTGCGCTGTAGAGATACCTTCTGTACTCCTTTGTGCGCTCTAGAGATACCTTCTGTACTTCTTTGTGTGCTGTAGAGATACCTTCTGTACTCCTTTGTACGCTGTAGAGATACCTCGTGTACTCCTTTGTACGTTCTAGAGATATTTCCTGTACTCCTTTGTGCGCTGTAGAGATACTTTCTGTACTCCTTTGTGCGCTGTAGAGATACCTTCTGTACTCCTTTGTGCGCTGTAGAGATACCTTCTGTACTCCTTTGTGCGCGGTAGAGATACCTTCTGTACTCCTTTGTACGCTGTAGAGATACCTCGTGTACTCCTTTGTACGTTCTAGAGATATTTCCTGTACTCCTTTGTGCGCTGTAGAGATACCTTATGTACTCCTTTGTACGCTGTAGAGATACCTCGTGTACTCCTTTGTACGTTCTAGAGATATTTCCTGTACTCCTTTGTGCGCTGTAGAGATACCTTCTGTACTCCTTTGTGGGCTGTAGAGATACCTTCTGTACTCCATTGTGCGCTGTAGAGATACCTTCTGTACTTCTTTGTGCGCTGTAGAGATACCTTCTGTACTCCTTTGTACGTTCTAGATATATTTCCTGTACTCCTTTGTGCGCTGTAGAGATACCTTCTGTACTCCTTTGTGCGCTGTAGAGATACATCGTGTACTCCTTTGTACGTTCTAGAGATATTTCCTGTACTCCTTTGTGCGCTGTAGAGATACCTTCTGTACTCCTTTGTACGCTGTAGAGATACCTCGAGTACTCCTTTGTACGTTCTAGAGATATTTCCTGTACTCCTTTGTGCGCTGTAGAGATACCTTCTGTACTCCTTTGTGCGCTGTAGAGATACCTTCTGTACTCCTTTGTGCGCTGTAGAGATACCTTCTGTACTCCTTTGTGCGCTGTAGAGATACCTTCTGTACTCCTTTGTGCGCTGTAGAGATACCTTCTGTACTCCTTTGTGCGCTGTAGAGATACCTTCTGTACTCCTTTGTGCGCTGGAGAGATACCTTCTGTACTCCTTTGTGCGCTGTAGAGATACCTTCTGTACTCCTTTGTGCGCTGTAGAGATACCTTCTGTACTCCTTTGTGCGCTGTAGAGATACCTTCTGTACTCCTTTGTGCGCTGTAGAGATACCTTCTGTACTCCTTTGTGCGCTGTAGAGATACCTTCTGTACTCCTTTTTGCGCTGTAGAGATACCTTCTGTACTCCTTTGTGCGCTGTAGATATACCTTCTGTACTCCTTTGTGCGCTGTAGAGATACCTTCTGTACTCCTTTGTGCGCTGTAGAGATACCTTCTGTACTCCTTTGTGCGCTGTAGAGATACCTTCTGTACTCCTTTGTGCGCTGTTGAGATACCTTCTGTACTCCTTTGTGCGCTGTAGAGATACCTTCTGTACTCCTTTGTGCGCTGTAGAGATACCTTCTGTACTCCTTTGTGCGCTGTAGAGATAGCTTTTGTACTCCTTTGTGCGCTGTAGAGATACCTTCTGTACTCCTTTGTGCGCTGTAGAGATACCTTCTGTACTCCTTTGTACGCTGTAGAGATACCTCGTGTACTCCTTTGTACGTTCTAGAGATATTTCCTGTACTCCTTTGTGCGCTGTAGAGATACCTTCTGTACTTCTTTGTGCGCTGTAGAGATACCTTCTCTACTCCTTTGTGCGCTGTAGAGATACCTTCTGTACTCCTTTGTGCGCTGTAGAGATACCTTCTGTACTCCTTTGTGCGCTGTAGAGATACCTTCTGTACTCCTTTCTGCGCTGTAGAGATACCTTCTGTACTCCTTTGTGCGCTGTAGAGATACCTTCTGTACTCCTTTGTGCGCTGTAGAGATACATTCTGTACTCCTTTGTGCGCTGTAGAGATACCTTCTGTACTCCTTTGTGCGCTGTAGAGATACCTTCTGTACTCTTTTGTACGCTGTAGAGATACCTTCTGTACTCCTTTGTGTGCTGTAGAGATACCTTCTGTACTCCTTTGTGCGCTGTAGAGATACCTTCTGTACTCCTTTGTGCGCTGTAGAGATACCTTCTGTACTCCTTTGTGCGCTGTAGAGATACCTTCTGTACTCCTTTGTGCGCTGTAGAGATACCTTCTGTACTCCTTTGTGCGCTGTAGAGATACCTTCTGTACTCCTATGTGCGCTGTAGAGATACCTTCTGTACTCCTTTGTGCGCTGTAGAGATACCTTCTGTACTCCTTTGTGCGCTGTAGAGATACCTTCTGTACTCCTTTGTGCGCTGTAGAGATACCTTCTGTAGTCCTTTGTGCGCTGTAGAGATACCTTCTGTACTCCTTTGTGCGCTGTAGAGATACCTTCTGTACTCCTTTGTGCGCTGTAGAGATACCTTCTGTACTCCTTTGTGCGCTGTAGAGATACCTTCTGTACTCCTTTGTGCGCTGTAGAGATACCTTCTGTACTCCTTTGTGCGCTGTAGAGATACCTTCTGTACTCCTTTGTACGCTGTAGAGATACCTCGTGTACTCCTTTGTACGTTCTAGAGATATTTCCTGTACTCCTTTGTGCGCTGTAGAGATACCTTCTGTACTTTTTTGTGCGCTGTAGAGATACCTTCTGTACTCCTTTGTACGTTCTAGAGATATTTCCTGTACTCCTTTGTGCGCTGTAGAGATACCTTCTGTACTTTTTTGTGCGCTGTAGAGATACCTTCTGTACTCCTTTGTGCGCTGTAGAGATACCTTCTGTACTCCTTTGTGCGCTGTAGAGATACCTTCTGTACTCCTTTGTGCGCTGTAGAGATACCTTCTGTACTCCTTTGTGCGCTGTAGAGATACCTTCTGTACTCCTTTGTACGCTGTAGAGATACCTCGTGTACTCCTTTGTACGTTCTAGAGATATTTCCTGTACTCCTTTGTGCGCTGTAGAGATACCTTCTGTACTCCTTTGTGCGCTGTAGAGATACCTTCTGTACTCCTTTGTGCGCTGTAGAGATACCTTCTGTACTCCTTTGTGCGCTGTAGAGATACCTTCTGTACTTCTTTGTACGCTGTAGAGATACCTTCTGTACTCCTTTGTGCGCTGTAGAGATACCTTCTGTACTCCTTTGTGCGCTGTAGAGATACCTTCTGTACTCCTTTGTACGCTGTAGAGATACCTCGTGTACTCCTTTGTACGTTCTAGAGATATTTCCTGTACTCCTTTGTGCGCTGTAGAGATACCTTCTGTACTCCTTTGTACGCTGTAGAGATACCTCGTGTACTCCTTTGTACGTTCTAGAGATATTTCCTGTACTCCTTTGTGCGCTGCAGAGATACCTTCTGTACTCCTTTGTGCGCTGTAGAGATACCTTCTGTACTCCTTTTTGCGCTGGAGAGATACCTTCTGTACTTCTTTGTGCGCTGTAGAGATACCTTCTGTACTCCTTTGTACGCTGTAGAGATACCTCGTGTACTCATTTGTACGTTCTTGAGATATTTCCTGTACTCCTTTGTGCGCTGTAGAGATACCTTCTGTACTCCTTTGTGCGCTGTAGAGATACCTTCTGTACTTCTTTGTGCGCTGTAGAGATACCTTCTGTACTCCTTTGTGCGCTGTAGAGATACCTTCTGTACTCCTTTGTGCGCTGTAGAGATACCTTCTGTACTCCTTTGTGCGCTGTAGAGATACCTTCTGTACTCCTTTGTGCGCTGTAGAGATACCTTCTGTACTCCTTTGTACGCTGTAGAGATACCTCGTGTACTCCTTTGTACGTTCTAGAGATATTTCCTGTACTCCTTTGTGCGCTGTAGAGATACCTTCTGTACTCCTTTGTGCGCTGTAGAGATACCTTCTGTACTCCTTTGTGCGCTGTAGAGATACCTTCTGTACTCCTTTGTGCGCTGTAGAGATACCTTCTGTACTCCTTTGTGCGCTGTAGAGATACCTTCTGTACTCCTTTGTGCGCTGTAGAGATACCTTCTGTACTCCTTTGTGCGCTGTAGAGATACCTTCTGTACTCCTTTGTGCGCTGTAGAGATACCTTCTGTACTCCTTTGTGCGCTGTAGAGATACATTCTGTACTCCTTTGTGCGCGGTAGAGATACCTTCTGTACTCCTTTGTGCGCTGTAGAGATACCTTCTGTACTCCTTTGTACGCTGTAGAGATACCTTCTGTACTCCTTTGTGTGCTGTAGAGATACCTTCTGTACTCCTTTGTGTGCTGTAGAGATACCTTCTGTACTCCTTTGTGCGCTGTAGAGATACCTTCTGTACTCCTTTATGCGCTGTAGAGATACCTTCTGTACTCCTTTGTGCGCTGTAGAGATACCTTCTGTACTCCTTTGTGCGCTGTAGAGATACCTTCTGTACTCCTTTGTGCGCTGTAGAGATACCTTCTGTACTCCTTTATGCGCTGTAGAGATACCTTCTGTACTCCTTTGTGCGCTGTAGAGATACCTTCTGTACTTCTTTGTGCGCTGTAGAGATACCTTCTGTAGTCCTTTGTGCGCTGTAGAGATACCTTCTGTACTCCTTTGTGCGCTGTAGAGATACCTTCTGTACTCCTTTGTGCGCTGTAGAGATACCTTCTGTACTCCTTTGTGCGCTGTAGAGATACCTTCTGTACTCCTTTGTGCGCTGTAGAGATACCTTCTGTACTCCTTTGTGCGCTGTAGAGATACCTTCTGTACTCCTTTGTACGCTGTAGAGATACCTCGTGTACTCCTTTGTACGTTCTAGAGATATTTCCTGTACTCCTTTGTGCGCTGTAGAGATACCTTCTGTACTCCTTTGTACGCTGTAGAGATACCTCGTGTACTCCTTTGTACGTTCTAGAGATATTTCCTGTACTCCTTTGTGCGCTGTAGAGATACCTTCTGTACTCCTTTGTGCGCTGTAGAGATACCTTCTGTACTCCTTTGTGCGCTGTAGAGATACCTTCTGTACTCCTTTGTGCGCTGTAGAGATACCTTCTGTACTCCTTTGTACGTTCTAGAGATATTTCCTGTACTCCTTTGTGCGCTGTAGAGATACCTTCTGTACTCCTTTGTGCGCTGTAGAGATACCTTCTGTACTCCTTTGTGCGCTGTAGAGATACCTTCTGTACTCCTTTGTGCGCTGTAGAGATACCTTCTGTACTCCTTTGTACGTTCTAGAGATATTTCCTGTACTCCTTTGTGCGCTGTAGAGATACCTTCTGTACTCCTTTGTGCGCTGTAGAGATACCTTCTGTACTCCTTTGTACGCTGTAGAGATACCTCGTGTACTCCTTTGTGCGCTGTAGAGATACCTTCTGTACTCCTTTGTGCGCTGTAGAGATACCTTCTGTACTCCTTTGTGCGCTGTAGAGATACCTTCTGTACTCCTTTGTGCGCTGTAGAGATACCTTCTGTACTCCTTTGTGCGTTCTAGAGATATTTCCTGTACTCCTTTGTGCGCTGTAGAGATACCTTCTGTACTCCTTTGTGCGCTGTAGAAATACCTTCTGTACTCCTTTGTGCGCTGTAGAGATACCTTCTGTACTCCTTTTTGCGCTGTAGAGATACCTTCTGGACTCCTTTGTACGCTGTAGAGATACCTCGTGTACTCCTTTGTACGTTCTAGAGATATTTCCTGTACTCCTTTGTGCGCTGTAGAGATACCTTCTGTACTCCTTTGTGCGCTGTAGAGATACCTTCTGTACTCCTTTTTGCGCTGTAGAGATACCTTCTGTACTCCTTTGTGCGCTGCAGAGATACCTTCTGTACTCCTTTGTACGTTCTAGAGATATTTCCTGTACTCCTTTGCGCGCTGTAGAGATACCTTCTGTACTCCTTTGTGCGCTGTAGAGATACCTTCTGTACTTCTTTGTGCGCTGAAGAGATACCTTCTGTACTCCTTTGTGCGCTGTAGAGATACCTTCTGTACTCCTTTGTGCGCTGTAGAGATACCTTCTGTACTCCTTTGTGCGCTGTAGAGATACCTTCTGTACTTCTTTGTTCGCTGTAGAGATACCTTCTGTACTCCTTTGTACGCTGTAGAGATACCTCGTGTACTCCTTTGTACGTTCTAGAGATATTTCCTGTACTCCTTTGTGCGCTGTAGAGATACCTTCTGTACTTCTTTGTGCGCTGTAGAGATACCTTCTCTACTCCTTTGTGCGCTGTAGAGATACCTTCTGTACTCCTTTGTGCGCTGCAGAGAAACCTTCTGTACTCCTTTGTGCGCTGTAGAGATACCTTCTGTACTCCTTTCTGCGCTGTAGAGATACCTTCTGTACTCCTTTGTGCGCTGTTGAGATACCTTCTGTACTCCTTTGTGCGCTGTAGAGATACATTCTGTACTCCTTTGTGCGCTGTAGAGATACCTTCTGTACTCCTTTGTGCGCTGTAGAGATACCTTCTGTACTCCTTTGTACGCTGTAGAGATACCTTCTGTACTCCTTTGTGTGCTGTAGAGATACCTTCTGTACTCCTTTGTGCGCTGTAGAGATACCTTCTGTACTCCTTTGTGCGCTGTAGAGATACCTTCTGTACTCCTTTGTGCGCTGTAGAGATACCTTCTGTACTCCTTTGTGCGCTGTAGAGATACCTTCTGTACTCCTTTGTGCGCTGTAGAGATACCTTCTGTACTCCTTTGTGCGCTGTAGAGATACCTTCTGTACTCCTCTGTGCGCTGTAGAGATACCTTCTGTACTCCTTTGTGCGCTGTAGAGATACCTTCTGTACTCCTTTGTGCGCTGTAGAGATACCTTCTGTAGTCCTTTGTGCGCTGTAGAGATACCTTTAGTACTCCTTTGTGCGCTGTAGAGATACCTTCTGTACTCCTTTGTGCGCTGTAGAGATACCTTCTGTACTCCTTTGTGCGCTGTAGAGATACCTTCTGTACTCCTTTGTGCGCTGTAGAGATACCTTCTGTACTCCTTTGTGCGCTGTAGAGATACCTTCTGTACTCCTTTGTGCGCTGTAGAGATACCTTCTGTACTCCTTTGTACGCTGTAGAGATACCTCGTGTACTCCTTTGTACGTTCTAGAGATATTTCCTGTACTCCTTTGTGCGCTGTAGAGATACCTTCTGTACTCCTTTGTACGCTGTAGAGATACCTCGTGTACTCCTTTGTACGTTCTAGAGATATTTCCTGTACTCCTTTGTGCGCTGTAGAGATACCTTCTGTACTTTTCTGTGCGCTGTAGAGATACCTTCTGTACTCCTTTGTACGTTCTAGAGATATTTCCTGTACTCCTTTGTGCGCTGTAGAGATACCTTCTGTACTTTTTTGTGCGCTGTAGAGATACCTTCTGTACTCCTTTGTGCGCTGTAGAGATACCTTCTGTACTCCTTTGTGCGCTGTAGAGATACCTTCTGTACTCCTTTGTGCGCTGTAGAGATACCTTCTGTACTCCTTTGTGCGCTGTAGAGATACCTTCTGTACTCCTTTGTACGCTGTAGAGATACCTCGTGTACTCCTTTGTACGTTCTAGAGATATTTCCTGTACTCCTTTGTGCGCTGTAGAGATACCTTCTGTACTCCTTTGTGCGCTGTAGAGATACCTTCTGTACTCCTTCGTGCGCTGTAGAGATACCTTCTGTACTCCTTTGTGCGCTGTAGAGATACCTTCTGTACTCCTTTGTGCGCTGTAGAGATACCTTCTGTACTCCTTTGTGCGCTGTAGAGATACCTTCTGTACTCCTTTGTGCGCTGTAGAGATACCTTCTGTACTCCTTTGTACGCTGTAGAGATACCTCGTGTACTCCTTTGTACGTTCTAGAGATATTTCCTGTACTCCTTTGTGCGCTGTAGAGATACCTTCTGTACTCCTTTGTACGCTGTAGAGATACCTCGTGTACTCCTTTGTACGTTCTAGAGATATTTCCTGTACTCCTTTGTGCGCTGTAGAGATACCTTCTGTACTCCTTTGTGCGCTGTAGAGATACCTTCTGTACTCCTTTGTGCGCTGTAGAGATACCTTCTGTACTCCTTTGTGCGCTGTAGAGATACCTTCTGTACTCCTTTGTACGTTCTAGAGATATTTCCTGTACTCCTTTGTGCGCTGTAGAGATACCTTCTGTACTCCTTTGTGCGCTGTAGAGATACCTTCTGTACTCCTTTGTACGCTGTAGAGATACCTCGTGTACTCCTTTGTACGTTCTAGAGATATTTCCTGTACTCCTTTGTGCGCTGTAGAGATACCTTCTGTACTCCTTTGTGCGCTGTAGAGATACCTTCTGAACTCCTTTGTGCGCTGTAGAGATACCTTCTGCACTCCTTTGTGCGCTGTAGAGATACCTTCTGTACTCCTTTGTGCGCTGTAGAGATACCTTCTGTACTCCTTTGTGCGCTGTAGAGATACCTTCTGTACTCCTTTGTGCGCTGTAGAGATACCTTCTGTACTCCTTTGTGCGCTGTAGAGATACCTTCTGTACTCCTTTGTGCGCTGTAGAGATACCTTCTGTACTCCTTTGTGCGCTGTAGAGATACCTTCTGTACTCCTTTGTACGTTCTAGAGATATTTCCTGTACTCCTTTGTGCGCTGTAGAGATACCTTCTGTACTCCTTTGTGCGCTGTAGAGATACCTTCTGTACTCCTTTGTGCGCTGTAGAGATACCTTCTGTACTCCTTTGTGCGCTGTAGAGATACCTTCTGTACTCCTTTGTGCGCTGTAGAGATACCTTCTGTACTCCTTTGTGCGCTGTAGAGATACCTTCTGTACTCCTTTGTGCGCTGTAGAGATACCTTCTGTACTCCTTTGTGCGCTATAGAGATACCTTCTGTACTTCTTTGTGTGCTGTAGAGATACCTTCTGTACTCCTTTGTACGCTGTAGAGATACCTCGTGTACTCCTTTGTACGTTCTAGAGATATTTCCTGTACTCCTTTGTGCGCTGTAGAGATACCTTCTGTACTCCTTTGTGCGCTGTAGAGATACCTTCTGTACTCCTTTGTGCGCTGTAGAGATACCTTCTGTACTCCTTTGTGCGCTGTAGAGATACCTTCTGTACTCCTTTGTACGCTGTAGAGATACCTCGTGTACTCCTTTGTACGTTCTAGAGATATTTCCTGTACTCCTTTGTGCGCTGTAGAGATACCTTCTGTACTCCTTTGTACGCTGTAAAGATACCTCGTGTACTCCTTTGTACGTTCTAGAGATATTTCCTGTACTCCTTTGTGCGCTGTAGAGATACCTTCTGTACTCCTTTGTGGGCTGTAGAGATACCTTCTGTACTCCTTTGTGCGCTGTAGAGATACCTTCTGTACTCCTTTGTGCGCTGTAGAGATACCTCGTGTACTCCTTTGTACGTTCTAGAGATATTTCCTGTACTCCTTTGTGCGCTGTAGAGATACCTTCTGTACTCCTTTGTACGCTGTAGAGATACCTCGTGTACTCCTTTGTACGTTCTAGAGATATTTCCTGTACTCCTTTGTGCGCTGTAGAGATACCTTCTGTACTCCTTTGTGCGCTGTAGAGATACCTTCTGTACTCCTTTGTGCGCTGTAGAGATACCTTCTGTACTCCTTTGTGCGCTGTAGAGATACCTTCTGTACTCCTATGTGCGCTGTAGAGATACCTTCTGTACTCCTTTGTGCGCTGTAGAGATACCTTCTGTACTCCTTTGTGCGCTCTAGAGATACCTTCTGTACTTCTTTGTGTGCTGTAGAGATACCTTCTGTACTCCTTTGTACGCTGTAGAGATACGTCGTGTACTCCTTTGTACGTTCTAGAGATATTTCCTGTACTCCTTTGTGCGCTGTAGAGATACTTTCTGTACTCCTTTGTGCGCTGTAGAGATACCTTCTGTACTCCTTTGTGCGCTGTAGAGATACCTTCTGTACTCCTTTGTGCGCTGTAGAGATACCTTCTGTACTCCTTTGTACGCTGTAGAGATACCTCGTGTACTCCTTTGTACGTTCTAGAGATATTTCCTGTACTCCTTTGTGCGCTGTAGAGATACCTTCTGTACTCCTTTGTACGCTGTAGAGATACCTCGTGTACTCCTTTGTACGTTCTAGAGATATTTCCTGTACTCCTTTGTGCGCTGTAGAGATACCTTCTGTACTCCTTTGTGGGCTGTAGAGATACCTTCTGTACTCCATTGTGCGCTGTAGAGATACCTTCTGTACTCCTTTGTGCGCTGTAGAGATACCTTCTGTACTCCTTTGTGCGCTGTAGAGATACTTTCTGTACTCCTTTGTGCGCTGTAGAGATACCTTCTGTACTCCTTTGTGCGCTGTAGAGATACCTTCTGTACTCCTTTGTGCGCTGTAGAGATACCTTCTGTACTCCTTTGTGCGCTGGAGAGATACCTTCTGTACTCCTTTGTGCGCTGTAGAGATACCTTCTGTACTCCTTTGTGCGCTGTAGAGATACCTTCTGTACTCCTTTGTGCGCTGTAGAGATACCTTCTGTACTCCTTTGTGCGCTGTAGAGATACCTTCTGTACTCCTTTGTGCGCTGTAGAGATACCTTCTGTACTCCTTTTTGCGCTGTAGAGATACCTTCTGTACTCCTTTGTGCGCTGTAGAGATACCTTCTGTACTCCTTTGTGCGCTGTAGAGATACCTTCTGTACTCCTTTGTGCGCTGTAGAGATACCTTCTGTACTCCTTTGTGCGCTGTAGAGATACCTTCTGTACTCCTTTGTGCGCTGTTGAGATACCTTCTGTACTCCTTTGTGCGCTGTAGAGATACCTTCTGTACTCCTTTGTGCGCTGTAGAGATACCTTCTGTACTCCTTTGTGCGCTGTAGAGATAGCTTCTGTACTCCTTTGTGCGCTGTAGAGATACCTTCTGTACTCCTTTGTGCGCTGTAGAGATACCTTCTGTACTCCTTTGTACGCTGTAGAGATACCTCGTGTACTCCTTTGTACGTTCTAGAGATATTTCCTGTACTCCTTTGTGCGCTGTAGAGATAACTTCTGTACTCCTTTGTGCGCTGTAGAGATACCTTCTGTACTCCTTTGTGCGCTATAAAGATATTTTCTGTACTCCTTTGTGCGCTGTAGAGATACCTTCTGTACTCCTTTGTACGCTGTTGAGATACCTCGTGTACTCCTTTGTACGTTCTAGAGATATTTCCTGTACTCCTTTGTGCGCTGTAGAGATACCTTCTGTACTCCTTTGTGCGCTGTAGAGATACCTTCTGTACTCCTTTGTGCGCTGTAGAGATACCTTCTGTACTCCTTTGTGCGCTGTAGAGATACCTTCTGTACTCCTTTATGCGCTGTAGAGATACCTTCTGTACTCCTTTGTGCGCTGTAGAGATACCTTCTGTACTCCTTTGTGCGATGTAGAGATACCTTCTGTACTCCTTTGTGCACTGTAGAGATACCTTCTGTACTCCTTTGTGCGCTGTAGAGATACCTTCTGTACTCCTTTGTGCGCTGTAGAGATACCTTCTGTACTCCTTTGTGCGCTGTAGAGATACCTTCTTTACTCCTTTGTGCGCTGTAGAGATACCTTCTGTACTCCTTTGTGCGCTGTAGAGATACCTTCTGTACTCCTTTGTGCGCTGTAGAGATACCTTCTGTACTCCTTTGTGCGCTGTAGAGATACCTTCTGTACTCCTTTTTGCGCTGTAGAGATACCTTCTGTACTCCTTTGTGCGCTGTAGAGATACCTTCTGTACTCCTTTGTGTGCTGTAGAGATACCTTCTGTACTCCTTTGTGCGCTGTAGAGATACCTTCTGTACTCCTTTGTGCGCTGTAGAGATACCTTCTGTACTCCTTTGTGCGCTGTAGAGATACCTTCTGTACTCCTTTGTGCGCTGTAGAGATACCTTCTGTACTCCTTTGTGCGCTGTAGAGATACCTTCTGTACTCCTTTGTGCGCTGTAGAGATACCTTCTGTACTCCTTTGTGCGCTGTAGAGATACCTTCTGTACTCCTTTGTACGCTGTAGAGATACCTCGTGTACTCCTTTGTACGTTCTAGAGATATTTCCTGTACTCCTTTGTGCGCTGTAGAGATACCTTCTGTACTCCTTTGTGCGCTGTAGAGACACCTTCTGTACTCCTATGTACGCTTTAGAGATACCTCGTGTACTCCTTTGTACGTTCTAGAGATATTTCCTGTACTCCTTTGTGCGCTGTAGAGATACCTTCTGTACTCCTTTGTACGCTGTAGAGATACCTCGTGTACTCCTTTGTACGTTCTAGAGATATTTCCTGTACTCCTTTGTGCGCTGTAGAGATACCTTCTGTACTCCTTTGTGCGCTGTAGAGATACCTTCTGTACTCCTTTGTGCGCTGTAGAGATACCTTCTGTACTCCTTTGTGCGCTGTAGAGATACCTTCTGTACTCCTTTGTACGTTCTAGAGATATTTCCTGTACTCCTTTGTGCGCTGTAGAGATACCTTCTGTACTCCTTTGTGCGCTGTAGAGATACCTTCTGTACTCCTTTGTATGCTGTAGAGATACCTCGTGTACTCCTTTGTACGTTCTAGAGATATTTCCTGTACTCCTCTGTGTGCTGTAGAGATACCTTCTGTACACCTTTGTGCGCTGTAGAGATACCTTCTGTACTCCTTTGTGCGCTGTAGAGATACCTCCTGTACTCCTTTGTGCGCTGTAGAGATACCTTCTGTACTCCTTTGTGCGCTGTAGAGATACCTTCTGAACTCCTTTGTGCGCTGTAGAGATACCTTCTGTACTCCTTTGTGCGCTGTAGAGATACCTTCTGTACTCCTTTGTGCGCTGTAGAGATACCTTCTGTACTCCTTTGTGCGCTGTAGAGATACCTTCTGTACTCCTTTGTGCGCTGTAGAGATACCTTCTGTACTCCTTTGTGCGCTGTAGAGATACCTTCTGTACTCCTTTGTGCGCTGTAGAGATACCTTCTATACTCCTTTGTGCGCTGTAGAGATACCTTCTGTACTCCTTTTTACGTTCTAGAGATATTTCCTGTACTCCTTTGTGCGCTGTAGAGATACCTTCTGTACTCCTTTGTGCGCTGTAGAGATACCTTCTGTACTCCTTTGTGCGCTGTAGAGATACCTTCTGTACTCCTTTGTGCGCTGTAGAGATACCTTCTGTACTCCTTTGTGCGCTGTAGAGATACCTTCTGTACTCCTTTGTGCGCTGTAGAGATACCTTCTGTACTCCTTTGTGCGCTGTAGAGATACCTTCTGTACTCCTTTGTGCGCTGTAGAGATACCTTCTGTACTTCTTTGTGTGCTGTAGAGATACCTTCTGTACTCCTTTGTACGCTGTAGAGATACCTCGTGTACTCCTTTATACGTTCTAGAGATATTTCCTGTACTCCTTTGTGCGCTGTAGAGATACCTTCTGTACTCCTTTGTGCGCTGTAGAGATACCTTCTGTACTCCTTTGTGCGCTGTAGAGATACCTTCTGTACTCCTTTGTGCGCTGTAGAGATACCTTCTGTACTCCTTTGTACGCTGTAGAGATACCTCGTGTACTCCTTTGTACGTTCTAGAGATATTTCCTGTACTCCTTTGTGCGCTGTAGAGATACCTTCTGTACTCCTTTGTACGCTGTAGAGATACCTCGTGTACTCCTTTGTACGTTCTAGAGATATTTCCTGTACTCCTTTGTGCGCTGTAGAGATACCTTCTGTACTCCTTTGTGGGCTGTAGAGATACCTTCTGTACTCCTTTGTGCGCTGTAGAGATACCTTCTGTACTCCTTTGTGCGCTGTAGAGATACCTTCTGTACTCCTATGTACGTTCTAGAGATATTTCCTGTACTCCTTTGTGCGCTGTAGAGATACCTTCTGTACTCCTTTGTGCGCTGTAGAGATACCTCGTGTACTCCTTTGTACGTTCTAGAGATATTTCCTGTACTCCTTTGTGCGTGTAGAGATACCTTCTGTACTCCTTTGTACGCTGTAGAGATACCTCGTGTACTCCTTTGTACGTTCTAGAGATATTTCCTGTACTCCTTTGTGCGCTGTAGAGATACCTTCTTTACTCCTTTGTGCGCTGTAGAGATACCTTCTGTACTCCTTTGTGCGCTGTAGAGATACCTTCTGTACTCCTTTGTGCGCTGTAGAGATACCTTCTGTACTCCTTTGTGCGCTGTAGAGATACCTTCTGTACTCCTTTGTGCGCTGTAGAGATACCTTCTGTACTCCTTTGTGCGCTCTAGAGATACCTTCTGTACTTCTTTGTGTGCTGTAGAGATACCTTCTGTACTCCTTTGTACGCTGTAGAGATACCTCGTGAACTCCTTTGTACGTTCTAGAGATATTTCCTGTACTCCTTTGTGCGCTGTAGAGATACTTTCTGTACTCCTTTGTGCGCTGTAGAGATACCTTCTGTACTCCTTTGTGCGCTGTAGAGATACCTTCTGTACTCCTTTGTGCGCTGTAGAGATACCTTCTGTACTCCTTTGTACGCTGTAGAGATACCTCGTGTACTCCTTTGTACGTTCTGGAGATATTTCCTGTACTCCTTTGTGCGCTGTAGAGATACCTTCTGTACTCCTTTGTACGCTGTAGAGATACCTCGTGTACTCCTTTGTACGTTCTAGAGATATTTCCTGTACTCCTTTGTGCGCTGTAGAGATACCTTCTGTACTCCTTTGTGGGCTGTAGAGATACCTTCTCTACTCCATTGTGCGCTGTAGAGATACCTTCTGTACTTCTTTGTGCGCTGTAGAGATACCTTCTGTACTCCTTTGTACGTTCTAGAGATATTTCCTGTACTCCTTTGTGCGCTGTAGAGATACCTTCTGTACTCCTTTGTGCGCTGTAGAGATACATCGTGTACTCCTTTGTACGTTCTAGAGATATTTCCTGTACTCCTTTGTGCGCTGTAGAGATACCTTCTGTACTCCTTTGTACGCTGTAGAGATACCTCGAGTACTCCTTTGTACGTTCTAGAGATATTTCCTGTACTCCTTTGTGCGCTGTAGAGATACCTTCTGTACTCCATTGTGCGCTGTAGAGATACCTTCTGTACTCCTTTGTGCGCTGTAGAGATACCTTCTGTACTCCTTTGTGCGCTGTAGAGATACTTTCTGTACTCCTTTGTGCGCTGTAGAGATACCTTCTGTACTCCTTTGTGCGCTGTAGAGATACCTTCTGTACTCCTTTGTGCGCTGTAGAGATACCTTCTGTACTCCTTTGTGCGCTGGAGAGATACCTTCTGTACTCCTTTGTGCGCTGTAGAGATACCTTCTGTACTCCTTTGTGCGCTGTAGAGATACCTTCTGTACTCCTTTGTGCGCTGTAGAGATACCTTCTGTACTCCTTTGTGCGCTGTAGAGATACCTTCTGTACTCCTTTGTGCGCTGTAGAGATACCTTCTGTACTCCTTTTTGCGCTGTAGAGATACCTTCTGTACTCCTTTGTGCGCTGTAGAGATACCTTCTGTACTCCTTTGTGCGCTGTAGAGATACCTTCTGTACTCCTTTGTGCGCTGTAGAGATACCTTCTGTACTCCTTTGTGCGCTGTAGAGATACCTTCTGTACTCCTTTGTGCGCTGTTGAGATACCTTCTGTACTCCTTTGTGCGCTGTAGAGATACCTTCTGTACTCCTTTGTGCGCTGTAGAGATACCTTCTGTACTCCTTTGTGCGCTGTAGAGATAGCTTCTGTACTCCTTTGTGCGCTGTAGAGATACCTTCTGTACTCCTTTGTGCGCTGTAGAGATACCTTCTGTACTCCTTTGTACGCTGTAGAGATACCTCGTGTACTCCTTTGTACGTTCTAGAGATATTTCCTGTACTCCTTTGTGCGCTGTAGAGATAACTTCTGTACTCCTTTGTGCGCTGTAGAGATACCTTCTGTACTCCTTTGTGCGCTATAAAGATATTTTCTGTACTCCTTTGTGCGCTGTAGAGATACCTTCTGTACTCCTTTGTACGCTGTTGAGATACCTCGTGTACTCCTTTGTACGTTCTAGAGATATTTCCTGTACTCCTTTGTGCGCTGTAGAGATACCTTCTGTACTCCTTTGTGCGCTGTAGAGATACCTTCTGTACTCCTTTGTGCGCTGTAGAGATACCTTCTGTACTCCTTTGTGCGCTGTAGAGATACCTTCTGTACTCCTTTATGCGCTGTAGAGATACCTTCTGTACTCCTTTGTGCGCTGTAGAGATACCTTCTGTACTCCTTTGTGCGATGTAGAGATACCTTCTGTACTCCTTTGTGCACTGTAGAGATACCTTCTGTACTCCTTTGTGCGCTGTAGAGATACCTTCTGTACTCCTTTGTGCGCTGTAGAGATACCTTCTGTACTCCTTTGTGCGCTGTAGAGATACCTTCTTTACTCCTTTGTGCGCTGTAGAGATACCTTCTGTACTCCTTTGTGCGCTGTAGAGATACCTTCTGTACTCCTTTGTGCGCTGTAGAGATACCTTCTGTACTCCTTTGTGCGCTGTAGAGATACCTTCTGTACTCCTTTTTGCGCTGTAGAGATACCTTCTGTACTCCTTTGTGCGCTGTAGAGATACCTTCTGTACTCCTTTGTGTGCTGTAGAGATACCTTCTGTACTCCTTTGTGCGCTGTAGAGATACCTTCTGTACTCCTTTGTGCGCTGTAGAGATACCTTCTGTACTCCTTTGTGCGCTGTAGAGATACCTTCTGTACTCCTTTGTGCGCTGTAGAGATACCTTCTGTACTCCTTTGTGCGCTGTAGAGATACCTTCTGTACTCCTTTGTGCGCTGTAGAGATACCTTCTGTACTCCTTTGTGCGCTGTAGAGATACCTTCTGTACTCCTTTGTACGCTGTAGAGATACCTCGTGTACTCCTTTGTACGTTCTAGAGATATTTCCTGTACTCCTTTGTGCGCTGTAGAGATACCTTCTGTACTCCTTTGTGCGCTGTAGAGACACCTTCTGTACTCCTATGTACGCTTTAGAGATACCTCGTGTACTCCTTTGTACGTTCTAGAGATATTTCCTGTACTCCTTTGTGCGCTGTAGAGATACCTTCTGTACTCCTTTGTACGCTGTAGAGATACCTCGTGTACTCCTTTGTACGTTCTAGAGATATTTCCTGTACTCCTTTGTGCGCTGTAGAGATACCTTCTGTACTCCTTTGTGCGCTGTAGAGATACCTTCTGTACTCCTTTGTGCGCTGTAGAGATACCTTCTGTACTCCTTTGTGCGCTGTAGAGATACCTTCTGTACTCCTTTGTACGTTCTAGAGATATTTCCTGTACTCCTTTGTGCGCTGTAGAGATACCTTCTGTACTCCTTTGTGCGCTGTAGAGATACCTTCTGTACTCCTTTGTATGCTGTAGAGATACCTCGTGTACTCCTTTGTACGTTCTAGAGATATTTCCTGTACTCCTCTGTGTGCTGTAGAGATACCTTCTGTACACCTTTGTGCGCTGTAGAGATACCTTCTGTACTCCTTTGTGCGCTGTAGAGATACCTCCTGTACTCCTTTGTGCGCTGTAGAGATACCTTCTGTACTCCTTTGTGCGCTGTAGAGATACCTTCTGAACTCCTTTGTGCGCTGTAGAGATACCTTCTGTACTCCTTTGTGCGCTGTAGAGATACCTTCTGTACTCCTTTGTGCGCTGTAGAGATACCTTCTGTACTCCTTTGTGCGCTGTAGAGATACCTTCTGTACTCCTTTGTGCGCTGTAGAGATACCTTCTGTACTCCTTTGTGCGCTGTAGAGATACCTTCTGTACTCCTTTGTGCGCTGTAGAGATACCTTCTATACTCCTTTGTGCGCTGTAGAGATACCTTCTGTACTCCTTTTTACGTTCTAGAGATATTTCCTGTACTCCTTTGTGCGCTGTAGAGATACCTTCTGTACTCCTTTGTGCGCTGTAGAGATACCTTCTGTACTCCTTTGTGCGCTGTAGAGATACCTTCTGTACTCCTTTGTGCGCTGTAGAGATACCTTCTGTACTCCTTTGTGCGCTGTAGAGATACCTTCTGTACTCCTTTGTGCGCTGTAGAGATACCTTCTGTACTCCTTTGTGCGCTGTAGAGATACCTTCTGTACTCCTTTGTGCGCTGTAGAGATACCTTCTGTACTTCTTTGTGTGCTGTAGAGATACCTTCTGTACTCCTTTGTACGCTGTAGAGATACCTCGTGTACTCCTTTATACGTTCTAGAGATATTTCCTGTACTCCTTTGTGCGCTGTAGAGATACCTTCTGTACTCCTTTGTGCGCTGTAGAGATACCTTCTGTACTCCTTTGTGCGCTGTAGAGATACCTTCTGTACTCCTTTGTGCGCTGTAGAGATACCTTCTGTACTCCTTTGTACGCTGTAGAGATACCTCGTGTACTCCTTTGTACGTTCTAGAGATATTTCCTGTACTCCTTTGTGCGCTGTAGAGATACCTTCTGTACTCCTTTGTACGCTGTAGAGATACCTCGTGTACTCCTTTGTACGTTCTAGAGATATTTCCTGTACTCCTTTGTGCGCTGTAGAGATACCTTCTGTACTCCTTTGTGGGCTGTAGAGATACCTTCTGTACTCCTTTGTGCGCTGTAGAGATACCTTCTGTACTCCTTTGTGCGCTGTAGAGATACCTTCTGTACTCCTATGTACGTTCTAGAGATATTTCCTGTACTCCTTTGTGCGCTGTAGAGATACCTTCTGTACTCCTTTGTGCGCTGTAGAGATACCTCGTGTACTCCTTTGTACGTTCTAGAGATATTTCCTGTACTCCTTTGTGCGTGTAGAGATACCTTCTGTACTCCTTTGTACGCTGTAGAGATACCTCGTGTACTCCTTTGTACGTTCTAGAGATATTTCCTGTACTCCTTTGTGCGCTGTAGAGATACCTTCTTTACTCCTTTGTGCGCTGTAGAGATACCTTCTGTACTCCTTTGTGCGCTGTAGAGATACCTTCTGTACTCCTTTGTGCGCTGTAGAGATACCTTCTGTACTCCTTTGTGCGCTGTAGAGATACCTTCTGTACTCCTTTGTGCGCTGTAGAGATACCTTCTGTACTCCTTTGTGCGCTCTAGAGATACCTTCTGTACTTCTTTGTGTGCTGTAGAGATACCTTCTGTACTCCTTTGTACGCTGTAGAGATACCTCGTGAACTCCTTTGTACGTTCTAGAGATATTTCCTGTACTCCTTTGTGCGCTGTAGAGATACTTTCTGTACTCCTTTGTGCGCTGTAGAGATACCTTCTGTACTCCTTTGTGCGCTGTAGAGATACCTTCTGTACTCCTTTGTGCGCTGTAGAGATACCTTCTGTACTCCTTTGTACGCTGTAGAGATACCTCGTGTACTCCTTTGTACGTTCTGGAGATATTTCCTGTACTCCTTTGTGCGCTGTAGAGATACCTTCTGTACTCCTTTGTACGCTGTAGAGATACCTCGTGTACTCCTTTGTACGTTCTAGAGATATTTCCTGTACTCCTTTGTGCGCTGTAGAGATACCTTCTGTACTCCTTTGTGGGCTGTAGAGATACCTTCTCTACTCCATTGTGCGCTGTAGAGATACCTTCTGTACTTCTTTGTGCGCTGTAGAGATACCTTCTGTACTCCTTTGTACGTTCTAGAGATATTTCCTGTACTCCTTTGTGCGCTGTAGAGATACCTTCTGTACTCCTTTGTGCGCTGTAGAGATACATCGTGTACTCCTTTGTACGTTCTAGAGATATTTCCTGTACTCCTTTGTGCGCTGTAGAGATACCTTCTGTACTCCTTTGTACGCTGTAGAGATACCTCGAGTACTCCTTTGTACGTTCTAGAGATATTTCCTGTACTCCTTTGTGCGCTGTAGAGATACCTTCTGTACTCCTTTGTGCGCTGTAGAGATACCTTCTGTACTCCTTTGTGCGCTGTAGAGATACCTTCTGTACTCCTTTGTGCGCTGTAGAGATACCTTCTGTACTCCTTTGTGCGCTGTAGAGATACCTTCTGTACTCCTTTGTGCGCTGTAGAGATACCTTCTGTACTCCTTTGTGCGCTGGAGAGATACCTTCTGTACTCCTTTGTGCGCTGTAGAGATACCTTCTGTACTCCTTTGTGCGCTGTAGAGATACCTTCTGTACTCCTTTGTGCGCTGTAGAGATACCTTCTGTACTCCTTTGTGCGCTGTAGAGATACCTTCTGTACTCCTTTGTGCGCTGTAGAGATACCTTCTGTACTCCTTTTTGTGCTGTAGAGATACCTTCTGTACTCCTTTGTGCACTGTAGATATACCTTCTGTACTCCTTTGTGCGCTGTAGAGATACCTTCTGTACTCCTTTGTGCGCTGTAGAGATACCTTCTGTACTCCTTTGTGCGCTGTAGAGATACCTTCTGTACTCCTTTGTGCGCTGTTGAGATACCTTCTGTACTCCTTTGTGCGCTGTAGAGATACCTTCTGTACTCCTTTGTGCGCTGTAGAGATACCTTCTGTACTCCTTTGTGCGCTGTAGATATAGCTTTTGTACTCCTTTGTGCGCTGTAGAGATACCTTCTGTACTCCTTTGTGCGCTGTAGAGATACCTTCTGGACTCTTTTGTACGCTGTAGAGATACCTCGTGTACTCCTTTGTACGTTCTAGAGATATTTCCTGTACTCCTTTGTGCGCTGTAGAGATACCTTCTGTACTCCTTTGTGCGCTGTAGAGATACCTTCTGTACTCCTTTGTGCGCTGTAGAGATATTTCCTGTACTCCTTTGTGCGCTGTAGAGATACCTTCTGTACTCCTTTGTACGCTGTAGAGATACCTCGTGTACTCCTTTGTACGTTCTAGAGATATTTCCTGTACTCCTTTGTGCGCTGTAGAGATACCTTCTGTACTCCTTTGTGCGCTGTAGAGATACCTTCTGTACTCCTTTGTGCGCTGTAGAGATACCTTCTGTACTCCTTTGTGCGATGTAGAGATACCTTCTGTACTCCTTTGTGCGCTGTAGAGATACCTTCTGTACTCCTTTGTGCGCTGTAGAGATACCTTCTGTACTCCTTTATGCGCTGTAGAGATACCTTCTGTACTCCTTTGTGCGCTGTAGAGATACCTTCTGTACTCCTTTGTGCGATGTAGAGATACCTTCTGTACTCCTTTGTGCGCTGTAGAGATACCTTCTGTACTCCTTTGTGCGCTGTAGAGATACCTTCTGTA
This sequence comes from Morinoia aosen, assembly GCA_030386875.1. Lineage (NCBI taxonomy): Eukaryota > Metazoa > Arthropoda > Malacostraca > Amphipoda > Talitridae > Morinoia > Morinoia aosen. The sequence continues at coordinate 54,340,095 of CM059576.1, read as the reverse complement.
CTCCTTTGTGCGCTGTAGAGATACCTTCTGTACTCCTTTGTGCGCTGTAGAGATACCTTCTGTACTCCTTTGTGCGCTGTAGAGATACCTTCTGTACTCCTTTGTGCGCTGTAGAGATACCTTCTGTACTCCTTTGTGCGCTGTAGAGATACCTTCTGTACTCCTTTGTGCGCTGTAGAGATACCTTCTGTACTCCTTTTTGCGCTGTAGAGATACCTTCTGTACTCCTTTGTGCGCTGTAGAGATACCTTCTGTACTCCTTTGTGCGCTGTAGAGATACCTTCTGTACTCCTTTGTGCGCTGTAGAGATACCTTCTGTACTCCTTTGTGCGCTGTAGAGATACCTTCTGTACTCCTTTGTGCGCTGTAGAGATACCTTCTGTACTCCTTTGTGCGCTGTAGAGATACCTTCTGTACTCCTTTGTGCGCTGTAGAGATACCTTCTGTACTCCTTTGTGCGCTGTAGAGATACCTTCTGTACTCCTTTGTGCGCTGTAGAGATACCTTCTGTACTCCTTTGTACGCTGTAGAGATACCTCGTGTACTCCTTTGTACGTTCTAGAGATATTTCCTGTACTCCTTTGTGCGCTGTAGAGATACCTTCTGTACTCCTTTGTACGCTGTAGAGATACCTCGTGTACTCCTTTGTACGTTCTAGAGATATTTCCTGTACTCCTTTGTGCGCTGTAGAGATACCTTCTGTACTCCTTTGTGCGCGGTAGAGATACCTTCTGTACTCCTTTGTACGCTGTAGAGATACCTTCTGTACTCCTTTGTGCGCTGTAGAGATACCTTCTGTACTCCTTTGTACGCTGTAGAGATACCTCGTGTACTCCTTTGTACGTTCTAGAGATATTTCCTGTACTCCTTTGTGCGCTGTAGAGATACCTTCTGTACTCCTCTGTACGCTGTAGAGATACCTCGTGTACTCCTTTGTACGTTCTAGAGATATTTCCTGTACTCCTTTGTGCGCTGTAGAGATACCTTCTGTACTCCTTTGTGCGCTGTAGAGATACCTTCTGTACTCCTTTGTGCGCTGTAGAGATACCTTCTGTACTCCTTTGTGCGCTGTAGAGATACCTTCTGTACTCCTTTGTGCGCTGTAGAGATACCTCGTGTACTCCTTTGTGCGCTGTAGAGATACCTTCTGTACTTCTTTGTGCGCTGTAGAGATACCTTCTGTACTCCTTTGTGCGCTGTAGAGATACCTTCTGTACTCCTTTGTGCGCTGTAGAGGTACCTTCTGTACTCCTTTGTGCTCTGTAGAGATACCTCGTGTACTCCTTTGTGCGCTGTAGAGATACCTTCTGTACTCCTTTGTGCGCTGTAGAGATACCTTCTGTACTCCTTTGTAGGCTGTAGAGATACCTCGTGTACTCCTTTGTACGTTCTAGAGATATTTCCTGTACTCCTTTGGGCGCTGTAGAGATACCTTCTGTACTCCTTTGTGCGCTGTAGAGATACCTTCTGTACTCCTTTGTGCGCTGTAGAGATACCTTCTGTAATCCTTTGTACGCTGTAGAGATACATCGTGTACTCCTTTGTACGTTCTAGAGTTATTTCCTGTACTCCTTTGTGCGCTGTAGAGATACCTTCTGTACTCCTTTGTGCGCTGTAGAGATACCTTCTGTACTCCTTTGTGCGCTGTAGAGATACCTTCTGTACTCCTTTTTGCGCTGTAGAGATACCTTCTGTACTCCTTTGTACGTTCTAGAGATATTTCCTGTACTCCTTTGTGCGCTGTAGAGATACCTTCTGTACTCCTTTGTGCGCTGTAGAGATACCTTCTGTACTCCTTTGTGCGCTGTAGAGATACCTTCTGTACTCCTTTGTACGCTGTAGAGATACCTCGTGTACTCCTTTGTGCGCTGTAGAGATACCTTCTGTACTCCTTTGTGCGCTGTAGAGATACCTTCTGTACTCCTTTGTGCGCTGTAGAGATACCTTCTGTACTCCTTTGTGCGTTCTAGAGATATTTCCTGTACTCCTTTGTGCGCTGTAGAGATACCTTCTGTACTCCTTTGTGCGCTGTAGAGATACATTCTGTACTCCTTTGTGCGCTGTAGAGATACCTTCTGTACTCCTTTGTGCGCTGTAGAGATACCTTCTGGACTCCTTTGTACGCTGTAGAGATACCTCGTGTACTCCTTGTACGTTCTAGAGGTATTTCCTGTACTCCTTTGTGCGCTGTAGAGATACCTTCTGTACTCCTTTGTGCGCTGTAGAGATACCTTCTGTACTCCTTTTTGCGCTGTAGAGATACCTTCTGTACTCCTTTGTGCGCTGTAGAGATACCTTCTGTACTCCTTTGTACGCTGTAGAGATACCTCGTGTACTCCTTTGTACGTTCTAGAGATATTTCCTGTACTCCTTTGTGCGCTGTAGAGATACCTTCTGTACTCCTTTGTGCGCTGTAGAGATACCTTCTGTACTCCTTTGTGCGCTGTAGAGATACCTTCTGTTCTCCTTTGTGCGCTGTAGAGATACCTTCTGTACTCCTTTGTGCGCTGTAGAGATACCTTCTGTACTCCTTTGTGCGCTGTAGAGATACCTTCTGTACTCCTTTGTGCGCTGTAGAGATACCTTCTGTACTCTTTTGTACGCTGTAGAGATACCTCGTGTACTTCTTTGTACGTTCTAGAGATATTTCCTGTACTCCTTTGTGCGCTGTAGAGATACCTTCTGTACTCCTTTGTGCGCTGTAGAGATACCTTCTGTACTCCTTTGTGCGCTGTAGAGATACCTTCTGTACTCCTTTGTGCGCTGTAGAGATACCTTCTGTACTCCTTTGTGCGCTGTAGAGATACCTTCTGTACTCCTTTGTGCGCTGTAGAGATACCTTCTGTACTCCTTTGTGCGCTGTAGAGATACCTTCTGTACTCCTTTGTGCGCTGTAGAGATACCTTCTGTACTCCTTTGTGCGCTGTAGAGATACCTTCTGTACTCCTTTGTGCGCTGTAGAGATACCTTCTGTACTCCTTTGTGCGCTGTAGAGATACCTTCTGTACTCCTTTGTACGCTGTAGAGATACCTTCTGTACTCCTTTGTGTGCTGTAGAGATACCTTCTGTACTCCTTTGTGCGCTGTAGAGATACCTTCTGTACTCCTTTGTGCGCTGTAGAGATACCTTCTGTACTCCTTTGTGCGCTGTAGAGATACCTTCTGTACTCCTTTGTGCGCTGTAGAGATACCTTCTGTACTCCTTTGTGCGCTGTAGAGATACCTTCTGTACTCCTTTGTGCGCTGTAGAGATACCTTCTGTACTCCTTTGTGCGCTGTAGAGATACCTTCTGTACTCCTTTGTGCGCTGTAGAGATACCTTCTGTACTCCTTTGTGCGCTGTAGAGATACCTTCTGTAGTCCTTTGTGCGCTGTAGAGATACCTTCTGTACTCCCTTGTGCGCTGTAGAGATACCTTCTGTACTCCTTTGTGCGCTGTAGAGATACCTTCTGTACTCCTTTGTGCGCTGTAGAGATACCTTCTGTACTCCTTTGTACGCTGTAAAGATACCTCGTGTACTCCTTTGTACGTTCTAGAGATATTTCCTGTACTCCTTTGTGCGCTGTAGAGATACCTTCTGTACTCCTTTGTACGCTGTAGAGATACCTCGTGTACTCCTTTGTACGTTCTAGAGATATTTCCTGTACTCCTTTGTGCGCTGTAGAGATACCTTCTGTACTCCTTTGTGCGCTGTAGAGATACCTTCTGTACTCCTTTGTGCGCTGTAGAGATACCTTCTGTACTCCTTTGTGCGCTGTAGAGATGCCTTCTGTACTCCTTTGTACGTTCTAGAGATATTTCCTGTACTCCTTTGTGCGCTGTAGAGATACCTTCTGTACTCCTTTGTGCGCTGTAGAGATACCTTCTGTACTCCTTTGTGCGCTGTAGAGATACCTTCTGTACTCCTTTGTGCGCTGTTGAGATACCTTCTGTACTCCTTTGTGCGCTGTAGAGATACCTTCTGTACTCCTTTGTGCGCTGTAGAGATACCTTCTGTACTCCTTTGTGCGCTGTAGAGATAGCTTCTGTACTCCTTTGTGCGCTGTAGAGATACCTTCTGTACTCCTTTGTGCGCTGTAGCGATACCTTCTGTACTCCTTTGTACGCTGTAGAGATACCTCGTGTACTCCTTTGTACGTTCTAGAGATATTTCCTGTACTCCTTTGTGCGCTGTAGAGATACCTTCTGTACTCCTTTGTGCGCTGTAGAGATACCTTCTGTACTCCTTTGTGCGCTGTAGAGATATTTCCTGTACTCCTTTGTGCGCTGTAGAGATACCTTCTGTACTCCTTTGTACGCTGTAGAGATACCTCGTGTACTCCTTTGTACGTTCTAGAGATATTTCCTGTACTCCTTTGTGCGCTGTAGAGATACCTTCTGTACTCCTTTGTGCGCTGTAGAGATACCTTCTGTACTCCTTTGTGCGCTGTAGAGATACCTTCTGTACTCCTTTGTGCGCTGTAGAGATACCTTCTGTACTCCTTTATGCGCTGTAGAGATACCTTCTGTACTCCTTTGTGCGCTGTAGAGATACCTACTGTACTCCTTTGTGCGATGTAGAGATACCTTCTGTACTCCTTTGTGCGCTGTAGAGATACCTTCTGTACTCCTTTGTGCGCTGTAGAGATACCTTCTGTACTCCTTTGTGCGCTGTAGAGATACCTTCTGTACTCCTTTGTGTGCTGTAGAGATACCTTCTGTACTCCTTTGTGCGCTGTAGAGATACCTTCTGTACTCCTTTGTGCGCTGTAGAGATACCTTCTGTACTCTTTTGTACGCTGTAGAGATACCTCGTGTACTCCTTTGTACGTTCTAGAGATATTTCCTGTACTCCTCTGTGCGCTGTAGAGATACCTTCTGTACGCCTTTGTACGTTCTAGAGATATTTCCTGTACTTCTTTGTGCGCTGTAGAGATATTTCCTGTACTCCTTTGTGCGCTGTAGAGATACCTTCTGTACTCCTTTGTGCGCTGAAGAGATACCTTCTGTACTCCTTTGTGCGCTGTAGAGATACCTTCTGTACTCCTTTGTGCGATGTAGAGATACCTTCTGTACTCCTTTGTGCGCTGTAGAGATACCTTCTGTACTCCTTTGTGCACTGTAGAGATACCTTCTGTACTCCTTTGTGCGCTGTAGAGATACCTTCTGTACTCCTTTGTGCGCTGTAAAGATACCTTCTGTACTCCTTTGTGCGCTGTAGAGATACCTTCTGTACTCCTTTGTGCGCTGTAGAGATACCTTCTGTACTCCTTTGTGCGCTGTAGAGATACCTTCTGTACTCCTTTGTGCGCTGTAGAGATACCTTCTGTACTCTTTTGTGCGCTGTAGAGATACCTTCTGTACTCCTTTGTGCGCTGTAGAGATACCTTCTGTACTCCTTTGTGCGCGGTAGAGATACCTTCTGTACTCCTTTGTGCGCTGTAGAGATACCTTCTGTACTCCTTTGTGCGCTGTAGAGATGCCTTCTGTACTCCTTTGTGCGCTGTAGAGATACCTTCTGTACTCCTTTGTGCGCTGTAGAGATACCTTCTGTACTCCTTTGTGCGCTGTAGAGATACCTTCTGTACTCCTTTGTGCGCTGTAGAGATACCTTCTGTACTCCTTTGTGCGCTGTAGAGATACCTTCTGTACTCCTTTGTGCGCTGTAGAGATACCTTCTGTACTCCTTCGTGCGCTGTAGAGATACCTTCTGTACTCCTTTGTACGCTGTAGAGATACCTCGTGTACTCCTTTGTACGTTCTAGAGATATTTCCTGTACTCCTTTTTGCGCTGTAGAGATACCTTCTGTACTCCTTTGTGCGCTGTAGAGATACCTTCTGTACTCCTTTGTGCGCTGTAGAGATACCTTCTGTACTCCTTTGTGCGCTGTAGAGATACCTTCTGTACTCTTTTGTGCGCTGCAGAGATACCCTCTGTACTCCTTTTTACGCTGTAGAGATACCTCGTGTACTCCTTTGTACGTTCTAGAGATATTTCCTGTACTCCTTTGTGCGCTGTAGAGATACCTTCTGTACTCCTTTGTGCGCTGTAGAGATACCTTCTGTACTCCTTTGTGCGCTGTAAAGATACCTTCTGTACTCCTTTGTGCGCTGTAGAGATACCTTCTGTACTCCTTTGTGCGCTGTAGAGATACATTCTGTACTCCTTTGTGCGCTGTAGAGATACCTTCTGTACTCCTTTGTACGCTGTAGAGATACCTCGTGTACTCCTTTGTACGTTCTAGAGATATTTCCTGTACTCCTTTGTGCGCTGTAGAGATACCTTCTGTACTCCTTTTTGCGCTGTAGAGATACCTTCTGTACTCCTTTGTGAGCTGTAGAGATACCTTCTGTTCTCCTTTGTGCGCTGTAGAGATACCTTCTGTACTCCTTTGTACGCTGTAGAGATACCTCGTGTACTCCTTTGTACGTTCTAGAGATATTTCCTGTACTCCTTTGTGCGCTGTAGAGATACCTTCTGTACTCCTTTGTACGCTGTAGAGATACCTCGTGTACTCCTTTGTACGTTCTAGAGATATTTCTTGTACTCCTTTGTGCGCTGTAGAGATACCTTCTGTACTCCTTTGTGCGCTGTAGAGATACCTTCTGTACTCCTTTGTGCGCTGTAGAGATACCTTCTGTACTCCTTTGTGCGCTGTTGAGATACCTTCTGTACTCCTTTGTGCGCTGTAGAGATACCTTCTGTACTCCTTTGTGCGCTGTAGAGATACCTTCTGTACTCCTTTGTGCGCTGTAGAGATAGCTTCTGTACTCCTTTGTGCGCTGTAGAGATACCTTCTGTACTCCTTTGTGCGCTGTAGCGATACCTTCTGTACTCCTTTGTACGCTGTAGAGATACCTCGTGTACTCCTTTGTACGTTCTAGAGATATTTCCTGTACTCCTTTGTGCGCTGTAGAGATACCTTCTGTACTCCTTTGTGCGCTGTAGAGATACCTTCTGTACTCCTTTGTGCGCTGTAGAGATATTTCCTGTACTCCTTTGTGCGCTGTAGAGATACCTTCTGTACTCCTTTGTACGCTGTAGAGATACCTCGTGTACTCCTTTGTACGTTCTAGAGATATTTCCTGTACTCCTTTGTGCGCTGTAGAGATACCTTCTGTACTCCTTTGTGCGCTGTAGAGATACCTTCTGTACTCCTTTGTGCGCTGTAGAGATACCTTCTGTACTCCTTTGTGCGCTGTAGAGATACCTTCTGTACTCCTTTATGCGCTGTAGAGATACCTTCTGTACTCCTTTGTGCGCTGTAGAGATACCTACTGTACTCCTTTGTGCGATGTAGAGATACCTTCTGTACTCCTTTGTGCGCTGTAGAGATACCTTCTGTACTCCTTTGTGCGCTGTAGAGATACCTTCTGTACTCCTTTGTGCGCTGTAGAGATACCTTCTGTACTCCTTTGTGTGCTGTAGAGATACCTTCTGTACTCCTTTGTGCGCTGTAGAGATACCTTCTGTACTCCTTTGTGCGCTGTAGAGATACCTTCTGTACTCTTTTGTACGCTGTAGAGATACCTCGTGTACTCCTTTGTACGTTCTAGAGATATTTCCTGTACTCCTCTGTGCGCTGTAGAGATACCTTCTGTACGCCTTTGTACGTTCTAGAGATATTTCCTGTACTTCTTTGTGCGCTGTAGAGATATTTCCTGTACTCCTTTGTGCGCTGTAGAGATACCTTCTGTACTCCTTTGTGCGCTGAAGAGATACCTTCTGTACTCCTTTGTGCGCTGTAGAGATACCTTCTGTACTCCTTTGTGCGATGTAGAGATACCTTCTGTACTCCTTTGTGCGCTGTAGAGATACCTTCTGTACTCCTTTGTGCACTGTAGAGATACCTTCTGTACTCCTTTGTGCGCTGTAGAGATACCTTCTGTACTCCTTTGTGCGCTGTAAAGATACCTTCTGTACTCCTTTGTGCGCTGTAGAGATACCTTCTGTACTCCTTTGTGCGCTGTAGAGATACCTTCTGTACTCCTTTGTGCGCTGTAGAGATACCTTCTGTACTCCTTTGTGCGCTGTAGAGATACCTTCTGTACTCTTTTGTGCGCTGTAGAGATACCTTCTGTACTCCTTTGTGCGCTGTAGAGATACCTTCTGTACTCCTTTGTGCGCGGTAGAGATACCTTCTGTACTCCTTTGTGCGCTGTAGAGATACCTTCTGTACTCCTTTGTGCGCTGTAGAGATGCCTTCTGTACTCCTTTGTGCGCTGTAGAGATACCTTCTGTACTCCTTTGTGCGCTGTAGAGATACCTTCTGTACTCCTTTGTGCGCTGTAGAGATACCTTCTGTACTCCTTTGTGCGCTGTAGAGATACCTTCTGTACTCCTTTGTGCGCTGTAGAGATACCTTCTGTACTCCTTTGTGCGCTGTAGAGATACCTTCTGTACTCCTTCGTGCGCTGTAGAGATACCTTCTGTACTCCTTTGTACGCTGTAGAGATACCTCGTGTACTCCTTTGTACGTTCTAGAGATATTTCCTGTACTCCTTTTTGCGCTGTAGAGATACCTTCTGTACTCCTTTGTGCGCTGTAGAGATACCTTCTGTACTCCTTTGTGCGCTGTAGAGATACCTTCTGTACTCCTTTGTGCGCTGTAGAGATACCTTCTGTACTCTTTTGTGCGCTGCAGAGATACCCTCTGTACTCCTTTTTACGCTGTAGAGATACCTCGTGTACTCCTTTGTACGTTCTAGAGATATTTCCTGTACTCCTTTGTGCGCTGTAGAGATACCTTCTGTACTCCTTTGTGCGCTGTAGAGATACCTTCTGTACTCCTTTGTGCGCTGTAAAGATACCTTCTGTACTCCTTTGTGCGCTGTAGAGATACCTTCTGTACTCCTTTGTGCGCTGTAGAGATACCTTCTGTACTCCTTTGTGCGCTGTAGAGATACCTTCTGTACTCCTTTGTACGCTGTAGAGATACCTCGTGTACTCCTTTGTACGTTCTAGAGATATTTCCTGTACTCCTTTGTGCGCTGTAGAGATACCTTCTGTACTCCTTTTTGCGCTGTAGAGATACCTTCTGTACTCCTTTGTGAGCTGTAGAGATACCTTCTGTTCTCCTTTGTGCGCTGTAGAGATACCTTCTGTACTCCTTTGTACGCTGTAGAGATACCTCGTGTACTCCTTTGTACGTTCTAGAGATATTTCCTGTACTCCTTTGTGCGCTGTAGAGATACCTTCTGTACTCCTTTGTACGCTGTAGAGATACCTCGTGTACTCCTTTGTACGTTCTAGAGATATTTCTTGTACTCCTTTGTGCGCTGTAGAGATACCTTCTGTACTCCTTTGTGCGCTGTAGAGATACCTTCTGTACTCATTTGTGCGCTGTAGAGATACCTTCTGTACTCCTTTGTGCGCTGTAGAGATACCTTCTGTACTCCTTTGTACGTTCTAGAGATATTTCCTGTACTCCTTTGTGCGCTGTAGAGATACCTTCTGTACTCCTTTGTTCGCTGTAGAGATACCTTCTGTACTCCTTTGTACGCTCTAGAGATACCTCGTGTACTCCTTTGTACGTTCTAGAGATATTTCCTGTACTCCTTTGTGCGCTGTAGAGATACCTTCTGTACTCCTTTGTGCGCTGTAGAGATACCTTCTGTACTCCTTTGTGCGCTGTAGAGATACCTTCTGTACTCCTTTGTGCGCTGTAGAGATACCTTCTGTACTCCTTTGTGCGCTGTAGAGATACCTTCTGTACTCCTTTGTGCGCTGTAGAGATACCTTCTGTACTCCTTTGTGCGCTGTGGAGATACCTTCTGTACTCCTTTGTGCGCTGTAGAGATACCTTCTGTACTCCTTTGTGCGCTGTAGAGATACCTTCTGTACTCCTTTGTGCGCTGTAGAGATACCTTCTGTACTCCTTTGTGCGCTGTAGAGATACCTTCTGTACTTCTTTGTGCGCTGTAGAGATACCTTCTGTACTCCTTTGTGCGCTGTCGAGATGCCTTCTGTACTCCTTTGTGCGCTGTAGAGATACCTTCTGTACTCCTTTGTGCGCTGTAGAGATACCTTCTGTACTCCTTTGTGCGCTGTAGAGATACCTTCTGTACTCCTTTGTGCGCTGTAGAGATACCTTCTGTACTCCTTTGTGCGCTGTAGAGATACCTTCTGTACTCCTTTGTGCGCTGTTGAGATACCTTCTGTACTCCTTTGTGCGCTGTAGAGATACCTTCTGTACTCCTTTGTGCGCTGTAGAGATACCTTCTGTACTCCTTTGTGCGCTGTAGAGATAGCTTTTGTACTGCTTTGTGCGCTGTAGAGATACCTTCTGTACTCCTTTGTGCGCTGTAGAGATACCTTCTGTACTCCTTTGTACGCTGTAGAGATACCTCGTGTACTCCTTTGTACGTTCTAGAGATATTTCCTGTACTCCTTTGTGCGCTGTAGAGATACCTTCTGTACTCCTTTGTGCGCTGTAGAGATACCTTCTGTACTCCTTTGTGCGCTGTAGAGATATTTCCTGTACTCCTTTGTGCGCTGTAGAGATACCTTCTGTACTCCTTTGTACGCTGTAGAGATACCTCGTGTACTCCTTTGTACGTTCTAGAGATATTTCCTGTACTCCTTTGTGCGCTGTAGAGATACCTTCTGTACTCCTTTGTGCGCTGTAGAGATACCTTCTGTACTCCTTTGTGCGCTGTAGAGATACCTTCTGTACTCCTTTGTGCGCTGTAGAGATACCTTCTGTACTCCTTTATGCGCTGTAGAGATACCTTCTGTACTCCTTTGTGCGCTGTAGAGATACCTTCTGTACTCCTTTGTGCGATGTAGAGATACCTTCTGTACTCCTTTGTGCGCTGTAGAGATACCTTCTGTACTCCTTTGTGCGCTGTAGAGATACCTTCTGTACTCCTTTGTGCGCTGTAGAGATACCTTCTGTACTCCTTTGTGCGCTGTAGAGATACCTTCTGTACTCCTTTGTGCGCTGTAGAGATACCTTCTGTACTCCTTTGTGCGCTGTAGAGATACCTTCTGTACTCCTTTGTGCGCTGTAGAGATACCTTCTGTACTCCTTTGTGCGCTGTAGAGATACCTTCTGTACTCCTTTTTGCGCTGTAGACATACCTTCTGTACTCCTTTGTGCGCTGTAGAGATACCTTCTGTACTCCTTTGTGCGCTGGAGAGATACCTTCTGTACTCCTTTGTGCGCTGTAGAGATACCTTCTGTACTCCTTTGTGCGCTGTAGAGATACCTTCTGTACTCCTTTGTGCGCTGTAGAGATACCTTCTGTACTCCTTTGTGCGCTGTAGAGATACCTTCTGTACTCCTTTGTGCGCTGTAGAGATACCTTCTGTACTCCTTTGTGCGCTGTAGAGATACCTTCTGTACTCCTTTGTGCGCTGTAGAGATACCTTCTGTACTCCTTTGTACGCTGTAGAGATACCTCGTGTACTCCTTTGTACGTTCTAGAGATATTTCCTGTACTCCTTTGTGCGCTGTAGAGATACCTTCTGTACTCCTTTGTACGCTGTAGAGATACCTCGTGTACTCCTTTGTACGTTCTAGAGATATTTCCTGTACTCCTTTGTGCGCTGTAGAGATACCTTCTGTACTCCTTTGTGCGCGGTAGAGATACCTTCTGTACTCCTTTGTACGCTGTAGAGATACCTTCTGTACTCCTTTGTGCGCTGTAGAGATGCCTTCTGTACTCCTTTGTACGCTGTAGAGATACCTCGTGTACTCCTTTGTTCGTTCTAGAGATATTTCCTGTACTCCTTTGTGCGCTGTAGAGATACCTTCTGTACTCCTCTGTACGCTGTAGAGATACCTCGTGTACTCCTTTGTACGTTCTAGAGATATTTTCTGTACTCCTTTGTGCGCTGTAGAGATACCTTCTGTACTCCTTTGTGCGCTGTAGAGATACCTTCTGTACTCCTTTGTGCGCTGTAGAGATACCTTCTGTACTCCTTTGTGCGCTGTAGAGATACCTTCTGTACTCCTTTGTGCGCTGTAGAGATACCTCGTGTACTCCTTTGTGAGCTGTAGAGATACCTTATGTACTTCTTTGTGCGCTGTAGAGATACCTTCTGTACCCCTTTGTGCGCTGTAGAGATACCTTCTGTACTCCTTTGTGCGCTGTAGAGATACCTTCTGTACTCCTTTGTGCTCTGTAGAGATACCTCGTGTACTCCTTTGTGCGCTTTAGAGATACCTTCTGTACTCCTTTGTGCGCTGTAGAGATACCTTCTGTACTCCTTTGTACGCTGTAGAGATACCTCGTGTACTCCTTTGTACGTTCTAGAGATATTTCCTGTACTCCTTTGGGCGCTGTAGAGATACCTTCTGTACTCCTTTGTGCGCTGTAGAGATACCTTCTGTAATCCTTTGTGCGCTGTAGAGATACCTTCTGTAATCCTTTGTACGCTGTAGAGATACATCGTGTACTCCATTGTACGTTCTAGAGTTATTTCCTGTACTCCTTTGTGCGCTGTAGAGATACCTTCTGTACTCCTTTGTGCGCTGTAGAGATACCTTCTGTACTCCTTTGTGCGCTGTAGAGATACCTTCTGTACTCCTTTTTGCGCTGTAGAGATACCTTCTGTACTCCTTTGTACGTTCTAGAGATATTTCCTGTACTCCTTTGTGCGCTGTAGAGATACCTTCTGTACTCCTTTGTGCGCTGTAGAGATACCTTCTGTACTCCTTTGTGCGCTGTAGAGATACCTTCTGTACTCCTTTGTACGCTGTAGAGATACCTCGTGTACTCCTTTGTGCGCTGTAGAGATACCTTCTGTACTCCTTTGTGCGCTGTAGAGATACCTTCTGTACTCCTTTGTGCGCTGTAGAGATACCTTCTGTACTCCTTTGTGCGTTCTAGAGATATTTCCTGTACTCCTTTGTGCGCTGTAGAGATACCTTCTGTACTCCTTTGTGCGCTGTAGAGATACATTCTGTACTCCTTTGTGCGCTGTAGAGATACCTTCTGTACTCCTTTGTGCGCTGTAGAGATACCTTCTGGACTCCTTTGTACGCTGTAGAGATACCTCGTGTACTCCTTGTACGTTCTAGAGATATTTCCTGTACTCCTTTGTGCGCTGTAGAGATACCTTCTGTACTCCTTTGTGCGCTGTAGAGATACCTTCTGTACTCCTTTTTGCGCTGTAGAGATACCTTCTGTTCTCCTTTGTGTGCTGTAGAGATACCTTCTGTACTCCTTTGTGCGCTGTAGAGATACCTTCTGTACTCCTTTGTGCGCTGTAGAGATACCTTCTGTACTCCTTTGTGCGCTGTAGAGATACTTTCTGTACTCTTTTGTACGCTGTAGAGATACCTCGTGTACTCCTTTGTACGTTCTAGAGATATTTCCTGTACTCCTTTGTGCGCTGTAGAGATACCTTCTGTACTCCTTTGTGCGCTGTAGAGATACCTTCTGTACTCCTTTGTGCGCTGTAGAGATACCTTCTGTACTCCTTTGTGCGCTGTAGAGATACCTTCTGTACTCCTTTGTGCGCTGTAGAGATACCTTCTGTACTCCTTTGTGCGCTGTAGAGATACCTTCTGTACTCCTTTGTGCGCTGTAGAGATACCTTCTGTACTCCTTTGTGCGCTGTAGAGATACCTTCTGTACTCCTTTGTGCGCTGTAGAGATACATTCTGTACTCCTTTGTGCGCTGTAGAGATACCTTCTGTACTCCTTTGTGCGCTGTAGAGATACCTTCTGTACTCCTTTGTACGCTGTAGAGATACCTTCTGTACTCCTTTGTGTGCTGTAGAGATACCTTCTGTACTCCTTTGTGCGCTGTAGAGATACCTTCTGTACTCCTTTGTGCGCTGTAGAGATACCTTCTGTACTCCTTTGTGCGCTGTAGAGATACCTTCTGTACTCCTTTGTGCGCTGTAGAGATACCTTCTGTACTCCTTTGTGCGCTGTAGAGATACCTTCTGTAATCCTTTGTGCGCTGTAGAGATACCTTCTGTACTCCTTTGTGCGCTGTAGAGATACCTTCTGTACTCCTTTGTGCGCTGTAGAGATACCTTCTGTACTCCTTTGTGCGCTGTAGAGATACCTTCTGTAGTCCTTTGTGCGCTGTAGAGATACCTTCTGTACTCCTTTGTGCGCTGTAGAGATACCTTCTGTACTCCTTTGTGCGCTGTAGAGATACCTTCTGTACTCCTTTGTGCGCTGTAGAGATACCTTCTGTACTCCTTTGTACGCTGTAGAGATACCTCGTGTACTCCTTTGTACGTTCTAGAGATATTTCCTGTACTCCTTTGTGCGCTGTAGAGATACCTTCTGTACTCCTTTGTACGCTGTAGAGATACCTCGTGTACTCCTTTGTACGTTCTAGAGATATTTCCTGTACTCCTTTGTGCGCTGTAGAGATACCTTCTGTACTCCTTTGTGCGCTGTAGAGATACCTTCTGTACTCCTTTGTGCGCTGTAGAGATACCTTCTGTACTCCTTTGTGCGCTGTAGAGATACCTTCTGTACTCCTTTGTACGTTCTAGAGATATTTCCTGTACTCCTTTGTGCGCTGTAGAGATACCTTCTGTACTCCTTTGTGCGCTGTAGAGATACCTTCTGTACTCTTTTGTGCGCTGTAGAGATACCTTCTGTACTCCTTTGTGCGCTGTTGAGATACCTTCTGTACTCCTTTGTGCGCTGTAGAGATACCTTCTGTACTCCTTTGTGCGCTGTAGAGATACCTTCTGTACTCCTTTGTGCGCTGTAGAGATAGCTTCTGTACTCCTTTGTGCGCTGTAGAGATACCTTCTGTAATCCTTTGTGCGCTGTAGAGATACCTTCTGTACTCCTTTGTACGCTGTAGAGATACCTCGTGTACTCCTTTGTACGTTCTAGAGATATTTCCTGTACTCCTTTGTGCGCTGTAGAGATACCTTCTGTACTCCTTTGTGCGCTGTAGAGATACCTTCTGTACTCCTTTGTGCGCTGTAGAGATATTTCCTGTACTCCTTTGTGCGCTGTAGAGATACCTTCTGTACTCCTTTGTACGCTGTAGAGATACCTCGTGTACTCCTTTGTACGTTCTAGAGATATTTCCTGTACTCCTTTGTGCGCTGTAGAGATACCTTCTGTACTCCTTTGTGCGCTGTAGAGATACCTTCTGTACTCCTTTGTGCGCTGTAGAGATACCTTCTGTACTCCTTTGTGCGCTGTAGAGATACCTTCTGTACTCCTTTATGCGCTGTAGAGATACCTTCTGTACTCCTTTGTGCGCTGTAGAGATACCTTCTGTACTCCTTTGTGCGATGTAGAGATACCTTCTGTACTCCTTTGTGCGCTGTAGAGATACCTTCTGTACTCCTTTGTGCGCTGTAGAGATACCTTCTGTACTCCTTTGTGCGCTGTAGAGATACCTTCTGTACTCCTTTGTGCGCTGTAGAGATACCTTCTGTACTCCTTTGTGCGCTGTAGAGATACCTTCTGTACTCCTTTGTGCGCTGTAGAGATACCTTCTGTACTCCTTTGTGCGCTGTAGAGATACCTTCTGTACTCCTTTGTGCGCTGTAGAGATACCTTCTGTACTCCTTTTTGCGCTGTAGACATACCTTCTGTACTCCTTTGTGCGCTGTAGAGATACCTTCTGTACTCCTTTGTGCGCTGGAGAGATACCTTCTGTACTCCTTTGTGCGCTGTAGAGATACCTTCTGTACTCCTTTGTGCGCTGTAGAGATACCTTCTGTACTCCTTTGTGCGCTGTAGAGATACCTTCTGTACTCCTTTGTGCGCTGTAGAGATACCTTCTGTACTCCTTTGTGCGCTGTAGAGATACCTTCTGTACTCCTTTGTGCGCTGTAGAGATACCTTCTGTACTCCTTTGTGCGCTGTAGAGATACCTTCTGTACTCCTTTGTACGCTGTAGAGATACCTCGTGTACTCCTTTGTACGTTCTAGAGATATTTCCTGTACTCCTTTGTGCGCTGTAGAGATACCTTCTGTACTCCTTTGTACGCTGTAGAGATACCTCGTGTACTCCTTTGTACGTTCTAGAGATATTTCCTGTACTCCTTTGTGCGCTGTAGAGATACCTTCTGTACTCCTTTGTGCGCGGTAGAGATACCTTCTGTACTCCTTTGTACGCTGTAGAGATACCTTCTGTACTCCTTTGTGCGCTGTAGAGATGCCTTCTGTACTCCTTTGTACGCTGTAGAGATACCTCGTGTACTCCTTTGTTCGTTCTAGAGATATTTCCTGTACTCCTTTGTGCGCTGTAGAGATACCTTCTGTACTCCTCTGTACGCTGTAGAGATACCTCGTGTACTCCTTTGTACGTTCTAGAGATATTTTCTGTACTCCTTTGTGCGCTGTAGAGATACCTTCTGTACTCCTTTGTGCGCTGTAGAGATACCTTCTGTACTCCTTTGTGCGCTGTAGAGATACCTTCTGTACTCCTTTGTGCGCTGTAGAGATACCTTCTGTACTCCTTTGTGCGCTGTAGAGATACCTCGTGTACTCCTTTGTGAGCTGTAGAGATACCTTATGTACTTCTTTGTGCGCTGTAGAGATACCTTCTGTACCCCTTTGTGCGCTGTAGAGATACCTTCTGTACTCCTTTGTGCGCTGTAGAGATACCTTCTGTACTCCTTTGTGCTCTGTAGAGATACCTCGTGTACTCCTTTGTGCGCTTTAGAGATACCTTCTGTACTCCTTTGTGCGCTGTAGAGATACCTTCTGTACTCCTTTGTACGCTGTAGAGATACCTCGTGTACTCCTTTGTACGTTCTAGAGATATTTCCTGTACTCCTTTGGGCGCTGTAGAGATACCTTCTGTACTCCTTTGTGCGCTGTAGAGATACCTTCTGTAATCCTTTGTGCGCTGTAGAGATACCTTCTGTAATCCTTTGTACGCTGTAGAGATACATCGTGTACTCCATTGTACGTTCTAGAGTTATTTCCTGTACTCCTTTGTGCGCTGTAGAGATACCTTCTGTACTCCTTTGTGCGCTGTAGAGATACCTTCTGTACTCCTTTGTGCGCTGTAGAGATACCTTCTGTACTCCTTTTTGCGCTGTAGAGATACCTTCTGTACTCCTTTGTACGTTCTAGAGATATTTCCTGTACTCCTTTGTGCGCTGTAGAGATACCTTCTGTACTCCTTTGTGCGCTGTAGAGATACCTTCTGTACTCCTTTGTGCGCTGTAGAGATACCTTCTGTACTCCTTTGTACGCTGTAGAGATACCTCGTGTACTCCTTTGTGCGCTGTAGAGATACCTTCTGTACTCCTTTGTGCGCTGTAGAGATACCTTCTGTACTCCTTTGTGCGCTGTAGAGATACCTTCTGTACTCCTTTGTGCGTTCTAGAGATATTTCCTGTACTCCTTTGTGCGCTGTAGAGATACCTTCTGTACTCCTTTGTGCGCTGTAGAGATACATTCTGTACTCCTTTGTGCGCTGTAGAGATACCTTCTGTACTCCTTTGTGCGCTGTAGAGATACCTTCTGGACTCCTTTGTACGCTGTAGAGATACCTCGTGTACTCCTTGTACGTTCTAGAGATATTTCCTGTACTCCTTTGTGCGCTGTAGAGATACCTTCTGTACTCCTTTGTGCGCTGTAGAGATACCTTCTGTACTCCTTTTTGCGCTGTAGAGATACCTTCTGTTCTCCTTTGTGTGCTGTAGAGATACCTTCTGTACTCCTTTGTGCGCTGTAGAGATACCTTCTGTACTCCTTTGTGCGCTGTAGAGATACCTTCTGTACTCCTTTGTGCGCTGTAGAGATACTTTCTGTACTCTTTTGTACGCTGTAGAGATACCTCGTGTACTCCTTTGTACGTTCTAGAGATATTTCCTGTACTCCTTTGTGCGCTGTAGAGATACCTTCTGTACTCCTTTGTGCGCTGTAGAGATACCTTCTGTACTCCTTTGTGCGCTGTAGAGATACCTTCTGTACTCCTTTGTGCGCTGTAGAGATACCTTCTGTACTCCTTTGTGCGCTGTAGAGATACCTTCTGTACTCCTTTGTGCGCTGTAGAGATACCTTCTGTACTCCTTTGTGCGCTGTAGAGATACCTTCTGTACTCCTTTGTGCGCTGTAGAGATACCTTCTGTACTCCTTTGTGCGCTGTAGAGATACATTCTGTACTCCTTTGTGCGCTGTAGAGATACCTTCTGTACTCCTTTGTGCGCTGTAGAGATACCTTCTGTACTCCTTTGTACGCTGTAGAGATACCTTCTGTACTCCTTTGTGTGCTGTAGAGATACCTTCTGTACTCCTTTGTGCGCTGTAGAGATACCTTCTGTACTCCTTTGTGCGCTGTAGAGATACCTTCTGTACTCCTTTGTGCGCTGTAGAGATACCTTCTGTACTCCTTTGTGCGCTGTAGAGATACCTTCTGTACTCCTTTGTGCGCTGTAGAGATACCTTCTGTAATCCTTTGTGCGCTGTAGAGATACCTTCTGTACTCCTTTGTGCGCTGTAGAGATACCTTCTGTACTCCTTTGTGCGCTGTAGAGATACCTTCTGTACTCCTTTGTGCGCTGTAGAGATACCTTCTGTAGTCCTTTGTGCGCTGTAGAGATACCTTCTGTACTCCTTTGTGCGCTGTAGAGATACCTTCTGTACTCCTTTGTGCGCTGTAGAGATACCTTCTGTACTCCTTTGTGCGCTGTAGAGATACCTTCTGTACTCCTTTGTACGCTGTAGAGATACCTCGTGTACTCCTTTGTACGTTCTAGAGATATTTCCTGTACTCCTTTGTGCGCTGTAGAGATACCTTCTGTACTCCTTTGTACGCTGTAGAGATACCTCGTGTACTCCTTTGTACGTTCTAGAGATATTTCCTGTACTCCTTTGTGCGCTGTAGAGATACCTTCTGTACTCCTTTGTGCGCTGTAGAGATACCTTCTGTACTCCTTTGTGCGCTGTAGAGATACCTTCTGTACTCCTTTGTGCGCTGTAGAGATACCTTCTGTACTCCTTTGTACGTTCTAGAGATATTTCCTGTACTCCTTTGTGCGCTGTAGAGATACCTTCTGTACTCCTTTGTGCGCTGTAGAGATACCTTCTGTACTCTTTTGTGCGCTGTAGAGATACCTTCTGTACTCCTTTGTGCGCTGTTGAGATACCTTCTGTACTCCTTTGTGCGCTGTAGAGATACCTTCTGTACTCCTTTGTGCGCTGTAGAGATACCTTCTGTACTCCTTTGTGCGCTGTAGAGATAGCTTCTGTACTCCTTTGTGCGCTGTAGAGATACCTTCTGTAATCCTTTGTGCGCTGTAGAGATACCTTCTGTACTCCTTTGTACGCTGTAGAGATACCTCGTGTACTCCTTTGTACGTTCTAGAGATATTTCCTGTACTCCTTTGTGCGCTGTAGAGATACCTTCTGTACTCCTTTGTGCGCTGTAGAGATACCTTCTGTACTCCTTTGTGCGCTGTAGAGATATTTCCTGTACTCCTTTGTGCGCTGTAGAGATACCTTCTGTACTCCTTTGTACGCTGTAGAGATACCTCGTGTACTCCTTTGTACGTTCTAGAGATATTTCCTGTACTCCTTTGTGCGCTGTAGAGATACCTTCTGTACTCCTTTGTGCGCTGTAGAGATACCTTCTGTACTCCTTTGTGCGCTGTAGAGATACCTTCTGTACTCCTTTGTGCGCTGTAGAGATACCTTCTGTACTCCTTTATGCGCTGTAGAGATACCTTCTGTACTCCTTTGTGCGCTGTAGAGATACCTTCTGTACTCCTTTGTGCGATGTAGAGATACCTTCTGTACTCCTTTGTGCGCTGTAGAGATACCTTCTGTACTCCTTTGTGCGCTGTAGAGATACCTTCTGTACTCCTTTGTGCGCTGTAGAGATACCTTCTGTACTCCTTTGTGCGCTGTAGAGATACCTTCTGTACTCCTTTGTGCGCTGTAGAGATACCTTCTGTACTCCTTTGTGCGCTGTAGAGATACCTTCTCTACTCCTTTGTGCGCTGTAGAGATACCTTCTGTACTCCTTTGTGCGCTGTAGAGATACCTTCTGTACTCCTTTTTGCGCTGTAGAGATACCTTCTGTACTCCTTTGTGCGCTGTAGAGATACCATCTGTACTCCTTTGTGCGCTGTAGAGATACCTTCTGTACTCCTTTGTGCGCTGTAGAGATACCTTTTGTACTCCTTTGTGCGCTGTAGAGATACCTTCTCGTAGTATCTTGGAATTTCAGCAAGATATAAGGTTTTCTGTACAGAACTTGAAGATCGATTTGCCTAGCCGTAAACCAGGCAAGAAGAGGATAGCAAAACGAACAGCAGGACTACTGGTAATGTACTGATCTCAAGTTCACACAGCTTGCTCTTAAGTCTAGTTCGGACAATGAACTTCCGCCAGCAGGAGGCGCCTTCCGACCTATCCGGCGCTTGTAAATACCAGCCGCGCATCGGCGGTTCCGCCGGAAACTCCGTGCGAGCGAGACTCATAAATCTCCGCAGCCGGAACCTCCATAAATATCCCAAGAGCGTCACTATACAACACTTCTGTACTCCTTTGTGCGCTGTAGAGATACCTTCTGTACTCCTTTGTGCGCTGTAGAGATACCTTCTGTACTCCTTTGTGCGCTGTAGAGATACCTTCTGTTCTCCTTTGTGCGCTGTAGAGATACCTTCTGTACTCCTTTGTGCGCTGTAGAGATACCTTCTGTACTCCTTTGTACGCTGTAGAGATACCTCGTGTACTCCTTTGTACGTTCTAGAGATATTTCCTGTACTCCTTTGTGCGCTGTAGAGATACCTTCTGTACTCCTTTGTACGCTGTAGAGATACCTCGTGTACTCCTTTGTACGTTCTAGAGATATTTCCTGTACTCCTTTGTGCGCTGTAGAGATACCTTCTGTACTCCTTTGTGCGCGGTAGAGATACCTTCTGTACTCCTTTGTACGCTGTAGAGATACCTTCTGTACTCCTTTGTGCGCTGTAGAGATACCTTCTGTACTCCTTTGTACGCTGTAGAGATACCTCGTGTACTCCTTTGTACGTTCTAGAGATATTTCCTGTACTCCTTTGTGCGCTGTAGAGATACCTTCTGTACTCCTCTGTACGCTGTAGAGATACCTCGTGTACTCCTTTGTACGTTCTAGAGATATTTCCTGTACTCCTTTGTGCGCTGTAGAGATACCTTCTGTACTCCTTTGTGCGCTGTAGAGATACCTTCTGTACTCCTTTGTGCGCTGTAGAGATACCTTCTGTACTCCTTTGTGCGCTGTAGAGATACCTTCTGTACTCCTTTGTGCGCTGTAGAGATACCTCGTGTACTCCTTTGTGCGCTGTAGAGATACCTTCTGTACTTCTTTGTGCGCTGTAGAGATAACTTCTGTACTCCTTTGTGCGCTGTAGAGATACCTTCTGTACTCCTTTGTGCGCTGTAGAGATACCTTCTGTACTCCTTTGTGCTCTGTAGAGATACCTCGTGTACTCCTTTGTGCGCTGTAGAGATACCTTCTGTACTCCTTTGTGCGCTGTAGAGATACCTTCTGTACTCTTTTGTACGCTGTAGAGATACCTCGTGTACTCCTTTGTACGTTCTAGAGATATTTCCTGTACTCCTTTGGGCGCTGTAGAGATACCTTCTGTACTCCTTTGTGCGCTGTAGAGATACCTTCTGTACTCCTTTGTGCGCTGTAGAGATACCTTCTGTAATCCTTTGTACGCTGTAGAGATACATCGTGTACTCCTTTGTACGTTCTATAGTTATTTCCTGTACTCCTTTGTGCGCTGTAGAGATACCTTCTGTACTCCTTTGTGCGCTGTAGAGATACCTTCTGTACTCCTTTGTGCGCTGTAGAGATACCTTCTGTACTCCTTTGTGCGCTGTAGAGATACCTTCTGTACTCCTTTGTACGTTCTAGAGATATTTCCTGTACTCCTTTGTGCGCTGTAGAGATACCTTCTGTACTCCTTTGTGCGCTGTAGAGATACCTTCTGTTCTCCTTTGTGCGCTGTAGAGATACCTTCTGTACTCCTTTGTACGCTGTAGAGATACCTCGTGTACTCCTTTGTGCGCTGTAGAGATACCTTCTGTACTCCTTTGTGCGCTGTAGAGATACCTTCTGTACTCCTTTGTGCGCTGTAGAGATACCTTCTGTACTCCTTTGTGCGTTCTAGAGATATTTCCTGTACTCCTTTGTGCGCTGTAGAGATACCTTCTGTACTCCTTTGTGCGCTGTAGAGATACCTTCTGTACTCCTTTGTGCGCTGTAGAGATACCTTCTGTACTCCTTTGTGCGCTGTAGAGATACCTTCTGGACTCCTTTGTACGCTGTAGAGATACCTCGTGTACTCCTTGTACGTTCTAGAGATATTTCCTGTACTCCTTTGTGCGCTGTAGAGATACCTTCTGTACTCCTTTGTACGCTGTAGAGATACCTCGTGTACTCCTTTGTACGTTCTAGAGATATTTCCTGTACTCCTTTGTGCGCTGTAGAGATACCTTCTGTACTCCTTTGTGGGCTGTAGAGATACCTTCTGTACTCCTTTGTGCGCTGTAGAGATACCTTCTGTACTCCTTTGTGCGCTGTAGAGATACCTTCTGT
Source organism: Morinoia aosen (assembly GCA_030386875.1). Taxonomy (NCBI): domain Eukaryota; kingdom Metazoa; phylum Arthropoda; class Malacostraca; order Amphipoda; family Talitridae; genus Morinoia; species Morinoia aosen. Next base: position 54,317,623 of record CM059576.1, on the reverse strand, counting down.
ACTCCTTTGTACGTTCTAGAGATATTTCCTGTACTCCTTTGTGCGCTGTAGAGATACCTTCTGTACTCCTTTGTGCGCTGTAGAGATACCTCGTGTACTCCTTGATACGTTCTAGAGATATTTCCTGTACTCCTTTGTGCGCTGTAGAGATACCTTCTGTACTCCTTTGTACGCTGTAGAGATACCTCGTGTACTCCTTTGTACGTTCTAGAGATATTTCCTGTACTCCTTTGTGCGCTGTAGAGATACCTTCTGTACTCCTTTGTGCGCTGTAGAGATACCTTCTGTACTCCTTTGTGCGCTGTAGAGATACCTTCTGTACTCCTTTGTGCGCTGTAGAGATACCTTCTGTACTCCTTTGTGCGCTGTAGAGATACATTCTGTACTCCTTTGTGCGCTGTAGAGATACCTTCTGTACTCCTTTGTGCGCTGTAGAGATACCTTCTGTACATCTTTGTGTGCTGTAGAGATACCTTCTGTACTCCTTTGTACGCTGTAGAGATACCTCGTGTACTCCTTTGTACGTTCCAGAGATATTTCCTGTACTCCTTTGTGCGCTGTAGAGATACCTTCTGTACTCCTTTGTGCGCTGTAGAGATACCTTCTGTACTCCTTTGTGCGCTGTAGAGATACCTTCTGTACTCCTTTGTGCGCTGTAGAGATACCTTCTGTACTCCTTTGTACGCTGTAGAGATACCTCGTGTACTCCTTTGTACGTTCTAGAGATATTTCCTGTACTCCTTTGTGCGCTGTAGAGATACCTTTTGTACTCCTTTGTACGCTGTAGAGATACCTCGTGTACTCCTTTGTACGTTCTAGAGATATTTCCTGTACTCCTTTGTGCGCTGTAGAGATACCTTCTGTACTTCTTTGTGGGCTGTAGAGATACCTTCTGTACTCCTTTGTGCGCTGTAGAGATACCTTCTGTACTCCTTTGTGCGCTGTAGAGATACCTTCTGTACTCCTTTGTTCGTTCTAGAGATATTTCCTGTACTCCTTTGTGCGCTGTAGAGATACCTTCTGTACTCCTTTGTGCGCTGTAGAGATACCTCGTGTACTCCTTTGTACGTTCTAGAGATATTTCCTGTACTCCTTTGTGCGCTGTAGAGATACCTTCTGTACTCCTTTGTACGCTGTAGAGATACCTCGTGTACTCCTTTGTACGTTCTAGAGATATTTCCTGTACTCCTTTGTGCGCTTTAGAGATACCTTCTGTACTCCTTTGTGCGCTGTAGAGATACCTTCTGTACTCCTTTGTGCGCTGTAGAGATACCTTCTGTACTCCTTCGTGCGCTGTAGAGATACCTTCTGTACTCCTTTGTGCGCTGTAGAGATACCTTCTGTACTCCTTTGTGCGCTGTAGAGATACCTTCTGTACTCCTTTGTGCGCTGTAGAGATACCTTCTGTACTCCTTTGTGCGCTGTAGAGATACCTTCTGTACTCCTTTGTGCGCTGTAGAGATACCTTCTGTACTCCTTTGTGCGCTGTAGAGATACCTTCTGTACTCCTTTGTGCGCTGTAGAGATACCTTCTGTACTCCTTTGTGCGCTGTAGAGATACCTTCTGTACTCCTTTGTGCGCTGTAGAGATACCTTCTGTACTCCTTTGTGCGCTGTAGAGATACCTTCTGTACTCCTTTGTGCGCTGTAGAGATACCTTCTGTACTCCTTTGTGCGCTGTAGAGATACCTTCTGTACTCCTTTGTGCGCTGTAGAGATACCTTCTGTACTCCTTCGTGCGCTGTAGAGATACCTTCTGTACTCCTTTGTGCGCTGTAGAGATACCTTCTGTACTCCTTTGTGCGCTGTAGAGATACCTTCTGTACTCCTTTGTGCGCTGTAGAGATACCTTCTGTACTCCTTTGTGCGCTGTAGAGATACCTTCTGTACTCCTTTTTGCGCTGTAGAGATACCTTCTGTACTCCTTTGTGCGCTGTAGAGATAGCTTCTGTACTCCTTTGTGCGCTGTAGAGATACCTTCTGTACTCCTTTGTGCGCTGTAGAGATACCTTCTGTACTCCTTTGTACGCTGTAGAGATACCTCGTGTACTCCTTTGTACGTTCTAGAGATATTTTCTGTACTCCTTTGTGCGCTGTAGAGATACCTTCTGTACTCCTTTGTGCGCAGTAGAGATACCTTCTGTACTCCTTTGTGCGCTGTAGAGATACCTTCTGTACTCCTTTGTGCGCTGTAGAGATACCTTCTGTCCTCCTTTGTGCGCTGTAGAGATACCTTCTGTACTCCTTTGTACGCTGTAGAGATACCTCGTGTACTCCTTTGTACGTTCTAGAGATATTTCCTGTACTCCTTTGTGCGCTGTAGAGATACCTTCTGTACTCCTTTGTGCGCTGTAGAGATACCTTCTGTACTCCTTTGTGCGCTGTAGAGATACCTTCTGTACTCCTTTGTGCGCTGTAGAGATACCTTCTGTACTCCTTTGTGCGCTGTAGAGATACCTTCTGTACTCCTTTGTGCGCTGTAGAGATACCTTCTGTACTCCTTTGTGCGCTGTAGAGATACCTTCTGTACTCCTTTGTGCGCTGTAGAGATACCTTCTGTACTCCTTTGTGCGCTGTAGAGATACCTTCTGTACTCCTTTGTGCGCTGTAGAGATACCTTCTGTACTCCTTTGTACGCTGTAGAGATACCTCGTGTACTCCTTTGTACGTTCTAGAGATATTTCCTGTACTCCTTTGTGCGCTGTAGAGATACCTTCTGTACTCCTTTGTGCGCTGTAGAGATACCTTCTGTACTCCTTTGTGCGCTGTAGAGATACCTTCTGTACTCCTTTGTGCGCTGTAGAGATACCTTCTGTACTCCTTTGTACGCTGCAGAGATACCTCGTGTACTCCTTTGTACGTTCTAGAGATATTTCCTGTACTCCTTTGTGCGCTGTAGAGACACCTTCTGTACTCCTTTGTACGCTGTAGAGATACCTCGTGTACTCCTTTGTACGTTCTAGAGATATTTCCTGTACTCCTTTGTGCGCTGTAGAGATACCTTCTGTACTCCTTTGTGCGCTGTAGAGATACCTTCTGTACTCCTTTGTGCGCTGTAGAGATACCTTCTGTACTCCTTTGTGCGCTGTAGAGATACCTTCTGTACTCCTTTGTACGTTCTAGAGATATTTCCTGTACTCCTTTGTGCGCTGTAGAGATACCATCTGTACTCCTTTGTGCGCTGTAGAGATACCTTCTGTACTCCTTTGTACGCTGTAGAGATACCTCGTGTACTCCTTTGTACGTTCTAGAGATATTTCCTGTACTCCTTTGTGCACTTTAGAGATACCTTCTGTACTCCTTTGTGCGCTGTAGAGATACCTTCTGTACTCCTTTGTGCGCTGTAGAGATACCTTCTGTACTCCTTTGTGCGTTGTAGAGATACCTTCTGTACTCCTTTGTGCGCTGTAGAGATACCTTCTGTACTCCTTTGTGCGTTGTAGAGATACCTTCTGTACTCCTTCGTGCGCTGTAGAGATACCTTCTGTACTCCTTTGTGTGCTGTAGAGATACCTTTTGTACTCCTTTGTGCGCTGTAGAGATACCTTCTGTACTCCTTGTGCGCTGTAGAGATACCTTCTGTACTCCTTTGTGCGCTGTAGAGATACCTTCTGTACTCCTTTGTGCGCTGTAGAGATACCTTCTGTACTCCTTTGTGCGCTGTAGAGATACCTTCTGTACTCCTTTGTGCGCTGTAGAGATACCTTCTGTACTCCTTTGTACGTTCTAGAGGTATTTCCTGTACTCCTTTGTGCGCTGAAGAGATACCTTCTGTACTCCTTTGTGCGCTGTAGAGATACCTTCTGTACTCCTTTGTGCGCTGTAGAGATACCTTCTGTACTCCTTTGTGCGCTGTAGAGATACCTTCTGTACTCCTTTGTGCGCTGTAGAGATACCTTCTGTACTCCTTTGTGCGCTGTAGAGATACCTTCTGTACTCCTTTGTGCGCTGTAGAGATACCTTCTGTACTCCTTTGTGCGCTGTAGAGATACCTTCTGTACTCCTTTGTGCGCTGTGGAGATACCTTCTGTACTCTTTTGTACGCTGTAGAGATACCTCGTGTACTCCTTTGTACGTTCTAGAGATATTTCCTGTACTCCTTTGTGCGCTGTAGAGATACCTTCTGTACTCCTTTGTACGTTCTAGAGATATTTCCTGTACTCCTTTGTGCGCTGTAGAGATATTTCCTGTACTCCTTTGTGCGCTGTAGAGATACCTTCTGTACTCCTTTGTGCGCTGTAGAGATACCTTCTGTACTCCTTTGTGCGCTGTAGAGATACCTTCTGTACTCCTTTGTGCGATGTAGCGATACCTTCTGTACTCCTTTGTGCGCTGTAGAGATACCTTCTGTACTCCTTCGTGCACTGTAGAGATACCTTCTGTACTCCTTTGTGCGCTGTAGAGATACCTTCTGTACTCCTTTGTGCGCTGTAAAGATACCTTCTGTACTCCTTTGTGCGCTGTAGAGATACCTTCTGTACTCCTTTGTGCGCTGTAGAGATACCTTCTGTACTCCTTTGTGCGCTGTAGAGATACCTTCTGTACTCCTTTGTGCGCTGTAGAGATACCTTCTGTACTCTTTTGTGCGCTGTAGAGATACCTTCTGTACTCCTTTGTGCGCTGTAGAGATACCTTCTGTACTCCTTTGTGCGCGGTAGAGATACCTTCTGTACTCCTTTGTGCGCTGTAGAGATACCTTCTGTACTCCTTTGTGCGCTGTAGAGATGCCTTCTGTACTCCTTTGTGCGCTGCAGAGATACCTTCTGTACTCCTTTGTGCGCTGTAGAGATACCTTCTGTACTCCTTTGTGCGCTGTAGAGATACCTTCTGTACTCCTTTGTGCGCTGTAGAGATACCTTCTGTACTCCTTTGTGCGCTGTAGAGATACCTTCTGTACTCCTTTGTGCGCTGTAGAGATACCTTCTGTACTCCTTCGTGCGCTGTAGAGATGCCTTCTGTACTCCTTTGTACGCTGTAGAGATACCTCGTGTACTCCTTTGTACGTTCTAGAGATATTTCCTGTACTCCTTTGTGCGCTGTAGAGATACCTTCTGTACTCCTTTGTGCGCTGTAGAGATACCTTCTGTACTCCTTTGTGCGCTGTAGAGATACCTTCTGTACTCCTTTGTGCGCTGTAGAGATACCTTCTGTACTCTTTTGTGCGCTGTAGAGATACCTTCTGTACTCCTTTTTACGCTGTAGAGATACCTCGTTTACTCCTTTGTACGTTCTAGAGATATTTCCTGTACTCCTTTGTGCGCTGTAGAGATACCTTCTGTACTCCTTTGTGCGCTGTAGAGATACCTTCTGTACTCCTTTGTGCGCTGTAGAGATACCTTCTGTAATTCTTTGTGCGCTGTAGAGATACCTTCTGTACTCCTTTGTGCGCTGTAGAGATACCTTCTGTACTCCTTTGTGCGCTGTAGAGATACCTTCTGTACTCCTTTGTACGCTGTAGAGATACCTCGTGTACTCCTTTGTACGTTCTAGAGATATTTCCTGTACTCCTTTGTGCGCTGTAGAGATACCTTCTGTACTCCTTTTTGCGCTGTAGAGATACCTTCTGTACTCCTTTGTGAGCTGTAGAGATACCTTCTGTTCTCCTTTGTGCGCTGTAGAGATACCTTCTGTACTCCTTTGTACGCTGTAGAGATACCTCGTGTACTCCTTTGTACGTTCTAGAGATATTTCCTGTACTCCTTTGTGCGCTGTTGAGATACCTTCTGTACTCCTTTGTACGCTGTAGAGATACCTCGTGTACTCCTTTGTACGTTCTAGAGATATTTCTTGTACTCCTTTGTGCGCTGTAGAGATACCTTCTGTACTCCTTTGTGCGCTGTAGAGATACCTTCTGTACTCATTTGTGCGCTGTAGAGATACCTTCTGTACTCCTTTGTGCGCTGTAGAGATACCTTCTGTACTCCTTTGTACGTTCTAGAGATATTTCCTGTACTCCTTTGTGCGCTGTAGAGATACCTTCTGTACTCCTTTGTTCGCTGTAGAGATACCTTCTGTACTCTTTTGTACGCTGTAGAGATACCTCGTGTACTCCTTTGTACGTTCTAGAGATATTTCCTGTACTCCTTTGTGCGCTGTAGAGATACCTTCTGTACTCCTTTGTACGTTCTAGAGATATTTCCTGTACTCCTTTGTGCGCTGTAGAGATATTTCCTGTACTCCTTTGTGCGCTGTAGAGATACCTTCTGTACTCCTTTGTGCGCTGTAGAGATACCTTCTGTACTCCTTTGTGCGCTGTAGAGATACCTTCTGTACTCCTTTGTGCGATGTAGCGATACCTTCTGTACTCCTTTGTGCGCTGTAGAGATACCTTCTGTACTCCTTCGTGCACTGTAGAGATACCTTCTGTACTCCTTTGTGCGCTGTAGAGATACCTTCTGTACTCCTTTGTGCGCTGTAAAGATACCTTCTGTACTCCTTTGTGCGCTGTAGAGATACCTTCTGTACTCCTTTGTGCGCTGTAGAGATACCTTCTGTACTCCTTTGTGCGCTGTAGAGATACCTTCTGTACTCCTTTGTGCGCTGTAGAGATACCTTCTGTACTCTTTTGTGCGCTGTAGAGATACCTTCTGTACTCCTTTGTGCGCTGTAGAGATACCTTCTGTACTCCTTTGTGCGCGGTAGAGATACCTTCTGTACTCCTTTGTGCGCTGTAGAGATACCTTCTGTACTCCTTTGTGCGCTGTAGAGATGCCTTCTGTACTCCTTTGTGCGCTGCAGAGATACCTTCTGTACTCCTTTGTGCGCTGTAGAGATACCTTCTGTACTCCTTTGTGCGCTGTAGAGATACCTTCTGTACTCCTTTGTGCGCTGTAGAGATACCTTCTGTACTCCTTTGTGCGCTGTAGAGATACCTTCTGTACTCCTTTGTGCGCTGTAGAGATACCTTCTGTACTCCTTCGTGCGCTGTAGAGATACCTTCTGTACTCCTTTGTACGCTGTAGAGATACCTCGTGTACTCCTTTGTACGTTCTAGAGATATTTCCTGTACTCCTTTGTGCGCTGTAGAGATACCTTCTGTACTCCTTTGTGCGCTGTAGAGATACCTTCTGTACTCCTTTGTGCGCTGTAGAGATACCTTCTGTACTCCTTTGTGCGCTGTAGAGATACCTTCTGTACTCTTTTGTGCGCTGTAGAGATACCTTCTGTACTCCTTTTTACGCTGTAGAGATACCTCGTTTACTCCTTTGTACGTTCTAGAGATATTTCCTGTACTCCTTTGTGCGCTGTAGAGATACCTTCTGTACTCCTTTGTGCGCTGTAGAGATACCTTCTGTAATTCTTTGTGCGCTGTAGAGATACCTTCTGTACTCCTTTGTGCGCTGTAGAGATACCTTCTGTACTCCTTTGTGCGCTGTAGAGATACCTTCTGTACTCCTTTGTACGCTGTAGAGATACCTCGTGTACTCCTTTGTACGTTCTAGAGATATTTCCTGTACTCCTTTGTGCGCTGTAGAGATACCTTCTGTACTCCTTTTTGCGCTGTAGAGATACCTTCTGTACTCCTTTGTGAGCTGTAGAGATACCTTCTGTTCTCCTTTGTGCGCTGTAGAGATACCTTCTGTACTCCTTTGTACGCTGTAGAGATACCTCGTGTACTCCTTTGTACGTTCTAGAGATATTTCCTGTACTCCTTTGTGCGCTGTAGAGATACCTTCTGTACTCCTTTGTACGCTGTAGAGATACCTCGTGTACTCCTTTGTACGTTCTAGAGATATTTCTTGTACTCCTTTGTGCGCTGTAGAGATACCTTCTGTACTCCTTTGTGCGCTGTAGAGATACTTTCTGTACTCATTTGTGCGCTGTAGAGATACCTTCTGTACTCCTTTGTGCGCTGTAGAGATACCTTCTGTACTCCTTTGTACGTTCTAGAGATATTTCCTGTACTCCTTTGTGCGCTGTAGAGATACCTTCTGTACTCCTTTGTTCGCTGTAGAGATACCTTCTGTACTCTTTTGTACGCTGTAGAGATACCTCGTGTACTCCTTTGTACGTTCTAGAGATATTTCCTGTACTCCTTTGTGCGCTGTAGAGATACCTTCTGTACTCCTTTGTACGTTCTAGAGATATTTCCTGTACTCCTTTGTGCGCTGTAGAGATATTTCCTGTACTCCTTTGTGCGCTGTAGAGATACCTTCTGTACTCCTTTGTGCGCTGTAGAGATACCTTCTGTACTCCTTTGTGCGCTGTAGAGATACCTTCTGTACTCCTTTGTGCGATGTAGCGATACCTTCTGTACTCCTTTGTGCGCTGTAGAGATACCTTCTGTACTCCTTCGTGCACTGTAGAGATACCTTCTGTACTCCTTTGTGCGCTGTAGAGATACCTTCTGTACTCCTTTGTGCGCTGTAAAGATACCTTCTGTACTCCTTTGTGCGCTGTAGAGATACCTTCTGTACTCCTTTGTGCGCTGTAGAGATACCTTCTGTACTCCTTTGTGCGCTGTAGAGATACCTTCTGTACTCCTTTGTGCGCTGTAGAGATACCTTCTGTACTCTTTTGTGCGCTGTAGAGATACCTTCTGTACTCCTTTGTGCGCTGTAGAGATACCTTCTGTACTCCTTTGTGCGCGGTAGAGATACCTTCTGTACTCCTTTGTGCGCTGTAGAGATACCTTCTGTACTCCTTTGTGCGCTGTAGAGATGCCTTCTGTACTCCTTTGTGCGCTGCAGAGATACCTTCTGTACTCCTTTGTGCGCTGTAGAGATACCTTCTGTACTCCTTTGTGCGCTGTAGAGATACCTTCTGTACTCCTTTGTGCGCTGTAGAGATACCTTCTGTACTCCTTTGTGCGCTGTAGAGATACCTTCTGTACTCCTTTGTGCGCTGTAGAGATACCTTCTGTACTCCTTCGTGCGCTGTAGAGATACCTTCTGTACTCCTTTGTACGCTGTAGAGATACCTCGTGTACTCCTTTGTACGTTCTAGAGATATTTCCTGTACTCCTTTGTGCGCTGTAGAGATACCTTCTGTACTCCTTTGTGCGCTGTAGAGATACCTTCTGTACTCCTTTGTGCGCTGTAGAGATACCTTCTGTACTCCTTTGTGCGCTGTAGAGATACCTTCTGTACTCTTTTGTGCGCTGTAGAGATACCTTCTGTACTCCTTTTTACGCTGTAGAGATACCTCGTTTACTCCTTTGTACGTTCTAGAGATATTTCCTGTACTCCTTTGTGCGCTGTAGAGATACCTTCTGTACTCCTTTGTGCGCTGTAGAGATACCTTCTGTACTCCTTTGTGCGCTGTAGAGATACCTTCTGTAATTCTTTGTGCGCTGTAGAGATACCTTCTGTACTCCTTTGTGCGCTGTAGAGATACCTTCTGTACTCCTTTGTGCGCTGTAGAGATACCTTCTGTACTCCTTTGTACGCTGTAGAGATACCTCGTGTACTCCTTTGTACGTTCTAGAGATATTTCCTGTACTCCTTTGTGCGCTGTAGAGATACCTTCTGTACTCCTTTTTGCGCTGTAGAGATACCTTCTGTACTCCTTTGTGAGCTGTAGAGATACCTTCTGTTCTCCTTTGTGCGCTGTAGAGATACCTTCTGTACTCCTTTGTACGCTGTAGAGATACCTCGTGTACTCCTTTGTACGTTCTAGAGATATTTCCTGTACTCCTTTGTGCGCTGTAGAGATACCTTCTGTACTCCTTTGTACGCTGTAGAGATACCTCGTGTACTCCTTTGTACGTTCTAGAGATATTTCTTGTACTCCTTTGTGCGCTGTAGAGATACCTTCTGTACTCCTTTGTGCGCTGTAGAGATACCTTCTGTACTCATTTGTGCGCTGTAGAGATACCTTCTGTACTCCTTTGTGCGCTGTAGAGATACCTTCTGTACTCCTTTGTACGTTCTAGAGATATTTCCTGTACTCCTTTGTGCGCTGTAGAGATACCTTCTGTACTCCTTTGTTCGCTGTAGAGATACCTTCTGTACTCCTTTGTACGCTGTAGAGATACCTCGTGTACTCCTTTGTACGTTCTAGAGATATTTCCTGTACTCCTTTGTGCGCTGTAGAGATACCTTCTGTACTCCTTTGTGCCCTGTAGAGATACCTTCTGTACTCCTTTGTGCGCTGTAGAGATACCTTCTGTACTCCTTTGTGCGCTGTAGAGATACCTTCTGTACTCCTTTGTGCGCTGTAGAGATACCTTCTGTACTCCTTTGTGCGCTGTAGAGATACCTTCTGTACTCCTTTGTGCGCTGTAGAGATACCTTCTGTACTCCTTTGTGCGCTGTAGAGATACCTTCTGTACTCCTTTGTGCGCTGTAGAGATACCTTCTGTACTCCTTTGTGCGCTGTAGAGATACCTTCTGTACTCCTTTGTGCGCTGTAGAGATACCTTCTGTACTCCTTTGTGCGCTGTAGAGATACCTTCTGTACTCCTTTGTGCGCTGTCGAGATGCCTTCTGTACTCCTTTGTACGTTCTAGAGATATTTCCTGTACTCCTTTGTGCGCTGTAGAGATACCTTCTGTACTCCTTTGTGCGCTGTAGAGATACCTTCTGTACTCCTTTGTGCGCTGTAGAGATACCTTCTGTACTCCTTTGTGCGCTGTAGAGATACCTTCTGTACTCCTTTGTGCGCTGTAGAGATACCTTCTGTACTCCTTTGTGCGCTGTAGAGATACCTTCTGTACTCCTTTGTGCGCTGTAGAGATACCTTCTGTACTCCTTTGTGCGCTGTAGAGATACCTTCTGTACTTCTTTGTGTGCTGTAGAGATACCTTCTGTACTCCTTTGTACGCTGTAGAGATACCTCGTGTACTCCTTTGTACGTTCTAGAGATATTTCCTGTACTCCTTTGTGCGCTGTAGAGATACCTTCTGTACTCCTTTGTGCGCTGTAGAGATACCTTCTGTACTCCTTTGTGCGCTGTAGAGATACCTCCTGTACTCCTTTGTGCGCTGTAGAGATACCTTCTGTACTCCTTTGTACGCTGTAGAGATACCTCGTGTACTAGTTTGTACGTTCTAGAGATATTTCCTGTACTCCTTTGTGCGCTGTAGAGATACCTTCTGTACTCCTTAGTACGCTGTAGAGATACCTCGTGTACTCCTTTGTACGTTCTAGAGATATTTCCTGTACTCCTTTGTGCGCTGTAGAGATACCTTCTGTACTCCTTTGTGGGCTGTAGAGATACCTTCTGTACTCCTTTGTGCGCTGTAGAGATACCTTCTGTACTCCTTTGTGCGCTGTAGAGATACCTTCTGTACTCCTTTGTACGTTCTAGAGATATTTCCTGTACTCCTTTGTGCGCTGTAGAGATACCTTCTGTACTCCTTTGTGCGCTGTAGAGATACCTCGTGTACTCCTTTGTACGTTCTAGAGATATTTCCTGTACTCCTTTGTGCGCTGTAGAGATACCTTCTGTACTCCTTTGTACGCTGTAGAGATACCTCGTGTACTCCTTTGTACGTTCTAGAGATATTTCCTGTACTCCTTTGTGCGCTGTAGAGATACCTTCTGTACTCCTTTGTGCGCTGTAGAGATACCTTCTGTACTCCTTTGTGCGCTGTAGAGATACCTTCTGTACTCCTTTGTGCGCTGTAGAGATACCTTCTGTACTCCTTTTTGCGCTGTAGAGATACATTCTGTACTCCTTTGTGCGCTGTAGAGATTCCTTCTGTACTCCTTTGTGCGCTGTAGAGATACCTTCTGTACATCTTTGTGTGCTGTAGAGATACCTTCTGTACTCCTTTGTACGCTGTAGAGATACCTCGTGTACTCCTTTGTACGTTCTAGAGATATTTCCTGTACTCCTTTGTGCGCTGTAGAGATACCTTCTGTACTCCTTTGTGCGCTGTAGAGATACCTTCTGTACTCCTTTGTGCGCTGTAGAGATACCTTCTGTACTCCTTTGTGCGCTGTAGAGATACCTTCTGTACTCCTTTGTACGCTGTAGAGATACCTCGTGTACTCCTTTGTACGTTCTAGAGATATTTCCTGTACTCCTTTGTGCGCTGTAGAGATACCTTTTGTACTCCTTTGTACGCTGTAGAGATACCTCGTGTACTCCTTTGTACGTTCTAGAGATATTTCCTGTACTCCTTTGTGCGCTGTAGAGATACCTTCTGTACTTCTTTGTGGGCTGTAGAGATACCTTCTGTACACCTTTGTGCGCTGTAGAGATACCTTCTGTACTCCTTTGTGCGCTGTAGAGATACCTTCTGTACTCCTTTGTACGTTCTAGAGATATTTCCTGTACTCCTTTGTGCGCTGTAGAGATACCTTCTGTAATCCTTTGTGCGCTGCAGAGATACCTCGTGTACTCCTTTGTACGTTCTAGAGATATTTCCTGTACTCCTTTGTGCGCTGTAGAGATACCTTCTGTACTCCTTTGTACGCTGTAGAGATACCTCGTGTACTCCTTTGTACGTTCTAGAGATATTTCCTGTACTCCTTTGTGCGCTGTAGAGATACCTTCTGTACTCCTTTGTGCGCTGTAGAGATACCTTCTGTACTCCTTTGTGCGCTGTAGAGATACCTTCTGTACTCCTTTGTGCGCTGTAGAGATACCTTCTGTACTCCTTTGTGCGCTGTAGAGATACCTTCTGTACTCCTTTGTGCGCTGTAGAGATACCTTCTGTACTCCTTTGTGCGCTGTAGAGATACCTTCTGTACTCCTTTGTGCGCTGTAGAGATACCTTCTGTACTCCTTTGTGCGCTGTAGAGATACCTTCTGTACTCCTTTGTGCGCTGTAGAGATACCTTCTGTACTCCTTTGTGCGCTGTAGAGATAGCTTCTGTACTCCTTTGTGCGCTGTAGAGATACCTTCTGTACTCCTTTGTGCGCTGTAGAGATACCTTCTGTACTCCTTTGTACGCTGTAGAGATACCTCGTGTACTCCTTTGTACGTTCTAGAGATATTTTCTGTACTCCTTTGTGCGCTGTAGAGATACCTTCTGTACTCCTTTGTGCGCAGTAGAGATACCTTCTGTACTCCTTTGTGCGCTGTAGAGATACCTTCTGTACTCCTTTGTGCGCTGTAGAGATACCTTCTGTCCTCCTTTGTGCGCTGTAGAGATACCTTCTGTACTCCTTTGTACGCTGTAGAGATACCTCGTGTACTCCTTTGTACGTTCTAGAGATATTTCCTGTACTCCTTTGTGCGCTGTAGAGATACCTTCTGTACTCCTTTGTGCGCTGTAGAGATACCTTCTGTACTCCTTTGTGCGCTGTAGAGATACCTTCTGTACTCCTTTGTGCGCTGTAGAGATACCTTCTGTACTCCTTTGTGCGCTGTAGAGATACCTTCTGTACTCCTTTGTGCGCTGTAGAGATACCTTCTGTACTCCTTTGTGCGCTGTAGAGATACCTTCTGTACTCCTTTGTGCGCTGTAGAGATACCTTCTGTACTCCTTTGTGCGCTGTAGAGATACCTTCTGTACTCCTTTGTGCGCTGTAGAGATACCTTCTGTACTCCTTTGTGCGCTGTAGAGATACCTTCTGTACTCCTTTGTACGCTGTAGAGGTACCTCGTGTACTCCTTTGTACGTTCTAGAGATATTTCCTGTACTCCTTTGTGCGCTGTAGAGATACCTTCTGTACTCCTTTGTGCGCTGTAGAGATACCTTCTGTACTCCTTTGTGCGCTGTAGAGATACCTTCTGTACTCCTTTGTGCGCTGTAGAGATACCTTCTGTACTCCTTTGTACGCTGCAGAGATACCTCGTGTACTCCTTTGTACGTTCTAGAGATATTTCCTGTACTCCTTTGTGCGCTGTAGAGACACCTTCTGTACTCCTTTGTACGCTGTAGAGATACCTCGTGTACTCCTTTGTACGTTCTAGAGATATTTCCTGTACTCCTTTGTGCGCTGTAGAGATACCTTCTGTACTCCTTTGTGCGCTGTAGAGATACCTTCTGTACTCCTTTGTGCGCTGTAGAGATACCTTCTGTACTCCTTTGTGCGCTGTAGAGATACCTTCTGTACTCCTTTGTACGTTCTAGAGATATTTCCTGTACTCCTTTGTGCGCTGTAGAGATACCATCTGTACTCCTTTGTGCGCTGTAGAGATACCTTCTGTACTCCTTTGTACGCTGTAGAGATACCTCGTGTACTCCTTTGAACGTTCTAGAGATATTTCCTGTACTCCTTTGTGCGCTTTAGAGATACCTTCTGTACTCCTTTGTGCGCTGTAGAGATACCTTCTGTACTCCTTTGTGCGCTGTAGAGATACCTTCTGTACTCCTTTGTGCGCTGTAGAGATACCTTCTGTACTCCTTTGTGCGCTGTAGAGATACCTTCTGTACTCCTTTGTGCGTTGTAGAGATACCTTCTGTACTCCTTTGTGCGCTGTAGAGATACCTTCTGTACTCCTTTGTGTGCTGTAGAGATACCTTTTGTACTCCTTTGTGCGCTGTAGAGATACCTTCTGTACTCCTTTGTGCGCTGTAGAGATACCTTCTGTACTCCTTTGTGCGCTGTAGAGATACCTTCTGTACTCCTTTGTGCGCTGTAGAGATACCTTCTGTACTCCTTTGTGCGCTGTAGAGATACCTTCTGTACTCCTTTGTGCGCTGTAGAGATACCTTCTGTACTCCTTTGTACGTTCTAGAGGTATTTCCTGTACTCCTTTGTGCGCTGAAGAGATACCTTCTGTACTCCTTTGTGCGCTGTAGAGATACCTTTTGTACTCCTTTGTGCGCTGTAGAGATACCTTCTGTACTCCTTTGTGCGCTGTAGATATACCTTCTGTACTCCTTTGTGCGCTGTAGAGATACCTTCTGTACTCCTTTGTACGTTCTAGAGATATTTCCTGTACTCCTTTGTGCGCTGTAGAGATACCATCTGTACTTCTTTGTGCGCTGTAGAGATACCTTCTGTACTCCTTTGTACGCTGTAGAGATACCTCGTGTACTCCTTTGTACGTTCTAGAGATATTTCCTGTACTCCTTTGTGCGCTTTAGAGATACCTTCTGTACTCCTTTCTGCGCTGTAGAGATACCTTCTGTACTCCTTTGTGCGCTGTAGAGATACCTTCTGTACTCCTTTGTGCGCTGTAGAGATACCTTCTGTACTCCTTTGTGCGCTGTAGAGATACCTTCTGTACTCCTTTGTGCGTTGTAGAGATACCTTCTGTACTCCTTCGTGCGCTGTAGAGATACCTTCTGTACTCCTTTGTGTGCTGTAGAGATACCTTTTGTACTCCTTTGTGCGCTGTAGAGATACCTTCTGTACTCCTTTGTGCGCTGTAGAGATACCTTCTGTACTCCTTTGTGCGCTGTAGAGATACCTTCTGTACTCCTTTGTGCGCTGTAGAGATACCTTCTGTACTCCTTTGTGCGCTGTAGAGATACCTTCTGTACTCCTTTGTGCGCTGTAGAGATACCTTCTGTACTCCTTTGTACGTTCTAGAGGTATTTCCTGTACTCCTTTGTGCGCTGAAGAGATACCTTCTGTACTCCTTTGTGCGCTGTAGAGATACCTTCTGTACTCCTTTGTGCGCTGTAGAGATACCTTCTGTACTCCTTTGTGCGCTGTAGAGATACCTTCTGTACTCCTTTGTGCGCTGTAGAGATACCTTCTGTACTCCTTTGTGCGCTGTAGAGATACCTTCTGTACTCCTTTGTGCGCTGTAGAGATACCTTCTGTACTCCTTTGTGCGCTGTAGAGATACCTTCTGTACTCCTTTGT
This sequence comes from Morinoia aosen, assembly GCA_030386875.1. Lineage (NCBI taxonomy): Eukaryota > Metazoa > Arthropoda > Malacostraca > Amphipoda > Talitridae > Morinoia > Morinoia aosen. The sequence continues at coordinate 54,301,966 of CM059576.1, read as the reverse complement.
GCGCTGTAGAGATACCTTCTGTACTCTTTTGTACGCTGTAGAGATACCTCGTGTACTCCTTTGTACGTTCTAGAGATATTTCCTGTACTCCTTTGTGCGCTGTAGAAATACCTTCTGTACTCCTTTGTACGTTCTAGAGATATTTCCTGTACTCCTTTGTGCGCTGTAGAGATATTTCCTGTACTCCTTTGTGCGCTGTAGAGATACCTTCTGTACTCCTTTGTGCGCTGTAGAGATACCTTCTGTACTCCTTTGTGCGCTGTAGAGATACCTTCTGTACTCCTTTGTGCGATGTAGCGATACCTTCTGTACTCCTTTGTGCGCTGTAGAGATACCTTCTGTACTCCTTCGTGCACTGTAGAGATACCTTCTGTACTCCTTTGTGCGCTGTAGAGATACCTTCTGTACTCCTTTGTGCGCTGTAAAGATACCTTCTGTACTCCTTTGTGCGCTGTAGAGATACCTTCTGTACTCCTTTGTGCGCTGTAGAGATACCTTCTGTACTCCTTTGTGCGCTGTAGAGATACCTTCTGTACTCCTTTGTGCGCTGTAGAGATACCTTCTGTACTCTTTTGTGCGCTGTAGAGATACCTTCTGTACTCCTTTGTGCGCTGTAGAGATACCTTCTGTACTCCTTTGTGCGCGGTAGAGATACCTTCTGTACTCCTTTGTGCGCTGTAGAGATACCTTCTGTACTCCTTTGTGCGCTGTAGAGATGCCTTCTGTACTCCTTTGTGCGCTGCAGAGATACCTTCTGTACTCCTTTGTGCGCTGTAGAGATACCTTCTGTACTCCTTTGTGCGCTGTAGAGATACCTTCTGTACTCCTTTGTGCGCTGTAGAGATACCTTCTGTACTCCTTTGTGCGCTGTAGAGATTCCTTCTGTACTCCTTTGTGCGCTGTAGAGATACCTTCTGTACTCCTTCGTGCGCTGTAGAGATACCTTCTGTACTCCTTTGTACGCTGTAGAGATACCTCGTGTACTCCTTTGTACGTTCTAGAGATATTTCCTGTACTCCTTTGTGCGCTGTAGAGATACCTTCTGTACTCCTTTGTGCGCTGTAGAGATACCTTCTGTACTCCTTTGTGCGCTGTAGAGATACCTTCTGTACTCCTTTGTGCGCTGTAGAGATACCTTCTGTACTCTTTTGTGCGCTGTAGAGATACCTTCTGTACTCCTTTTTACGCTGTAGAGATACCTCGTGTACTCCTTTGTACGTTCTAGAGATATTTCCTGTACTCCTTTGTGCGCTGTAGAGATACCTTCTGTACTCCTTTGTGCGCTGTAGAGATACCTTCTGTACTCCTTTGTGCGCTGTAGAGATACCTTCTGTAAGTCTTTGTGCGCTGTAGAGATACCTTCTGTACTCCTTTGTGCGCTGTAGAGATACCTTCTGTACTCCTTTGTGCGCTGTAGAGATACCTTCTGTACTCCTTTATACGCTGTAGAGATACCTCGTGTACTCCTTTGTACGTTCTAGAGATATTTCCTGTACTCCTTTGTGCGCTGTAGAGATACCTTCTGTACTCCTTTTTGCGCTGTAGAGATACCTTCTGTACTCCTTTGTGAGCTGTAGAGATACCTTCTGTTCTCCTTTGTGCGCTGTAGAGATACCTTCTGTACTCCTTTGTACGCTGTAGAGATACCTCGTGTACTCCTTTGTACGTTCTAGAGATATTTCCTGTACTCCTTTGTGCGCTGTAGAGATACCTTCTGTACTCCTTTGTACGCTGTAGAGATACCTCGTGTACTCCTTTGTACGTTCTAGAGATATTTCTTGTACTCCTTTGTGCGCTGTAGAGATACCTTCTGTACTCCTTTGTGCGCTGTAGAGATACCTTCTGTACTCATTTGTGCGCTGTAGAGATACCTTCTGTACTCCTTTGTGCGCTGTAGAGATACCTTCTGTACTCCTTTGTACGTTCTAGAGATATTTCCTGTACTCCTTTGTGCGCTGTAGAGATACCTTCTGTACTCCTTTGTTCGCTGTAGAGATACCTTCTGTACTCCTTTGTACGCTGTAGAGATACCTCGTGTACTCCTTTGTACGTTCTAGAGATATTTCCTGTACTCCTTTGTGCGCTGTAGAGATACCTTCTGTACTCCTTTGTGCGCTGTAGAGATACCTTCTGTACTCCTTTGTGCGCTGTAGAGATACCTTCTGTACTCCTTTGTGCGCTGTAGAGATACCTTCTGTACTCCTTTGTGCGCTGTAGAGATACCTTCTGTACTCCTTTGTGCGCTGTAGAGATACCTTCTGTACTCCTTTGTGCGCTGTAGAGATACCTTCTGTACTCCTTTGTGCGCTGTAGAGATACCTTCTGTACTCCTTTGTGCGCTGTAGAGATACCTTCTGTACTCCTTTGTGCGCTGTAGAGATACCTTCTGTACTCCTTTGTGCGCTGTAGAGATACCTTCTGTACTCCTTTGTGCGCTGTAGAGATACCTTCTGTACTCCTTTGTGCGCTGTCGAGATGCCTTCTGTACTCCTTTGTACGTTCTAGAGATATTTCCTGTACTCCTTTGTGCGCTGTAGAGATACCTTCTGTACTCCTTTGTGCGCTGTAGAGATACCTTCTGTACTCCTTTGTGCGCTGTAGAGATACCTTCTGTACTCCTTTGTGCGCTGTAGAGATACCTTCTGTACTCCTTTGTGCGCTGTAGAGATACCTTCTGTACTCCTTTGTGCGCTGTAGAGATACCTTCTGTACTCTTTTTTGCGCTGTAGAGATACCTTCTGTACTCCTTTGTGCGCTGTAGAGATACCTTCTGTACTCCTTTGTGCGCTGTAGAGATACCTTCTGTACTTCTTTGTGTGCTGTAGAGATACCTTCTGTACTCCTTTGTACGCTGTAGAGATACCTCGTGTACTCCTTTGTACGTTCCAGAGATATTTCCTGTACTCCTTAGTGCGCTGTAGAGATACCTTCTGTACTCCTTTGTGCGCTGTAGAGATACCTTCTGTACTCCTTTGTGCGCTGTAGAGATACCTCCTGTACTCCTTTGTGCGCTGTAGAGATACCTTCTGTACTCCTTTGTACGCTGTAGAGATACCTCGTGTACTAGTTTGTACGTTCTAGAGATATTTCCTGTACTCCTTTGTGCGCTGTAGAGATACCTTCTGTACTCCTTAGTACGCTGTAGAGATACCTCGTGTACTCCTTTGTACGTTCTAGAGATATTTCCTTACTCCTTTGTGCGCTGTAGAGATACCTTCTGTACTCCTTTGTGGGCTGTAGAGATACCTTCTGTACTCCTTTGTGCGCTGTAGAGATACCTTCTGTACTCCTTTGTACGTTCTAGAGATATTTCCTGTACTCCTTTGTGCGCTGTAGAGATACCTTCTGTACTCCTTTGTGCGCTGTTGAGATACCTCGTGTACTCCTTTGTACGTTCTAGAGATATTTCCTGTACTCCTTTGTGCGCTGTAGAGATACCTTCTGTACTCCTTTGTACGCTGTAGAGATACCTCGTGTACTCCTTTGTACGTTCTAGAGATATTTCCTGTACTCCTTTGTGCGCTGTAGAGATACCTTCTGTACTCCTTTGTGCGCTGTAGAGATACCTTCTGTACTCCTTTGTGCGCTGTAGAGATACCTTCTGTACTCCTTTGTGCGCTGTAGAGATACCTTCTGTACTCCTTTGTGCGCTGTAGAGATACATTCTGTACTCCTTTGTGCGCTGTAGAGATACCTTCTGTACTCCTTTGTGCGCTGTAGAGATACCTTCTGTACATCTTTGTGTGCTGTAGAGATACCTTCTGTACTCCTTTGTACGCTGTAGAGATACCTCGTGTACTCCTTTGTACGTTCTAGAGATATTTCCTGTACTCCTTTGTGCGCTGTAGAGATACCTTCTGTACTCCTTTGTGCGCTGTAGAGATACCTTCTGTACTCCTTTGTGCGCTGTAGAGATACCTTCTGTACTCCTTTGTGCGCTGTAGAGATACCTTCTGTACTCCTTTGTACGCTGTAGAGATACCTCGTGTACTCCTTTGTACGTTCTAGAGATATTTCCTGTACTCCTTTGTGCGCTGTAGAGATACCTTTCGTACTCCTTTGTACGCTGTAGAGATACCTCGTGTACTCCTTTGTACGTTCTAGAGATATTTCCTGTACTCCTTTGTGCGCTGTAGAGATACCTTCTGTACTTCTTTGTGGGCTGTAGAGATACCTTCTGTACACCTTTGTGCGCTGTAGAGATACCTTCTGTACTCCTTTGTGCGCTGTAGAGATACCTTCTGTACTCCTTTGTACGTTCTAGAGATATTTCCTGTACTCCTTTGTGCGCTGTAGAGATACCTTCTGTAATCCTTTGTGCGCTGTAGAGATACCTCGTGTACTCCTTTGTACGTTCTAGAGATATTTCCTGTACTCCTTTGTGCGCTGTAGAGATATTTTCTGTACTCCTTTGTACGCTGTAGAGATACCTCGTGTACTCCTTTGTACGTTCTAGAGATATTTCCTGTACTCCTTTGTGCGCTGTAGAGATACCTTCTGTACTCCTTTGTGCGCTGTAGAGATACCTTCTGTACTCCTTTGTGCGCTGTAGAGATACCTTCTGTACTCCTTTGTGCGCTGTAGAGATACCTTCTGTACTCCTTTGTGCGCTGTAGAGATACCTTCCGTACTCCTTTGTGCGCTGTAGAGATACCTTCTGTACTCCTTTGTGCGCTGTAGAGATACCTTCTGTACTCCTTTGTGCGCTGTAGAGATACCTTCTGTACTCCTTTGTGCGCTGTAGAGATACCTTCTGTACTCCTTTGTGCGCTGTAGAGATACCTTCTGTACTCCTTTGTGCGCTGTAGAGATAGCTTCTGTACTCCTTTGTGCGCTGTAGAGATACCTTCTGTACTCCTTTGTGCGCTGTAGAGATACCTTCTGTACTCCTTTGTACGCTGTAGAGATACCTCGTGTACTCCTTTGTACGTTCTAGAGATATTTTCTGTACTCCTTTGTGCGCTGTAGAGATACCTTCTGTACTCCTTTGTGCGCAGTAGAGATACCTTCTGTACTCCTTTGTGCGCTGTAGAGATACCTTCTGTACTCCTTTGTGCGCTGTAGAGATACCTTCTGTCCTCCTTTGTGCGCTGTAGAGATACCTTCTGTACTCCTTTGTACGCTGTAGAGATACCTCGTGTACTCCTTTGTACGTTCTAGAGATATTTCCTGTACTCCTTTGTGCGCTGTAGAGATACCTTCTGTACTCCTTTGTGCGCTGTAGAGATACCCTCTGTACTCCTTTGTGCGCTGTAGAGATACCTTCTGTACTCCTTTGTGCGCTGTAGAGATACCTTCTGTACTCCTTTGTGCGCTGTAGAGATACCTTCTGTACTCCTTTGTGCGCTGTAGAGATCCCTTCTGTACTCCTTTGTGCGCTGTAGAGATACCTTCTGTACTCCTTTGTGCGCTGTAGAGATACCTTCTGTACTCCTTTGTGCGCTGTAGAGATACCTTCTGTACTCCTTTGTGCGCTGTAGAGATACCTTCTGTACTCCTTTGTACGCTGTAGAGGTACCTCGTGTACTCCTTTGTAAGTTCTAGAGATATTTCCTGTACTCCTTTGTGCGCTGTAGAGATACCTTCTGTACTCCTTTGTGCGCTGTAGAGATACCTTCTGTACTCCTTTGTGCGCTGTAGAGATACCTTCTGTACTCCTTTGTGCGCTGTAGAGATACCTTCTGTACTCCTTTGTACGCTGCAGAGATACCTCGTGTACTCCTTTGTACGTTCTAGAGATATTTCCTGTACTCCTTTGTGCGCTGTAGAGACACCTTCTGTACTCCTTTGTACGCTGTAGAGATACCTCGTGTACTCCTTTGTACGTTCTAGAGATATTTCCTGTACTCCTTTGTGCGCTGTAGAGATACCTTCTGTACTCCTTTGTGCGCTGTAGAGATACCTTCTGTACTCCTTTGTGCGCTGTAGAGATACCTTCTGTACTCCTTTGTGCGCTGTAGAGATACCTTCTGTACTCCTTTGTACGTTCTAGAGGTATTTCCTGTACTCCTTTGTGCGCTGTAGAGATACCATCTGTACTCCTTTGTGCGCTGTAGAGATACCTTCTGTACTCCTTTGTACGCTGTAGAGATACCTCGTGTACTCCTTTGTACGTTCTAGAGATATTTCCTGTACTCCTTTGTGCGCTTTAGAGATACCTTCTGTACTCCTTTGTGCGCTGTAGAGATACCTTCTGTACTCCTTTGTGCGCTGTAGAGATACCTTCTGTACTCCTTTGTGCGCTGTAGAGATACCTTCTGTACTCCTTTGTGCGCTGTAGAGATACCTTCTGTACTCCTTTGTGCGTTGTAGAGATACCTTCTGTACTCCTTTGTGCGCTGTAGAGATACCTTCTGTACTCCTTTGTGTGCTGTAGAGATACCTTTTGTACTCCTTTGTGCGCTGTAGAGATACCTTCTGTACTCCTTTGTGCGCTGTAGAGATACCTTCTGTACTCCTTTGTGCGCTGTAGAGATACCTTCTGTACTCCTTTGTGCGCTGTAGAGATACCTTCTGTACTCCTTTGTGCGCTGTAGAGATACCTTCTGTACTCCTTTGTGCGCTGTAGAGATACCTTCTGTACTCCTTTGTACGTTCTAGAGGTATTTCCTGTACTCCTTTGTGCGCTGAAGAGATACCTTCTGTACTCCTTTGTGCGCTGTAGAGATACCTTCTGTACTCCTTTGTGCGCTGTAGAGATACCTTCTGTACTCCTTTGTGCGCTGTAGATATACCTTCTGTACTCCTTTGTGCGCTGTAGAGATACCTTCTGTACTCCTTTGTGCGCTGTAGAGATACCTTCTGTACTCCTTTGTGCGCTGTAGAGATACCTTCTGTACTCCTTTGTGCGCTGTAGAGATACCTTCTGTACTCCTTTGTGCGCTGTAGAGATACCTTCTGTACTCTTTTGTACGCTGTAGAGATACCTCGTGTACTCCTTTGTACGTTCTAGAGATATTTCCTGTACTCCTTTGTGCGCTGTAGAGATACCTTCTGTACTCCTTTGTGCGCTGTAGAGATACCTTCTGTACTCCTTTGTGCGCTGTAGAGATACCTTCTGTACTCCTTTGTGCGCTGTAGAGATACCTTCTGTACTCCTTTGTACGCTGTAGAGATACCTCGTGTACTCCTTTGTACGTTCTAGAGATATTTCCTGTACTCCTTTGTGCGCTGTAGAGATACCTTCTGTACTCCTTTGTACGCTGTAGAGATACCTCGTGTACTCCTTTGTACGTTCTAGAGATATTTCCTGTACTCCTTTGTGCGCTGTAGAGATACCTTCTGTACTCCTTTGTGCGCTGTAGAGATACCTTCTGTACTCCTTTGTGCGCTGTAGAGATACCTTCTGTACTCCTTTGTGCGCTGTAGAGATACCTTCTGTACTCCTTTGTACGTTCTAGAGATATTTCCTGTACTCCTTTGTACGCTGTAGAGATACCTTCTGTACTCCTTTGTGCGCTGTAGAGATACCTTCTGTACTCCTTTGTACGCTGTAGAGATACCTCGTGTACTCCTTTGTACGTTCTAGAGATATTTCCTGTACTCCTTTGTGCGCTGTAGAGATACCTTCTGTACTCCTTTGTGCGCTGTAGAGATACCTTCTGTACTCCATTGTGCGCTGTAGAGATACCTTCTGTACTCCTTTGTGCGCTGTAGAGATACCTTCTGTACTCCTTTGTTCGCTGTAGAGATACCTTCTGTACTTCTTTGTACGCTGTAGAGATACCTCGTGTACTTCTTTGTACGTTCTAGAGATATTTCCTGTACTCCTTTGTGCGCTGTAGAGATACCTTCTGTACTCCTTTGTACGCTGTAGAGATACCTCGTGTACTCCTTTGTACGTTCTAGAGATATTTCCTGTACTCCTTTGTGCGCTGTAGAGATACCTTCTGTACTTCTTTGTGCGTTGTAGAGATACCTTCTGTACTCCTTTGTGCGCTGTAGAGATACCTTCTGTACTCCTTTGTGCGCTGTAGAGATACCTTCTGTACTCCTTTGTACGTTCTAGAGATATTTCCTGTACTCCTTTGTGCGCTGTAGAGATACCTTCTGTGCTCCTTTGTGCGCTGTAGAGATACCTTCTGTACTCCTTTGTGCGCTGTAGAGATACCTTCTGTACTCCATTGAACGCTGTAGAGATACCTCGTGTACTCCTTTGTGCGCTGTAGAGATACCATCTGTACTCCTTTGTGCGCTGTAGAGATACCTTCTGTACTCCTTTGTGCGCTGTAGAGATACCTTCTGTACTCCTTTGTACGTTGTAGAGATATTTCCTGTACTCCTTTGTGCGATGTAGAGATACCTTCTGTACTCCTTTGTGCGCTGTAGAGATACCTTCTGTACTCCTTTGTGCGCTGTAGAGATACCTTCTGTACTCCTTTGTGCGCTGTAGAGATACCTTCTGTACTCCTTTGTACGCTGTAGAGATACCTCGTGTACTCCTTTGTACGTTCTAGAGATATTTCCTGTACTCCTTTGTGCGCTGTAGAGATACCTTCTGTACTCCTTTGTGCGCTGTAGAGATACCTTCTGTACTCCTTTGTGCGCTGTAGAGATACCTTCTGTACTCCTTTGTGCGCTGTAGAGATACCTTCTGTACTCCTTTGTACGCTGTAGAGATACCTCGTGTACTCCTTTGTGCGTTCAAGAGATATTTCCTGTACTCCTTTGTGCGCTGTAGAGATACCTTCTGTACTCCTTTGTACGCTGTAGAGATACCTCGTGTACTCCTTTGTACGTTCTAGAGATATTTCCTGTACTCCTTTGTGCGCTGTAGAGATACCTTCTGTACTCCTTTGTGCGCTGTAGAGATACCTTCTGTACTCCTTTGTGCGCTGTAGAGATACCTTCTGTACTCCTTTGTGCGCTGTAGAGATACCTTCTGTACTCCTTTGTACGTTCTAGAGATATTTCCTGTACTCCTTTGTGCGCTGTAGAGATACCTTCTGTACTCCTTTGTGCGCTGTAGAGATACCTTCTGTACTCCTTTGTACGCTGTAGAGATACCTCGTGTACTCCTTTGTACGTTCTAGAGATATTTCCTGTACTCCTTTGTGCGCTGTAGAGATACCTTCTGTACTCCTTTGTGCGCTGTAGAGATACCTTCTGTACTCCTTTGTACGCTGTAGAGATACCTCGTGTACTCCTTTGTACGTTCAAGAGATATTTCCTGTACTCCTTTGTGCGCTGTAGAGATACCTTCTGTACTCCTTTGTACGCTGTAGAGATACCTCGTGTACTCCTTTGTACGTTCTAGAGATATTTCCTGTACTCCTTTGTGCGCTGTAGAGATACCTTCTGTACTCCTTTGTGCGCTGTAGAGATACCTTCTGTACTCCTTTGTGCGCTGTAGAGATACCTTCTGTACTCCTTTGTGCGCTGTAGAGATACCTTCTGTACTCCTTTGTACGTTCTAGAGATATTTCCTGTACTCCTTTGTGCGCTGTAGAGATACCTTCTGTACTCCTTTGTGCGCTGTAGAGATACCTTCTGTACTCCTTTGTACGCTGTAGAGATACCTCGTGTACTCCTTTGTACGTTCTAGAGATATTTCCTGTACTCCTTTGTGCGCTGTAGAGATACCTTCTGTACTCCTTTGTGCGCTGTAGAGATACCTTCTGTACTCCTTTGTACGCTGTAGAGATACCTCGTGTACTCCTTTGTACGTTCTAGAGATATTTCCTGTACTCCTTTGTGCGCTGTAGAGATACCTTCTGTACTCCTTTGTGCGCTGTAGAGATACCTTCTGTACTCCTTTGTGCGCTGTAGAGATACCTTCTGTACTCCATTGAACGCTGTAGAGATACCTCGTGTACTCCTTTGTGCGCTGTAGAGATACCTTCTGTACTCCTTTGTGCGCTGTAGAGATACCTTCTGTACTCCTTTGTGCGCTGTAGAGATACCTTCTGTACTCCTTTGTACGTTGTAGAGATATTTCCTGTACTCCTTTGTGCGATGTAGAGATACCTTCTGTACTCCTTTGTGCGCTGTAGAGATACCTTCTGTACTCCTTTGTGCGCTGTAGAGATACCTTCTGTACTCCTTTGTGCGCTGTAGAGATACCTTCTGTACTCCTTTGTACGCTGTAGAGATACCTCGTGTACTCCTTTGTACGTTCTAGAGATATTTCCTGTACTCCTTTGTGCGCTGTAGAGATACCTTCTGTACTCCTTTGTGCGCTGTAGAGATACCTTCTGTACTCCTTTGTGCGCTGTAGAGATACCTTCTGTACTCCTTTGTGCGCTGTAGAGATACCTTCTGTACTCCTTTGTACGCTGTAGAGATACCTCGTGTACTCCTTTGTGCGTTCAAGAGATATTTCCTGTACTCCTTTGTGCGCTGTAGAGATACCTTCTGTACTCCTTTGTACGCTGTAGAGATACCTCGTGTACTCCTTTGTACGTTCTAGAGATATTTCCTGTACTCCTTTGTGCGCTGTAGAGATACCTTCTGTACTCCTTTGTGCGCTGTAGAGATACCTTCTGTACTCCTTTGTGCGCTGTAGAGATACCGTCTGTACTCCTTTGTGCGCTGTAGAGATACCTTCTGTACTCCTTTGTACGTTCTAGAGATATTTCCTGTACTCCTTTGTGCGCTGTAGAGATACCTTCTGTACTCCTTTGTGCGCTGTAGAGATACCTTCTGTACTCCTTTGTACGCTGTAGAGATACCTCGTGTACTCCTTTGTACGTTCTAGAGATATTTCCTGTACTCCTTTGTGCGCTGTAGAGATACCTTCTGTACTCCTTTGTGCGCTGTAGAGATACCTTCTGTACTCCTTTGTACGCTGTAGAGATACCTCGTGTACTCCTTTGTACGTTCAAGAGATATTTCCTGTACTCCTTTGTGCGCTGTAGAGATACCTTCTGTACTCCTTTGTACGCTGTAGAGATACCTCGTGTACTCCTTTGTACGTTCTAGAGATATTTCCTGTACTCCTTTGTGCGCTGTAGAGATACCTTCTGTACTCCTTTGTGCGCTGTAGAGATACCTTCTGTACTCCTTTGTGCGCTGTAGAGATACCTTCTGTACTCCTTTGTGCGCTGTAGAGATACCTTCTGTACTCCTTTGTACGTTCTAGAGATATTTCCTGTACTCCTTTGTGCGCTGTAGAGATACCTTCTGTACTCCTTTGTGCGCTGTAGAGATACCTTCTGTACTCCTTTGTACGCTGTAGAGATACCTCGTGTACTCCTTTGTACGTTCTAGAGATATTTCCTGTACTCCTTTGTGCGCTGTAGAGATACCTTCTGTACTCCTTTGTGCGCTGTAGAGATACCTTCTGTACTCCTTTGTACGCTGTAGAGATACCTCGTGTACTCCTTTGTACGTTCTAGAGATATTTCCTGTACTCCTTTGTGCGCTGTAGAGATACCTTCTGTACTCCTTTGTGCGCTGTAGAGATACCTTCTGTACTCCTTTGTGCGCTGTAGAGATACCTTCTGTACTCCTTTGTACGCTGTAGAGATACCTCGTGTACTCCTTTGTACGTTCTAGAGATATTTTCTGTACTCCTTTGTGCGCTGAAGAGATACCTTCTGTACTCCTTTGTGCGCAGTAGAGATACCTTCTGTACTCCTTTGTGCGCTGTAGAGATACCTTCTGTACTCCTTTGTGCGCTGTAGAGATACCTTCTGTACTCCTTTGTGCGCTGTAGAGATACCTTCTGTACTCCTTTGTACGCTGTAGAGATACCTCGTGTTCTCCTTTGTACGTTCTAGAGATATTTCCTGTACTCCTTTGTGCGCTGTAGAGATACCTTCTGTACTCCTTTGTGCGCTGTAGAGATACCTTCTGTACGCCTTTGTGCGCTGTAGAGATACCTTCTGTACTCCTTTGTGCGCTGTAGAGATTCCTTCTGTACTCCTTTGTGCGCTGTAGAGATACCTTCTGTACTCCTTCGTGCGCTGTAGAGATACCTTCTGTACTCCTTTGTACGCTGTAGAGATACCTCGTGTACTCCTTTGTACGTTCTAGAGATATTTCCTGTACTCCTTTGTGCGCTGTAGAGATACCTTCTGTACTCCTTTGTGCGCTGTAGAGATACCTTCTGTACTCCTTTGTGCGCTGTAGAGATACCTTCTGTACTCCTTTGTGCGCTGTAGAGATACCTTCTGTACTCTTTTGTGCGCTGTAGAGATACCTTCTGTACTCCTTTTTACGCTGTAGAGATACCTCGTGTACTCCTTTGTACGTTCTAGAGATATTTCCTGTACTCCTTTGTGCGCTGTAGAGATACCTTCTGTACTCCTTTGTGCGCTGTAGAGATACCTTCTGTACTCCTTTGTGCGCTGTAGAGATACCTTCTGTAAGTCTTTGTGCGCTGTAGAGATACCTTCTGTACTCCTTTGTGCGCTGTAGAGATACCTTCTGTACTCCTTTGTGCGCTGTAGAGATACCTTCTGTACTCCTTTATACGCTGTAGAGATACCTCGTGTACTCCTTTGTACGTTCTAGAGATATTTCCTGTACTCCTTTGTGCGCTGTAGAGATACCTTCTGTACTCCTTTTTGCGCTGTAGAGATACCTTCTGTACTCCTTTGTGAGCTGTAGAGATACCTTCTGTTCTCCTTTGTGCGCTGTAGAGATACCTTCTGTACTCCTTTGTACGCTGTAGAGATACCTCGTGTACTCCTTTGTACGTTCTAGAGATATTTCCTGTACTCCTTTGTGCGCTGTAGAGATACCTTCTGTACTCCTTTGTACGCTGTAGAGATACCTCGTGTACTCCTTTGTACGTTCTAGAGATATTTCTTGTACTCCTTTGTGCGCTGTAGAGATACCTTCTGTACTCCTTTGTGCGCTGTAGAGATACCTTCTGTACTCATTTGTGCGCTGTAGAGATACCTTCTGTACTCCTTTGTGCGCTGTAGAGATACCTTCTGTACTCCTTTGTACGTTCTAGAGATATTTCCTGTACTCCTTTGTGCGCTGTAGAGATACCTTCTGTACTCCTTTGTTCGCTGTAGAGATACCTTCTGTACTCCTTTGTACGCTGTAGAGATACCTCGTGTACTCCTTTGTACGTTCTAGAGATATTTCCTGTACTCCTTTGTGCGCTGTAGAGATACCTTCTGTACTCCTTTGTGCGCTGTAGAGATACCTTCTGTACTCCTTTGTGCGCTGTAGAGATACCTTCTGTACTCCTTTGTGCGCTGTAGAGATACCTTCTGTACTCCTTTGTGCGCTGTAGAGATACCTTCTGTACTCCTTTGTGCGCTGTAGAGATACCTTCTGTACTCCTTTGTGCGCTGTAGAGATACCTTCTGTACTCCTTTGTGCGCTGTAGAGATACCTTCTGTACTCCTTTGTGCGCTGTAGAGATACCTTCTGTACTCCTTTGTGCGCTGTAGAGATACCTTCTGTACTCCTTTGTGCGCTGTAGAGATACCTTCTGTACTCCTTTGTGCGCTGTAGAGATACCTTCTGTACTCCTTTGTGCGCTGTCGAGATGCCTTCTGTACTCCTTTGTACGTTCTAGAGATATTTCCTGTACTCCTTTGTGCGCTGTAGAGATACCTTCTGTACTCCTTTGTGCGCTGTAGAGATACCTTCTGTACTCCTTTGTGCGCTGTAGAGATACCTTCTGTACTCCTTTGTGCGCTGTAGAGATACCTTCTGTACTCCTTTGTGCGCTGTAGAGATACCTTCTGTACTCCTTTGTGCGCTGTAGAGATACCTTCTGTACTCCTTTTTGCGCTGTAGAGATACCTTCTGTACTCCTTTGTGCGCTGTAGAGATACCTTCTGTACTCCTTTGTGCGCTGTAGAGATACCTTCTGTACTTCTTTGTGTGCTGTAGAGATACCTTCTGTACTCCTTTGTACGCTGTAGAGATACCTCGTGTACTCCTTTGTACGTTCCAGAGATATTTCCTGTACTCCTTAGTGCGCTGTAGAGATACCTTCTGTACTCCTTTGTGCGCTGTAGAGATACCTTCTGTACTCCTTTGTGCGCTGTAGAGATACCTCCTGTACTCCTTTGTGCGCTGTAGAGATACCTTCTGTACTCCTTTGTACGCTGTAGAGATACCTCGTGTACTAGTTTGTACGTTCTAGAGATATTTCCTGTACTCCTTTGTGCGCTGTAGAGATACCTTCTGTACTCCTTAGTACGCTGTAGAGATACCTCGTGTACTCCTTTGTACGTTCTAGAGATATTTCCTTACTCCTTTGTGCGCTGTAGAGATACCTTCTGTACTCCTTTGTGGGCTGTAGAGATACCTTCTGTACTCCTTTGTGCGCTGTAGAGATACCTTCTGTACTCCTTTGTACGTTCTAGAGATATTTCCTGTACTCCTTTGTGCGCTGTAGAGATACCTTCTGTACTCCTTTGTGCGCTGTTGAGATACCTCGTGTACTCCTTTGTACGTTCTAGAGATATTTCCTGTACTCCTTTGTGCGCTGTAGAGATACCTTCTGTACTCCTTTGTACGCTGTAGAGATACCTCGTGTACTCCTTTGTACGTTCTAGAGATATTTCCTGTACTCCTTTGTGCGCTGTAGAGATACCTTCTGTACTCCTTTGTGCGCTGTAGAGATACCTTCTGTACTCCTTTGTGCGCTGTAGAGATACCTTCTGTACTCCTTTGTGCGCTGTAGAGATACCTTCTGTACTCCTTTGTGCGCTGTAGAGATACATTCTGTACTCCTTTGTGCGCTGTAGAGATACCTTCTGTACTCCTTTGTGCGCTGTAGAGATACCTTCTGTACATCTTTGTGTGCTGTAGAGATACCTTCTGTACTCCTTTGTACGCTGTAGAGATACCTCGTGTACTCCTTTGTACGTTCTAGAGATATTTCCTGTACTCCTTTGTGCGCTGTAGAGATACCTTCTGTACTCCTTTGTGCGCTGTAGAGATACCTTCTGTACTCCTTTGTGCGCTGTAGAGATACCTTCTGTACTCCTTTGTGCGCTGTAGAGATACCTTCTGTACTCCTTTGTACGCTGTAGAGATACCTCGTGTACTCCTTTGTACGTTCTAGAGATATTTCCTGTACTCCTTTGTGCGCTGTAGAGATACCTTTTGTACTCCTTTGTACGCTGTAGAGATACCTCGTGTACTCCTTTGTACGTTCTAGAGATATTTCCTGTACTCCTTTGTGCGCTGTAGAGATACCTTCTGTACTTCTTTGTGGGCTGTAGAGATACCTTCTGTACACCTTTGTGCGCTGTAGAGATACCTTCTGTACTCCTTTGTGCGCTGTAGAGATACCTTCTGTACTCCTTTGTACGTTCTAGAGATATTTCCTGTACTCCTTTGTGCGCTGTAGAGATACCTTCTGTAATCCTTTGTGCGCTGTAGAGATACCTCGTGTACTCCTTTGTACGTTCTAGAGATATTTCCTGTACTCCTTTGTGCGCTGTAGAGATACCTTCTGTACTCCTTTGTACGCTGTAGAGATACCTCGTGTACTCCTTTGTACGTTCTAGAGATATTTCCTGTACTCCTTTGTGCGCTGTAGAGATACCTTCTGTACTCCTTTGTGCGCTGTAGAGATACCTTCTGTACTCCTTTGTGCGCTGTAGAGATACCTTCTGTACTCCTTTGTGCGCTGTAGAGATACCTTCTGTACTCCTTTGTGCGCTGTAGAGATACCTTCTGTACTCCTTTGTGCGCTGTAGAGATACCTTCTGTACTCCTTTGTGCGCTGTAGAGATACCTTCTGTACTCCTTTGTGCGCTGTAGAGATACCTTCTGTACTCCTTTGTGCGCTGTAGAGATACCTTCTGTACTCCTTTGTGCGCTGTAGAGATACCTTCTGTACTCCTTTGTGCGCTGTAGAGATAGCTTCTGTACTCCTTTGTGCGCTGTAGAGATACCTTCTGTACTCCTTTGTGCGCTGTAGAGATACCTTCTGTACTCCTTTGTACGCTGTAGAGATACCTCGTGTACTCCTTTGTACGTTCTAGAGATATTTTCTGTACTCCTTTGTGCGCTGTAGAGATACCTTCTGTACTCCTTTGTGCGCAGTAGAGATACCTTCTGTACTCCTTTGTGCGCTGTAGAGATACCTTCTGTACTCCTTTGTGCGCTGTAGAGATACCTTCTGTCCTCCTTTGTGCGCTGTAGAGATACCTTCTGTACTCCTTTGTACGCTGTAGAGATACCTCGTGTACTCCTTTGTACGTTCTAGAGATATTTCCTGTACTCCTTTGTGCGCTGTAGAGATACCTTCTGTACTCCTTTGTGCGCTGTAGAGATACCCTCTGTACTCCTTTGTGCGCTGTAGAGATACCTTCTGTACTCCTTTGTGCGCTGTAGAGATACCTTCTGTACTCCTTTGTGCGCTGTAGAGATACCTTCTGTACTCCTTTGTGCGCTGTAGAGATCCCTTCTGTACTCGTTTGTGCGCTGTAGAGATACCTTCTGTACTCCTTTGTGCGCTGTAGAGATACCTTCTGTACTCCTTTGTGCGCTGTAGAGATACCTTCTGTACTCCTTTGTGCGCTGTAGAGATACCTTCTGTACTCCTTTGTACGCTGTAGAGGTACCTCGTGTACTCCTTTGTAAGTTCTAGAGATATTTCCTGTACTCCTTTGTGCGCTGTAGAGATACCTTCTGTACTCCTTTGTGCGCTGTAGAGATACCTTCTGTACTCCTTTGTGCGCTGTAGAGATACCTTCTGTACTCCTTTGTGCGCTGTAGAGATACCTTCTGTACTCCTTTGTACGCTGCAGAGATACCTCGTGTACTCCTTTGTACGTTCTAGAGATATTTCCTGTACTCCTTTGTGCGCTGTAGAGACACCTTCTGTACTCCTTTGTACGCTGTAGAGATACCTCGTGTACTCCTTTGTACGTTCTAGAGATATTTCCTGTACTCCTTTGTGCGCTGTAGAGATACCTTCTGTACTCCTTTGTGCGCTGTAGAGATACCTTCTGTACTCCTTTGTGCGCTGTAGAGATACCTTCTGTACTCCTTTGTGCGCTGTAGAGATACCTTCTGTACTCCTTTGTACGTTCTAGAGGTATTTCCTGTACTCCTTTGTGCGCTGTAGAGATACCATCTGTACTCCTTTGTGCGCTGTAGAGATACCTTCTGTACTCCTTTGTACGCTGTAGAGATACCTCGTGTACTCCTTTGTACGTTCTAGAGATATTTCCTGTACTCCTTTGTGCGCTTTAGAGATACCTTCTGTACTCCTTTGTGCGCTGTAGAGATACCTTCTGTACTCCTTTGTGCGCTGTAGAGATACCTTCTGTACTCCTTTGTGCGCTGTAGAGATACCTTCTGTACTCCTTTGTGCGCTGTAGAGATACCTTCTGTACTCCTTTGTGCGTTGTAGAGATACCTTCTGTACTCCTTTGTGCGCTGTAGAGATACCTTCTGTACTCCTTTGTGTGCTGTAGAGATACCTTTTGTACTCCTTTGTGCGCTGTAGAGATACCTTCTGTACTCCTTTGTGCGCTGTAGAGATACCTTCTGTACTCCTTTGTGCGCTGTAGAGATACCTTCTGTACTCCTTTGTGCGCTGTAGAGATACCTTCTGTACTCCTTTGTGCGCTGTAGAGATACCTTCTGTACTCCTTTGTGCGCTGTAGAGATACCTTCTGTACTCCTTTGTACGTTCTAGAGGTATTTCCTGTACTCCTTTGTGCGCTGAAGAGATACCTTCTGTACTCCTTTGTGCGCTGTAGAGATACCTTCTGTACTCCTTTGTGCGCTGTAGAGATACCTTCTGTACTCCTTTGTGCGCTGTAGATATACCTTCTGTACTCCTTTGTGCGCTGTAGAGATACCTTCTGTACTCCTTTGTGCGCTGTAGAGATACCTTCTGTACTCCTTTGTGCGCTGTAGAGATACCTTCTGTACTCCTTTGTGCGCTGTAGAGATACCTTCTGTACTCCTTTGTGCGCTGTAGAGATACCTTCTGTACTCTTTTGTACGCTGTAGAGATACCTCGTGTACTCCTTTGTACGTTCTAGAGATATTTCCTGTACTCCTTTGTGCGCTGTAGAGATACCTTCTGTACTCCTTTGTGCGCTGTAGAGATACCTTCTGTACTCCTTTGTGCGCTGTAGAGATACCTTCTGTACTCCTTTGTGCGCTGTAGAGATACCTTCTGTACTCCTTTGTACGCTGTAGAGATACCTCGTGTACTCCTTTGTACGTTCTAGAGATATTTCCTGTACTCCTTTGTGCGCTGTAGAGATACCTTCTGTACTCCTTTGTACGCTGTAGAGATACCTCGTGTACTCCTTTGTACGTTCTAGAGATATTTCCTGTACTCCTTTGTGCGCTGTAGAGATACCTTCTGTACTCCTTTGTGCGCTGTAGAGATACCTTCTGTACTCCTTTGTGCGCTGTAGAGATACCTTCTGTACTCCTTTGTGCGCTGTAGAGATACCTTCTGTACTCCTTTGTACGTTCTAGAGATATTTCCTGTACTCCTTTGTACGCTGTAGAGATACCTTCTGTACTCCTTTGTGCGCTGTAGAGATACCTTCTGTACTCCTTTGTACGCTGTAGAGATACCTCGTGTACTCCTTTGTACGTTCTAGAGATATTTCCTGTACTCCTTTGTGCGCTGTAGAGATACCTTCTGTACTCCTTTGTGCGCTGTAGAGATACCTTCTGTACTCCATTGTGCGCTGTAGAGATACCTTCTGTACTCCTTTGTGCGCTGTAGAGATACCTTCTGTACTCCTTTGTTCGCTGTAGAGATACCTTCTGTACTTCTTTGTACGCTGTAGAGATACCTCGTGTACCTCTTTGTACGTTCTAGAGATATTTCCTGTACTCCTTTGTGCGCTGTAGAGATACCTTCTGTACTCCTTTGTACGCTGTAGAGATACCTCGTGTACTCCTTTGTACGTTCTAGAGATATTTCCTGTACTCCTTTGTGCGCTGTAGAGATACCTTCTGTACTTCTTTGTGCGTTGTAGAGATACCTTCTGTACTCCTTTGTGCGCTGTAGAGATACCTTCTGTACTCCTTTGTGCGCTGTAGAGATACCTTCTGTACTCCTTTGTACGTTCTAGAGATATTTCCTGTACTCCTTTGTGCGCTGTAGAGATACCTTCTGTGCTCCTTTGTGCGCTGTAGAGATACCTTCTGTACTCCTTTGTGCGCTGTAGAGATACCTTCTGTACTCCATTGAACGCTGTAGAGATACCTCGTGTACTCCTTTGTGCGCTGTAGAGATACCATCTGTACTCCTTTGTGCGCTGTAGAGATACCTTCTGTACTCCTTTGTGCGCTGTAGAGATACCTTCTGTACTCCTTTGTACGTTGTAGAGATATTTCCTGTACTCCTTTGTGCGATGTAGAGATACCTTCTGTACTCCTTTGTGCGCTGTAGAGATACCTTCTGTACTCCTTTGTGCGCTGTAGAGATACCTTCTGTACTCCTTTGTGCGCTGTAGAGATACCTTCTGTACTCCTTTGTACGCTGTAGAGATACCTCGTGTACTCCTTTGTACGTTCTAGAGATATTTCCTGTACTCCTTTGTGCGCTGTAGAGATACCTTCTGTACTCCTTTGTGCGCTGTAGAGATACCTTCTGTACTCCTTTGTGCGCTGTAGAGATACCTTCTGTACTCCTTTGTGCGCTGTAGAGATACCTTCTGTACTCCTTTGTACGCTGTAGAGATACCTCGTGTACTCCTTTGTGCGTTCAAGAGATATTTCCTGTACTCCTTTGTGCGCTGTAGAGATACCTTCTGTACTCCTTTGTACGCTGTAGAGATACCTCGTGTACTCCTTTGTACGTTCTAGAGATATTTCCTGTACTCCTTTGTGCGCTGTAGAGATACCTTCTGTACTCCTTTGTGCGCTGTAGAGATACCTTCTGTACTCCTTTGTGCGCTGTAGAGATACCTTCTGTACTCCTTTGTGCGCTGTAGAGATACCTTCTGTACTCCTTTGTACGTTCTAGAGATATTTCCTGTACTCCTTTGTGCGCTGTAGAGATACCTTCTGTACTCCTTTGTGCGCTGTAGAGATACCTTCTGTACTCCTTTGTACGCTGTAGAGATACCTCGTGTACTCCTTTGTACGTTCTAGAGATATTTCCTGTACTCCTTTGTGCGCTGTAGAGATACCTTCTGTACTCCTTTGTGCGCTGTAGAGATACCTTCTGTACTCCTTTGTACGCTGTAGAGATACCTCGTGTACTCCTTTGTACGTTCAAGAGATATTTCCTGTACTCCTTTGTGCGCTGTAGAGATACCTTCTGTACTCCTTTGTACGCTGTAGAGATACCTCGTGTACTCCTTTGTACGTTCTAGAGATATTTCCTGTACTCCTTTGTGCGCTGTAGAGATACCTTCTGTACTCCTTTGTGCGCTGTAGAGATACCTTCTGTACTCCTTTGTGCGCTGTAGAGATACCTTCTGTACTCCTTTGTGCGCTGTAGAGATACCTTCTGTACTCCTTTGTACGTTCTAGAGATATTTCCTGTACTCCTTTGTGCGCTGTAGAGATACCTTCTGTACTCCTTTGTGCGCTGTAGAGATACCTTCTGTACTCCTTTGTACGCTGTAGAGATACCTCGTGTACTCCTTTGTACGTTCTAGAGATATTTCCTGTACTCCTTTGTGCGCTGTAGAGATACCTTCTCTACTCCTTTGTGCGCTGTAGAGATACCTTCTGTACTCCTTTGTACGCTGTAGAGATACCTCGTGTACTCCTTTGTACGTTCTAGAGATATTTCCTGTACTCCTTTGTGCGCTGTAGAGATACCTTCTGTACTCCTTTGTGCGCTGTAGAGATACCTTCTGTACTCCTTTGTGCGCTGTAGAGATACCTTCTGTACTCCATTGAACGCTGTAGAGATACCTCGTGTACTCCTTTGTGCGCTGTAGAGATACCTTCTGTACTCCTTTGTGCGCTGTAGAGATACCTTCTGTACTCCTTTGTGCGCTGTAGAGATACCTTCTGTACTCCTTTGTACGTTGTAGAGATATTTCCTGTACTCCTTTGTGCGATGTAGAGATACCTTCTGTACTCCTTTGTGCGCTGTAGAGATACCTTCTGTACTCCTTTGTGCGCTGTAGAGATACCTTCTGTACTCCTTTGTGCGCTGTAGAGATACCTTCTGTACTCCTTTGTACGCTGTAGAGATACCTCGTGTACTCCTTTGTACGTTCTAGAGATATTTCCTGTACTCCTTTGTGCGCTGTAGAGATACCTTCTGTACTCCTTTGTGCGCTGTAGAGATACCTTCTGTACTCCTTTGTGCGCTGTAGAGATACCGTCTGTACTCCTTTGTGCGCTGTAGAGATACCTTCTGTACTCCTTTGTACGCTGTAGAGATACCTCGTGTACTCCTTTGTGCGTTCAAGAGATATTTCCTGTACTCCTTTGTGCGCTGTAGAGATACCTTCTGTACTCCTTTGTACGCTGTAGAGATACCTCGTGTACTCCTTTGTACGTTCTAGAGATATTTCCTGTACTCCTTTGTGCGCTGTAGAGATACCTTCTGTACTCCTTTGTGCGCTGTAGAGATACCTTCTGTACTCCTTTGTGCGCTGTAGAGATACCGTCTGTACTCCTTTGTGCGCTGTAGAGATACCTTCTGTACTCCTTTGTACGTTCTAGAGATATTTCCTGTACTCCTTTGTGCGCTGTAGAGATACCTTCTGTACTCCTTTGTGCGCTGTAGAGATACCTTCTGTACTCCTTTGTACGCTGTAGAGATACCTCGTGTACTCCTTTGTACGTTCTAGAGATATTTCCTGTACTCCTTTGTGCGCTGTAGAGATACCTTCTGTACTCCTTTGTGCGCTGTAGAGATACCTTCTGTACTCCTTTGTACGCTGTAGAGATACCTCGTGTACTCCTTTGTACGTTCAAGAGATATTTCCTGTACTCCTTTGTGCGCTGTAGAGATACCTTCTGTACTCCTTTGTACGCTGTAGAGATACCTCGTGTACTCCTTTGTACGTTCTAGAGATATTTCCTGTACTCCTTTGTGCGCTGTAGAGATACCTTCTGTACTCCTTTGTGCGCTGTAGAGATACCTTCTGTACTCCTTTGTGCGCTGTAGAGATACCTTCTGTACTCCTTTGTGCGCTGTAGAGATACCTTCTGTACTCCTTTGTACGTTCTAGAGATATTTCCTGTACTCCTTTGTGCGCTGTAGAGATACCTTCTGTACTCCTTTGTGCGCTGTAGAGATACCTTCTGTACTCCTTTGTACGCTGTAGAGATACCTCGTGTACTCCTTTGTACGTTCTAGAGATATTTCCTGTACTCCTTTGTGCGCTGTAGAGATACCTTCTGTACTCCTTTGTGCGCTGTAGAGATACCTTCTGTACTCCTTTGTACGCTGTAGAGATACCTCGTGTACTCCTTTGTACGTTCTAGAGATATTTCCTGTACTCCTTTGTGCGCTGTAGAGATACCTTCTGTACTCCTTTGTGCGCTGTAGAGATACCTTCTGTACTCCTTTGTGCGCTGTAGAGATACCTTCTGTACTCCTTTGTACGCTGTAGAGATACCTCGTGTACTCCTTTGTACGTTCTAGAGATATTTTCTGTACTCCTTTGTGCGCTGAAGAGATACCTTCTGTACTCCTTTGTGCGCAGTAGAGATACCTTCTGTACTCCTTTGTGCGCTGTAGAGATACCTTCTGTACTCCTTTGTGCGCTGTAGAGATACCTTCTGTACTCCTTTGTGCGCTGTAGAGATACCTTCTGTACTCCTTTGTACGCTGTAGAGATACCTCGTGTTCTCCTTTGTACGTTCTAGAGATATTTCCTGTACTCCTTTGTGCGCTGTAGAGATACCTTCTGTACTCCTTTGTGCGCTGTAGAGATACCTTCTGTACGCCTTTGTGCGCTGTAGAGATACCTTCTGTACTCCTTTGTGCGCTGTAGAGATACCTTCTGTACTCCTTTGTGCGCTGTAGAGATACTTTCTGTACTCCTTTGTGCGCTGTAGAGATACCTTCTGTACTCCTTTGTGCGCTGTAGAGATACCTTCTGTACTCCTTTGTACGCTGCAGAGATACCTCGTGTACTCCTTTGTACGTTCTAGAGATATTTCCTGTACTCCTTTGTGCGCTGTAGAGATACCTTCTGTACTCCTTTGTGCGCTGTAGAGATACCTTCTGTACTCCTTTGTACGCTGTAGAGATACCTCGTGTACTCCTTTGTACGTTCAAGAGATATTTCCTGTACTCCTTTGTGCGCTGTAGAGATACCTTCTGTACTCCTTTGTACGCTGTAGAGATACCTCGTGTACTCCTTTGTACGTTCTAGAGATATTTCCTGTACTCCTTTGTGCGCTGTAGAGATACCTTCTGTACTCCTTTGTGCGCTGTAGAGATACCTTCTGTACTCCTTTGTGCGCTGTAGAGATACCTTCTGTACTCCTTTGTGCGCTGTAGAGATACCTTCTGTACTCCTTTGTACGTTCTAGAGATATTTCCTGTACTCTTTTGTGCGCTGTAGAGATACCTTCTGTACTCCTTTGTGCGCTGTAGAGATACCTTCTGTACTCCTTTGTACGCTGTAGAGATACCTCGTGTACTCCTTTGTACGTTCTAGAGATATTTCCTGTACTCCTTTGTGCGCTGTAGAGATACCTTCTGTACTCCTTTGTGCGCTGTAGAGATACCTTCTGTACTCCTTTGTACGCTGTAGAGATACCTCGTGTACTCCTTTGTACGTTCTAGAGATATTTCCTGTACTCCTTTGTGCGCTGTAGAGATACCTTCTGTACTCCTTTGTGCGCTGTAGAGATACCTTCTGTACTCCTTTGTGCGCTGTAGAGATACCTTCTGTACTCCTTTGTACGCTGTAGAGATACCTCGTGTACTCCTTTGTACGTTCTAGAGATATTTTCTGTACTCCTTTGTGCGCTGAAGAGATACCTTCTGTACTCCTTTGTGCGCAGTAGAGATACCTTCTGTACTCCTTTGTGCGCTGTAGAGATACCTTCTGTACTCCTTTGTGCGCTGTAGAGATACCTTCTGTACTCCTTTGTGCGCTGTAGAGATACCTTCTGTACTCCTTTGTACGCTGTAGAGATACCTCGTGTACTCCTTTGTACGTTCTAGAGATATTTCCTGTACTCCTTTGTGCGCTGTAGAGATACCTTCTGTACTCCTTTGTGCGCTGTAGAGATACCTTCTGTACTCCTTTGTGCGCTGTAGAGATACCTTCTGTACTCCTTTGTGCGCTGTAGAGATACCTTCTGTACTCCTTTGTGCGCTGTAGAGATACCTTCTGTACTCCTTTGTGCGCTGTAGAGATACTTTCTGTACTCCTTTGTGCGCTGTAGAGATACCTTCTGTACTCCTTTGTGCGCTGTAGAGATACCTTCTGTACTCCTTTGTACGCTGCAGAGATACCTCGTGTACTTCTTTGTACGTTCTAGAGATATTTCCTGTACTCCTTTGTGCGCTGTAGAGATACCTTCTGTACTCCTTTGTGCGCTGTAGAGATACCTTCTGTACTCCTTTGTACGCTGTAGAGATACCTCGTGTACTCCTTTGTACGTTCGAGAGATATTTCCTGTACTCCTTTGTGCGCTGTAGAGATACCTTCTGTACTCCTTTGTACGCTGTAGAGATACCTCGTGTACTCCTTTGTACGTTCTAGAGATATTTCCTGTACTCCTTTGTGCGCTGTAGAGATACCTTCTGTACTCCTTTGTGCGCTGTAGAGATACCTTCTGTACTCCTTTGTGCGCTGTAGAGATACCTTCTGTACTCCTTTGTGCGCTGTAGAGATACCTTCTGTACTCTTTTGTACGTTCTAGAGATATTTCCTGTACTCCTCTGTGCGCTGTTGAGATACCTTCTGTACTCCTTTGTGCGCTGTAGAGATACCTTCTGTACTCCTTTGTACGCTGTAGAGATACCTCGTGTACTCCTTTGTACGTTCTAGAGATATTTCCTGTACTCCTTTGTGCGCTGTAGAGATACCTTCTGTACTCCTTTGTGCGCTGTAGAGATACCTTCTGTACTCCTTTGTACGCTGTAGAGATACCTCGTGTACTCCTTTGTACGTTCTAGAGATATTTCCTGTACTCCTTTGTGCGCTGTAGAGATACCTTCTGTACTCCTTTGTGCGCTGTAGAGATACCTTCTGTACTCCTTTGTGCGCTGTAGAGATACCTTCTGTACTCCTTTGTACGCTGTAGAGATACCTCGTGTACTCCTTTGTACGTTCTAGAGATATTTTCTGTACTCCTTTGTGCGCTAAAGAGATACCTTCTGTACTCCTTTGTGCGCAGTAGAGATACCTTCTGTACTCCTTTGTGCGCTGTAGAGATACCTTCTGTACTCCTTTGTGCGCTGTAGAGATACCTTCTGTACTCCTTTGTGCGCTGTAGAGATACCTTCTGTACTCCTTTGTACGCTGTAGAGATACCTCGTGTACTCCTTTGTACGTTCTAGAGATATTTCCTGTACTCCTTTGTGCGCTGTAGAGATACCTTCTGTACTCCTTTGTGCGCTGTAGAGATACCTTCTGTACTCCTTTGTGCGCTGTAGAGATACCTTCTGTACTCCTTTGTGCGCTGTAGAGATACCTTCTGTACTCCTTTGTGCGCTGTAGAGATACCTTCTGTACTCCTTTGTGCGCTGTAGAGATACCTTCTGTACTCCTTTGTGCGCTGTAGAGATACTTTCTGTACTCCTTTGTGCGCTGTAGAGATACCTTCTGTACTCCTTTGTGCGCTGTAGAGATACCTTCTGTACTCCTTTGTACGCTGCAGAGATACCTCGTGTACTCCTTTGTACGTTCTAGAGATATTTCCTGTACTCCTTTGTGCGCTGTAGAGATACCTTCTGTACTCCTTTGTGCGCTGTAGAGATACCTTCTGTACTCCTTTGTGCGCTGTAGAGATACCTTCTGTACTCCTTTGTGCGCTGTAGAGATACCTTCTGTACTCCTTTGTACGCTGCAGAGATACCTCGTGTACTCCTTTGTACGTTCTAGAGATATTTCCTGTACTCCTTTGTGCGCTGTAGAGATACCTTCTGTACTCCTTTGTACGCTGTAGAGATACCTCGTGTACTCCTTTGTACGTTCTTGAGATATTTCCTGTACTCTTTGTGCGCTGTAGAGATACCTTCTGTACTCCTTTGTGCGCTGAAGAGATACCTTCTGTACTCCTTTGTGCGCTGTAGAGATACCTTCTGTACTCCTTTGTGCGCTGTAGAGATACCTTCTGTACTCCTTTGTACGTTCTAGAGATATTTCCCGTACTCCTTTGTGCGCTGTAGAGATACCATCTGTACTCCTTTGTGCGCTGTAGAGATACCTTCTGAACTCCTTTGTACGCTGTAGAGATACCTCGTGTACTCCTTTGTACGTTCTAGAGATATTTCCTGTACTCCTTTGTGCGCTTTAGAGATACCTTCTGTTCTCCTTTGTGCGCTGTAGAGATACCTTCTGTACTCCTTTGTGCGCTGTAGAGATACCTTCTGTACTCCATTGTGCGCTGTAGAGATACCTTCTGTACTCCTTTGTGCGCTGTAGAGATACCTTCTGTACTCCTTTGTGCGCTGTAGAGATAGCTTCTGTACTCCTTTGTGCGCTGTAGAGATACCTTCTGTACTCCTTTGTGCGCTGTAGAGATACCTTCTGTACTCCTTTGTACGCTGTAGAGATACCTCGTGTACTCCTTTGTACGTTCTAGAGATATTTTCTGTACTCCTTTGTGCGCTGTAGAGATACCTTCTGCACTCCTTTGTGCGCAGTAGAGATACCTTCTGTACTCCTTTGTGCGCTGTAGAGATACCTTCTGTACTCCTTTGTGCGCTGTAGAGATACCTTCTGTCCTCCTTTGTGCGCTGTAGAGATACCTTCTGTACTCCTTTGTACGCTGTAGAGATACTTCGTGTACTCCTTTGTACGTTCTAGAGATATTTCCTGTACTCCTTTGTGCGCTGTAGAGATACCTTCTGTACTCCTTTGTGCGCTGTAGAGATACCTTCTGTACTCCTTTGTGCGCTGTAGAGATACCTTCTGTACTCCTTTGTGCGCTGTAGAGATACCTTCTGTACTCCTTTGTGACCTGTAGAGATACCTTCTGTACTCCTTTGTGCGCTGTAGAGATACCTTCTGTACTCCTTTGTGCGCTGTAGAGATACCTTCTGTACTCCTTTGTGCGCTGTAGAGATACCTTCTGTACTTCTTTTGTGCGCTGTAGAGATACCTTCTGTACTCCTTTGTACGCTGTAGAGATACCTCGTGTACTCCTTTGAACGTTCTAGAGATATTCCCTGTACTCCTTTGTGCGCTGTAGAGATACCTTCTGTACTCCTTTGTGCGCTGTAGAGATACCTTCTGTACTCCTTTGTGCGCTGTAGAGATATCTTCTGTACTCCTTTGTGCGCTGTAGAGATACCTTCTGTACTCCTTTGTGCGCTGTAGAGATACCTTCTGTACTCCTTTGTACGCTGCAGAGATACCTCGTGTACTCCTTTGTACGTTCTAGAGATATTTCCTGTACTCCTTTGTGCGCTGTAGAGACACCTTCTGTACTCCTTTGTACGCTGTAGAGATACCTCGTGTACTCCTTTGTACGTTCTAGAGATATTTCCTGTACTCCTTTGTGCGCTGTAGAGATACCTTCTGTACTCCTTTGTGCGCTGTAGAGATACCTTCTGTACTCCTTTGTGCGCTGTAGAGATACCTTCTGTACTCCTTTGTGCGCTGTTGAGATACCTTCTGTACTCCTTTGTACGTTCTAGAGATATTTCCTGTACTCCTTTGTGCGCTGTAGAGATACCATCTGTACTCCTTTGTGCGCTGTAGAGATACCTTCTGTACTCCTTTGTACGCTGTAGAGATACCTCGTGTACTCCTTTGTACGTTCTAGAGATATTTCCTGTACTCCTTTGTGCGCTTTAGAGATACCTTCTGTACTCCTTTGTGCGCTGTAGAGATACCTTCTGTACTCCTTTGTGCGCTGTAGAGATACCTTCTGTACTCCTTTGTGCGCTGTAGAGATACCTTCTGTACTCCTTTGTGCGCTGTAGAGATACCTTCTGTACTCCTTTGTGCGTTGTAGAGATACCTTCTGTACTCCTTTGTGCGCTGTAGAGATACCTTCTGTACTCCTTTGTGTGCTGTAGAGATACCTTACCTTTTGTACTCCTTTGTGCGCTGTAGAGATACCTTCTGTACTCCTTTGTGCGCTGTAGAGATACCTTCTGTACTCCTTTGTGCGCTGTAGAGATACCTTCTGTACTCCTTTGTGCGCTGTAGAGATACCTTCTGTACTCCTTTGTGCGCTGTAGAGATACCTTCTGTACTCCTTTGTGCGCTGTAGAGATACCTTCTGTACTCCTTTGTACGTTCTAGAGGTATTTCCTGTACTCCTTTGTGCGCTGAAGAGATACCTTCTGTACTCCTTTGTGCGCTGTAGAGATACCTTCTGTACTCCTTTGTACGCTGTAGAGATACCTTCTGTACTCCTTTGTGCGCTGTAGAGATACCTTCTGTACTCCTTTGTGCGCTGTAGAGATACCTTCTGTACTCCTTTGTGCGCTGTAGAGATACCTTCTGTACTCCTTTGTACGCTGTAGAGATACCTCGTGTACTCCTTTGTACGTTCTAGAGATATTTCCTGTACTCCTTTGTGCGCTGTAGAGATACCTTCTGTACTCCTTTGTGCGCTGTAGAGATACCTTCTGTACTCCTTTGTACGCTGTAGAGATACCTCGTGTACTCCTTTGTACGTTCTAGAGATATTTCCTGTACTCCTTTGTGCGCTGTAGAGATACCTTCTGTACTCCTTTGTGCGCTGTAGAGATACCTTCTGTACTCCTTTGTGCGCTGTAGAGATACCTTCTGTACTCCTTTGTACGCTGTAGAGATACCTCGTGTACTCCTTTGTACGTTCTAGAGATATTTTCTGTACTCCTTTGTGCGCTGAAGAGATACCTTCTGTACTCCTTTGTGCGCAGTAGAGATACCTTCTGTACTCCTTTGTGCGCTGTAGAGATACCTTCTGTACTCCTTTGTGCGCTGTAGAGATACCTTCTGTACTCCTTTGTGCGCTGTAGAGATACCTTCTGTACTCCTTTGTGCGCTGTAGAGATACCTTCTGTACTCCTTTGTACGCTGTAGAGATACCTCGTTTACTCCATTGTACGTTCTAGAGATATTTCCTGTACTCCTTTGTGCGCTGTAGAGATACCTTCTGTACTCCTTTGTGCGCTGTAGAGATACCTTCTGTACTCCTTTGTGCGCTGTAGAGATACCTTCTGTACTCCTTTGTGCGCTGTAGAGATACCTTCTGTACTCCTTTGTGCGCTGTAGAGATACCTTCTGTACTCCATTGTGCGCTGTAGAGATACCTTCTGTACTCCTTTGTGCGCTGTAGAGATACTTTCTGTACTCCTTTGTGCGCTGTAGAGATACCTTCTGTACTCCTTTGTGCGCTGTAGAGATACCTTCTGTACTCCTTTGTACGCTGCAGAGATACCTCGTGTACTCCTTTGTACGTTCTAGAGATATTTCCTGTACTCCTTTGTGCGCTGTAGAGATACCTTCTGTACTCCTTTGTGCGCTGTAGAGATACCATCTGTACTCCTTTGTGCGCTGTAGAGATACCTTCTGTACTCCTTTGTGCGCTGAAGAGATACCTTCTGTACTCCTTTGTACGCTGCAGAGATACCTCGTGTACTCCTTTGTACGTTCTAGAGATATTTCCTGTACTCCTTTGTGCGCTGTAGAGATACCTTCTGTACTCCTTTGTACGCTGTAGTGATACCTCGTGTACTCCTTTGTACGTTCTAGAGATATTTCCTGTACTCCTTTGTGCGCTGTAGAGATACCTTCTGTACTCCTTTGTGCGCTGAAGAGATACCTTCTGTACTCCTTTGTGCGCTGTAGAGATACCTTCTGTACTCCTTTGTGCGCTGTAGAGATACCATCTGTACTCCTTTGTACGTTCTAGAGATATTTCCTGTACTCCTTTGTGCGCAGTAGAGATACCATCTGTACTCCTTTGTGCGCTGTAGAGATACCTTCTGTACTCCTTTGTACGCTGTAGAGATACCTCGTGTACTCCTTTGTACGTTCTAGAGATATTTCCTGTACTCCTTTGTGCGCTTTAGAGATACCTTCTGTACTCCTTTGTGCGCTGTAGAGATACCTTCTGTACTCCTTTGTGCGCTGTAGAGATACCTTCTGTACTCCTTTGTGCGCTGTAGAGATACCTTCTGTACTCCTTTGTGCGCTGTAGAGATACCTTCTGTGCTCCTTTGTGCGCTGTAGAGATAGCTTCTGTACTCCTTTGTGCGCTGTAGAGATACCTTCTGTACTCCTTTGTGCGCTGTAGAGATACCTTCTGTACTCCTTTGTACGCTGTAGAGATACCTCGTGTACTCCTTTGTACGTTCTAGAGATATTTTCTGTACTCCTTTGTGCGCTGTAGAGATACCTTCTGTACTCCTTTGTGCGCAGTAGAGATACCTTCTGTACTCCTTTGTGCGCTGTAGAGATACCTTCTGTACTCCTTTGTGCGCTGTAGAGATACCTTCTGTCCTCCTTTGTGCGCTGTAGAGATACCTTCTGTACTCCTTTGTACGCTGTAGAGATACCTCGTGTACTCCTTTGTACGTTCTAGAGATATTTCCTGTACTCCTTTGTGCGCTGTAGAGATACCTTCTGTACTCCTTTGTGCGCTGTAGAGATACCTTCTGTACTCCTTTGTGCGCTGTAGAGATACCTTCTGTACTCCTTTGTGCGCTGTAAAGATACCTTCTGTACTCCTTTGTGCGCTGTAGAGATACCTTCTGTACTCCTTTGTGCGCTGTAGAGATACCTTCTGTACTCCTTTGTGCGCTGTAGAGATACCTTCTGTACTCCTTTGTGCGCTGTAGAGATACCTTCTGTACTCCTTTGTGCGCTGTAGAGATACCTTCTGTACTCCTTTGTGCGCTGTAGAGATACCTTCTGTACTCCTTTGTGCGCTGTAGAGATACCTTCTGTACTCCTTTGTGCGCTGTAAAGATACCTTCTGTACTCCTTTGTGCGCTGTAGAGATACCTTCTGTACTCCTTCGTGCGCTGTAGAGATACCTTCTGTACTCCTTTGTACGCTGTAGAGATACCTCGTGTACTCCTTTGTACGTTCTAGAGATATTTCCTGTACTCCTTTGTGCGCTGTAGAGATACCTTCTGTACTTCTTTGTGCGCTGTAGAGATACCTTCTGTACTCCTTTGTGCGCTGTAGAGATACCTTCTGTTCTCCTTTGTGCGCTGTAGAGATACCTTCTGTACTCTTTTGTGCGCTGTAGAGATACCTTCTGTACTCCTTTTTACGCTGTAGAGATACCTCGTGTACTCCTTTGTACGTTCTAGAGATATTTCCTGTACTCCTTTGTGCGCTGTGGAGATACCTTCTGTACTCCTTTGTGCGCTGTAGAGATACCTTCTGTACTCCTTTGTGCGCTGTAGAGATACCTTCTGTACTCCTTTGTGCGCTGTAGAGATACCTTCTGTACTCCTTTGTGCGCTGTAGAGATACCTTCTGTACTCCTTTGTGCGCTGTAGAGATACCTTCTGTACTCCTTTGTACGCTGTAGAGATACCTCGTGTACTCCTTTGTACGTTCTAGAGATATTTCCTGTACTCCTTTGTGCGCTGTAGAGATACCTTCTGTACTCCTTTTTGCGCTGTAGAGATACCTTCTGTACTCCTTTGTGAGCTGTAGAGATACCTTCTGTTCTCCTTTGTGCGCTGTAGAAATACCTTCTGTACTCCTTTGTACGCTGTAGAGATACCTCGTGTACTCCTTTGTACGTTCTAGAGATATTTCCTGTACTCCTTTGTGCGCTGTAGAGATACCTTCTGTACTCCTTTGTACGCTGTAGAGATACCTCGTGTACTCCTTTGTACGTTCTAGAGATATTTCCTGTACTCCTTTGTGCGCTGTAGAGATACCTTCTGTACTCCTTTGTGCGCTGTAGAGATACCTTCTGTACTCATTTGTGCGCTGTAGAGATACCTTCTGTACTCCTTTGTGCGCTGTAGAGATACCTTCTGTACTCCTTTGTACGTTCTAGAGATATTTCCTGTACTCCTTTGTGCGCTGTAGAGATACCTTCTGTACTCCTTTGTTCGCTGTAGAGATACCTTCTGTACTCCTTTGTACGCTGTAGAGATACCTCGTGTACTCCTTTGTACGTTCTAGAGATATTTCCTGTACTCCTTTCTGCGCTGTAGAGATACCTTCTGTACTCCTTTGTGCGCTGTAGAGATACCTTCTGTACTCCTTTGTGCGCTGTAGAGATACCTTCTGTACTCCTTTGTGCGCTGTAGAGATACCTTCTGTACTCCTTTGTGCGCTGTAGAGATACCTTCTGTACTCCTTTGTGCGCTGTAGAGATACCTTCTGTACTCCTTTGTGCGCTGTAGAGATACCTTCTGTACTCCTTTGTGCGCTGTAGAGATACCTTCTGTACTCCTTTGTGCGCTGTAGAGATACCTTCTGTACTCCTTTGTGCGCTGTAGAGATACCTTCTGTACTCCTTTGTGCGCTGTAGAGATACCTTCTGTACTTCTTTGTGCGCTGTAGAGATACCTTCTGTACTCCTTTGTGCGCTGTCGAGATGCCTTCTGTACTCCTTTGTGCGCTGTAGAGATACCTTCTGTACTCCTTTGTGCGCTGTAGAGATACCTTCTGTACTCCTTTGTGCGCTGTAGAGATACCTTCTGTACTCCTTTTTGCGCTGTAGAGATACCTTCTGTACTCCTTTGTGCGCTGTAGATATACCCTCTGTACTCCTTTGTGCGCTGTAGAGATACCTTCTGTACTCCTTTGTGCGCTGTAGAGATACCTTCTGTACTCCTTTGTGCGCTGTAGAGATACCTTCTGTACTCCTTTGTGCGCTGTTGAGATACCTTCTGTACTCCTTTGTGCGCTGTAGAGATACCTTCTGTACTCCTTTGTGCGCTGTAGAGATACCTTCTGTACTCCTTTGTGCGCTGTAGAGATAGCTTTTGTACTCCTTTGTGCGCTGTAGAGATACCTTCTGTACTCCTTTGTGCGCTGAAGAGATACCTTCTGTACTCCTTTGTACGCTGTAGAGATACCTCGTGTACTCCTTTGTACGTTCTAGAGATATTTCCTGTACTCCTTTGTGCGCTGTAGAGATACCTTTTGTACTCCTTTGTGCGCTGTAGAGATACCTTCTGTACTCCTTTGTGCGCTGTAGAGATATTTCCTGTACTCCTTTGTGCGCTGTAGAGATACCTTCTGTACTCCTTTGTACGCTGTAGAGATACCTCGTGTACTCCTTTGTACGTTCTAGAGATATTTCCTGTACTCCTTTGTGCGCTGTAGAGATACCTTCTGTACTCCTTTGTGCGCTGTAGAGATACCTTCTGTACTCCTTTGTGCGCTGTAGAGATACCTTCTGTACTCCTTTGTGCGCTGTAGAGATACCTTCTGTACTCCTTTATGCGCTGTAGAGATACCTTCTGTACTCCTTTGTGCGCTGTAGAGATACCTTCTGTACTCCTTTGTGCGATGTAGAGATACCTTCTGTACTCCTTTGTGCGCTGTAGAGATACCTTCTGTACTCCTTTGTGCGCTGTAGAGATACCTTCTGTACTCCTTTGTGCGCTGTAGAGATACCTTCTGTACTCCTTTGTGCGCTGTAGAGATACCTTCTGTACTCCTTTGTGCGCTGTAGAGATACCTTCTGTACTCCTTTGTGCGCTGTTGAGATACCTTCTGTACTCCTTTGTGCGCTGTAGAGATACCTTCTGTACTCCTTTGTGCGCTGTAGAGATACCTTCTGTACTCCTTTTTGCGCTGTAGAGATACCTTCTGTACTCCTTTGTGCGCTGTAGAGATACCTTCTGTACTCCTTTGTGCGCTGGAGAGATACCTTCTGTACTCCTTTGTGCGCTGTAGAGATACCTTCTGTACTCCTTTGTGCGCTGTAGAGATACCTTCTGTACTCCTTTGTGCGCTGTAGAGATACCTTCTGTACTCCTTTGTGCGCTGTAGAGATACCTTCTGTACTCCTTTGTGCGCTGTAGAGATACCTTCTGTACTCCTTTGTGCGCTGTAGAGATACCTTCTGTACTCCTTTGTGCGCTGTAGAGATACCTTCTGTACTCCTTTGTACGCTGTAGAGATACCTCGTGTACTCCTTTGTACGTTCTAGAGATATTTCCTGTACTCCTTTGTGCGCTGTAGAGATACCTTCTGTACTCCTTTGTACGCTGTAGAGATACCTCGTGTACTCCTTTGTACGTTCTAGAGATATTTCCTGTACTCCTTTGTGCGCTGTAGAGATACCTTCTGTAGTCCTTTGTGCGCGGTAGAGATACCTTCTGTACTCCTTTGTACGCTGTAGAGATACCTTCTGTACTCCTTTGTGCGCTGTAGAGATACCTTCTGTACTCCTTTGTACGCTGTAGAGATACCTCGTGTACTCCTTTGTACGTTCTAGAGATATTTCCTGTACTCCTTTGTGCGCTGTAGAGATACCTTCTGTACTCCTCTGTACGCTGTAGAGATACCTCGTGTACTCCTTTGTACGTTCTAGAGATATTTCCTGTACTCCTTTGTGCGCTGTAGAGATACCTTCTGTACTCCTTTGTGCGCTGTAGAGATACCTTCTGTACTCCTTTGTGCGCTGTAGAGATACCTTCTGTACTCCTTTGTGCGCTGTAGAGATACCTTCTGTACTCCTTTGTGCGCTGTAGAGATACCTCGTGTACTCCTTTGTGCGCTGTAGAGATACCTTCTGTACTCCTTTGTGCGCTGTAGAGATACCTTCTGTACTCCTTTGTGCGCTGTAGAGATACCTTCTGTACTCCTTTGTGCTCTGTAGAGATACCTCGTGTACTCCTTTGTGCGCTGTAGAGATACCTTCTGTACTCCTTTGTGCGCTGTAGAGATACCTTCTGTACTCCTTTGTACGCTGTAGAGATACCTCGTGTACTCCTATGTACGTTCTAGAGATATTTCCTGTACTCCTTTGGGCGCTGTAGAGATACCTTCTGTACTCCTTTGTGCGCTGTAGAGATACCTTCTGTACTCCTTTGTGCGCTGTAGAGATACCTTCTGTAATCCTTTGTACGCTGTAGAGATACATCGTGTACTCCATTGTACGTTCTAGAGTTATTTCCTGTACTCCTTTGTGCGCTGTAGAGATACCTTCTGTACTCCTTTGTGCGCTGTAGAGATACCTTCTGTACTCCTTTGTGCGCTGTAGAGATACCTTCTGTACTCCTTTTTGCGCTGTAGAGATACCTTCTGTACTCCTTTGTACGTTCTAGAGATATTTCCTGTACTCCTTTGTGCGCTGTAGAGATACCTTCTGTACTCCTTTGTGCGCTGTAGAGATACCTTCTGTACTCCTTTGTGCGCTGTAGAGATACCTTCTGTACTCCTTTGTACGCTGTAGAGATACCTCGTGTACTCCTTTGTGCGCTGTAGAGATACCTTCTGTACTCCTTTGTGCGCTGTAGAGATACCTTCTGTACTCCTTTGTGCGCTGTAGAGATACCTTCTGTACTCCTTTGTGCGTTCTAGAGATATTTCCTGTACTCCTTTGTGCGCTGTAGAGATACCTTCTGTACTCCTTTGTGCGCTGTAGAGATACATTCTGTACTCCTTTGTGCGCTGTAGAGATACCTTCTGTACTCCTTTGTGCGCTGTAGAGATACCTTCTGGACTCCTTTGTACGCTGTAGAGATACCTCGTGTACTCCTTGTACGTTCTAGAGATATTTCCTGTACTCCTTTGTGCGCTGTAGAGATACCTTCTGTACTCCTTTGTGCGCTGTAGAGATACCTTCTGTACTCCTTTTTGCGCTGTAGAGATACCTTCTGTACTCCTTTGTGCGCTGTAGAGATACCTTCTGTACTCCTTTGTACGCTGTAGAGATACCTCGTGTACTCCTTTGTACGTTCTAGAGATATTTCCTGTACTCCTTTGTGCGCTGTAGAGATACCTTCTGTACTCCTTTGTGCGCTGTAGAGATACCTTCTGTACTCCTTTGTGCGCTGTAGAGATACCTTCTGTTCTCCTTTGTGCGCTGTAGAGATACCTTCTGTACTCCTTTGTGCGCTGTAGAGATACCTTCTGTACTCCTTTGTGCGCTGTAGAGATACCTTCTGTACTCCTTTGTGCGCTGTAGAGATACTTTCTGTACTCTTTTGTACGCTGTAAAGATACCTCGTGTACTCCTTTGTACGTTCTAGAGATATTTCCTGTACTCCTTTGTGCGCTGTAGAGATACCTTCTGTACTCCTTTGTGCGCTGTAGAGATACCTTCTGTACTCCTTTGTGCGCTGTAGAGATACCTTCTGTACTCCTTTGTGCGCTGTAGAGATACCTTCTGTACTCCTTTGTGCGCTGTAGAGATACCTTCTGTACTCCTTTGTGCGCTGTAGAGATACCTTCTGTACTCCTTTGTGCGCTGTAGAGATACCTTCTGTACTCCTTTGTGCGCTGTAGAGATACCTTCTGTACTCCTTTGTGCGCTGTAGAGATACATTCTGTACTCCTTTGTGCGCTGTAGAGATACCTTCTGTACTCCTTTGTGCGCTGTAGAGATACCTTCTGTACTCCTTTGTACGCTGTAGAGATACCTTCTGTACTCCTTTGTGTGCTGTAGAGATACCTTCTGTACTCCTTTGTGCGCTGTAGAGATACCTTCTGTACTCCTTTGTGCGCTGTAGAGATACCTTCTGTACTCCTTTGTGCGCTGTAGAGATACCTTCTGTACTCCTTTGTGCGCTGTAGAGATACCTTCTGTACTCCTTTGTGCGCTGTAGAGATACCTTCTGTAATCCTTTGTGCGCTGTAGAGATACCTTCTGTACTCCTTTGTGCGCTGTAGAGATACCTTCTGTACTCCTTTGTGCGCTGTAGAGATACCTTCTGTACTCCTTTGTGCGCTGTAGAAATACCTTCTGTAGTCCTTTGTGCGCTGTAGAGATACCTTCTGTACTCCTTTGTGCGCTGTAGAGATACCTTCTGTACTCCTTTGTGCGCTGTAGAGATACCTTCTGTACTCCTTTGTGCGCTGTAGAGATACCTTCTGTACTCCTTTGTACGCTGTAGAGATACCTCGTGTACTCCTTTGTACGTTCTAGAGATATTTCCTGTACTCCTTTGTGCGCTGTAGAGATACCTTCTTTACTTTTTTGTACGCTGTAGAGATACCTCGTGTACTCCTTTGTACGTTCTAGAGATATTTCCTGTACTCCTTTGTGCGCTGTAGAGATACCTTCTGTACTCCTTTGTGCGCTGTAGAGATACCTTCTGTACTCCTTTGTGCGCTGTAGAGATACCTTCTGTACTCCTTTGTGCGCTGTAGAGATACCTTCTGTACTCCTTTGTACGTTCTAGAGATATTTCCTGTACTTCTTTGTGCGCTGTAGAGATACCTTCTGTACTCCTTTGTGCGCTGTAGAGATACCTTCTGTACTCTTTTGTGCGCTGTAGAGATACCTTCTGTACTCCTTTGTGCGCTGTTGAGATACCTTCTGTACTCCTTTGTGCGCTGTAGAGATACCTTCTGTACTCCTTTGTGCGCTGTAGAGATACCTTCTGTACTCCTTTGTGCGCTGTAGAGATAGCTTCTGTACTCCTTTGTGCGCTGTAGAGATACCTTCTGTACTCCTTTGTGCGCTGTAGAGATACCTTCTGTACTCCTTTGTACGCTGTAGAGATACCTCGTGTACTTCTTTGTACGTTCTAGAGATATTTCCTGTACTCCTTTGTGCGCTGTAGAGATACCTTCTGTACTCCTTTGTGCGCTGTAGAGATACCTTCTGTACTCCTTTGTGCGCTGTAGAGATATTTCCTGTACTCCTTTGTGCGCTGTAGAGATACCTTCTGTACTCCTTTGTACGCTGTAGAGATACCTCGTGTACTCCTTTGTACGTTCTAGAGATATTTCCTGTACTCCTTTGTGCGCTGTAGAGATACCTTCTGTACTCCTTTGTGCGCTGTAGAGATACCTTCTGTACTCCTTTGTGCGCTGTAGAGATACCTTCTGTACTCCTTTGTGCGCTGTAGAGATACCTTCTGTACTCCTTTATGCGCTGTAGAGATACCTTCTGTACTCCTTTGTGCGCTGTAGAGATACCTTCTGTACTCCTTTGTGCGATGTAGAGATACCTTCTGTACTCCTTTGTGCGCTGTAGAGATACCTTCTGTACTCCTTTGTGCGCTGTAGAGATACCTTCTGTACTCCTTTGTGCGCTGTAGAGATACCTTCTGTACTCCTTTGTGCGCTGTAGAGATACCTTCTGTACTCCTTTGTGCGCTGTAGAGATACCTTCTGTACTCCTTTGTGCGCTGTAGAGATACCTTCTGTACTCCTTTGTGCGCTGTAGAGATACCTTCTGTACTCCTTTGTGCGCTGTAGAGATACCTTCTGTACTCCTTTTTGCGCTGTAGAGATACCTTCTGTACTCCTTTGTGCGCTGTAGAGTTACCATCTGTACTCCTTTGTGCGCTGTAGAGATACCTTCTGTACTCCTTTGTGCGCTGTAGAGATACCTTTTGTACTCCTTTGTGCGCTGTAGAGATACCTTCTCGTAGTATCTTGGAATTTCAGCAAGATATAAGGTTTTCTGTACAGAACTTGAAGATCGATTTGCCTAGCCGTAAACCAGGCAAGAAGAGGATAGCAAAACGAACAGCAGGACTACTGGTAATGTACTGATCTCAAGCTCACACAGCTTGCTCTTAAGTCTAGTTCGGACAATGAACTTCCGCCAGCAGGAGGCGCCTTCCGACCTATCCGGCGCTTGTAAATACCAGACGCGCATCGGCGGTTCCGCCGGAAACTCCGAGCGAGCGAGACTCATAAATCTCCGCAGCCGGAACCTCCATAAATATCCCAAGAGCGTCACTATACAACACTTCTGTACTCCTTTGTGCGCTGTAGAGATACCTTCTGTACTCCTTTGTGCGCTGTAGAGATACCTTCTGTACTCCTTTGTGCGGTGTAGAGATACCTTCTGTTCTCCTTTGTGCGCTGTAGAGATACCTTCTGTACTCCTTTGTGCGCTGTAGAGATACCTTCTGTACTCCTTTGTACGCTGTAGAGATACCTCGTGTACTCCTTTGTACGTTCTAGAGATATTTCCTGTACTCCTTTGTGCGCTGTAGAGATACCTTCTGTACTCCTTTGTACGCTGTAGAGATACCTCGTGTACTCCTTTGTACGTTCTAGAGATATTTCCTGTACTCCTTTGTGCGCTGTAGAGATACCTTCTGTACTCCTTTGTGCGCGGTAGAGATACCTTCTGTACTCCTTTGTACGCTGTAGAGATACCTTCTGTACTCCTTTGTGCGCTGTAGAGATACCTTCTGTGCTCCTTTGTACGCTGTAGAGATACCTCGTGTACTCCTTTGTACGTTCTAGAGATATTTCCTGTACTCCTTTGTGCGCTGTAGAGATACCTTCTGTACTCCTCTGTACGCTGTAGAGATACCTCGTGTACTCCTTTGTACGTTCTAGAGATATTTCCTGTACTCCTTTGTGCGCTGTAGAGATACCTTCTGTACTCCTTTGTGCGCTGTAGAGATACCTTCTGTACTCCTTTGTGCGCTGTAGAGATACCTTCTGTACTCCTTTGTGCGCTGTAGAGATACCTTCTGTACTCCTTTGTGCGCTGTAGAGATACCTCGTGTACTCCTTTGTGCGCTGTAGAGATACCTTCTGTACTTCTTTGTGCGCTGTAGAGATACCTTCTGTACTCCTTTGTGCGCTGTAGAGATACCTTCTGTACTCCTTTGTGCGCTGTAGAGATACCTTCTGTACTCCTTTGTGCTCTGTAGAGATACCTCGTGTACTCCATTGTGCGCTGTAGAGATACCTTCTGTACTCCTTTGTGCGCTGTAGAGATACCTTCTGTACTCCTTTGTACGCTGTAGAGATACCTCGTGTACTCCTTTGTACGTTCTAGAGATATTTCCTGTACTCCTTTGGGCGCTGTGGAGATACCTTCTGTACTCCTTTGTGCGCTGTAGAGATACCTTCTGTACTCCTTTGTGCGCTGTAGAGATACCTTCTGTAATCCTTTGTACGCTGTAGAGATACATCGTGTACTCCTTTGTACGTTCTATAGTTATTTCCTGTACTCCTTTGTGCGCTGTAGAGATACCTTCTGTACTCCTTTGTGCGCTGTAGAGATACCTTCTGTACTCCTTTGTGCGCTGTAGAGATACCTTCTGTACTCCTTTGTGCGCTGTAGAGATACCTTCTGTACTCCTTTGTACGTTCTAGAGATATTTCCTGTACTCCTTTGTGCGCTGTAGAGATACCTTCTGTACTCCTTTGTGCGCTGTAGAGATACCTTCTGTACTCCTTTGTGCGCTGTAGAGATACCTTCTGTACTCCTTTGTACGCTGTAGAGATACCTCGTGTACTCCTTTGTGCGCTGTAGAGATACCTTCTGTACTCCTTTGTGCGCTGTAGAGATACCTTCTGTACTCCTTTGTGCGCTGTAGAGATACCTTCTGTACTCCTTTGTGCGTTCTAGAGGTATTTCCTGTACTCCTTTGTGCGCTGTAGAGATACCTTCTGTACTCCTTTGTGCGCTGTAGAGATACCTTCTGTACTCCTTTGTGCGCTGTAGAGATACCTTCTGTACTGCTTTGTGCGCTGTAGAGATACCTTCTGGACTCCTTTGTACGCTGTAGAGATACCTCGTGTACTCCTTGTACGTTCTAGAGATATTTCCTGTACTCCTTTGTGCGCTGTAGAGATACCTTCTGTACTCCTTTGTACGCTGTAGAGATACCTCGTGTACTCCTTTGTACGTTCTAGAGATATTTCCTGTACTCCTTTGTGCGCTGTAGAGATACCTTCTGTACTCCTTTGTGGGCTGTAGAGATACCTTCTGTACTCCTTTGTGCGCTGTAGAGATACCTTCTGTACTCCTTTGTGCGCTGTAGAGATACCTTCTGTACTCCTTTGTACGTTCTAGAGATATTTCCTGTACTCCTTTGTGCGCTGTAGAGATACCTTCTGTACTCCTTTGTGCGCTGTAGAGATACCTCGTGTACTCCTTGATACGTTCTAGAGATATTTCCTGTACTCCTTTGTGCGCTGTAGAGATACCTTCTGTACTCCTTTGTACGCTGTAGAGATACCTCGTGTACTCCTTTGTACGTTCTAGAGATATTTCCTGTACTCCTTTGTGCGCTGTAGAGATACCTTCTGTACTCCTTTGTGCGCTGTAGAGATACCTTCTGTACTCCTTTGTGCGCTGTAGAGATACCTTCTGTACTCCTTTGTGCGCTGTAGAGATACCTTCTGTACTCCTTTGTGCGCTGTAGAGATACATTCTGTACTCCTTTGTGCGCTGTAGAGATACCTTCTGTACTCCTTTGTGCGCTGTAGAGATACCTTCTGTACATCTTTGTGTGCTGTAGAGATACCTTCTGTACTCCTTTGTACGCTGTAGAGATACCTCGTGTACTCCTTTGTACGTTCCAGAGATATTTCCTGTACTCCTTTGTGCGCTGTAGAGATACCTTCTGTACTCCTTTGTGCGCTGTAGAGATACCTTCTGTACTCCTTTGTGCGCTGTAGAGATACCTTCTGTACTCCTTTGTGCGCTGTAGAGATACCTTCTGTACTCCTTTGTACGCTGTAGAGATACCTCGTGTACTCCTTTGTACGTTCTAGAGATATTTCCTGTACTCCTTTGTGCGCTGTAGAGATACCTTTTGTACTCCTTTGTACGCTGTAGAGATACCTCGTGTACTCCTTTGTACGTTCTAGAGATATTTCCTGTACTCCTTTGTGCGCTGTAGAGATACCTTCTCTACTTCTTTGTGGGCTGTAGAGATACCTTCTGTACTCCTTTGTGCGCTGTAGAGATACCTTCTGTACTCCTTTGTGCGCTGTAGAGATACCTTCTGTACTCCTTTGTTCGTTCTAGAGATATTTCCTGTACTCCTTTGTGCGCTGTAGAGATACCTTCTGTACTCCTTTGTGCGCTGTAGAGATACCTCGTGTACTCCTTTGTACGTTCTAGAGATATTTCCTGTACTCCTTTGTGCGCTGTAGAGATACCTTCTGTACTCCTTTGTACGCTGTAGAGATACCTCGTGTACTCCTTTGTACGTTCTAGAGATATTTCCTGTACTCCTTTGTGCGCTTTAGAGATACCTTCTGTACTCCTTTGTGCGCTGTAGAGATACCTTCTGTACTCCTTTGTGCGCTGTAGAGATACCTTCTGTACTCCTTCGTGCGCTGTAGAGATACCTTCTGTACTCCTTTGTGCGCTGTAGAGATACCTTCTGTACTCCTTTGTGCGCTGTAGAGATACCTTCTGTACTCCTTTGTGCGCTGTAGAGATACCTTCTGTACTCCTTTGTGCGCTGTAGAGATACCTTCTGTACTCCTTTGTGCGCTGTAGAGATACCTTCTGTACTCCTTTGTGCGCTGTAGAGATACCTTCTGTACTCCTTTGTGCGCTGTAGAGATACCTTCTGTACTCCTTTGTGCGCTGTAGAGATACCTTCTGTACTCCTTTGTGCGCTGTAGAGATACCTTCTGTACTCCTTTGTGCGCTGTAGAGATACCTTCTGTACTCCTTTGTGCGCTGTAGAGATACCTTCTGTACTCCTTTGTGCGCTGTAGAGATACCTTCTGTACTCCTTTGTGCGCTGTAGAGATACCTTCTGTACTCCTTTGTGCGCTGTAGAGATACCTTCTGTACTCCTTTGTGCGCTGTAGAGATACCTTCTGTACTCCTTTGTGCGCTGTAGAGATACCTTCTGTACTCCTTTGTGCGCTGTAGAGATACCTTCTGTACTCCTTTGTGCGCTGTAGAGATACCTTCTGTACTCCTTTTTGCGCTGTAGAGATACCTTCTGTACTCCTTTGTGCG
Organism: Morinoia aosen; assembly: GCA_030386875.1. NCBI lineage: Eukaryota > Metazoa > Arthropoda > Malacostraca > Amphipoda > Talitridae > Morinoia > Morinoia aosen. The sequence goes on along the minus strand of CM059576.1, from coordinate 54,259,165 downwards.
CTGGAGAGATAGCTTCTGTACTCCTTTGTGCGCTGTAGAGATACCTTCTGTACTCCTTTGTGCGCTGTAGAGATACCTTCTGTACTCCTTTGTACGCTGTAGAGATACCTCGTGTACTCCTTTGTACGTTCTAGAGATATTTTCTGTACTCCTTTGAGCGCTGTAGAGATACCTTCTGTACTCCTTTGTGCGCAGTAGAGATACCTTCTGTACTCCTTCGTGCGCTGTAGAGATACCTTCTGTACTCCTTTGTGCGCTGTAGAGATACCTTCTGTCCTCCTTTGTGCGCTGTAGAGATACCTTCTGTACTCCTTTGTACGCTGTAGAGATACCTCGTGTACTCCTTTGTACGTTCTAGAGATATTTCCTGTACTCCTTTGTGCGCTGTAGAGATACCTTCTGTACTCCTTTGTGCGCTGTAGAGATACCTTCTGTACTCCTTTGTGCGCTGTAGAGATACCTTCTGTACTCCTTTGTGCGCTGTAGAGATACCTTCTGTACTCCTTTGTGCGCTGTAGAGATACCTTCTGTACTCCTTTGTGCGCTGTAGAGATACCTTCTGTACTCCTTTGTGCGCTGTAGAGATACCTTCTGTACTCCTTTGTGCGCTGTAGAGATACCTTCTGTACTCCTTTGTGCGCTGTAGAGATACCTTCTGTACTCCTTTGTGCGCTGTAGAGATACCTTCTGTACTCCTTTGTACGCTGTAGAGATACCTCGTGTACTCCTTTGTACGTTCTAGAGATATTTCCTGTACTCCTTTGTGCGCTGTAGAGATACCTTCTGTACTCCTTTGTGCGCTGTAGAGATACCTTCTGTACTCCTTTGTGCGCTGTAGAGATACCTTCTGTACTCCTTTGTGCGCTGTAGAGATACCTTCTGTACTCCTTTGTACGCTGCAGAGATACCTCGTGTACTCCTTTGTACGTTCTAGAGATATTTCCTGTACTCCTTTGTGCGCTGTAGAGACACCTTCTGTACTCCTTTGTACGCTGTAGAGATACCTCGTGTACTCCTTTGTACGTTCTAGAGATATTTCCTGTACTCCTTTGTGCGCTGTAGAGATACCTTCTGTACTCCTTTGTGCGCTGTAGAGATACCTTCTGTACTCCTTTGTGCGCTGTAGAGATACCTTCTGTACTCCTTTGTGGGCTGTAGAGATACCTTCTGTACTCCTTTGTGCGCTGTAGAGATACCTTCTGTACTCCTTTGTGCGTTCTAGAGATATTTCCTGTACTCCTTTGTGCGCTGTAGAGATACCTTCTGTACTCCTTTGTGCGCTGTAGAGATACCTTCTGTACTCCTTTGTGCGCTGTAGAGATACCTTCTGTACTCCTTTGTGCGCTGTAGAGGTACCTTCTGGACTCCTTTGTACGCTGTAGAGATACCTCGTGTACTCCTTGTACGTTCTAGAGATATTTCCTGTACTCCTTTGTGCGCTGTAGAGATACCTTCTGTACTCCTTTGTACGCTGTAGAGATACCTCGTGTACTCCTTTGTACGTTCTAGAGATATTTCCTGTACTCCTTTGTGCGCTGTAGAGATACCTTCTGTACTCCTTTGTGGGCTGTAGAGATACCTTCTGTACTCCTTTGTGCGCTGTAGAGATACCTTCTGTACTCCTTTGTGCGCTGTAGAGATACCTTCTGTACTCCTTTGTGCGCTGTAGAGATACCTCGTGTACTCCTTGATACGTTCTAGAGATATTTCCTGTACTCCTTTGTGCGCTGTAGAGATACCTTCTGTACTCCTTTGTACGCTGTAGAGATACCTCGTGTACTCCTTTGTACGTTCTAGAGATATTTCCTGTACTCCTTTGTGCGCTGTAGAGATACCTTCTGTACTCCTTTGTGCGCTGTAGAGATACCTTCTGTACTCCTTTGTGCGCTGTAGAGATACCTTCTGTACTCCTTTGTGCGCAGTAGAGATACCTTCTGTACTCCTTTGTGCGCTGTAGAGATACATTCTGTACTCCTTTGTGCGCTGTAGAGATACCTTCTGTACTCCTTTGTGCGCTGTAGAGATACCTTCTGTACATCTTTGTGTGCTGTAGAGATACCTTCTGTACTCCTTTGTACGCTGTAGAGATACCTCGTGTACTCCTTTGTACGTTCCAGAGATATTTCCTGTACTCCTTTGTGCGCTGTAGAGATACCTTCTGTACTCCTTTGTGCGCTGTAGAGATACCTTCTGTACTCCTTTGTGCGCTGTAGAGATACCTTCTGTACTCCTTTGTGCGCTGTAGAGATACCTTCTGTACTCCTTTGTACGCTGTAGAGATACCTCGTGTACTCCTTTGTACGTTCTAGAGATATTTCCTGTACTCCTTTGTGCGCTGTAGAGATACCTTTTGTACTCCTTTGTACGCTGTAGAGATACCTCGTGTACTCCTTTGTACGTTCTAGAGATATTTCCTGTACTCCTTTGTGCGCTGTAGAGATACCTTCTGTACTTCTTTGTGGGCTGTAGAGATACCTTCTGTACTCCTTTGTGCGCTGTAGAGATACCTTCTGTACTCCTTTGTGCGCTGTAGAGATACCTTCTGTACTCCTTTGTTCGTTCTAGAGATATTTCCTGTACTCCTTTGTGCGCTGTAGAGATACCTTCTGTACTCCTTTGTGCGCTGTAGAGATACCTCGTGTACTCCTTTGTACGTTCTAGAGATATTTCCTGTACTCCTTTGTGCGCTGTAGAGATACCTTCTGTACTCCTTTGTACGCTGTAGAGATACCTCGTGTACTCCTTTGTACGTTCTAGAGATATTTCCTGTACTCCTTTGTGCGCTTTAGAGATACCTTCTGTACTCCTTTGTGCGCTGTAGAGATACCTTCTGTACTCCTTTGTGCGCTGTAGAGATACCTTCTGTACTCCTTCGTGCGCTGTAGAGATACCTTCTGTACTCCTTTGTGCGCTGTAGAGATACCTTCTGTACTCCTTTGTGCGCTGTAGAGATACCTTCTGTACTCCTTTGTGCGCTGTAGAGATACCTTCTGTACTCCTTTGTGCGCTGTAGAGATACCTTCTGTACTCCTTTGTGCGCTGTAGAGATACCTTCTGTACTCCTTTGTGCGCTGTAGAGATACCTTCTGTACTCCTTTGTGCGCTGTAGAGATACCTTCTGTACTCCTTTGTGCGCTGTAGAGATACCTTCTGTACTCCTTTGTGCGCTGTAGAGATACCTTCTGTACTCCTTTGTGCGCTGTAGAGATACCTTCTGTACTCCTTTGTGCGCTGTAGAGATACCTTCTGTACTCCTTTGTGCGCTGTAGAGATACCTTCTGTACTCCTTTGTGCGCTGTAGAGATACCTTCTGTACTCCTTTGTGCGCTGTAGAGATACCTTCTGTACTCCTTTGTGCGCTGTAGAGATACCTTCTGTACTCCTTTGTGCGCTGTAGAGATACCTTCTGTACTCCTTTGTGCGCTGTAGAGATACCTTCTGTACTCCTTTGTGCGCTGTAGAGATACCTTCTGTACTCCTTTTTGCGCTGTAGAGATACCTTCTGTACTCCTTTGTGCGCTGTAGAGATAGCTTCTGTACTCCTTTGTGCGCTGTAGAGATACCTTCTGTACTCCTTTGTGCGCTGTAGAGATACCTTCTGTACTCCTTTGTACGCTGTAGAGATACCTCGTGTACTCCTTTGTACGTTCTAGAGATATTTTCTGTACTCCTTTGTGCGCTGTAGAGATACCTTCTGTACGCCTTTGTGCGCAGTAGAGATACCTTCTGTACTCCTTTGTGCGCTGTAGAGATACCTTCTGTACTCCTTTGTACGCTGTAGAGATACCTCGTGTACTCCTTTGTACGTTCTAGAGATATTTCCTGTACTCCTTTGTGCGCTGTAGAGATACCTTCTGTACTCCTTTGTGCGCTGTAGAGATACCTTCTGTACTCCTTTGTGCGCTGTAGAGATACCTTCTGTACTCCTTTGTGCGCTGTAGAGATACCTTCTGTACTCCTTTGTGCGCTGTAGAGATACCTTCTGTACTCCTTTGTGCGCTGTAGAGATACCTTCTGTACTCCTTTGTGCGCTGTAGAGATACCTTCTGTACTCCTTTGTGCGCTGTAGAGATACCTTCTGTACTCCTTTGTGCGCTGTAGAGATACCTTCTGTACTCCTTTGTGCGCTGTAGAGATACCTTCTGTACTCCTTTGTACGCTGTAGAGATACCTCGTGTACTCCTTTGTACGTTCTAGAGATATTTCCTGTACTCCTTTGTGCGCTGTAGAGATACCTTCTGTACTCCTTTGTGCGCTGTAGAGATACCTTCTGTACACCTTTGTGCGCTGTAGAGATACCTTCTGTACTCCTTTGTGCGCTGTAGAGATACCTTCTGTACTCCTTTGTACGCTGCAGAGATACCTCGTGTACTCCTTTGTACGTTCTAGAGATATTTCCTGTACTCCTTTGTGCGCTGTAGAGACACCTTCTGTACTCCTTTGTACGCTGTAGAGATACCTCGTGTACTCCTTTGTACGTTCTAGAGATATTTCCTGTACTCCTTTGTGCGCTGTAGAGATACCTTCTGTACTCCTTTGTGCGCTGTAGAGATACCTTCTGTACTCCTTTGTGCGCTGTAGAGATACCTTCTGTACTCCTTTGTGCGCTGTAGAGATACCTTCTGTACTCCTTTGTACGTTCTAGAGATATTTCCTGTACTCCTTTGTGCGCTGTAGAGATACCATCTGTACTCCTTTGTGCGCTGTAGAGATACCTTCTGTACTCCTTTGTACGCTGTAGAGATACCTCGTGTACTCCTTTGTACGTTCTAGAGATATTTCCTGTACTCCTTTGTGCGCTTTAGAGATACCTTCTGTACTCCTTTGTGCGCTGTAGAGATACCTTCTGTACTCCTTTGTGCGCTGTAGAGATACCTTCTGTACTCCTTTGTGCGCTGTAGAGATACCTTCTGTACTCCTTTGTGCGCTGTAGAGATACCTTCTGTACTCCTTTGTGCGTTGTAGAGATACCTTCTGTACTCCTTCGTGCGCTGTAGAAATACCTTCTGTACTCCTTTGTGTGCTGTAGAGATACCTTTTGTACTCCTTTGTGCGCTGTAGAGATACCTTCTGTACTCCTTTGTGCGCTGTAGAGATACCTTCTGTACTCCTTTGTGCGCTGTAGAGATACCTTCTGTACTCCTTTTTGCGCTGTAGAGATACCTTCTGTACTCCTTTGTGCGCTGTAGAGATACCTTCTGTACTCCTTTGTGCGCTGGAGAGATACCTTCTGTACTCCTTTGTGCGCTGTAGAGATACCTTCTGTACTCCTTTGTGCGCTGTAGAGATACCTTCTGTACTCCTTTGTGCGCTGCAGAGATACCTTCTGTACTCCTTTGTGCGCTGTAGAGATACCTTCTGTACTCCTTTGTGCGCTGTAGAGATACCTTCTGTACTCCTTTGTGCGCTGTAGAGATACCTTCTGTACTCCTTTGTGCGCTGTAGAGATACCTTCTGTACTCCTTTGTACGCTGTAGAGATACCTCGTGTACTCCTTTGTACGTTCTAGAGATATTTCCTGTACTCCTTTGTGCGCTGTAGAGATACCTTCTGTACTCCTTTGTACGCAGTAGAGATACCTCGTGTACTCCTTTGTACGTTCTAGAGATATTTCCTGTACTCCTTTGTGCGCTGTAGAGATACCTTCTGTAGTCCTTTGTGCGCGGTAGAGATACCTTCTGTACTCCTTTGTACGCTGTAGAGATACCTTCTGTACTCCTTTGTGCGCTGTAGAGATACCTTCTGTACTCCTTTGTTCGCTGTAGAGATACCTCGTGTACTCCTTTGTACGTTCTAGAGATATTTCCTGTACTCCTTTGTGCGCTGTAGAGATACCTTCTGTACTCCTCTGTACGCTGTAGAGATACCTCGTGTACTCCTTTGTACGCTGTAGAGATACCTCGTGTACTCCTTTGTACGTTCTAGAGATATTTCCTGTACTCCTTTGTGCGCTTTAGAGATACCTTCTGTACTCCTTTGTGCGCTGTAGAGATACCTTCTGTACTCCTTTGTGCGCTGTAGAGATACCTTCTGTACTCCTTTGTGCGCTGTAGAGATACCTTCTGTACTCCTTTGTGCGCTGTAGAGATACCTTCTGTACTCCTTTGTGCGTTGTAGAGATACCTTCTGTACTCCTTCGTGCGCTGTAGAAATACCTTCTGTACTCCTTTGTGTGCTGTAGAGATACCTTTTGTACTCCTTTGTGCGCTGTAGAGATACCTTCTGTACTCCTTTGTGCGCTGTAGAGATACCTTCTGTACTCCTTTGTGCGCTGTAGAGATACCTTCTGTACTCCTTTTTGCGCTGTAGAGATACCTTCTGTACTCCTTTGTGCGCTGTAGAGATACCTTCTGTACTCCTTTGTGCGCTGGAGAGATACCTTCTGTACTCCTTTGTGCGCTGTAGAGATACCTTCTGTACTCCTTTGTGCGCTGTAGAGATACCTTCTGTACTCCTTTGTGCGCTGCAGAGATACCTTCTGTACTCCTTTGTGCGCTGTAGAGATACCTTCTGTACTCCTTTGTGCGCTGTAGAGATACCTTCTGTACTCCTTTGTGCGCTGTAGAGATACCTTCTGTACTCCTTTGTGCGCTGTAGAGATACCTTCTGTACTCCTTTGTACGCTGTAGAGATACCTCGTGTACTCCTTTGTACGTTCTAGAGATATTTCCTTTACTCCTTTGTGCGCTGTAGAGATACCTTCTGTACTCCTTTGTACGCTGTAGAGATACCTCGTGTACTCCTTTGTACGTTCTAGAGATATTTCCTGTACTCCTTTGTGCGCTGTAGAGATACCTTCTGTAGTCCTTTGTGCGCGGTAGAGATACCTTCTGTACTCCTTTGTACGCTGTAGAGATACCTTCTGTACTCCTTTGTGCGCTGTAGAGATACCTTCTGTACTCCTTTGTTCGCTGTAGAGATACCTCGTGTACTCCTTTGTACGTTCTAGAGATATTTCCTGTACTCCTTTGTGCGCTGTAGAGATACCTTCTGTACTCCTCTGTACGCTGTAGAGATACCTCGTGTACTCCTTTGTACGTTCTAGAGATATTTCCTGTACTCCTTTGTGCGCTGTAGAGATACCTTCTGTACTCCTTTGTGCGCTGTAGAGATACCTTCTGTACTCCTTTGTGCGCTGTAGAGATACCTTCTGTACTCCTTTGTGCGCTGTAGAGATACCTTCTGTACTCCTTTGTGCGCTGTAGAGATACCTCGTGTACTCCTTTGTGCGCTGTAGAGATACCTTCTGTACTTCTTTGTGCGCTGTAGAGATACCTTCTGTACTCCTTTGTGCGCTGTAGAGATACCTTCTGTACTCCTTTGTGCGCTGTAGAGATACCTTCTGTACTCCTTTGTGCTCTGTAGAGATACCTCGTGTACTCCTTTGTGCGCTGTAGAGATACCTTCTGTACTCCTTTGTGCGCTGTAGAGATACCTTCTGTACTCCTTTGTACGCTGTAGAGATACCTCGTGTACTCCTTTGTACGTTCTAGAGATATTTCCTGTACTCCTTTGGGCGCTGTAGAGATACCTTCTGTACTCCTTTGTGCGCTGTAGAGATACCTTCTGTACTCCTTTGTGCGCTGTAGAGATACCTTCTGTAATCCTTTGTACGCTGTAGAGATACATCGTGTACTCCATTGTACGTTCTAGAGTTATTTCCTGTACTCCTTTGTGCGCTGTAGAGATACCTTCTGTACTCCTTTGTGCGCTGTAGAGATACCTTCTGTACTCCTTTGTGCGCTGTAGAGATACCTTCTGTACTCCTTTTTGCGCTGTAGAGATACCTTCTGTACTCCTTTGTACGTTCTAGAGATATTTCCTGTACTCCTTTGTGCGCTGTAGAGATACCTTCTGTACTCCTTTGTGCGCTGTAGAGATACCTTCTGTACTCCTTTGTGCGCTGTAGAGATACCTTCTGTACTCCTTTGTACGCTGTAGAGATACCTCGTGTACTCCTTTGTGCGCTGTAGAGATACCTTCTGTACTCCTTTGTGCGCTGTAGAGATACCTTCTGTACTCCTTTGTGCGCTGTAGAGATATCTTCTGTACTCCTTTGTGCGTTCTAGAGATATTTCCTGTACTCCTTTGTGCGCTGTAGAGATACCTTCTGTACTCCTTTGTGCGCTGTAGAGATACATTCTGTACTCCTTTGTGCGCTGTAGAGATACCTTCTGTACTCCTTTGTGCGCTGTAGAGATACCTTCTGGACTCCTTTGTACGCTGTAGAGATACCTCGTGTACTCCTTGTACGTTCTAGAGATATTTCCTGTACTCCTTTGTGCGCTGTAGAGATACCTTCTGTACTCCTTTGTGCGCTGTAGAGATACCTTCTGTACTCCTTTTTGCGCTGTAGAGATACCTTCTGTACTCCTTTGTGCGCTGTAGAGATACCTTCTGTACTCCTTTGTACGCTGTAGAGATACCTCGTGTACTCCTTTGTACGTTCTAGAGATATTTCCTGTACTCCTTTGTGCGCTGTAGAGATACCTTCTGTACTCCTTTGTGCGCTGTAGAGATACCTTCTGTACTCCTTTGTGCGCTGTAGAGATACCTTCTGTTCTCCTTTGTGCGCTGTAGAGATACCTTCTGTACTCCTTTGTGCGCTGTAGAGATACCTTCTGTACTCCTTTGTGCGCTGTAGAGATACCTTCTGTACTCCTTTGTGCGCTGTAGAAATACTTTCTGTACTCTTTTGTACGCTGTAGAGATACCTCGTGTACTCCTTTGTACGTTCTAGAGATATTTCCTGTACTCCTTTGTGCGCTGTAGAGATACCTTCTGTACTCCTTTGTGCGCTGTAGAGATACCTTCTGTACTCCTTTGTGCGCTGTAGAGATACCTTCTGTACTCCTTTGTGCGCTGTAGAGATACCTTCTGTACTCCTTTGTGCGCTGTAGAGATACCTTCTGTACTCCTTTGTGCGCTGTAGAGATACCTTCTGTACTCCTTTGTGCGCTGTAGAGATACCTTCTGGACTCCTTTGTGCGCTGTAGAGATACCTTCTGTACTCCTTTGTGCGCTGTAGAGATACCTTCTGTACTCCTTTGTGCGCTGTAGAGATACATTCTGTACTCCTTTGTGCGCTGTAGAGATACCTTCTGTACTCCTTTGTGCGCTGTAGAGATACCTTCTGTACTCCTTTGTACGCTGTAGAGATACCTTCTGTACTCCTTTGTGTGCTGTAGAGATACCTTCTGTACTCCTTTGTGCGCTGTAGAGATACCTTCTGTACTCCTTTGTGCGCTGTAGAGATACCTTCTGTACTCCTTTGTGCGCTGTAGAGATACCTTCTGTACTCCTTTGTGCGCTGTAGAGATACCTTCTGTACTCCTTTGTGCGCTGTAGAGATACCTTCTGTAATCCTTTGTGCGCTGTAGAGATACCTTCTGTACTCCTTTGTGCGCTGTAGAGATACCTTCTGTACTCCTTTGTGCGCTGTAGAGATACCTTCTGTACTCCTTTGTGCGCTGTAGAGATACCTTCTGTAGTCCTTTGTGCGCTGTAGAGATACCTTCTGTACTCCTTTGTGCGCTGTAGAGATACCTTCTGTACTCCTTTGTGCGCTGTAGAGATACCTTCTGTACTCCTTTGTACGCTGTAGAGATACCTCGTGTACTCCTTTGTACGTTCTAGAGATATTTCCTGTACTCCTTTGTGCGCTGTAGAGATACCTTCTGTACTTTTTTGTACGCTGTAGAGATACCTCGTGTACTCCTTTGTACGTTCTAGAGATATTTCCTGTACTCCTTTGTGCGCTGTAGAGATACCTTCTGTACTCCTTTGTGCGCTGTAGGGATACCTTCTGTACTCCTTTGTGCGCTGTAGAGATACCTTCTGTACTCCTTTGTGCGCTGTAGAGATACCTTCTGTACTCCTTTGTACGTTCTAGAGATATTTCCTGTACTTCTTTGTGCGCTGTAGAGATACCTTCTGTACTCCTTTGTGCGCTGTAGAGATACCTTCTGTACTCCTTTGTGCGCTGTAGAGATACCTTCTGTACTCTTTTGTGCGCTGTAGAGATACCTTCTGTACTCCTTTGTGCGCTGTTGAGATACCTTCTGTACTCCTTTGTGCGCTGTAGAGATACCTTCTGTACTCCTTTGTGCGCTGTAGAGATAGCTTCTGTACTCCTTTGTGCGCTGTAGAGATACCTTCTGTACTCCTTTGTGCGCTGTAGAGATACCTTCTGTACTCCTTTGTACGCTGTAGAGATACCTCGTGTACTTCTTTGTACGTTCTAGAGATATTTCCTGTACTCCTTTGTGCGCTGTAGAGATACCTTCTGTACTCCTTTGTGCGCTGTAGAGATACCTTCTGTACTCCTTTGTGCGCTGTAGAGATATTTCCTGTACTCCTTTGTGCGCTGTAGAGATACCTTCTGTACTCCTTTGTACGCTGTAGAGATACCTCGTGTACTCCTTTGTACGTTCTAGAGATATTTCCTGCACTCCTTTGTGCGCTGTAGAGATACCTTCTGCACTCCTTTGTGCGCTGTAGAGATACCTTCTGTACTCCTTTGTGCGCTGTAGAGATACCTTCTGTACTCCTTTGTGCGCTGTAGAGATACCTTCTGTACTCCTTTGTGCGCTGTAGAGATACCTTCTGTACTCCTTTATGCGCTGTAGAGATACCTTCTGTACTCCTTTGTGCGCTGTAGAGATACCTTCTGTACTCCTTTGTGCGATGTAGAGATACCTTCTGTACTCCTTTGTGCGCTGTAGAGATACCTTCTGTACTCCTTTGTGCGCTGTAGAGATACCTTCTGTACTCCTTTGTGCGCTGTAGAGATACCTTCTGTACTCCTTTGTGCGCTGTAGAGATACCTTCTGTACTCCTTTGTGCGCTGTAGAGATACCTTCTGTACTCCTTTGTGCGCTGTAGAGATACCTTCTGTACTCCTTTGTGCGCTGTAGAGATACCTTCTGTACTCCTTTGTGCGCTGTAGAGATACCTTCTGTACTCCTTTTTGCGCTGTAGAGATACCTTCTGTACTCCTTTGTGCGCTGTAGAGTTACCATCTGTACTCCTTTGTGCGCTGTAGAGATACCTTCTGTACTCCTTTGTGCGCTGTAGAGATACCTTTTGTACTCCTTTGTGCGCTGTAGAGATACCTTCTCGTAGTATCTTGGAATTTCAGCAAGATATAAGGTTTTCTGTACAGAACTTGAAGATCGATTTGCCTAGCCGTAAACCAGGCAAGAAGAGGATAGCAAAACGAACAGCAGGACTACTGGTAATGTACTGATCTCAAGTTCACACAGCTTGCTCTTAAGTCTAGTTCGGACAATGAACTTCCGCCAGCAGGAGGCGCCTTCCGACCTATCCGGCGCTTGTAAATACCAGACGCGCATCGGCGGTTCCGCCGGAAACTCCGAGCGAGCGAGACTCATAAATCTCCGCAGCCGGAACCTCCATAAATATCCCAAGAGCGTCACTATACAACACTTCTGTACTCCTTTGTGCGCTGTAGAGATACCTTCTGTACTCCTTTGTGCGCTGTAGAGATACCTTCTGTACTCCTTTGTGCGCTGTAGAGATACCTTCTGTTCTCCTTTGTGCGCTGTAGAGATACCTTCTGTACTCCTTTGTGCGCTGTAGAGATACCTTCTGTACTCCTTTGTACGCTGTAGAGATACCTCGTGTACTCCTTTGTACGTTCTAGAGATATTTCCTGTACTCCTTTGTGCGCTGTAGAGATACCTTCTGTACTCCTTTGTACGCTGTAGAGATACCTCGTGTACTCCTTTGTACGTTCTAGAGATATTTCCTGTACTCCTTTGTGCGCTGTAGAGATACCTTCTGTACTCCTTTGTGCGCGGTAGAGATACCTTCTGTACTCCTTTGTACGCTGTAGAGATACCTTCTGTACTCCTTTGTGCGCTGTAGAGATACCTTCTGTACTCCTTTGTACGCTGTAGAGATACCTCGTGTACTCCTTTGTACGTTCTAGAGATATTTCCTGTACTCCTTTGTGCGCTGTAGAGATACCTTCTGTACTCCTCTGTACGCTGTAGAGATACCTCGTGTACTCCTTTGTACGTTCTAGAGATATTTCCTGTACTCCTTTGTGCGCTGTAGAGATACCTTCTGTACTCCTTTGTGCGCTGTAGAGATACCTTCTGTACTCCTTTGTGCGCTGTAGAGATACCTTCTGTACTCCTTTGTGCGCTGTAGAGATACCTTCTGTACTCCTTTGTGCGCTGTAGAGATACCTCGTGTACTCCTTTGTGCGCTGTAGAGATACCTTCTGTACTTCTTTGTGCGCTGTAGAGATACCTTCTGTACTCCTTTGTGCGCTGTAGAGATACCTTCTGTACTCCTTTGTGCGCTGTAGAGATACCTTCTGTACTCCTTTGTGCTCTGTAGAGATACCTCGTGTACTCCTTTGTGCGCTGTAGAGATACCTTCTGTACTCCTTTGTGCGCTGTAGAGATACCTTCTGTACTCCTTTGTACGCTGTAGAGATACCTCGTGTACTCCTTTGTACGTTCTAGAGATATTTTCTGTACTCCTTTGGGCGCTGTGGAGATACCTTCTGTACTCCTTTGTGCGCTGTAGAGATACCTTCTGTACTCCTTTGTGCGCTGTAGAGATACCTTCTGTAATCCTTTGTACGCTGTAGAGATACATCGTGTACTCCTTTGTACGTTCTATAGTTATTTCCTGTACTCCTTTGTGCGCTGTAGAGATACCTTCTGTACTCCTTTGTGCGCTGTAGAGATACCTTCTGTACTCCTTTGTGCGCTGTAGAGATACCTTCTGTACTCCTTTGTGCGCTGTAGAGATACCTTCTGTACTCCTTTGTACGTTCTAGAGATATTTCCTGTACTCCTTTGTGCGCTGTAGAGATACCTTCTGTACTCCTTTGTGCGCTGTAGAGATACCTTCTGTACTCCTTTGTGCGCTGTAGAGATACCTTCTGTACTCCTTTGTACGCTGTAGAGATACCTCGTGTACTCCTTTGTGCGCTGTAGAGATACCTTCTGTACTCCTTTGTGCGCTGTAGAGATACCTTCTGTACTCCTTTGTGCGCTGTAGAGATACCTTCTGTACTCCTTTGTGCGTTCTAGAGATATTTCCTGTACTCCTTTGTGCGCTGTAGAGATACCTTCTGTACTCCTTTGTGCGCTGTAGAGATACCTTCTGTACTCCTTTGTGCGCTGTAGAGATACCTTCTGTACTCCTTTGTGCGCTGTAGAGATACCTTCTGGACTCCTTTGTACGCTGTAGAGATACCTCGTGTACTCCTTGTACGTTCTAGAGATATTTCCTGTACTCCTTTGTGCGCTGTAGAGATACCTTCTGTACTCCTTTGTACGCTGTAGAGATACCTCGTGTACTCCTTTGTACGTTCTAGAGATATTTCCTGTACTCCTTTGTGCGTTGTAGAGATACCTTCTGTACTCCTTTGTGGGCTGTAGAGATACCTTCTGTACTCCTTTGTGCGCTGTAGAGATACCTTCTGTACTCCTTTGTGCGCTGTAGAGATACCTTCTGTACTCCTTTGTACGTTCTAGAGATATTTCCTGTACTCCTTTGTGCGCTGTAGAGATACCTTCTGTACTCCTTTGTGCGCTGTAGAGATACCTCGTGTACTCCTTGATACGTTCTAGAGATATTTCCTGTACTCCTTTGTGCGCTGTAGAGATACCTTCTGTACTCCTTTGTACGCTGTAGAGATACCTCGTGTACTCCTTTGTACGTTCTAGAGATATTTCCTGTACTCCTTTGTGCGCTGTAGAGATACCTTCTGTACTCCTTTGTGCGCTGTAGAGATACCTTCTGTACTCCTTTGTGCGCTGTAGAGATACCTTCTGTACTCCTTTGTGCGCTGTAGAGATACCTTCTGTACTCCTTTGTGCGCTGTAGAGATACATTCTGTACTCCTTTGTGCGCTGTAGAGATACCTTCTGTACTCCTTTGTGCGCTGTAGAGATACCTTCTGTACATCTTTGTGTGCTGTAGAGATACCTTCTGTACTCCTTTGTACGCTGTAGAGATACCTCGTGTACTCCTTTGTACGTTCCAGAGATATTTCCTGTACTCCTTTGTGCGCTGTAGAGATACCTTCTGTACTCCTTTGTGCGCTGTAGAGATACCTTCTGTACTCCTTTGTGCGCTGTAGAGATACCTTCTGTACTCCTTTGTGCGCTGTAGAGATACCTTCTGTACTCCTTTGTACGCTGTAGAGATACCTCGTGTACTCCTTTGTACGTTCTAGAGATATTTCCTGTACTCCTTTGTGCGCTGTAGAGATACCTTTTGTACTCCTTTGTACGCTGTAGAGATACCTCGTGTACTCCTTTGTACGTTCTAGAGATATTTCCTGTACTCCTTTGTGCGCTGTAGAGATACCTTCTGTACTTCTTTGTGGGCTGTAGAGATACCTTCTGTACTCCTTTGTGCGCTGTAGAGATACCTTCTGTACTCCTTTGTGCGCTGTAGAGATACCTTCTGTACTCCTTTGTTCGTTCTAGAGATATTTCCTGTACTCCTTTGTGCGCTGTAGAGATACCTTCTGTACTCCTTTGTGCGCTGTAGAGATACCTCGTGTACTCCTTTGTACGTTCTAGAGATATTTCCTGTACTCCTTTGTGCGCTGTAGAGATACCTTCTGTACTCCTTTGTACGCTGTAGAGATACCTCGTGTACTCCTTTGTACGTTCTAGAGATATTTCCTGTACTCCTTTGTGCGCTTTAGAGATACCTTCTGTACTCCTTTGTGCGCTGTAGAGATACCTTCTGTACTCCTTTGTGCGCTGTAGAGATACCTTCTGTACTCCTTCGTGCGCTGTAGAGATACCTTCTGTACTCCTTTGTGCGCTGTAGAGATACCTTCTGTACTCCTTTGTGCGCTGTAGAGATACCTTCTGTACTCCTTTGTGCGCTGTAGAGATACCTTCTGTACTCCTTTGTGCGCTGTAGAGATACCTTCTGTACTCCTTTGTGCGCTGTAGTGATACCTTCTGTACTCCTTTGTGCGCTGTAGAGATACCTTCTGTACTCCTTTGTGCGCTGTAGAGATACCTTCTGTACTCCTTTGTGCGCTGTAGAGATACCTTCTGTACTCCTTTGTGCGCTGTAGAGATACCTTCTGTACTCCTTTGTGCGCTGTAGAGATACCTTCTGTACTCCTTTGTGCGCTGTAGAGATACCTTCTGTACTCCTTTGTGCGCTGTAGAGATACCTTCTGTACTCCTTTGTGCGCTGTAGAGATACCTTCTGTACTCCTTTGTGCGCTGTAGAGATACCTTCTGTACTCCTTTGTGCGCTGTAGAGATACCTTCTGTACTCCTTTGTGCGCTGTAGAGATACCTTCTGTACTCCTTTGTGCGCTGTAGAGATACCTTCTGTACTCCTTTGTGCGCTGTAGAGATACCTTCTGTACTCCTTTTTGCGCTGTAGAGATACCTTCTGTACTCCTTTGTGCGCTGGAGAGATAGCTTCTGTACTCCTTTGTGCGCTGTAGAGATACCTTCTGTACTCCTTTGTGCGCTGTAGAGATACCTTCTGTACTCCTTTGTACGCTGTAGAGATACCTCGTGTACTCCTTTGTACGTTCTAGAGATATTTTCTGTACTCCTTTGTGCGCTGTAGAGATACCTTCTGTACTCCTTTGTGCGCAGTAGAGATACCTTCTGTACTCCTTTGTGCGCTGTAGAGATACCTTCTGTACTCCTTTGTGCGCTGTAGAGATACCTTCTGTCCTCCTTTGTGCGCTGTAGAGATACCTTCTGTACTCCTTTGTACGCTGTAGAGATACCTCGTGTACTCCTTTGTACGTTCTAGAGATATTTCCTGTACTCCTTTGTGCGCTGTAGAGATACCTTCTGTACTCCTTTGTGCGCTGTAGAGATACCTTCTGTACTCCTTTGTGCGCTGTAGAGATACCTTCTGTACTCCTTTGTGCGCTGTAGAGATACCTTCTGTACTCCTTTGTGCGCTGTAGAGATACCTTCTGTACTCCTTTGTGCGCTGTAGAGATACCTTCTGTACTCCTTTGTGCGCTGTAGAGATACCTTCTGTACTCCTTTGTGCGCTGTAGAGATACCTTCTGTACTCCTTTGTGCGCTGTAGAGATACCTTCTGTACTCCTTTGTGCGCTGTAGAGATACCTTCTGTACTCCTTTGTACGCTGTAGAGATACCTCGTGTACTCCTTTGTACGTTCTAGAGATATTTCCTGTACTCCTTTGTGCGCTGTAGAGATACCTTCTGTACTCCTTTGTGCGCTGTAGAGATACCTTCTGTACTCCTTTGTGCGCTGTAGAGATACCTTCTGTACTCCTTTGTGCGCTGTAGAGATACCTTCTGTACTCCTTTGTACGCTGCAGAGATACCTCGTGTACTCCTTTGTACGTTCTAGAGATATTTCCTGTACTCCTTTGTGCGCTGTAGAGACACCTTCTGTACTCCTTTGTACGCTGTAGAGATACCTCGTGTACTCCTTTGTACGTTCTAGAGATATTTCCTGTACTCCTTTGTGCGCTGTAGAGATACCTTCTGTACTCCTTTGTGCGCTGTAGAGATACCTTCTGTACTCCTTTGTGCGCTGTAGAGATACCTTCTGTACTCCTTTGTGCGCTGTAGAGATACCTTCTGTACTCCTTTGTGCGCTGTAGAGATACCTTCTGTACTCCTTTGTGCGTTCTAGAGATATTTCCTGTACTCCTTTGTGCGCTGTAGAGATACCTTCTGTACTCCTTTGTGCGCTGTAGAGATACCTTCTGTACTCCTTTGTGCGCTGTAGAGATACCTTCTGTACTCCTTTGTGCGCTGTAGAGATACCTTCTGGACTCCTTTGTACGCTGTAGAGATACCTCGTGTACTCCTTGTACGTTCTAGAGATATTTCCTGTACTCCTTTGTGCGCTGTAGAGATACCTTCTGTACTCCTTTGTACGCTGTAGAGATACCTCGTGTACTCCTTTGTACGTTCTAGAGATATTTCCTGTACTCCTTTGTGCGCTGTAGAGATACCTTCTGTACTCCTTTGTGGGCTGTAGAGATACCTTCTGTACTCCTTTGTGCGCTGTAGAGATACCTTCTGTACTCCTTTGTGCGCTGTAGAGATACCTTCTGTACTCCTTTGTACGTTCTAGAGATATTTCCTGTACTCCTTTGTGCGCTGTAGAGATACCTTCTGTACTCCTTTGTGCGCTGTAGAGATACCTCGTGTACTCCTTGATACGTTCTAGAGATATTTCCTGTACTCCTTTGTGCGCTGTAGAGATACCTTCTGTACTCCTTTGTACGCTGTAGAGATACCTCGTGTACTCCTTTGTACGTTCTAGAGATATTTCCTGTACTCCTTTGTGCGCTGTAGAGATACCTTCTGTACTCCTTTGTGCGCTGTAGAGATACCTTCTGTACTCCTTTGTGCGCTGTAGAGATACCTTCTGTACTCCTTTGTGCGCTGTAGAGATACCTTCTGTACTCCTTTGTGCGCTGTAGAGATACATTCTGTACTCCTTTGTGCGCTGTAGAGATACCTTCTGTACCCCTTTGTGCGCTGTAGAGATACCTTCTGTACATCTTTGTGTGCTGTAGAGATACCTTCTGTACTCCTTTGTACGCTGTAGAGATACCTCGTGTACTCCTTTGTACGTTCCAGAGATATTTCCTGTACTCCTTTGTGCGCTGTAGAGATACCTTCTGTACTCCTTTGTGCGCTGTAGAGATACCTTCTGTACTCCTTTGTGCGCTGTAGAGATACCTTCTGTACTCCTTTGTGCGCTGTAGAGATACCTTCTGTACTCCTTTGTACGCTGTAGAGATACCTCGTGTACTCCTTTGTACGTTCTAGAGATATTTCCTGTACTCCTTTGTGCGCTGTAGAGATACCTTTTGTACTCCTTTGTACGCTGTAGAGATACCTCGTGTACTCCTTTGTACGTTCTAGAGATATTTCCTGTACTCCTTTGTGCGCTGTAGAGATACCTTCTGTACTTCTTTGTGGGCTGTAGAGATACCTTCTGTACTCCTTTGTGCGCTGTAGAGATACCTTCTGTACTCCTTTGTGCGCTGTAGAGATACCTTCTGTACTCCTTTGTTCGTTCTAGAGATATTTCCTGTACTCCTTTGTGCGCTGTAGAGATACCTTCTGTACTCCTTTGTGCGCTGTAGAGATACCTCGTGTACTCCTTTGTACTTTCTAGAGATATTTCCTGTACTCCTTTGTGCGCTGTAGAGATACCTTCTGTACTCCTTTGTACGCTGTAGAGATACCTCGTGTACTCCTTTGTACGTTCTAGAGATATTTCCTGTACTCCTTTGTGCGCTTTAGAGATACCTTCTGTACTCCTTTGTGCGCTGTAGAGATACCTTCTGTACTCCTTTGTGCGCTGTAGAGATACCTTCTGTACTCCTTCGTGCGCTGTAGAGATACCTTCTGTACTCCTTTGTGCGCTGTAGAGATACCTTCTGTACTCCTTTGTGCGCTGTAGAGATACCTTCTGTACTCCTTTGTGCGCTGTAGAGATACCTTCTGTACTCCTTTGTGCGCTGTAGAGATACCTTCTGTACTCCTTTGTGCGCTGTAGAGATACCTTCTGTACTCCTTTGTGCGCTGTAGAGATACCTTCTGTACTCCTTTGTGCGCTGTAGAGATACCTTCTGTACTCCTTTGTGCGCTGTAGAGATACCTTCTGTACTCCTTTGTGCGCTGTAGAGATACCTTCTGTACTCCTTTGTGCGCTGTAGAGATACCTTCTGTACTCCTTTGTGCGCTGTAGAGATACCTTCTGTACTCCTTTGTGCGCTGTAGAGATACCTTCTGTACTCCTTTGTGCGCTGTAGAGATACCTTCTGTACTCCTTTGTGCGCTGTAGAGATACCTTCTGTACTCCTTTGTGCGCTGTAGAGATACCTTCTGTACTCCTTTGTGCGCTGTAGAGATACCTTCTGTACTCCTTTGTGCGCTGTAGAGATACCTTCTGTACTCCTTTGTGCGCTGTAGAGATACCTTCTGTACTCCTTTTTGCGCTGTAGAGATACCTTCTGTACTCCTTTGTGCGCTGTAGAGATAGCTTCTGTACTCCTTTGTGCGCTGTAGAGATACCTTCTGTACTCCTTTGTGCGCTGTAGAGATACCTTCTGTACTCCTTTGTACGCTGTAGAGATACCTCGTGTACTCCTTTGTACGTTCTAGAGATATTTTCTGTACTCCTTTGTGCGCTGTAGAGATACCTTCTGTACTCCTTTGTGCGCAGTAGAGATACCTTCTGTACTCCTTTGTGCGCTGTAGAGATACCTTCTGTACTCCTTTGTGCGCTGTAGAGATACCTTCTGTCCTCCTTTGTGCGCTGTAGAGATACCTTCTGTACTCCTTTGTACGCTGTAGAGATACCTCGTGTACTCCTTTGTACGTTCTAGAGATATTTCCTGTACTCCTTTGTGCGCTGTAGAGATACCTTCTGTACTCCTTTGTGCGCTGTAGAGATACCTTCTGTACTCCTTTGTGCGCTGTAGAGATACCTTCTGTACTCCTTTGTGCGCTGTAGAGATACCTTCTGTACTCCTTTGTGCGCTGTAGAGATACCTTCTGTACTCCTTTGTGCGCTGTAGAGATACCTTCTGTACTCCTTTGTGCGCTGTAGAGATACCTTCTGTACTCCTTTGTGCGCTGTAGAGATACCTTCTGTACTCCTTTGTGCGCTGTAGAGATACCTTCTGTACTCCTTTGTGCGCTGTAGAGATACCTTCTGTACACCTTTGTACGCTGTAGAGATACCTCGTGTACTCCTTTGTACGTTCTAGAGATATTTCCTGTACTCCTTTGTGCGCTGTAGAGATACCTTCTGTACTCCTTTGTGCGCTGTAGAGATACCTTCTGTACTCCTTTGTGCGCTGTAGAGATACCTTCTGTACTCCTTTGTGCGCTGTAGAGATACCTTCTGTACTCCTTTGTACGCTGCAGAGATACCTCGTGTACTCCTTTGTACGTTCTAGAGATATTTCCTGTACTCCTTTGTGCGCTGTAGAGACACCTTCTGTACTCCTTTGTACGCTGTAGAGATACCTCGTGTACTCCTTTGTACGTTCTAGAGATATTTCCTGTACTCCTTTGTGCGCTGTAGAGATACCTTCTGTACTCCTTTGTGCGCTGTAGAGATACCTTCTGTACTCCTTTGTGCGCTGTAGAGATACCTTCTGTACTCCTTTGTGCGCTGTAGAGATACCTTCTGTACTCCTTTGTACGTTCTAGAGATATTTCCTGTACTCCTTTGTGCGCTGTAGAGATACCATCTGTACTCCTTTGTGCGCTGTAGAGATACCTTCTGTACTCCTTTGTACGCTGTAGAGATACCTCGTGTACTCCTTTGTACGTTCTAGAGATATTTCCTGTACTCCTTTGTGCGCTTTAGAGATACCTTCTGTACTCCTTTGTGCGCTGTAGAGATACCTTCTGTACTCCTTTGTGCGCTGTAGAGATACCTTCTGTACTCCTTTGTGCGCTGTAGAGATACCTTCTGTACTCCTTTGTGCGCTGTAGAGATACCTTCTGTACTCCTTTGTGCGTTGTAGAGATACCTTCTGTACTCCTTCGTGCGCTGTAGAAATACCTTCTGTACTCCTTTGTGTGCTGTAGAGATACCTTTTGTACTCCTATGTGCGCTGTAGAGATACCTTCTGTACTCCTTTGTGCGCTGTAGAGATACCTTCTGTACTCCTTTGTGCGCTGTAGAGATACCTTCTGTACTCCTTTGTGCGCTGTAGAGATACCTTCTGTACTCCTTTGTGCGCTGTAGAGATACCTTCTGTACTCCTTTGTACGTTCTAGAGGTATTTCCTGTACTCCTTTGTGCGCTGAAGAGATACCTTCTGTACTCCTTTGTGCGCTTTAGAGATACCTTCTGTACTCCTTCGTGCACTGTAGAGATACCTTCTGTTCTCCTTTGTGCGCTGTAGAGATACCTTCTGTACTCCTTTGTGCGCTGTAAAGATACCTTCTGTACTCCTTTGTGCGCTGTAGAGATACCTTCTGTACTCCTTTGTGCGCTGTAGAGATACCTTCTGTACTCCTTTGTGCGCTGTAGAGATACCTTCTGTACTCCTTTGTGCGCTGTAGAGATACCTTCTGTACTCTTTTGTGCGCTGTAGAGATACCTTCTGTACTCCTTTGTGCGCTGTAGAGATACCTTCTGTACTCCTTTGTGCGCGGTAGAGATACCTTCTGTACTCCTTTGTGCGCTGTAGAGATACCTTCTGTACTCCATTGTGCGCTGTAGAGATGCCTTCTGTACTCCTTTGTGCGCTGCAGAGATACCTTCTGTACTCCTTTGTGCGCTGTAGAGATACCTTCTGTACTCCTTTGTGCGCTGTAGAGATACCTTCTGTACTCCTTTGTGCGCTGTAGAGATACCTTCTGTACTCCTTTGTGCGCTGTAGAGATACCTTCTGTACTCCTTTGTTCGCTGTAGAGATACCTTCTGTACTCCTTTGTACGCTGTAGAGATACCTCGTGTACTCCTTTGTACGTTCTAGAGATATTTCCTGTACTCCTTTGTGCGCTGTAGAGATACCTTCTGTACTCCTTTGTGCGCTGTAGAGATACCTTCTGTACTCCTTTGTGCGCTGTAGAGATACCTTCTGTACTCCTTTGTGCGCTGTAGAGATACCTTCTGTACTCCTTTGTGCGCTGTAGAGATACCTTCTGTACTCCTTTGTGCGCTGTAGAGATACCTTCTGTACTCCTTTGTGCGCTGTAGAGATACCTTCTGTACTCCTTTGTGCGCTGTAGAGATACCTTCTGTACTCCTTTGTGCGCTGTAGAGATACCTTCTGTACTCCTTTGTGCGCTGTAGAGATACCTTCTGTACTCCTTTGTGCGCTGTAGAGATACCTTCTGTACTCCTTTGTGCGCTGTAGAGATACCTTCTGTACTCCTTTGTGCGCTGTCGAGATGCCTTCTGTACTCCTTTGTACGTTCTAGAGATATTTCCTGTACTCCTTTGTGCGCTGTAGAGATACCTTCTGTACTCCTTTGTGCGCTGTAGAGATACCTTCTGTACTCCTTTGTGCGCTGTAGAGATACCTTCTGTACTCCTTTGTGCGCTGTAGAGATACCTTCTGTACTCCTTTGTGCGCTGTAGAGATACCTTCTGTACTCCTTTGTGCGCTGTAGAGATAACTTCTGTACTCCTTTGTGCGCTGTAGAGATACCTTCTGTACTCCTTTGTGCGCTGTAGAGATACCTTCTGTACTTCTTTGTGTGCTGTAGAGATACCTTCTGTACTCCTTTGTACGCTGTAGAGATACCTCGTGTACTCCTTTGTACGTTCTAGAGATATTTCCTGTACTCCTTTGTGCGCTGTAGAGATACCTTCTGTACTCCTTTGTGCGCTGTAGAGATACCTTCTGTACTCCTTTGTGCGCTGTAGAGATACCTCCTGTACTCCTTTGTGCGCTGTAGAGATACCTTCTGTACTCCTTTGTACGCTGTAGAGATACCTCGTGTACTAGTTTGTACGTTCTAGAGATATTTCCTGTACTCCTTTGTGCGCTGTAGAGATACCTTCTGTACTCCTTTGTACGCTGTAGAGATACCTCGTGTACTCCTTTGTACGTTCTAGAGATATTTCCTGTACTCCTTTGTGCGCTGTAGAGATACCTTCTGTACTCCTTTGTGGGCTGTAGAGATACCTTCTGTACTCCTTTGTGCGCTGTAGAGATACCTTCTGTACTCCTTTGTGCGCTGTAGAGATACCTTCTGTACTCCTTTGTACGTTCTAGAGATATTTCCTGTACTCCTTTGTGCGCTGTAGAGATACCTTCTGTACTCCTTTGTGCGCTGTAGAGATACCTCGTGTACTCCTTTGTACGTTCTAGAGATATTTCCTGTACTCCTTTGTGCGCTGTAGAGATACCTTCTGTACTCCTTTGTACGCTGTAGAGATACATCGTGTACTCCTTTGTACGTTCTAGAGATATTTCCTGTACTCCTTTGTGCGCTGTAGAGATACCTTCTGTACTCCTTTGTGCGCTGTAGAGATACCTTCTGTACTCCTTTGTGCGCTGTAGAGATACCTTCTGTACTCCTTTGTGCGCTGTAGAGATACCTTCTGTACTCCTTTGTGCGCTGTAGAGATACATTCTGTACTCCTTTGTGCGCTGTAGAGATACCTTCTGTACTCCTTTGTGCGCTGTAGAGATACCTTCTGTACATCTTTGTGTGCTGTAGAGATACCTTCTGTACTCCTTTGTGCGCTGTAGAGATACCTCGTGTACTCCTTTGTACGTTCTAGAGATATTTCCTGTACTCCTTTGTGCGCTGTAGAGATACCTTCTGTACTCCTTTGTGCGCTGTAGAGATACCTTCTGTACTCCTTTGTGCGCTGTAGAGATACCTTCTGTACTCCTTTGTGCGCTGTAGAGATACCTTCTGTACTCCTTTGTACGCTGTAGAGATACCTCGTGTACTCCTTTGTACGTTCTAGAGATATTTCCTGTACTCCTTTGTGCGCTGTAGAGATACCTTTTGTACTCCTTTGTACGCTGTAGAGATACCTCGTGTACTCCTTTGTACGTTCTAGAGATATTTCCTGTACTCCTTTGTGCGCTGTAGAGATACCTTCTGTACTTCTTTGTGGGCTGTAGAGATACCTTCTGTACACCTTTGTGCGCTGTAGAGATACCTTCTGTACTCCTTTGTGCGCTGTAGAGATACCTTCTGTACTCCTTTGTACGTTCTAGAGATATTTCCTGTACTCCTTTGTGCGCTGTAGAGATACCTTCTGTACTCCTTTGTGCGCTGTAGAGATACCTCGTGTACTCCTTTGTACGTTCTAGAGATATTTCCTGTACTCCTTTGTGCGCTGTAGAGATACCTTCTGTACTCCTTTGTACGCTGTAGAGATACCTCGTGTACTCCTTTGTACGTTCTAGAGATATTTCCTGTACTCCTTTGTGCGCTGTAGAGATACCTTCTGTACTCCTTTGTGCGCTGTAGAGATACCTTCTGTACTCCTTTGTGCGCTGTAGAGATACCTTCTGTACTCCTTTGTGCGCTGTAGAGATACCTTCTGTACTCCTTTGTGCGCTGTAGAGATACCTTCTGTACTCCTTTGTGCGCTGTAGAGATACCTTCTGTACACCTTTGTGCGCTGTAGAGATACCTTCTGTACTTCTTTGTGCGCTGTAGAGATACCTTCTGTACTCCTTTGTGCGCTGTAGAGATACCTTCTGTACTCCTTTGTGCGCTGTAGAGATACCTTCTGTACTCCTTTGTGCGCTGTAGAGATAGCTTCTGTACTCCTTTGTGCGCTGTAGAGATACCTTCTGTACTCCTTTGTGCGCTGTAGAGATACCTTCTGTACTCCTTTGTACGCTGTAGAGATACCTCGTGTACTCCTTTGTACGTTCTAGAGATATTTTCTGTACTCCTTTGTGCGCTGTAGAGATACCTTCTGTACTCCTTTGTGCGCAGTAGAGATACCTTCTGTACTCCTTTGTGCGCTGTAGAGATACCTTCTGTACTCCTTTGTGCGCTGTAGAGATACCTTCTGTCCTCCTTTGTGCGCTGTAGAGATACCTTCTGTACTCCTTTGTACGCTGTAGAGATACCTCGTGTACTCCTTTGTACGTTCTAGAGATATTTCCTGTACTCCTTTGTGCGCTGTAGAGATACCTTCTGTACTCCTTTGTGCGCTGTAGAGATACCTTCTGTACTCCTTTGTGCGCTGTAGAGATACCTTCTGTACTCCTTTGTGCGCTGTAGAGATACCTTCTGTACTCCTTTGTGCGCTGTAGAGATACCTTCTGTACTCCTTTGTGCGCTGTAGAGATACCTTCTGTACTCCTTTGTGCGCTGTAGAGATACCTTCTGTACTCCTTTGTGCGCTGTAGAGATACCTTCTGTACTCCTTTGTGCGCTGTAGAGATACCTTCTGTACTCCTTTGTGCGCTGTAGAGATACCTTCTGTACTCCTTTGTACGCTGTAGAGGTACCTCGTGTACTCCTTTGTACGTTCTAGAGATATTTCCTGTACTCCTTTGTGCGCTGTAGAGATACCTTCTGTACTCCTTTGTGCGCTGTAGAGATACCTTCTGTACTCCTTTGTGCGCTGTAGAGATACCTTCTGTACTCCTTTGTGCGCTGTAGAGATACCTTCTGTACTCCTTTGTACGCTGCAGAGATACCTCGTGTACTCCTTTGTACGTTCTAGAGATATTTCCTGTACTCCTTTGTGCGCTGTAGAGACACCTTCTGTACTCCTTTGTACGCTGTAGAGATACCTCGTGTACTCCTTTGTACGTTCTAGAGATATTTCCTGTACTCCTTTGTGCGCTGTAGAGATACCTTCTGTACTCCTTTGTGCGCTGTAGAGATACCTTCTTTACTCCTTTGTGCGCTGTAGAGATACCTTCTGTACTCCTTTGTGCGCTGTAGAGATACCTTCTGTACTCCTTTGTACGTTCTAGAGATATTTCCTGTACTCCTTTGTGCGCTGTAGAGATACCATCTGTACTCCTTTGTGCGCTGTAGAGATACCTTCTGTACTCCTTTGTACGCTGTAGAGATACCTCGTGTACTCCTTTGTACGTTCTAGAGATATTTCCTGTACTCCTTTGTGCGCTTTAGAGATACCTTCTGTACTCCTTTGTGCGCTGTAGAGATACCTTCTGTACTCCTTTGTGCGCTGTAGAGATACCTTCTGTACTCCTTTGTGCGCTGTAGAGATACCTTCTGTACTCCTTTGTGCGCTGTAGAGATACCTTCTGTACTCCTTTGTGCGTTGTAGAGATACCTTCTGTACTCCTTTGTGCGCTGTAGAGATACCTTCTGTACTCCTTTGTGTGCTGTAGAGATACCTTTTGTACTCCTTTGTGCGCTGTAGAGATACCTTCTGTACTCCTTTGTGCGCTGTAGAGATACCTTCTGTACTCCTTTGTGCGCTGTAGAGATACCTTCTGTACTCCTTTGTGCGCTGTAGAGATACCTTCTGTACTCCTTTGTGCGCTGTAGAGATACCTTCTGTACTCCTTTGTGCGCTGTAGAGATACCTTTTGTACTCCTTTGTACGTTCTAGAGGTATTTCCTGTACTCCTTTGTGCGCTGAAGAGATACCTTCTGTACTCCTTTGTGCGCTGTAGAGATACCTTCTGTACTCCTTTGTGCGCTGTAGAGATACCTTCTGTACTCCTTTGTGCGCTGTAGATATACCTTCTGTACTCCTTTGTGCGCTGTAGAGATACCTTCTGTACTCCTTTGTGCGCTGTAGAGATACCTTCTGTACTCCTTTGTGCGCTGTAGAGATACCTTCTGTACTCCTTTGTGCGCTGTAGAGATACCTTCTGTACTCCTTTGTGCGCTGTAGAGATACCTTCTGTACTCTTTTGTACGCTGTAGAGATACCTCGTGTACTCCTTTGTACGTTCTAGAGATATTTCCTGTACTCCTTTGTGCGCTGTAGAGATACCTTCTGTACTCCTTTGTGCGCTGTAGAGATACCTTCTGTACTCCTTTGTGCGCTGTAGAGATACCTTCTGTACTCCTTTGTGCGCTGTAGAGATACCTTCTGTACTCCTTTGTACGCTGTAGAGATACCTCGTGTACTCCTTTGTACGTTCTAGAGATATTTCCTGTACTCCTTTGTGCGCTGTAGAGATACCTTCTGTACTCCTTTGTACGCTGTAGAGATACCTCGTGTACTCCTTTGTACGTTCTAGAGATATTTCCTGTACTCCTTTGTGCGCTGTAGAGATACCTTCTGTACTCCTTTGTGCGCTGTAGAGATACCTTCTGTACTCCTTTGTGCGCTGTAGAGATACCTTCTGTACTCCTTTGTGCGCTGTAGAGATACCTTCTGTACTCCTTTGTACGTTCTAGAGATATTTCCTGTACTCCTTTGTGCGCTGTAGAGATACCTTCTGTACTCCTTTGTGCGCTGTAGAGATACCTTCTGTACTCCTTTGTACGCTGTAGAGATACCTCGTGTACTCCTTTGTACGTTCTAGAGATATTTCCTGTACTCCTTTGTGCGCTGTAGAGATACCTTCTGTACTCCTTTGTGCGCTGTAGAGATACCTTCTGTACTCCATTGTGCGCTGTAGAGATAATTTCTGTACTCCTTTGTGCGCTGTAGAGATACCTTCTGTACTCCTTTGTGCGCTGTAGAGATACCTTCTGTACTTCTTTGTACGCTGTAGAGATACCTCGTGTACTTCTTTGTACGTTCTAGAGATATTTCCTGTACTCCTTTGTGCGCTGTAGAGATACCTTCTGTACTCCTTTGTACGCTGTAGAGATACCTCGTGTACTCCTTTGTACGTTCTAGAGATATTTCCTGTACTCCTTTGTGCGCTGTAGAGATACCTTCTGTACTTCTTTGTGCGTTGTAGAGATACCTTCTGTACTCCTTTGTGCGCTGTAGAGATACCTTCTGTACTCCTTTGTGCGCTGTAGAGATACCTTCTGTACTCCTTTGTACGTTCTAGAGATATTTCCTGTACTCCTTTGTGCGCTGTAGAGATACCTTCTGTGCTCCTTTGTGCGCTGTAGAGATACCTTCTGTACTCCTTTGTGCGCTGTAGAGATACCTTCTGTACTCCATTGAACGCTGTAGAGATACCTCGTGTACTCCTTTGTGCGCTGTAGAGATACCTTCTGTACTCCTTTGTGCGCTGTAGAGATACCTTCTGTACTCCTTTGTGCGCTGTAGAGATACCTTCTGTACTCCTTTGTACGTTGTAGAGATATTTCCTGTACTTCTTTGTGCGATGTAGAGATACCTTCTGTACTCCTTTGTGCGCTGTAGAGATACCTTCTGTACTCCTTTGTGCGCTGTAGAGATACCTTCTGTACTCCTTTGTGCGCTGTAGAGATACCTTCTGTACTCCTTTGTACGCTGTAGAGATACCTCTAGAGATATTTCCTGTACTCCTTTGTGCGCTGTAGAGATACCTTCTGTACTCCTTTGTGCGCTGTAGAGATACCTTCTGTACTCCTTTGTGCGCTGTAGAGATACCTTCTGTACTTATTTGTGCGCTGTAGAGATACCTTCTGTACTCCTTTGTACGCTGTAGAGATACCTCGTGTACTCCTTTGTGCGTTCAAGAGATATTTCCTGTACTCCTTTGTGCGCTGTAGAGATACCTTCTGTACTCCTTTGTACGCTGTAGAGATACCTCGTGTACTCCTTTGTACGTTCTAGAGATATTTCCTGTACTCCTTTGTGCGCTGTAGAGATACCTTCTGTACTCCTTTGTGCGCTGTAGAGATACCTTCTGTACTCCTTTGTGCGCTGTAGAGATACCTTCTGTACTCCTTTGTGCGCTGTAGAGAAACCTTCTGTACTCCTTTGTACGTTCTAGAGATATTTCCTGTACTCCTTTGTGCGCTGTAGAGATACCTTCTGTACTCCTTTGTGCGCTGTAGAGATACCTTCTGTACTCCTTTGTACGCTGTAGAGATACCTCGTGTACTCCTTTGTACGTTCTAGAGATATTTCCTGTACTCCTTTGTGCGCTGTAGAGATACCTTCTGTACTCCTTTGTGCGCTGTAGAGATACCTTCTGTACTCCTTTGTACGCTGTAGAGATACCTCGTGTACTCCTTTGTACGTTCAAGAGATATTTCCTGTACTCCTTTGTGCGCTGTAGAGATACCTTCTGTACTCCTTTGTACGCTGTAGAGATACCTCGTGTACTCCTTTGTACGTTCTAGAGATATTTCCTGTACTCCTTTGTGCGCTGTAGAGATACCTTCTGTACTCCTTTGTGCGCTGTAGAGATACCTTCTGTACTCCTTTGTGCGCTGTAGAGATACCTTCTGTACTCCTTTGTGCGCTGTAGAGATACCTTCTGTACTCCTTTGTACGTTCTAGAGATATTTCCTGTACTCCTTTGTGCGCTGTAGAGATACCTTCTGTACTCCTTTGTGCGCTGTAGAGATACCTTCTGTACTCCTTTGTACGCTGTAGAGATACCTCGTGTACTCCTTTGTACGTTCTAGAGATATTTCCTGTACTCCTTTGTGCGCTGTAGAGATACCTTCTGTACTCCTTTGTGCGCTGTAGAGATACCTTCTGTACTCCTTTGTACGCTGTAGAGATACCTCGTGTACTCCTTTGTACGTTCTAGAGATATTTCCTGTACTCCTTTGTGCGCTTTAGAGATACCTTCTGTACTCCTTTGTGCGCTGTAGAGATACCTTCTGTACTCCTTTGTGCGCTGTAGAGATACCTTCTGTACTCCTTTGTACGCTGTAGAGATACCTCGTGTACTCCTTTGTACGTTCTAGAGATATTTTCTGTACTCCTTTGTGCGCTGAAGAGATACCTTCTGTACTCCTTTGTGCGCAGTAGAGATACCTTCTGTACTCCTTTGTGCGCTGTAGAGATACCTTCTGTACTCCTTTGTGCGCTGTAGAGATACCTTCTGTACTCCTTTGTGCGCTGTAGAGATACCTTCTGTACTCCTTTGTACGCTGTAGAGATACCTCGTGTACTCCTTTGTACGTTCTAGAGATATTTCCTGTACTCCTTTGTGCGCTGTAGAGATACCTTCTGTACTCCTTTGTGCGCTGTAGAGATACCTTCTGTACTCCTTTGTGCGCTGTAGAGATACCTTCTGTACTCCTTTGTGCGCTGTAGAGATACCTTCTGTACTCCTTTGTGCGCTGTAGAGATACTTTCTGTACTCCTTTGTGCGCTGTAGAGATACCTTCTGTACTCCTTTGTGCGCTGTAGAGATACCTTCTGTACTCCTTTGTACGCTGCAGAGATACCTCGTGTACTCCTTTGTACGTTCTAGAGATATTTCCTGTACTCCTTTGTGCGCTGTAGAGATACCTTCTGTACTCCTTTGTGCGCTGTAGAGATACCTTCTGTACTCCTTTGTACGCTGTAGAGATACCTCGTGTACTCCTTTGTACGTTCAAGAGATATTTCCTGTACTCCTTTGTGCGCTGTAGAGATACCTTCTGTACTCCTTTGTACGCTGTAGAGATACCTCGTGTACTCCTTTGTGCGTTCTAGAGATATTTCCTGTACTCCTTTGTGCGCTGTAGAGATACCTTCTGTACTCCTTTGTGCGCTGTAGAGATACCTTCTGTACTCCTTTGTGCGCTGTAGAGATACCTTCTGTACTCCTTTGTGCGCTGTAGAGATACCTTCTGTACTCCTTTGTACGTTCTAGAGATATTTCCTGTACTCTTTTGTGCGCTGTAGAGATACCTTCTGTACTCCTTTGTGCGCTGTAGAGATACCTTCTGTACTCCTTTGTACGCTGTAGAGATACCTCGTGTACTCCTTTGTACGTTCTAGAGATATTTCCTGTACTCCTTTGTGCGCTGTAGAGATACCTTCTGTACTCCTTTGTGCGCTGTAGAGATACCTTCTGTACTCCTTTGTACGCTGTAGAGATACCTCGTGTACTCCTTTGTACGTTCTAGAGATATTTCCTGTACTCCTTTGTGCGCTGTAGAGATACCTTCTGTACTCCTTTGTGCGCTGTAGAGATACCTTCTGTACTCCTTTGTGCGCTGTAGAGATACCTTCTGTACTCCTTTGTACGCTGTAGAGATACCTCGTGTACTCCTTTGTACGTTCTAGAGATATTTTCTGTACTCCTTTGTGCGCTGAAGAGATACCTTCTGTACTCCTTTGTGCGCAGTAGAGATACCTTCTGTACTCCTTTGTGCGCTGTAGAGATACCTTCTGTACTCCTTTGTGCGCTGTAGAGATACCTTCTGTACTCCTTTGTGCGCTGTAGAGATACCTTCTGTACTCCTTTGTACGCTGTAGAGATACCTCGTGTACTCCTTTGTACGTTCTAGAGATATTTCCTGTACTCCTTTGTGCGCTGTAGAGATACCTTCTGTACTCCTTTGTGCGCTGTAGAGATACCTTCTGTACTCCTTTGTGCGCTGTAGAGATACCTTCTGTACTCCTTTGTGCGCTGTAGAGATAACTTCTGTACTCCTTTGTGCGCTGTAGAGATACCTTCTGTACTCCTTTGTGCGCTGTAGAGATACCTTCTGTACTCCTTTGTGCGCTGTAGAGATACATTCTGTACTCCTTTGTGCGCTGTAGAGATACCTTCTGTACTCCTTTGTGCGCTGTAGAGATACCTTCTGTACTCCTTTGTACGCTGCAGAGATACCTCGTGTACTTCTTTGTACGTTCTAGAGATATTTCCTGTACTCCTTTGTGCGCTGTAGAGATACCTTCTGTACTCCTTTGTGCGCTGTAGAGATACCTTCTGTACTCCTTTGTACGCTGTAGAGATACCTCGTGTACTCCTTTGTACGTTCGAGAGATATTTCCTGTACTCCTTTGTGCGCTGTAGAGATACCTTCTGTACTCCTTTGTACGCTGTAGAGATACCTCGTGTACTCCTTTGTACGTTCTAGAGATATTTCCTGTACTCCTTTGTGCGCTGTAGAGATACCTTCTGTACTCCTTTGTGCGCTGTAGAGATACCTTCTGTACTCCTTTGTGCGCTGTAGAGATACCTTCTGTACTCCTTTGTGCGCTGTAGAGATACCTTCTGTACTCCTTTGTACGTTCTAGAGATATTTCCTGTACTCCTTTGTGCGCTGTTGAGATACCTTCTGTACTCCTTTGTGCGCTGTAGAGATACCTTCTGTACTCCTTTGTACGCTGTAGAGATACCTCGTGTACTCCTTTGTACGTTCTAGAGATATTTCCTTTACTCCTTTGTGCGCTGTAGAGATACCTTCTGTACTCCTTTGTGCGCTGTAGAGATACCTTCTGTACTCCTTTGTACGCTGTAGAGATACCTCGTGTACTCCTTTGTACGTTCTAGAGATATTTCCTGTACTCCTTTGTGCGCTGTAGAGATACCTTCTGTACTCCTTTGTGCGCTGTAGAGATACCTTCTGTACTCCTTTGTGCGCTGTAGAGATACCTTCTGTACTCCTTTGTACGCTGTAGAGATACCTCGTGTACTCCTTTGTACGTTCTAGAGATATTTTCTGTACTCCTTTGTGCGCTGAAGAGATACCTTCTGTACTCCTTTGTGCGCAGTAGAGATACCTTCTGTACTCCTTTGTGCGCTGTAGAGATACCTTCTGTACTCCTTTGTGCGCTGTAGAGATACCTTCTGTACTCCTTTGTGCGCTGAAGAGATACCTTCTGTACTCCTTTGTACGCTGTAGAGATACCTCGTGTACTCCTTTGTACGTTCTAGAGATATTTCCTGTACTCCTTTGTGCGCTGTAGAGATACCTTCTGTACTCCTTTGTGCGCTGTAGAGATACCTTCTGTACTCCTTTGTGCGCTGTAGAGATACCTTCTGTACTCCTTTGTGCGCTGTAGAGATACCTTCTGTACTCCTTTGTGCGCTGTAGAGATACCTTCTGTACTCCTTTGTGCGCTGTAGAGATACCTTCTGTACTCCTTTGTGCGCTGTAGAGATACTTTCTGTACTCCTTTGTGCGCTGTAGAGATACCTTCTGTACTCCTTTGTGCGCTGTAGAGATACCTTCTGTACTCCTTTGTACGCTGCAGAGATACCTCGTGTACTCCTTTGTACGTTCTAGAGATATTTCCTGTACTCCTTTGTGCGCTGTAGAGATACCTTCTGTACTCCTTTGTGCGCTGTAGAGATACCTTCTGTACTCCTTTGTACGTTCTAGAGATATTTCCTGTACTCCTTTGTGCGCTGTTGAGATACCTTCTGTACTCCTTTGTGCGCTGTAGAGATACCTTCTGTACTCCTTTGTACGCTGTAGAGATACCTCGTGTACTCCTTTGTACGTTCTAGAGATATTTCCTTTACTCCTTTGTGTGCTGTAGAGATACCTTCTGTACTCCTTTGTGCGCTGTAGAGATACCTTCTGTACTCCTTTGTACGCTGTAGAGATACCTCGTGTACTCCTTTGTACGTTCTAGAGATATTTCCTGTACTCCTTTGTGCGCTGTAGAGATACCTTCTGTACTCCTTTGTGCGCTGTAGAGATACCTTCTGTACTCCTTTGTGCGCTGTAGAGATACCTTCTGTACTCCTTTGTACGCTGTAGAGATACCTCGTGTACTCCTTTGTACGTTCTAGAGATATTTTCTGTACTCCTTTGTGCGCTGAAGAGATACCTTCTGTACTCCTTTGTGCGCAGTAGAGATACCTTCTGTACTCCTTTGTGCGCTGTAGAGATACCTTCTGTACTCCTTTGTGCGCTGTAGAGATACCTTCTGTACTCCTTTGTGCGCTGTAGAGATACCTTCTGTACTCCTTTGTACGCTGTAGAGATACCTCGTGTACTCCTTTGTACGTTCTAGAGATATTTCCTGTACTCCTTTGTGCGCTGTAGAGATACCTTCTGTACTCCTTTGTGCGCTGTAGAGATACCTTCTGTACTCCTTTGTGCGCTGTAGAGATACCTTCTGTACTCCTTTGTGCGCTGTAGAGATACCTTCTGTACTCCTTTGTGCGCTGTAGAGATACCTTCTGTACTCCTTTGTGCGCTGTAGAGATACCTTCTGTACTCCTTTGTGCGCTGTAGAGATACTTTCTGTACTCCTTTGTGCGCTGTAGAGATACCTTCTGTACTCCTTTGTGCGCTGTAGAGATACCTTCTGTACTCCTTTGTACGCTGCAGAGATACCTCGTGTACTCCTTTGTACGTTCTAGAGATATTTCCTGTACTCCTTTGTGCGCTGTAGAGATACCTTCTGTACTCCTTTGTGCGCTGTAGAGATACCTTCTGTACTCCTTTGTGCGCTGTAGAGATACCTTCTGTACTCCTTTGTGCGCTGTAGAGATACCTTCTGTACTCCTTTGTACGCTGCAGAGATACCTCGTGTACTCCTTTGTACGTTCTAGAGATATTTCCTGTACTCCTTTGTGCGCTGTAGAGATACCTTCTGTACTCCTTTGTACGCTGTAAAGATACCTCGTGTACTCCTTTGTACGTTCTTGAGATATTTCCTGTACTCCTTTGTGCGCTGTAGAGATACCTTCTGTACTCCTTTGTGCGCTGAAGAGATACCTTCTGTACTCCTTTGTGCGCTGTAGAGATACCTTCTGTACTCCTTTGTGCGCTGTAGAGATACCTTCTGTACTCCTTTGTACGTTCTAGAGATATTTCCCGTACTCCTTTGTGCGCTGTAGAGATACCATCTGTACTCCTTTGTGCGCTGTAGAGATACCTTCTGTACTCCTTTGTACGCTGTAGAGATACCTCGTGTACTCCTTTGTACGTTCTAGAGATATTTCCTGTACTCCTTTGTGCGCTTTAGAGATACCTTCTGTACTCCTTTGTGCGCTGTAGAGATACCTTCTGTACTCCTTTGTGCGCTGTAGAGATACCTTCTGTACTCCTTTGTGCGCTGTAGAGATACCTTCTGTACTCCTTTGTGCGCTGTAGAGATACCTTCTGTACTCCTTTGTGCGCTGTAGAGATAGCTTCTGTACTCCTTTGTGCGCTGTAGAGATACCTTCTGTACTCCTTTGTGCGCTGTAGAGATACCTTCTGTACTCCTTTGTACGCTGTAGAGATACCTCGTGTACTCCTTTGTACGTTCTAGAGATATTTTCTGTACTCCTTTGTGCGCTGTAGAGATACCTTCTGTACTCCTTTGTGCGCAGTAGAGATACCTTCTGTACTCCTTTGTGCGCTGTAGAGATACCTTCTGTACTCCTTTGTGCGCTGTAGAGATACCTTCTGTCCTCCTTTGTGCGCTGTAGAGATACCTTCTGTACTCCTTTGTACGCTGTAGAGATACCTCGTGTACTCCTTTGTACGTTCTAGAGATATTTCCTGTACTCCTTTGTGCGCTGTAGAGATACCTTCTGTACTCCTTTGTGCGCTGTAGAGATACCTTCTGTACTCCTTTGTGCGCTGTAGAGATACCTTCTGTACTCCTTTGTGCGCTGTAGAGATACCTTCTGTACTCCTTTGTGACCTGTAGAGATACCTTCTGTACTCCTTTGTGCGCTGTAGAGATACCTTCTGTACTCCTTTGTGCGCTGTAGAGATACCTTCTGTACTCCTTTGTGCGCTGTAGAGATACCTTCTGTACTCCTTTGTGCGCTGTAGAGATACCTTCTGTACTCCTTTGTACGCTGTAGAGATACCTCGTGTACTCCTTTGTACGTTCTAGAGATATTTCCTGTACTCCTTTGTGCGCTGTAGAGATACCTTCTGTACTCCTTTGTGCGCTGTAGAGATACCTTCTGTACTCCTTTGTGCGCTGTAGAGATACCTTCTGTACTCCTTTGTGCGCTGTAGAGATACCTTCTGTACTCCTTTGTACGCTGCAGAGATACCTCGTGTACTCCTTTGTACGTTCTAGAGATATTTCCTGTACTCCTTTGTGCGCTGTAGAGACACCTTCTGTACTCCTTTGTACGCTGTAGAGATACCTCGTGTACTCCTTTGTACGTTCTAGAGATATTTCCTGTACTCCTTTGTGCGCTGTAGAGATACCTTCTGTACTCCTTTGTGCGCTGTAGAGATACCTTCTGTACTCCTTTGTGCGCTGTAGAGATACCTTCTGTACTCCTTTGTGCGCTGTAGAGATACCTTCTGTACTCCTTTGTACGTTCTAGAGATATTTCCTGTACTCCTTTGTGCGCTGTAGAGATACCATCTGTACTCCTTTGTGCGCTGTAGAGATACCTTCTGTACTCCTTTGTACGCTGTAGAGATACCTCGTGTACTCCTTTGTACGTTCTAGAGATATTTCCTGTACTCCTTTGTGCGCTTTAGAGATACCTTCTATACTCCTTTGTGCGCTGTAGAGATACCTTCTGTACTCCTTTGTGCGCTGTAGAGATACCTTCTGTACTCCTTTGTGCGCTGTAGAGATACCTTCTGTACTCCTTTGTGCGCTGTAGAGATACCTTCTGTACTCCTTTGTGCGTTGTAGAGATACCTTCTGTACTCCTTTGTGCGCTGTAGAGATACCTTCTGTACTCCTTTGTGTGCTGTAGAGATACCTTACCTTTTGTACTCCTTTGTGCGCTGTAGAGATACCTTCTGTACTCCTTTGTGCGCTGTAGAGATACCTTTTGTACTCCTTTGTGCGCTGTAGAGATACCTTCTGTACTCCTTTGTGCGCTGTAGAGATACCTTCTGTACTCCTTTGTGCGCTGTAGAGATACCTTCTGTACTCCTTTGTGCGCTGTAGAGATACCTTCTGTACTCCTTTGTACGTTCTAGAGGTATTTCCTGTACTCCTTTGTGCGCTGAAGAGATACCTTCTGTACTCCTTTGTGCGCTGTAGAGATACCTTCTGTACTCCTTTGTACGCTGTAGAGATACCTTCTGTACTCCTTTGTGCGCTGTAGAGATACCTTCTGTACTCCTTTGTGCGCGGTAGAGATACCTTCTGTACTCCTTTGTACGTTCTAGAGATATTTCCTGTACTCCTTTGTGCGCTGTAGAGATACCTTCTGTACTCCTTTGTGCGCTGTAGAGATACCTTCTGTACTCCTTTGTACGCTGTAGAGATACCTCGTGTACTCCTTTGTACGTTCTAGAGATATTTCCTGTACTCCTTTGTGCGCTGTAGAGATACCTTCTGTACTCCTTTGTGCGCTGTAGAGATACCTTCTGTACTCCTTTGTACGCTGTAGAGATACCTCGTGTACTCCTTTGTACGTTCTAGAGATATTTCCTGTACTCCTTTGTGCGCTGTAGAGATACCTTCTGTACTCCTTTGTGCGCTGTAGAGATACCTTCTGTACTCCTTTGTGCGCTGTAGAGATACCTTCTGTACTCCTTTGTACGCTGTAGAGATACCTCGTGTACTCCTTTGTACGTTCTAGAGATATTTTCTGTACTCCTTTGTGCGCTGAAGAGATACCTTCTGTACTCCTTTGTGCGCAGTAGAGATACCTTCTGTACTCCTTTGTGCGCTGTAGAGATACCTTCTGTACTCCTTTGTGCGCTGTAGAGATACCTTCTGTACTCCTTTGTGCGCTGTAGAGATACCTTCTGTACTCCTTTGTACGCTGTAGAGATACCTCGTTTGCTCCATTGTACGTTCTAGAGATATTTCCTGTACTCCTTTGTGCGCTATAGAGATACCTTCTGTACTCCTTTGTGCGCTGTAGAGATACCTTCTGTACTCCTTTGTGCGCTGTAGAGATACCTTCTGTACTCCTTTGTGCGCTGTAGAGATGCCTTCTGTACTCCTTTGTGCGCTGTAGAGATACCTTCTGTACTCCATTGTGCGCTGTAGAGATACCTTCTGTACTCCTTTGTGCGCTGTAGAGATACTTTCTGTACTCCTTTGTGCGCTGTAGAGATACCTTCTGTACTCCTTTGTGCGCTGTAGAGATACCTTCTGTACTCCTTTGTACGCTGCAGAGATACCTCGTGTACTCCTTTGTACGTTCTAGAGATATTTCCTGTACTCCTTTGTGCGCTGTAGAGATACCTTCTGTACTCCTTTGTGCGCTGTAGAGATACCATCTGTACTCCTTTGTGCGCTGTAGAGATACCTTCTTTACTCCTTTGTGCGCTGTAGAGATACCTTCTGTACTCCTTTGTACGCTGCAGAGATACCTCGTGTACTCCTTTGTACGTTCTAGAGATATTTCCTGTACTCCTTTGTGCGCTGTAGAGATACCTTCTGTACTCCTTTGTACGCTGTAGAGATACCTCGTGTACTCCTTTGTACGTTCTAGAGATATTTCCTGTACTCCTTTGTGCGCTGTAGAGATACCTTCTGTACTCCTTTGTGCGCTGAAGAGATACCTTCTGTACTCCTTTGTGCGCTGTAGAGATACCTTCTGTACTCCTTTGTGCGCTGTAGAGATACCATCTGTACTCCTTTGTACGTTCTAGAGATATTTCCTGTACTCCTTTGTGCGCAGTAGAGATACCATCTGTACTCCTTTGTGCGCTGTAGAGATAGCTTCTGTACTCCTTTGTGCGCTGTAGAGATACCTTCTGTACTCCTTTGTGCGCTGTAGAGATACCTTCTGTACTCCTTTGTACGCTGTAGAGATACCTCGTGTACTCCTTTGTACGTTCTAGAGATATTTTCTGTACTCCTTTGTGCGCTGTAGAGATACCTTCTGTACTCCTTTGTGCGCAATAGAGATACCTTCTGTACTCCTTTGTGCGCTGTAGAGATACCTTCTGTACTCCTTTGTGCGCTGTAGAGATACCTTCTGTCCTCCTTTGTGCGCTGTAGAGATACCTTCTGTACTCCTTTGTACGCTGTAGAGATACCTCGTGTACTCCTTTGTACGTTCTAGAGATATTTCCTGTACTCCTTTGTGCGCTGTAGAGATACCTTCTGTACTCCTTTGTGCGCTGTAGAGATACCTTCTGTACTCCTTTGTGCGCTGTAGAGATACCTTCTGTACTCCTTTGTGCGCTGTAGAGATACCTTCTGTACTCCTTTGTGCGCTGTAGAGATACCTTCTGTACTCCTTTGTGCGCTGTAGAGATACCTTCTGTACTCCTTTGTGCGCTGTAGAGATACCTTCTGTACTCCTTTGTGCGCTGTAGAGATACCTTCTGTACTCCTTTGTGCGCTGTAGAGATACCTTCTGTACTCCTTTGTGCGCTGTAGAGATACCTTCTGTACTCCTTTGTACGCTGTAGAGATACCTCGTGTACTCCTTTGTACGTTCTAGAGATATTTCCTGTACTCCTTTGTGCGCTGTAGAGATACCTTCTGTACTCCTTTGTGCGCTGTAGAGATACCTTCTGTACTCCTTTGTGCGCTGTAGAGATACCTTCTGTACTCCTTTGTGCGCTGTAGAGATACCTTCTGTACTCCTTTGTACGCTGCAGAGATACCTCGTGTACTCCTTTGTACGTTCTAGAGATATTTCCTGTACTCCTTTGTGCGCTGTAGAGACACCTTCTGTACTCCTTTGTACGCTGTAGAAATACCTCGTGTACTCCTTTATACGTTCTAGAGATATTTCCTGTACTCCTTTGTGCGCTGTAGAGATACCTTCTGTACTCCTTTGTACGCTGCAGAGATACCTCGTGTACTTCTTTGTACGTTCTAGAGATATTTCCTGTACTCCTTTGTGCGCTGTAGAGATACCTTCTGTACTCCTTTGTGCGCTGTAGAGATACCTTCTGTACTCCTTTGTACGCTGTAGAGATACCTCGTGTACTCCTTTGTACGTTCGAGAGATATTTCCTGTACTCCTTTGTGCGCTGTAGAGATACCTTCTGTACTCCTTTGTACGCTGTAGAGATACCTCGTGTACTCCTTTGTACGTTCTAGAGATATTTCCTGTACTCCTTTGTGCGCTGTAGAGATACCTTCTGTACTCCTTTGTGCGCTGTAGAGATACCTTCTGTACTCCTTTGTGCGCTGTAGAGATACCTTCTGTACTCCTTTGTGCGCTGTAGAGATACCTTCTGTACTCCTTTGTACGTTCTAGAGATATTTCCTGTACTCCTTTGTGCGCTGTTGAGATACCTTCTGTACTCCTTTGTGCGCTGTAGAGATACCTTCTGTACTCCTTTGTACGCTGTAGAGATACCTCGTGTACTCCTTTGTACGTTCTAGAGATATTTCCTTTACTCCTTTGTGCGCTGTAGAGATACCTTCTGTACTCCTTTGTGCGCTGTAGAGATACCTTCTGTACTCCTTTGTACGCTGTAGAGATACCTCGTGTACTCCTTTGTACGCTCTAGAGATATTTCCTGTACTCCTTTGTGCGCTGTAGAGATACCTTCTGTACTCCTTTGTGCGCTGTAGAGATACCTTCTGTACTCCTTTGTGCGCTGTAGAGATACCTTCTGTACTCCTTTGTACGCTGTAGAGATACCTCGTGTACTCCTTTGTACGTTCTAGAGATATTTTCTGTACTCCTTTGTGCGCTGAAGAGATACCTTCTGTACTCCTTTGTGCGCAGTAGAGATACCTTCTGTACTCCTTTGTGCGCTGTAGAGATACCTTCTGTACTCCTTTGTGCGCTGTAGAGATACCTTCTGTACTCCTTTGTGCGCTGTAGAGATACCTTCTGTACTCCTTTGTACGCTGTAGAGATACCTCGTGTACTCCTTTGTACGTTCTAGAGATATTTCCTGTACTCCTTTGTGCGCTGTAGAGATACCTTCTGTACTCCTTTGTGCGCTGTAGAGATACCTTCTGTACTCCTTTGTGCGCTGTAGAGATACCTTCTGTACTCCTTTGTGCGCTGTAGAGATACCTTCTGTTCTCCTTTGTGCGCTGTAGAGATACCTTCTGTACTCCTTTGTGCGCTGTAGAGATACCTTCTGTACTCCTTTGTGCGCTGTAGAGATACTTTCTGTACTCCTTTGTGCGCTGTAGAGATACCTTCTGTACTCCTTTGTGCGCTGTAGAGATACCTTCTGTACTCCTTTGTACGCTGCAGAGATACCTCGTGTACTCCTTTGTACGTTCTAGAGATATTTCCTGTACTCCTTTGTGCGCTGTAGAGATACCTTCTGTACTCCTTTGTGCGCTGTAGAGATACCTTCTGTACTCCTTTGTACGTTCTAGAGATATTTCCTGTACTCCTTTGTGCGCTGTTGAGATACCTTCTGTACTCCTTTGTGCGCTGTAGAGATACCTTCTGTACTCCTTTGTACGCTGTAGAGATACCTCGTGTACTCCTTTGTACGTTCTAGAGATATTTCCTTTACTCCTTTGTGTGCTGTAGAGATACCTTCTGTACTCCTTTGTGCGCTGTAGAGATACCTTCTGTACTCCTTTGTACGCTGTAGAGATACCTCGTGTACTCCTTTGTACGTTCTAGAGATATTTCCTGTACTCCTTTGTGCGCTGTAGAGATACCTTCTGTACTCCTTTGTGCGCTGTAGAGATACCTTCTGTACTCCTTTGTGCGCTGTAGAGATACCTTCTGTACTCCTTTGTACGCTGTAGAGATACCTCGTGTACTCCTTTGTACGTTCTAGAGATATTTTCTGTACTCCTTTGTGCGCTGAAGAGATACCTTCTGTACTCCTTTGTGCGCAGTAGAGATACCTTCTGTACTCCTTTGTGCGCTGTAGAGATACCTTCTGTACTCCTTTGTGCGCTGTAGAGATACCTTCTGTACTCCTTTGTGCGCTGTAGAGATACCTTCTGTACTCCTTTGTACGCTGTAGAGATACCTCGTGTACTCCTTTGTACGTTCTAGAGATATTTCCTGTACTCCTTTGTGCGCTGTAGAGATACCTTCTGTACTCCTTTGTGCGCTGTAGAGATACCTTCTGTACTCCTTTGTGCGCTGTAGAGATACCTTCTGTACTCCTTTGTGCGCTGTAGAGATACCTTCTGTACTCCTTTGTGCGCTGTAGAGATACCTTCTGTACTCCTTTGTGCGCTGTAGAGATACCTTCTGTACTCCTTTGTGCGCTGTAGAGATACTTTCTGTACTCCTTTGTGCGCTGTAGAGATACCTTCTGTACTCCTTTGTGCGCTGTAGAGATACCTTCTGTACTCCTTTGTACGCTGCAGAGATACCTCGTGTACTCCTTTGTACGTTCTAGAGATATTTCCTGTACTCCTTTGTGCGCTGTAGAGATACCTTCTGTACTCCTTTGTGCGCTGTAGAGATACCTTCTGTACTCCTTTGTGCGCTGTAGAGATACCTTCTGTACTCCTTTGTGCGCTGTAGAGATACCTTCTGTACTCCTTTGTACGCTGCAGAGATACCTCGTGTACTCCTTTGTACGTTCTAGAGATATTTCCTGTACTCCTTTGTGCGCTGTAGAGATACCTTCTGTACTCCTTTGTACGCTGTAGAGATACCTCGTGTACTCCTTTGTACGTTCTTGAGATATTTCCTGTACTCCTTTGTGCGCTGTAGAGATACCTTCTGTACTCCTTTGTGCGCTGAAGAGATACCTTCTGTACTCCTTTGTGCGCTGTAGAGATACCTTCTGTACTCCTTTGTGCGCTGTAGAGATACCTTCTGTACTCCTTTGTACGTTCTAGAGATATTTCCCGTACTCCTTTGTGCGCTGTAGAGATACCATCTGTACTCCTTTGTGCGCTGTAGAGATACCTTCTGTACTCCTTTGTACGCTGTAGAGATACCTCGTGTACTCCTTTGTACGTTCTAGAGATATTTCCTGTACTCCTTTGTGCGCTTTAGAGATACCTTCTGTACTCCTTTGTGCGCTGTAGAGATACCTTCTGTACTCCTTTGTGCGCTGTAGAGATACCTTCTGTACTCCTTTGTGCGCTGTAGAGATACCTTCTGTACTCCTTTGTGCGCTGTAGAGATACCTTCTGTACTCCTTTGTGCGCTGTAGAGATAGCTTCTGTACTCCTTTGTGCGCTGTAGAGATACCTTCTGTACTCCTTTGTGCGCTGTAGAGATACCTTCTGTACTCCTTTGTACGCTGTAGAGATACCTCGTGTACTCCTTTGTACGTTCTAGAGATATTTTCTGTACTCCTTTGTGCGCTGTAGAGATACCTTCTGTACTCCTTTGTGCGCAGTAGAGATACCTTCTGTACTCCTTTGTGCGCTGTAGAGATACCTTCTGTACTCCTTTGTGCGCTGTAGAGATACCTTCTGTCCTCCTTTGTGCGCTGTAGAGATACCTTCTGTACTCCTTTGTACGCTGTAGAGATACCTCGTGTACTCCTTTGTACGTTCTAGAGATATTTCCTGTACTCCTTTGTGCGCTGTAGAGATACCTTCTGTACTCCTTTGTGCGCTGTAGAGATACCTTCTGTACTCCTTTGTGCGCTGTAGAGATACCTTCTGTACTCCTTTGTGCGCTGTAGAGATACCTTCTGTACTCCTTTGTGACCTGTAGAGATACCTTCTGTACTCCTTTGTGCGCTGTAGAGATACCTTCTGTACTCCTTTGTGCGCTGTAGAGATACCTTCTGTACTCCTTTGTGCGCTGTAGAGATACCTTCTGTACTCCTTTGTGCGCTGTAGAGATACCTTCTGTACTCCTTTGTACGCTGTAGAGATACCTCGTGTACTCCTTTGTACGTTCTAGAGATATTTCCTGTACTCCTTTGTGCGCTGTAGAGATACCTTCTGTACTCCTTTGTGCGCTGTAGAGATACCTTCTGTACTCCTTTGTGCGCTGTAGAGATACCTTCTGTACTCCTTTGTGCGCTGTAGAGATACCTTCTGTACTCCTTTGTACGCTGCAGAGATACCTCGTGTACTCCTTTGTACGTTCTAGAGATATTTCCTGTACTCCTTTGTGCGCTGTAGAGACACCTTCTGTACTCCTTTGTACGCTGTAGAGATACCTCGTGTACTCCTTTGTACGTTCTAGAGATATTTCCTGTACTCCTTTGTGCGCTGTAGAGATACCTTCTGTACTCCTTTGTGCGCTGTAGAGATACCTTCTGTACTCCTTTGTGCGCTGTAGAGATACCTTCTGTACTCCTTTGTGCGCTGTAGAGATACCTTCTGTACTCCTTTGTACGTTCTAGAGATATTTCCTGTACTCCTTTGTGCGCTGTAGAGATACCATCTGTACTCCTTTGTGCGCTGTAGAGATACCTTCTGTACTCCTTTGTACGCTGTAGAGATACCTCGTGTACTCCTTTGTACGTTCTAGAGATATTTCCTGTACTCCTTTGTGCGCTTTAGAGATACCTTCTGTACTCCTTTGTGCGCTGTAGAGATACCTTCTGTACTCCTTTGTGCGCTGTAGAGATACCTTCTGTACTCCTTTGTGCGCTGTAGAGATACCTTCTGTACTCCTTTGTGCGCTGTAGAGATACCTTCTGTACTCCTTTGTGCGTTGTAGAGATACCTTCTGTACTCCTTTGTGCGCTGTAGAGATACCTTCTGTACTCCTTTGTGTGCTGTAGAGATACCTTACCTTTTGTACTCCTTTGTGCGCTGTAGAGATACCTTCTGTACTCCTTTGTGCGCTGTAGAGATACCTTTTGTACTCCTTTGTGCGCTGTAGAGATACCTTCTGTACTCCTTTGTGCGCTGTAGAGATACCTTCTGTACTCCTTTGTGCGCTGTAGAGATACCTTCTGTACTCCTT
The DNA here is from genome assembly GCA_030386875.1 of Morinoia aosen. NCBI lineage: Eukaryota > Metazoa > Arthropoda > Malacostraca > Amphipoda > Talitridae > Morinoia > Morinoia aosen. The sequence continues at coordinate 54,215,268 of CM059576.1, read as the reverse complement.
TGTGCGCTGTAGAGATACCTTCTGTACTCCTTTGTACGTTCTAGAGGTATTTCCTGTACTCCTTTGTGCGCTGAAGAGATACCTTCTGTACTCCTTTGTGCGCTGTAGAGATACCTTCTGTACTCCTTTGTACGCTGTAGAGATACCTTCTGTACTCCTTTGTGCGCTGTAGAGATACCTTCTGTACTCCTTTGTGCGCTGTAGAGATACCTTCTGTACTCCTTTGTACGTTCTAGAGATATTTCCTGTACTCCTTTGTGCGCTGTAGAGACACCTTCTGTACTCCTTTGTACGCTGTAGAAATACCTCGTGTACTCCTTTATACGTTCTAGAGATATTTCCTGTACTCCTTTGTGCGCTGTAGAGATACCTTCTGTACTCCTTTGTACGCGGCAGAGATACCTCGTGTACTTCTTTGTACGTTCTAGAGATATTTCCTGTACTCCTTTGTGCGCTGTAGAGATACCTTCTGTACTCCTTTGTGCGCTGTAGAGATACCTTCTGTACTCCTTTGTACGCTGTAGAGATACCTCGTGTACTCCTTTGTACGTTCGAGAGATATTTCCTGTACTCCTTTGTGCGCTGTAGAGATACCTTCTGTACTCCTTTGTACGCTGTAGAGATACCTCGTGTACTCCTTTGTACGTTCTAGAGATATTTCCTGTACTCCTTTGTGCGCTGTAGAGATACCTTCTGTACTCCTTTGTGCGCTGTAGAGATACCTTCTGTACTCCTTTGTGCGCTGTAGAGATACCTTCTGTACTCCTTTGTGCGCTGTAGAGATACCTTCTGTACTCCTTTGTACGTTCTAGAGATATTTCCTGTACTCCTTTGTGCGCTGTTGAGATACCTTCTGTACTCCTTTGTGCGCTGTAGAGATACCTTCTGTACTCCTTTGTACGCTGTAGAGATACCTCGTGTACTCCTTTGTACGTTCTAGAGATATTTCCTTTACTCCTTTGTGCGCTGTAGAGATACCTTCTGTACTCCTTTGTGCGCTGTAGAGATACCTTCTGTACTCCTTTGTACGCTGTAGAGATACCTCGTGTACTCCTTTGTACGTTCTAGAGATATTTCCTGTACTCCTTTGTGCGCTGTAGAGATACCTTCTGTACTCCTTTGTGCGCTGTAGAGGTACCTTCTGTACTTCTTTGTGCGCTGTAGAGATACCTTCTGTACTCCTTTGTACGCTGTAGAGATACCTCGTGTACTCCTTTGTACGTTCTAGAGATATTTTCTGTACTCCTTTGTGCGCTGAAGAGATACCTTCTGTACTCCTTTGTGCGCAGTAGAGATACCTTCTGTACTCCTTTGTGCGCTGTAGAGATACCTTCTGTACTCCTTTGTGCGCTGTAGAGATACCTTCTGTACTCCTTTGTGCGCTGTAGAGATACCTTCTGTACTCCTTTGTACGCTGTAGAGATACCTCGTGTACTCCTTTGTACGTTCTAGAGATATTTCCTGTACTCCTTTGTGCGCTGTAGAGATACCTTCTGTACTCCTTTGTGCGCTGTAGAGATACCTTCTGTACTCCTTTGTGCGCTGTAGAGATACCTTCTGTACTCCTTTGTGCGCTGTAGAGATACCTTCTGTACTCCTTTGTGCGCTGTAGAGATACCTTCTGTACTCCTTTGTGCGCTGTAGAGATACCTTCTGTACTCCTTTGTGCGCTGTAGAGATACTTTCTGTACTCCTTTGTGCGCTGTAGAGATACCTTCTGTACTCCTTTGTGCGCTGTAGAGATACCTTCTGTACTCCTTTGTACGCTGCAGAGATACCTCGTGTACTCCTTTGTACGTTCTAGAGATATTTCCTGTACTCCTTTGTGCGCTGTAGAGATACCTTCTGTACTCCTTTGTGCGCTGTAGAGATACCTTCTGTACTCCTTTGTACGTTCTAGAGATATTTCCTGTACTCCTTTGTGCGCTGTTGAGATACCTTCTGTACTCCTTTGTGCGCTGTAGAGATACCTTCTGTACTCCTTTGTACGCTGTAGAGATACCTCGTGTACTCCTTTGTACGTTCTAGAGATATTTCCTTTACTCCTTTGTGTGCTGTAGAGATACCTTCTGTACTCCTTTGTGCGCTGTAGAGATACCTTCTGTACTCCTTTGTACGCTGTAGAGATACCTCGTGTACTCCTTTGTACGTTCTAGAGATATTTCCTGTACTCCTTTGTGCGCTGTAGAGATACCTTCTGTACTCCTTTGTGCGCTGTAGAGATACCTTCTGTACTCCTTTGTGCGCTGTAGAGATACCTTCTGTACTCCTTTGTACGCTGTAGAGATACCTCGTGTACTCCTTTGTACGTTCTAGAGATATTTTCTGTACTCCTTTGTGCGCTGAAGAGATACCTTCTGTACTCCTTTGTGCGCAGTAGAGATACCTTCTGTACTCCTTTGTGCGCTGTAGAGATACCTTCTGTACTCCTTTGTGCGCTGTAGAGATACCTTCTGTACTCCTTTGTGCGCTGTAGAGATACCTTCTGTACTCCTTTGTACGCTGTAGAGATACCTCGTGTACTCCTTTGTACGTTCTAGAGATATTTCCTGTACTCCTTTGTGCGCTGTAGAGATACCTTCTGTACTCCTTTGTGCGCTGTAGAGATACCTTCTGTACTCCTTTGTGCGCTGTAGAGATACCTTCTGTACTCCTTTGTGCGCTGTAGAGATACCTTCTGTACTCCTTTGTGCGCTGTAGAGATACCTTCTGTACTCCTTTGTGCGCTGTAGAGATACCTTCTGTACTCCTTTGTGCGCTGTAGAGATACTTTCTGTACTCCTTTGTGCGCTGTAGAGATACCTTCTGTACTCCTTTGTGCGCTGTAGAGATACCTTCTGTACTCCTTTGTACGCTGCAGAGATACCTCGTGTACTCCTTTGTACGTTCTAGAGATATTTCCTGTACTCCTTTGTGCGCTGTAGAGATACCTTCTGTACTCCTTTGTGCGCTGTAGAGATACCTTCTGTACTCCTTTGTGCGCTGTAGAGATACCTTCTGTACTCCTTTGTGCGCTGTAGAGATACCTTCTGTACTCCTTTGTACGCTGCAGAGATACCTCGTGTACTCCTTTGTACGTTCTAGAGATATTTCCTGTACTCCTTTGTGCGCTGTAGAGATACCTTCTGTACTCCTTTGTACGCTGTAGAGATACCTCGTGTACTCCTTTGTACGTTCTTGAGATATTTCCTGTACTCCTTTGTGCGCTGTAGAGATACCTTCTGTACTCCTTTGTGCGCTGAAGAGATACCTTCTGTACTCCTTTGTGCGCTGTAGAGATACCTTCTGTACTCCTTTGTGCGCTGTAGAGATACCTTCTGTACTCCTTTGTACGTTCTAGAGATATTTCCCGTACTCCTTTGTGCGCTGTAGAGATACCATCTGTACTCCTTTGTGCGCTGTAGAGATACCTTCTGTACTCCTTTGTACGCTGTAGAGATACCTCGTGTACTCCTTTGTACGTTCTAGAGATATTTCCTGTACTCCTTTGTGCGCTTTAGAGATACCTTCTGTACTCCTTTGTGCGCTGTAGAGATACCTTCTGTACTCCTTTGTGCGCTGTAGAGATACCTTCTGTACTCCTTTGTGCGCTGTAGAGATACCTTCTGTACTCCTTTGTGCGCTGTAGAGATACCTTCTGTACTCCTTTGTGCGCTGTAGAGATAGCTTCTGTACTCCTTTGTGCGCTGTAGAGATACCTTCTGTACTCCTTTGTGCGCTGTAGAGATACCTTCTGTACTCCTTTGTACGCTGTAGAGATACCTCGTGTACTCCTTTGTACGTTCTAGAGATATTTTCTGTACTCCTTTGTGCGCTGTAGAGATACCTTCTGTACTCCTTTGTGCGCAGTAGAGATACCTTCTGTACTCCTTTGTGCGCTGTAGAGATACCATCTGTACTCCTTTGTGCGCTGTAGAGATACCTTCTGTCCTCCTTTGTGCGCTGTAGAGATACCTTCTGTACTCCTTTGTACGCTGTAGAGATACCTCGTGTACTCCTTTGTACGTTCTAGAGATATTTCCTGTACTCCTTTGTGCGCTGTAGAGATACCTTCTGTACTCCTTTGTGCGCTGTAGAGATACCTTCTGTACTCCTTTGTGCGCTGTAGAGATACCTTCTGTACTCCTTTGTGCGCTGTAGAGATACCTTCTGTACTCCTTTGTGACCTGTAGAGATACCTTCTGTACTCCTTTGTGCGCTGTAGAGATACCTTCTGTACTCCTTTGTGCGCTGTAGAGATACCTTCTGTACTCCTTTGTGCGCTGTAGAGATACCTTCTGTACTCCTTTGTGCGCTGTAGAGATACCTTCTGTACTCCTTTGTACGCTGTAGAGATACCTCGTGTACTCCTTTGTACGTTCTAGAGATATTTCCTGTACTCCTTTTTGCGCTGTAGAGATACCTTCTGTACTCCTTTGTGCGCTGTAGAGATACCTTCTGTACTCCTTTGTGCGCTGTAGAGATACCTTCTGTACTCCTTTGTGCGCTGTAGAGATACCTTCTGTACTCCTTTGTACGCTGCAGAGATACCTCGTGTACTCCTTTGTACGTTCTAGAGATATTTCCTGTACTCCTTTGTGCGCTGTAGAGACACCTTCTGTACTCCTTTGTACGCTGTAGAGATACCTCGTGTACTCCTTTGTACGTTCTAGAGATATTTCCTGTACTCCTTTGTGCGCTGTAGAGATACCTTCTGTACTCCTTTGTGCGCTGTAGAGATACCTTCTGTACTCCTTTGTGCGCTGTAGAGATACCTTCTGTACTCCTTTGTGCGCTGTAGAGATACCTTCTGTACTCCTTTGTACGTTCTAGAGATATTTCCTGTACTCCTTTGTGCGCTGTAGAGATACCATCTGTACTCCTTTGTGCGCTGTAGAGATACCTTCTGTACTCCTTTGTACGCTGTAGAGATACCTCGTGTACTCCTTTGTACGTTCTAGAGATATTTCCTGTACTCCTTTGTGCGCTTTAGAGATACCTTCTGTACTCCTTTGTGCGCTGTAGAGATACCTTCTGTACTCCTTTGTGCGCTGTAGAGATACCTTCTGTACTCCTTTGTGCGCTGTAGAGATACCTTCTGTACTCCTTTGTGCGCTGTAGAGATACCTTCTGTACTCCTTTGTGCGTTGTAGAGATACCTTCTGTACTCCTTTGTGCGCTGTAGAGATACCTTCTGTACTCCTTTGTGTGCTGTAGAGATACCTTACCTTTTGTACTCCTTTGTGCGCTGTAGAGATACCTTCTGTACTCCTTTGTGCGCTGTAGAGATACCTTTTGTACTCCTTTGTGCGCTGTAGAGATACCTTCTGTACTCCTTTGTGCGCTGTAGAGATACCTTCTGTACTCCTTTGTGCGCTGTAGAGATACCTTCTGTACTCCTTTGTGCGCTGTAGAGATACCTTCTGTACTCCTTTGTACGTTCTAGAGGTATTTCCTGTACTCCTTTGTGCGCTGAAGAGATACCTTCGGGACTCCTTTGTGCGCTGTAGAGATACCTTCTGTACTCCTTTGTACGCTGTAGAGATACCTTCTGTACTCCTTTGTGCGCTGTAGAGATACCTTCTGTACTCCTTTGTGCGCTGTAGAGATACCTTCTGTACTCCTTTGTACGTTCTAGAGATATTTCCTGTACTCCTTTGTGCGCTGTAGAGATACCTTCTGTACTCCTTTGTGCGCTGTAGAGATACCTTCTGTACTCCTTTGTACGCTGTAGAGATACCTCGTGTACTCCTTTGTACGTTCTAGAGATATTTCCTGTACTCCTTTGTGCGCTGTAGAGATACCTTCTGTACTCCTTTGTGCGCTGTAGAGATACCTTCTGTACTCCTTTGTACGCTGTAGAGATACCTCGTGTACTCCTTTGTACGTTCTAGAGATATTTCCTGTACTCCTTTGTGCGCTGTAGAGATACCTTCTGTACTCCTTTGTGCGCTGTAGAGATACCTTCTGTACTCCTTTGTGCGCTGTAGAGATACCTTCTGTACTCCTTTGTACGCTGTAGAGATACCTCGTGTACTCCTTTGTACGTTCTAGAGATATTTTCTGTACTCCTTTGTGCGCTGAAGAGATACCTTCTGTACTCCTTTGTGCGCAGTAGAGATACCTTCTGTACTCCTTTGTGCGCTGTGGAGATACCTTCTGTACTCCTTTGTGCGCTGTAGAGATACCTTCTGTACTCCTTTGTGCGTTGTAGAGATACCTTCTGTACTCCTTTGTACGCTGTAGAGATACCTCGTTTGCTCCATTGTACGTTCTAGAGATATTTCCTGTACTCCTTTGTGCGCTGTAGAGATACCTTCTGTACTCCTTTGTGCGCTGTAGAGATACCTTCTGTACTCCTTTGTGCGCTGTAGAGATACCTTCTGTACTCCTTTGTGCGCTGTAGAGATACCTTCTGTACTCCTTTGTGCGCTGTAGAGATACCTTCTGTACTCCATTGTGCGCTGTAGAGATACCTTCTGTACTCCTTTGTGCGCTGTAGAGATACTTTCTGTACTCCTTTGTGCGCTGTAGAGATACCTTCTGTACTCCTTTGTGCGCTGTAGAGATACCTTCTGTACTCCTTTGTACGCTGCAGAGATACCTCGTGTACTCCTTTGTACGTTCTAGAGATATTTCCTGTACTCCTTTGTGCGCTGTAGAGATACCTTCTGTACTCCTTTGTGCGCTGTAGAGATACCATCTGTACTCCTTTGTGCGCTGTAGAGATACCTTCTTTACTCCTTTGTGCGCTGTAGAGATACCTTCTGTACTCCTTTGTACGCTGCAGAGATACCTCGTGTACTCCTTTGTACGTTCTAGAGATATTTCCTGTACTCCTTTGTGCGCTGTAGAGATACCTTCTGTACTCCTTTGTACGCTGTAGAGATACCTCGTGTACTCCTTTGTACGTTCTAGAGATATTTCCTGTACTCCTTTGTGCGCTGTAGAGATACCTTCTGTACTCCTTTGTGCGCTGAAGAGATACCTTCTGTACTCCTTTGTGCGCTGTAGAGATACCTTCTGTACTCCTTTGTGCGCTGTAGAGATACCATCTGTACTCCTTTGTACGTTCTAGAGATATTTCCTGTACTCCTTTGTGCGCAGTAGAGATACCATCTGTACTCCTTTGTGCGCTGTAGAGATAGCTTCTGTACTCCTTTGTGCGCTGTAGAGATACCTTCTGTACTCCTTTGTGCGCTGTAGAGATACCTTCTGTACTCCTTTGTACGCTGTAGAGATACCTCGTGTACTCCTTTGTACCTTCTAGAGATATTTTCTGTACTCCTTTGTGCGCTGTAGAGATACCTTCTGTACTCCTTTGTGCGCAATAGAGATACCTTCTGTACTCCTTTGTGCGCTGTAGAGATACCTTCTGTACTCCTTTGTGCGCTGTAGAGATACCTTCTGTCCTCCTTTGTGCGCTGTTGAGATACCTTCTGTACTCCTTTGTACGCTGTAGAGATACCTCGTGTACTCCTTTGTACGTTCTAGAGATATTTCCTGTACTCCTTTGTGCGCTGTAGAGATACCTTCTGTACTCCTTTGTGCGCTGTAGAGATACCTTCTGTACTCCTTTGTGCGCTGTAGAGATACCTTCTGTACTCCTTTGTGCGCTGTAGAGATACCTTCTGTACTCCTTTGTGCGCTGTAGAGATACCTTCTGTACTCCTTTGTGCGCTGTAGAGATACCTTCTGTACTCCTTTGTGCGCTGTAGAGATACCTTCTGTACTCCTTTGTGCGCTGTAGAGATACCTTCTGTACTCCTTTGTGCGCTGTAGAGATACCTTCTGTACTCCTTTGTGCGCTGTAGAGATACCTTCTGTACTCCTTTGTACGCTGTAGAGATACCTCGTGTACTCCTTTGTACGTTCTAGAGATATTTCCTGTACTCCTTTGTGCGCTGTAGAGATACCTTCTGTACTCCTTTGTGCGCTGTAGAGATACCTTCTGTACTCCTTTGTGCGCTGTAGAGATACCTTCTGTACTCCTTTGTGCGCTGTAGAGATACCTTCTGTACTCCTTTGTACGCTGCAGAGATACCTCGTGTACTCCTTTGTACGTTCTAGAGATATTTCCTGTACTCCTTTGTGCGCTGTAGAGACACCTTCTGTACTCCTTTGTACGCTGTAGAAATACCTCGTGTACTCCTTTATACGTTCTAGAGATATTTCCTGTACTCCTTTGTGCGCTGTAGAGATACCTTCTGTACTCCTTTGTGCGCTGTAGAGATACCTTCTGTACTCCTTTGTGCGCTGTAGAGATACCTTCTGTACTCCTTTGTGCGCTGTAGAGATACCTTCTGTACTCCTTTGTACGTTCTAGAGATATTTCCTGTACTCCTTTGTGCGCTGTAGAGATACCATCTGTACTCCTTTGTGCGCTGTAGAGATACCTTCTGTACTCCTTTGTACGCTGTAGAGATACCTCGTGTACTCCTTTGTACGTTCTAGAGATATTTCCTGTACTCCTTTGTGCGCTTTAGAGATACCTTCTGTACTCCTTTGTGCGCTGTAGAGATACCTTCTGTACTCCTTTGTGCGCTGTAGAGATACCTTCTGTACTCCTTTGTGCGCTGTAGAGATACCTTCTGTACTCCTTTGTGCGCTGTAGAGATACCTTCTGTACTCCTTTGTGCGTTGTAGAGATACCTTCTGTACTCCTTTGTGCGCTGTAGAGATACCTTCTGTACTCCTTTGTGTGCTGTAGAGATACCTTTTGTACTCCTTTGTGCGCTGTAGAGATACCTTCTGTACTCCTTTGTGCGCTGTAGAGATACCTTCTGTACTCCTTTGTGCGCTGTAGAGATACCTTCTGTACTCCTTTGTGCGCTGTAGAGATACCTTCTGTACTCCTTTGTGCGCTGTAGAGATACCTTCTGTACTCCTTTGTGCGCTGTAGAGATACCTTCTGTACTCCTTTGTACGTTCTAGAGGTATTTCCTGTACTCCTTTGTGCGCTGAAGAGATACCTTCTGTACTCCTTTGTGCGCTGTAGAGATACCTTCTGTACTCCTTTGTGCGCTGTAGAGATACCTTCTGTACTCCTTTGTGCGCTGTAGAGATACCTTCTGTTATCCTTTGTGCGCTGTAGAGATACCTTCTGTACTCCTTTGTGCGCTGTAGAGATACCTTCTGTACTCCTTTGTGCGCTGTAGAGATACCTTCTGTACTCTTTTGTACGCTGTAGAGATACCTCGTGTACTCCTTTGTACGTTCTAGAGATATTTCCTGTACTCCTTTGTGCGCTGTAGAGATACCTTCTGTACTCCTTTGTGCGCTGTAGAGATACCTTCTGTACTCCTTTGTGCGCTGTAGAGATACCTTCTGTACTCCTTTGTGCGCTGTAGAGATACCTTCTGTACTCCTTTGTACGCTGTAGAGATACCTCGTGTACTCCTTTGTACGTTCTAGAGATATTTCCTGTACTCCTTTGTGCGCTGTAGAGATACCTTCTGTACTCCTTTGTACGCTGTAGAGATACCTCGTGTACTCCTTTGTACGTTCTAGAGATATTTCCTGTACTCCTTTGTGCGCTGTAGAGATACCTTCTGTACTCCTTTGTGCGCTGTAGAGATACCTTCTGTACTCCTTTGTGCGCTGTAGAGATACCTTCTGTCCTCCTTTGTGCGCTGTAGAGATACCTTCTGTACTCCTTTGTACGTTCTAGAGATATTTCCTGTACTCCTTTGTGCGCTGTAGAGATACCTTCTGTAATCCTTTGTGCGCTGTAGAGATACCTTCTGTACTCCTTTGTACGCTGTAGAGATACCTCGTGTACTCCTTTGTACGTTCTAGAGATATTTCCTGTACTCCTTTGTGCGCTGTAGAGATACCTTCTGTACTCCTTTGTGCGCTGTAGAGATACCTTCTGTACTCCATTGTGCGCTGTAGAGATACTTTCTGAACTTCTTTGTGCGCTGTAGAGATACCTTCTGTACTCCTTTGTGCGCTGTAGAGATACCTTCTGTACTTCTTTGTACGCTGTAGAGATACCTCGTGTACTTCTTTACACGTTCTAGAGATATTTCCTGTACTCCTTTGTGCGCTGTAGAGATACCTTCTGTACTCCTTTGTACGCTGTAGAGATACCTCGTGTACTCCTTTGTACGTTCTAGAGATATTTCCTGTACTCCTTTGAGCGCTGTAGAGATACCTTCTGTACTTCTTTGTGCGTTGTAGAGATACCTTCTGTACTCCTTTGTGCGCTGTAGAGATACCTTCTGTACTCCTTTGTGCGCTGTAGAGATACCTTCTGTACTCCTTTGTACGTTCTAGAGATATTTCCTGTACTCCTTTGTGCGCTGTAGAGATACCTTCTGTGCTCCTTTGTGCGCTGTAGAGATACCTTCTCTACTCCTTTGTGCGCTGTAGAGATACCTTCTGTACTCCATTGAACGCTGTAGAGATACCTCGTGTACTCCTTTGTGCGCTGTAGAGATACCTTCTATACTCCTTTGTGCGCTGTAGAGATACCTTCTGTACTCCTTTGTGCGCTGTAGAGATACCTTCTGTACTCCTTTGTACGTTCTAGAGATATTTCCTGTACTCCTTTGTGCGCTGTAGAGATACCTTCTGTACTCCTTTGTGCGCTGTAGAGATACCTTCTGTACTCCTTTGTGCGCTGTAGAGATACCTTCTGTACTCCTTTGTGCGCTGTAGAGATACCTTCTGTACTCCTTTGTACGCTGTAGAGATACCTCGTGTACTCCTTTGTACGTTCTAGAGATATTTCCTGTACTCCTTTGTGCGCTGTAGAGATACCTTCTGTACTCCTTTGTGCGCTGTAGAGATACCTTCTGTACTCCTTTGTGCGCTGTAGAGATACCTTCTGTACTCCTTTGTGCGCTGTAGAGATACCTTCTGTACTCCTTTGTACGCTGTAGAGATACCTCGTGTACTCCTTTGTACGTTCAAGAGATATTTCCTGTACTCCTTTGTGCGCTGTAGAGATACCTTCTGTACTCCTTTGTACGCTGTAGAGATACCTCGTGTACTCCTTTGTACGTTCTAGAGATATTTCCTGTACTCCTTTGTGCGCTGTAGAGATACCTTCTGTACTCCTTTGTGCGCTGTAGAGATACCTTCTGTACTCCTTTGTGCGCTGTAGAGATACCTTCTGTACTCCTTTGTGCGCTGTAGAGATACCTTCTGTACTCCTTTGTACGTTCTAGAGATATTTCCTGTACTCCTTTGTGCGCTGTAGAGATACCTTCTGTACTCCTTTGTGCGCTGTAGAGATACCTTCTGTACTCCTTTGTACGCTGTAGAGATACCTCGTGTACTCCTTTGTACGTTCTAGAGATATTTCCTGTACTCCTTTGTGCGCTGTAGAGATACCTTCTGTACTCCTTTGTGCGCTGTAGAGATACCTTCTGTACTCCTTTGTACGCTGTAGAGATACCTCGTGTACTCCTTTGTACGTTCAAGAGATATTTCCTGTACTCCTTTGTGCGCTGTAGAGATACCTTCTGTACTCCTTTGTACGCTGTAGAGATACCTCGTGTACTCCTTTGTACGTTCTAGAGATATTTCCTGTACTCCTTTGTGCGCTTTAGAGATACCTTCTGTACTCCTTTGTGCGCTGTAGAGATACCTTCTGTACTCCTTTGTGCGCTGTAGAGATACCTTCTGTACTCCTTTGTGCGCTGTAGAGATACCTTCTGTACTCCTTTGTGCGCTGTAGAGATACCTTCTGTACTCCTTTGTGCGTTGTAGAGATACCTTCTGTACTCCTTTGTGCGCTGTAGAGATACCTTCTGTACTCCTTTGTGTGCTGTAGAGATACCTTTTGTACTCCTTTGTGCGCTGTAGAGATACCTTCTGTACTCCTTTGTGCGCTGTAGAGATAATTTCTGATCTCCTTTGTGCGCTGTAGAGATACCTTCTGTACTCCTTTGTGCGCTGTAGAGATACCTTCTGTACTCCTTTGTGCGCTGTAGAGATACCTTCTGTACTCCTTTGTGCGCTGTAGAGATACCTTCTGTACTCCTTTGTACGTTCTAGAGGTATTTCCTGTACTCCTTTGTGCGCTGAAGAGATACCTTCTGTACTCTTTTGTGCGCTGTAGAGATACCTTCTGTACTCCTTTGTGCGCTGTAGAGATACCTTCTGTACTCCTTTGTGCGCTGTAGAGATACCTTCTGTACTCCTTTGTGCGCTGTAGAGATACCTTCTGTACTCCTTTGTGCGCTGTAGAGATACCTTATGTTATCCTTTGTGCGCTGTAGAGATACCTTCTGTACTCCTTTGTGCGCTGTAGAGATACCTTCTGTACTCCTTTGTGCGCTGTAGAGATACCTTCTGTACTCTTTAGTACGCTGTAGAGATACCTCGTGTACTCCTTTGTACGTTCTAGAGATATTTCCTGTACTCCTTTGTGCGCTGTAGAGATACCTTCTGTACTCCTTTGTGCGCTGTAGAGATACCTTCTGTACTCCTTTGTGCGCTGTAGAGATACCTTCTGTACTCCTTTGTGCGCTGTAGAGATACCTTCTGTACTCCTTTGTACGCTGTAGAGATACCTCGTGTACTCCTTTGTACGTTCTAGAGATATTTCCTGTACTCCTTTGTGCGCTGTAGAGATACCTTCTGTACTCCTTTGTACGCTGTAGAGATACCTCGTGTACTCCTTTGTACGTTCTAGAGATATTTCCTGTACTCCTTTGTGCGCTGTAGAGATACCTTCTGTACTCCTTTGTGCGCTGTAGAGATACCTTCTGTACTCCTTTGTGCGCTGTAGAGATACCTTCTGTACTCCTTTGTGCGCTGTAGAGATACCTTCTGTACTCCTTTGTACGTTCTAGAGATATTTCCTGTACTCCTTTGTGCGCTGTAGAGATACCTTCTGTACTCCTTTGTACGCTGTAGAGATACCTCGTGTACTCCTTTGTACGTTCTAGAGATATTTCCTGTACTCCTTTGTGCGCTGTAGAGATACCTTCTGTACTCCTTTGTGCGCTGTAGAGATACCTTCTGTACTCCTTTGTACATTCTAGAGATATTTCCTGTACTCCTTTGTGCGCTGTAGAGATACCATCTGTACTCCTTTGTGCGCTGTAGAGATACCTTCTGTACTCCTTTGTACGCTGTAGAGATACCTCGTGTACTCCTTTGTACGTTCTAGAGATATTTCCTGTACTCCTTTGTGCGCTTTAGAGATACCTTCTGTACTCCTTTGTGCGCTGTAGAGATACCTTCTGTACTCCTTTGTGCGCTGTAGAGATACCTTCTGTACTCCTTTGTGCGCTGTAGAGATACCTTCTGTACTCCTTTGTGCGCTGTAGAGATACCTTCTGTACTCCTTTGTGCGTTGTAGAGATACCTTCTGTACTCCTTTGTGCGCTGTAGAGATACCTTCTGTACTCCTTTGTGTGCTGTAGAGATACCTTTTGTACTCCTTTGTGCGCTGTAGAGATACCTTCTGTACTCCTTTGTGCGCTGTAGAGATACCTTCTGATCTCCTTTGTGCGCTGTAGAGATACCTTCTGTACTCCTTTGTGCGCTGTAGAGATACCTTCTGTACTCCTTTGTGCGCTGTAGAGATACCTTCTGTACTCCTTTGTGCGCTGTAGAGATACCTTCTGTACTCCTTTGTACGTTCTAGAGGTATTTCCTGTACTCCTTTGTGCGCTGAAGAGATACCTTCTGTACTCTTTTGTGCGCTGTAGAGATACCTTCTGTACTCCTTTGTGCGCTGTAGAGATACCTTCTGTACTCCTTTGTGCGCTGTAGAGATACCTTCTGTACTCCTTTGTGCGCTGTAGAGATACCTTCTGTACTCCTTTGTGCGCTGTAGAGATACCTTATGTTATCCTTTGTGCGCTGTAGAGATACCTTCTGTACTCCTTTGTGCGCTGTAGAGATACCTTCTGTACTCCTTTGTGCGCTGTAGAGATACCTTCTGTACTCTTTAGTACGCTGTAGAGATACCTCGTGTACTCCTTTGTACGTTCTAGAGATATTTCCTGTACTCCTTTGTGCGCTGTAGAGATACCTTCTGTACTCCTTTGTGCGCTGTAGAGATACCTTCTGTACTCCTTTGTGCGCTGTAGAGATACCTTCTGTACTCCTTTGTGCGCTGTAGAGATACCTTCTGTACTCCTTTGTACGCTGTAGAGATACCTCGTGTACTCCTTTGTACGTTCTAGAGATATTTCCTGTACTCCTTTGTGCGCTGTAGAGATACCTTCTGTACTCCTTTGTACGCTGTAGAGATACCTCGTGTACTCCTTTGTACGTTCTAGAGATATTTCCTGTACTCCTTTGTGCGCTGTAGAGATACCTTCTGTACTCCTTTGTGCGCTGTAGAGATACCTTCTGTACTCCTTTGTGCGCTGTAGAGATACCTTCTGTACTCCTTTGTGCGCTGTAGAGATACCTTCTGTACTCCTTTGTACGTTCTAGAGATATTTCCTGTACTCCTTTGTGCGCTGTAGAGATACCTTCTGTACTCCTTTGTGCGCTGTAGAGATACCTTCTGTACTCCTTTGTACGCTGTAGAGATACCTCGTGTACTCCTTTGTACGTTCTAGAGATATTTCCTTTACTCCTTTGTGCGCTGTAGAGATACCTTCTGTACTCCTTTGTGCGCTGTAGAGATACCTTCTGTACTCCATTGTGCGCTGTAGAGATACCTTCTGTACTTCTTTGTGCGCTGTAGAGATACCTTCTGTACTCCTTTGTGCGCTGTAGAGATACCTTCTGTACTTCTTTGTACGCTGTAGAGATACCTCGTGTACTTCTTTGTACGTTCTAGAGATATTTCCTGTACTCCTTTGTGCGCTGTAGAGATACCTTCTGTACTCCTTTGTACGCTGTAGAGATACCTCGTGTACTCCTTTGTACGTTCTAGAGATATTTCCTGTACTCCTTTGAGCGCTGTAGAGATACCTTCTGTACTTCTTTGTGCGTTGTAGAGATACCTTCTGTACTCCTTTGTGCGCTGTAGAGATACCTTCTGTACTCCTTTGTGCGCTGTAGAGATACCTTCTGTACTCCTTTGTACGTTCTAGAGATATTTCCTGTACTCCTTTGTGCGCTGTAGAGATACCTTCTGTGCTCCTTTGTGCGCTGTAGAGATACCTTCTGTACTCCTTTGTGCGCTGTAGAGATACCTTCTGTACTCCATTGAACGCTGTAGAGATACCTCGTGTACTCCTTTGTGCGCTGTAGAGATACCTTCTGTACTCCTTTGTGCGCTGTAGAGATACCTTCTGTACTCCTTTGTGCGCTGTAGAGATACCTTCTGTACTCCTTTGTACGTTCTAGAGATATTTCCTGTACTCCTTTGTGCGCTGTAGAGATACCTTCTGTACTCCTTTGTGCGCTGTAGAGATACCTTCTGTACTCCTTTGTGCGCTGTAGAGATACCTTCTGTACTCCTTTGTGCGCTGTAGAGATACCTTCTGTACTCCTTTGTACGCTGTAGAGATACCTCGTGTACTCCTTTGTACGTTCTAGAGATATTTCCTGTACTCCTTTGTGCGCTGTAGAGATACCTTCTGTACTCCTTTGTGCGCTGTAGAGATACCTTCTGTACTCCTTTGTGCGCTGTAGAGATACCTTCTGTACTCCTTTGTGCGCTGTAGAGATACCTTCTGTACTCCTTTGTACGTTCAAGAGATATTTCCTGTACTCCTTTGTGCGCTGTAGAGATACCTTCTGTACTCCTTTGTACGCTGTAGAGATACCTCGTGTACTCCTTTGTACGTTCTAGAGATATTTCCTGTACTCCTTTGTGCGCTGTAGAGATACCTTCTGTACTCCTTTGTGCGCTGTAGAGATACCTTCTGTACTCCTTTGTGCGCTGTAGAGATACCTTCTGTACTCCTTTGTGCGCTGTAGAGATACCTTCTGTACTCCTTTGTACGTTCTAGAGATATTTCCTGTACTCCTTTGTGCGCTGTAGAGATACCTTCTGTACTCCTTTGTGCGCTGTAGAGATACCTTCTGTACTCCTTTGTAGGCTGTAGAGATACCTCGTGTACTCCTTTGTACGTTCTAGAGATATTTTCTGTACTCCTTTGTGCGCTGAAGAGATACCTTCTGTACTCCTTTGTGCGCAGTAGAGATACCTTCTGTACTCCTTTGTGCGCTGTAGAGATACCTTCTGTACTCCTTTGTGCGCTGTAGAGATACCTTCTGTACTCCTTTGTGCGCTGTAGAGATACCTTCTGTACTCCTTTGTGCGCTGTAGAGATACCTTCTGTACTCCTTTGTGCGCTGTAGAGATACCTTCTGTACTCCTTTGTGCGCTGTAGAGATACCTTCTGTACTCCTTTGTACGCTGTAGAGATACCTCGTGTACTCCTTTGTACGTTCTAGAGATATTTCCTGTACTCCTTTGTGCGCTGTAGAGATACCTTCTGTACTCCTTTGTGCGCTGTAGAGATACCTTCTGTACTCCTTTGTGCGCTGTAGAGATACCTTCTGTACTCCTTTGTGCGCTGTAGAGATACCTTCTGTACTCCTTTGTACGCTGTAGAGATACCTCGTGTACTCCTTTGTACGTTCTAGAGATATTTCCTGTACTCATTTGTGCGCTGTAGAGATACCTTCTGTACTCCTTTGTGCGCTGTAGAGATACCTTCTGTACTCCTTTGTGCGCTGTAGAGATACCTTCTGTACTCCTTTGTGCGCTGTAGAGATACCTTCTGTACTCCTTTGTACGTTCAAGAGATATTTCCTGTACTCCTTTGTGCGCTGTAGAGATACCTTCTGTACTCCTTTGTACGCTGTAGAGATACCTCGTGTACTCCTTTGTACGTTCTAGAGATATTTCCTGTACTCCTTTGTGCGCTGTAGAGATACCTTCTGTACTCCTTTGTGCGCTGTAGAGATACCTTCTGTACTCCTTTGTGCGCTGTAGAGATACCTTCTGTACTCCTTTGTGCGCTGTAGAGATACCTTCTGTACTCCTTTGTACGTTCTAGAGATATTTCCTGTACTCCTTTGTGCGCTGTAGAGATACCTTCTGTACTCCTTTGTGCGCTGTAGAGATACCTTCTGTACTCCTTTGTAGGCTGTAGAGATACCTCGTGTACTCCTTTGTACGTTCTAGAGATATTTTCTGTACTCCTTTGTGCGCTGAAGAGATACCTTCTGTACTCCTTTGTGCGCAGTAGAGATACCTTCTGTACTCCTTTGTGCGCTGTAGAGATACCTTCTGTACTCCTTTGTGCGCTGTAGAGATACCTTCTGTACTCCTTTGTGCGCTGTAGAGATACCTTCTGTACTCCTTTGTACGCTGTAGAGATACCTCGTGTACTCCTTTGTACGTTCTAGAGATATTTCCTGTACTCCTTTGTGCGCTGTAGAGATACCTTCTGTACTCCTTTGTGCGCTGTAGAGATACCTTCTGTACTCCTTTGTGCGCTGTAGAGATACCTTCTGTACTCCTTTGTGCGCTGTAGAGATACCTTCTGTACTCCTTTGTGCGCTGTAGAGATACCTTCTGTACTCCTTTGTGCGCTGTAGAGATACTTTCTGTACTCCTTTGTGCGCTGTAGAGATACCTTCTGTACTCCTTTGTGCGCTGTAGAGATACCTTCTGTACTCCTTTGTACGCTGCAGAGATACCTCGTGTACTCCTTTGTACGTTCTAGAGATATTTCCTGTACTCCTTTGTGCGCTGTAGAGATACCTTCTGTACTCCTTTGTGCGCTGTAGAGATACCTTCTGTACTCCTTTGTGCGCTGTAGAGATACCTTCTGTACTCCTTTGTGCGCTGTAGAGATACCTTCTGTACTCCTTTGTACGCTGCAGAGATACCTCGTGTACTCCTTTGTACGTTCTAGAGATATTTCCTGTACTCCTTTGTGCGCTGTAGAGATACCTTCTGTACTCCTTTGTACGCTGTAGAGATACCTCGTGTACTCCTTTGTACGTTCTTGAGATATTTCCTGTACTCCTTTGTGCGCTGTAGAGATACCTTCTGTACTCCTTTGTGCGCTGAAGAGATACCTTCTGTACTCCTTTGTGCGCTGTAGAGATACCTTCTGTACTCCTTTGTGCGCTGTAGAGATACCTTCTGTACTCCTTTGTACGTTCTAGAGATATTTCTCGTACTCCTTTGTGCGCTGTAGAGATACCATCTGTACTCCTTTGTGCGCTGTAGAGATACCTTCTGTACTCCTTTGTACGCTGTAGAGATACCTCGTGTACTCCTTTGTACGTTCTAGAGATATTTCCTGTACTCCTTTGTGCGCTTTAGAGATACCTTCTGTACTCCTTTGTGCGCTGTAGAGATACCTTCTGTACTCCTTTGTGCGCTGTAGAGATACCTTCTGTACTCCTTTGTGCGCTGTAGAGATACCTTCTGTACTCCTTTGTGCGCTGTAGAGATACCTTCTGTACTCCTTTGTGCGCTGTAGAGATAGCTTCTGTACTCCTTTGTGCGCTGTAGAGATACCTTCTGTACTCCTTTGTGCGCTGTAGAGATACCTTCTGTACTCCTTTGTACGCTGTAGAGATACCTCGTGTACTCCTTTGTACGTTCTAGAGATATTTTCTGTACTCCTTTGTGCGCTGTAGAGATACCTTCTGTACTCCTTTGTGCGCAGTAGAGATACCTTCTGTACTCCTTTGTGCGCTGTAGAGATACCTTCTGTACTCCTCTGTGCGCTGTAGAGATACCTTCTGTCCTCCTTTGTGCGCTGTAGAGATACCTTCTGTACTCCTTTGTACGCTGTAGAGATACCTCGTGTACTCCTTTGTACGTTCTAGAGATATTTCCTGTACTCCTTTGTGCGCTGTAGAGATACCTTCTGTACTCCTTTGTGCGCTGTAGAGATACCTTCTGTACTCCTTTGTGCGCTGTAGAGATACCTTCTGTACTCCTTTGTGCGCTGTAGAGATACCTTCTGTACTCCTTTGTGACCTGTAGAGATACCTTCTGTACTCCTTTGTGCGCTGTAGAGATACCTTCTGTACTCCTTTGTGCGCTGTAGAGATACCTTCTGTACTCCTTTGTGCGCTGTAGAGATACCTTCTGTACTCCTTTGTGCGCTGTAGAGATACCTTCTGTACTCCTTTGTACGCTGTAGAGATACCTCGTGTACTCCTTTGTACGTTCTAGAGATATTTCCTGTACTCCTTTGTGCGCTGTAGAGATACCTTCTGTACTCCTTTGTGCGCTGTAGAGAGACCTTCTGTACTCCTTTGTGCGCTGTAGAGATACCTTCTGTACTCCTTTGTGCGCTGTAGAGATACCTTCTGTACTCCTTTGTGTGCTGTAGAGATACCTTCTGTACTCCTTTGTGCGCTGTAGAGATACCTTCTGTACTCCTTTGTGCGCTGTAGAGATACCTTCTGTACTCCTTTGTACGTTCTAGAGATATTTCCTGTACTCCTTTGTGCGCTGTAGAGATACCTTCTGTACTCCTTTGTGCGCTGTAGAGATACCTTCTGTACTCCTTTGTGCGCTGTAGAGATACCTTCTGTACTCCTTTGTGCGCTGTAGAGATACCTTGTGTACTCCTTTGTGCGCTGTAGAGATACCTTCTGTACTCCTTTGTGCGCTGTAGAGATACCTTCTGTACTCCTTTGTACGTTCTAGAGGTATTTCCTGTACTCCTTTGTGCGCTGAAGAGATACCTTCTGTACTCCTTTGTGCGCTGTAGAGATACCTTCTGTACTCCTTTGTACGCTGTAGAGATACCTTCTGTACTCCTTTGTGCGCTGTAGAGATACCTTCTGTACTCCTTTGTGCGCTGTAGAGATACCTTCTGTACTCCTTTGTACGTTCTAGAGATATTTCCTGTACTCCTTTGTGCGCTGTAGAGTTACCTTCTGTACTCCTTTGTGCGCTGTAGAGATACCTTCTGTACTCCTTTGTACGCTGTAGAGATACCTCGTGTACTCCTTTGTACGTTCTAGAGATATTTCCTGTACTCCTTTGTGCGCTGTAGAGATACCTTCTGTACTCCTTTGTGCGCTGTAGAGATACCTTCTGTACTCCTTTGTACGCTGTAGAGATACCTCGTGTACTCCTTTGTACGTTCTAGAGATATTTCCTGTACTCCTTTGTGCGCTGTAGAGATACCTTCTGTACTCCTTTGTGCGCTGTAGAGATACCTTCTGTACTCCTTTGTGCGCTGTAGAGATACCTTCTGTACTCCTTTGTACGCTGTAGAGATACCTTGTGTACTCCTTTGTACGTTCTAGAGATATTTTCTGTACTCCTTTGTGCGCTGAAGAGATACCTTCTGTACTCCTTTGTGCGCAGTAGAGATACCTTCTGTACTCCTTTGTGCGCTGTAGAGATACCTTCTGTACTCCTTTGTGCGCTGTAGAGATACCTTCTGTACTCCTTTGTGCGCTGTAGAGATACCTTCTGTACTCCTTTGTACGCTGTAGAGATACCTCGCTTACTCCATTGTACGTTCTAGAGATATTTCCTGTACTCCTTTGTGCGCTGTAGAGATACCTTCTGTACTCCTTTGTGCGCTGTAGAGATACCTTCTGTACTCCTTTGTGCGCTGTAGAGATACCTTCTGTACTCCTTTGTGCGCTGTAGAGATACCTTCTGTACTCCTTTGTGCGCTGTAGAGATACCTTCTGTACTCCATTGTGCGCTGTAGAGATACCTTCTGTACTCCTTTGTGCGCTGTAGAGATACTTTCTGTACTCCTTTGTGCGCTGTAGAGATACCTTCTGTACTCCTTTGTGCGCTGTAGAGATACCTTCTGTACTCCTTTGTACGCTGCAGAGATACCTCGTGTACTCCTTTGTACGTTCTAGAGATATTTCCTGTACTCCTTTGTGCGCTGTAGAGATACCTTCTGTACTCCTTTGTGCGCTGTAGAGATACCATCTGTACTCCTTTGTGCGCTGTAGAGATACCTTCTGTACTCCTTTGTGCGCTGTAGAGATACCTTCTGTACTCCTTTGTACGCTGCAGAGATACCTCGTGTACTCCTTCGTACGTTCTAGAGATATTTCCTGAACTCTTTTGTGCGCTGTAGAGATACCTTCTGTACTCCTTTGTACGCTGTAGAGATACCTCGTGTACTCCTTTGTACGTTCTAGAGATATTTCCTGTACTCCTTTGTGCGCTGTAGAGATACCTTCTGTACTCCTTTTGCGCTGAAGAGATACCTTCTGTACTCCTTTGTGCGCTGTAGAGATACCTTCTGTACTCCTTTGTGCGCTGTAGAGATACCATCTGTACTCCTTTGTACGTTCTAGAGATATTTCCTGTACTCCTTTGTGCGCAGTAGAGATACCATCTGTACTCCTTTGTGCGCTGTAGAGATACCTTCTGTACTCCTTTGTACGCTGTAGAGATACCTCGTGTACTCCTTTGTACGTTCTAGAGATATTTCCTGTACTCCTTTGTGCGCTTTAGAGATACCTTCTGTACTCCTTTGTGCGCTGTAGAGATACCTTCTGTACTCCTTTGTGCGCTGTAGAGATACCTTCTGTACTCCTTTGTGCGCTGTAGAGATACCTTCTGTACTCCTTTGTGCGCTGTAGAGATAGCTTCTGTACTCCTTTGTGCGCTGTAGAGATACCTTCTGTACTCCTTTGTGCGCTGTAGAGATACCTTCTGTACTCCTTTGTGCGCTGTAGAGATACCTTCTGTACTCCTTTGTGCGCTGTAGAGATACCTTCTGTACTCCTTTGTGCGCTGTAGAGATACCTTCTGTACTCCTTTGTACGCTGTAGAGATACCTCGTGTACTCCTTTGTACGTTCTAGAGATATTTCCTGTACTCGTTTGTGCGCTGTAGAGATACCTTCTGTACTCCTTTGTGCGCTGTAGAGATACCTTCTGTTCTCCTTTCTGCGCTGTAGAGATACCTTCTGTACTCCTTTGTGCGCTGTAGAGATACCTTCTGTACTCCTTTGTACGCTGCAGAGATACCTCGTGTACTCCTTTGTACGTTCTAGAGATATTTCCTGTACTCCTTTGTGCGCTGTAGAGACACCTTCTGTACTCCTTTGTACGCTGTAGAAATACCTCGTGTACTCCTTTATACGTTCTAGAGATATTTCCTGTACTCCTTTGTGCGCTGTAGAGATACCTTCTGTACTCCTTTGTGCGCTGTAGAGATACCTTCTGTACTCCTTTGTGCGCTGTAGAGATACCTTCTGTACTCCTTTGTACGTTCTAGAGAAATTTCCTGTACTCCTTTGTGCGCTGTAGAGATACCATCTGTACTCCTTTGTGCGCTGTAGAGATACCTTCTGTACTCCTTTGTACGCTGTAGAGATACCTCGTGTACTCCTTTGTACGTTCTAGAGATATTTCCTGTACTCCTTTGTGCGCTTTAGAGATACCTTCTGTACTCCTTTGTGCGCTGTAGAGATACCTTCTGTACTCCTTTGTGCGCTGTAGAGATACCTTCTGTACTCCTTTGTGCGCTGTAGAGATACCTTCTGTACTCCTTTGTGCGCTGTAGAGATACCTTCTGTACTCCTTTGTGCGTTGTAGAGATACCTTCTGTACTCCTTTGTGCGCTGTAGAGATACCTTCTGTACTCCTTTGTGTGCTGTAGAGATACCTTTTGTACTCCTTTGTGCGCTGTAGAGATAATTTCTGTACTCCTTTGTGCGCTGTAGAGATACCTTCTGTACTCCTTTGTGCGCTGTAGAGATACCTTCTGTACTCCTTTGTGCGCTGTAGAGATACCTTCTGTACTCCTTTGTGCGCTGTAGAGATACCTTCTGTACTCCTTTGTGCGCTGTAGAGATACCTTCTGTACTCCTTTGTACGTTCTAGAGGTATTTCCTGTACTCCTTTGTGCGCTGAAGAGATACCTTCTGTACTCCTTCGTGCGCTGTAGAGATACCTTCTGTACTCCTTTGTGCGCTGTAGAGATACCTTCTGTACTCCTTTGTGCGCTGTAGAGATACCTTCTGTACTCCTTTGTGCGCTGTAGAGATACCTTCTGTACTCCTTTGTGCGCTGTAGAGATACCTTCTGTTATCCTTTGTGCGCTGTAGAGATACCTTCTGTACTCCTTTGTGCGCTGTAGAGATACCTTCTGTACTCCTTTGTGCGCTGTAGAGATACCTTCTGTACTCTTTTGTACGCTGTAGAGATACCTCGTGTACTCCTTTGTACGTTCTAGAGATATTTCCTGTACTCCTTTGTGCGCTGTAGAGATACCTTCTGTACTCCTTTGTGCGCTGTAGAGATACCTTCTGTACTCCTTTGTGCGCTGTAGAGATACCTTCTGTACTCCTTTGTGCGCTGTAGAGATACCTTCTGTACTCCTTTGTACGCTGTAGAGATACCTCGTGTACTCCTTTGTACGTTCTAGAGATATTTCCTGTACTCCTTTGTGCGCTGTAGAGATACCTTCTGTACTCCTTTGTACGCTGTAGAGATACCTCGTGTACTCCTTTGTACGTTCTAGAGATATTTCTTGTACTCCTTTGTGCGCTGTAGAGATACCTTCTGTACTCCTTTGTGCGCTGTAGAGATACCTTCTGTACTCCTTTTTGCGCTGTAGAGATACCTTCTGTACTCCTTTGTGCGCTGTAGAGATACCTTCTGTACTCCTTTGTACGTTCTAGAGATATTTCCTGTACTCCTTTGTGCGCTGTAGAGATACCTTCTGTACTCCTTTGTGCGCTGTAGAGATACCTTCTGTACTCATTTGTACGCTGTAGAGATACCTCGTGTACTCCTTTGTACGTTCTAGAGATATTTCCTGTACTCCTTTGTGCGCTGTAGAGATACCTTCTGTACTCCTTTGTGCGCTGTAGAGATACCTTCTGTACTCCATTGTGCGCTGTAGAGATACCTTCTGTACTTCTTTGTGCGCTGTAGAGATACCTTCTGTACTCCTTTGTGCGCTGTAGAGATACCTTCTGTACTTCTTTGTACGCTGTAGAGATACCTCGTGTACTTCTTTGTACGTTCTAGAGATATTTCCTGTACTCCTTTGTGCGCTGTAGAGATACCTTCTGTACTCCTTTGTACGCTGTAGAGATACCTCGTGTACTCCTTTGTACGTTCTAGAGATATTTCCTGTACTCCTTTGAGCGTTGTAGAGATACCTTCTGTACTTCTTTGTGCATTGTAGAGATACCTTCTGTACTCCTTTGTGCGCTGTAGAGATACCTTCTGTACTCCTTTGTGCGCTGTAGAGATACCTTCTGTACTCCTTTGTACGTTCTAGAGATATTTCCTGTACTCCTTTGTGCGCTGTAGAGATACCTTCTGTGCTCCTTTGTGCGCTGTAGAGATACCTTCTGTACTCCTTTGTGCGCTGTAGAGATACCTTCTGTACTCCATTGAACGCTGTAGAGATACCTCGTGTACTCCTTTGTGCGCTGTAGAGATACCTTCTGTACTCCTTTGTGCGCTGTAGAGATACCTTCTGTACTCCTTTGTGCGCTGTAGAGATACCTTCTGTACTCCTTTGTACGTTCTAGAGATATTTCCTGTACTCCTTTGTGCGCTGTAGAGATACCTTCTGTACTCCTTTGTGCGCTGTAGAGATACCTTCTGTACTCCTTTGTGCGCTGTAGAGATACCTTCTGTACTCCTTTGTGCGCTGTAGAGATACCTTCTGTACTCCTTTGTACGCTGTAGAGATACCTCGTGTACTCCTTTGTACGTTCTAGAGATATTTCCTGTACTCCTTTGTGCGCTGTAGAGATACCTTCTGTACTCCTTTGTGCGCTGTAGAGATACCTTCTGTACTCCTTTGTGCGCTGTAGAGATACCTTCTGTACTCCTTTGTGCGCTGTAGAGATACCTTCTGTACTCCTTTGTACGCTCTAGAGATACCTCGTGTACTCCTTTGTACGTTCAAGAGATATTTCCTGTACTCCTTTGTGCGCTGTAGAGATACCTTCTGTACTCCTTTGTACGCTGTAGAGATACCTCGTGTACTCCTTTGTACGTTCTAGAGATATTTCCTGTACTCCTTTGTGCGCTGTAGAGATACCTTCTGTACTCCTTTGTGCGCTGTAGAGATACCTTCTGTACTCCTTTGTGCGCTGTAGAGATACCTTCTGTACTCCTTTGTGCGCTGTAGAGATACCTTCTGTACTCCTTTGTACGTTCTAGAGATATTTCCTGTACTCCTTTGTGCGCTGTAGAGATACCTTCTGTACTCCTTTGTGCGCTGTAGAGATACCTTCTGTACTCCTTTGTACGCTGTAGAGATACCTCGTGTACTCCTTTGTACGTTCTAGAGATATTTCCTGTACTCCTTTGTGCGCTGTAGAGATACCTTCTGTACTCCTTTGTGCGCTGTAGAGATACCTTCTGTACTCCTTTGTACGCTGTAGAGATACCTCGTGTACTCCTTTGTACGTTCAAGAGATATTTCCTGTACTCCTTTGTGCGCTGTAGAGATACCTTCTGTACTCCTTTGTACGCTGTAGAGATACCTCGTGTACTCCTTTGTACGTTCTAGAGATATTTCCTGTACTCCTTTGTGCGCTGTAGAGATACCTTCTGTACTCCTTTGTGCGCTGTAGAGATACTTTCTGTACTCCTTTGTGCGCTGTAGAGATACCTTCTGTACTCCTTTGTGCGCTGTAGAGATACCTTCTGTACTCCTTTGTACGTTCTAGAGATATTTCCTGTACTCCTTTGTGCGCTGTAGAGATACCTTCTGTACTCCTTTGTGCGCTGTAGAGATACCTTCTGTACTTCTTTGTACGCTGTAGAGATACCTCGTGTACTCCTTTGTACGTTCTAGAGATATTTCCTGTACTCCTTTGTGCGCTGTAGAGATACCTTCTGTACTCCTTTGTGCGCTGTAGAGATACCTTCTGTACTCCTTTGTGCGCTGTAGAGATACTTTCTGTACTCCTTTGTGCGCTGTAGAGATACCTTCTGTACTCCTTTGTGCGCTGTAGAGATACCTTCTGTACTCCTTTGTACGCTGCAGAGATACCTCGTGTACTCCTTTGTACGTTCTAGAGATATTTCTTGTACTCCTTTGTGCGCTGTAGAGATACCTTCTGTACTCCTTTGTGCGCTGTAGAGATACCTTCTGTACTCCTTTGTGCGCTGTAGAGATACCTTCTGTACTCCTTTGTGCGCTGTAGAGATACCTTCTGTACTCCTTTGTACGCTGCAGAGATACCTCGTGTACTCCTTTGTACGTTCTAGAGATATTTCCTGTACTCCTTTGTGCGCTGTAGAGATACCTTCTGTACTCCTTTGTACGCTGTAGAGATACCTCGTGTACTCCTTTGTACGTTCTAGAGATATTTCCTGTACTCCTTTGTGCGCTGTAGAGATACCTTCTGTACTCCTTTGTGCGCTGAAGAGATACCTTCTGTACTCCTTTGTGCGCTGTAGAGATACCTTCTGTACTCCTTTGTGCGCTGTAGAGATACCTTCTGTGCTCCTTTGTACGTTCTAGAGATATTTCCTGTACTCCTTTGTGCGCTGTAGAGATACCATCTGTACTCCTTTGTGCGCTGTAGAGATACCTTCTGTACTCCTTTGTACGCTGTAGAGATACCTCGTGTACTCCTTTGTACGTTCTAGAGATATTTCCTGTACTCCTTTGTGCGCTTTAGAGATACCTTCTGTACTCCTTTGTGCGCTGTAGAGATACCTTCTGTACTCCTTTTTGCGCTGTAGAGATACCTTCTGTACTCCTTTGTGCGCTGTAGAGATACCTTCTGTACTCCTTTGTGCGCTGTAGAGATACCTTCTGTACTCCTTTGTGCGTTGTAGAGATACCTTCTGTACTCCTTTGTGCGCTGTAGAGATACCTTCTGTACTCCTTTGTGTGCTGTAGAGATACCTTCTGTACTCCTTTGTGCGCTGTAGAGATACCTTCTGTACTCCTTTGTGCGCTGTAGAGATACCTTCTGTACTCCTTTGTGCGCTGTAGAGATACCTTCTGTACTCCTTTGTGCGCTGTAGAGATACCTTCTGTACTCCTTTGTGCGCTGTAGAGATACCTTCTGTACTCCTTTGTGCGCTGTAGAGATATCTTCTGTACTCCTTTGTACGTTCTAGAGGTATTTCCTGTACTCCTTTGTGCGCTGAAGAGATACCTTCTGTACTCCTTTGTGCGCTGTAGAGATACCTTCTGTACTCCTTTGTGCGCTGTAGAGATACCTTCTGTACTCCTTTGTGCGCTGTAGAGATACCTTCTGTACTCCTTTGTGCGCTGTAGAGATACCTTCTGTACTCCTTTGTGCGCTGTAGAGATACCTTCTGTACTCCTTTGTGCGCTGTAGAGATACCTTCTGTACTCCTTTGTGCGCTGTAGAGATACCTTCTGTACTCCTTTGTGCGCTGTAGAGATACCTTCTGTACTCCTTTGTACGCTGTAGAGATACCTCGTGTACTCCTTTGTACGTTCTAGAGATATTTCCTGTACTCCTTTGTGCGCTGTAGAGATACCTTCTGTTCTCCTTTGTGCGCTGTAGAGATACCTTCTGTACTCCTTTGTGCGCTGTAGAGATACCTTCTGTACTCCTTTGTGCGCTGTAGAGATACCTTCTGTACTCCTTTGTACGCTGTAGAGATACCTCGTGTACTCCTTTGTACGTTCTAGAGATATTTCCTGTACTCCTTTGTGCGCTGTAGAGATACCTTCTGTACTCCTTTGTACGCTGTAGAGATACCTCGTGTACTCCTTTGTACGTTCTAGAGATATTTCCTGTACTCCTTTGTGCGCTGTAGAGATACCTTCTGTACTCCTTTGTGCGCTGTAGAGATACCTTCTGTACTTCTTCGTGCGCTGTAGAGATACCTTCTGTACTCCTTTGTGCGCTGTAGAGATACCTTCTGTACTCCTTTGTACGTTCTAGAGATATTTCCTGTACTCCTTTGTGCGCTGTAGAGATACCTTCTGTACTCCTTTGTGCGCTGTAGAGATACCTTCTGTACTCCTTTGTACGCTGTAGAGATACCTCGTGTACTCCTTTGTACGCTGTAGAGATACCTCGTGTACTCCTTTGTGCGCTGTAGAGATACCTTCTGTACTTCTTTGTGCGCTGTAGAGATACCTTCTGTACTCCTTTGTGCGCTGTAGAGATACCTTCTGTACTTCTTTGTACGTTCTAGAGATATTTCCTGTACTCCTTTGTGCGCTGTAGAGATACCTTCTGTACTCCTTTGTGCGCTGTAGAGATACCTTCTGTACTCCTTTGTGCGCTGAAGAGATACCTTCTGTACTCCTTTGTGCGCTGTAGAGATACCTTCTGTACTCCTTTGTACGCTGTAGAGATACCTCGTGTACTCCTTTGTACGTTTTAGAGATATTTCCTGTACTCCTTTGTGCGCTGTAGAGATACCTTCTGTACTCCTTTGTGCGCTGTAGAGATACCTTCTGTACTCCTTTGTGCGCTGTAGAGATACCTTCTGTACTCCTTTGTGCGCTGTAGAGATACCTTCTGTACTCCTTTGTACGCTGTAGAGATACCTCGTGTACTCCTTTGTACGTTCTAGAGATATTTCCTGTACTCCTTTGTGCGCTGTAGAGATACCTTCTGTACTCCTTTGTGCGCTGTTGAGATACCTTCTGTACTCCTTTGTGGGCTGTAGAGATACCTTCTGTACTCCTTTGTGCGCTGTAGAGATACCTTCTGTACTCCTTTGTGCGCTGTAGAGATACCTTCTGTACTCCTTTGTGCGCTGTAGAGATACCTTCTGTACTCCTTTGTGCGCTGTAGAGATACCTTCTGTACTCCTTTGTACGCTGTAGAGATACCTCGTGTACTCCTTTGTACGTTCTAGAGATATTTCCTGTACTCCTTTGTGCGCTGTAGAGATACCTTCTGTACTCCTTTGTGCGCTGTAGAGATACCTTCTGTACTCCTTTGTGCGCTGTAGAGATACCTTCTGTACTCCTTTGTGCGCTGTAGAGATACCTTCTGTACTCCTTTGTGCGCTGTAGAGATACCTTCTGTACTCCTTTGTACGCTGTAGAGATACCTCGTGTACTCCTTTGTACGTTCTAGAGATATTTCCTGTACTCCTTTGTGCGCTGTAGAGATACCTTCTGTACTCCTTTGTGCGCTGTAGAGATACCTTCTGTACTCCTTTGTGCGCTGTAGAGATACCTCGTGTACTCCTTTGTACGTTCTAGAGATATTTCCTGTACTCCTTTGTGCGCTGTAGAGATACCTTCTGTACTCCTTTGTGCGCTGTAGAGATACCTTCTGTACTCCTTTGTGCGCTGTAGAGATACCTTCTGTACTCCTTTGTGCGCTGTAGAAATACCTTCTGTACTCCTTTGTACGTTCTAGAGATATTTCCTGTACTCCTTTGTGCGCTGTAGAGATACCATCTGTACTCCTTTGTGCGCTGTAGAGATACCTTCTGTACTCCTTTGTACGCTGTAGAGATACCTCGTGTACTCCTTTGTACGTTCTAGAGATATTTCCTGTACTCCTTTGTGCGCTTTAGAGATACCTTCTGTACTCCTTTGTGCGCTGTAGAGATACCTTCTGTACTCCTTTTTGCGCTGTAGAGATACCTTCTGTACTCCTTTGTGCGCTGTAGAGATACCTTCTGTACTCCTTTGTGCGCTGTAGAGATACCTTCTGTACTCCTTTGTGCGTTGTAGAGATACCTTCTGTACTCCTTTGTGCGCTGTAGAGATACCTTCTGTACTCCTTTGTGTGCTGTAGAGATACCTTCTGTACTCCTTTGTGCGCTGTAGAGATACCTTCTGTACTCCTTTGTGCGCTGTAGAGATACCTTCTGTACTCCTTTGTGCGCTGTAGAGATACCTTCTGTACTCCTTTGTGCGCTGTAGAGATACCTTCTGTACTCCTTTGTGCGCTGTAGAGATACCTTCTGTACTCCTTTGTGCGCTGTAGAGATATCTTCTGTACTCCTTTGTACGTTCTAGAGGTATTTCCTGTACTCCTTTGTGCGCTGAAGAGATACCTTCTGTACTCCTTTGTGCGCTGTAGAGATACCTTCTGTACTCCTTTGTGCGCTGTAGAGATACCTTCTGTACTCCTTTGTGCGCTGTAGAGATACCTTCTGTACTCCTTTGTGCGCTGTAGAGATACCTTCTGTACTCCTTTGTGCGCTGTAGAGATACCTTCTGTACTCCTTTGTGCGCTGTAGAGATACCTTCTGTACTCCTTTGTGCGCTGTAGAGATACCTTCTGTACTCCTTTGTGCGCTGTAGAGATACCTTCTGTACTCCTTTGTACGCTGTAGAGATACCTCGTGTACTCCTTTGTACGTTCTAGAGATATTTCCTGTACTCCTTTGTGCGCTGTAGAGATACCTTCTGTTCTCCTTTGTGCGCTGTAGAGATACCTTCTGTACTCCTTTGTGCGCTGTAGAGATACCTTCTGTACTCCTTTGTGCGCTGTAGAGATACCTTCTGTACTCCTTTGTACGCTGTAGAGATACCTCGTGTACTCCTTTGTACGTTCTAGAGATATTTCCTGTACTCCTTTGTGCGCTGTAGAGATACCTTCTGTACTCCTTTGTACGCTGTAGAGATACCTCGTGTACTCCTTTGTACGTTCTAGAGATATTTCCTGTACTCCTTTGTGCGCTGTAGAGATACCTTCTGTACTCCTTTGTGCGCTGTAGAGATACCTTCTGTACTTCTTCGTGCGCTGTAGAGATACCTTCTGTACTCCTTTGTGCGCTGTAGAGATACCTTCTGTACTCCTTTGTACGTTCTAGAGATATTTCCTGTACTCCTTTGTGCGCTGTAGAGATACCTTCTGTACTCCTTTGTGCGCTGTAGAGATACCTTCTGTACTCCTTTGTACGCTGAAGAGATACCTCGTGTACTCCTTTGTACGTTCTAGAGATATTTCCTGTACTCCTTTGTGCGCTGTAGAGATACCTTCTGTACGCCTTTGTGCGCTGTTGAGATACCTTCTGTACTCCATTGTGCGCTGTAGAGATACCTTCTGTACTCCTTTGTGCGCTGTAGAGATACCTTCTGTACTCCTTTGTGCGCTGTAGAGATACCTTCTGTACTTCTTTGTACGCTGTTGAGATACCTCGTGTACTTCTTTGTACGTTCTAGAGATATTTCCTGTACTCCTTTGTGCGCTGTAGAGATACCTTCTGTACTCCTTTGTACGCTGTAGAGATACCTCGTGTACTCCTTTGTACGTTCTATAGATATTTCCTGTACTCCTTTGTGCGCTGTAGAGATACCTTCTGTACTTCTTTGTGCGTTGTAGAGATACCTTCTGTACTCCTTTGTGCGCTGTAGAGATACCTTCGGTACTCCTTTGTGCGCTGTAGAGATACCTTCTGTACTCCTTTGTACGTTCTAGAGATATTTCCTGTACTCCTTTGTGCGCTGTAGAGATACCTTCTGTGCTCCTTTGTGCGCTGTAGAGATACCTTCTGTACTCCTTTGTGCGCTGTAGAGATACCTTCTGTACTCCATTGAACGCTGTAGAGATACCTCGTGTACTCCTTTGTGCGCTGTAGAGATACCTTCTGTACTCCTTTGTGCGTTGTAGAGATACCTTCTGTACTCCTTTGTGCGCTGTAGAGATACCTTCTGTACTCCTTTGTACGTTCTAGAGATATTTCCTGTACTCCTTTGTGCGCTGTAGAGATACCTTCTGTACTCCTTTGTGCGCTGTAGAGATACCTTCTGTACTCCTTTGTGCGCTTTAGAGATACCTTCTGTACTCCTTTGTGCGCTGTAGAGATACCTTCTGTACTCCTTTGTACGCTGTAGAGATACCTCGTGTACTCCTTTGTACGTTCTGGAGATATTTCCTGTACTCCTTTGTGCGCTGTAGAGATACCTTCTGTACTCCTTTGTGCGCTGTAGAGATACCTTCTGTACTCCTTTGTGCGCTGTAGAGATACCTTCTGTACTCCTTTGTGCGCTGTAGAGATACCTTCTGTACTCCTTTGTCCGCTGTAGAGATTCCTCGTGTACTCCTTTGTACGTTCTAGAGATATTTCCTGTACTCCTTTGTGCGCTGTAGAGATACCTTCTGTACTCCTTTGTGCGCTGTAGAGATACCTTCTGTACTCCTTTGTACGCTGTAGAGATACCTCGTGTACTCCTTTGTACGCTGTAGAGATACCTCGTGTACTCCTTTGTGCGCTGTAGAGATACCTTCTGTACTTCTTTGTGCGCTGTAGAGATACCTTCTGTACTCCTTTGTGCGCTGTAGAGATACCTTCTGTACTTCTTTGTACGTTCTAGAGATATTTCCTGTACTCCTTTGTGCGCTGTAGAGATACCTTCTGTACTCCTTTGTGCGCTGTAGAGATACCTTCTGTACTCCTTTGTGCGCTGAAGAGATACCTTCTGTACTCCTTTGTGCGCTGTAGAGATACCTTCTGTACTCCTTTGTACGCTGTAGAGATACCTCGTGTACTCCTTTGTACGTTTTAGAGATATTTCCTGTACTCCTTTGTGCGCTGTAGAGATACCTTCTGTACTCCTTTGTGCGCTGTAGAGATACCTTCTGTACTCCTTTGTGCGCTGTAGAGATACCTTCTGTACTCCTTTGTGCGCTGTAGAGATACCTTCTGTACTCCTTTGTACGCTGTAGAGATACCTCGTGTACTCCTTTGTACGTTCTAGAGATATTTCCTGTACTCCTTTGTGCGCTGTAGAGATACCTTCTGTACTCCTTTGTGCGCTGTTGAGATACCTTCTGTACTCCTTTGTGGGCTGTAGAGATACCTTCTGTACTCCTTTGTGCGCTGTAGAGATACCTTCTGTACTCCTTTGTGCGCTGTAGAGATACCTTCTGTACTCCTTTGTGCGCTGTAGAGATACCTTCTGTACTCCTTTGTGCGCTGTAGAGATACCTTCTGTACTCCTTTGTACGCTGTAGAGATACCTCGTGTACTCCTTTGTACGTTCTAGAGATATTTCCTGTACTCCTTTGTGCGCTGTAGAGATACCTTCTGTACTCCTTTGTGCGCTGTAGAGATACCTTCTGTACTCCTTTGTGCGCTGTAGAGATACCTTCTGTACTCCTTTGTGCGCTGTAGAGATACCTTCTGTACTCCTTTGTGCGCTGTAGAGATACCTTCTGTACTCCTTTGTACGCTGTAGAGATACCTCGTGTACTCCTTTGTACGTTCTAGAGATATTTCCTGTACTCCTTTGTGCGCTTTAGAGATACCTTCTGTACTCCTTTGTGCGCTGTAGAGATACCTTCTGTACTCCTTTGTGCGCTGTAGAGATACCTCGTGTACTCCTTTGTACGTTCTAGAGATATTTCCTGTACTCCTTTGTGCGCTGTAGAGATACCTTCTGTACTCCTTTGTGCGCTGTAGAGATACCTTCTGTACTCCTTTGTGCGCTGTAGAGATACCTTCTGTACTCCTTTGTGCGCTGTAGAAATACCTTCTGTACTCCTTTGTACGTTCTAGAGATATTTCCTGTACTCCTTTGTGCGCTGTAGAGATACCTTCTGTACTCCTTTGTGCGCTGTAGAGATACCTTCTGTACTCCTTTGTACGCTGTAGAGATACCTCGTGTACTCCTTTGTACGTTCTAGAGATATTTCCTGTACTCCTTTGTGCGCTGTAGAGATACCTTCTGTACTCCTTTGTGCGCTGTAGAGATACCTTCTGTACTCCTTTGTGCGCTGTAGAGATACCTTCTGTACTCCTCTGTACGTTCTAGAGATATTTCCTGTACTCCTTTGTGCGCTGTAGAGATACCTTCTGTACTCCTTTGTGCGCTGTAGAGATACCTTCTGTACTCCTTTTTGCGCTGTAGAGATACCTTCTGTACTCCTTTGTGCGCTGTAGAGATACCTTCTGTACTCCTTTGTGCGCTGTAGAGATACCTTCTGTACTCCTTTGTACGCTGTAGAGATACCTCGTGTACTCCTTTGTACGTTCTAGAGATATTTCCTGTACTCCTTTGTGCGCTGAAGAGATACCTTCTGTACTCCTTTGTGCGCTGTAGAGATACCTTCTGTACTCCTTTGTGCGCTGTAGAGATACCTTCTGTACTCCTTTGTGCGCTGTAGAGATACCTTCTGTACTCCTTTGTACGCTGTAGAGATTCCTCGTGTACTCCTTTGTACGTTCTAGAGATATTTCCTGTACTCCTTTGTGCGCTGTAGAGATACCTTCTGTACTCCTTTGTGCGCTGTAGAGATACCTTCTGTACTCCTTTGTACGCTGTAGAGATACCTCGTGTACTCCTTTGTACGTTCTAGAGATATTTCCAGTACTCCTTTGTGCGCTGTAGATATACCTTCTGTACTCCTTTGTGCGCTGTAGAGATACCTTCTGTACTCCTTTGTGCGCTGTAGAGATACCTTCTGTACTCCTTTGTGCGCTGTAGAGATACCTTCTGTACTCCTTTGTACGTTCTAGAGATATTTCCTGTACTCCTTTGTGCGCTGTAGAGATCCCTTTTGTACTCCTTTGTGCGCTGTAGAGATACCTTCTGTACTCCTTTGTGCGCTGTAGAGATACCTTCTGTACTCCTTTGTGCGCTGTAGAGATACCTTCTATACTCCTTTGTGCGCTGTAGAGATACCTTCTGTACTCCTTTGTGCGCTGTAGAGATACCTTCTGTACTCCTTTGTGCGCTGTAGAGATACCTTCTGTACTCCTTTGTACGCTGTAGAGATACCTCGTGTACTCCTTTGTACGTTCTAGAGATATTTCCTGTACTCCTTTGTGCGCTGTAGAGATACCTTCTGTACTCCTTTGTGCGCTGTAGAGATACCTTCTGTACTCCTTTGTGCGCTGTAGAGATACCTTCTGTACTCCTTTGTGCGCTGTAGAGATACCTTCTGTACTCCTTTGTGCGCTGTAGAGATACCTTCTGTACTCCTTTGTACGCTGTAGAGATACCTCGTGTACTCCTTTGTACGTTCTAGAGATATTTCCTGTACTCCTTTGTGCGCTGTAGAGATACCTTCTGTACTCCTTTGTGCGCTGTAGAGATACCTTCTGTACTCCTTTGTGCGCTGTAGAGATACCTCGTGTTCTCCTTTGTGCGCTGTAGAGATACCTTCTGTACTCCGTTGTGCGCTGTAGAGATACCTTCTGTACTCCTTTGTACGCTGTAGAGATACCTCGTGTACTCCTTTGTACGTTCTAGAGATATTTCCTGTACTCCTTTGTGCGCTGTAGAGATACCTTCTGTACTCCTTTGTGCGCTGTAGAGATACCTTCTGTACTCCTTTGTGCGCTGTAGAGATACCTTCTGTACTCCTTTGTGCGCTGTAGAGATACCTTCTGTACTCCTTCGTGCGCTGTAGAGATACCTTCTGTACTCCTTTGTGCGCTGTAGAGATACCTTCTGTACTCCTTTGTGCGCTGTAGAGATACCTTCTGTACTCCTTTGTGCGCTGTAGAGATACCTTCTGTACTCCTTTGTGCGCTGTAGAGATACCTTCTGTACTCCTTTGTGCGCTGTAGAGATACCTTCCGTACTCCTTTGTGCGCTGTAGAGATACCTTCTGTACTCCTTTGTGCGCTGTAGAGATACCTTCTGTACTCCTTTGTGCGCTGTAGAGATACCTTCTGTACTCCTTTGTACGCTGTAGAGATACCTCGTGTACTCCTTTGTACGTTCAAGAGATATTTCCTGTACTCCTTTGTGCGCTGTAGAGATACCTTCTGTACTCCTTTGTACGCTGTAGAGATACCTCGTGTACTCCTTTGTACGTTCTAGAGATATTTCCTGTACTCCTTTGTGCGCTGTAGAGATACCTTCTGTACTCCTTTGTGCGCTGTAGAGATACCTTCTGTACTCCTTTGTGCGCTGTAGAGATACCTTCTGTACTCCTTTGTGCGCTGTAGAGATACCTTCTGTACCCCTTTGTACGTTCTAGAGATATTTCCTGTACTCCTTTGTGCGCTGTAGAGATACCTTCTGTACTCCTTTGTGCGCTGTAGAGATACCTTCTGTACTCCTTTGTACGCTGTAGAGATACCTCGTGTACTCCTTTGTACGTTCTAGAGATATTTCCTGTACTCCTTTGTGCGCTGTAGAGATACCTTCTGTACTCCTTTGTGCGCTGTAGAGATACCTTCCGTACTCCTTTGTACGCTGTAGAGATACCTCGTGTACTCCTTTGTACGTTCTAGAGATATTTCCTGTACTCCTTTGTGCGCTGTAGAGATACCTTCTGTACTCCTTTGTGCGCTGTAGAGATACCTTCTGTACTCCTTTGTGCGCTGTAGAGATACCTTTTGTACTCCTTTGTGCGCTGTAGAGATACCTTCTGTACTCCTTTGTGCGCTGTAGAGATACCTTCTGTACTCCTTTGTACGTTCTAGAGATATTTCCTGTACTCCATTGTGCGCTGTAGAGATACCTTCTGTACTTCTTTGTGTGCTGTAGAGATACCTTCTGTACTCCTTTGTGCGCTGTAGAGATACCTTCTGTACTCCTTTGTGCGCTGTAGAGATACCTTCTGTACTCCTTTGTACGCTGTAGAGATACCTCGTGTACGCCTTTTCACGTTCTAGAGATATTTCCTGTACTCCTTTGTGCGCTGTAGAGATACCTTCTGTACTCCTTTGTGCGCTGTAGAGATACCTTCTGTACTCCTTTGTACGCTGTAGAGATACCTCTTGTACTCCTTTGTACGTTCTAGAGATATTTCCTGTACTCCTTTGTGCGCTGTAGAGATACCTTCTGTACTCCTTTGTGCGCTGTAGAGATACCTTCTGTACTCCTTTGTGCGCTGTAGAGATTCCTTCTGTACTCCTTTGTGCGCTGTAGAGATACCTTCTGTACTCCTTTGTACGCTGTAGAGATACCTCGTGTACTCCTTTGTACGTTCTAGAGATATTTCCTGTACTCCTTTGTGCGCTGTAGAGATACCTTCTTTACTCCTTTGTGCGCTGTAGAGATACCTTCTGTACTCCTTTGTACGCTGTAGAGATACCTCGTGTACTCCTTTGTGCGCTGTAGAGATACCTTCTGTACTCCTTTGTGCGCTGTAGAGATACCTTCTGTACTCCTTTGTGCGCTGTAGAGATACCTTCTGTACTCCTTTGTACGTTCTAGAGATATTTCCTGTACTCCTTTGTGCGCTGTAGAGATACCTTCTGTACTCCTTTGTGCGCTGTAGAGATACCTTCTGTACTCCTTTTTGCGCTGTTGAGATACCTTCTGTACTCCTTTGTGCGCTGTAGAGATACCTTCTGTACTCCTTTGTGCGCTGTAGAGATACCTTCTGTACTCCTTTGTACGCTGTAGAGATACCTCGTGTACTCCTTTGTACATTCTAGAGATATTTCCTGTACTCCTTTGTGCGCTGTAGAGATACCTTCTGTACTCCTTTGTGCGCTGTAGAGATACCTTCTGTACTCCTTTGTGCGCTGTAGAGATACCTTCTGTACTCCTTTGTGCGCTGTAGAGATACCTTCCGTACTCCTTTGTACGCTGTAGAGATACCTCGTGTACTCCTTTGTACGTTCTAGAGATATTTCCTGTACTCCTTTGTGCGCTGTAGAGATACCTTCTGTACTCCTTTGTGCGCTGTAGAGATACCTTCTGTACTCCTTAGTGCGCTGTAGAGATACCTTCTGTACTCCTTCTGTACTCCTTTGTGCGCTGTAGAGATACCTTCTGTACTCCTTTGTACGCTGTAGAGATACCTCGTGTACTCCTTTGTACGTTCTAGAGATATTTCCTGTACTTCTTTGTGCGCTGTAGAGATACCTTCTGTACTCCTTTGTGCGCTGTAGAGATACCTTCTGTACTCCTTTGTGCGCTGTAGAGATACCTCGTGTACTCCTTTGTACGTTCTAGAGATATTTCCTGTACTCCTTTGTGCGCTGTAGAGATACCTTCTGTACTCCTTTGTGCGCTGAAGAGATACCTTCTGTACTCCTTTGTGCGCTGTAGAGATACCTTCTGTACTCCTCTGTGCGCTGTAGAGATACCTTCTGTACTCCTTTGTACGTTCTAGAGATATTTCCTGTACTCCTTTGTGCGCTGTAGAGATACCTTCTGTACTCCATTGTGCGCTGTAGAGATACCTTCTGTACTCCTTTGTACGCTGTAGAGATACCTCGTGTACTCCTTTGTACGTTCTAGAGATATTTCCTGTACTCCTTTGTGCGCTGTAGAGATACCTTCTGTACTCCTTTGTGCGCTGTAGAGATACCTTCTGTACTCCTTTGTACGCTGTAGAGATACCTCGTGTACTCCTTTGTACGTTCTAGAGATATTTCCTGTACTCCTTTGTGCGCTGTAGAGATACCTTCTGTACTCCTTTGTGCGCTGTAGAGATACCTTCTGTACTCTTTTGTGCGCTGTAGAGATACCTTCTGTACTCCTTTGTGCGCTGTAGAGATACCTTCTGTACTCCTTTGTACGTTCTAGAGATATTTCATGTACTCCATTGTGCGCTGTAGAGATACCTTCTGTACTTCTTTGTGCGCTGTAGAGATACCTTCTGTACTCCTTTGTGCGCTGTAGAGATACCTTCTGTACTCCTTTGTGCGCTGTAGAGATACCTTCTGTACTCCTTTGTACGCTGTAGAGATACCTCGTGTACGCCTTTGTACGTTCTAGAGATATTTCCTGTACTCCTTTGTGCGCTGTAGAGATACCTTCTGTACTCCTTTGTGCGCTGTAGAGATACCTTATGTACTCCTTTGTACGCTGTAGAGATACCTCTTGTACTCCTTTGTACGTTCTAGAGATATTTCCTGTACTCCTTTGTGCGCTGAAGAGATACCTTCTGTACTCCTTTGTGCGCTGTAGAGATACCTTCTGTACTCCTTTGTGCGCTGTAGAGATTCCTTCTGTACTCCTTTGTGCGCTGTAGAGATACCTTCTGTACTCCTTTGTACGCTGTAGAGATACCTCGTGTACTCCTTTGTACGTTCTTGAGATATTTCCTGTACTCCTTTGTGCGCTGTAGAGATACCTTCTTTACTCCTTTGTGCGCTGTAGAGATACCTTCTGTACTCCTTTGTACGCTGTAGAGATACCTCGTGTACTCCTTTGTGCGCTGTAGAGATACCTTCTGTACTCCTTTGTACGTTCTAGAGATATTTCCTGTACTCCTTTGTGCGCTGTAGAGATACCTTCTGTACTCCTTTGTGCGCTGTAGAGATACCTTCTGTACTCCTTTGTGCGCTGTAGAGATACCTTCTGTACTCCTTTGTGCGCTGTAGAGATACCTTCTGTACTCCTTTGTACGCTGTAGAGATACCTCGTGTACTCCTTTGTACGTTCTAGAGATATTTCCTGTACTCCTTTGTGCGCTGTAGAGATACCTTCTGTACTCCTTTGTGCGCTGTAGAGATACCTTCTGTACTCCTTTGTGCGCTGTAGAGATACCTTCTGTACTCCTTTGTGCGCTGTAGAGATACCTTCTGTACTCCTTTGTGCGCTGTAGAGATACCTTCTGTACTCCTTTGTGCGCTGTAGAGATACCTTCTGTACTCCTTTGTGCGCTGTAGAGATACCTTCTGTACTCCTTTGTGCGCTGTAGAGATACCTTCTGTACTCTTTTGTGCGCTGTAGAGATACCTTCTGTACTCCTTTGTGCGCTGTAGAGATACCTTTTGTACTCCTTTGTGCGCTGTAGAGATACCTTCTGTACTCCTTTGTGCGCTGTAGAGATACCTTCTGTACTCCTTTGTGCGCTGTAGAGATACCTTCTGTACTCCTTTGTGCGCTGTAGAGATACCTTCTGTACTCCTTTGTGCGCTGTAGAGATACCTTCTGTACTCCTTTGTGCGCTGTAGAGATACCTTCTGTACTCCTTTGTGCGCTGTAGAGATACCTTCTGTACTCCTTTGTGCGCTGTAGAGATACCTTCTGTACTCCTTTGTGTGCTGTAGAGATACCTTCTGTACTCCTTTGTGCGCTGTAGAGATACCTTCTGTACTCCTTTGTGCGCTGTAGAGATACCTTCTGTACTCCTTTGTGCGCTGTAGAGATACCTTCTGTACTCCTTTTTGCGCTGTAGAGATACCTTCTGTACTCCTTTGTGCGCTGTAGAGATACCTTCTGTACTCCTTTGTGCGCTGTAGAGATACCTTCTGTACTCCTTTGTACGCTGTAGAGATACCTCGTGTACTCCTTTGTACGTTCTAGAGATATTCCCTGTACTCCTTTGTGCGCTGTAGAGATACCTTCTGTACTCCTTTGTGCGCTGTAGAGATACCTTCTGTACTCACTTGTGCGCTGTAGAGATACCTTCTGTACTCCTTTGTGCGCTGTAGAGATACCTTCTGTACTCCTTTGTCCGCTGTAGAGATTCCTCGTGTACTCCTTTGTACGTTCTAGAGATATTTCCTGTACTCCTTTGTGCGCTGTAGAGATACCTTCTGTACTCCTTTGTGCGCTGTAGAGATACCTTCTGTACTCCTTTGTACGCTGTAGAGATACCTCGTGTACTCCTTTGTACGCTGTAGAGATACCTTCTGTACTCCTTTGTGCGCTGTAGAGATACCTTCTGTACTCCTTTGTACGCTGTAGAGATACCTCGTGTACTCCTTTGTACGTTCTAGAGATATTTCCTGTACTCCTTTGTGCGCTGTAGAGATACCTTCTGTACTCCTTTGTGCGCTGTAGAGATACCTTCTGTACTCTTTTGTGCGCTGTAGAGATACCTTCTGTACTCCTTTGTGCGCTGTAGAGATACCTTCTGTACTCCTTTGTACGTTCTAGAGATATTTCATGTACTCCATTGTGCGCTGTAGAGATACCTTCTGTACTTCTTTGTGCGCTGTAGAGATACCTTCTGTACTCCTTTGTGCGCTGTAGAGATACCTTCTGTACTCCTTTGTGCGCTGTAGAGATACCTTCTGTACTCCTTTGTACGCTGTAGAGATACCTCGTGTACGCCTTTGTACGTTCTAGAGATATTTCCTGTACTCCTTTGTGCGCTGTAGAGATACCTTCTGTACTCCTTTGTGCGCTGTAGAGATACCTTATGTACTCCTTTGTACGCTGTAGAGATACCTCTTGTACTCCTTTGTACGTTCTAGAGATATTTCCTGTACTCCTTTGTGCGCTGAAGAGATACCTTCTGTACTCCTTTGTGCGCTGTAGAGATACCTTCTGTACTCCTTTGTGCGCTGTAGAGATTCCTTCTGTACTCCTTTGTGCGCTGTAGAGATACCTTCTGTACTCCTTTGTACGCTGTAGAGATACCTCGTGTACTCCTTTGTACGTTCTTGAGATATTTCCTGTACTCCTTTGTGCGCTGTAGAGATACCTTCTTTACTCCTTTGTGCGCTGTAGAGATACCTTCTGTACTCCTTTGTACGCTGTAGAGATACCTCGTGTACTCCTTTGTGCGCTGTAGAGATACCTTCTGTACTCCTTTGTGCGCTGTAGAGATACCTTCTGTACTCCTTTGTGCGCTGTAGAGATACCTTCTGTACTCCTTTGTACGTTCTAGAGATATTTCCTGTACTCCTTTGTGCGCT
Source organism: Morinoia aosen (assembly GCA_030386875.1). Taxonomy (NCBI): domain Eukaryota; kingdom Metazoa; phylum Arthropoda; class Malacostraca; order Amphipoda; family Talitridae; genus Morinoia; species Morinoia aosen. The sequence goes on along the minus strand of CM059576.1, from coordinate 54,173,997 downwards.
GTAGAGATACCTTCTGTACTCCTTTGTGCGCTGTAGAGATACCTTCTGTACTCCTTTGTGCGCTGTAGAGATACCTTCTGTACTCCTTTGTGCGCTGTAGAGATACCTTCTGTACTCCTTTGTACGCTGTAGAGATACCTCGTGTACTCCTTTGTACGTTCTAGAGATATTTCCTGTACTCCTTTGTGCGCTGTAGAGATACCTTCTGTACTCCTTTGTGCGCTGTAGAGATACCTTCTGTACTCCTTTGTGCGCTGTAGAGATACCTTCTGTACTCCTTTGTGCGCTGTAGAGATACCTTCTGTACTCCTTTGTGCGCTGTAGAGATACCTTCTGTACTCCTTTGTGCGCTGTAGAGATACCTTCTGTACTCCTTTGTGCGCTGTAGAGATACCTTCTGTACTCCTTTGTGCGCTGTAGAGATACCTTCTGTACTCTTTTGTGCGCTGTAGAGATACCTTCTGTACTCCTTTGTGCGCTGTAGAGATACCTTTTGTACTCCTTTGTGCGCTGTAGAGATACCTTCTGTACTCCTTTGTGCGCTGTAGAGATACCTTCTGTACTCCTTTGTGCGCTGTAGAGATACCTTCTGTACTCCTTTGTGCGCTGTAGAGATACCTTCTGTACTCCTTTGTGCGCTGTAGAGATACCTTCTGTACTCCTTTGTGCGCTGTAGAGATACCTTCTGTACTCCTTTGTGCGCTGTAGAGATACCTTCTGTACTCCTTTGTGCGCTGTAGAGATACCTTCTGTACTCCTTTGTGTGCTGTAGAGATACCTTCTGTACTCCTTTGTGCGCTGTAGAGATACCTTCTGTACTCCTTTGTGCGCTGTAGAGATACCTTCTGTACTCCTTTGTGCGCTGTAGAGATACCTTCTGTACTCCTTTGTGCGCTGTAGAGATACCTTCTGTACTCTTTTTTGCGCTGTAGAGATACCTTCTGTACTCCTTTGTGCGCTGTAGAGATACCTTCTGTACTCCTTTGTGCGCTGTAGAGATACCTTCTGTACTCCTTTGTACGCTGTAGAGATACCTCGTGTACTCCTTTGTACGTTCTAGAGATATTCCCTGTACTCCTTTGTGCGCTGTAGAGATACCTTCTGTACTCCTTTGTGCGCTGTAGAGATACCTTCTGTACTCACTTGTGCGCTGTAGAGATACCTTCTGTACTCCTTTGTGCGCTGTAGAGATACCTTCTGTACTCCTTTGTCCGCTGTAGAGATTCCTCGTGTACTCCTTTGTACGTTCTAGAGATATTTCCTGTACTCCTTTGTGCGCTGTAGAGATACCTTCTGTACTCCTTTGTGCGCTGTAGAGATACCTTCTGTACTCCTTTGTACGCTGTAGAGATACCTCGTGTACTCCTTTGTACGCTGTAGAGATACCTCGTGTACTCCTTTGTGCGCTGTAGAGATACCTTCTGTACTTCTTTGTGCGCTGTAGAGATACCTTCTGTACTCCTTTGTGCGCTGTAGAGATACCTTCTGTACTTCTTTGTACGTTCTAGAGATATTTCCTGTACTCCTTTGTGCGCTGTAGAGATACCTTCTGTACTCCTTTGTGCGCTGTAGAGATACCTTCTGTACTCCTTTGTGCGCTGAAGAGATACCTTCTGTACTCCTTTGTGCGCTGTAGAGATACCTTCTGTACTCCTTTGTACGCTGTAGAGATACCTCGTGTACTCCTTTGTACGTTTTAGAGATATTTCCTGTACTCCTTTGTGCGCTGTAGAGATACCTTCTGTACCCCTTTGTGCGCTGTAGAGATACCTTCTGTACTCCTTTGTGCGCTGTAGAGATACCTTCTGTACTCCTTTGTGCGATGTAGAGATACCTTCTGTACTCCTTTGTACGCTGTAGAGATACCTCGTGTACTCCTTTGTACGTTCTAGAGATATTTCCTGTACTCCTTTGTGCGCTGTAGAGATACCTTCTGTACTCCTTTGTGCGCTGTTGAGATACCTTCTGTACTCCTTTGTGCGCTGTAGAGATACCTTCTGTACTCCTTTGTGCGCTGTAGAGATACCTTCTGTACTCCTTTGTGCGCTGTAGAGATACCTTCTGTACTCCTTTGTGCGCTGTAGAGATACCTTCTGTACTCCTTTGTGCGCTGTAGAGATACCTTCTGTACTCCTTTGTACGCTGTAGAGATACCTCGTGTACTCCTTTGTACGTTCTAGAGATATTTCCTGTACTCCTTTGTGCGCTGTAGAGATACCTTCTGTACTCCTTTGTGCGCTGTAGAGATACCTTCTGTACTCCTTTGTGCGCTGTAGAGATACCTTCTGTACTCCTTTGTGCGCTGTAGAGATACCTTCTGTACTCCTTTGTGCGCTGTAGAGATACCTTCTGTACTCCTTTGTACGCTGTAGAGATACCTCGTGTACTCCTTTGTACGTTCTAGAGATATTTCCTGTACTCCTTTGTGCGCTGTAGAGATACCTTCTGTACTCCTTTGTGCGCTGTAGAGATACCTTCTGTACTCCTTTGTGCGCTGTAGAGATACCTCGTGTACTCCTTTGTACGTTCTAGAGATATTTCCTGTACTCCTTTGTGCGCTGTAGAGATACCTTCTGTACTCCTTTGTGCGCTGTAGAGATACCTTCTGTACTCCTTTGTGCGCTGTAGAGATACCTTCTGTACTCCTTTGTGCGCTGTAGAAATACCTTCTGTACTCCTTTGTACGTTCTAGAGATATTTCCTGTACTCCTTTGTGCGCTGTAGAGATACCTTCTGTACTCCTTTGTGCGCTGTAGAGATACCTTCTGTACTCCTTTGTACGCTGTAGAGATACCTCGTGTACTCCTTTGTACGTTCTAGAGATATTTCCTGTACTCCTTTGTGCGCTGTAGAGATACCTTCTGTACTCCTTTGTGCGCTGTAGAGATACCTTCTGTACTCCTTTGTACGCTGTAGAGATACCTCGTGTACTCCTTTGTACGTTCTAGAGATATTTCCTGTACTCCTTTGTGCGCTGTAGAGATACCTTCTGTACTCCTTTGTGCGCTGTAGAGATACCTTCTGTACTCCTTTGTGCGCTGTAGAGATACCTTCTGTACTCCTTTGTGCGCTGTAGAGATACCTTCTGTACTCCTTTGTACGTTCTAGAGATATTTCCTGTACTCCATTGTGCGCTGTAGAGATACCTTCTGTACTTCTTTGTGCGCTGTAGAGATACCTTCTGTACTCCTTTGTGCGCTGTAGAGATACCTTCTGTACTCCTTTGTGCGCTGTAGAGATACCTTCTGTACTCCTTTGTACGCTGTAGAGATACCTCGTGTACGCCTTTGTACGTTCTAGAGATATTTCCTGTACTCCTTTGTGCGCTGTAGAGATACCTTCTGTACTCCTTTGTGCGCTGTAGAGATACCTTCTGTACTCCTTTGTACGCTGTAGAGATACCTCTTGTACTCCTTTGTACGTTCTAGAGATATTTCCTGTACTCCTTTGTGCGCTGTAGAGATACCTTCTGTACTCCTTTGTGCGCTGTAGAGATACCTTCTGTACTCCTTTGTGCGCTGTAGAGATTCCTTCTGTACTCCTTTGTGCGCTGTAGAGATACCTTCTGTACTCCTTTGTACGCTGTAGAGATACCTCGTGTACTCCTTTGTACGTTCTAGAGATATTTCCTGTACTCCTTTGTGCGCTGTAGAGATACCTTCTTTACTCCTTTGTGCGCTGTAGAGATACCTTCTGTACTCCTTTGTACGCTGTAGAGATACCTCGTGTACTCCTTTGTGCGCTGTAGAGATACCTTCTGTACTCCTTTGTGCGCTGTAGAGATACCTTCTGTACTCCTTTGTGCGCTGTAGAGATACCTTCTGTACTCCTTTGTACGTTCTAGAGATATTTCCTGTACTCCTTTGTGCGCTGTAGAGATACCTTCTGTACTCCTTTGTGCGCTGTAGAGATACCTTCTGTACTCCTTTTTGCGCTGTAGAGATACCTTCTGTACGCCTTTGTGCGCTGTAGAGATACCTTCTGTACTCCTTTGTGCGCTGTAGAGATACCTTCTGTACTCCTTTGTACGCTGTAGAGATACCTCGTGTACTCCTTTGTACGTTCTAGAGATATTTCCTGTACTCCTTTGTGCGCTGTAGAGATACCTTCTGTACTCCTTTGTGCGCTGTAGAGATACCTTCTGTACTCCTTTGTGCGCTGTAGAGATACCTTCTGTACTACTCTGTGCGCTGTAGAGATACCTTCTGTACTCCTTTGTACGCTGTAGAGATTCGTCGTGGACTCCTTTGTACGTTCTAGAGATATTTCCTGTACTCCTTTGTGCGCTGTAGAGATACCTTCTGTACTCCTTTGTGCGCTGTAGAGATACCTTCTGTACTCCTTTGTACGCTGTAGAGATACCTCGTGTACTCCTTTGTACGTTCTAGAGATATTTCCTGTACTCCTTTGTGCGCTGTAGAGATACCTTCTGTACTCCTTTGTGCGCTGTAGAGATACCTTCTGTACTCCTTTGTGCGCTGTAGAGATACCTTCTGTACTCCTTTGTGCGCTGTAGAGATACCTTCTGTACTCCTTTGTACGTTCTAGAGATATTTTCTGTACTCCTTTGTGCGCTGTAGAGATACCTTCTGTACTCCTTTGTGCGCTGTAGAGATACCTTCTGTACTCCTTTGTGCGCTGTAGAGATACCTTCTGTACTCCTTTGTACGCTGTAGAGATACCTCGTGTACTCCTTTGTACGTTCTAGAGATATTTCCTGTACTCCTTTGTGCGCTGTAGAGATACCTTCTGTACTCCTTTGTGCGCTGTAGAGATACCTTCTGTACTCCTTTGTGCGCCGTAGAGATACCTTCTGTACTCCTTTGTGCGCTGTAGAAATACCTTCTGTACTCCTTTGTACGTTCTAGAGATATTTCCTGTACTCCTTTGTGCGCTGTAGAGATACCTTCTGTACTCCTTTGTGCGCTGTAGAGATACCTTCTGTACTCCTTTGTACGCTGTAGAGATACCTCGTGTACTCCTTTGTACGTTCTAGAGATATTTCCTGTACTCCTTTGTGCGCTGTAGAGATACCTTCTGTACTCCTTTGTGCGCTGTAGAGATACCTTCTGTACTCCTTTGTACGCTGTAGAGATACCTCGTGTACTCCTTTGTACGTTCTAGAGATATTTCCTGTACTCCTTTGTGCGCTGTAGAGATACCTTCTGTACTCCTTTGTGCGCTGTAGAGATACCTTCTGTACTCCTTTGTGCGCTGTAGAGATACCTTCTGTACTCCTTTGTGCGCTGTAGAGATACCTTCTGTACTCCTTTGTACGTTCTAGAGATATTTCCTGTACTCCATTGTGCGCTGTAGAGATACCTTCTGTACTTCTTTGTGCGCTGTAGAGATACCTTCTGTACTCCTTTGTGCGCTGTAGAGATACCTTCTGTACTCCTTTGTGCGCTGTAGAGATACCTTCTGTACTCCTTTGTACGCTGTAGAGATACCTCGTGTACGCCTTTGTACGTTCTAGAGATATTTCCTGTACTCCTTTGTGCGCTGTAGAGATACCTTCTGTACTCCTTTGTGCGCTGTAGAGATACCTTCTGTACTCCTTTGTACGCTGTAGAGATACCTCTTGTACTCCTTTGTACGTTCTAGAGATATTTCCTGTACTCCTTTGTGCGCTGTAGAGATACCTTCTGTACTCCTTTGTGCGCTGTAGAGATACCTTCTGTACTCCTTTGTGCGCTGTAGAGATTCCTTCTGTACTCCTTTGTGCGCTGTAGAGATACCTTCTGTACTCCTTTGTACGCTGTAGAGATACCTCGTGTACTCCTTTGTACGTTCTAGAGATATTTCCTGTACTCCTTTGTGCGCTGTAGAGATACCTTCTTTACTCCTTTGTGCGCTGTAGAGATACCTTCTGTACTCCTTTGTACGCTGTAGAGATACCTCGTGTACTCCTTTGTGCGCTGTAGAGATACCTTCTGTACTCCTTTGTGCGCTGTAGAGATACCTTCTGTACTCCTTTGTGCGCTGTAGAGATACCTTCTGTACTCCTTTGTACGTTCTAGAGATATTTCCTGTACTCCTTTGTGCGCTGTAGAGATACCTTCTGTACTCCTTTGTGCGCTGTAGAGATACCTTCTGTACTCCTTTTTGCGCTGTAGAGATACCTTCTGTACTCCTTTGTGCGCTGTAGAGATACCTTCTGTACTCCTTTGTGCGCTGTAGAGATACCTTCTGGACTCCTTTGTACGCTGTAGAGATACCTCGTGTACTCCTTTGTAGGTTCTAGAGATATTTCCTGTACTCCTTTGTGCGCTGTAGAGATACCTTCTGTACTCCTTTGTGCGCTGTAGAGATACCTTCTGTACTCCTTTGTGCGCTGTAGAGATACCTTCTGTACTACTCTGTGCGCTGTAGAGATACCTTCTGTACTCCTTTGTACGCTGTAGAGATTCCTCGTGTACTCCTTTGTACGTTCTAGAGATATTTCCTGTACTCCTTTGTGCGCTGTAGAGATACCTTCTGTACTCCTTTGTGCGCTGTAGAGATACCTTCTGTACTCCTTTGTACGCTGTAGAGATACCTCGTGTACTCCTTTGTACGTTCTAGAGATATTTCCTGTACTCCTTTGTGCGCTGTAGAGATACCTTCTGTACTCCTTTGTGCGCTGTAGAGATACCTTCTGTACTCCTTTGTGCGCTGTAGAGATACCTTCTGTACTCCTTTGTGCGCTGTGGAGATACCTTCTGTACTCCTTTGTACGTTCTAGAGATATTTTCTGTACTCCTTTGTGCGCTGTAGAGATACCTTCTGTACTCCTTTGTGCGCTGTAGAGATACCTTCTGTACTCCTTTGTGCGCTGTAGAGATACCTTCTGTACTCCTTTGTACGCTGTAGAGATACCTCGTGTACTCCTTTGTACGTTCTAGAGATATTTCCTGTACTCCTTTGTGCGCTGTAGAGATACCTTCTGTACTCCTTTGTGCGCTGTAGAGATACCTTCTGTACTCCTTTGTGCGCTGTAGAGATACCTTCTGTACTCCTTTGTGCGCTGTAGAGATACCTTCTGTACTCCTTTGTGCGCTGTAGAGATACCTTCTGTACTCCTTTGTACGCTGTAGAGATACCTCGTGTACTCCTTTGTACGTTCTAGAGATATTTCCTGTACTCCTTTGTGCGCTGTAGAGATACCTTCTGTCCTCCTTTGTGCGCTGTAGAGATACCTTCTGTACTCCTTTGTGCGCTGTAGAGATACCTCGTGTACTCCTTTGTACGTGCTAGAGATATTTCCTGTACTCCTTTGTGCGCTGTAGAGATACCTTCTGTACTCCTTTGTGCGCTGTAGAGATACCTTCTGTACTCCTTTGTACGCTGTAGAGATACCTCGTGTACTCCTTTGTACGTTCTAGAGATATTTCCTGTACTCCTTTGTGCGCTGTAGAGATACCTTCTTTACTCCTTTGTGCGCTGTAGAGATACCTTCTGTACTCCTTTGTGCGCTGTAGAGATACCTTCTGTACTCCTTTGTGCGCTGTAGAGATACCTTCTGTACTCCTTTGTACGTTCTAGAGATATTTCCTGTACTCCATTGTGCGCTGTAGAGATACCTTCTGTACTTCTTTGTGCGCTGTAGAGATACCTTCTGTACTCCTTTGTGCGCTGTAGAGATACCTTCTGTACTCCTTTGTGCGCTGTAGAGATACCTTCTGTACTCCTTTGTACGCTGTAGAGATTCCTCGTGTACGCCTTTGTACGTTCTAGAGATATTTCCTGTACTCCTTTGTGCGCTGTAGAGATACCTTCTGTACTCCTTTGTGCGCTGTAGAGATACCTTCTGTACTCCTTTGTACGCTGTAGAGATACCTCTTGTACTCCTTTGTACGTTCTAGAGATATTTCCTGTACTCCTTTGTGCGCTGTAGAGATACCTTCTGTACTCTTTTGTGCGCTGTAGAGATACCTTCTGTACTCCTTTGTGCGCTGTAGAGATTCCTTCTGTACTCCTTTGTGCGCTGTAGAGATACCTTCTGTACTCCTTTGTACGCTGTAGAGATACCTCGTGTACTCCTTTGTACGTTCTAGAGATATTTCCTGTACTCCTTTGTGCGCTGTAGAGATACCTTCTTTACTCCTTTGTGCGCTGTAGAGATACCTTCTGTACTCCTTTGTACGCTGTAGAGATACCTCGTGTACTCCTTTGTGCGCTGTAGAGATACCTTCTGTACTCCTTTGTGCGCTGTAGAGATACCTTCTGTACTCCTTTGTGCGCTGTAGAAATACCTTCTGTACTCCTTTGTACGTTCTAGAGATATTTCCTGTACTCCTTTGTGCGCTGTAGAGATACCTTCTGTACTCCTTTGTGCGCTGTAGAGATACCTTCTGTACTCCTTTTTGCGCTGTAGAGATACCTTCTGTACTCCTTTGTGCGCTGTAGAGATACCTTCTGTACTCCTTTGTGCGCTGTAGAGATACCTTCTGTACTCCTTTGTACGCTGTAGAGATACCTCGTGTACTCCTTTGTACGTTCTAGAGATATTTCCTGTACTCCTTTGTGCGCTGTAGAGATACCTTCTGTACTCCTTTGTGCGCTGTAGAGATACCTTCTGTACTCCTTTGTGCGCTGTAGAGATACCTTCTGTACGACTCTGTGCGCTGTAGAGATACCTTCTGTACTCCTTTGTACGCTGTAGAGATTCCTCGTGTACTCCTCTGTACGTTCTAGAGATATTTCCTGTACTCCTTTGTGCGCTGTAGAGATACCTTCTGTACTCCTTTGTGCGCTGTAGAGATACCTTCTGTACTCCTTTGTACGCTGTAGAGATACCTCGTGTACTCCTTTGTACGTTCTAGAGATATTTCCTTTACTCCTTTGTGCGCTGTAGAGATACCTTCTGTACTCCTTTGTGCGCTGTAGAGATACCTTCTGTACTTCTTTGTGCGCTGTAGAGATACCTTCTGTACTCCTTTGTGCGCTGTAGAGATACCTTCTGTACTCCTTTGTACGTTCTAGAGATATTTTCTGTACTCCTTTGTGCGCTGTAGAGATACCTTCTGTACTCCTTTGTGCGCTGTAGAGATACCTTCTGTACTCCTTTGTGCGCTGTAGAGATACCTTCTGTACTCCTTTGTACGCTGTAGAGATACCTCGTGTACTCCTTTTTGCGCTGTAGAGATACCTTCTGTACTCCTTTGTGCGCTGTAGAGATACCTTCTGTACTCCTTTGTGCGCTGTAGAGATACCTTCTGTACTTCTTTGTACGTTCTAGAGATATTTCCTGTACTCCTTTGTGCGCTGTAGAGATATCTTCTGTACTCCTTTGTGTGCTGTGAAGATACCTTCTGTACTCCTTTGTACGCTGTAGAGATTCCTCGTGTACTCCTTTGTACGTTCTAGAGATATTTCCTGTACTCCTTTGTGCGCTGTAGAGATACCTTCTGTACTCCTTTGTGCGCTGTAGAGATACCTTCTTTACTCCTTTGTGCGCTGTAGAGATACCTTCTGTACTCCTTTGTACGCTGTAGAGATACCTCGTGTACTCCTTTGTGCGCTGTAGAGATACCTTCTGTACTCCTTTGTGCGCTGTAGAGATACCTTCTGTACTCCTTTGTGCGCTGTAGAGATACCTTCTGTACTCCTTTGTACGTTCTAGAGATATTTCCTGTACTCCTTTGTGCGCTGTAGAGATACCTTCTGTACTCCTTTGTGCGCTGTAGAGATACCTTCTGTACTCCTTTTTGCGCTGTAGAGATACCTTCTGTACTCCTTTGTGCGCTGTAGAGATACCTTCTGTACTCCTTTGTGCGCTGTAGAGATACCTTCTGGACTCCTTTGTACGCTGTAGAGATACCTCGTGTACTCCTTTGTACGTTCTAGAGATATTTCCTGTACTCCTTTGTGCGCTGTAGAGATACCTTCTGTACTCCTTTGTGCGCTGTAGAGATACCTTCTGTACTCCTTTGTGCGCTGTAGAGATACCTTCTGTACTACTCTGTGCGCTGTAGAGATACCTTCTGTACTCCTTTGTACGCTGTAGAGATTCCTCGTGTACTCCTTTGTACGTTCTAGAGATATTTCCTGTACTCCTTTGTGCGCTGTAGAGATACCTTCTGTACTCCTTTGTGCGCTGTAGAGATACCTTCTGTACTCCTTTGTACGCTGTAGAGATACCTCGTGTACTCCTTTGTACGTTCTAGAGATATTTCCTGTACTCCTTTGTGCGCTGTAGAGATACCTTCTGTACTCCTTTGTGCGCTGTAGAGATACCTTCTGTACTCCTTTGTGCGCTGTAGAGATACCTTCTGTACTCCTTTGTGCGCTGTGGAGATACCTTCTGTACTCCTTTGTACGTTCTAGAGATATTTTCTGTACTCCTTTGTGCGCTGTAGAGATACCTTCTGTACTCCTTTGTGCGCTGTAGAGATACCTTCTGTACTCCTTTGTGCGCTGTAGAGATACCTTCTGTACTCCTTTGTACGCTGTAGAGATACCTCGTGTACTCCTTTGTACGTTCTAGAGATATTTCCTGTACTCCTTTGTGCGCTGTAGAGATACCTTCTGTACTCCTTTGTGCGCTGTAGAGATACCTTCTGTACTCCTTTGTGCGCTGTAGAGATACCTTCTGTACTCCTTTGTGCGCTGTAGAGATACCTTCTGTACTCCTTTGTGCGCTGTAGAGATACCTTCTGTACTCCTTTGTACGCTGTAGAGATACCTCGTGTACTCCTTTGTACGTTCTAGAGATATTTCCTGTACTCCTTTGTGCGCTGTAGAGATACCTTCTGTACTCCTTTGTGCGCTGTAGAGATACCTTCTGTACTCCTTTGTGCGCTGTAGAGATACCTCGTGTACTCCTTTGTACGTGCTAGAGATATTTCCTGTACTCCTTTGTGCGCTGTAGAGATACCTTCTGTACTCCTTTGTGCGCTGTAGAGATACCTTCTGTACTCCTTTGTACGCTGTAGAGATACCTCGTGTACTCCTTTGTACGTTCTAGAGATATTTCCTGTACTCCTTTGTGCGCTGTAGAGATACCTTCTGTACTCCTTTGTGCGCTGTAGAGATACCTTCTGTACTCCTTTGTGCGCTGTAGAGATACCTTCTGTACTCCTTTGTGCGCTGTAGAGATACCTTCTGTACTCCTTTGTACGTTCTAGAGATATTTCCTGTACTCCATTGTGCGCTGTAGAGATACCTTCTGTACTTCTTTGTGCGCTGTAGAGATACCTTCTGTACTCCTTTGTGCGCTGTAGAGATACCTTCTGTACTCCTTTGTGCGCTGTAGAGATACCTTCTGTACTCCTTTGTACGCTGTAGAGATTCCTCGTGTACGCCTTTGTACGTTCTAGAGATATTTCCTGTACTCCTTTGTGCGCTGTAGAGATACCTTCTGTACTCCTATGTGCGCTGTAGAGATACCTTCTGTACTCCTTTGTACGCTGTAGAGATACCTCTTGTACTCCTTTGTACGTTCTAGAGATATTTCCTGTACTCCTTTGTGCGCTGTAGAGATACCTTCTGTACTCTTTTGTGCGCTGTAGAGATACCTTCTGTACTCCTTTGTGCGCTGTAGAGATTCCTTCTGTACTCCTTTGTGCGCTGTAGAGATACCTTCTGTACTCCTTTGTACGCTGTAGAGATACCTCGTGTACTCCTTTGTACGTTCTAGAGATATTTCCTGTACTCCTTTGTGCGCTGTAGAGATACCTTCTTTACTCCTTTGTGCGCTGTAGAGATACCTTCTGTACTCCTTTGTACGCTGTAGAGATACCTCGTGTACTCCTTTGTGCGCTGTAGAGATACCTTCTGTACTCCTTTGTGCGCTGTAGAGATACCTTCTGTACTCCTTTGTGCGCTGTAGAAATACCTTCTGTACTCCTTTGTACGTTCTAGAGATATTTCCTGTACTCCTTTGTGCGCTGTAGAGATACCTTCTGTACTCCTTTGTGCGCTGTAGAGATACCTTCTGTACTCCTTTTTGCGCTGTAGAGATACCTTCTGTACTCCTTTGTGCGCTGTAGAGATACCTTCTGTACTCCTTTGTGCGCTGTAGAGATACCTTCTGTACTCCTTTGTACGCTGTAGAGATACCTCGTGTACTCCTTTGTACGTTCTAGAGATATTTCCTGTACTCCTTTGTGCGCTGTAGAGATACCTTCTGTACTCCTTTGTGCGCTGTAGAGATACCTTCTGTACTCCTTTGTGCGCTGTAGAGATACCTTCTGTACTACTCTGTGCGCTGTAGAGATACCTTCTGTTCTCCTTTGTACGCTGTAGAGATTCCTCGTGTACTCCTCTGTACGTTCTAGAGATATTTCCTGTACTCCTTTGTGCGCTGTAGAGATACCTTCTGTACTCCTTTGTGCGCTGTAGAGATACCTTCTGTACTCCTTTGTACGCTGTAGAGATACCTCGTGTACTCCTTTGTACGTTCTAGAGATATTTCCTTTACTCCTTTGTGCGCTGTAGAGATACCTTCTGTACTCCTTTGTGCGCTGTAGAGATACCTTCTGTACTTCTTTGTGCGCTGTAGAGATACCTTCTGTACTCCTTTGTGCGCTGTAGAGATACCTTCTGTACTCCTTTGTACGTTCTAGAGATATTTTCTGTACTCCTTTGTGCGCTGTAGAGATACCTTCTGTACTCCTTTGTGCGCTGTAGAGATACCTTCTGTACTCCTTTGTGCGCTGTAGAGATACCTTCTGTACTCCTTTGTACGCTGTAGAGATACCTCGTGTACTCCTTTTTGCGCCGTAGAGATACCTTCTGTACTCCTTTGTGCGCTGTAGAGATACCTTCTGTACTCCTTTGTGCGCTGTAGAGATACCTTCTGTACTTCTTTGTACGTTCTAGAGATATTTCCTGTACTCCTTTGTGCGCTGTAGAGATATCTTCTGTACTCCTTTGTGTGCTGTGAAGATACCTTCTGTACTCCTTTGTACGCTGTAGAGATTCCTCGTGTACTCCTTTGTACGTTCTAGAGATATTTCCTGTACTCCTTTGTGCGCTGTAGAGATACCTTCTGTACTCCTTTGTGCGCTGTAGAGATACCTTCTGTACTCCTTTGTACGCTGTAGAGATACCTCGTGTACTCCTTTGTACGTTCTAGAGATATTTCCTGTACTCCTTTGTGCGCTGTAGAGGTACCTTCTGTACTCCTTTGTGCGCTGTAGAGATACCTTCTGTACTCCTTTGTGCGCTGTAGAGATACCTTCTGTACTCCTTTGTGCGCTGTAGAGATACCTTCTGTACTCCTTTTTACGTTCTAGAGATATTTTCTGTACTCCTCTGTGCGCTGTAGAGATACCTTCTGTACTCCTTTGTGCGCTGTAGAGATACCTTCTGTACTCCTTTGTACGCTGTAGAGATACCTCGTGTACTCCTTTGTACGTTCTAGAGATATTTCCTGTACTCCTTTGTGCGCTGTAGAGATACCTTCTTTACTCCTTTGTGCGCTGTAGAGATACCTTCTGTACTCCTTTGTACGCTGTAGAGATACCTCGTGTACTCCTTTGTGCGCTGTAGAGATACCTTCTGTACTCCTTTGTGCGCTGTAGAGATACCTTCTGTACTCCTTTGTGCGCTGTAGAAATACCTTCTGTACTCCTTTGTACGTTCTAGAGATATTTCCTGTACTCCTTTGTGCGCTGTAGAGATACCTTCTGTACTCCTTTGTGCGCTGTAGAGATACCTTCTGTACTCCTTTTTGCGCTGTAGAGATACCTTCTGTACTCCTTTGTGCGCTGTAGAGATACCTTCTGTACTCCTTTGTGCGCTGTAGAGATACCTTCTGTACTCCTTTGTACGCTGTAGAGATACCTCGTGTACTCCTTTGTACGTTCTAGAGATATTTCCTGTACTCCTTTGTGCGCTGTAGAGATACCTTCTGTACTCCTTTGTGCGCTGTAGAGATACCTTCTGTACTCCTTTGTGCGCTGTAGAGATACCTTCTGTACTACTCTGTGCGCTGTAGAGATACCTTCTGTACTCCTTTGTACGCTGTAGAGATTCCTCGTGTACTCCTCTGTACGTTCTAGAGATATTTCCTGTACTCCTTTGTGCGCTGTAGAGATACCTTCTGTACTCCTTTGTGCGCAGTAGAGATACCTTCTGTACTCCTTTGTACGCTGTAGAGATACCTCGTGTACTCCTTTGTACGTTCTAGAGATATTTCCTGTACTCCTTTGTGCGCTGTAGAGATACCTTCTGTACTCCTTTGTGCGCTGTAGAGATACCTTCTGTACTCCTCTGTGCGCTGTAGAGATACCTTCTGTACTCCTTTGTGCGCTGTAGAGATACCTTCTGTACTCCTTTGTACGTTCTAGAGATATTTTCTGTACTCCTTTGTGCGCTGTAGAGATACCTTCTGTACTCCTTTGTGCGCTGTAGAGATACCTTCTGTACTCCTTTGTGCGCTGTAGAGATACCTTCTGTACTCCTTTGTACGCTGTAGAGATACCTCGTGTACTCCTTTTTGCGCTGTAGAGATACCTTCTGTACTCCTTTGTGCGCTGTAGAGATACCTTCTGTACTCCTTTGTGCGCTGTAGAGATACCTTCTGTACTTCTTTGTACGTTCTAGAGATATTTCCTGTACTCCTTTGTGCGCTGTAGAGATATCTTCTGTACTCCTTTGTGCGCTGTGAAGATACCTTCTGTACTCCTTTGTACGCTGTAGAGATTCCTCGTGTACTCCTTTGTACGTTCTAGAGATATTTCCTGTACTCCTTTGTGCGCTGTAGAGATACCTTCTGTACTCCTTTGTGCGCTGTAGAGATACCTTCTGTACTCCTTTGTACGCTGTAGAGATACCTCGTGTACTCCTTTGTACGTTCTAGAGATATTTCCTGTACTCCTTTGTGCGCTGTAGAGATACCTTCTGTACTCCTTTGTGCGCTGTAGAGATACCTTCTGTACTCCTTTGTGCGCTGTAGAGATACCTTCTGTACTCCTTTGTGCGCTGTAGAGATACCTTCTGTACTCCTTTTTACGTTCTAGAGATATTTTCTGTACTCCTTTGTGCGCTGTAGAGATACCTTCTGTACTCCTTTGTGCGCTGTAGAGATACCTTCTGTACTCCTTTGTGCGCTGTAGAGATACCTTCTGTACTCCTTTGTACGCTGTAGAGATACCTCGTGT
The DNA here is from genome assembly GCA_030386875.1 of Morinoia aosen. Taxonomy (NCBI): domain Eukaryota; kingdom Metazoa; phylum Arthropoda; class Malacostraca; order Amphipoda; family Talitridae; genus Morinoia; species Morinoia aosen. The sequence goes on along the minus strand of CM059576.1, from coordinate 54,158,908 downwards.
ACTCCTTTTTGCGCTGTAGAGATACCTTCTGTACTCCTTTGTGCGCTGTAGAGATACCTTCTGTACTCCTTTGTGCGCTGTAGAGATACCTTCTGTACTTCTTTGTACGTTCTAGAGATATTTCCTGTACTCCTTTGTGCGCTGTAGAGATATCTTCTGTACTCCTTTGTGCGCTGTAGAGATACCTTCTGTACTCCTTTGTGCTCTGTAGAGATACCTTCTGTACTCCTTTGTGCGCTGTAGAGATACCTTCTTTACTCCTTTGTGCGCTGTAGAGATACCTTCTGTACTCCTTTGTACGCTGTAGAGATACCTCGTGTACTCCTTTGTGCGCTGTAGAGATACCTTCTGTACTCCTTTGTGCGCTGTAGAGATACCTTCTGTACTCCTTTGTGCGCTGTAGAGATACCTTCTGTACTCCTTTGTACGTTCTAGAGATATTTCCTGTACTCCTTTGTGCGCTGTAGAGATACCTTCTGTACTCCTTTGTGCGCTGTAGAGATACCTTCTGTACTCCTTTTTGCGCTGTAGAGATACCTTCTGTACTTCTTTGTGCGCTGTAGAGATACCTTCTGTACTCCTTTGTGCGCTGTAGAGATACCTTCTGTACTCCTTTGTACGCTGTAGAGATACCTCGTGTACTCCTTTGTACGTTCTAGAGATATTTCCTGTACTCCTTTGTGCGCTGTAGAGATACCTTCTGTACTCCTTTGTGCGCTGTAGAGATACCTTCTGTACTCCTTTGTGCGCTGTAGAGATACCTTCTGTACTACTCTGTGCGCTGTAGAGATACCTTCTGTACTCCTTTGTACGCTGTAGAGATTCCTCGTGTACTCCTTTGTACGTTCTAGAGATATTTCCTGTACTCCTTTGTGCGCTGTAGAGATACCTTCTGTACTCCTTTGTGCGCTGTAGAGATACCTTCTGTACTCCTTTGTACGCTGTAGAGATACCTCGTGTACTCCTTTGTACGTTCTAGAGATATTTCCTGTACTCCTTTGTGCGCTGTAGAGATACCTTCTGTACTCCTTTGTGCGCTGTAGAGATACCTTCTGTACTCCTTTGTGCGCTGTAGAGATACCTTCTGTACTCCTTTGTGCGCTGTAGAGATACCTTCTGTACTCCTTTGTACGTTCTAGAGATATTTTTTGTACTCCTTTGTGCGCTGTAGAGATACCTTCTGTACTCCTTTGTGCGCTGTAGAGATACCTTCTGTACTCCTTTGTGCGCTGTAGAGATACCTTCTGTACTCCTTTGTACGCTGTAGAGATACCTCGTGTACTCCTTTTTGCGCTGTAGAGATACCTTCTGTACTCCTTTGTGCGCTGTAGAGATACCTTCTGTACTCCTTTGTGCGCTGTAGAGATACCTTCTGTACTTCTTTGTACGTTCTAGAGATATTTCCTGTACTCCTTTGTGCGCTGTAGAGATATCTTCTGTACTCCTTTGTGCGCTGTAGAGATACCTTCTGTACTCCTTTGTACGCTGTAGAGATTCCTCGTGTACTCCTTTGTACGTTCTAGAGATATTTCCTGTACTCCTTTGTGCGCTGTAGAGATACCTTCTGTACTCCTTTGTGCGCTGTAGAGATACCTTCTGTACTCCTTTGTACGCTGTAGAGATACCTCGTGTACTCCTTTGTACGTTCTAGAGATATTTCCTGTACTCCTTTGTGCGCTGTAGAGATACCTTCTGCACTCCTTTGTGCGCTGTAGAGATACCTTCTGTACTCCTTTGTGCGCTGTAGAGATACCTTCTGTACTCCTTTGTGCGCTGTAGAGATACCTTCTGTACTCCTTTGTACGTTCTAGAGATATTTTCTGTACTCCTTTGTGCGCTGTAGAGATACCTTCTGTACTCCTTTGTGCGCTGTAGAGATACCTTCTGTACTCCTTTGTGCGCTGTAGAGATACCTTCTGTACTCCTTTGTACGCTGTAGAGATACCTCGTGTACTCCTTTTTGCGCTGTAGAGATACCTTCTGTACTCCTTTGTGCGCTGTAGAGATACCTTCTGTACTCCTTTGTGCGCTGTAGAGATACCTTCTGTACTTCTTTGTACGTTCTAGAGATATTTCCTGTACTCCTTTGTGCGCTGTAGAGATATCTTCTGTACTCCTTTGTGCGCTGTAGAGATACCTTCTGTACTCCTTTGTGCGCTGTAGAGATACCTTCTGTACTCCTTTGTGCGCTGTAGAGATACCTTCTGTACACCTTTGTACGCTGTAGAGATACCTCGTGTACTCCTTTGTACGTTCTAGAGATATTTCCTGTACTCCTTTGTGCGCTGTAGAGATACCTTCTGTACTCCTTTGTGCGCTGTAGAGATACCTTCTGTACTCCTTTGTGCGCTGTAGAGATACCTTCTGTACTCCTTTGTGCGTTGTAGAGATACCTTCTGTACTCATTTGTACGCTGTAGAGATACCTCGTGTACTCCTTTGTACGTTCTAGAGATATTTCCTGTACTCTTTTGTGCGCTGTAGAGATACCTTCTGTACTCCTTTGTGCGCTGTAGAGATACCTTCTGTACTCCTTTGTGCGCTGTAGAGATACCTTCTGTACTCCTTTGTGCGCTGTAGAGATACCTTCTGTACTCCTTTCTGCGCTGTAGAGATACCTTCTGTACTCCTTTGTGCGCTGTAGAGATACCTTCTGTACTCCTTTGTGCGCTGTAGAGATACCTTCTGTACTCCTTTGTACGCTGTAGAGATACCTCTTGTACTCCTTTGTACGTTCTAGAGATATTTCCTGTACTCCTTTGTGCGCTGTAGGGATACCTTCTGTACTCCTTTGTGCGCTGTAGAGATACCTTCTGTACTCCTTTGTGCGCTGTAGAGATACCTTCTGTACTCCTTTGTGCGCTGTAGAGATACCTTCTGTACTCCTTTGTGCGCTGTAGAGATACCTTCTGTACTCCTTTGTACGCTGTAGAGATACCTCGTGTACTCCTTTGTACGTTCTAGAGATATTTCATGTACTCCTTTGTGCGCTGTAGAGATACCTTCTGTACTCCTTTGTGCGCTGTAGAGATACCTTCTGTACTCCTTTGTGCGCTGTAGAGATACCTCGTGTACTCCTTTGTGCGCTGTAGAGATACATTCTGTACTCCTTTGTGCGCTGTAGAGATACCTTCTGTACTCCTTTGTACGCTGTAGAGATACCTCGTGTACTCCTTTGTAGGTTCAAGAGATATTTCCTGTACTCCTTTGTGCGCTGTAGAGATACCTTCTGTACTCCTTTGTGCGCTGTAGAGATACCTTCTGTACTCCTTTGTGCGCTGTAGAGATACCTTCTGTACTCCTTTGTGTGCTGTAGAGATACCTTCTGTACTCCTTTGTGCGCTGTAGAGATACCTTCTGTACTCCTTTGTGCGCTGTAGAGATACCTTCTGTACTCCTTTGTGCGCTGTAGAGATACCTTCTGTACTCCTTTGTGCGCTGTAGAGATACCTTCTGTACTCCTTTGTGCGCTGTAGAGATACCTTCTGTACTCCTTTGTGCGCTGTAGAGATACCTTCTGTACTCCTTTGTGCGCTGTAGAGATACCTTCTGTACTCCTTTGTGCGCTGTAGAGATACATTCTGTACTTATTTGTGCGCTGTAGAGATACCTTCTGTACTCCTTTGTGCGCTGTAGAGATACCTTCTGTACTCCTTTGTGCGCTGTAGAGATACCTTCTGTACTCCTTTGTGCGCTGTAGAGATACCTTCTGTACTCCTTTGTGCGCTGTAGAGATACCTTCTGTACTCCTTTGTGCGCTGTAGAGATACCTTCTGTACTCCTTTGTGCGCTGTAGAGATACCTTCTGTACTCCTTTGTGCGCTGTAGAGATACCTTCTGTACTCCTTTGTGCGCTGTAGAGATACCTTCTGTACTCCTTTGTGCGCTGTAGAGATACCTTCTGTACTCCTTTTTGCGCTGTAGAGATACCTTCTGTACTCCTTTGTGCGCTGTAGAGATACCTTCTGTACTCCTTTGTGCGCTGTAGAGATACCTTCTGTACTCCTTTGTACGCTGTAGAGATACCTCATGTACTCCTATGTACGTTCTAGAGATATTTCCTGTACTCCTTTGTGCGCTGTAGAGATACCTTCTGTACTCCTTTGTGCGCTTTAGAGATACCTTCTGTACTCCTTTGTGCGCTGTAGAGATACCTTCTGTACTCCTTTGTGCGCTGTACAGATACCTTCTGTACTCCTTTGTACGCTGTAGAGATTCCTCGTGTACTCCTTTGTACGTTCTAGAGATATTTCCTGTACTCCTTTGTGCGCTGTAGAGATACCTTCTGTACTTCTTTGTGCGCTGTAGAGATACCTTCTGTACTCCTTTGTACGCTGTAGAGATACCTCGTGTACTCCTTTGTACGTTCTAGAGATATTTCCTGTACTCCTTTGTGCGCTGTAGAGATACCTTCTGTACTCCTTTGTGCGCTGTAGAGATACCTTCTGTACTCCTTTGTGCGCTGTAGAGATACCTTCTGTACTCCTTTGTGCGCTGTAGAGATACCTTCTGTACTCCTTTGTAGGTTCTAGAGATATTTCCTGTACTCCTTTGTGCGCTGTAGAGATACCTTCTGTACTCCTTTGTGCGCTGTAGAGATACCTTCTGTACTCCTTTGTGCGCTGTAGAGATACCTTCTGTACTCCTTTGTACGCTGTAGAGATACCTCGTGTACTCCTTTGTGCGCTGTAGAGATACCTTCTGTACTCGTTTGTGCGCTGTAGAGATACCTTCTGTACTCCTTTGTGCGCTGTAGAGATACCTTCTGTACTTCTTTGTACGTTCTAGAGATATTTCCTGTACTCCTTTGTGCGCTGTAGAGATACCTTCTGTACTCCTTTGTGCGCTGTAGAGATACCTTCTGTACTCCTTTGTGCGCTGTAGAGATACCTTCTGTACTCCTTTGTGCGCTGTAGAGATACTTTCTGTACTCCTTTGTACGCTGTAGAGATACCTCGTGTACTCCTTTGTACGTTCTAGATATTTCCTGTACTCCTTTGTGCGCTGTAGAGATACCTTCTGTACTCCTTTGTGCGCTGTAGAGATACCTTCTGTACTCCTTTGTGCGCTGTAGAGATACCTTCTGTACTCCTTTGTGCGCTGTAGAGATACCTTCTGTACTCCTTTGTACGCTGTAGAGATACCTCGTGTACTCCTTTGTACGTTCTAGAGATATTTCCTGTACTCCTTTGTGCGCTGTAGAGATACCTTCTGTACTCCTTTGTGCGCTGTAGAGATACCTTCTGTACTCCTATGTGCGCTGTAGAGATACCTTCTGTACTCCTTTGTGCGCTGTAGAGATACCTTCTGTACTCCTTTGTGCGGTGTAGAGATACCTTCTGTACTCCTTTGTGCGCTGTAGAGATACCTTCTGTACTCCTTTGTGCGCTGTAGAGATACCTTCTGTACTCCTTTGTACGCTGTAGAGATACCTCGTGTACTCCTTTGTACGTTCTAGAGATATTTCCTGTACTCCTTTGTGCGCTGTAGAGATACCTTCTGTACTCCTTTGTGCGCTGTAGAGATACCTTCTGTACTCCTTTGTGCGCTCCAGAGATACTTTCTGTACTCCTTTGTGCGCTGTAGAGATACCTTCTGTACTCCTTTGTGCGCTGTAGAGATACCTTCTGTACTCCTTTGTACGCTGTAGAGATACCTCGTGTACTCCTTTGTACGTTCTAGAGATATTTCCTGTACTCGTTTGTGCGCTGTAGAGATACCTTCTGTACTCCTTTGTGCGCTGTAGAGATACCTTCTGTACTCCTTTGTGCGCTGTAGAGATACCTTCTGTACTCCTTTGTGCGCTGTAGAGATACATTCTGTACTTATTTGTGCGCTGTAGAGATACCTTCTGTACTCCTTTGTGCGCTGTAGAGATACCTTCTGTACTCCTTTGTGCGCTGTAGAGATACCTTCTGTACTCCTTTGTGCGCTGTAGAGATACCTTCTGTACTCCTTTGTGCGCTGTAGAGATACCTTCTGTACTCCTTTGTGCGCTGTAGAGATACCTTCTGTACTCCTTTGTGCGCTGTAGAGATACCTTCTGTACTCCTTTGTGCGCTGTAGAGATACCTTCTGTACTCCTTTGTGCGCTGTAGAGATACCTTCTGTACTCCTTTGTGCGCTGTAGAGATACCTTCTGTACTCCTTTTTGCGCTGTAGAGATACCTTCTGTACTCCTTTGTGCGCTGTAGAGATACCTTCTGTACTCCTTTGTGCGCTGTAGAGATACCTTCTGTACTCCTTTGTACGCTGTAGAGATACCTCGTGTACTCCTATGTACGTTCTAGAGATACCTCGTGTACTCCTATGTACGTTCTAGAGATATTTCCTGTACTCCTTTGTGCGCTGTAGAGATACCTTCTGTACTCCTTTGTGCGCTTTAGAGATACCTTCTGTACTCCTTTGTGCGCTGTAGAGATACCTTCTGTACTCCTTTGTGCGCTGTACAGATACCTTCTGTACTCCTTTGTACGCTGTAGAGATTCCTCGTGTACTCCTTTGTACGTTCTAGAGATATTTCCTGTACTCCTTTGTGCGCTGTAGAGATACCTTCTGTACTTCTTTGTGCGCTGTAGAGATACCTTCTGTACTCCTTTGTACGCTGTAGAGATACCTCGTGTACTCCTTTGTACGTTCTAGAGATATTTCCTGTACTCCTTTGTGCGCTGTAGAGATACCTTCTGTACTCCTTTGTGCGCTGTAGAGATACCTTCTGTACTCCTTTGTGCGCTGTAGAGATACCTTCTGTACTCCTTTGTGCGCTGTAGAGATACCTTCTGTACTCCTTTGTAGGTTCTAGAGATATTTCCTGTACTCCTTTGTGCGCTGTAGAGATACCTTCTGTACTCCTTTGTGCGCTGTAGAGATACCTTCTGTACTCCTTTGTGCGCTGTAGAGATACCTTCTGTACTCCTTTGTACGCTGTAGAGATACCTCGTGTACTCCTTTGTGCGCTGTAGAGATACCTTCTGTACTCGTTTGTGCGCTGTAGAGATACCTTCTGTACTCCTTTGTGCGCTGTAGAGATACCTTCTGTACTTCTTTGTACGTTCTAGAGATATTTCCTGTACTCCTTTGTGCGCTGTAGAGATACCTTCTGTACTCCTTTGTGCGCTGTAGAGATACCTTCTGTACTCCTTTGTGCGCTGTAGAGATACCTTCTGTACTCCTTTGTGCGCTGTAGAGATACTTTCTGTACTCCTTTGTACGCTGTAGAGATACCTCGTGTACTCCTTTGTACGTTCTAGATATTTCCTGTACTCCTTTGTGCGCTGTAGAGATACCTTCTGTACTCCTTTGTGCGCTGTAGAGATACCTTCTGTACTCCTTTGTGCGCTGTAGAGATACCTTCTGTACTCCTTTGTGCGCTGTAGAGATACCTTCTGTACTCCTTTGTACGCTGTAGAGATACCTCGTGTACTCCTTTGTACGTTCTAGAGATATTTCCTGTACTCCTTTGTGCGCTGTAGAGATACCTTCTGTACTCCTTTGTGCGCTGTAGAGATACCTTCTGTACTCCTATGTGCGCTGTAGAGATACCTTCTGTACTCCTTTGTGCGCTGTAGAGATACCTTCTGTACTCCTTTGTGCGGTGTAGAGATACCTTCTGTACTCCTTTGTGCGCTGTAGAGATACCTTCTGTACTCCTTTGTGCGCTGTAGAGATACCTTCTGTACTCCTTTGTACGCTGTAGAGATACCTCGTGTACTCCTTTGTACGTTCTAGAGATATTTCCTGTACTCCTTTGTGCGCTGTAGAGATACCTTCTGTACTCCTTTGTGCGCTGTAGAGATACCTTCTGTACTCCTTTGTGCGCTCCAGAGATACTTTCTGTACTCCTTTGTGCGCTGTAGAGATACCTTCTGTACTCCTTTGTGCGCTGTAGAGATACCTTCTGTACTCCTTTGTACGCTGTAGAGATACCTCGTGTACTCCTTTGTACGTTCTAGAGATATTTCCTGTACTCATTTGTGCGCTGTAGAGATACCTTCTGTACTCCTTTGTGCGCTGTAGAGATACCTTCTGTACTCCTTTGTGCGCTGTAGAGATACCTCGTGTACTCCTTTGTGCGCTGTAGAGATACCTTCTGTACTCCTTTGTGCGCTGTAGAGATACCTTCTGTACTCCTTTGTACGCTGTAGAGATACCTCTTGTACTCCTTTGTACGTTCTAGAGATATTTCCTGTACTCCTTTGTGCGCTGTAGAGATACCTTCTGTACTCCTTTGTGCGCTGTAGAGATACCTTCTGTACTCCTTTGTGCGCTGTAGAGATACCTTCTGTACTCCTTTGTGCGCTGTAGAGATACCTTCTGTACTCCTTTGTGCGCTGTAGAGATTCCTTCTGTACTCCTTTGTGCGCTGTAGAGATACCTTCTGTACTCCTTTGTGCGCTGTAGAGATACCTTCTGTACTCCTTTGTGCGCTGTAGAGATACCTTCTGTACTCCTTTGTGCGCTGTAGAGATACCTTCTGTACTCCTTTGTGCGCTGTAGAGATACCTTCTGTACTCCTTTGTGCGCTGTAGAGATACCTTCTGTACTCCTTTGTGTGCTGTAGAGATACCTTCTGTACTCCTTTGTGCGCTGTAGAGATACCTTCTGTACTCCTTTGTGCGCTGTAGAGATACCTTCTGTACTCCTTTGTGTGCTGTAGAGATACCTTCTGTACTCCTTTGTGCGCTGTAGAGATACCTTCTGTACTCCTCTGTGCGCTGTAGAGATACCTTCTGTACTCCTTTGTGCGCTGTAGAGATACCTTCTGTACTCCTTTGTGCGCTGTAGAGATACCTTCTGTACTCCTTTGTGCGCTGTAGAGATACCTTCTGTACTCCTATGTGCGCTGTAGAGATACCTTCTGTACTCATTTGTGCGCTGTAGAGATACCTTCTGTACTCCTTTGTGCGCTGTAGAGATACCTTCTGTACTCCTTTGTGCGCTGTAGAGATAGCTTCTGTACTCCTTTGTGCGCTGTAGAGATACCTTCTGTACTCCTTTGTGCGCTGTAGAGTTACCTTCTGTACTCCTTTGTACGCTGTAGAGATACCTCGTGTACTCCTTTGTACGTTCTAGAGATATTTCCTGTACTCCTTTGTGCGCTGTAGAGATACCTTCTGTACTCCTTTGTGCGCTGTAGAGATACCTTCTGTACTCCTTTGTGCGCTGTAGAGATACCTTCTGTACTCCTTTGTGCGCTGTAGAGATACCTTCTGTACTCCTTTGTGCGCTGTAGAGATACCTTCTGTACTCCTTTGTACGCTGTAGAGATACCTCGTGTACTCCTTTGTACGTTCTAGAGATATCTCCTGTACTCCTTTGTGCGCTGTAGAGATACCTTCTGTACTCCTTTGTGCTCTGTAGAGATACCTTCTGTACTCCTTTGTGCGCTGTAGAGATACCTTCTGTACTCCTTTGTGCGCTGTAGAGATACCTTCTGTACTCCTTTGTGCGCTGTAGAGATACCTTCTGTACTCCTCTGTGCGCTTTAGAGATACCTTCTGTACTCCTTTGTGCGCTGTAGAGATACCTTCTGTACTCCTTTGTGCGCTGTAGAGATACCTTCTGTACTCCTTTGTGCGCTGTAGAGATACCTTCTGTACTCCTTTGTACGCTGTAGAGATACCTCGTGTACTCCTTTGTACGTTCTAGAGATATTTCCTGTACTCCTTTGTGCGCTGTAGAGATACCTTCTGTACCCCTTTGTGCGCTGTAGAGATACCTTCTGTACTCCTTTGTGCGCTGTAGAGATACCTTCTGTACTCCTTTGTGCGCTGTAGAGATACCTTCTGTATTCTTTTGTACGCTGCAGAGATACCTCGTGTACTCCTTTGTACGTTCTAGAGATATTTCCTGTACTCCTTTGTGCGCTGTAGAGATACCTTCTGTACTCCTTTGTACGCTGTAGAGATACCTCGTGTACTCCTTTGTACGTTCTAGAGATATTACCTGTACTCCTTTGTGCGCTGTAGAGATACCTTCTGTACTCCTTTGTGCGCTGTAGAGATACCTTCTGTACTCCTTTGTGCGCTGTAGAGATACCTTCTGTACTCCTTTGTGCGCTGTAAAGATACCTTCTGTACTCCTTTGTACGTTCTAGAGATATTTCCTGTACTCCTTTGTGCGCTGTAGAGATACTTTCTGTACTCCTTTGTGCGCTGTAGAGATACCTTCTGTACTCCTTTGTACGCTGTAGAGATACCTCGTGTACTCCTTTGTACGTTCTAGAGATATTTCCTGTACTCCTTTGTGCGCTTTAGAGATACCTTCTGTACTCCTTTGTGCGCTGTAGAGATACCTTCTGTACTCCTTTGTGCGCTGTAGAGATACCTTCTGTACTCCTTTGTGCGCTGTAGAGATACCTTCTGTACTCCTTTGTGCGCTGTAGAGATACCTTCTGTACTCCTTTGTGCGTTGTAGAGATACCTTCTGTACTCCTTTGTGCGCTGTAGAGATACCTTCTGTACTCCTTTGTGCGCTGTAGAGATACCTTCTGTACTCCTTTGTGCGCTGTAGAGATACCTTCTGTACTCCTTTGTGCGCTGTAGAGATACCTTCTGTACTCCTTTGTGCGCTGTAGAGATACCTTCTGTACTCCTTTGTGCGCTGCAGAGATACCTTCTGTACTCCTTTGTGCGCTGTAGAGATACCTTCTGTACTCATTTGTGCGCTGTAGAGATACCTCCTGTACTCCTTTGTACGTTCTAGAGATATTTCCTGTACTCCTTTGTGCGCTGAAGAGATACCTTCTGTACTCCTTTGTGCGCTGTAGAGATACCTTCTGTACTCCTTTGTGCGCTGTAGAGATACCTTCTGTACTCCTTTGTGCGCTGTAGAGATACATTCTGTACTCCTTTGTGCGCTGTAGAGATACCTTCTGTACTCCTTTGTGCGCTGTAGAGATACCTTCTGTACTCCTTTGTGCGCTGTAGAGATACCTTCTGTACTCCTTTGTGCGCTGTAGAGATACCTTCTGTACTCCTTTGTGCGCTGTAGAGATACCTTCTGTACTCCTTTGTACGCTGTAGAGATACCTCGTGTACACCTTTATACGTTCTAGAGATATTTCCTGTACTCCTTTGTGCGCTGTAGAGATACCTTCTGTACTCCTTTGTGCGCTGTAGAGATACCTTCTGTACTCCTTTGTGCGCTGTAGAGATACCTTCTGTACTCCTTTGTGCGCTGTAGAGATACCTTCTGTACTCCTTTGTACGCTGTAGAGATACCTCGTGTACTCCTTTGTACGTTCTAGAGATATTTCCTGTACTCCTTTGTGCGCTGTAGAGATACCTTCTGTACTCCTTTGTACGCTGTAGAGATACCTCGTGTACTCCTTTGTACGTTCTAGAGATATTTCCTGTACTCCTTTGTGCGCTGTAGAGATACCTTCTGTACTCCTTTGTGCGCTGTAGAGATACCTTCTGTACTCCTTTGTGCGCTGTAGAGATACCTTCTGTACTCCTTTGTGCGCTGTAGAGATACCTTCTGTACTCCTTTGTACGTTCTAGAGATATTTCCTGTACTCCTTTGTGCGCTGTAGAGATACCTTCTGTACTCCTTTGTGCGCTGTAGAGATACCTTCTGTGCTCCTTTGTACGCTGTAGAGATACCTCGTGTACTCCTTTGTACGTTCTAGAGATATTTCCTGTACTCCTTTGTGCGCTGTAGAGATACCTTCAGGACTCCTTTGTGCGCTGTAGAGATACCTTCTGTACTCCATTGTGCGCTGTAGAGATACCTTCTGTACTCCTTTGTGCGCTGTAGAGATACCTTCTGTACTCCTTTGTGCGCTGTAGAGATACCTTCTGTACTCCGTTGTACGCTGTAGAGATACCTCGTGTACTCCTTTGTACGTTCTAGAGATATTTCCTGTACTCCTTTGTGCGCTGTAGAGATAACTTCTGTACTCCTTTGTACGCTGTAGAGATACCTCGTGTACTCCTTTGTACGTTCTAGAGACATTTCCTGTACTCCTTTGTGCGCTGTAGAGATACCTTCTGTACTCCTTTGTGCGCTGTAGAGATACCTTCTGTACTCCTTTGTGCGCTGTAGAGATACCTTCTGTACTCCTTTGTACGTTCTAGAGATATTTCCTGTACTCCTTTGTGCGCTGTAGAGATACCTTCTGTGCTCCTTTGTGCGCTGTAGAGATACCTTCTGTACTCCATTGTACGCTGTAGAGATACCTCGTGTACTCCTTTGTGCGCTGTAGAGATACCTTCTGTACTCCTTTGTGCGCTGTAGAGATACCTTCTGTACTCCTTTGTGCGCTGTAGAGATACCTTCTGTACTCCTTTGTACGTTCTAGAGATATTTCCTGTACTCCTTTGTGCGCTGTAGAGATACCTTCCGTACTCCTTTGTGCGCTGTAGAGATACCTTCTGTACTCCTTTGTGCGCTGTAGAGATACCTTCTGTACTCCTTTGTGCGCTGTAGAGATACCTTCTGTACTCCTTTGTACGCTGTAGAGATACCTCGTGTACTCCTTTGTACGTTCTAGAGATATTTCCTGTACTCCTTTGTGCGCTGTAGAGATACCTTCTGTACTCCTTTGTGCGCTGTAGAGATACCTTCTGTACTCCTTTGTGCGCTGTAGAGATACCTTCTGTACTCCTTTGTGCGCTGTAGAGATACCTTCTGTACTCCTTTGTACGCTGTAGAGATACCTCGTGTACTCCTTTGTACGTTCTAGAGATATTTCCTGTACTCCTTTGTGCGCTGTAGAGATACCTTCTGTACTCCTTTGTACGCTGTAGAGATACCTCGTGTACTCCTTTGTACGTTCTAGAGATATTTCCTGTACTCCTTTGTGCGCTGTAGAGATACCTTCTGTACTCCTTTGTGCGCTGTAGTGATACCTTCTGTACTCCTTTGTGCGCTGTAGAGATACCTTCTGTACTCCTTTGTGCGCTGTAGAGATACCTTCTGTACTCCTTTGTACGTTCTAGACATATTTCCTGTACTCCTTTGTGCGCTGTAGAGATACCTTCTGTACTCCTTTGTGCGCTGTAGAGATACCTTCTGTACTCCTTTGTACGCTGTAGAGATACCTCGTGTACTCCTTTGTACATTCTAGAGATATTTCCTGTACTCCTTTGTGCGCTGTAGAGATACCTTCTGTACTCCTTTGTGCGCTGTAGAGATACCTTCTGTACTCCTTTGTACGCTGTAGAGATACCTCGTGTACTCCTTTGTACGTTCTAGAGATATTTCCTGGACTCCTTTGTGCGCTGTAGAGATACCTTCTGTACTCCTTTGTGCGATGTAGAGATACCTTCTGTACTCCTTTGTGCGCTGTAGAGATACCTTCTGTACTCCTATGTGCACTGTAGAGATACCTTCTGTACTCCTTTGTACGTTCTAGAGATATTTCCTGTACTCCATTGTGCGCTGTAGAGATACCTTCTGTACTTCTTTGTGCGCTGTAGAGATGCCTTCTGTACTCCTTTGTGCGCTGTAGAGATACCTTCTGTACTCCTTTGTGCGCTGTAGAGATACCTTCTGTACTCCTTTGTACGCTGTAGAGATACCTCGTGTACGCCTTTGTACGTTCTAGAGATATTTCCTGTACTCCTTTGTGCGCTGTAGAGATACCTTCTGTACTCCTTTTTGCGCTGTAGAGATACCTTATGTACTCCTTTGTACGCTGTAGAGATACCTCTTGTACTCCTTTGTACGTTCTAGAGATATTTCCTGTACTCCTTTGTGCGCTGTAGAGATACCTTCTGTACTCCTTTGTGCGCTGAAGAGATACCTTCTGTACTCCTTTGTGCGCTGTAGAGATTCCTTCTGTACTCCTTTGTGCGCTGTAGAGATACCTTCTGTACTCCTTTGTACGCTGTGGAGATACCTCGTGTACTCCTTTGTACGTTCTAGAGATATTTCCTGTACTCCTTTGTGCGCTGTAGAGATACCTTCTTTACTCCTTTGTGCGCTGTAGAGATACCTTCTGTACTCCTTTGTACGCTGTAGAGATACCTCGTGTACTCCTTTGTGCGCTGTAGAGATACCTTCTGAACTCCTTTGTGCGCTGTAGAGATACCTTCTGTACTCCTTTGTGCGCTGTAGAGATACCTTCTGTACTCCTTTGTTCGTTCTAGAGATATTTCCTGTACTCCTTTGTGCGCTGTAGAGATACCTTCTGTACTCCTTTGTGCGCTGTAGAGATACCTTCTGTACTCCTTTTTGCGCTGTAGAGATACCTTCTGTACTCCTTTGTGCGCTGTAGAGATACCTTCTGTACTCCTTTGTGCGCTGTAGAGATACCTTCTGTACTCCTTTGTACGCTGTAGAGATACCTCGTGTACTCCTTTGTACGTTCTAGAGATATTTCCTGTACTCATTTGTGCGCTGTAGAGATACCTTCTGTACTCCTTTGTGCGCTGTAGAGATACCTTCTGTACTCCTTTGTGCGCTGTAGAGATACCTTCTGTACTCCTTTGTGCGCTGTAGAGATACCTTCTGTACTCCTTTGTACGCTGTAGAGATTCCTCGTGTACTCCTTTGTACGTTCTAGAGATATTTCCTGTACTCCTTTGTGCGCTGTAGAGATACCTTCTGTACTCCTTTGTGCGCTGTAGAGATACCTTCTGTACTCCTTTGTACGCTGTAGAGATACCTCGTGTACTCCTTTGTACGTTCTAGAGATATTTCCTGTACTCCTTTGTGCGCTGTAGAGATACCTTCTGTACTCCTTTGTGCGCTGTAGAGATACCTTCTGTACTCCTTTGTGCGCTGTAGAGATACCTTCTGTACTCCTTTGTGCGCTGTAGAGATACCTTCTGTACTCCTTTGTACGTTCTAGAGATATTTCCTGTACTCCTTTGTGCGCTGTAGAAATACCCTCTGTACTCCTTTGTGCGCTGTAGAGATACCTTCTGTACTCCTTTGTGCGCTGTAGAGATACCTTCTGTACTCCTTTGTACGCTGTAGAGATACCTCGTGTACTCCTTTGTGCGCTGTAGAGATACCTTCTGTACTCCTTTGTGCGCTGTAGAGATACCTTCTGTACTCCTTTGTGCGCTGTAGAGATACCTTCTGTACTCCTTTGTACGCTGTAGAGATACCTTCTGTACTCCTTTGTGCGCTGTAGAGATACCTTCTGTACTCCTTTGTGCGCTGTAGAGATACCTTCTGTACTCCTTTGTACGCTGTAGAGATTCCTCGTGTACTCCTTTGTACGTTCTAGAGATATTTCCTGTACTCCTTTGTGCGCTGTAGAGATACCTTCTGTACTCCTTTGTGCGCTGTAGAGATACCTTCTGTACTCCTTTGTACGCTGTAGAGATACCTCGTGTACTTCTTTGTACGTTCTAGAGATATTTCCTGTACTCCTTTGTGCGCTGTAGATTGTATGCTGTAGAGATACCTCGTGTACTCCTTTGTACGTTCTAGAGATATTTCCTGTACTCCTTTGTGCGCTGTAGAGATACCTTCTGTACTCCTTTGTGCGCTGTAGAGATACCTTCTGTACTCCTTTGTGCGCTGTAGAGATACCTTCTGTACTCCTTTGTGCGCTGAAGAGATACCTTCTGTACTCCTTTGTACGGTGTAGAGATACCTCGTGTACTCCTTTGTACGTTCTAGTGATATTTTCTGTACTCCTTTGTGCGCTGTAGAGATACCTTCTGTACTCCTTTGTGCGCTGTAGAGATACCTTCTGTACTCCTTTGTGCGCTGTAGAGATACCTTCTGTACTCCTTTGTGCGCTGAAGAGATACCTTCTGTACTCCTTTGTGCGCTGTAGAGATACCTTCTGTACTCCTTTGTACGCTGTAGAGATACCTCGTGTACTCCTTTGTGCGCTGTAGAGATACCTTCTGTACTAAATGTGCGCTGTAGAGATACCTTCTGTACTCCTTTGTGCGCTGTAGAGATACCTTCTGTACTCCTTTGTACGTTCTAGAGATATTTCCCGTACTCCTTTGTGCGCTGTAGAGATACCTTCTGTACTCCTTTGTGCGCTGTAGAGATACCTTCTGTACTCCTTTGTGCGCTGTAGAGATACCTTCTGTACTCCTTTGTGCGCTGTAGAGATACCTTCTGTACTCCTTTGTGCGCTGTAGAGATACCTTCTGTACTCCTTTGTGCGCTGTAGAGATACCTTCTGTACTCCTTTGTGCGCTGTAGAGATACCTTCTGTACTCTTTTGTACGCTGTAGAGATACCTCGTGTACTCTTTTGTACGTTCTAGAGATATTTCCTGTACTCCTTTGTGCGCTGTAGAGATACCTTCTGTACTCCTTTGTACGTTCTAGAGATATTTCCTGTACTCCTTTGTGCGCTGTAGAGATATTTCCTGTACTCCTTTGTGCGCTGTAGAGATACCTTCTGTACTCCTTTGTGCGCTGAAGAGATACCTTCTGTACTCCTTTGTGCGCTGTAGAGATACCTTCTGTACTCCTTTGTGCGATGTAGAGATACCTTCTGTACTCCTTTGTGCGCTGTAGAGATACCTTCTGTACTCCTTTGTGCACTGTAGAGATACCTTCTGTACTCCTTTGTGCGCTGTAGAGATACCTTCTGTACTCCTTTGTGCGCTGTAAAGATACCTTCTGTACTCCTTTGTGCGCTGTAGAGATACCTTCTGTACTCCTTTGTGCGCTGTAGAGATACCTTCTGTACTCCTTTGTGCGCTGTAGAGATACCTTCTGTACTCCTTTGTGCGCTGTAGAGATACCTTCTGTACTCTTTTGTGCGCTGTAGAGATACCTTCTGTACTCCTTTGTGCGCTGTAGAGATACCTTCTGTACTCCTTTGTGCGCGGTAGAGATACCTTCTGTACTCCTTTGTGCGCTGTAGAGATACCTTCTGTACTCCTTTGTGCGCTGTAGAGATGCCTTCTGTACTCCTTTGTGCGCTGTATAGATACCTTCTGTACTCCTTTGTGCGCTGTAGAGATACCTTCTGTACTCCTTTGTGCGCTGTAGAGATACCTTCTGTACTCCTTTGTGCGCTGTAGAGATACCTTCTGTACTCCTTTGTGCGCTGTAGAGATACCTTCTGTACTCCTTTGTGCGCTGTAGAGATACCTTCTGTACTCCTTCGTGCGCTGTAGAGATACCTTCTGTACTCCTTTGTACGCTGTAGAGATACCTCGTGTACTCCTTTGTACGTTCTAGAGATATTTCCTGTACTCCTTTGTGCGCTGTAGAGATACCTTCTGTACTTCTTTGTGCGCTGTAGAGATACCTTCTGTACTCCTTTGTGCGCTGTAGAGATACCTTCTGTACTCCTTTGTGCGCTGTAGAGATACCTTCTGTACTCTTTTGTGCGCTGTAGAGATACCTTCTGTACTCCTTTTTACGCTGTAGAGATACCTCGTGTACTCCTTTGTACGTTCTAGAGATATTTCCTGTACTCCTTTGTGCGCTGTGGAGATACCTTCTGTACTCCTTTGTGCGCTGTAGAGATACCTTCTGTACTCCTTTGTGCGCTGTAGAGATACCTTCTGTACTCCTTTGTGCGCTGTAGAGATACCTTCTGTACTCCTTTGTGCGCTGTAGAGATACCTTCTGTACTCCTTTGTGCGCTGTAGAGATACCTTCTGTACTCCTTTGTACGCTGTAGAGATACCTCGTGTACTCCTTTGTACGTTCTAGAGATATTTCCTGTACTCCTTTGTGCGCTGTAGAGATACCTTCTGTACTCCTTTTTGCGCTGTAGAGATACCTTCTGTACTCCTTTGTGAGCTGTAGAGATACCTTCTGTTCTCCTTTGTGCGCTGTAGAGATACCTTCTGTACTCCTTTGTACGCTGTAGAGATACCTCGTGTACTCCTTTGTACGTTCTAGAGATATTTCCTGTACTCCTTTGTGCGCTGTAGAGATACCTTCTGTACTCCTTTGTACGCTGTAGAGATACCTCGTGTACTCCTTTGTACGTTCTAGAGATATTTCCTGTACTCCTTTGTGCGCTGTAGAGATACCTTCTGTACTCCTTTGTGCGCTGTAGAGATACCTTCTGTACTCATTTGTGCGCTGTAGAGATACCTTCTGTACTCCTTTGTGCGCTGTAGAGATATCTTCTGTACTCCTTTGTACGTTCTAGAGATATTTCCTGTACTCCTTTGTGCGCTGTAGAGATACCTTCTGTACTCCTTTGTTCGCTGTAGAGATACCTTCTGTACTCCTTTGTACGCTGTAGAGATACCTCGTGTACTCCTTTGTACGTTCTAGAGATATTTCCTGTACTCCTTTGTGCGCTGTAGAGATACCTTCTGTACTCCTTTGTGCGCTGTAGAGATACCTTCTGTACTCCTTTGTGCGCTGTAGAGATACCTTCTGTACGCCTTTGTGCGCTGTAGAGATACCTTCTGTACTCCTTTGTGCGCTGTAGAGATACCTTCTGTACTCCTTTGTGCGCTGTAGAGATACCTTCTGTACTCCTTTGTGCGCTGTAGAGATACCTTCTGTACTCCTTTGTGCGCTGTAGAGATACCTTCTGTACTCCTTTGTGCGCTGTAGAGATACCTTCTGTACTCCTTTGTGCGCTGTAGAGATACCTTCTGTACTCCTTTGTGCGCTGTAGAGATACCTTCTGTACTTCTTTGTGCGCTGTAGAGATACCTTCTGTACTCCTTTGTGCGCTGTCGAGATGCCTTCTGTACTCCTTTGTGCGCTGTAGAGATACCTTCTGTACTCCTTTGTGCGCTGTAGAGATACCTTCTGTACTCCTTTGTGCGCTGTAGAGATACCTTCTGTACTCCTTTTTGCGCTGTAGAGATACCTTCTGTACTCCTTTGTGCGCTGTAGATATACCTTCTGTACTCCTTTGTGCGCTGTAGAGATACCTTCTGTACTCCTTTGTGCGCTGTAGAGATACCTTCTGTACTCCTTTGTGCGCTGTAGAGATACCTTCTGTACTCCTTTGTGCGCTGTTGAGATACCTTCTGTACTCCTTTGTGCGCTGTAGAGATACCTTCTGTACTCCTTTGTGCGCTGTAGAGATACCTTCTGTACTCCTTTGTGCGCTGTAGAGATAGCTTTTGTACTCCTTTGTGCGCTGTAGAGATACCTTCTGTACTCCTTTGTGCGCTGTAGAGATACCTTCTGTACTCCTTTGTACGCTGTAGAGATACCTCGTGTACTCCTTTGTACGTTCTAGAGATATTTCCTGTACTCCTTTGTGCGCTGTAGAGATACCTTTTGTACTCCTTTGTGCGCTGTAGAGATACCTTCTGTACTCCTTTGTGCGCTGTAGAGATATTTCCTGTACTCCTTTTTGCGCTGTAGAGATACCTTCTGTACTCCTTTGTACGCTGTAGAGATACCTCGTGTACTCCTTTGTACGTTCTAGAGATATTTCCTGTACTCCTTTGTGCGCTGTAGAGATACCTTCTGTACTCCTTTGTGCGCTGTAGAGATACCTTCTGTACTCCTTTGTGCGCTGTAGAGATACCTTCTGTACTCCTTTGTGCGCTGTAGAGATACCTTCTGTACTCCTTTATGCGCTGTAGAGATACCTTCTGTACTCCTTTGTGCGCTGTAGAGATACCTTCTGTACTCCTTTGTGCGATGTAGAGATACCTTCTGTACTCCTTTGTGCGCTGTAGAGATACCTTCTGTACTCCTTTGTGCGCTGTGGAGATACCTTCTGTACTCCTTTGTGCGCTGTAGAGATACCTTCTGTACTCCTTTGTGCGCTGTAGAGATACCTTCTGTACTCCTTTGTGCGCTGTAGAGATACCTTCTGTACTCCTTTGTGCGCTGTAGAGATACCTTCTGTACTCCTTTGTGCGCTGTAGAGATACCTTCTGTACTCCTTTGTGCGCTGTAGAGATACCTTCTGTACTCCTTTTTGCGCTGTAGAGATACCTTCTGTACTCCTTTGTGCGCTGTAGAGATACCTTCTGTACTCCTTTGTGCGCTGGAGAGATACCTTCTGTACTCCTTTGTGCGCTGTAGAGATACCTTCTGTACTCCTTTGTGCGCTGTAGAGATACCTTCTGTACTCCTTTGTGCGCTGTAGAGATACCTTCTGTACTCCTTTGTGCGCTGTAGAGATACCTTCTGTACTCCTTTGTGCGCTGTAGAGATACCTTCTGTACTCCTTTGTGCGCTGTAGAGATACCTTCTGTACTCCTTTGTGCGCTGTAGAGATACCTTCTGTACTCCTTTGTACGCTGTAGAGATACCTCGTGTACACCTTTGTACGTTCTAGAGATATTTCCTGTACTCCTTTGTGCGCTGTAGAGATACCTTCTGTACTCCTTTGTACGCTGTAGAGATACCTCGTGTACTCCTTTGTACGTTCTAGAGATATTTCCTGTACTCCTTTGTGCGCTGTAGAGATACCTTCTGTAGTCCTTTGTGCGCGGTAGAGATACCTTCTGTACTCCTTTGTACGCTGTAGAGATACCTTCTGTACTCCTTTGTGCGCTGTAGAGATACCTTCTGTACTCCTTTGTACGCTGTAGAGATACCTCGTGTACTCCTTTGTACGTTCTAGAGATATTTCCTGTACTCCTTTGTGCGCTGTAGAGAAACCTTCTGTACTCCTCTGTACGCTGTAGAGATACCTCGTGTACTCCTTTGTACGTTCTAGAGATATTTCCTGTACTCCTTTGTGCGCTGTAGAGGTACCTTCTGTACTCCTTTGTGCGCTGTAGAGATACCTTCTGTACTCCTTTGTGCGCTGTAGAGATACCTTCTGTACTCCTTTGTGCGCTGTAGAGATACCTTCTGTACTCCTTTGTGCGCTGTAGAGATACCTCGTGTACTCCTTTGTGCGCTGTAGAGATACCTTCTGTACTTCTTTGTGCGCTGTAGAGATACCTTCTGTACTCCTTTGTGCGCTGTAGAGATACCTTCTGTACTCCTTTGTGCGCTGTAGAGATACCTTCTGTACTCCTTTGTGCTCTGTAGAGATACCTCGTGTACTCCTTTGTGCGCTGTAGAGATACCTTCTGTACTCCTTTGTGCGCTGTAGAGATACCTTCTGTACTCCTTTGTACGCTGTAGAGATACCTCGTGTACTCCTTTGTACGTTCTAGAGATATTTCCTGTACTCCTTTGGGCGCTGTAGAGATACCTTCTGTACTCCTTTGTGCGCTGTAGAGATACCTTCTGTACTCCTTTGTGCGCTGTAGAGATACCTTCTGTAATCCTTTGTACGCTGTAGAGATACATCGTGTACTCCATTGTACGTTCTAGAGTTATTTCCTGTACTCCTTTGTGCGCTGTAGAGATACCTTCTGTACTCCTTTGTGCGCTGTAGAGATACCTTCTGTACTCCTTTGTGCGCTGTAGAGATACCTTCTGTACTCCTTTTTGCGCTGAAGAGATACCTTCTGTACTCCTTTGTACGTTCTAGAGATATTTCCTGTACTCCTTTGTGCGCTGTAGAGATACCTTCTGTACTCCTTTGTGCGCTGTAGAGATACCTTCTGTACTCCTTTGTGCGCTGTAGAGATACCTTCTGTACTCCTTTGTACGCTGTAGAGATACCTCGTGTACTCCTTTGTGCGCTGTAGAGATACCTTCTGTACTCCTTTGTGCGCTGTAGAGATACCTTCTGTACTCCTTTGTGCGCTGTAGAGATACCTTCTGTACTCCTTTGTGCGTTCTAGAGATATTTCCTGTACTCCTTTGTGCGCTGTAGAGATACCTTCTGTACTCCTTTGTGCGCTGTAGAGATACATTCTGTACTCCTTTGTGCGCTGTAGAGATACCTTCTGTACTCCTTTGTGCGCTGTAGAGATACCTTCTGGACTCCTTTGTACGCTGTAGAGATACCTCGTGTACTCCTTGTACGTTCTAGAGATATTTCCTGTACTCCTTTGTGCGCTGTAGAGATACCTTCTGTACTCCTTTGTGCGCTGTAGAGATACCTTCTGTACTCCTTTTTGCGCTGTAGAGATACCTTCTGTACTCATTTGTGCGCTGTAGAGATACCTTCTGTACTCCTTTGTACGCTGTAGAGATACCTCGTGTACTCCTTTGTACGTTCTAGAGATATTTCCTGTACTCCTTTGTGCGCTGTAGAGATACCTTCTGTACTCCTTTGTGCGCTGTAGAGATACCTTCTGTACTCCTTTGTGCGCTGTAGAGATACCTTCTGTTCTCCTTTGTGCGCTGTAGAGATACCTTCTGTACTCCTTTGTGCGCTGTAGAGATACCTTCTGTACTCCTTTGTGCGCTGTAGAGATACCTTCTGTACTCCTTTGTGCGCTGTAGAGATACTTTCTGTACTCTTTTGTACGCTGTAGAGATACCTCGTGTACTCCTTTGTACGTTCTAGAGATATTTCCTGTACTCCTTTGTGCGCTGTAGAGATACCTTCTGTACTCCTTTGTGCGCTGTAGAGATACCTTCTGTACTCCTTTGTGCGCTGTAGAGATACCTTCTGTACTCCTTTGTGCGCTGTAGAGATACCTTCTGTACTCCTTTGTGCGCTGTAGAGATACCTTCTGTACTCCTTTGTGCGCTGTAGAGATACCTTCTGTACTCCTTTGTGCGCTGTAGAGATACCTTCTGTACTCCTTTGTGCGCTGTAGAGATACCTTCTGTACTCCTTTGTGCGCTGTAGAGATACATTCTGTACTCCTTTGTGCGCTGTAGAGATACCTTCTGTACTCCTTTGTGCGCTGTAGAGATACCTTCTGTACTCCTTTGTACGCTGTAGAGATACCTTCTGTACTCCTTTGTGTGCTGTAGAGATACCTTCTGTACTCCTTTGTGCGCTGTAGAGATACCTTCTGTACTCCTTTGTGCGCTGTAGAGATACCTTCTGTACTCCTTTGTGCGCTGTAGAGATACCTTCTGTACTCCTTTGTGCGCTGTAGAGATACCTTCTGTACTCCTTTGTGCGCTGTAGAGATACCTTCTGTAATCCTTTGTGCGCTGTAGAGATACCTTCTGTACTCCATTGTGCGCTGTAGAGATACCTTCTGTACTCCTTTGTGCGCTGTAGAGATACCTTCTGTACTCCTTTGTGCGCTGTAGAGATACCTTCTGTAGTCCTTTGTGCGCTGTAGAGATACCTTCTGTACTCCTTTGTGCGCTGTAGAGATACCTTCTGTACTCCTTTGTGCGCTGTAGAGATACCTTCTGTACTCCTTTGTGCGCTGTAGAGATACCTTCTGTACTCCTTTGTACGCTGTAGAGATACCTCGTGTACTCCTTTGTACGTTCTAGAGATATTTCCTGTACTCCTTTGTGCGCTGTAGAGATACCTTCTGTACTCCTTTGTACGCTATAGAGATACCTCGTGTACTCCTTTGTACGTTCTAGAGATATTTCCTGTACTCCTTTGTGCGCTGTAGAGATACCTTCTGTACTCCTTTGTGCGCTGTAGAGATACCTTCTGTACTCCTTTGTGCGCTGTAGAGATACCTTCTGTACTCCTTTGTGCGCTGTAGAGATACCTTCTGTACTCCTTTGTACGTTCTAGAGATATTTCCTGTACTTCTTTGTGCGCTGTAGAGATACCTTCTGTACTCCTTTGTGCGCTGTAGAGATACCTTCTGTACTCTTTTGTGCGCTGTAGAGATACCTTCTGTACTCCTTTGTGCGCTGTTGAGATACCTTCTGTACTCCTTTGTGCGCTGTAGAGATACCTTCTGTACTCCTTTGTGCGCTGTAGAGATACCTTCTGTACTCCTTTGTGCGCTGTAGAGATAGCTTCTGTACTCCTTTGTGCGCTGTAGAGATACCTTCTGTACTCCTTTGTGCGCTGTAGAGATACCTTCTGTACTCCTTTGTACGCTGTAGAGATACCTCGTGTACTCCTTTGTACGTTCTAGAGATATTTCCTGTACTCCTTTGTGCGCTGTAGAGATACCTTCTGTACTCCTTTGTGCGCTGTAGAGATACCTTCTGTACTCCTTTGTGCGCTGTAGAGATATTTCCTGTACTCCTTTGTGCGCTGTAGAGATACCTTCTGTACTCCTTTGTACGCTGTAGAGATACCTCGTGTACTCCTTTGTACGTTCTAGAGATATTTCCTGTACTCCTTTGTGCGCTGTAGAGATACCTTCTGTACTCCTTTGTGCGCTGTAGAGATACCTTCTGTACTCCTTTGTGCGCTGTAGAGATACCTTCTGTACTCCTTTGTGCGCTGTAGAGATACCTTCTGTACTCCTTTATGCGCTGTAGAGATACCTTCTGTACTCCTTTGTGCGCTGTAGAGATACCTTCTGTACTCCTTTGTGCGATGTAGAGATACCTTCTGTACTCCTTTGTGCGCTGTAGAGATACCTTCTGTACTCCTTTGTGCGCTGTAGAGATACCTTCTGTACTCCTTTGTGCGCTGTAGAGATACCTTCTGTACTCCTTTGTGCGCTGTAGAGATACCTTCTGTACTCCTTTGTGCGCTGTAGAGATACCTTCTGTACTCCTTTGTGCGCTGTAGAGATACCTTCTGTACTCCTTTGTGCGCTGTAGAGATACCTTCTGTACTCCTTTGTGCGCTGTAGAGATACCTTCTGTACTCCTTTTTGCGCTGTAGAGATACCTTCTGTACTCCTTTGTGCGCTGTAGAGTTACCATCTGTACTCCTTTGTGCGCTGTAGAGATACCTTCTGTACTCCTTTGTGCGCTGTAGAGATACCTTTTGTACTCCTTTGTGCGCTGTAGAGATACCTTCTCGTAGTATCTTGGAATTTCAGCAAGATATAAGGTTTTCTGTACAGAACTTGAAGATCGATTTGCCTAGCCGTAAACCAGGCAAGAAGAGGATAGCAAAACGAACAGCAGGACTACTGGTAATGTACTGATCTCAAGTTCACACAGCTTGCTCTTAAGTCTAGTTCGGACAATGAACTTCCGCCAGCAGGAGGCGCCTTCCGACCTATCCGGCGCTTGTAAATACCAGACGCGCATCGGCGGTTCCGCCGGAAACTCCGAGCGAGCGAGACTCATAAATCTCCGCAGCCGGAACCTCCATAAATATCCCAAGAGCGTCAC
The DNA here is from genome assembly GCA_030386875.1 of Morinoia aosen. NCBI lineage: Eukaryota > Metazoa > Arthropoda > Malacostraca > Amphipoda > Talitridae > Morinoia > Morinoia aosen. The sequence goes on along the minus strand of CM059576.1, from coordinate 54,134,007 downwards.
TATACAACACTTCTGTACTCCTTTGTGCGCTGTAGAGATACCTTCTGTACTCCTTTGTGCGCTGTAGAGATACCTTCTGTACTCCTTTGTGCGCTGTAGAGATACCTTCTGTTCTCCTTTGTGCGCTGTAGAGATACCTTCTGTACTCCTTTGTGCGCTGTAGAGATACCTTCTGTACTCCTTTGTACGCTGTAGAGATACCTCGTGTACTCCTTTGTACGTTCTAGAGATATTTCCTGTACTCCTTTGTGCGCTGTAGAGATACCTTCTGTACTCCTTTGTACGCTGTAGAGATACCTCGTGTACTCCTTTGTACGTTCTAGAGATATTTCCTGTACTCCTTTGTGCGCTGTAGAGATACCTTCTGTACTCCTTTGTGCGCGGTAGAGATACCTTCTGTACTCCTTTGTACGCTGTAGAGATACCTTCTGTACTCCTTTGTGCGCTGTAGAGATACCTTCTGTACTCCTTTGTACGCTGTAGAGATACCTCGTGTACTCCTTTGTACGTTCTAGAGATATTTCCTGTACTCCTTTGTGCGCTGTAGAGATACCTTCTGTACTCCTCTGTACGCTGTAGAGATACCTCGTGTACTCCTTTGTACGTTCTAGAGATATTTCCTGTACTCCTTTGTGCGCTGTAGAGATACCTTCTGTACTCCTTTGTGCGCTGTAGAGATACCTTCTGTACTCCTTTGTGCGCTGTAGAGATACCTTCTGTACTCCTTTGTGCGCTGTAGAGATACCTTCTGTACTCCTTTGTGCGCTGTAGAGATACCTCGTGTACTCCTTTGTGCGCTGTAGAGATACCTTCTGTACTTCTTTGTGCGCTGTAGAGATACCTTCTGTACTCCTTTGTGCGCTGTAGAGATACCTTCTGTACTCCTTTGTGCGCTGTAGAGATACCTTCTGTACTCCTTTGTGCTCTGTAGAGATACCTCGTGTACTCCTTTGTGCGCTGTAGAGATACCTTCTGTACTCCTTTGTGCGCTGTAGAGATACCTTCTGTACTCCTTTGTGCGCTGTAGAGATACCTTCTGTACTCCTTTGTGCGCTGTAGAGATACCTTCTGTACTCCTTTGTGCGCTGTAGAGATACCTTCTGTACTCCTTTGTACGCTGTAGAGATACCTCGTGTACTCCTTTGTACGTTCTAGAGATATTTCCTGTACTCCTTTGTGCGCTGTAGAGATACCTTCTGTACTCCTTTGTACGCTATAGAGATACCTCGTGTACTCCTTTGTACGTTCTAGAGATATTTCCTGTACTCCTTTGTGCGCTGTAGAGATACCTTCTGTACTCCTTTGTGCGCTGTAGAGATACCTTCTGTACTCCTTTGTGCGCTGTAGAGATACCTTCTGTACTCCTTTGTGCGCTGTAGAGATACCTTCTGTACTCCTTTGTACGTTCTAGAGATATTTCCTGTACTTCTTTGTGCGCTGTAGAGATACCTTCTGTACTCCTTTGTGCGCTGTAGAGATACCTTCTGTACTCTTTTGTGCGCTGTAGAGATACCTTCTGTACTCCTTTGTGCGCTGTTGAGATACCTTCTGTACTCCTTTGTGCGCTGTAGAGATACCTTCTGTACTCCTTTGTGCGCTGTAGAGATACCTTCTGTACTCCTTTGTGCGCTGTAGAGATAGCTTCTGTACTCCTTTGTGCGCTGTAGAGATACCTTCTGTACTCCTTTGTGCGCTGTAGAGATACCTTCTGTACTCCTTTGTACGCTGTAGAGATACCTCGTGTACTCCTTTGTACGTTCTAGAGATATTTCCTGTACTCCTTTGTGCGCTGTAGAGATACCTTCTGTACTCCTTTGTGCGCTGTAGAGATACCTTCTGTACTCCTTTGTGCGCTGTAGAGATATTTCCTGTACTCCTTTGTGCGCTGTAGAGATACCTTCTGTACTCCTTTGTACGCTGTAGAGATACCTCGTGTACTCCTTTGTACGTTCTAGAGATATTTCCTGTACTCCTTTGTGCGCTGTAGAGATACCTTCTGTACTCCTTTGTGCGCTGTAGAGATACCTTCTGTACTCCTTTGTGCGCTGTAGAGATACCTTCTGTACTCCTTTGTGCGCTGTAGAGATACCTTCTGTACTCCTTTATGCGCTGTAGAGATACCTTCTGTACTCCTTTGTGCGCTGTAGAGATACCTTCTGTACTCCTTTGTGCGATGTAGAGATACCTTCTGTACTCCTTTGTGCGCTGTAGAGATACCTTCTGTACTCCTTTGTGCGCTGTAGAGATACCTTCTGTACTCCTTTGTGCGCTGTAGAGATACCTTCTGTACTCCTTTGTGCGCTGTAGAGATACCTTCTGTACTCCTTTGTGCGCTGTAGAGATACCTTCTGTACTCCTTTGTGCGCTGTAGAGATACCTTCTGTACTCCTTTGTGCGCTGTAGAGATACCTTCTGTACTCCTTTGTGCGCTGTAGAGATACCTTCTGTACTCCTTTTTGCGCTGTAGAGATACCTTCTGTACTCCTTTGTGCGCTGTAGAGTTACCATCTGTACTCCTTTGTGCGCTGTAGAGATACCTTCTGTACTCCTTTGTGCGCTGTAGAGATACCTTTTGTACTCCTTTGTGCGCTGTAGAGATACCTTCTCGTAGTATCTTGGAATTTCAGCAAGATATAAGGTTTTCTGTACAGAACTTGAAGATCGATTTGCCTAGCCGTAAACCAGGCAAGAAGAGGATAGCAAAACGAACAGCAGGACTACTGGTAATGTACTGATCTCAAGTTCACACAGCTTGCTCTTAAGTCTAGTTCGGACAATGAACTTCCGCCAGCAGGAGGCGCCTTCCGACCTATCCGGCGCTTGTAAATACCAGACGCGCATCGGCGGTTCCGCCGGAAACTCCGAGCGAGCGAGACTCATAAATCTCCGCAGCCGGAACCTCCATAAATATCCCAAGAGCGTCACTATACAACACTTCTGTACTCCTTTGTGCGCTGTAGAGATACCTTCTGTACTCCTTTGTGCGCTGTAGAGATACCTTCTGTACTCCTTTGTGCGCTGTAGAGATACCTTCTGTTCTCCTTTGTGCGCTGTAGAGATACCTTCTGTACTCCTTTGTGCGCTGTAGAGATACCTTCTGTACTCCTTTGTACGCTGTAGAGATACCTCGTGTACTCCTTTGTACGTTCTAGAGATATTTCCTGTACTCCTTTGTGCGCTGTAGAGATACCTTCTGTACTCCTTTGTACGCTGTAGAGATACCTCGTGTACTCCTTTGTACGTTCTAGAGATATTTCCTGTACTCCTTTGTGCGCTGTAGAGATACCTTCTGTACTCCTTTGTGCGCGGTAGAGATACCTTCTGTACTCCTTTGTACGCTGTAGAGATACCTTCTGTACTCCTTTGTGCGCTGTAGAGATACCTTCTGTACTCCTTTGTACGCTGTAGAGATACCTCGTGTACTCCTTTGTACGTTCTAGAGATATTTCCTGTACTCCTTTGTGCGCTGTAGAGATACCTTCTGTACTCCTCTGTACGCTGTAGAGATACCTCGTGTACTCCTTTGTACGTTCTAGAGATATTTCCTGTACTCCTTTGTGCGCTGTAGAGATACCTTCTGTACTCCTTTGTGCGCTGTAGAGATACCTTCTGTACTCCTTTGTGCGCTGTAGAGATACCTTCTGTACTCCTTTGTGCGCTGTAGAGATACCTTCTGTACTCCTTTGTGCGCTGTAGAGATACCTCGTGTACTCCTTTGTGCGCTGTAGAGATACCTTCTGTACTTCTTTGTGCGCTGTAGAGATACCTTCTGTACTCCTTTGTGCGCTGTAGAGATACCTTCTGTACTCCTTTGTGCGCTGTAGAGATACCTTCTGTACTCCTTTGTGCTCTGTAGAGATACCTCGTGTACTCCTTTGTGCGCTGTAGAGATACCTTCTGTACTCCTTTGTGCGCTGTAGAGATACCTTCTGTACTCCTTTGTACGCTGTAGAGATACCTCGTGTACTCCTTTGTACGTTCTAGAGATATTTCCTGTACTCCTTTGGGCGCTGTGGAGATACCTTCTGTACTCCTTTGTGCGCTGTAGAGATACCTTCTGTACTCCTTTGTGCGCTGTAGAGATACCTTCTGTAATCCTTTGTACGCTGTAGAGATACATCGTGTACTCCTTTGTACGTTCTATAGTTATTTCCTGTACTCCTTTGTGCGCTGTAGAGATACCTTCTGTACTCCTTTGTGCGCTGTAGAGATACCTTCTGTACTCCTTTGTGCGCTGTAGAGATACCTTCTGTACTCCTTTGTGCGCTGTAGAGATACCTTCTGTACTCCTTTGTACGTTCTAGAGATATTTCCTGTACTCCTTTGTGCGCTGTAGAGATACCTTCTGTACTCCTTTGTGCGCTGTAGAGATACCTTCTGTACTCCTTTGTGCGCTGTAGAGATACCTTCTGTACTCCTTTGTACGCTGTAGAGATACCTCGTGTACTCATTGGGCGCTGTAGAGATACCTTCTGTACTCCTTTGTGCGCTGTAGAGATACCTTCTGTACTCCTTTGTGCGCTGTAGAGATACCTTCTGTACTCCTTTGTGCGTTCTAGAGATATTTCCTGTACTCCTTTGTGCGCTGTAGAGATACCTTCTGTACTCCTTTGTGCGCTGTAGAGATACCTTCTGTACTCCTTTGTGCGCTGTAGAGATACCTTCTGTACTCCTTTGTGCGCTGTAGAGATACCTTCTGGACTCCTTTGTACGCTGTAGAGATACCTCGTGTACTCCTTGTACGTTCTAGAGATATTTCCTGTACTCCTTTGTGCGCTGTAGAGATACCTTCTGTACTCCTTTGTACGCTGTAGAGATACCTCGTGTACTCCTTTGTACGTTCTAGAGATATTTCCTGTACTCCTTTGTGCGCTGTAGAGATACCTTCTGTACTCCTTTGTGGGCTGTAGAGATACCTTCTGTACTCCTTTGTGCGCTGTAGAGATACCTTCTGTACTCCTTTGTGCGCTGTAGAGATACCTTCTGTACTCCTTTGTACGTTCTAGAGATATTTCCTGTACTCCTTTGTGCGCTGTAGAGATACCTTCTGTACTCCTTTGTGCGCTGTAGAGATACCTCGTGTACTCCTTGATACGTTCTAGAGATATTTCCTGTACTCCTTTGTGCGCTGTAGAGATACCTTCTGTACTCCTTTGTACGCTGTAGAGATACCTCGTGTACTCCTTTGTACGTTCTAGAGATATTTCCTGTACTCCTTTGTGCGCTGTAGAGATACCTTCTGTACTCCTTTGTGCGCTGTAGAGATACCTTCTGTACTCCTTTGTGCGCTGTAGAGATACCTTCTGTACTCCTTTGTGCGCTGTAGAGATACCTTCTGTACTCCTTTGTGCGCTGTAGAGATACATTCTGTACTCCTTTGTGCGCTGTAGAGATACCTTCTGTACTCCTTTGTGCGCTGTAGAGATACCTTCTGTACATCTTTGTGTACTGTAGAGATACCTTCTGTACTCCTTTGTACGCTGTAGAGATACCTCGTGTACTCCTTTGTACGTTCCAGAGATATTTCCTGTACTCCTTTGTGCGCTGTAGAGATACCTTCTGTACTCCTTTGTGCGCTGTAGAGATACCTTCTGTACTCCTTTGTGCGCTGTAGAGATACCTTCTGTACTCCTTTGTGCGCTGTAGAGATACCTTCTGTACTCCTTTGTACGCTGTAGAGATACCTCGTGTACTCCTTTGTACGTTCTAGAGATATTTCCTGTACTCCTTTGTGCGCTGTAGAGATACCTTTTGTACTCCTTTGTACGCTGTAGAGATACCTCGTGTACTCCTTTGTACGTTCTAGAGATATTTCCTGTACTCCTTTGTGCGCTGTAGAGATACCTTCTGTACTTCTTTGTGGGCTGTAGAGATACCTTCTGTACTCCTTTGTGCGCTGTAGTGATACCTTCTGTACTCCTTTGTGCGCTGTAGAGATACCTTCTGTACTCCTTTGTTCGTTCTAGAGATATTTCCTGTACTCCTTTGTGCGCTGTAGAGATACCTTCTGTACTCCTTTGTGCGCTGTAGAGATACCTCGTGTACTCCTTTGTACGTTCTAGAGATATTTCCTGTACTCCTTTGTGCGCTGTAGAGATACCTTCTGTACTCCTTTGTACGCTGTAGAGATACCTCGTGTACTCCTTTGTACGTTCTAGAGATATTTCCTGTACTCCTTTGAGCGCTTTAGAGATGCCTTCTGTACTCCTTTGTGCGCTGTAGAGATACCTTCTGTACTCCTTTGTGCGCTGTAGAGATACCTTCTGTACTCCTTCGTGCGCTGTAGAGATACCTTCTGTACTCCTTTGTGCGCTGTAGAGATACCTTCTGTACTCCTTTGTGCGCTGTAGAGATACCTTCTGTACTCCTTTGTGCGCTGTAGAGATACCTTCTGTACTCCTTTGTGCGCTGTAGAGATACCTTCTGTACTCCTTTGTGCGCTGTAGAGATACCTTCTGTACTCCTTTGTGCGCTGTAGAGATACCTTCTGTACTCCTTTGTGCGCTGTAGAGATACCTTCTGTACTCCTTTGTGCGCTGTAGAGATACCTTCTGTACTCCTTTGTGCGCTGTAGAGATACCTTCTGTACTCCTTTGTGCGCTGTAGAGATACCTTCTGTACTCCTTTGTGCGCTGTAGAGATACCTTCTGTACTCCTTTGTGCGCTGTAGAGATACCTTCTGTACTCCTTTGTGCGCTGTAGAGATACCTTCTGTACTCCTTTGTGCGCTGTAGAGATACCTTCTGTACTCCTTTGTGCGCTGTAGAGATACCTTCTGTACTCCTTTGTGCGCTGTAGAGATACCTTCTGTACTCCTTTGTGCGCTGTAGAGATACCTTCTGTACTCCTTTGTGCGCTGTAGAGATACCTTCTGTACTCCTTTTTGCGCTGTAGAGATACCTTCTGTACTCCTTTGTGCGCTGGAGAGATAGCTTCTGTACTCCTTTGTGCGCTGTAGAGATACCTTCTGTACTCCTTTGTGCGATGTAGAGATACCTTCTGTACTCCTTTGTACGCTGTAGAGATACCTCGTGTACTCCTTTGTACGTTCTAGAGATATTTTCTGTACTCCTTTGTGCGCTGTAGAGATACCTTCTGTACTCCTTTGTGCGCAGTAGAGATACCTTCTGTACTCCTTTGTGCGCTGTAGAGATACCTTCTGTACTCCTTTGTGCGCTGTAGAGATACCTTCTGTCCTCCTTTGTGCGCTGTAGAGATACCTTCTGTACTCCTTTGTACGCTGTAGAGATACCTCGTGTACTCCTTTGTACGTTCTAGAGATATTTCCTGTACTCCTTTGTGCGCTGTAGAGATACCTTCTGTACTCCTTTGTGCGCTGTAGAGATACCTTCTGTACTCCTTTGTGCGCTGTAGAGATACCTTCTGTACTCCTTTGTGCGCTGTAGAGATACCTTCTGTACTCCTTTGTGCGCTGTAGAGATACCTTCTGTACTCCTTTGTGCGCTGTAGAGATACCTTCTGTACTCCTTTGTGCGCTGTAGAGATACCTTCTGTACTCCTTTGTGCGCTGTAGAGATACCTTCTGTACTCCTTTGTGCGCTGTAGAGATACCTTCTGTACTCCTTTGTGCGCTGTAGAGATACCTTCTGTACTCCTTTGTACGCTGTAGAGATACCTCGTGTACTCCTTTGTACGTTCTAGAGATATTTCCTGTACTCCTTTGTGCGCTGTAGAGATACCTTCTGTACTCCTTTGTGCGCTGTAGAGATACCTTCTGTACTCCTTTGTGCGCTGTAGAGATACCTTCTGTACTCCTTTGTGCGCTGTAGAGATACCTTCTGTACTCCTTTGTACGCTGCAGAGATACCTCGTGTACTCCTTTGTACGTTCTAGAGATATTTCCTGTACTCCTTTGTGCGCTGTAGAGACACCTTCTGTACTCCTTTGTACGCTGTAGAGATACCTCGTGTACTCCTTTGTACGTTCTAGAGATATTTCCTGTACTCCTTTGTGCGCTGTAGAGATACCTTCTGTACTCCTTTGTGCGCTGTAGAGATACCTTCTGTACTCCTTTGTGCGCTGTAGAGATACCTTCTGTACTCCTTTGTGCGCTGTAGAGATACCTTCTGTACTCCTTTGTGCGCTGTAGAGATACCTTCTGTACTCCTTTGTGCGTTCTAGAGATATTTCCTGTACTCCTTTGTGCGCTGTAGAGATACCTTCTGTACTCCTTTGTGCGCTGTAGAGATACCTTCTGTACTCCTTTGTGCGCTGTAGAGATACCTTCTGTACTCCTTTCTGCGCTGTAGAGATACCTTCTGGACTCCTTTGTACGCTGTAGAGATACCTCGTGTACTCCTTGTACGTTCTAGAGATATTTCCTGTACTCCTTTGTGCGCTGTAGAGATACCTTCTGTACTCCTTTGTACGCTGTAGAGATACCTCGTGTACTCCTTTGTACGTTCTAGAGATATTTCCTGTACTCCTTTGTGCGCTGTAGAGATACCTTCTGTACTCCTTTGTGGGCTGTAGAGATACCTTCTGTACTCCTTTGTGCGCTGTAGAGATACCTTCTGTACTCCTTTGTGCGCTGTAGAGATACCTTCTGTACTCCTTTGTACGTTCTAGAGATATTTCCTGTACTCCTTTGTGCGCTGTAGAGATACCTTCGTACTCCTTTGTGCGCTGTAGAGATACCTCGTGTACTCCTTGATACGTTCTAGAGATATTTCCTGTACTCCTTTGTGCGCTGTAGAGATACCTTCTGTACTCCTTTGTACGCTGTAGAGATACCTCGTGTACTCCTTTGTACGTTCTAGAGATATTTCCTGTACTCCTTTGTGCGCTGTAGAGATACCTTCTGTACTCCTTTGTGCGCTGTAGAGATACCTTCTGTACTCCTTTGTGCGCTGTAGAGATACCTTCTGTACTCCTTTGTGCGCTGTAGAGATACCTTCTGTACTCCTTTGTGCGCTGTAGAGATACATTCTGTACTCCTTTGTGCGCTGTAGAGATACCTTCTGTACTCCTTTGTGCGCTGTAGAGATACCTTCTGTACATCTTTGTGTGCTGTAGAGATACCTTCTGTACTCCTTTGTACGCTGTAGAGATACCTCGTGTACTCCTTTGTACGTTCCAGAGATATTTCCTGTACTCCTTTGTGCGCTGTAGAGATACCTTCTGTACTCCTTTGTGCGCTGTAGAGATACCTTCTGTACTCCTTTGTGCGCTGTAGAGATACCTTCTGTACTCCTTTGTGCGCTGTAGAGATACCTTCTGTACTCCTTTGTACGCTGTAGAGATACCTCGTGTACTCCTTTGTACGTTCTAGAGATATTTCCTGTACTCCTTTGTGCGCTGTAGAGATACCTTCTGTACTTCTTTGTGGGCTGTAGAGATACCTTCTGTACTCCTTTGTGCGCTGTAGAGATACCTTCTGTACTCCTTTGTGCGCTGTAGAGATACCTTCTGTACTCCTTTGTTCGTTCTAGAGATATTTCCTGTACTCCTTTGTGCGCTGTAGAGATACCTTCTGTACTCCTTTGTGCGCTGTAGAGATACCTCGTGTACTCCTTTGTACGTTCTAGAGATATTTCCTGTACTCCTTTGTGCGCTGTAGAGATACCTTCTGTACTCCTTTGTACGCTGTAGAGATACCTCGTGTACTCCTTTGTACGTTCTAGAGATATTTCCTGTACTCCTTTGTGCGCTTTAGAGATACCTTCTGTACTCCTTTGTGCGCTGTAGAGATACCTTCTGTACTCCTTTGTGCGCTGTAGAGATACCTTCTGTACTCCTTCGTGCGCTGTAGAGATACCTTCTGTACTCCTTTGTGCGCTGTAGAGATACCTTCTGTACTCCTTTGTGCGCTGTAGAGATACCTTCTGTACTCCTTTGTGCGCTGTAGAGATACCTTCTGTACTCCTTTGTGCGCTGTAGAGATACCTTCTGTACTCCTTTGTGCGCTGTAGAGATACCTTCTGTACTCCTTTGTGCGCTGTAGAGATACCTTCTGTACTCCTTTGTGCGCTGTAGAGATACCTTCTGTACTCCTTTGTGCGCTGTAGAGATACCTTCTGTACTCCTTTGTGCGCTGTAGAGATACCTTCTGTACTCCTTTGTGCGCTGTAGAGATACCTTCTGTACTCCTTTGTGCGCTGTAGAGATACCTTCTGTACTCCTTTGTGCGCTGTAGAGATACCTTCTGTACTCCTTTGTGCGCTGTAGAGATACCTTCTGTACTCCTTTGTGCGCTGTAGAGATACCTTCTGTACTCCTTTGTGCGCTGTAGAGATACCTTCTGTACTCCTTTGTGCGCTGTAGAGATACCTTCTGTACTCCTTTGTGCGCTGTAGAGATACCTTCTGTACTCCTTTGTGCGCTGTAGAGATACCTTCTGTACTCCTTTTTGCGCTGTAGAGATACCTTCTGTACTCCTTTGTGCGCTCTAGAGATAGCTTCTGTACTCCTTTGTGCGCTGTAGAGATACCTTCTGTACTCCTTTGTGCGCTGTAGAGATACCTTCTGTACTCCTTTGTACGCTGTAGAGATACCTCGTGTACTCCTTTGTACGTTCTAGAGATATTTTCTGTACTCCTTTGTGCGCTGTAGAGATACCTTCTGTACTCCTTTGTGCGCAGTAGAGATACCTTCTGTACTCCTTTGTGCGCTGTAGAGATACCTTCTGTACTCCTTTGTGCGCTGTAGAGATACCTTCTGTCCTCCTTTGTGCGCTGTAGAGATACCTTCTGTACTCCTTTGTACGCTGTAGAGATACCTCGTGTACTCCTTTGTACGTTCTAGAGATATTTCCTGTACTCCTTTGTGCGCTGTAGAGATACCTTCTGTACTCCTTTGTGCGCTGTAGAGATACCTTCTGTACTCCTTTGTGCGCTGTAGAGATACCTTCTGTACTCCTTTGTGCGCTGTAGAGATACCTTCTGTACTCCTTTGTGCGCTGTAGAGATACCTTCTGTACTCCTCTGTGCGCTGTAGAGATACCTTCTGTACTCCTTTGTGCGCTGTAGAGATACCTTCTGTACTCCTTTGTGCGCTGTAGAGATACCTTCTTTACTCCTTTGTGCGCTGTAGAGATACCTTCTGTACTCCTGTGTGCGCTGTAGAGATACCTTCTGTACTCCTTTGTACGCTGTAGAGATACCTCGTGTACTCCTTTGTACGTTCTAGAGATATTTCCTGTACTCCTTTGTGCGCTGTAGAGATACCTTCTGTACTCCTTTGTGCGCTGTAGAGATACCTTCTGTACTCCTTTGTGCGCTGTAGAGATACCTTCTGTACTCCTTTGTGCGCTGTAGAGATACCTTCTGTACTCTTTTGTACGCTGTAGAGATACCTCGTGTACTCCTTCGTACGTTCTAGAGATATTTCCTGTACTCCTTTGTGCGCTGTAGAGATACCTTCTGTACTCCTTTGTGCGCTGTAGAGATACCTTCTGTACTCCTTTGTGCGCTGTAGAGATACCTTCTGTACTCCTTTGTGCGCTGTAGAGATACCTTCTGTACTCCTTTGTACGCTGTAGAGATACCTCGTGTACTCCTTTGTACGTTCTAGAGATATTTCCTGTACTCCTTTGTGCGCTGTAGAGATACCTTCTGTACTCCTTTGTACGCTGTAGAGATACCTCGTGTACTCCTTTGTACGTTCTAGAGATATTTCCTGTACTCCTTTGTGCGCTGTAGAGATACCTTCTGTACTCCTTTGTGCGCTGTAGAGATACCTTCTGTACTCCTTTGTGCGCTGTAGAGATACCTTCTGTACTCCTTTGTGCGCTGTAGAGATACCTTCTGTACTCCTTTGTACGTTCTAGAGATATTTCCTGTACTCCTTTGTGCGCTATAGAGATACCTTCTGTACTCCTTTGTGCGCTGTAGAGATACCTTCTGTACTCCTTTGTACGCTGTAGAGATACCTCGTGTACTCCTTTGTACGTTCTAGAGATATTTCCTGTACTCCTTTGTGCGCTGTAGAGATACCTTCTGTACTCCTTTGTGCGCTGTAGAGATACCTTCTGTACTCCATTGTGCGCTGTAGAGATACCTTCTGTACTCCTTTGTGCGCTGTAGAGATACCTTCTGTACTCCTTTGTGCGCTGTAGAGATACCTTCTGTACTTCTTTGTACGCTGTAGAGATACCTCGTGTACTTCTTTGTACGTTCTAGAGATATTTCCTGTACTCCTTTGTGCGCTGTAGAGATACCTTCTGTACTCCTTTGTACGCTGTAGAGATACCTCGTGTACTCCTTTGTACGTTCTAGAGATATTTCCTGTACTCCTTTGTGCGCTGTAGAGATACCTTCTGTACTTCTTTGTGCGTTGTAGAGATACCTTCTGTACTCCTTTGTGCGCTGTAGAGATACCTTCTGTACTCCTTTGTGCGCTGTAGAGATACATTCTGTACTCCTTTGTACGTTCTAGAGATATTTCCTGTACTCCTTTGTGCGCTGTAGAGATACCTTCTGTGCTCCTTTGTGCGCTGTAGAGATACCTTCTGTACTCCTTTGTGCGCTGTAGAGATACCTTCTGTACTCCATTGAACGCTGTAGAGATACCTCGTGTACTCCTTTGTGCGCTGTAGAGATACCTTCTGTACTCCTTTGTGCGCTGTAGAGATACCTTCTGTACTCCTTTGTGCGCTGTAGAGATACCTTCTGTACTCCTTTGTACGTTGTAGAGATATTTCCTGTACTCCTTTGTGCGATGTAGAGATACCTTCTGTACTCCTTTGTGCGCTGTAGAGATACCTTCTGTACTCCTTTGTGCGCTGTAGAGATACCTTCTGTACTCCTTTGTGCGCTGTAGAGATACCTTCTGTACTCCTTTGTACGCTGTAGAGATACCTCGTGTACTCCTTTGTACGTTCTAGAGATATTTCCTGTACTCCTTTGTGCGCTGTAGAGATACCTTCTGTACTCCTTTGTGCGCTGTAGAGATACCTTCTGTACTCCTTTGTGCGCTGTAGAGATACCTTCTGTACTTATTTGTGCGCTGTAGAGATACCTTCTGTACTCCTTTGTACGCTGTAGAGATACCTCGTGTACTCCTTTGTGCGTTCAAGAGATATTTCCTGTACTCCTTTGTGCGCTGTAGAGATACCTTCTGTACTCCTTTGTACGCTGTAGAGATACCTCGTGTACTCCTTTGTACGTTCTAGAGATATTTCCTGTACTCCTTTGTGCGCTGTAGAGATACCTTCTGTACTCCTTTGTGCGCTGTAGAGATACCTTCTGTACTCCTTTGTGCGCTGTAGAGATACCTTCTGTACTTATTTGTGCGCTGTAGAGATACCTTCTGTACTCCTTTGTACGTTCTAGAGATATTTCCTGTACTCCTTTGTGCGCTGTAGAGATACCTTCTGTACTCCTTTGTGCGCTGTAGAGATACCTTCTGTACTCCTTTGTACGCTGTAGAGATACCTCGTGTACTCCTTTGTACGTTCTAGAGATATTTCCTGTACTCCTTTGTGCGCTGTAGAGATACCTTCTGTACTCATTTGTGCGCTGTAGAGATACCTTCTGTACTCCTTTGTACGCTGTAGAGATACCTCGTGTACTCCTTTGTACGTTCTAGAGATATTTCCTGTACTCCTTTGTGCGCTTTAGAGATACCTTCTGTACTCCTTTGTGCGCTGTAGAGATACCTTCTGTACTCCTTTGTGCGCTGTAGAGATACCTTCTGTACTCCTTTGTACGCTGTAGAGATACCTCGTGTACTCCTTTGTACGTTCTAGAGATATTTTCTGTACTCCTTTGTGCGCTGAAGAGATACCTTCTGTACTCCTTTGTGCGCAGTAGAGATACCTTCTGTACTCCTTTGTGCGCTGTAGAGATACCTTCTGTACTCCTTTGTGCGCTGTAGAGATACCTTCTGTACTCCTTTGTGCGCTGTAGAGATACCTTCTGTACTCCTTTGTACGCTGTAGAGATACCTCGTGTACTCCTTTGTACGTTCTAGAGATATTTCCTGTACTCCTTTGTGCGCTGTAGAGATACCTTCTGTACTCCTTTGTGCGCTGTAGAGATACCTTCTGTACTCCTTTGTGCGCTGTAGAGATACCTTCTGTACTCCTTTGTGCGCTGTAGAGATACCTTCTGTACTCCTTTGTGCGCTGTAGAGATACTTTCTGTACTCCTTTGTGCGCTGTAGAGATACCTTCTGTACTCCTTTGTGCGCTGTAGAGATACCTTCTGTACTCCTTTGTACGCTGCAGAGATACCTCGTGTACTCCTTTGTACGTTCTAGAGATATTTCCTGTACTCCTTTGTGCGCTGTAGAGATACCTTCTGTACTCCTTTGTGCGCTGTAGAGATACCTTCTGTACTCCTTTGTACGCTGTAGAGATACCTCGTGTACTCCTTTGTACGTTCAAGAGATATTTCCTGTACTCCTTTGTGCGCTGTAGAGATACCTTCTGTACTCCTTTGTACGCTGTAGAGATACCTCGTGTACTCCTTTGTACGTTCTAGAGATATTTCCTGTACTCCTTTGTGCGCTGTAGAGATACCTTCTGTACTCCTTTGTGCGCTGTAGAGATACCTTCTGTACTCCTTTGTGCGCTGTAGAGATACCTTCTGTACTCCTTTGTGCGCTGTAGAGATACCTTCTGTACTCATTTGTACGTTCTAGAGATATTTCCTGTACTCTTTTGTGCGCTGTAGAGATACCTTCTGTACTCCTTTGTGCGCTGTAGAGATACCTTCTGTACTCCTTTGTACGCTGTAGAGATACCTCGTGTACTCCTTTGTACGTTCTAGAGATATTTCCTGTACTCCTTTGTGCGCTGTAGAGATACCTTCTGTACTCCTTTGTGCGCTGTAGAGATACCTTCTGTACTCCTTTGTACGCTGTAGAGATACCTCGTGTACTCCTTTGTACGTTCTAGAGATATTTCCTGTACTCCTTTGTGCGCTGTAGAGATACCTTCTGTACTCCTTTGTGCGCTGTAGAGATACCTTCTGTACTCCTTTGTGCGCTGTAGAGATACCTTCTGTACTCCTTTGTACGCTGTAGAGATACCTCGTGTACTACTTTGTACGTTCTAGAGATATTTTCTGTACTCCTTTGTGCGCTGAAGAGATACCTTCTGTACTCATTTGTGCGCAGTAGAGATACCTTCTGTACTCCTTTGTGCGCTGTAGAGATACCTTCTGTACTCCTTTGTGCGCTGTAGAGATACCTTCTGTACTCCTTTGTGCGCTGTAGAGATAACTTCTGTACTCCTTTGTACGCTGTAGAGATACCTCGTGTACTCCTTTGTACGTTCTAGAGATATTTCCTGTACTCCTTTGTGCGCTGTAGAGATACCTTCTGTACTCCTTTGTGCGCTGTAGAGATACCTTCTGTACTCCTTTGTGCGCTGTAGAGATACCTTCTGTACTCCTTTGTGCGCTGTAGAGATAACTTCTGTACTCCTTTGTGCGCTGTAGAGATACCTTCTGTACTCCTTTGTGCGCTGTAGAGATACCTTCTGTACTCCTTTGTGCGCTGTAGAGATACTTTCTGTACTCCTTTGTGCGCTGTAGAGATACCTTCTGTACTCCTTTGTGCGCTGTAGAGATACCTTCTGTACTCCTTTGTACGCTGCAGAGATACCTCGTGTACTTCTTTGTACGTTCTAGAGATATTTCCTGTACTCCTTTGTGCGCTGTAGAGATACCTTCTGTACTCCTTTGTGCGCTGTAGAGATACCTTCTGTACTCCTTTGTACGCTGTAGAGATACCTCGTGTACTCCTTTGTACGTTCGAGAGATATTTCCTGTACTCCTTTGTGCGCTGTAGAGATACCTTCTGTACTCCTTTGTACGCTGTAGAGATACCTCGTGTACTCCTTTGTACGTTCTAGAGATATTTCCTGTACTCCTTTGTGCGCTGTAGAGATACCTTCTGTACTCCTTTGTGCGCTGTAGAGATACCTTCTGTACTCCTTTGTGCGCTGTAGAGATACCTTCTGTACTCCTTTGTGCGCTGTAGAGATACCTTCTGTACTCCTTTGTACGTTCTAGAGATATTTCCTGTACTCCTTTGTGCGCTGTTGAGATACCTTCTGTACTCCTTTGTGCGCTGTAGAGATACCTTCTGTACTCCTTTGTACGCTGTAGAGATACCTCGTGTACTCCTTTGTACGTTCTAGAGATATTTCCTTTACTCCTTTGTGCGCTGTAGAGATACCTTCTGTACTCCTTTGTGCGCTGTAGAGATACCTTCTGTACTCCTTTGTACGCTGTAGAGATACCTCGTGTACTCCTTTGTACGTTCTAGAGATATTTCCTGTACTCCTTTGTGCGCTGTAGAGATACCTTCTGTACTCCTTTGTGCGCTGTAGAGATACCTTCTGTACTCCTTTGTGCGCTGTAGAGATACCTTCTGTACTCCTTTGTACGCTGTAGAGATACCTCGTGTACTCCTTTGTACGTTCTAGAGATATTTTCTGTACTCCTTTGTGCGCTGAAGAGATACCTTCTGTACTCCTTTGTGCGCAGTAGAGATACCTTCTGTACTCCTTTGTGCGCTGTAGAGATACCTTCTGTACTCCTTTGTGCGCTGTAGAGATACCTTCTGTACTCCTTTGTGCGCTGTAGAGATACCTTCTGTACTCCTTTGTACGCTGTAGAGATACCTCGTGTACTCCTTTGTACGTTCTAGAGATATTTCCTGAACTCCTTTGTGCGCTGTAGAGATACCTTCTGTACTCCTTTGTGCGCTGTAGAGATACCTTCTGTACTCCTTTGTGCGCTGTAGAGATACGTTCTGTACTCCTTTGTGCGCTGTAGAGATACCTTCTGTACTCCTTTGTGCGCTGTAGAGATACCTTCTGTACTCCTTTGTGCGCTGTAGAGATACCTTCTGTACTCCTTTGTGCGCTGTAGAGATACTTTCTGTACTCCTTTGTGCGCTGTAGAGATACCTTCTGTACTCCTTTGTGCGCTGTAGAGATACCTTCTGTACTCCTTTGTACGCTGCAGAGATACCTCGTGTACTCCTTTGTACGTTCTAGAGATATTTCCTGTACTCCTTTGTGCGCTGTAGAGATACCTTCTGTACTCCTTTGTGCGCTGTAGAGATACCTTCTGTACTCCTTTGTGCGCTGTAGAGATACCTTCTGTACTCCTTTGTGCGCTGTAGAGATACCTTCTGTACTCCTTTGTACGCTGCAGAGATACCTCGTGTACTCCTTTGTACGTTCTAGAGATATTTCCTGTACTCCTTTGTGCGCTGTAGAGATACCTTCTGTACTCCTTTGTACGCTGTAGAGATACCTCGTGTACTCATTTGTACGTTCTTGAGATATTTCCTGTACTCCTTTGTGCGCTGTAGAGATACCTTCTGTACTCCTTTGTGCGCTGAAGAGATACCTTCTGTACTCCTTTGTGCGCTGTAGAGATACCTTCTGTACTCCTTTGTGCGCTGTAGAGATACCTTCTGTACTCCTTTGTACGTTCTAGAGATATTTCCCGTACTCCTTTGTGCGCTGTAGAGATACCTTCTGTACTCCTTTGTACGCTGTAGAGATACCTCGTGTACTCCTTTGTACGTTCTAGAGATATTTCCTGTACTCCTTTGTGCGCTTTAGAGATACCTTCTGTACTCCTTTGTGCGCTGTAGAGATACCTTCTGTACTCCTTTGTGCGCTGTAGAGATACCTTCTGTACTCCTTTGTGCGCTGTAGAGATACCTTCTGTACTCCTTTGTGCGCTGTAGAGATACCTTCTGTACTCCTTTGTGCGCTGTAGAGATAGCTTCTGTACTCCTTTGTGCGCTGTAGAGATACCTTCTGTACTCCTTTGTGCGCTGTAGAGATACCTTCTGTACTCCTTTGTACGCTGTAGAGATACCTCGTGTACTCCTTTGTAGGTTCTAGAGATATTTTCTGTACTCCTTTGTGCGCTGTAGAGATACCTTCTGTACTCCTTTGTGCGCAGTAGAGATACCTTCTGTACTCCTTTGTGCGCTGTAGAGATACCTTCTGTACTCCTTTGTGCGCTGTAGAGATACCTTCTGTCCTCCTTTGTGCGCTGTAGAGATACCTTCTGTACTCCTTTGTACGCTGTAGAGATACCTCGTGTACTCCTTTGTACGTTCTAGAGATATTTCCTGTACTCCTTTGTGCGCTGTAGAGATACCTTCTGTACTCCTTTGTGCGCTGTAGAGATACCTTCTGTACTCCTTTGTGCGCTGTAGAGATACCTTCTGTACTCCTTTGTGTGCTGTAGAGATACCTTCTGTACTCCTTTGTGACCTGTAGAGATACCTTCTGTACTCCTTTGTGCGCTGTAGAGATACCTTCTGTACTCCTTTGTGCGCTGTAGAGATACCTTCTGTACTCCTTTGTGCGCTGTAGAGATACCTTCTGTACTCCTTTGTGCGCTGTAGAGATACCTTCTGTACTCCTTTGTACGCTGTAGAGATACCTCGTGTACTCCTTTGTACGTTCTAGAGATATTTCCTGTACTCCTTTGTGCGCTGTAGAGATACCTTCTGTACTCCTTTGTGCGCTGTAGAGATACCTTCTGTACTCCTTTGTGCGCTGTAGAGATACCTTCTGTACTCCTTTGTGCGCTGTAGAGATACCTTCTGTACTCCTTTGTACGCTGCAGAGATACCTCGTGTACTCCTTTGTACGTTCTAGAGATATTTCCTGTACTCCTTTGTGCGCTGTAGAGACACCTTCTGTACTCCTTTGTACGCTGTAGAGATACCTCGTGTACTCCTTTGTACGTTCTAGAGATATTTCCTGTACTCCTTTGTGCGCTGTAGAGATACCTTCTGTACTCCTTTGTGCGCTGTAGAGATACCTTCTGTACTCCTTTGTGCGCTGTAGAGATACCTTCTGTACTCCTTTGTGCGCTGTAGAGATACCTTCTGTACTCCTTTGTACGTTCTAGAGATATTTCCTGTACTCCTTTGTGCGCTGTAGAGATACCATCTGTACTCCTTTGTGCGCTGTAAAGATACCTCGTGTACTCCTTTGTACGTTCTAGAGATATTTCCTGTACTCCTTTGTGCGCTGTAGAGATACCTTCTGTACTCCTTTGTGCGCTGTAGAGATACCTTCTGTACTCCTTTGTACGCTGTAGAGATACCTCGTGTACTCCTTTGTACGTTCAAGAGATATTTCCTGTACTCCTTTGTGCGCTGTAGAGATACCTTCTGTACTCCTTTGTACGCTGTAGAGATACCTCGTGTACTCCTTTGTACGTTCTAGAGATATTTCCTGTACTCCTTTGTGCGCTGTAGAGATACCTTCTGTACTCCTTTGTGCGCTGTAGAGATACCTTCTGTACTCCTTTGTACGCTGTAGAGATACCTCGTGTACTCCTTTGTACGTTCTAGAGATATTTCCTGTACTCCTTTGTGCGCTGTAGAGATACCTTCTGTACTCCTTTGTGCGCTGTAGAGATACCTTCTGTACTCCATTGTGCGCTGTAGAGATACCTTCTGTACTCCTTTGTGCGCTGTAGAGATACCTTCTGTACTCCTTTGTGCGCTGTAGAGATACCTTCTGTACTTCTTTGTACGCTGTAGAGATACCTCGTGTACTTCTTTGTACGTTCTAGAGATATTTCCTGTACTCCTTTGTGCGCTGTAGAGATACCTTCTGTACTCCTTTGTACGCTGTAGAGATACCTCGTGTACTCCTTTGTACGTTCTAGAGATATTTCCTGTACTCCTTTGTGCGCTGTAGAGATACCTTCTGTACTTCTTTGTGCGTTGTAGAGATACCTTCTGTACTCCTTTGTGCGCTGTAGAGATACCTTCTGTACTCCTTTGTGCGCTGTAGAGATACATTCTGTACTCCTTTGTACGTTCTAGAGATATTTCCTGTACTCCTTTGTGCGCTGTAGAGATACCTTCTGTGCTCCTTTGTGCGCTGTAGAGATACCTTCTGTACTCCTTTGTGCGCTGTAGAGATACCTTCTGTACTCCATTGAACGCTGTAGAGATACCTCGTGTACTCCTTTGTGCGCTGTAGAGATACCTTCTGTACTCCTTTGTGCGCTGTAGAGATACCTTCTGTACTCCTTTGTGCGCTGTAGAGATACCTTCTGTACTCCTTTGTACGTTGTAGAGATATTTCCTGTACTCCTTTGTGCGATGTAGAGATACCTTCTGTACTCCTTTGTGCGCTGTAGAGATACCTTCTGTACTCCTTTGTGCGCTGTAGAGATACCTTCTGTACTCCTTTGTGCGCTGTAGAGATACCTTCTGTACTCCTTTGTACGCTGTAGAGATACCTCGTGTACTCCTTTGTACGTTCTAGAGATATTTCCTGTACTCCTTTGTGCGCTGTAGAGATACCTTCTGTACTCCTTTGTGCGCTGTAGAGATACCTTCTGTACTCCTTTGTGCGCTGTAGAGATACCTTCTGTACTTATTTGTGCGCTGTAGAGATACCTTCTGTACTCCTTTGTACGCTGTAGAGATACCTCGTGTACTCCTTTGTGCGTTCAAGAGATATTTCCTGTACTCCTTTGTGCGCTGTAGAGATACCTTCTGTACTCCTTTGTACGCTGTAGAGATACCTCGTGTACTCCTTTGTACGTTCTAGAGATATTTCCTGTACTCCTTTGTGCGCTGTAGAGATACCTTCTGTACTCCTTTGTGCGCTGTAGAGATACCTTCTGTACTCCTTTGTGCGCTGTAGAGATACCTTCTGTACTTATTTGTGCGCTGTAGAGATACCTTCTGTACTCCTTTGTACGTTCTAGAGATATTTCCTGTACTCCTTTGTGCGCTGTAGAGATACCTTCTGTACTCCTTTGTGCGCTGTAGAGATACCTTCTGTACTCCTTTGTACGCTGTAGAGATACCTCGTGTACTCCTTTGTACGTTCTAGAGATATTTCCTGTACTCCTTTGTGCGCTGTAGAGATACCTTCTGTACTCCTTTGTGCGCTGTAGAGATACCTTCTGTACTCCTTTGTACGCTGTAGAGATACCTCGTGTACTCCTTTGTACGTTCTAGAGATATTTCCTGTACTCCTTTGTGCGCTTTAGAGATACCTTCTGTACTCCTTTGTGCGCTGTAGAGATACCTTCTGTACTCCTTTGTGCGCTGTAGAGATACCTTCTGTACTCCTTTGTACGCTGTAGAGATACCTCGTGTACTCCTTTGTACGTTCTAGAGATATTTTCTGTACTCCTTTGTGCGCTGAAGAGATACCTTCTGTACTCCTTTGTGCGCAGTAGAGATACCTTCTGTACTCCTTTGTGCGCTGTAGAGATACCTTCTGTACTCCTTTGTGCGCTGTAGAGATACCTTCTGTACTCCTTTGTGCGCTGTAGAGATACCTTCTGTACTCCTTTGTACGCTGTAGAGATACCTCGTGTACTCCTTTGTACGTTCTAGAGATATTTCCTGTACTCCTTTGTGCGCTGTAGAGATACCTTCTGTACTCCTTTGTGCGCTGTAGAGATACCTTCTGTACTCCTTTGTGCGCTGTAGAGATACCTTCTGTACTCCTTTGTGCGCTGTAGAGATACCTTCTGTACTCCTTTGTGCGCTGTAGAGATACTTTCTGTACTCCTTTGTGCGCTGTAGAGATACCTTCTGTACTCCTTTGTGCGCTGTAGAGATACCTTCTGTACTCCTTTGTACGCTGCAGAGATACCTCGTGTACTCCTTTGTACGTTCTAGAGATATTTCCTGTACTCCTTTGTGCGCTGTAGAGATACCTTCTGTACTCCTTTGTGCGCTGTAGAGATACCTTCTGTACTCCTTTGTACGCTGTAGAGATACCTCGTGTACTCCTTTGTACGTTCAAGAGATATTTCCTGTACTCCTTTGTGCGCTGTAGAGATACCTTCTGTACTCCTTTGTACGCTGTAGAGATACCTCGTGTACTCCTTTGTACGTTCTAGAGATATTTCCTGTACTCCTTTGTGCGCTGTAGAGATACCTTCTGTACTCCTTTGTGCGCTGTAGAGATACCTTCTGTACTCCTTTGTGCGCTGTAGAGATACCTTCTGTACTCCTTTGTGCGCTGTAGAGATACCTTCTGTACTCATTTGTACGTTCTAGAGATATTTCCTGTACTCTTTTGTGCGCTGTAGAGATACCTTCTGTACTCCTTTGTGCGCTGTAGAGATACCTTCTGTACTCCTTTGTACGCTGTAGAGATACCTCGTGTACTCCTTTGTACGTTCTAGAGATATTTCCTGTACTCCTTTGTGCGCTGTAGAGATACCTTCTGTACTCCTTTGTGCGCTGTAGAGATACCTTCTGTACTCCTTTGTACGCTGTAGAGATACCTCGTGTACTCCTTTGTACGTTCTAGAGATATTTCCTGTACTCCTTTGTGCGCTGTAGAGATATTTTCTGTACTCCTTTGTGCGCAGTAGAGATACCTTCTGTACTCCTTTGTGCGCTGTAGAGATACCTTCTGTACTCCTTTGTACGCTGTAGAGATACCTCGTGTACTCCTTTGTACGTTCTAGAGATACCTTCTGTACTCCTTTGTACGCTGTAGAGATACCTCGTGTACTCCTTTGTACGTTCTAGAGATATTTCCTGTACTCCTTTGTGCGCTGTAGAGATACCTTCTGTACTCCTTTGTGCGCTGTAGAGATACCTTCTGTACTCCTTTGTGCGCTGTAGAGATACCTTCTGTACTCCTTTGTGCGCTGTAGAGATAACTTCTGTACTCCTTTGTGCGCTGTAGAGATACCTTCTGTACTCCTTTGTGCGCTGTAGAGATACCTTCTGTACTCCTTTGTGCGCTGTAGAGATACTTTCTGTACTCCTTTGTGCGCTGTAGAGATACCTTCTGTACTCCTTTGTGCGCTGTAGAGATACCTTCTGTACTCCTTTGTACGCTGCAGAGATACCTCGTGTACTTCTTTGTACGTTCTAGAGATATTTCCTGTACTCCTTTGTGCGCTGTAGAGATACCTTCTGTACTCCTTTGTGCGCTGTAGAGATACCTTCTGTACTCCTTTGTACGCTGTAGAGATACCTCGTGTACTCCTTTGTACGTTCGAGAGATATTTCCTGTACTCCTTTGTGCGCTGTAGAGATACCTTCTGTACTCCTTTGTACGCTGTAGAGATACCTCGTGTACTCCTTTGTACGTTCTAGAGATATTTCCTGTACTCCTTTGTGCGCTGTAGAGATACCTTCTGTACTCCTTTGTGCGCTGTAGAGATACCTTCTGTACTCCTTTGTGCGCTGTAGAGATACCTTCTGTACTCCTTTGTGCGCTGTAGAGATACCTTCTGTACTCCTTTGTACGTTCTAGAGATATTTCCTGTACTCCTTTGTGCGCTGTTGAGATACCTTCTGTACTCCTTTGTGCGCTGTAGAGATACCTTCTGTACTCCTTTGTACGCTGTAGAGATACCTCGTGTACTCCTTTGTACGTTCTAGAGATATTTCCTTTACTCCTTTGTGCGCTGTAGAGATACCTTCTGTACTCCTTTGTGCGCTGTAGAGATACCTTCTGTACTCCTTTGTACGCTGTAGAGATACCTCGTGTACTCCTTTGTACGTTCTAGAGATATTTCCTGTACTCCTTTGTGCGCTGTAGAGATACCTTCTGTACTCCTTTGTGCGCTGTAGAGATACCTTCTGTACTCCTTTGTGCGCTGTAGAGATACCTTCTGTACTCCTTTGTACGCTGTAGAGATACCTCGTGTACTCCTTTGTACGTTCTAGAGATATTTTCTGTACTCCTTTGTGCGCTGAAGAGATACCTTCTGTACTCCTTTGTGCGCAGTAGAGATACCTTCTGTACTCCTTTGTGCGCTGTAGAGATACCTTCTGTACTCCTTTGTGCGCTGTAGAGATACCTTCTGTACTCCTTTGTGCGCTGTAGAGATACCTTCTGTACTCCTTTGTACGCTGTAGAGATACCTCGTGTACTCCTTTGTACGTTCTAGAGATATTTCCTGAACTCCTTTGTGCGCTGTAGAGATACCTTCTGTACTCCTTTGTGCGCTGTAGAGATACCTTCTGTACTCCTTTGTGCGCTGTAGAGATACGTTCTGTACTCCTTTGTGCGCTGTAGAGATACCTTCTGTACTCCTTTGTGCGCTGTAGAGATACCTTCTGTACTCCTTTGTGCGCTGTAGAGATACCTTCTGTACTCCTTTGTGCACTGTAGAGATACTTTCTGTACTCCTTTGTGCGCTGTAGAGATACCTTCTGTACTCCTTTGTGCGCTGTAGAGATACCTTCTGTACTCCTTTGTACGCTGCAGAGATACCTCGTGTACTCCTTTGTACGTTCTAGAGATATTTCCTGTACTCCTTTGTGCGCTGTAGAGATACCTTCTGTACTCCTTTGTGCGCTGTAGAGATACCTTCTGTACTCCTTTGTGCGCTGTAGAGATACCTTCTGTACTCCTTTGTGCGCTGTAGAGATACCTTCTGTACTCCTTTGTACGCTGCAGAGATACCTCGTGTACTCCTTTGTACGTTCTAGAGATATTTCCTGTACTCCTTTGTGCGCTGTAGAGATACCTTCTGTACTCCTTTGTACGCTGTAGAGATACCTCGTGTACTCATTTGTACGTTCTTGAGATATTTCCTGTACTCCTTTGTGCGCTGTAGAGATACCTTCTGTACTCCTTTGTGCGCTGAAGAGATACCTTCTGTACTCCTTTGTGCGCTGTAGAGATACCTTCTGTACTCCTTTGTGCGCTGTAGAGATACCTTCTGTACTCCTTTGTACGTTCTAGAGATATTTCCCGTACTCCTTTGTGCGCTGTAGAGATACCTTCTGTACTCCTTTGTACGCTGTAGAGATACCTCGTGTACTCCTTTGTACGTTCTAGAGATATTTCCTGTACTCCTTTGTGCGCTTTAGAGATACCTTCTGTACTCCTTTGTGCGCTGTAGAGATACCTTCTGTACTCCTTTGTGCGCTGTAGAGATACCTTCTGTACTCCTTTGTGCGCTGTAGAGATACCTTCTGTACTCCTTTGTGCGCTGTAGAGATACCTTCTGTACTCCTTTGTGCGCTGTAGAGATAGCTTCTGTACTCCTTTGTGCGCTGTAGAGATACCTTCTGTACTCCTTTGTGCGCTGTAGAGATACCTTCTGTACTCCTTTGTACGCTGTAGAGATACCTCGTGTACTCCTTTGTACGTTCTAGAGATATTTTCTGTACTCCTTTGTGCGCTGTAGAGATACCTTCTGTACTCCTTTGTGCGCAGTAGAGATACCTTCTGTACTCCTTTGTGCGCTGTAGAGATACCTTCTGTACTCCTTTGTGCGCTGTAGAGATACCTTCTGTCCTCCTTTGTGCGCTGTAGAGATACCTTCTGTACTCCTTTGTACGCTGTAGAGATACCTCGTGTACTCCTTTGTACGTTCTAGAGATATTTCCTGTACTCCTTTGTGCGCTGTAGAGATACCTTCTGTACTCCTTTGTGCGCTGTAGAGATACCTTCTGTACTCCTTTGTGCGCTGTAGAGATACCTTCTGTACTCCTTTGTGCGCTGTAGAGATACCTTCTGTACTCCTTTGTGACCTGTAGAGATACCTTCTGTACTCCTTTGTGCGCTGTAGAGATACCTTCTGTACTCCTTTGTGCGCTGTAGAGATACCTTCTGTACTCCTTTGTGCGCTGTAGAGATACCTTCTGTACTCCTTTGTGCGCTGTAGAGATACCTTCTGTACTCCTTTGTACGCTGTAGAGATACCTCGTGTACTCCTTTGTACGTTCTAGAGATATTTCCTGTACTCCTTTGTGCGCTGTAGAGATACCTTCTGTACTCCTTTGTGCGCTGTAGAGATACCTTCTGTACTCCTTTGTGCGCTGTAGAGATACCTTCTGTACTCCTTTGTGCGCTGTAGAGATACCTTCTGTACTCCTTTGTACGCTGCAGAGATACCTCGTGTACTCCTTTGTACGTTCTAGAGATATTTCCTGTACTCCTTTGTGCGCTGTAGAGACACCTTCTGTACTCCTTTGTACGCTGTAGAGATACCTCGTGTACTCCTTTGTACGTTCTAGAGATATTTCCTGTACTCCTTTGTGCGCTGTAGAGATACCTTCTGTACTCCTTTGTGCGCTGTAGAGATACCTTCTGTACTCCTTTGTGCGCTGTAGAGATACCTTCTGTACTCCTTTGTGCGCTGTAGAGATACCTTCTGTACTCCTTTGTACGTTCTAGAGATATTTCCTGTACTCCTTTGTGCGCTGTAGAGATACCATCTGTACTCCTTTGTGCGCTGTAGAGATACCTCGTGTACTCCTTTGTACGTTCTAGAGATATTTCCTGTACTCCTTTGTGCGCTGTAGAGATACCTTCTGTACTCCTTTGTGCGCTGTAGAGATACCTTCTGTACTCCTTTGTACGCTGTAGAGATACCTCGTGTACTCCTTTGTACGTTCAAGAGATATTTCCTGTACTCCTTTGTGCGCTGTAGAGATACCTTCTGTACTCCTTTGTACGCTGTAGAGATACCTCGTGTACTCCTTTGTACGTTCTAGAGATATTTCCTGTACTCCTTTGTGCGCTGTAGAGATACCTTCTGTACTCCTTTGTGCGCTGTAGAGATACCTTCTGTACTCCTTTGTGCGCTGTAGAGATACCTTCTGTACTCCTTTGTGCGCTGTAGAGATACCTTCTGTACTCCTTTGTACGTTCTAGAGATATTTCCTGTACTCTTTTGTGCGCTGTAGAGATACCTTCTGTACTCCTTTGTGCGCTGTAGAGATACCTTCTGTACTCCTTTGTACGCTGTAGAGATACCTCGTGTACTCCTTTGTACGTTCTAGAGATATTTCCTGTACTCCTTTGTGCGCTGTAGAGATACCTTCTGTACTCCTTTGTGCGCTGTAGAGATACCTTCTGTACTCCTTTGTACGCTGTAGAGATACCTCGTGTACTCCTTTGTACGTTCTAGAGATATTTCCTGTACTCCTTTGTGCGCTGTAGAGATACCTTCTGTACTCCTTTGTGCGCTGTAGAGATACCTTCTGTACTCCTTTGTGCGCTGTAGAGATACCTTCTGTACTCCTTTGTACGCTGTAGAGATACCTCGTGTACTCCTTTGTACGTTCTAGAGATATTTTCTGTACTCCTTTGTGCGCTGAAGAGATACCTTCTGTACTCCTTTGTGCGCAGTAGAGATACCTTCTGTACTCCTTTGTGCGCTGTAGAGATACCTTCTGTACTCCTTTGTGCGCTGTAGAGATACCTTCTGTACTCCTTTGTGCGCTGTAGAGATACCTTCTGTACTCCTTTGTACGCTGTAGAGATACCTCGTGTACTCCTTTGTACGTTCTAGAGATATTTCCTGTACTCCTTTGTGCGCTGTAGAGATACCTTCTGTACTCCTTTGTGCGCTGTAGAGATACCTTCTGTACTCCTTTGTGCGCTGTAGAGATACCTTCTGTACTCCTTTGTGCGCTGTAGAGATAACTTCTGTACTCCTTTGTGCGCTGTAGAGATACCTTCTGTACTCCTTTGTGCGCTGTAGAGATACCTTCTGTACTCCTTTGTGCGCTGTAGAGATACTTTCTGTACTCCTTTGTGCGCTGTAGAGATACCTTCTGTACTCCTTTGTGCGCTGTAGAGATACCTTCTGTACTCCTTTGTACGCTGCAGAGATACCTCGTGTACTTCTTTGTACGTTCTAGAGATATTTCCTGTACTCCTTTGTGCGCTGTAGAGATACCTTCTGTACTCCTTTGTGCGCTGTAGAGATACCTTCTGTACTCCTTTGTACGCTGTAGAGATACCTCGTGTACTCCTTTGTACGTTCGAGAGATATTTCCTGTACTCCTTTGTGCGCTGTAGAGATACCTTCTGTACTCCTTTGTACGCTGTAGAGATACCTCGTGTACTCCTTTGTACGTTCTAGAGATATTTCCTGTACTCCTTTGTGCGCTGTAGAGATACCTTCTGT
This sequence comes from Morinoia aosen, assembly GCA_030386875.1. Classification (NCBI taxonomy): domain Eukaryota; kingdom Metazoa; phylum Arthropoda; class Malacostraca; order Amphipoda; family Talitridae; genus Morinoia; species Morinoia aosen. The sequence continues at coordinate 54,106,174 of CM059576.1, read as the reverse complement.
ACTCCTTTGTGCGCTGTAGAGATACCTTCTGTACTCCTTTGTGCGCTGTAGAGATACCTTCTGTACTCCTTTGTGCGCTGTAGAGATACCTTCTGTACTCCTTTGTACGTTCTAGAGATATTTCCTGTACTCCTTTGTGCGCTGTTGAGATACCTTCTGTACTCCTTTGTGCGCTGTAGAGATACCTTCTGTACTCCTTTGTACGCTGTAGAGATACCTCGTGTACTCCTTTGTACGTTCTAGAGATATTTTCTGTACTCCTTTGTGCGCTGAAGAGATACCTTCTGTACTCCTTTGTGCGCAGTAGAGATACCTTCTGTACTCCTTTGTGCGCTGTAGAGATACCTTCTGTACTCCTTTGTGCGCTGTAGAGATACCTTCTGTACTCCTTTGTGCGCTGTAGAGATACCTTCTGTACTCCTTTGTACGCTGTAGAGATACCTCGTGTACTCCTTTGTACGTTCTAGAGATATTTCCTGAACTCCTTTGTGCGCTGTAGAGATACCTTCTGTACTCCTTTGTGCGCTGTAGAGATACCTTCTGTACTCCTTTGTGCGCTGTAGAGATACGTTCTGTACTCCTTTGTGCGCTGTAGAGATACCTTCTGTACTCCTTTGTGCGCTGTAGAGATACCTTCTGTACTCCTTTGTGCGCTGTAGAGATACCTTCTGTACTCCTTTGTGCACTGTAGAGATACTTTCTGTACTCCTTTGTGCGCTGTAGAGATACCTTCTGTACTCCTTTGTGCGCTGTAGAGATACCTTCTGTACTCCTTTGTACGCTGCAGAGATACCTCGTGTACTCCTTTGTACGTTCTAGAGATATTTCCTGTACTCCTTTGTGCGCTGTAGAGATACCTTCTGTACTCCTTTGTGCGCTGTAGAGATACCTTCTGTACTCCTTTGTGCGCTGTAGAGATACCTTCTGTACTCCTTTGTGCGCTGTAGAGATACCTTCTGTACTCCTTTGTACGCTGCAGAGATACCTCGTGTACTCCTTTGTACGTTCTAGAGATATTTCCTGTACTCCTTTGTGCGCTGTAGAGATACCTTCTGTACTCCTTTGTACGCTGTAGAGATACCTCGTGTACTCATTTGTACGTTCTTGAGATATTTCCTGTACTCCTTTGTGCGCTGTAGAGATACCTTCTGTACTCCTTTGTGCGCTGAAGAGATACCTTCTGTATTCCTTTGTGCGCTGTAGAGATACCTTCTGTACTCCTTTGTGCGCTGTAGAGATACCTTCTGTACTCCTTTGTACGTTCTAGAGATATTTCCCGTACTCCTTTGTGCGCTGTAGAGATACCTTCTGTACTCCTTTGTACGCTGTAGAGATACCTCGTGTACTCCTTTGTACGTTCTAGAGATATTTCCTGTACTCCTTTGTGCGCTTTAGAGATACCTTCTGTACTCCTTTGTGCGCTGTAGAGATACCTTCTGTACTCCTTTGTGCGCTGTAGAGATACCTTCTGTACTCCTTTGTGCGCTGTAGAGATACCTTCTGTACTCCTTTGTGCGCTGTAGAGATACCTTCTGTACTCCTTTGTGCGCTGTAGAGATAGCTTCTGTACTCCTTTGTGCGCTGTAGAGATACCTTCTGTACTCCTTTGTGCGCTGTAGAGATACCTTCTGTACTCCTTTGTACGCTGTAGAGATACCTCGTGTACTCCTTTGTACGTTCTAGAGATATTTTCTGTACTCCTTTGTGCGCTGTAGAGATACCTTCTGTACTCCTTTGTGCGCAGTAGAGATACCTTCTGTACTCCTTTGTGCGCTGTAGAGATACCTTCTGTACTCCTTTGTGCGCTGTAGAGATACCTTCTGTCCTCCTTTGTGCGCTGTAGAGATACCTTCTGTACTCCTTTGTACGCTGTAGAGATACCTCGTGTACTCCTTTGTACGTTCTAGAGATATTTCCTGTACTCCTTTGTGCGCTGTAGAGATACCTTCTGTACTCCTTTGTGCGCTGTAGAGATACCTTCTGTACTTCTTTGTGCGCTGTAGAGATACCTTCTGTACTCCTTTGTGCGCTGTAGAGATACCTTCTGTACTCCTTTGTGACCTGTAGAGATACCTTCTGTACTCCTTTGTGCGCTGTAGAGATACCTTCTGTACTCCTTTGTGCGCTGTAGAGATACCTTCTGTACTCCTTTGTGCGCTGTAGAGATACCTTCTGTACTCCTTTGTGCGCTGTAGAGATACCTTCTGTACTCCTTTGTACGCTGTAGAGATACCTCGTGTACTCCTTTGTACGTTCTAGAGATATTTCCTGTACTCCTTTGTGCGCTGTAGAGATACCTTCTGTACTCCTTTGTGCGCTGTAGAGATACCTTCTGTACTCCTTTGTGCGCTGTAGAGATACCTTCTGTACTCCTTTGTGCGCTGTAGAGATACCTTCTGTACTCCTTTGTACGCTGCAGAGATACCTCGTGTACTCCTTTGTACGTTCTAGAGATATTTCCTGTACTCCTTTGTGCGCTGTAGAGACACCTTCTGTACTCCTTTGTACGCTGTAGAGATACCTCGTGTACTCCTTTGTACGTTCTAGAGATATTTCCTGTACTCCTTTGTGCGCTGTAGAGATACCTTCTGTACTCCTTTGTGCGCTGTAGAGATACCTTCTGTACTCCTTTGTGCGCTGTAGAGATACCTTCTGTACTCCTTTGTGCGCTGTAGAGATACCTTCTGTACTCCTTTGTACGTTCTAGAGATATTTCCTGTACTCCTTTGTGCGCTGTAGAGATACCATCTGTACTCCTTTGTGCGCTGTAGAGATACCTCGTGTACTCCTTTGTACGTTCTAGAGATATTTCCTGTACTCCTTTGTGCGCTGTAGAGATACCTTCTGTACTCCTTTGTGCGCTGTAGAGATACCTTCTGTACTCCTTTGTACGCTGTAGAGATACCTCGTGTACTCCTTTGTACGTTCAAGAGATATTTCCTGTACTCCTTTGTGCGCTGTAGAGATACCTTCTGTACTCCTTTGTACGCTGTAGAGATACCTCGTGTACTCCTTTGTACGTTCTAGAGATATTTCCTGTACTCCTTTGTGCGCTGTAGAGATACCTTCTGTACTCCTTTGTGCGCTGTAGAGATACCTTCTGTACTCCTTTGTGCGCTGTAGAGATACCTTCTGTACTCCTTTGTGCGCTGTAGAGATACCTTCTGTACTCCTTTGTACGTTCTAGAGATATTTCCTGTACTCTTTTGTGCGCTGTAGAGATACCTTCTGTACTCCTTTGTGCGCTGTAGAGATACCTTCTGTACTCCTTTGTACGCTGTAGAGATACCTCGTGTACTCCTTTGTACGTTCTAGAGATATTTCCTGTACTCCTTTGTGCGCTGTAGAGATACCTTCTGTACTCCTTTGTGCGCTGTAGAGATACCTTCTGTACTCCTTTGTACGCTGTAGAGATACCTCGTGTACTCCTTTGTACGTTCTAGAGATATTTCCTGTACTCCTTTGTGCGCTGTAGAGATACCTTCTGTACTCCTTTGTGCGCTGTAGAGATACCTTCTGTACTCCTTTGTGCGCTGTAGAGATACCTTCTGTACTCCTTTGTACGCTGTAGAGATACCTCGTGTACTCCTTTGTACGTTCTAGAGATATTTTCTGTACTCCTTTGTGCGCTGAAGAGATACCTTCTGTACTCCTTTGTGCGCAGTAGAGATACCTTCTGTACTCCTTTGTGCGCTGTAGAGATACCTTCTGTACTCCTTTGTGCGCTGTAGAGATACCTTCTGTACTCCTTTGTGCGCTGTAGAGATACCTTCTGTACTCCTTTGTACGCTGTAGAGATACCTCGTGTACTCCTTTGTACGTTCTAGAGATATTTCCTGTACTCCTTTGTGCGCTGTAGAGATACCTTCTGTACTCCTTTGTGCGCTGTAGAGATACCTTCTGTACTCCTTTGTGCGCTGTAGAGATACCTTCTGTACTCCTTTGTGCGCTGTAGAGATAACTTCTGTACTCCTTTGTGCGCTGTAGAGATACCTTCTGTACTCCTTTGTGCGCTGTAGAGATACCTTCTGTACTCCTTTGTGCGCTGTAGAGATACTTTCTGTACTCCTTTGTGCGCTGTAGAGATACCTTCTGTACTCCTTTGTGCGCTGTAGAGATACCTTCTGTACTCCTTTGTACGCTGCAGAGATACCTCGTGTACTTCTTTGTACGTTCTAGAGATATTTCCTGTACTCCTTTGTGCGCTGTAGAGATACCTTCTGTACTCCTTTGTGCGCTGTAGAGATACCTTCTGTACTCCTTTGTACGCTGTAGAGATACCTCGTGTACTCCTTTGTACGTTCGAGAGATATTTCCTGTACTCCTTTGTGCGCTGTAGAGATACCTTCTGTACTCCTTTGTACGCTGTAGAGATACCTCGTGTACTCCTTTGTACGTTCTAGAGATATTTCCTGTACTCCTTTGTGCGCTGTAGAGATACCTTCTGTACTCCTTTGTGCGCTGTAGAGATACCTTCTGTACTCCTTTGTGCGCTGTAGAGATACCTTCTGTACTCCTTTGTGCGCTGTAGAGATACCTTCTGTACTCCTTTGTACGTTCTAGAGATATTTCCTGTACTCCTTTGTGCGCTGTTGAGATACCTTCTGTACTCCTTTGTGCGCTGTAGAGATACCTTCTGTACTCCTTTGTACGCTGTAGAGATACCTCGTGTACTCCTTTGTACGTTCTAGAGATATTTCCTTTACTCCTTTGTGCGCTGTAGAGATACCTTCTGTACTCCTTTGTGCGCTGTAGAGATACCTTCTGTACTCCTTTGTACGCTGTAGAGATACCTCGTGTACTCCTTTGTACGTTCTAGAGATATTTCCTGTACTCCTTTGTGCGCTGTAGAGATACCTTCTGTACTCCTTTGTGCGCTGTAGAGATACCTTCTGTACTCCTTTGTGCGCTGTAGAGATACCTTCTGTACTCCTTTGTACGCTGTAGAGATACCTCGTGTACTCCTTTGTACGTTCTAGAGATATTTTCTGTACTCCTTTGTGCGCTGAAGAGATACCTTCTGTACTCCTTTGTGCGCAGTAGAGATACCTTCTGTACTCCTTTGTGCGCTGTAGAGATACCTTCTGTACTCCTTTGTGCGCTGTAGAGATACCTTCTGTACTCCTTTGTGCGCTGTAGAGATACCTTCTGTACTCCTTTGTACGCTGTAGAGATACCTCGTGTACTCCTTTGTACGTTCTAGAGATATTTCCTGTACTCCTTTGTGCGCTGTAGAGATACCTTCTGTACTCCTTTGTGCGCTGTAGAGATACCTTCTGTACTCCTTTGTGCGCTGTAGAGATACCTTCTGTACTCCTTTGTGCGCTGTAGAGATACCTTCTGTACTCCTTTGTGCGCTGTAGAGATACCTTCTGTACTCCTTTGTGCGCTGTAGAGATACCTTCTGTACTCCTTTGTTCGCTGTAGAGATACTTTCTGTACTCCTTTGTGCGCTGTAGAGATACCTTCTGTACTCCTTTGTGCGCTGTAGAGATACCTTCTGTACTCCTTTGTACGCTGCAGAGATACCTCGTGTACTCCTTTGTACGTTCTAGAGATATTTCCTGTACTCCTTTGTGCGCTGTAGAGATACCTTCTGTACTCCTTTGTGCGCTGTAGAGATACCTTCTGTACTCCTTTGTGCGCTGTAGAGATACCTTCTGTACTCCTTTGTGCGCTGTAGAGATACCTTCTGTACTCCTTCGTACGCTGCAGAGATACCTCGTGTACTCCTTTGTACGTTCTAGAGATATTTCCTGTACTCCTTTGTGCGCTGTAGAGATACCTTCTGTACTCCTTTGTACGCTGTAGAGATACCTCGTGTACTCCTTTGTACGTTCTTGAGATATTTCCTGTACTCCTTTGTGCGCTGTAGAGATACCTTCTGTACTCCTTTGTGCGCTGAAGAGATACCTTCTGTACTCCTTTGTGCGCTGTAGAGATACCTTCTGTACTCCTTTGTGCGCTGTAGAGATACCTTCTGTACTCCTTTGTACGTTCTAGAGATATTTCCCGTACTCCTTTGTGCGCTGTAGAGATACCTTCTGTACTCCTTTGTACGCTGTAGAGATACCTCGTGTACTCCTTTGTACGTTCTAGAGATATTTCCTGTACTCCTTTGTGCGCTTTAGAGATACCTTCTGTACTCCTTTGTGCGCTGTAGAGATACCTTCTGTACTCCTTTGTGCGCTGTAGAGATACCTTCTGTACTCCTTTGTGCGCTGTAGAGATACCTTCTGTACTCCTTTGTGCGCTGTAGAGATACCTTCTGTACTCCTTTGTGCGCTGTAGAGATAGCTTCTGTACTCCTTTGTGCGCTGTAGAGATACCTTCTGTACTCCTTTGTGCGCTGTAGAGATACCTTCTGTACTCCTTTGTACGCTGTAGAGATACCTCGTGTACTCCTTTGTACGTTCTAGAGATATTTTCTGTACTCCTTTGTGCGCTGTAGAGATACCTTCTGTACTCCTTTGTGCGCAGTAGAGATACCTTCTGTACTCCTTTGTGCGCTGTAGAGATACCTTCTGTACTCCTTTGTGCGCTGTAGAGATACCTTCTGTCCTCCTTTGTGCGCTGTAGAGATACCTTCTGTACTCCTTTGTACGCTGTAGAGATACCTCGTGTACTCCTTTGTACGTTCTAGAGATATTTCCTGTACTCCTTTGTGCGCTGTAGAGATACCTTCTGTACTCCTTTGTGCGCTGTAGAGATACCTTCTGTACTCCTTTGTGCGCTGTAGAGATACCTTCTGTACTCCATTGTGCGCTGTAGAGATACCTTCTGTACTCCTTTGTGACCTGTAGAGATACCTTCTGTACTCCTTTGTGCGCTGTAGAGATACCTTCTGTACTCCTTTGTGCGCTGTAGAGATACCTTCTGTACTCCTTTGTGCGCTGTAGAGATACCTTCTGTACTCCTTTGTGCGCTGTAGAGATACCTTCTGTACTCCTTTGTACGCTGTAGAGATACCTCGTGTACTCCTTTGTACGTTCTAGAGGTATTTCCTGTACTCCTTTGTGCGCTGTAGAGATACCTTCTGTACTCCTTTGTGCGCTGTAGAGATACCTTCTGTACTCCTTTGTGCGCTGTAGAGATACCTTCTGTACTCCTTTGTGCGCTGTAGAGATACCTTCTGTACTCCTTTGTACGCTGCAGAGATACCTCGTGTACTCCTTTGTACGTTCTAGAGATATTTCCTGTACTCCTTTGTGCGCTGTAGAGACACCTTCTGTACTCCTTTGTACGCTGTAGAGATACCTCGTGTACTCCTTTGTACGTTCTAGAGATATTTCCTGTACTCCTTTGTGCGCTGTAGAGATACCTTCTGTACTCCTTTGTGCGCTGTAGAGATACCTTCTGTACTCCTTTGTGCGCTGTAGAGATACCTTCTGTACTCCTTTGTGCGCTGTAGAGATACCTTCTGTACTCCTTTGTACGTTCTAGAGATATTTCCTGTACTCCTTTGTGCGCTGTAGAGATACCATCTGTACTCCTTTGTGCGCTGTAGAGATACCTTCTGTACTCCTTTGTACGCTGTAGAGATACCTCGTGTACTCCTTTGTACGTTCTAGAGATATTTCCTGTACTCCTTTGTGCGCTTTAGAGATACCTTCTGTACTCCTTTGTGCGCTGTAGAGATACCTTCTGTACTCCTTTGTGCGCTGTAGAGATACCTTCTGTACTCCTTTGTGCGCTGTAGAGATACCTTCTGTACTCCTTTGTGCGCTGTAGAGATACCTTCTGTACTCCTTTGTGCGTTGTAGAGATACCTTCTGTACTCCTTTGTGCGCTGTAGAGATACCTTCTGTACTCCTTTGTGTGCTGTAGAGATACCTTACCTTTTGTACTCCTTTGTGCGCTGTAGAGATACCTTCTGTACTCCTTTGTGCGCTGTAGAGATACCTTCTGTACTCCTTTGTGCGCTGTAGAGATACCTTCTGTACTCCTTTGTGCGCTGTAGAGATACCTTCTGTACTCCTTTGTGCGCTGTAGAGATACCTTCTGTACTCCTTTGTGCGCTGTAGAGATACCTTCTGTACTCCTTTGTACGTTCTAGAGGTATTTCCTGTACTCCTTTGTGCGCTGAAGAGATACCTTCTGTACTCCTTTGTGCGCTGTAGAGATACCTTCTGTACTCCTTTGTACGCTGTAGAGATACCTTCTGTACTCCTTTGTGCGCTGTAGAGATACCTTCTGTACTCCTTTGTGCGCTGTAGAGATACCTTCTGTACTCCTTTGTACGTTCTAGAGATATTTCCTGTACTCCTTTGTGCGCTGTAGAGATACCTTCTGTACTCCTTTGTGCGCTGTAGAGATACCTTCTGTACTCCTTTGTACGCTGTAGAGATACCTCGTGTACTCCTTTGTACGTTCTAGAGATATTTCCTGTACTCCTTTGTGCGCTGTAGAGATACCTTCTGTACTCCTTTGTGCGCTGTAGAGATACCTTCTGTACTCCTTTGTACGCTCTAGAGATACCTCGTGTACTCCTTTGTACGTTCTAGAGATATTTCCTGTACTCCTTTGTGCGCTGTAGAGATACCTTCTGTACTCCTTTGTGCGCTGTAGAGATACCTTCTGTACTCCTTTGTGCGCTGTAGAGATACCTTCTGTACTCCTTTGTACGCTGTAGAGATACCTCGTGTACTCCTTTGTACGTTCTAGAGATATTTTCTGTACTCCTTTGTGCGCTGAAGAGATACCTTCTGTACTCCTTTGTGCGCAGTAGAGATACCTTCTGTACTCCTTTGTGCGCTGTAGAGATACCTTCTGTACTCCTTTGTGCGCTGTAGAGATACCTTCTGTACTCCTTTGTGCGCTGTAGAGATACCTTCTGTACTCCTTTGTACGCTGTAGAGATACCTCGTTTACTCCATTGTACGTTCTAGAGATATTTCCTGTACTCCTTTGTGCGCTGTAGAGATACCTTCTGTACTCCTTTGTGCGCTGTAGAGATACCTTCTGTACTCCTTTGTGCGCTGTAGAGATACCTTCTGTACTCCTTTGTGCGCTGTAGAGATACCTTCTGTACTCCTTTGTGCGCTGTAGAGATACCTTCTGTACTCCATTGTGCGCTGTAGAGATACCTTCTGTACTCCTTTGTGCGCTGTAGAGATACTTTCTGTACTCCTTTGTGCGCTGTAGAGATACCTTCTGTACTCCTTTGTGCGCTGTAGAGATACCTTCTGTACTCCTTTGTACGCTGCAGAGATACCTCGTGTACTCCTTTGTACGTTCTAGAGATATTTCCTGTACTCCTTTGTGCGCTGTAGAGATACCTTCTGTACTCCTTTGTGCGCTGTAGAGATACCATCTGTACTCCTTTGTGCGCTGTAGAGATACCTTCTTTACTCCTTTGTGTGCTGTAGAGATACCTTCTGTACTCCTTTGTACGCTGCAGAGATACCTCGTGTACTCCTTTGTACGTTCTAGAGATATTTCCTGTACTCCTTTGTGCGCTGTAGAGATACCTTCTGTACTCCTTTGTACGCTGTAGAGATACCTCGTGTACTCCTTTGTACGTTCTAGAGATATATCCTGTACTCCTTTGTGCGCTGTAGAGATACCTTCTGTACTCCTTTGTGCGCTGAAGAGATACCTTCTGTACTCCTTTGTGCGCTGTAGAGATACCTTCTGTACTCCTTTGTGCGCTGTAGAGATACCATCTGTACTCCTTTGTACGTTCTAGAGATATTTCCTGTACTCCTTTGTGCGCAGTAGAGATACCATCTGTACTCCTTTGTGCGCTGTAGAGATACCTTCTGTACTCCTTTGTGCGCTGTAGAGATACCTTCTGTACTCCTTTGTGCGCTGTAGAGATACCTTCTGTACTCCTTTGTGCGCTGTAGAGATACCTTCTGTACTCCTTTGTACGTTCTAGAGGTATTTCCTGTACTCCTTTGTGCGCTGAAGAGATACCTTCTGTACTCCTTTGTGCGCTGTAGAGATACCTTCTGTACTCCTTTGTACGCTGTAGAGATACCTTCTGTACTCCTTTGTGCGCTGTAGAGATACCTTCTGTACTCCTTTGTGCGCTGTAGAGATACCTTCTGTACTCATTTGTACGTTCTAGAGATATTTCCTGTACTCTTTTGTGCGCTGTAGAGATACCTTCTGTACTCCTTTGTGCGCTGTAGAGATACCTTCTGTACTCCTTTGTACGCTGTAGAGATACCTCGTGTACTCCTTTGTACGTTCTAGAGATATTTCCTGTACTCCTTTGTGCGCTGTAGAGATACCTTCTGTACTCCTTTGTGCGCTGTAGAGATACCTTCTGTACTCCTTTGTACGCTGTAGAGATACCTCGTGTACTCCTTTGTACGTTCTAGAGATATTTCCTGTACTCCTTTGTGCGCTGTAGAGATACCTTCTGTACTCCTTTGTGCGCTGTAGAGATACCTTCTGTACTCCTTTGTGCGCTGTAGAGATACCTTCTGTACTCCTTTGTACGCTGTAGAGATACCTCGTGTACTACTTTGTACGTTCTAGAGATATTTCCTGTACTCCTTTGTGCGCTGTAGAGATACCTTCTGTACTCCTTTGTGCGCTGTAGAGATACCTTCTGTACTCCTTTGTGCGCTGTAGAGATACCTTCTGTACTCCTTTGTGCGCTGTAGAGATACCTTCTGTACTCCTTTGTACGTTCTAGAGATATTTCCTGTACTCCTTTGTGCGCTGTTGAGATACCTTCTGTACTCCTTTGTGCGCTGTAGAGATACCTTCTGTACTCCTTTGTACGCTGTAGAGATACCTCGTGTACTCCTTTGTACGTTCTAGAGATATTTCCTTTACTCCTTTGTGCGCTGTAGAGATACCTTCTGTACTCCTTTGTGCGCTGTAGAGATACCTTCTGTACTCCTTTGTACGCTGTAGAGATACCTCGTGTACTCCTTTGTACGTTCTAGAGATATTTCCTGTACTCCTTTGTGCGCTGTAGAGATACCTTCTGTACTCCTTTGTGCGCTGTAGAGATACCTTCTGTACTCCTTTGTGCGCTGTAGAGATACCTTCTGTACTCCTTTGTACGCTGTAGAGATACCTCGTGTACTCCTTTGTACGTTCTAGAGATATTTTCTGTACTCCTTTGTGCGCTGAAGAGATACCTTCTGTACTCCTTTGTGCGCAGTAGAGATACCTTCTGTACTCCTTTGTGCGCTGTAGAGATACCTTCTGTACTCCTTTGTGCGCTGTAGAGATACCTTCTGTACTCCTTTGTGCGCTGTAGAGATACCTTCTGTACTCCTTTGTACGCTGTAGAGATACCTCGTGTACTCCTTTGTACGTTCTAGAGATATTTCCTGAACTCCTTTGTGCGCTGTAGAGATACCTTCTGTACTCCTTTGTGCGCTGTAGAGATACCTTCTGTACTCCTTTGTGCGCTGTAGAGATACGTTCTGTACTCCTTTGTGCGCTGTAGAGATACCTTCTGTACTCCTTTGTGCGCTGTAGAGATACCTTCTGTACTCCTTTGTGCGCTGTAGAGATACCTTCTGTACTCCTTTGTGCGCTGTAGAGATACTTTCTGTACTCCTTTGTGCGCTGTAGAGATACCTTCTGTACTCCTTTGTGCGCTGTAGAGATACCTTCTGTACTCCTTTGTACGCTGCAGAGATACCTCGTGTACTCCTTTGTACGTTCTAGAGATATTTCCTGTACTCCTTTGTGCGCTGTAGAGATACCTTCTGTACTCCTTTGTGCGCTGTAGAGATACCTTCTGTACTCCTTTGTGCGCTGTAGAGATACCTTCTGTACTCCTTTGTGCGCTGTAGAGATACCTTCTGTACTCCTTTGTACGCTGCAGAGATACCTCGTGTACTCCTTTGTACGTTCTAGAGATATTTCCTGTACTCCTTTGTGCGCTGTAGAGATACCTTCTGTACTCCTTTGTACGCTGTAGAGATACCTCGTGTACTCATTTGTACGTTCTTGAGATATTTCCTGTACTCCTTTGTGCGCTGTAGAGATACCTTCTGTACTCCTTTGTGCGCTGAAGAGATACCTTCTGTACTCCTTTGTGCGCTGTAGAGATACCTTCTGTACTCCTTTGTGCGCTGTAGAGATACCTTCTGTACTCCTTTGTACGTTCTAGAGATATTTCCCGTACTCCTTTGTGCGCTGTAGAGATACCTTCTGTACTCCTTTGTACGCTGTAGAGATACCTCGTGTACTCCTTTGTACGTTCTAGAGATATTTCCTGTACTCCTTTGTGCGCTTTAGAGATACCTTCTGTACTCCTTTGTGCGCTGTAGAGATACCTTCTGTACTCCTTTGTGCGCTGTAGAGATACCTTCTGTACTCCTTTGTGCGCTGTAGAGATACCTTCTGTACTCCTTTGTGCGCTGTAGAGATACCTTCTGTACTCCTTTGTGCGCTGTAGAGATAGCTTCTGTACTCCTTTGTGCGCTGTAGAGATACCTTCTGTACTCCTTTGTGCGCTGTAGAGATACCTTCTGTACTCCTTTGTACGCTGTAGAGATACCTCGTGTACTCCTTTGTAGGTTCTAGAGATATTTTCTGTACTCCTTTGTGCGCTGTAGAGATACCTTCTGTACTCCTTTGTGCGCAGTAGAGATACCTTCTGTACTCCTTTGTGCGCTGTAGAGATACCTTCTGTACTCCTTTGTGCGCTGTAGAGATACCTTCTGTCCTCCTTTGTGCGCTGTAGAGATACCTTCTGTACTCCTTTGTACGCTGTAGAGATACCTCGTGTACTCCTTTGTACGTTCTAGAGATATTTCCTGTACTCCTTTGTGCGCTGTAGAGATACCTTCTGTACTCCTTTGTGCGCTGTAGAGATACCTTCTGTACTCCTTTGTGCGCTGTAGAGATACCTTCTGTACTCCTTTGTGTGCTGTAGAGATACCTTCTGTACTCCTTTGTGACCTGTAGAGATACCTTCTGTACTCCTTTGTGCGCTGTAGAGATACCTTCTGTACTCCTTTGTGCGCTGTAGAGATACCTTCTGTACTCCTTTGTGCGCTGTAGAGATACCTTCTGTACTCCTTTGTGCGCTGTAGAGATACCTTCTGTACTCCTTTGTACGCTGTAGAGATACCTCGTGTACTCCTTTGTACGTTCTAGAGATATTTCCTGTACTCCTTTGTGCGCTGTAGAGATACCTTCTGTACTCCTTTGTGCGCTGTAGAGATACCTTCTGTACTCCTTTGTGCGCTGTAGAGATACCTTCTGTACTCCTTTGTGCGCTGTAGAGATACCTTCTGTACTCCTTTGTACGCTGCAGAGATACCTCGTGTACTCCTTTGTACGTTCTAGAGATATTTCCTGTACTCCTTTGTGCGCTGTAGAGACACCTTCTGTACTCCTTTGTACGCTGTAGAGATACCTCGTGTACTCCTTTGTACGTTCTAGAGATATTTCCTGTACTCCTTTGTGCGCTGTAGAGATACCTTCTGTACTCCTTTGTGCGCTGTAGAGATACCTTCTGTACTCCTTTGTGCGCTGTAGAGATACCTTCTGTACTCCTTTGTGCGCTGTAGAGATACCTTCTGTACTCCTTTGTACGTTCTAGAGATATTTCCTGTACTCCTTTGTGCGCTGTAGAGATACCATCTGTACTCCTTTGTGCGCTGTAAAGATACCTCGTGTACTCCTTTGTACGTTCTAGAGATATTTCCTGTACTCCTTTGTGCGCTGTAGAGATACCTTCTGTACTCCTTTGTGCGCTGTAGAGATACCTTCTGTACTCCTTTGTACGCTGTAGAGATACCTCGTGTACTCCTTTGTACGTTCAAGAGATATTTCCTGTACTCCTTTGTGCGCTGTAGAGATACCTTCTGTACTCCTTTGTACGCTGTAGAGATACCTCGTGTACTCCTTTGTACGTTCTAGAGATATTTCCTGTACTCCTTTGTGCGCTGTAGAGATACCTTCTGTACTCCTTTGTGCGCTGTAGAGATACCTTCTGTACTCCTTTGTACGCTGTAGAGATACCTCGTGTACTCCTTTGTACGTTCTAGAGATATTTCCTGTACTCCTTTGTGCGCTGTAGAGATACCTTCTGTACTCCTTTGTGCGCTGTAGAGATACCTTCTGTACTCCATTGTGCGCTGTAGAGATACCTTCTGTACTCCTTTGTGCGCTGTAGAGATACCTTCTGTACTCCTTTGTGCGCTGTAGAGATACCTTCTGTACTTCTTTGTACGCTGTAGAGATACCTCGTGTACTTCTTTGTACGTTCTAGAGATATTTCCTGTACTCCTTTGTGCGCTGTAGAGATACCTTCTGTACTCCTTTGTACGCTGTAGAGATACCTCGTGTACTCCTTTGTACGTTCTAGAGATATTTCCTGTACTCCTTTGTGCGCTGTAGAGATACCTTCTGTACTTCTTTGTGCGTTGTAGAGATACCTTCTGTACTCCTTTGTGCGCTGTAGAGATACCTTCTGTACTCCTTTGTGCGCTGTAGAGATACATTCTGTACTCCTTTGTACGTTCTAGAGATATTTCCTGTACTCCTTTGTGCGCTGTAGAGATACCTTCTGTGCTCCTTTGTGCGCTGTAGAGATACCTTCTGTACTCCTTTGTGCGCTGTAGAGATACCTTCTGTACTCCATTGAACGCTGTAGAGATACCTCGTGTACTCCTTTGTGCGCTGTAGAGATACCTTCTGTACTCCTTTGTGCGCTGTAGAGATACCTTCTGTACTCCTTTGTGCGCTGTAGAGATACCTTCTGTACTCCTTTGTACGTTGTAGAGATATTTCCTGTACTCCTTTGTGCGATGTAGAGATACCTTCTGTACTCCTTTGTGCGCTGTAGAGATACCTTCTGTACTCCTTTGTGCGCTGTAGAGATACCTTCTGTACTCCTTTGTGCGCTGTAGAGATACCTTCTGTACTCCTTTGTACGCTGTAGAGATACCTCGTGTACTCCTTTGTACGTTCTAGAGATATTTCCTGTACTCCTTTGTGCGCTGTAGAGATACCTTCTGTACTCCTTTGTGCGCTGTAGAGATACCTTCTGTACTCCTTTGTGCGCTGTAGAGATACCTTCTGTACTTATTTGTGCGCTGTAGAGATACCTTCTGTACTCCTTTGTACGCTGTAGAGATACCTCGTGTACTCCTTTGTGCGTTCAAGAGATATTTCCTGTACTCCTTTGTGCGCTGTAGAGATACCTTCTGTACTCCTTTGTACGCTGTAGAGATACCTCGTGTACTCCTTTGTACGTTCTAGAGATATTTCCTGTACTCCTTTGTGCGCTGTAGAGATACCTTCTGTACTCCTTTGTGCGCTGTAGAGATACCTTCTGTACTCCTTTGTGCGCTGTAGAGATACCTTCTGTACTTATTTGTGCGCTGTAGAGATACCTTCTGTACTCCTTTGTACGTTCTAGAGATATTTCCTGTACTCCTTTGTGCGCTGTAGAGATACCTTCTGTACTCCTTTGTGCGCTGTAGAGATACCTTCTGTACTCCTTTGTACGCTGTAGAGATACCTCGTGTACTCCTTTGTACGTTCTAGAGATATTTCCTGTACTCCTTTGTGCGCTGTAGAGATACCTTCTGTACTCCTTTGTGCGCTGTAGAGATACCTTCTGTACTCCTTTGTACGCTGTAGAGATACCTCGTGTACTCCTTTGTACGTTCTAGAGATATTTCCTGTACTCCTTTGTGCGCTTTAGAGATACCTTCTGTACTCCTTTGTGCGCTGTAGAGATACCTTCTGTACTCCTTTGTGCGCTGTAGAGATACCTTCTGTACTCCTTTGTACGCTGTAGAGATACCTCGTGTACTCCTTTGTACGTTCTAGAGATATTTTCTGTACTCCTTTGTGCGCTGAAGAGATACCTTCTGTACTCCTTTGTGCGCAGTAGAGATACCTTCTGTACTCCTTTGTGCGCTGTAGAGATACCTTCTGTACTCCTTTGTGCGCTGTAGAGATACCTTCTGTACTCCTTTGTGCGCTGTAGAGATACCTTCTGTACTCCTTTGTACGCTGTAGAGATACCTCGTGTACTCCTTTGTACGTTCTAGAGATATTTCCTGTACTCCTTTGTGCGCTGTAGAGATACCTTCTGTACTCCTTTGTGCGCTGTAGAGATACCTTCTGTACTCCTTTGTGCGCTGTAGAGATACCTTCTGTACTCCTTTGTGCGCTGTAGAGATACCTTCTGTACTCCTTTGTGCGCTGTAGAGATACTTTCTGTACTCCTTTGTGCGCTGTAGAGATACCTTCTGTACTCCTTTGTGCGCTGTAGAGATACCTTCTGTACTCCTTTGTACGCTGCAGAGATACCTCGTGTACTCCTTTGTACGTTCTAGAGATATTTCCTGTACTCCTTTGTGCGCTGTAGAGATACCTTCTGTACTCCTTTGTGCGCTGTAGAGATACCTTCTGTACTCCTTTGTACGCTGTAGAGATACCTCGTGTACTCCTTTGTACGTTCAAGAGATATTTCCTGTACTCCTTTGTGCGCTGTAGAGATACCTTCTGTACTCCTTTGTACGCTGTAGAGATACCTCGTGTACTCCTTTGTACGTTCTAGAGATATTTCCTGTACTCCTTTGTGCGCTGTAGAGATACCTTCTGTACTCCTTTGTGCGCTGTAGAGATACCTTCTGTACTCCTTTGTGCGCTGTAGAGATACCTTCTGTACTCCTTTGTGCGCTGTAGAGATACCTTCTGTACTCATTTGTACGTTCTAGAGATATTTCCTGTACTCTTTTGTGCGCTGTAGAGATACCTTCTGTACTCCTTTGTGCGCTGTAGAGATACCTTCTGTACTCCTTTGTACGCTGTAGAGATACCTCGTGTACTCCTTTGTACGTTCTAGAGATATTTCCTGTACTCCTTTGTGCGCTGTAGAGATACCTTCTGTACTCCTTTGTGCGCTGTAGAGATACCTTCTGTACTCCTTTGTACGCTGTAGAGATACCTCGTGTACTCCTTTGTACGTTCTAGAGATATTTCCTGTACTCCTTTGTGCGCTGTAGAGATACCTTCTGTACTCCTTTGTGCGCTGTAGAGATACCTTCTGTACTCCTTTGTGCGCTGTAGAGATACCTTCTGTACTCCTTTGTACGCTGTAGAGATACCTCGTGTACTCCTTTGTACGTTCTAGAGATATTTTCTGTACTCCTTTGTGCGCTGAAGAGATACCTTCTGTACTCCTTTGTGCGCAGTAGAGATACCTTCTGTACTCCTTTGTGCGCTGTAGAGATACCTTCTGTACTCCTTTGTGCGCTGTAGAGATACCTTCTGTACTCCTTTGTGCGTTGTAGAGATACCTTCTGTACTCCTTTGTACGCTGTAGAGATACCTCGTGTACTCCTTTGTACGTTCTAGAGATATTTCCTGTACTCCTTTGTGCGCTGTAGAGATACCTTCTGTACTCCTTTGTGCGCTGTAGAGATACCTTCTGTACTCCTTTGTGCGCTGTAGAGATACCTTCTGTACTCCTTTGTGCGCTGTAGAGATAACTTCTGTACTCCTTTGTGCGCTGTAGAGATACCTTCTGTACTCCTTTGTGCGCTGTAGAGATACCTTCTGTACTCCTTTGTGCGCTGTAGAGATACTTTCTGTACTCCTTTGTGCGCTGTAGAGATACCTTCTGTACTCCTTTGTGCGCTGTAGAGATACCTTCTGTACTCCTTTGTACGCTGTAGAGATACCTCGTGTACTCCTTTGTACGTTCTAGAGATATTTCCTGTACTCCTTTGTGCGCTTTAGAGATACCTTCTGTACTCCTTTGTGCGCTGTAGAGATACCTTCTGTACTCCTTTGTGCGCTGTAGAGATACCTTCTGTACTCCTTTGTACGCTGTAGAGATACCTCGTGTACTCCTTTGTACGTTCTAGAGATATTTTCTGTACTCCTTTGTGCGCTGAAGAGATACCTTCTGTACTCCTTTGTGCGCAGTAGAGATACCTTCTGTACTCCTTTGTGCGCTGTAGAGATACCTTCTGTACTCCTTTGTGCGCTGTAGAGATACCTTCTGTACTCCTTTGTGCGCTGTAGAGATACCTTCTGTACTCCTTTGTACGCTGTAGAGATACCTCGTGTACTCCTTTGTACGTTCTAGAGATATTTCCTGTACTCCTTTGTGCGCTGTAGAGATACCTTCTGTACTCCTTTGTGCGCTGTAGAGATACCTTCTGTACTCCTTTGTGCGCTGTAGAGATACCTTCTGTACTCCTTTGTGCGCTGTAGAGATACCTTCTGTACTCCTTTGTGCGCTGTAGAGATACTTTCTGTACTCCTTTGTGCGCTGTAGAGATACCTTCTGTACTCCTTTGTGCGCTGTAGAGATACCTTCTGTACTCCTTTGTACGCTGCAGAGATACCTCGTGTACTCCTTTGTACGTTCTAGAGATATTTCCTGTACTCCTTTGTGCGCTGTAGAGATACCTTCTGTACTCCTTTGTGCGCTGTAGAGATACCTTCTGTACTCCTTTGTACGCTGTAGAGATACCTCGTGTACTCCTTTGTACGTTCAAGAGATATTTCCTGTACTCCTTTGTGCGCTGTAGAGATACCTTCTGTACTCCTTTGTACGCTGTAGAGATACCTCGTGTACTCCTTTGTACGTTCTAGAGATATTTCCTGTACTCCTTTGTGCGCTGTAGAGATACCTTCTGTACTCCTTTGTGCGCTGTAGAGATACCTTCTGTACTCCTTTGTGCGCTGTAGAGATACCTTCTGTACTCCTTTGTGCGCTGTAGAGATACCTTCTGTACTCATTTGTACGTTCTAGAGATATTTCCTGTACTCTTTTGTGCGCTGTAGAGATACCTTCTGTACTCCTTTGTGCGCTGTAGAGATACCTTCTGTACTCCTTTGTACGCTGTAGAGATACCTCGTGTACTCCTTTGTACGTTCTAGAGATATTTCCTGTACTCCTTTGTGCGCTGTAGAGATACCTTCTGTACTCCTTTGTGCGCTGTAGAGATACCTTCTGTACTCCTTTGTACGCTGTAGAGATACCTCGTGTACTCCTTTGTACGTTCTAGAGATATTTCCTGTACTCCTTTGTGCGCTGTAGAGATACCTTCTGTACTCCTTTGTGCGCTGTAGAGATACCTTCTGTACTCCTTTGTGCGCTGTAGAGATACCTTCTGTACTCCTTTGTACGCTGTAGAGATACCTCGTGTACTCCTTTGTACGTTCTAGAGATATTTTCTGTACTCCTTTGTGCGCTGAAGAGATACCTTCTGTACTCCTTTGTGCGCAGTAGAGATACCTTCTGTACTCCTTTGTGCGCTGTAGAGATACCTTCTGTACTCCTTTGTGCGCTGTAGAGATACCTTCTGTACTCCTTTGTGCGTTGTAGAGATACCTTCTGTACTCCTTTGTACGCTGTAGAGATACCTCGTGTACTCCTTTGTACGTTCTAGAGATATTTCCTGTACTCCTTTGTGCGCTGTAGAGATACCTTCTGTACTCCTTTGTGCGCTGTAGAGATACCTTCTGTACTCCTTTGTGCGCTGTAGAGATACCTTCTGTACTCCTTTGTGCGCTGTAGAGATAACTTCTGTACTCCTTTGTGCGCTGTAGAGATACCTTCTGTACTCCTTTGTGCGCTGTAGAGATACCTTCTGTACTCCTTTGTGCGCTGTAGAGATACTTTCTGTACTCCTTTGTGCGCTGTAGAGATACCTTCTGTACTCCTTTGTGCGCTGTAGAGATACCTTCTGTACTCCTTTGTACGCTGCAGAGATACCTCGTGTACTTCTTTGTACGTTCTAGAGATATTTCCTGTACTCCTTTGTGCGCTGTAGAGATACCTTCTGTACTCCTTTGTGCGCTGTAGAGATACCTTCTGTACTCCTTTGTACGCTGTAGAGATACCTCGTGTACTCCTTTGTACGTTCGAGAGATATTTCCTGTACTCCTTTGTGCGCTGTAGAGATACCTTCTGTACTCCTTTGTACGCTGTAGAGATACCTCGTGTACTCCTTTGTACGTTCTAGAGATATTTCCTGTACTCCTTTGTGCGCTGTAGAGATACCTTCTGTACTCCTTTGTGCGCTGTAGAGATACCTTCTGTACTCCTTTGTGCGCTGTAGAGATACCTTCTGTACTCCTTTGTGCGCTGTAGAGATACCTTCTGTACTCCTTTGTACGTTCTAGAGATATTTCCTGTACTCCTTTGTGCGCTGTTGAGATACCTTCTGTACTCCTTTGTGCGCTGTAGAGATACCTTCTGTACTCCTTTGTACGCTGTAGAGATACCTCGTGTACTCCTTTGTACGTTCTAGAGATATTTCCTTTACTCCTTTGTGCGCTGTAGAGATACCTTCTGTACTCCTTTGTGCGCTGTAGAGATACCTTCTGTACTCCTTTGTACGCTGTAGAGATACCTCGTGTACTCCTTTGTACGTTCTAGAGATATTTCCTGTACTCCTTTGTGCGCTGTAGAGATACCTTCTGTACTCCTTTGTGCGCTGTAGAGATACCTTCTGTACTCCTTTGTGCGCTGTAGAGATGCCTTCTGTACTCCTTTGTACGCTGTAGAGATACCTCGTGTACTCCTTTGTACGTTCTAGAGATATTTTCTGTACTCCTTTGTGCGCTGAAGAGATACCTTCTGTACTCCTTTGTGCGCAGTAGAGATACCTTCTGTACTCCTTTGTGCGCTGTAGAGATACCTTCTGTACTCCTTTGTGCGCTGTAGAGATACCTTCTGTACTCCTTTGTGCGCTGTAGAGAGACCTTCTGTACTCCTTTGTACGCTGTAGAGATACCTCGTGTACTCCTTTGTACGTTCTAGAGATATTTCCTGAACTCCTTTGTGCGCTGTAGAGATACCTTCTGTACTCCTTTGTGCGCTGTAGAGATACCTTCTGTACTCCTTTGTGCGCTGTAGAGATACGTTCTGTACTCCTTTGTGCGCTGTAGAGATACCTTCTGTACTCCTTTGTGCGCTGTAGAGATACCTTCTGTACTCCTTTGTGCGCTGTAGAGATACCTTCTGTACTCCTTTGTGCGCTGTAGAGATACTTTCTGTACTCCTTTGTGCGCTGTAGAGATACCTTCTGTACTCCTTTGTGCGCTGTAGAGATACCTTCTGTACTCCTTTGTACGCTGCAGAGATACCTCGTGTACTCCTTTGTACGTTCTAGAGATATTTCCTGTACTCCTTTGTGCGCTGTAGAGATACCTTCTGTACTCCTTTGTGCGCTGTAGAGATACCTTCTGTACTCCTTTGTGCGCTGTAGAGATACCTTCTGTACTCCTTTGTGCGCTGTAGAGATACCTTCTGTACTCCTTTGTACGCTGCAGAGATACCTCGTGTACTCCTTTGTACGTTCTAGAGATATTTCCTGTACTCCTTTGTGCGCTGTAGAGATACCTTCTGTACTCCTTTGTACGCTGTAGAGATACCTCGTGTACTCATTTGTACGTTCTTGAGATATTTCCTGTACTCCTTTGTGCGCTGTAGAGATACCTTCTGTACTCCTTTGTGCGCTGTAGAGATAGCTTCTGTACTCCTTTGTGCGCTGTAGAGATACCTTCTGTACTCCTTTGTGCGCTGTAGAGATACCTTCTGTACTCCTTTGTACGCTGTAGAGATACCTCGTGTACTCCTTTGTACGTTCTAGAGATATTTTCTGTACTCCTTTGTGCGCTGTAGAGATACCTTCTGTACTCCTTTGTGCGCAGTAGAGATACCTTCTGTACTCCTTTGTGCGCTGTAGAGATACCTTCTGTACTCCTTTGTGCGCTGTAGAGATACCTTCTGTCCTCCTTTGTGCGCTGTAGAGATACCTTCTGTACTCCTTTGTACGCTGTAGAGATACCTCGTGTACTCCTTTGTACGTTCTAGAGATATTTCCTGTACTCCTTTGTGCGCTGTAGAGATACCTTCTGTACTCCTTTGTGCGCTGTAGAGATACCTTCTGTACTCCTTTGTGCGCTGTAGAGATACCTTCTGTACTCCTTTGTGCGCTGTAGAGATACCTTCTGTACTCCTTTGTACGTTCTAGAGATATTTCCCGTACTCCTTTGTGCGCTGTAGAGATACCTTCTGTACTCCTTTGTACGCTGTAGAGATACCTCGTGTACTCCTTTGTACGTTCTAGAGATATTTCCTGTACTCCTTTGTGCGCTTTAGAGATACCTTCTGTACTCCTTTGTGCGCTGTAGAGATACCTTCTGTACTCCTTTGTGCGCTGTAGAGATACCTTCTGTACTCCTTTGTGCGCTGTAGAGATACCTTCTGTACTCCTTTGTGCGCTGTAGAGATACCTTCTGTACTCCTTTGTGCGCTGTAGAGATAGCTTCTGTACTCCTTTGTGCGCTGTAGAGATACCTTCTGTACTCCTTTGTGCGCTGTAGAGATACCTTCTGTACTCCTTTGTACGCTGTAGAGATACCTCGTGTACTCCTTTGTACGTTCTAGAGATATTTTCTGTACTCCTTTGTGCGCTGTAGAGATACCTTCTGTACTCCTTTGTGCGCAGTAGAGATACCTTCTGTACTCCTTTGTGCGCTGTAGAGATACCTTCTGTACTCCTTTGTGCGCTGTAGAGATACCTTCTGTCCTCCTTTGTGCGCTGTAGAGATACCTTCTGTACTCCTTTGTACGCTGTAGAGATACCTCGTGTACTCCTTTGTACGTTCTAGAGATATTTCCTGTACTCCTTTGTGCGCTGTAGAGATACCTTCTGTACTCCTTTGTGCGCTGTAGAGATACCTTCTGTACTCCTTTGTGCGCTGTAGAGATACCTTCTGTACTCCTTTGTGCGCTGTAGAGATACCTTCTGTACTCCTTTGTGACCTGTAGAGATACCTTCTGTACTCCTTTGTGCGCTGTAGAGATACCTTCTGTACTCCTTTGTGCGCTGTAGAGATACCTTCTGTACTCCTTTGTGCGCTGTAGAGATACCTTCTGTACTCCTTTGTGCGCTGTAGAGATACCTTCTGTACTCCTTTGTACGCTGTAGAGATACCTCGTGTACTCCTTTGTACGTTCTAGAGATATTTCCTGTACTCCTTTGTGCGCTGTAGAGATACCTTCTGTACTCCTTTGTGCGCTGTAGAGATACCTTCTGTACTCCTTTGTGCGCTGTAGAGATACCTTCTGTACTCCTTTGTGCGCTGTAGAGATACCTTCTGTACTCCTTTGTACGCTGCAGAGATACCTCGTGTACTCCTTTGTACGTTCTAGAGATATTTCCTGTACTCCTTTGTGCGCTGTAGAGACACCTTCTGTACTCCTTTGTACGCTGTAGAGATACCTCGTGTACTCCTTTGTACGTTCTAGAGATATTTCCTGTACTCCTTTGTGCGCTGTAGAGATACCTTCTGTACTCCTTTGTGCGCTGTAGAGATACCTTCTGTACTCCTTTGTGCGCTGTAGAGATACCTTCTGTACTCCTTTGTGCGCTGTAGAGATACCTTCTGTACTCCTTTGTACGTTCTAGAGATATTTCCTGTACTCCTTTGTGCGCTGTAGAGATACCATCTGTACTCCTTTGTGCGCTGTAGAGATACCTCGTGTACTCCTTTGTACGTTCTAGAGATATTTCCTGTACTCCTTTGTGCGCTGTAGAGATACCTTCTGTACTCCTTTGTGCGCTGTAGAGATACCTTCTGTACTCCTTTGTACGCTGTAGAGATACCTCGTGTACTCCTTTGTACGTTCAAGAGATATTTCCTGTACTCCTTTGTGCGCTGTAGAGATACCTTCTGTACTCCTTTGTACGCTGTAGAGATACCTCGTGTACTCCTTTGTACGTTCTAGAGATATTTCCTGTACTCCTTTGTGCGCTGTAGAGATACCTTCTGTACTCCTTTGTGCGCTGTAGAGATACCTTCTGTACTCCTTTGTGCGCTGTAGAGATACCTTCTGTACTCCTTTGTGCGCTGTAGAGATACCTTCTGTACTCCTTTGTACGTTCTAGAGATATTTCCTGTACTCTTTTGTGCGCTGTAGAGATACCTTCTGTACTCCTTTGTGCGCTGTAGAGATACCTTCTGTACTCCTTTGTACGCTGTAGAGATACCTCGTGTACTCCTTTGTACGTTCTAGAGATATTTCCTGTACTCCTTTGTGCGCTGTAGAGATACCTTCTGTACTCCTTTGTGCGCTGTAGAGATACCTTCTGTACTCCTTTGTACGCTGTAGAGATACCTCGTGTACTCCTTTGTACGTTCTAGAGATATTTCCTGTACTCCTTTGTGCGCTGTAGAGATACCTTCTGTACTCCTTTGTGCGCTGTAGAGATACCTTCTGTACTCCTTTGTGCGCTGTAGAGATACCTTCTGTACTCCTTTGTACGCTGTAGAGATACCTCGTGTACTCCTTTGTACGTTCTAGAGATATTTTCTGTACTCCTTTGTGCGCTGAAGAGATACCTTCTGTACTCCTTTGTGCGCAGTAGAGATACCTTCTGTACTCCTTTGTGCGCTGTAGAGATACCTTCTGTACTCCTTTGTGCGCTGTAGAGATACCTTCTGTACTCCTTTGTGCGCTGTAGAGATACCTTCTGTACTCCTTTGTACGCTGTAGAGATACCTCGTGTACTCCTTTGTACGTTCTAGAGATATTTCCTGTACTCCTTTGTGCGCTGTAGAGATACCTTCTGTACTCCTTTGTGCGCTGTAGAGATACCTTCTGTACTCCTTTGTGCGCTGTAGAGATACCTTCTGTACTCCTTTGTGCGCTGTAGAGATAACTTCTGTACTCCTTTGTGCGCTGTAGAGATACCTTCTGTACTCCTTTGTGCGCTGTAGAGATACCTTCTGTACTCCTTTGTGCGCTGTAGAGATACTTTCTGTACTCCTTTGTGCGCTGTAGAGATACCTTCTGTACTCCTTTGTGCGCTGTAGAGATACCTTCTGTACTCCTTTGTATGCTGCAGAGATACCTCGTGTACTTCTTTGTACGTTCTAGAGATATTTCCTGTACTCCTTTGTGCGCTGTAGAGATACCTTCTGTACTCCTTTGTGCGCTGTAGAGATACCTTCTGTACTCCTTTGTACGCTGTAGAGATACCTCGTGTACTCCTTTGTACGTTCGAGAGATATTTCCTGTACTCCTTTGTGCGCTGTAGAGATACCTTCTGTACTCCTTTGTACGCTGTAGAGATACCTCGTGTACTCCTTTGTACGTTCTAGAGATATTTCCTGTACTCCTTTGTGCGCTGTAGAGATACCTTCTGTACTCCTTTGTGCGCTGTAGAGATACCTTCTGTACTCCTTTGTGCGCTGTAGAGATACCTTCTGTACTCCTTTGTGCGCTGTAGAGATACCTTCTGTACTCCTTTGTACGTTCTAGAGATATTTCCTGTACTCCTTTGTGCGCTGTTGAGATACCTTCTGTACTCCTTTGTGCGCTGTAGAGATACCTTCTGTACTCCTTTGTACGCTGTAGAGATACCTCGTGTACTCCTTTGTACGTTCTAGAGATATTTCCTTTACTCCTTTGTGCGCTGTAGAGATACCTTCTGTACTCCTTTGTGCGCTGTAGAGATACCTTCTGTACTCCTTTGTACGCTGTAGAGATACCTCGTGTACTCCTTTGTACGTTCTAGAGATATTTCCTGTACTCCTTTGTGCGCTGTAGAGATACCTTCTGTACTCCTTTGTGCGCTGTAGAGATACCTTCTGTACTCCTTTGTGCGCTGTAGAGATACCTTCTGTACTCCTTTGTACGCTGTAGAGATACCTCGTGTACTCCTTTGT
The DNA here is from genome assembly GCA_030386875.1 of Morinoia aosen. Lineage (NCBI taxonomy): Eukaryota > Metazoa > Arthropoda > Malacostraca > Amphipoda > Talitridae > Morinoia > Morinoia aosen. Next base: position 54,080,527 of record CM059576.1, on the reverse strand, counting down.
ACGTTCTAGAGATATTTTCTGTACTCCTTTGTGCGCTGAAGAGATACCTTCTGTACTCCTTTGTGCGCAGTAGAGATACCTTCTGTACTCCTTTGTGCGCTGTAGAGATACCTTCTGTACTCCTTTGTGCGCTGTAGAGATACCTTCTGTACTCCTTTGTGCGCTGTAGAGATACCTTCTGTACTCCTTTGTACGCTGTAGAGATACCTCGTGTACTCCTTTGTACGTTCTAGAGATATTTCCTGTACTCCTTTGTGCGCTGTAGAGATACCTTCTGTACTCCTTTGTGCGCTGTAGAGATACCTTCTGTACTCCTTTGTGCGCTGTAGAGATACCTTCTGTACTCCTTTGTGCGCTGTAGAGATACCTTCTGTACTCCTTTGTGCGCTGTAGAGATACCTTCTGTACTCCTTTGTGCGCTGTAGAGATACCTTCTGTACTCCTTTGTTCGCTGTAGAGATACTTTCTGTACTCCTTTGTGCGCTGTAGAGATACCTTCTGTACTCCTTTGTGCGCTGTAGAGATACCTTCTGTACTCCTTTGTACGCTGCAGAGATACCTCGTGTACTCCTTTGTACGTTCTAGAGATATTTCCTGTACTCCTTTGTGCGCTGTAGAGATACCTTCTGTACTCCTTTGTGCGCTGTAGAGATACCTTCTGTACTCCTTTGTGCGCTGTAGAGATACCTTCTGTACTCCTTTGTGCGCTGTAGAGATACCTTCTGTACTCCTTTGTACGCTGCAGAGATACCTCGTGTACTCCTTTGTACGTTCTAGAGATATTTCCTGTACTCCTTTGTGCGCTGTAGAGATACCTTCTGTACTCCTTTGTACGCTGTAGAGATACCTCGTGTACTCCTTTGTACGTTCTTGAGATATTTCCTGTACTCCTTTGTGCGCTGTAGAGATACCTTCTGTACTCCTTTGTGCGCTGAAGAGATACCTTCTGTACTCCTTTGTGCGCTGTAGAGATACCTTCTGTACTCCTTTGTGCGCTGTAGAGATACCTTCTGTACTCCTTTGTACGTTCTAGAGATATTTCCCGTACTCCTTTGTGCGCTGTAGAGATACCTTCTGTACTCCTTTGTACGCTGTAGAGATACCTCGTGTACTCCTTTGTACGTTCTAGAGATATTTCCTGTACTCCTTTGTGCGCTTTAGAGATACCTTCTGTACTCCTTTGTGCGCTGTAGAGATACCTTCTGTACTCCTTTGTGCGCTGTAGAGATACCTTCTGTACTCCTTTGTGCGCTGTAGAGATACCTTCTGTACTCCTTTGTGCGCTGTAGAGATACCTTCTGTACTCCTTTGTGCGCTGTAGAGATAGCTTCTGTACTCCTTTGTGCGCTGTAGAGATACCTTCTGTACTCCTTTGTGCGCTGTAGAGATACCTTCTGTACTCCTTTGTACGCTGTAGAGATACCTCGTGTACTCCTTTGTACGTTCTAGAGATATTTTCTGTACTCCTTTGTGCGCTGTAGAGATACCTTCTGTACTCCTTTGTGCGCAGTAGAGATACCTTCTGTACTCCTTTGTGCGCTGTAGAGATACCTTCTGTACTCCTTTGTGCGCTGTAGAGATACCTTCTGTCCTCCTTTGTGCGCTGTAGAGATACCTTCTGTACTCCTTTGTACGCTGTAGAGATACCTCGTGTACTCCTTTGTACGTTCTAGAGATATTTCCTGTACTCCTTTGTGCGCTGTAGAGATACCTTCTGTACTCCTTTGTGCGCTGTAGAGATACCTTCTGTACTCCTTTGTGCGCTGTAGAGATACCTTCTGTACTCCATTGTGCGCTGTAGAGATACCTTCTGTACTCCTTTGTGACCTGTAGAGATACCTTCTGTACTCCTTTGTGCGCTGTAGAGATACCTTCTGTACTCCTTTGTGCGCTGTAGAGATACCTTCTGTACTCCTTTGTGCGCTGTAGAGATACCTTCTGTACTCCTTTGTGCGCTGTAGAGATACCTTCTGTACTCCTTTGTACGCTGTAGAGATACCTCGTGTACTCCTTTGTACGTTCTAGAGGTATTTCCTGTACTCCTTTGTGCGCTGTAGAGATACCTTCTGTACTCCTTTGTGCGCTGTAGAGATACCTTCTGTACTCCTTTGTGCGCTGTAGAGATACCTTCTGTACTCCTTTGTGCGCTGTAGAGATACCTTCTGTACTCCTTTGTACGCTGCAGAGATACCTCGTGTACTCCTTTGTACGTTCTAGAGATATTTCCTGTACTCCTTTGTGCGCTGTAGAGACACCTTCTGTACTCCTTTGTACGCTGTAGAGATACCTCGTGTACTCCTTTGTACGTTCTAGAGATATTTCCTGTACTCCTTTGTGCGCTGTAGAGATACCTTCTGTACTCCTTTGTGCGCTGTAGAGATACCTTCTGTACTCCTTTGTGCGCTGTAGAGATACCTTCTGTACTCCTTTGTGCGCTGTAGAGATACCTTCTGTACTCCTTTGTACGTTCTAGAGATATTTCCTGTACTCCTTTGTGCGCTGTAGAGATACCATCTGTACTCCTTTGTGCGCTGTAGAGATACCTTCTGTACTCCTTTGTACGCTGTAGAGATACCTCGTGTACTCCTTTGTACGTTCTAGAGATATTTCCTGTACTCCTTTGTGCGCTTTAGAGATACCTTCTGTACTCCTTTGTGCGCTGTAGAGATACCTTCTGTACTCCTTTGTGCGCTGTAGAGATACCTTCTGTACTCCTTTGTGCGCTGTAGAGATACCTTCTGTACTCCTTTGTGCGCTGTAGAGATACCTTCTGTACTCCTTTGTGCGTTGTAGAGATACCTTCTGTACTCCTTTGTGCGCTGTAGAGATACCTTCTGTACTCCTTTGTGTGCTGTAGAGATACCTTACCTTTTGTACTCCTTTGTGCGCTGTAGAGATACCTTCTGTACTCCTTTGTGCGCTGTAGAGATACCTTCTGTACTCCTTTGTGCGCTGTAGAGATACCTTCTGTACTCCTTTGTGCGCTGTAGAGATACCTTCTGTACTCCTTTGTGCGCTGTAGAGATACCTTCTGTACTCCTTTGTGCGCTGTAGAGATACCTTCTGTACTCCTTTGTACGTTCTAGAGGTATTTCCTGTACTCCTTTGTGCGCTGAAGAGATACCTTCTGTACTCCTTTGTGCGCTGTAGAGATACCTTCTGTACTCCTTTGTACGCTGTAGAGATACCTTCTGTACTCCTTTGTGCGCTGTAGAGATACCTTCTGTACTCCTTTGTGCGCTGTAGAGATACCTTCTGTACTCCTTTGTACGTTCTAGAGATATTTCCTGTACTCCTTTGTGCGCTGTAGAGATACCTTCTGTACTCCTTTGTGCGCTGTAGAGATACCTTCTGTACTCCTTTGTACGCTGTAGAGATACCTCGTGTACTCCTTTGTACGTTCTAGAGATATTTCCTGTACTCCTTTGTGCGCTGTAGAGATACCTTCTGTACTCCTTTGTGCGCTGTAGAGATACCTTCTGTACTCCTTTGTACGCTCTAGAGATACCTCGTGTACTCCTTTGTACGTTCTAGAGATATTTCCTGTACTCCTTTGTGCGCTGTAGAGATACCTTCTGTACTCCTTTGTGCGCTGTAGAGATACCTTCTGTACTCCTTTGTGCGCTGTAGAGATACCTTCTGTACTCCTTTGTACGCTGTAGAGATACCTCGTGTACTCCTTTGTACGTTCTAGAGATATTTTCTGTACTCCTTTGTGCGCTGAAGAGATACCTTCTGTACTCCTTTGTGCGCAGTAGAGATACCTTCTGTACTCCTTTGTGCGCTGTAGAGATACCTTCTGTACTCCTTTGTGCGCTGTAGAGATACCTTCTGTACTCCTTTGTGCGCTGTAGAGATACCTTCTGTACTCCTTTGTACGCTGTAGAGATACCTCGTTTACTCCATTGTACGTTCTAGAGATATTTCCTGTACTCCTTTGTGCGCTGTAGAGATACCTTCTGTACTCCTTTGTGCGCTGTAGAGATACCTTCTGTACTCCTTTGTGCGCTGTAGAGATACCTTCTGTACTCCTTTGTGCGCTGTAGAGATACCTTCTGTACTCCTTTGTGCGCTGTAGAGATACCTTCTGTACTCCATTGTGCGCTGTAGAGATACCTTCTGTACTCCTTTGTGCGCTGTAGAGATACTTTCTGTACTCCTTTGTGCGCTGTAGAGATACCTTCTGTACTCCTTTGTGCGCTGTAGAGATACCTTCTGTACTCCTTTGTACGCTGCAGAGATACCTCGTGTACTCCTTTGTACGTTCTAGAGATATTTCCTGTACTCCTTTGTGCGCTGTAGAGATACCTTCTGTACTCCTTTGTGCGCTGTAGAGATACCATCTGTACTCCTTTGTGCGCTGTAGAGATACCTTCTTTACTCCTTTGTGTGCTGTAGAGATACCTTCTGTACTCCTTTGTACGCTGCAGAGATACCTCGTGTACTCCTTTGTACGTTCTAGAGATATTTCCTGTACTCCTTTGTGCGCTGTAGAGATACCTTCTGTACTCCTTTGTACGCTGTAGAGATACCTCGTGTACTCCTTTGTACGTTCTAGAGATATTTCCTGTACTCCTTTGTGCGCTGTAGAGATACCTTCTGTACTCCTTTGTGCGCTGAAGAGATACCTTCTGTACTCCTTTGTGCGCTGTAGAGATACCTTCTGTACTCCTTTGTGCGCTGTAGAGATACCATCTGTACTCCTTTGTACGTTCTAGAGATATTTCCTGTACTCCTTTGTGCGCAGTAGAGATACCATCTGTACTCCTTTGTGCGCTGTAGAGATACCTTCTGTACTCCTTTGTGCGCTGTAGAGATACCTTCTGTACTCCTTTGTGCGCTGTAGAGATACCTTCTGTACTCCTTTGTGCGCTGTAGAGATACCTTCTGTACTCCTTTGTACGTTCTAGAGGTATTTCCTGTACTCCTTTGTGCGCTGAAGAGATACCTTCTGTACTCCTTTGTGCGCTGTAGAGATACCTTCTGTACTCCTTTGTACGCTGTAGAGATACCTTCTGTACTCCTTTGTGCGCTGTAGAGATACCTTCTGTACTCCTTTGTGCGCTGTAGAGATACCTTCTGTACTCCTTTGTACGCTGTAGAGATACCTCGTGTACTCCTTTGTAGGTTCTAGAGATATTTTCTGTACTCCTTTGTGCGCTGTAGAGATACCTTCTGTACTCCTTTGTACGCTGTAGAGATACCTCGTGTACTCCTTTGTACGTTCTAGAGATATTTCCTGTACTCCTTTGTGCGCTGTAGAGATACCTTCTGTACTCCTTTGTGCGCTGTAGAGATACCTTCTGTACTCCTTTGTACGCTGTAGAGATACCTCGTGTACTCCTTTGTACGTTCTAGAGATATTTCCTGTACTCCTTTGTGCGCTGTAGAGATACCTTCTGTACTCCTTTGTGCGCTGTAGAGATACCTTCTGTACTCCTTTGTGCGCTGTAGAGATACCTTCTGTACTCCTTTGTGTGCTGTAGAGATACCTTCTGTACTCCTTTGTGACCTGTAGAGATACCTTCTGTACTCCTTTGTGCGCTGTAGAGATACCTTCTGTACTCCTTTGTGCGCTGTAGAGATACCTTCTGTACTCCTTTGTGCGCTGTAGAGATACCTTCTGTACTCCTTTGTGCGCTGTAGAGATACCTTCTGTACTCCTTTGTACGCTGTAGAGATACCTCGTGTACTCCTTTGTACGTTCTAGAGATATTTCCTGTACTCCTTTGTGCGCTGTAGAGATACCTTCTGTACTCCTTTGTGCGCTGTAGAGATACCTTCTGTACTCCTTTGTGCGCTGTAGAGATACCTTCTGTACTCCTTTGTGCGCTGTAGAGATACCTTCTGTACTCCTTTGTACGCTGCAGAGATACCTCGTGTACTCCTTTGTACGTTCTAGAGATATTTCCTGTACTCCTTTGTGCGCTGTAGAGACACCTTCTGTACTCCTTTGTACGCTGTAGAGATACCTCGTGTACTCCTTTGTACGTTCTAGAGATATTTCCTGTACTCCTTTGTGCGCTGTAGAGATACCTTCTGTACTCCTTTGTGCGCTGTAGAGATACCTTCTGTACTCCTTTGTGCGCTGTAGAGATACCTTCTGTACTCCTTTGTGCGCTGTAGAGATACCTTCTGTACTCCTTTGTACGTTCTAGAGATATTTCCTGTACTCCTTTGTGCGCTGTAGAGATACCATCTGTACTCCTTTGTGCGCTGTAAAGATACCTCGTGTACTCCTTTGTACGTTCTAGAGATATTTCCTGTACTCCTTTGTGCGCTGTAGAGATACCTTCTGTACTCCTTTGTGCGCTGTAGAGATACCTTCTGTACTCCTTTGTACGCTGTAGAGATACCTCGTGTACTCCTTTGTACGTTCAAGAGATATTTCCTGTACTCCTTTGTGCGCTGTAGAGATACCTTCTGTACTCCTTTGTACGCTGTAGAGATACCTCGTGTACTCCTTTGTACGTTCTAGAGATATTTCCTGTACTCCTTTGTGCGCTGTAGAGATACCTTCTGTACTCCTTTGTGCGCTGTAGAGATACCTTCTGTACTCCTTTGTACGCTGTAGAGATACCTCGTGTACTCCTTTGTACGTTCTAGAGATATTTCCTGTACTCCTTTGTGCGCTGTAGAGATACCTTCTGTACTCCTTTGTGCGCTGTAGAGATACCTTCTGTACTCCATTGTGCGCTGTAGAGATACCTTCTGTACTCCTTTGTGCGCTGTAGAGATACCTTCTGTACTCCTTTGTGCGCTGTAGAGATACCTTCTGTACTTCTTTGTACGCTGTAGAGATACCTCGTGTACTTCTTTGTACGTTCTAGAGATATTTCCTGTACTCCTTTGTGCGCTGTAGAGATACCTTCTGTACTCCTTTGTACGCTGTAGAGATACCTCGTGTACTCCTTTGTACGTTCTAGAGATATTTCCTGTACTCCTTTGTGCGCTGTAGAGATACCTTCTGTACTTCTTTGTGCGTTGTAGAGATACCTTCTGTACTCCTTTGTGCGCTGTAGAGATACCTTCTGTACTCCTTTGTGCGCTGTAGAGATACATTCTGTACTCCTTTGTACGTTCTAGAGATATTTCCTGTACTCCTTTGTGCGCTGTAGAGATACCTTCTGTGCTCCTTTGTGCGCTGTAGAGATACCTTCTGTACTCCTTTGTGCGCTGTAGAGATACCTTCTGTACTCCATTGAACGCTGTAGAGATACCTCGTGTACTCCTTTGTGCGCTGTAGAGATACCTTCTGTACTCCTTTGTGCGCTGTAGAGATACCTTCTGTACTCCTTTGTGCGCTGTAGAGATACCTTCTGTACTCCTTTGTACGTTGTAGAGATATTTCCTGTACTCCTTTGTGCGATGTAGAGATACCTTCTGTACTCCTTTGTGCGCTGTAGAGATACCTTCTGTACTCCTTTGTGCGCTGTAGAGATACCTTCTGTACTCCTTTGTGCGCTGTAGAGATACCTTCTGTACTCCTTTGTACGCTGTAGAGATACCTCGTGTACTCCTTTGTACGTTCTAGAGATATTTCCTGTACTCCTTTGTGCGCTGTAGAGATACCTTCTGTACTCCTTTGTGCGCTGTAGAGATACCTTCTGTACTCCTTTGTGCGCTGTAGAGATACCTTCTGTACTTATTTGTGCGCTGTAGAGATACCTTCTGTACTCCTTTGTACGCTGTAGAGATACCTCGTGTACTCCTTTGTGCGTTCAAGAGATATTTCCTGTACTCCTTTGTGCGCTGTAGAGATACCTTCTGTACTCCTTTGTACGCTGTAGAGATACCTCGTGTACTCCTTTGTACGTTCTAGAGATATTTCCTGTACTCCTTTGTGCGCTGTAGAGATACCTTCTGTACTCCTTTGTGCGCTGTAGAGATACCTTCTGTACTCCTTTGTGCGCTGTAGAGATACCTTCTGTACTTATTTGTGCGCTGTAGAGATACCTTCTGTACTCCTTTGTACGTTCTAGAGATATTTCCTGTACTCCTTTGTGCGCTGTAGAGATACCTTCTGTACTCCTTTGTGCGCTGTAGAGATACCTTCTGTACTCCTTTGTACGCTGTAGAGATACCTCGTGTACTCCTTTGTACGTTCTAGAGATATTTCCTGTACTCCTTTGTGCGCTGTAGAGATACCTTCTGTACTCCTTTGTGCGCTGTAGAGATACCTTCTGTACTCCTTTGTACGCTGTAGAGATACCTCGTGTACTCCTTTGTACGTTCTAGAGATATTTCCTGTACTCCTTTGTGCGCTTTAGAGATACCTTCTGTACTCCTTTGTGCGCTGTAGAGATACCTTCTGTACTCCTTTGTGCGCTGTAGAGATACCTTCTGTACTCCTTTGTACGCTGTAGAGATACCTCGTGTACTCCTTTGTACGTTCTAGAGATATTTTCTGTACTCCTTTGTGCGCTGAAGAGATACCTTCTGTACTCCTTTGTGCGCAGTAGAGATACCTTCTGTACTCCTTTGTGCGCTGTAGAGATACCTTCTGTACTCCTTTGTGCGCTGTAGAGATACCTTCTGTACTCCTTTGTGCGCTGTAGAGATACCTTCTGTACTCCTTTGTACGCTGTAGAGATACCTCGTGTACTCCTTTGTACGTTCTAGAGATATTTCCTGTACTCCTTTGTGCGCTGTAGAGATACCTTCTGTACTCCTTTGTGCGCTGTAGAGATACCTTCTGTACTCCTTTGTGCGCTGTAGAGATACCTTCTGTACTCCTTTGTGCGCTGTAGAGATACCTTCTGTACTCCTTTGTGCGCTGTAGAGATACTTTCTGTACTCCTTTGTGCGCTGTAGAGATACCTTCTGTACTCCTTTGTGCGCTGTAGAGATACCTTCTGTACTCCTTTGTACGCTGCAGAGATACCTCGTGTACTCCTTTGTACGTTCTAGAGATATTTCCTGTACTCCTTTGTGCGCTGTAGAGATACCTTCTGTACTCCTTTGTGCGCTGTAGAGATACCTTCTGTACTCCTTTGTACGCTGTAGAGATACCTCGTGTACTCCTTTGTACGTTCAAGAGATATTTCCTGTACTCCTTTGTGCGCTGTAGAGATACCTTCTGTACTCCTTTGTACGCTGTAGAGATACCTCGTGTACTCCTTTGTACGTTCTAGAGATATTTCCTGTACTCCTTTGTGCGCTGTAGAGATACCTTCTGTACTCCTTTGTGCGCTGTAGAGATACCTTCTGTACTCCTTTGTGCGCTGTAGAGATACCTTCTGTACTCCTTTGTGCGCTGTAGAGATACCTTCTGTACTCATTTGTACGTTCTAGAGATATTTCCTGTACTCTTTTGTGCGCTGTAGAGATACCTTCTGTACTCCTTTGTGCGCTGTAGAGATACCTTCTGTACTCCTTTGTACGCTGTAGAGATACCTCGTGTACTCCTTTGTACGTTCTAGAGATATTTCCTGTACTCCTTTGTGCGCTGTAGAGATACCTTCTGTACTCCTTTGTGCGCTGTAGAGATACCTTCTGTACTCCTTTGTACGCTGTAGAGATACCTCGTGTACTCCTTTGTACGTTCTAGAGATATTTCCTGTACTCCTTTGTGCGCTGTAGAGATACCTTCTGTACTCCTTTGTGCGCTGTAGAGATACCTTCTGTACTCCTTTGTGCGCTGTAGAGATACCTTCTGTACTCCTTTGTACGCTGTAGAGATACCTCGTGTACTCCTTTGTACGTTCTAGAGATATTTTCTGTACTCCTTTGTGCGCTGAAGAGATACCTTCTGTACTCCTTTGTGCGCAGTAGAGATACCTTCTGTACTCCTTTGTGCGCTGTAGAGATACCTTCTGTACTCCTTTGTGCGCTGTAGAGATACCTTCTGTACTCCTTTGTGCGTTGTAGAGATACCTTCTGTACTCCTTTGTACGCTGTAGAGATACCTCGTGTACTCCTTTGTACGTTCTAGAGATATTTCCTGTACTCCTTTGTGCGCTGTAGAGATACCTTCTGTACTCCTTTGTGCGCTGTAGAGATACCTTCTGTACTCCTTTGTGCGCTGTAGAGATACCTTCTGTACTCCTTTGTGCGCTGTAGAGATAACTTCTGTACTCCTTTGTGCGCTGTAGAGATACCTTCTGTACTCCTTTGTGCGCTGTAGAGATACCTTCTGTACTCCTTTGTGCGCTGTAGAGATACTTTCTGTACTCCTTTGTGCGCTGTAGAGATACCTTCTGTACTCCTTTGTGCGCTGTAGAGATACCTTCTGTACTCCTTTGTACGCTGCAGAGATACCTCGTGTACTTCTTTGTACGTTCTAGAGATATTTCCTGTACTCCTTTGTGCGCTGTAGAGATACCTTCTGTACTCCTTTGTGCGCTGTAGAGATACCTTCTGTACTCCTTTGTACGCTGTAGAGATACCTCGTGTACTCCTTTGTACGTTCGAGAGATATTTCCTGTACTCCTTTGTGCGCTGTAGAGATACCTTCTGTACTCCTTTGTACGCTGTAGAGATACCTCGTGTACTCCTTTGTACGTTCTAGAGATATTTCCTGTACTCCTTTGTGCGCTGTAGAGATACCTTCTGTACTCCTTTGTGCGCTGTAGAGATACCTTCTGTACTCCTTTGTGCGCTGTAGAGATACCTTCTGTACTCCTTTGTGCGCTGTAGAGATACCTTCTGTACTCCTTTGTACGTTCTAGAGATATTTCCTGTACTCCTTTGTGCGCTGTTGAGATACCTTCTGTACTCCTTTGTGCGCTGTAGAGATACCTTCTGTACTCCTTTGTACGCTGTAGAGATACCTCGTGTACTCCTTTGTACGTTCTAGAGATATTTCCTTTACTCCTTTGTGCGCTGTAGAGATACCTTCTGTACTCCTTTGTGCGCTGTAGAGATACCTTCTGTACTCCTTTGTACGCTGTAGAGATACCTCGTGTACTCCTTTGTACGTTCTAGAGATATTTCCTGTACTCCTTTGTGCGCTGTAGAGATACCTTCTGTACTCCTTTGTGCGCTGTAGAGATACCTTCTGTACTCCTTTGTGCGCTGTAGAGATACCTTCTGTACTCCTTTGTACGCTGTAGAGATACCTCGTGTACTCCTTTGTACGTTCTAGAGATATTTTCTGTACTCCTTTGTGCGCTGAAGAGATACCTTCTGTACTCCTTTGTGCGCAGTAGAGATACCTTCTGTACTCCTTTGTGCGCTGTAGAGATACCTTCTGTACTCCTTTGTGCGCTGTAGAGATACCTTCTGTACTCCTTTGTGCGCTGTAGAGATACCTTCTGTACTCCTTTGTACGCTGTAGAGATACCTCGTGTACTCCTTTGTACGTTCTAGAGATATTTCCTGAACTCCTTTGTGCGCTGTAGAGATACCTTCTGTACTCCTTTGTGCGCTGTAGAGATACCTTCTGTACTCCTTTGTGCGCTGTAGAGATACGTTCTGTACTCCTTTGTGCGCTGTAGAGATACCTTCTGTACTCCTTTGTGCGCTGTAGAGATACCTTCTGTACTCCTTTGTGCGCTGTAGAGATACCTTCTGTACTCCTTTGTGCGCTGTAGAGATACTTTCTGTACTCCTTTGTGCGCTGTAGAGATACCTTCTGTACTCCTTTGTGCGCTGTAGAGATACCTTCTGTACTCCTTTGTACGCTGCAGAGATACCTCGTGTACTCCTTTGTACGTTCTAGAGATATTTCCTGTACTCCTTTGTGCGCTGTAGAGATACCTTCTGTACTCCTTTGTGCGCTGTAGAGATACCTTCTGTACTCCTTTGTGCGCTGTAGAGATACCTTCTGTACTCCTTTGTGCGCTGTAGAGATACCTTCTGTACTCCTTTGTACGCTGCAGAGATACCTCGTGTACTCCTTTGTACGTTCTAGAGATATTTCCTGTACTCCTTTGTGCGCTGTAGAGATACCTTCTGTACTCCTTTGTACGCTGTAGAGATACCTCGTGTACTCATTTGTACGTTCTTGAGATATTTCCTGTACTCCTTTGTGCGCTGTAGAGATACCTTCTGTACTCCTTTGTGCGCTGAAGAGATACCTTCTGTACTCCTTTGTGCGCTGTAGAGATACCTTCTGTACTCCTTTGTGCGCTGTAGAGATACCTTCTGTACTCCTTTGTACGTTCTAGAGATATTTCCCGTACTCCTTTGTGCGCTGTAGAGATACCTTCTGTACTCCTTTGTACGCTGTAGAGATACCTCGTGTACTCCTTTGTACGTTCTAGAGATATTTCCTGTACTCCTTTGTGCGCTTTAGAGATACCTTCTGTACTCCTTTGTGCGCTGTAGAGATACCTTCTGTACTCCTTTGTGCGCTGTAGAGATACCTTCTGTACTCCTTTGTGCGCTGTAGAGATACCTTCTGTACTCCTTTGTGCGCTGTAGAGATACCTTCTGTACTCCTTTGTGCGCTGTAGAGATAGCTTCTGTACTCCTTTGTGCGCTGTAGAGATACCTTCTGTACTCCTTTGTGCGCTGTAGAGATACCTTCTGTACTCCTTTGTACGCTGTAGAGATACCTCGTGTACTCCTTTGTACGTTCTAGAGATATTTTCTGTACTCCTTTGTGCGCTGTAGAGATACCTTCTGTACTCCTTTGTGCGCAGTAGAGATACCTTCTGTACTCCTTTGTGCGCTGTAGAGATACCTTCTGTACTCCTTTGTGCGCTGTAGAGATACCTTCTGTCCTCCTTTGTGCGCTGTAGAGATACCTTCTGTACTCCTTTGTACGCTGTAGAGATACCTCGTGTACTCCTTTGTACGTTCTAGAGATATTTCCTGTACTCCTTTGTGCGCTGTAGAGATACCTTCTGTACTCCTTTGTGCGCTGTAGAGATACCTTCTGTACTCCTTTGTGCGCTGTAGAGATACCTTCTGTACTCCTTTGTGCGCTGTAGAGATACCTTCTGTACTCCTTTGTGACCTGTAGAGATACCTTCTGTACTCCTTTGTGCGCTGTAGAGATACCTTCTGTACTCCTTTGTGCGCTGTAGAGATACCTTCTGTACTCCTTTGTGCGCTGTAGAGATACCTTCTGTACTCCTTTGTGCGCTGTAGAGATACCTTCTGTACTCCTTTGTACGCTGTAGAGATACCTCGTGTACTCCTTTGTACGTTCTAGAGATATTTCCTGTACTCCTTTGTGCGCTGTAGAGATACCTTCTGTACTCCTTTGTGCGCTGTAGAGATACCTTCTGTACTCCTTTGTGCGCTGTAGAGATACCTTCTGTACTCCTTTGTGCGCTGTAGAGATACCTTCTGTACTCCTTTGTACGCTGCAGAGATACCTCGTGTACTCCTTTGTACGTTCTAGAGATATTTCCTGTACTCCTTTGTGCGCTGTAGAGACACCTTCTGTACTCCTTTGTACGCTGTAGAGATACCTCGTGTACTCCTTTGTACGTTCTAGAGATATTTCCTGTACTCCTTTGTGCGCTGTAGAGATACCTTCTGTACTCCTTTGTGCGCTGTAGAGATACCTTCTGTACTCCTTTGTGCGCTGTAGAGATACCTTCTGTACTCCTTTGTGCGCTGTAGAGATACCTTCTGTACTCCTTTGTACGTTCTAGAGATATTTCCTGTACTCCTTTGTGCGCTGTAGAGATACCATCTGTACTCCTTTGTGCGCTGTAGAGATACCTCGTGTACTCCTTTGTACGTTCTAGAGATATTTCCTGTACTCCTTTGTGCGCTGTAGAGATACCTTCTGTACTCCTTTGTGCGCTGTAGAGATACCTTCTGTACTCCTTTGTACGCTGTAGAGATACCTCGTGTACTCCTTTGTCCGTTCAAGAGATATTTCCTGTACTCCTTTGTGCGCTGTAGAGATACCTTCTGTACTCCTTTGTACGCTGTAGAGATACCTCGTGTACTCCTTTGTACGTTCTAGAGATATTTCCTGTACTCCTTTGTGCGCTGTAGAGATACCTTCTGTACTCCTTTGTGCGCTGTAGAGATACCTTCTGTACTCCTTTGTGCGCTGTAGAGATACCTTCTGTACTCCTTTGTGCGCTGTAGAGATACCTTCTGTACTCCTTTGTACGTTCTAGAGATATTTCCTGTACTCTTTTGTGCGCTGTAGAGATACCTTCTGTACTCCTTTGTGCGCTGTAGAGATACCTTCTGTACTCCTTTGTACGCTGTAGAGATACCTCGTGTACTCCTTTGTACGTTCTAGAGATATTTCCTGTACTCCTTTGTGCGCTGTAGAGATACCTTCTGTACTCCTTTGTGCGCTGTAGAGATACCTTCTGTACTCCTTTGTACGCTGTAGAGATACCTCGTGTACTCCTTTGTACGTTCTAGAGATATTTCCTGTACTCCTTTGTGCGCTGTAGAGATACCTTCTGTACTCCTTTGTGCGCTGTAGAGATACCTTCTGTACTCCTTTGTGCGCTGTAGAGATACCTTCTGTACTCCTTTGTACGCTGTAGAGATACCTCGTGTACTCCTTTGTACGTTCTAGAGATATTTTCTGTACTCCTTTGTGCGCTGAAGAGATACCTTCTGTACTCCTTTGTGCGCAGTAGAGATACCTTCTGTACTCCTTTGTGCGCTGTAGAGATACCTTCTGTACTCCTTTGTGCGCTGTAGAGATACCTTCTGTACTCCTTTGTGCGCTGTAGAGATACCTTCTGTACTCCTTTGTACGCTGTAGAGATACCTCGTGTACTCCTTTGTACGTTCTAGAGATATTTCCTGTACTCCTTTGTGCGCTGTAGAGATACCTTCTGTACTCCTTTGTGCGCTGTAGAGATACCTTCTGTACTCCTTTGTGCGCTGTAGAGATACCTTCTGTACTCCTTTGTGCGCTGTAGAGATAACTTCTGTACTCCTTTGTGCGCTGTAGAGATACCTTCTGTACTCCTTTGTGCGCTGTAGAGATACCTTCTGTACTCCTTTGTGCGCTGTAGAGATACTTTCTGTACTCCTTTGTGCGCTGTAGAGATACCTTCTGTACTCCTTTGTGCGCTGTAGAGATACCTTCTGTACTCCTTTGTACGCTGCAGAGATACCTCGTGTACTTCTTTGTACGTTCTAGAGATATTTCCTGTACTCCTTTGTGCGCTGTAGAGATACCTTCTGTACTCCTTTGTGCGCTGTAGAGATACCTTCTGTACTCCTTTGTACGCTGTAGAGATACCTCGTGTACTCCTTTGTACGTTCGAGAGATATTTCCTGTACTCCTTTGTGCGCTGTAGAGATACCTTCTGTACTCCTTTGTACGCTGTATAGATACCTCGTGTACTCCTTTGTACGTTCTAGAGATATTTCCTGTACTCCTTTGTGCGCTGTAGAGATACCTTCTGTACTCCTTTGTGCGCTGTAGAGATACCTTCTGTACTCCTTTGTGCGCTGTAGAGATACCTTCTGTACTCCTTTGTGCGCTGTAGAGATACCTTCTGTACTCCTTTGTACGTTCTAGAGATATTTCCTGTACTCCTTTGTGCGCTGTTGAGATACCTTCTGTACTCCTTTGTGCGCTGTAGAGATACCTTCTGTACTCCTTTGTACGCTGTAGAGATACCTCGTGTACTCCTTTGTACGTTCTAGAGATATTTCCTTTACTCCTTTGTGCGCTGTAGAGATACCTTCTGTACTCCTTTGTGCGCTGTAGAGATACCTTCTGTACTCCTTTGTACGCTGTAGAGATACCTCGTGTACTCCTTTGTACGTTCTAGAGATATTTCCTGTACTCCTTTGTGCGCTGTAGAGATACCTTCTGTACTCCTTTGTGCGCTGTAGAGATACCTTCTGTACTCCTTTGTGCGCTGTAGAGATACCTTCTGTACTCCTTTGTACGCTGTAGAGATACCTCGTGTACTCCTTTGTACGTTCTAGAGATATTTTCTGTACTCCTTTGTGCGCTGAAGAGATACCTTCTGTACTCCTTTGTGCGCAGTAGAGATACCTTCTGTACTCCTTTGTGCGCTGTAGAGATACCTTCTGTACTCCTTTGTGCGCTGTAGAGATACCTTCTGTACTCCTTTGTGCGCTGTAGAGATACCTTCTGTACTCCTTTGTACGCTGTAGAGATACCTCGTGTACTCCTTTGTACGTTCTAGAGATATTTCCTGTACTCCTTTGTGCGCTGTAGAGATACCTTCTGTACTCCTTTGTGCGCTGTAGAGATACCTTCTGTACTCCTTTGTGCGCTGTAGAGATACCTTCTGTACTCCTTTGTGCGCTGTAGAGATACCTTCTGTACTCCTTTGTGCGCTGTAGAGATACCTTCTGTACTCCTTTGTGCGCTGTAGAGATACCTTCTGTACTCCTTTGTTCGCTGTAGAGATACTTTCTGTACTCCTTTGTGCGCTGTAGAGATACCTTCTGTACTCCTTTGTGCGCTGTAGAGATACCTTCTGTACTCCTTTGTACGCTGCAGAGATACCTCGTGTACTCCTTTGTACGTTCTAGAGATATTTCCTGTACTCCTTTGTGCGCTGTAGAGATACCTTCTGTACTCCTTTGTGCGCTGTAGAGATACCTTCTGTACTCCTTTGTGCGCTGTAGAGATACCTTCTGTACTCCTTTGTGCGCTGTAGAGATACCTTCTGTACTCCTTTGTACGCTGCAGAGATACCTCGTGTACTCCTTTGTACGTTCTAGAGATATTTCCTGTACTCCTTTGTGCGCTGTAGAGATACCTTCTGTACTCCTTTGTACGCTGTAGAGATACCTCGTGTACTCCTTTGTACGTTCTTGAGATATTTCCTGTACTCCTTTGTGCGCTGTAGAGATACCTTCTGTACTCCTTTGTGCGCTGAAGAGATACCTTCTGTACTCCTTTGTGCGCTGTAGAGATACCTTCTGTACTCCTTTGTGCGCTGTAGAGATACCTTCTGTACTCCTTTGTACGTTCTAGAGATATTTCCCGTACTCCTTTGTGCGCTGTAGAGATACCTTCTGTACTCCTTTGTACGCTGTAGAGATACCTCGTGTACTCCTTTGTACGTTCTAGAGATATTTCCTGTACTCCTTTGTGCGCTTTAGAGATACCTTCTGTACTCCTTTGTGCGCTGTAGAGATACCTTCTGTACTCCTTTGTGCGCTGTAGAGATACCTTCTGTACTCCTTTGTGCGCTGTAGAGATACCTTCTGTACTCCTTTGTGCGCTGTAGAGATACCTTCTGTACTCCTTTGTGCGCTGTAGAGATAGCTTCTGTACTCCTTTGTGCGCTGTAGAGATACCTTCTGTACTCCTTTGTGCGCTGTAGAGATTCCTTCTGTACTCCTTTGTACGCTGTAGAGATACCTCGTGTACTCCTTTGTACGTTCTAGAGATATTTTCTGTACTCCTTTGTGCGCTGTAGAGATACCTTCTGTACTCCTTTGTGCGCAGTAGAGATACCTTCTGTACTCCTTTGTGCGCTGTAGAGATACCTTCTGTACTCCTTTGTGCGCTGTAGAGATACCTTCTGTCCTCCTTTGTGCGCTGTAGAGATACCTTCTGTACTCCTTTGTACGCTGTAGAGATACCTCGTGTACTCCTTTGTACGTTCTAGAGATATTTCCTGTACTCCTTTGTGCGCTGTAGAGATACCTTCTGTACTCCTTTGTGCGCTGTAGAGATACCTTCTGTACTCCTTTGTGCGCTGTAGAGATACCTTCTGTACTCCATTGTGCGCTGTAGAGATACCTTCTGTACTCCTTTGTGACCTGTAGAGATACCTTCTGTACTCCTTTGTGCGCTGTAGAGATACCTTCTGTACTCCTTTGTGCGCTGTAGAGATACCTTCTGTACTCCTTTGTGCGCTGTAGAGATACCTTCTGTACTCCTTTGTGCGCTGTAGAGATACCTTCTGTACTCCTTTGTACGCTGTAGAGATACCTCGTGTACTCCTTTGTACGTTCTAGAGATATTTCCTGTACTCCTTTGTGCGCTGTAGAGATACCTTCTGTACTCCTTTGTGCGCTGTAGAGATACCTTCTGTACTCCTTTGTGCGCTGTAGAGATACCTTCTGTACTCCTTTGTGCGCTGTAGAGATACCTTCTGTACTCCTTTGTACGCTGCAGAGATACCTCGTGTACTCCTTTGTACGTTCTAGAGATATTTCCTGTACTCCTTTGTGCGCTGTAGAGACACCTTCTGTACTCCTTTGTACGCTGTAGAGATACCTCGTGTACTCCTTTGTACGTTCTAGAGATATTTCCTGTACTCCTTTGTGCGCTGTAGAGATACCTTCTGTACTCCTTTGTGCGCTGTAGAGATACCTTCTGTACTCCTTTGTGCGCTGTAGAGATACCTTCTGTACTCCTTTGTGCGCTGTAGAGATACCTTCTGTACTCCTTTGTACGTTCTAGAGATATTTCCTGTACTCCTTTGTGCGCTGTAGAGATACCATCTGTACTCCTTTGTGCGCTGTAGAGATACCTTCTGTACTCCTTTGTACGCTGTAGAGATACCTCGTGTACTCCTTTGTACGTTCTAGAGATATTTCCTGTACTCCTTTGTGCGCTTTAGAGATACCTTCTGTACTCCTTTGTGCGCTGTAGAGATACCTTCTGTACTCCTTTGTGCGCTGTAGAGATACCTTCTGTACTCCTTTGTGCGCTGTAGAGATACCTTCTGTACTCCTTTGTGCGCTGTAGAGATACCTTCTGTACTCCTTTGTGCGTTGTAGAGATACCTTCTGTACTCCTTTGTGCGCTGTAGAGATACCTTCTGTACTCCTTTGTGTGCTGTAGAGATACCTTACCTTTTGTACTCCTTTGTGCGCTGTAGAGATACCTTCTGTACTCCTTTGTGCGCTGTAGAGATACCTTCTGTACTCCTTTGTGCGCTGTAGAGATACCTTCTGTACTCCTTTGTGCGCTGTAGAGATACCTTCTGTACTCCTTTGTGCGCTGTAGAGATACCTTCTGTACTCCTTTGTGCGCTGTAGAGATACCTTCTGTACTCCTTTGTACGTTCTAGAGGTATTTCCTGTACTCCTTTGTGCGCTGAAGAGATACCTTCTGTACTCCTTTGTGCGCTGTAGAGATACCTTCTGTACTCCTTTGTACGCTGTAGAGATACCTTCTGTACTCCTTTGTGCGCTGTAGAGATACCTTCTGTACTCCTTTGTGCGCTGTAGAGATACCTTCTGTACTCCTTTGTACGTTCTAGAGATATTTCCTGTACTCCTTTGTGCGCTGTAGAGATACCTTCTGTACTCCTTTGTGCGCTGTAGAGATACCTTCTGTACTCCTTTGTACGCTGTAGAGATACCTCGTGTACTCCTTTGTACGTTCTAGAGATATTTCCTGTACTCCTTTGTGCGCTGTAGAGATACCTTCTGTACTCCTTTGTGCGCTGTAGAGATACCTTCTGTACTCCTTTGTACGCTCTAGAGATACCTCGTGTACTCCTTTGTACGTTCTAGAGATATTTCCTGTACTCCTTTGTGCGCTGTAGAGATACCTTCTGTACTCCTTTGTGCGCTGTAGAGATACCTTCTGTACTCCTTTGTGCGCTGTAGAGATACCTTCTGTACTCCTTTGTACGCTGTAGAGATACCTCGTGTACTCCTTTGTACGTTCTAGAGATATTTTCTGTACTCCTTTGTGCGCTGAAGAGATACCTTCTGTACTCCTTTGTGCGCAGTAGAGATACCTTCTGTACTCCTTTGTGCGCTGTAGAGATACCTTCTGTACTCCTTTGTGCGCTGTAGAGATACCTTCTGTACTCCTTTGTGCGCTGTAGAGATACCTTCTGTACTCCTTTGTACGCTGTAGAGATACCTCGTTTACTCCATTGTACGTTCTAGAGATATTTCCTGTACTCCTTTGTGCGCTGTAGAGATACCTTCTGTACTCCTTTGTGCGCTGTAGAGATACCTTCTGTACTCCTTTGTGCGCTGTAGAGATACCTTCTGTACTCCTTTGTGCGCTGTAGAGATACCTTCTGTACTCCTTTGTGCGCTGTAGAGATACCTTCTGTACTCCATTGTGCGCTGTAGAGATACCTTCTGTACTCCTTTGTGCGCTGTAGAGATACTTTCTGTACTCCTTTGTGCGCTGTAGAGATACCTTCTGTACTCCTTTGTGCGCTGTAGAGATACCTTCTGTACTCCTTTGTACGCTGCAGAGATACCTCGTGTACTCCTTTGTACGTTCTAGAGATATTTCCTGTACTCCTTTGTGCGCTGTAGAGATACCTTCTGTACTCCTTTGTGCGCTGTAGAGATACCATCTGTACTCCTTTGTGCGCTGTAGAGATACCTTCTTTACTCCTTTGTGTGCTGTAGAGATACCTTCTGTACTCCTTTGTACGCTGCAGAGATACCTCGTGTACTCCTTTGTACGTTCTAGAGATATTTCCTGTACTCCTTTGTGCGCTGTAGAGATACCTTCTGTACTCCTTTGTACGCTGTAGAGATACCTCGTGTACTCCTTTGTACGTTCTAGAGATATTTCCTGTACTCCTTTGTGCGCTGTAGAGATACCTTCTGTACTCCTTTGTGCGCTGAAGAGATACCTTCTGTACTCCTTTGTGCGCTGTAGAGATACCTTCTGTACTCCTTTGTGCGCTGTAGAGATACCATCTGTACTCCTTTGTACGTTCTAGAGATATTTCCTGTACTCCTTTGTGCGCAGTAGAGATACCATCTGTACTCCTTTGTGCGCTGTAGAGATACCTTCTGTACTCCTTTGTACGCTGTAGAGATACCTCGTGTACTCCTTTGTACGTTCTAGAGATATTTCCTGTACTCCTTTGTGCGCTTTAGAGATACCTTCTGCACTCCTTTGTGCGCTGTAGAGATACCTTCTGTACTCCTTTGTGCGCTGTAGAGATACCTTCTGTACTCCTTTGTGCGCTGTAGAGATACCTTCTGTACTCCTTTGTGCGCTGTAGAGATACCTTCTGTACTCCTTTGTGCGCTGTAGAGATAGCTTCTGTACTCCTTTGTGCGCTGTAGAGATACCTTCTGTACTCCTTTGTACGCTGTAGAGATACCTCGTGTACTCCTTTGTACGTTCTAGAGATATTTCCTGTACTCCTTTGTGCGCTTTAGAGATACCTTCTGTACTCCTTTGTGCGCTGTAGAGATACCTTCTGTACTCCTTTGTGCGCTGTAGAGATACCTTCTGTACTCCTTTGTGCGCTGTAGAGATACCTTCTGTACTCCTTTGTGCGCTGTAGAGATACCTTCTGTACTCCTTTGTGCGTTGTAGAGATACCTTCTGTACTCCTTTGTGCGCTGTAGAGATACCTTCTGTACTCCTTTGTGTGCTGTAGAGATACCTTTTGTACTCCTTTGTGCGCTGTAGAGATACCTTCTGTACTCCTTTGTGCGCTGTAGAGATACCTTCTGTACTCCTTTGTGCGCTGTAGAGATACCTTCTGTACTCCTTTGTGCGCTGTAGAGATACCTTCTGTACTCCTTTGTGCGCTGTAGAGATACCTTCTGTACTCCTTTGTGCGCTGTAGAGATACCTTCTGTACTCCTTTGTACGTTCTAGAGGTATTTCCTGTACTCCTTTGTGCGCTGAAGAGATACCTTCTGTACTCCTTTGTGCGCTGTAGAGATACCTTCTGTACTCCTTTGTGCGCTGTAGAGATACCTTCTGTACTCCTTTGTGCGCTGTAGAGATACCTTCTGTACTCCTTTGTGCGCTGTAGAGATACCTTCTGTACTCCTTTGTGCGCTGTAGAGATACCTTCTGTTATCCTTTGTGCGCTGTAGAGATACCTTCTGTACTCCTTTGTGCGCTGTAGAGATACCTTCTGTACTCCTTTGTGCGCTGTAGAGATACCTTCTGTACTCTTTTGTACGCTGTAGAGATACCTCGTGTACTCCTTTGTACGTTCTAGAGATATTTCCTGTACTCCTTTGTGCGCTGTAGAGATACCTTCTGTACTCCTTTGTGCGCTGTAGAGATACCTTCTGTACTCCTTTGTGCGCTGTAGAGATACCTTCTGTACTCCTTTGTGCGCTGTAGAGATACCTTCTGTACTCCTTTGTACGCTGTAGAGATACCTCGTGTACTCCTTTGTACGTTCTAGAGATATTTCTTGTACTCCTTTGTGCGCTGTAGAGATACCTTCTGTACTCCTTTGTACGCTGTAGAGATACCTCGTGTACTCCTTTGTACGTTCTAGAGATATTTCCTGTACTCCTTTGTGCGCTGTAGAGATACCTTCTGTACTCCTTTGTGCGCTGTAGAGATACCTTCTGTACTCCTTTGTGCGCTGTAGAGATACCTTCTGTACTCCTTTGTACGCTGTAGAGATACCTTCTGTACTCCTTTGTACGTTCTAGAGATATTTCCTGTACTCCTTTGTGCGCTGTAGAGATACCTTCTGTACTCCTTTGTGCGCTGTAGAGATACCTTCTGTACTCCTTTGTACGCTGTAGAGATACCTCGTGTACTCCTTTGTACGTTCTAGAGATATTTCCTGTACTCCTTTGTGCGCTGTAGAGATACCTTCTGTACTCCTTTGTGCGCTGTAGAGATACCTTCTGTACTCCATTGTGCGCTGTAGAGATACCTTCTGTACTTCTTTGTGCGCTGTAGAGATACCTTCTGTACTCCTTTGTGCGCTGTAGAGATACCTTCTGTACTTCTTTGTACGCTGTAGAGATACCTCGTGTACTTCTTTGTACGTTCTAGAGATATTTCCTGTACTCCTTTGTGCGCTGTAGAGATACCTTCTGTACTCCTTTGTACGCTGTAGAGATACCTCGTGTACTCCTTTGTACGTTCTAGAGATATTTCCTGTACTCCTTTGAGCGCTGTAGAGATACCTTCTGTACTTCTTTGTGCGTTGTAGAGATACCTTCTGTACTCCTTTGTGCGCTGTAGAGATACCTTCTGTACTCCTTTGTGCGC
Organism: Morinoia aosen; assembly: GCA_030386875.1. Lineage (NCBI taxonomy): Eukaryota > Metazoa > Arthropoda > Malacostraca > Amphipoda > Talitridae > Morinoia > Morinoia aosen. The sequence goes on along the minus strand of CM059576.1, from coordinate 54,057,729 downwards.
TGTAGAGATACCTTCTGTACTCCTTTGTACGTTCTAGAGATATTTCCTGTACTCCTTTGTGCGCTGTAGAGATACCTTCTGTGCTCCTTTGTGCGCTGTAGAGATACCTTCTGTACTCCTTTGTGCGCTGTAGAGATACCTTCTGTACTCCATTGAACGCTGTAGAGATACCTCGTGTACTCCTTTGTGCGCTGTAGAGATACCTTCTGTACTCCTTTGTGCGCTGTAGAGATACCTTCTGTACTCCTTTGTGCGCTGTAGAGATACCTTCTGTACTCCTTTGTACGTTCTAGAGATATTTCCTGTACTCCTTTGTGCGCTGTAGAGATACCTTCTGTACTCCTTTGTGCGCTGTAGAGATACCTTCTGTACTCCATTGTGCGCTGTAGAGATACCTTCTGTACTCCTTTGTGCGCTGTAGAGATACCTTCTGTACTCCTTTGTACGCTGTAGAGATACCTCGTGTACTCCTTTGTACGTTCTAGAGATATTTCCTGTACTCCTTTGTGCGCTGTAGAGATACCTTCTGTACTCCTTTGTGCGCTGTAGAGATACCTTCTGTACTCCTTTGTGCGCTGTAGAGATACCTTCTGTACTCCTTTGTGCGCTGTAGAGATACCTTCTGTACTCCTTTGTACGCTGTAGAGATACCTCGTGTACTCCTTTGTACGTTCAAGAGATATTTCCTGTACTCCTTTGTGCGCTGTAGAGATACCTTCTGTACTCCTTTGTACGCTGTAGAGATACCTCGTGTACTCCTTTGTACGTTCTAGAGATATTTCCTGTACTCCTTTGTGCGCTGTAGAGATACCTTCTGTACTCCTTTGTGCGCTGTAGAGATACCTTCTGTACTCCTTTGTGCGCTGTAGAGATACCTTCTGTACTCCTTTGTGCGCTGTAGAGATACCTTCTGTACTCCTTTGTACGTTCTAGAGATATTTCCTGTACTCCTTTGTGCGCTGTAGAGATACCTTCTGTACTCCTTTGTGCGCTGTAGAGATACCTTCTGTACTCCTTTGTACGCTGTAGAGATACCTCGTGTACTCCTTTGTACGTTCTAGAGATATTTCCTGTACTCCTTTGTGCGCTGTAGAGATACCTTCTGTACTCCTTTGTGCGCTGTAGAGATACCTTCTGTACTCCTTTGTACGCTGTAGAGATACCTCGTGTACTCCTTTGTACGTTCAAGAGATATTTCCTGTACTCCTTTGTGCGCTGTAGAGATACCTTCTGTACTCCTTTGTACGCTGTAGAGATACCTCGTGTACTCCTTTGTACGTTCTAGAGATATTTCCTGTACTCCTTTGTGCGCTGTAGAGATACCTTCTGTACTCCTTTGTGCGCTGTAGAGATACTTTCTGTACTCCTTTGTGCGCTGTAGAGATACCTTCTGTACTCCTTTGTGCGCTGTAGAGATACCTTCTGTACTCCTTTGTACGTTCTAGAGATATTTCCTGTACTCCTTTGTGCGCTGTAGAGATACCTTCTGTACTCCTTTGTGCGCTGTAGAGATACCTTCTGTACTCCTTTGTACGCTGTAGAGATACCTCGTGTACTCCTTTGTACGTTCTAGAGATATTTCCTGTACTCCTTTGTGCGCTGTAGAGATACCTTCTGTACTCCTTTGTGCGCTGTAGAGATACCTTCTGTACTCCTTTGTGCGCTGTAGAGATACCTTCTGTACTCTTTTGTACGCTGTAGAGATACCTCGTGTACTCCTTTGTACGTTCTAGAAATATTTTCTGTACTCCTCTGTGCGCTGAAGAGATACCTTCTGTACTCCTTTGTGCGCAGTAGAGATACCTTCTGTACTCCTTTGTGCGCTGTAGAGATACCTTCTGTACTCTTTTGTGCGCTGTAGAGATACCTTCTGTACTCTTTTGTGCGCTGTAGAGATACCTTCTGTACTCCTTTGTACGTTGTAGAGATACCTCGTGTACTCCTTTGTATGTTCTAGAGATATTTCCTGTACTCCTTTGTGCGCTGTAGAGATACCTTCTGTACTCCTTTGTGCGCTGTAGAGATACCTTCTGTACTCCTTTGTGCGCTGTAGAGATACCTTCTGTACTCCTTTGTGCGCTGTAGAGATACCTTCTGTACTCCTTTGTGCGCTGTAGAGATACCTTCTGTACTCCTTTGTGCGCTGTAGAGATACCTTCTGTACTCCTTTGTGCGCTGTAGAGATACTTTCTGTACTCCTTTGTGCGCTGTAGAGATACCTTCTGTACTCCTTTGTGCGCTGTAGAGATACCTTCTGTACTCCTTTGTACGCTGCAGAGATACCTCGTGTACTCCTTTGTACGTTCTAGAGATATTTCCTGTACTCCTTTGTGCGCTGTAGAGATACCTTCTGTACTCCTTTGTGTGCTGTAGAGATACCTTCTGTACTCCTTTGTACGCTGTAGAGATACCTCGTGTACTCCTTTGTACGTTCAAGAGATATTTCCTGTACTCCTTTGTGCGCTGTAGAGATACCTTCTGTACTCCTTTGTACGCTGTAGAGATACATCGTGTACTCCTTTGTACGTTCTAGAGATATTTCCTGTACTCCTTTGTGCGCTGTAGAGATACCTTCTGTACTCCTTTGTGCGCTGTAGAGATACCTTCTGTACTCCTTTGTGCGCTGTAGAGATACCTTCTGTACTCCTTTGTGCGCTGTAGAGATACCTTCTGTACTCCTTTGTACGTTCTAGAGATTTTTCCTGTACTCATTTGTGCGCTGTAGAGATACCTTCTGTACTCCTTTGTGCGCTGTAGAGATACCTTCTGTACTCCTTTGTACGCTGTAGAGATACCTCGTGTACTCCTTTGTACGTTCTAGAGATATTTCCTGTACTCCTTTGTGCGCTGTAGAGATACCTTCTGTACTCCTTTGTGCGCTGTAGAGATACCTTCTGTACTCCTTTGTACGCTGTAGAGATACCTCGTGTACTCCTTTGTACGTTCTAGAGATATTTCCTGTACTCCTTTGTGCGCTGTAGAGATACCTTCTGTACTCCTTTGTGCGCTGTAGAGATACCTTCTGTACTCCTTTGTGCGCTGTAGAGATACCTTCTGTACTCCTTTGTACGCTGTAGAGATACCTCGTGTACTCCTTTGAACGTTCTAGAGATATTTTCTGTACTCCTTTGTGCGCTGAAGAGATACCTTCTGTACTCCTTTGTGCGCAGTAGAGATACCTTCTGTACTCCTTTGTGCGCTGTAGAGATACCTTCTGTACTCCTTTGTGCGCTGTAGAGATACCTTCTGTACTCCTTTGTACGCTGTAGAGATACCTCGTGTACTCCTTTGTACGTTCTAGAGATATTTCCTGTACTCCTTTGTGCGCTGTAGAGATACCTTCTGTACTCCTTTGTGCGCTGTAGAGATACCTTCTGTACTCCTTTGTGCGCTGTAGAGATACCTTCTGTACTCCTTTGTGCGCTGTAGAGATACCTTCTGTACTCCTTTGTACGTTCTAGAGATATTTCCTGTACTCCTTTGTGCGCTGTAGAGATACCTTCTGTACTCCTTTGTGCGCTGTAGAGATACCTTCTGTACTCCTTTGTACGCTGTAGAGATACCTCGTGTACTCCTTTGTACGTTCTAGAGATATTTCCTGTACTCCTTTGTGCGCTGTAGAGATACCTTCTGTACTCCTTTGTGCGCTGTAGAGATACCTTCTGTACTCCTTTGTACGCTGTAGAGATACCTCGTGTACTCCTTTGTACGTTCAAGAGATATTTCCTGTACTCCTTTGTGCGCTGTAGAGATACCTTCTGTACTCCTTTGTACGCTGTAGAGATACCTCGTGTACTCCTTTGTACGTTCTAGAGATATTTCCTGTACTCCTTTGTGCGCTGTAGAGATACCTTCTGTACTCCTTTGTGCGCTGTAGAGATACTTTCTGTACTCCTTTGTGCGCTGTAGAGATACCTTCTGTACTCCTTTGTGCGCTGTAGAGATACCTTCTGTACTCCTTTGTACGTTCTAGAGATATTTCCTGTACTCCTTTGTGCGCTGTAGAGATACCTTCTGTACTCCTTTGTGCGCTGTAGAGATACCTTCTGTACTCCTTTGTACGCTGTAGAGATACCTCGTGTACTCCTTTGTACGTTCTAGAGATATTTCCTGTACTCCTTTGTGCGCTGTAGAGATACCTTCTGTACTCCTTTGTGCGCTGTAGAGATACCTTCTGTACTCCTTTGTGCGCTGTAGAGATACCTTCTGTACTCTTTTGTACGCTGTAGAGATACCTCGTGTACTCCTTTGTACGTTCTAGAGATATTTTCTGTACTCCTCTGTGCGCTGAAGAGATACCTTCTGTACTCCTTTGTGCGCAGTAGAGATACCTTCTGTACTCCTTTGTGCGCTGTAGAGATACCTTCTGTACTCTTTTGTGCGCTGTAGAGATACCTTCTGTACTCTTTTGTGCGCTGTAGAGATACCTTCTGTACTCCTTTGTACGTTGTAGAGATACCTCGTGTACTCCTTTGTATGTTCTAGAGATATTTCCTGTACTCCTTTGTGCGCTGTAGAGATACCTTCTGTACTCCTTTGTGCGCTGTAGAGATACCTTCTGTACTCCTTTGTGCGCTGTAGAGATACCTTCTGTACTCCTTTGTGCGCTGTAGAGATACCTTCTGTACTCCTTTGTGCGCTGTAGAGATACCTTCTGTACTCCTTTGTGCGCTGTAGAGATACCTTCTGTACTCCTTTGTGCGCTGTAGAGATACTTTCTGTACTCCTTTGTGCGCTGTAGAGATACCTTCTGTACTCCTTTGTGCGCTGTAGAGATACCTTCTGTACTCCTTTGTACGCTGCAGAGATACCTCGTGTACTCCTTTGTACGTTCTAGAGATATTTCCTGTACTCCTTTGTGCGCTGTAGAGATACCTTCTGTACTCCTTTGTGTGCTGTAGAGATACCTTCTGTACTCCTTTGTACGCTGTAGAGATACCTCGTGTACTCCTTTGTACGTTCAAGAGATATTTCCTGTACTCCTTTGTGCGCTGTAGAGATACCTTCTGTACTCCTTTGTACGCTGTAGAGATACATCGTGTACTCCTTTGTACGTTCTAGAGATATTTCCTGTACTCCTTTGTGCGCTGTAGAGATACCTTCTGTACTCCTTTGTGCGCTGTAGAGATACCTTCTGTACTCCTTTGTGCGCTGTAGAGATACCTTCTGTACTCCTTTGTGCGCTGTAGAGATACCTTCTGTACTCCTTTGTACGTTCTAGAGATTTTTCCTGTACTCCTTTGTGCGCTGTAGAGATACCTTCTGTACTCCTTTGTGCGCTGTAGAGATACCTTCTGTACTCCTTTGTACGCTGTAGAGATACCTCGTGTACTCCTTTGTACGTTCTAGAGATATTTCCTGTACTCCTTTGTGCGCTGTAGAGATACCTTCTGTACTCCTTTGTGCGCTGTAGAGATACCTTCTGTACTCCTTTGTACGCTGTAGAGATACCTCGTGTACTCCTTTGTACGTTCTAGAGATATTTCCTGTACTCCTTTGTGCGCTGTAGAGATACCTTCTGTACTCCTTTGTGCGCTGTAGAGATACCTTCTGTACTCCTTTGTGCGCTGTAGAGATACCTTCTGTACTCCTTTGTACGCTGTAGAGATACCTCGTGTACTCCTTTGAACGTTCTAGAGATATTTTCTGTACTCCTTTGTGCGCTGAAGAGATACCTTCTGTACTCCTTTGTGCGCAGTAGAGATACCTTCTGTACTCCTTTGTGCGCTGTAGAGATACCTTCTGTACTCCTTTGTGCGCTGTAGAGATACCTTCTGTACTCCTTTGTGCGCTGTAGAGATACCTTCTGTACTCCTTTGTACGCTGTAGAGATACCTCGTGTACTCCTTTGTACGTTCTAGAGATATTTCCTGTACTCCTTTGTGCGCTGTAGAGATACCTTCTGTACTCCTTTGTGCGCTGTAGAGATACCTTCTGTACTCCTTTGTGCGCTGTAGAGATACCTTCTGTACTCCTTTGTGCGCTGTAGAGATACCTTCTGTACTCCTTTGTGCGCTGTAGAGATACCTTCTGTACTCCTTTGTGCGCTGTAGAGATACCTTCTGTACTCCTTTGTGCGCTGTAGAGATACTTTCTGTACTCCTTTGTGCGCTGTAGAGATTATTTCTGTACTCCTTTGTGCGCTGTAGAGATACCTTCTGTACTCCTTTGTACGCTGCAGAGATACCTCGTGTACTCCTTTGTACGTTCTAGAGATATTTCTTGTACTCCTTTGTGCGCTGTAGAGATACCTTCTGTACTCCTTTGTGCGCTGTAGAGATACCTTCTGTACTCCTTTGTGCGCTGTAGAGATACCTTCTGTACTCCTTTGTGCGCTGTAGAGATACCTTCTGTACTCCTTTGTACGCTGCAGAGATACCTCGTGTACTCCTTTGTACGTTCTAGAGATATTTCCTGTACTCCTTTGTGCGCTGTAGAGATACCTTCTGTACTCCTTTGTACGCTGTAGAGATACCTCGTGTACTCCTTTGTACGTTCTAGAGATATTTCCTGTACTCCTTTGTGCGCTGTAGAGATACCTTCTGTACTCCTTTGTGCGCTGAAGAGATACCTTCTGTACTCCTTTGTGCGCTGTAGAGATACCTTCTGTACTCCTTTGTGCGCTGTAGAGATACCTTCTGTGCTCCTTTGTACGTTCTAGAGATATTTCCTGTACTCCTTTGTGCGCTGTAGAGATACAATCTGTACTCCTTTGTGCGCTGTAGAGATACCTTCTGTACTCCTTTGTACGCTGTAGAGATACCTCGTGTACTCCTTTGTACGTTCTAGAGATATTTCCTGTACTCCTTTGTGCGCTTTAGAGATACCTTCTGTACTCCTTTGTGCGCTGTAGAGATACCTTCTGTACTCCTTTTTGCGCTGTAGAGATACCTTCTGTACTCCTTTGTGCGCTGTAGAGATACCTTCTGTACTCCTTTGTGCGCTGTAGAGATACCTTCTGTACTCCTTTGTGCGTTGTAGAGATACCTTCTGTACTCCTTTGTGCGCTGTAGAGATACCTTCTGTACTCCTTTGTGTGCTGTAGAGATACCTTCTGTACTCCTTTGTGCGCTGTAGAGATACCTTCTGTACTCCTTTGTGCGCTGTAGAGATACCTTCTGTACTCCTTTGTGCGCTGTAGAGATACCTTCTGTACTCCTTTGTGCGCTGTAGAGATACCTTCTGTACTCCTTTGTGCGCTGTAGAGATACCTTCTGTACTCCTTTGTGCGCTGTAGAGATATCTTCTGTACTCCTTTGTACGTTCTAGAGGTATTTCCTGTACTCCTTTGTGCGCTGAAGAGATACCTTCTGTACTCCTTTGTGCGCTGTAGAGATACCTTCTGTACTCCTTTGTGCGCTGTAGAGATACCTTCTGTACTCCTTTGTGCGCTGTAGAGATACCTTCTGTACTCCTTTGTGCGCTGTAGAGATACCTTCTGTACTCCTTTGTGCGCTGTAGAGATACCTTCTGTACTCCTTTGTGCGCTGTAGAGATACCTTCTGTACTCCTTTGTGCGCTGTAGAGATACCTTCTGTACTCCTTTGTGCGCTGTAGAGATACCTTCTGTACTCCTTTGTACGCTGTAGAGATACCTCGTGTACTCCTTTGTACGTTCTAGAGATATTTCCTGTACTCCTATGTGCGCTGTAGAGATACCTTCTGTACTCCTTTGTGCGCTGTAGAGATACCTTCTGTACTCCTTTGTGCGCTGTAGAGATACCTTCTGTACTCCTTTGTGCGCTGTAGAGATACCTTCTGTACTCCTTTGTACGCTGTAGAGATACCTCGTGTACTCCTTTGTACGTTCTAGAGATATTTCCTGTACTCCTTTGTGCGCTGTAGAGATACCTTCTGTACTCCTTTGTACGCTGTAGAGATACCTCGTGTACTCCTTTGTACGTTCTAGAGATATTTCCTGTACTCCTTTGTGCGCTGTAGAGATACCTTCTGTACTCCTTTGTGCGCTGTAGAGATACCTTCTGTACTTCTTCGTGCGCTGTAGAGATACCTTCTGTACTCCTTTGTGCGCTGTAGAGATACCTTCTGTACTCCTTTGTACGTTCTAGAGATATTTCCTGTACTCCTTTGTGCGCTGTAGAGATACCTTCTGTACTCCTTTGTGCGCTGTAGAGATACCTTCTGTACTCCTTTGTACGCTGAAGAGATACCTCGTGTACTCCTTTGTACGTTCTAGAGATATTTCCTGTACTCCTTTGTGCGCTGTAGAGATACCTTCTGTACGCCTTTGTGCGCTGTTGAGATACCTTCTGTACTCCATTGTGCGCTGTAGAGATACCTTCTGTACTCCTTTGTGCGCTGTAGAGATACCTTCTGTACTCCTTTGTGCGCTGTAGAGATACCTTCTGTACTTCTTTGTACGCTGTTGAGATACCTCGTGTACTTCTTTGTACGTTCTAGAGATATTTCCTGTACTCCTTTGTGCGCTGTAGAGATACCTTCTGTACTCCTTTGTTCGCTGTAGAGATACCTCGTGTACTCCTTTGTACGTTCTATAGATATTTCCTGTACTCCTTTGTGCGCTGTAGAGATACCTTCTGTACTTCTTTGTGCGTTGTAGAGATACCTTCTGTACTCCTTTGTGCGCTGTAGAGATACCTTCGGTACTCCTTTGTGCGCTGTAGAGATACCTTCTGTACTCCTCTGTACGTTCTAGAGATATTTCCTGTACTCCTTTGTGCGCTGTAGAGATACCTTCTGTGCTCCTTTGTGCGCTGTAGAGATACCTTCTGTACTCCTTTGTGCGCTGTAGAGATACCTTCTGTACTCCATTGAACGCTGTAGAGATACCTCGTGTACTCCTTTGTGCGCTGTAGAGATACCTTCTGTACTCCTTTGTGCGTTGTAGAGATACCTTCTGTACTCCTTTGTGCGCTGTAGAGATACCTTCTGTACTCCTTTGTACGTTCTAGAGATATTTCCTGTACTCCTTTGTGCGCTGTAGAGATACCTTCTGTACTCCTTTGTGCGCTGTAGAGATACCTTCTGTACTCCTTTGTGCGCTTTAGAGATACCTTCTGTACTCCTTTGTGCGCTGTAGAGATACCTTCTGTACTCCTTTGTACGCTGTAGAGATACCTCGTGTACTCCTTTGTACGTTCTGGAGATATTTCCTGTACTCCTTTGTGCGCTGTAGAGATACCTTCTGTACTCCTTTGTGCGCTGTAGAGATACCTTCTGTACTCCTTTGTGCGCTGTAGAGATACCTTCTGTACTTCTTTGTGCGCTGTAGAGATACCTTCTGTACTCCTTTGTACGCTGTAGAGATACCTCGTGTACTTCTTTGTACGTTCAAGAGATATTTCCTGTACTCCTTTGTGCGCTGTAGAGATACTTTCTGTACTCCTTTGTACGCTGTAGAGATACCTCGTGTACTCCTTTGTACGTTCTAGAGATATTTCCTGTACTCCTTTGTGCGCTGTAGAGATACCTTCTGTACTCCTTTGTGCGCTGTAGAGATACCTTCTGTACTCCTTTGTGCGCTGTAGAGATACCTTCTGTACTCCTTTGTGCGCTGTAGAGATACCTTCTGTACTCCATTGTGCGCTGTAGAGATACCTTCTGTACTCCTTTGTGCGCTGTAGAGATACTTTCTGTACTCCTTTGTGCGCTGTAGAGATACCTTCTGTACTCCTTTGTGCGCTGTAAAGATACCTTCTGTACTCCTTTGTACGCTGCAGAGATACCTCGTGTACTCCTTTGTACGTTCTAGAGATATTTCCTGTACTCCTTTGTGCGCTGTAGAGATACCTTCTGTACTCCTTTGTGCGCTGTAGAGATACCATCTGTACTCCTTTGTGCGCTGTAGAGATACCTTCTGTACTCCTTTGTGCGCTGTAGAGATACCTTCTGTACTCGTTTGTACGCTGCAGAGATACCTCGTGTACTCCTTTGTACGTTCTAGAGATATTTCCTGTACTCCTTTGTGCGCTGTAGAGATACCTTCTGTACTCCTTTGTACGCTGTAGAGATACCTCGTGTACTCCTTTGTACGTTCTAGAGATATTTCCTGTACTCCTTTGTGCGCTGTAGAGATACCTTCTGTACTCCTTTTGCGCTGAAGAGATACCTTCTGTACTCCTTTGTGCGCTGTAGAGATACCTTCTGTACTCCTTTGTGCGCTGTAGAGATACCATCTGTACTCCTTTGTACGTTCTAGAGATATTTCCTGTACTCCTTTGTGCGCAGTAGAGATACCATCTGTACTCCTTTGTGCGCTGTAGAGATACCTTCTGTACTCCTTTGTACGCTGTAGAGATACCTCGTGTACTCCTTTGTACGTTCTAGAGATATTTCCTGTACTCCTTTGTGCGCTTTAGAGATACCTTCTGTACTCCTTTGTGCGCTGTAGAGATACCTTCTGTACTCCTTTGTGCGCTGTAGAGATACCTTCTGTACTCCTTTGTGCGCTGTAGAGATACCTTCTGTACTCCTTTGTGCGCTGTAGAGATAGCTTCTGTACTCCTTTGTGCGCTGTAGAGATACCTTCTGTACTCCTTTGTGCGCTGTAGAGATACCTTCTGTACTCCTTTGTGCGCTGTAGAGATACCTTCTGTACTCCTTTGTGCGCTGTAGAGATACCTTCTGTACTCCTTTGTGCGCTGTAGAGATACCTTCTGTACTCCTTTGTACGCTGTAGAGATACCTCGTGTACTCCTTTGTACGTTCTAGAGATATTTCCTGTACTCCTTTGTGCGCTGTAGAGATACCTTCTGTACTCCTTTGTGCGCTGTAGAGATACCTTCTGTACTCCTTTGTGCGCTGTAGAGATACCTTCTGTACTCCTTTGTGCGCTGTAGAGATACCTTCTGTACTCCTTTGTACGCTGCAGAGATACCTCGTGTACTCCTTTGTACGTTCTAGAGATATTTCCTGTACTCCTTTGTGCGCTGTAGAGACACCTTCTGTACTCCTTTGTACGCTGTAGAAATACCTCGTGTACTCCTTTATACGTTCTAGAGATATTTCCTGTACTCCTTTGTGCGCTGTAGAGATACCTTCTGTACTCCTTTGTGCGCTGTAGAGATACCTTCTGTACTCCTTTGTGCGCTGTAGAGATACCTTCTGTACTCCTTTGTACGTTCTAGAGATATTTCCTGTACTCCTTTGTGCGCTGTAGAGATACCATCTGTCCTCCTTTGGGCGCTGTAGAGATACCTTCTGTACTCCTTTGTACGCTGTAGAGATACCTCGTGTACTCCTTTGTACGTTCTAGAGATATTTCCTGTACTCCTTTGTGCGCTTTAGAGATACCTTCTGTACTCCTTTGTGCGCTGTAGAGATACCTTCTGTACTCCTTTGTGCGCTGTAGAGATACCTTCTGTACTCCTTTGTGCGCTGTAGAGATACCTTCTGTACTCCTTTGTGCGCTGTAGAGATACCTTCTGTACTCCTTTGTGCGTTGTAGAGATACCTTCTGTACTCCTTTGTGCGCTGTAGAGATACCTTCTGTACTCCTTTGTGTGCTGTAGAGATACCTTTTGTACTCCTTTGTGCGCTGTAGAGATACCTTCTGTACTCCTTTGTGCGCTGTAGAGATACCTTCTGTACTCCTTTGTGCGCTGTAGAGATACCTTCTGTACTCCTTTGTGCGCTGTAGAGATACCTTCTGTACTCCTTTGTGCGCTGTAGAGATACCTTCTGTACTCCTTTGTGCGCTGTAGAGATACCTTCTGTACTCCTTTGTACGTTCTAGAGGTATTTCCTGTACTCCTTTGTGCGCTGAAGAGATACCTTCTGTACTCCTTTGTGCGCTGTAGAGATACCTTCTGTACTCCTTTGTGCGCTGTAGAGATACCTTCTGTACTCCTTTGTGCGCTGTAGAGATACCTTCTGTACTCCTTTGTGCGCTGTAGAGATACCTTCTGTACTCCTTTGTGCGCTGTAGAGATACCTTCTGTTATCCTTTGTGCGCTATAGAGATACCTTCTGTACTCCTTTGTGCGCTGTAGAGATACCTTCTGTACTCCTTTGTGCGCTGTAGAGATACCTTCTGTACTCTTTTGTACGCTGTAGAGATACCTCGTGTACTCCTTTGTACGTTCTAGAGATATTTCCTGTACTCCTTTGTGCGCTGTAGAGATACCTTCTGTACTCCTTTGTGCGCTGTAGAGATACCTTCTGTACTCCTTTGTGCGCTGTAGAGATACCTTCTGTACTCCTTTGTGCGCTGTAGAGATACCTTCTGTACTCCTTTGTACGCTGTAGAGATACCTCGTGTACTCCTTTGTACGTTCTAGAGATATTTCTTGTACTCCTTTGTGCGCTGTAGAGATACCTTCTGTACTCCTTTGTACGCTGTAGAGATACCTCGTGTACTCCTTTGTACGTTCTAGAGATATTTCCTGTACTCCTTTGTGCGCTGTAGAGATACCTTCTGTACTCCTTTGTGCGCTGTAGAGATACCTTCTGTACTCCTTTGTGCGCTGTAGAGATACCTTCTGTACTCCTTTGTACGCTGTAGAGATACCTTCTGTACTCCTTTGTACGTTCTAGAGATATTTCCTGTACTCCTTTGTGCGCTGTAGAGATACCTTCTGTACTCCTTTGTGCGCTGTAGAGATACCTTCTGTACTCCTTTGTACGCTGTAGAGATACCTCGTGTACTCCTTTGTACGTTCTAGAGATATTTCCTGTACTCCTTTGTGCGCTGTAGAGATACCTTCTGTACTCCTTTGTGCGCTGTAGAGATACCTTCTGTACTCCATTGTGCGCTGTAGAGATACCTTCTGTACTTCTTTGTGCGCTGTAGAGATACCTTCTGTACTCCTTTGTGCGCTGTAGAGATACCTTCTGTACTTCTTTGTACGCTGTAGAGATACCTCGTGTACTTCTTTGTACGTTCTAGAGATATTTCCTGTACTCCTTTGTGCGCTGTAGAGATACCTTCTGTACTCCTTTGTACGCTGTAGAGATACCTCGTGTACTCCTTTGTACGTTCTAGAGATATTTCCTGTACTCCTTTGAGCGCTGTAGAGATACCTTCTGTACTTCTTTGTGCGTTGTAGAGATACCTTCTGTACTCCTTTGTGCGCTGTAGAGATACCTTCTGTACTCCTTTGTGCGCTGTAGAGATACCTTCTGTACTCCTTTGTACGTTCTAGAGATATTTCCTGTACTCCTTTGTGCGCTGTAGAGATACCTTCTGTGCTCCTTTGTGCGCTGTAGAGATACCTTCTGTACTCCTTTGTGCGCTGTAGAGATACCTTCTGTACTCCATTGAACGCTGTAGAGATACCTCGTGTACTCCTTTGTGCGCTGTAGAGATACCTTCTGTACTCCTTTGTGCGCTGTAGAGATACCTTCTGTACTCCTTTGTGCGCTGTAGAGATACCTTCTGTACTCCTTTGTACGTTCTAGAGATATTTCCTGTACTCCTTTGTGCGCTGTAGAGATACCTTCTGTACTCCTTTGTGCGCTGTAGAGATACCTTCTGTACTCCTTTGTGCGCTGTAGAGATACCTTCTGTACTCCTTTGTGCGCTGTAGAGATACCTTCTGTACTCCTTTGTACGCTGTAGAGATACCTCGTGTACTCCTTTGTACGTTCTAGAGATATTTCCTGTACTCCTTTGTGCGCTGTAGAGATACCTTCTGTACTCCTTTGTGCGCTGTAGAGATACCTTCTGTACTCCTTTGTGCGCTGTAGAGATACCTTCTGTACTCCTTTGTGCGCTGTAGAGATACCTTCTGTACTCCTTTGTACGCTGTAGAGATACCTCGTGTACTCCTTTGTACGTTCAAGAGATATTTCCTGTACTCCTTTGTGCGCTGTAGAGATACCTTCTGTACTCCTTTGTGCGCTGAAGAGATACCTTCTGTACTCCTTTGTGCGCTGTAGAGATACCTTCTGTACTCCTTTGTGCGCTGTAGAGATACCTTCTGTGCTCCTTTGTACGTTCTAGAGATATTTCCTGTACTCCTTTGTGCGCTGTAGAGATACAATCTGTACTCCTTTGTGCGCTGTAGAGATACCTTCTGTACTCCTTTGTACGCTGTAGAGATACCTCGTGTACTCCTTTGTACGTTCTAGAGATATTTCCTGTACTCCTTTGTGCGCTTTAGAGATACCTTCTGTACTCCTTTGTGCGCTGTAGAGATACCTTCTGTACTCCTTTTTGCGCTGTAGAGATACCTTCTGTACTCCTTTGTGCGCTGTAGAGATACCTTCTGTACTCCTTTGTGCGCTGTAGAGATACCTTCTGTACTCCTTTGTGCGTTGTAGAGATACCTTCTGTACTCCTTTGTGCGCTGTAGAGATACCTTCTGTACTCCTTTGTGTGCTGTAGAGATACCTTCTGTACTCCTTTGTGCGCTGTAGAGATACCTTCTGTACTCCTTTGTGCGCTGTAGAGATACCTTCTGTACTCCTTTGTGCGCTGTAGAGATACCTTCTGTACTCCTTTGTGCGCTGTAGAGATACCTTCTGTACTCCTTTGTGCGCTGTAGAGATACCTTCTGTACTCCTTTGTGCGCTGTAGAGATATCTTCTGTACTCCTTTGTACGTTCTAGAGGTATTTCCTGTACTCCTTTGTGCGCTGAAGAGATACCTTCTGTACTCCTTTGTGCGCTGTAGAGATACCTTCTGTACTCCTTTGTGCGCTGTAGAGATACCTTCTGTACTCCTTTGTGCGCTGTAGAGATACCTTCTGTACTCCTTTGTGCGCTGTAGAGATACCTTCTGTACTCCTTTGTGCGCTGTAGAGATACCTTCTGTACTCCTTTGTGCGCTGTAGAGATACCTTCTGTACTCCTTTGTGCGCTGTAGAGATACCTTCTGTACTCCTTTGTGCGCTGTAGAGATACCTTCTGTACTCCTTTGTACGCTGTAGAGATACCTCGTGTACTCCTTTGTACGTTCTAGAGATATTTCCTGTACTCCTATGTGCGCTGTAGAGATACCTTCTGTACTCCTTTGTGCGCTGTAGAGATACCTTCTGTACTCCTTTGTGCGCTGTAGAGATACCTTCTGTACTCCTTTGTGCGCTGTAGAGATACCTTCTGTACTCCTTTGTACGCTGTAGAGATACCTCGTGTACTCCTTTGTACGTTCTAGAGATATTTCCTGTACTCCTTTGTGCGCTGTAGAGATACCTTCTGTACTCCTTTGTACGCTGTAGAGATACCTCGTGTACTCCTTTGTACGTTCTAGAGATATTTCCTGTACTCCTTTGTGCGCTGTAGAGATACCTTCTGTACTCCTTTGTGCGCTGTAGAGATACCTTCTGTACTTCTTCGTGCGCTGTAGAGATACCTTCTGTACTCCTTTGTGCGCTGTAGAGATACCTTCTGTACTCCTTTGTACGTTCTAGAGATATTTCCTGTACTCCTTTGTGCGCTGTAGAGATACCTTCTGTACTCCTTTGTGCGCTGTAGAGATACCTTCTGTACTCCTTTGTACGCTGAAGAGATACCTCGT
Source organism: Morinoia aosen (assembly GCA_030386875.1). NCBI lineage: Eukaryota > Metazoa > Arthropoda > Malacostraca > Amphipoda > Talitridae > Morinoia > Morinoia aosen. Next base: position 54,042,290 of record CM059576.1, on the reverse strand, counting down.
GTACTCCTTTGTACGTTCTAGAGATATTTCCTGTACTCCTTTGTGCGCTGTAGAGATACCTTCTGTACGCCTTTGTGCGCTGTTGAGATACCTTCTGTACTCCATTGTGCGCTGTAGAGATACCTTCTGTACTCCTTTGTGCGCTGTAGAGATACCTTCTGTACTCCTTTGTGCGCTGTAGAGATACCTTCTGTACTTCTTTGTACGCTGTTGAGATACCTCGTGTACTTCTTTGTACGTTCTAGAGATATTTCCTGTACTCCTTTGTGCGCTGTAGAGATACCTTCTGTACTCCTTTGTTCGCTGTAGAGATACCTCGTGTACTCCTTTGTACGTTCTATAGATATTTCCTGTACTCCTTTGTGCGCTGTAGAGATACCTTCTGTACTTCTTTGTGCGTTGTAGAGATACCTTCTGTACTCCTTTGTGCGCTGTAGAGATACCTTCGGTACTCCTTTGTGCGCTGTAGAGATACCTTCTGTACTCCTTTGTACGTTCTAGAGATATTTCCTGTACTCCTTTGTGCGCTGTAGAGATACCTTCTGTGCTCCTTTGTGCGCTGTAGAGATACCTTCTGTACTCCTTTGTGCGCTGTAGAGATACCTTCTGTACTCCATTGAACGCTGTAGAGATACCTCGTGTACTCCTTTGTGCGCTGTAGAGATACCTTCTGTACTCCTTTGTGCGTTGTAGAGATACCTTCTGTACTCCTTTGTGCGCTGTAGAGATACCTTCTGTACTCCTTTGTACGTTCTAGAGATATTTCCTGTACTCCTTTGTGCGCTGTAGAGATACCTTCTGTACTCCTTTGTGCGCTGTAGAGATACCTTCTGTACTCCTTTGTGCGCTTTAGAGATACCTTCTGTACTCCTTTGTGCGCTGTAGAGATACCTTCTGTACTCCTTTGTACGCTGTAGAGATACCTCGTGTACTCCTTTGTACGTTCTGGAGATATTTCCTGTACTCCTTTGTGCGCTGTAGAGATACCTTCTGTACTCCTTTGTGCGCTGTAGAGATACCTTCTGTACTCCTTTGTGCGCTGTAGAGATACCTTCTGTACTTCTTTGTGCGCTGTAGAGATACCTTCTGTACTCCTTTGTACGCTGTAGAGATACCTCGTGTACTTCTTTGTACGTTCAAGAGATATTTCCTGTACTCCTTTGTGCGCTGTAGAGATACTTTCTGTACTCCTTTGTACGCTGTAGAGATACCTCGTGTACTCCTTTGTACGTTCTAGAGATATTTCCTGTACTCCTTTGTGCGCTGTAGAGATACCTTCTGTACTCCTTTGTGCGCTGTAGAGATACCTTCTGTACTCCTTTGTGCGCTGTAGAGATACCTTCTGTACTCCTTTGTGCGCTGTAGAGATACCTTCTGTACTCCATTGTGCGCTGTAGAGATACCTTCTGTACTCCTTTGTGCGCTGTAGAGATACTTTCTGTACTCCTTTGTGCGCTGTAGAGATACCTTCTGTACTCCTTTGTGCGCTGTAAAGATACCTTCTGTACTCCTTTGTACGCTGCAGAGATACCTCGTGTACTCCTTTGTACGTTCTAGAGATATTTCCTGTACTCCTTTGTGCGCTGTAGAGATACCTTCTGTACTCCTTTGTGCGCTGTAGAGATACCATCTGTACTCCTTTGTGCGCTGTAGAGATACCTTCTGTACTCCTTTGTGCGCTGTAGAGATACCTTCTGTACTCGTTTGTACGCTGCAGAGATACCTCGTGTACTCCTTTGTACGTTCTAGAGATATTTCCTGTACTCCTTTGTGCGCTGTAGAGATACCTTCTGTACTCCTTTGTACGCTGTAGAGATACCTCGTGTACTCCTTTGTACGTTCTAGAGATATTTCCTGTACTCCTTTGTGCGCTGTAGAGATACCTTCTGTACTCCTTTTGCGCTGAAGAGATACCTTCTGTACTCCTTTGTGCGCTGTAGAGATACCTTCTGTACTCCTTTGTGCGCTGTAGAGATACCATCTGTACTCCTTTGTACGTTCTAGAGATATTTCCTGTACTCCTTTGTGCGCAGTAGAGATACCATCTGTACTCCTTTGTGCGCTGTAGAGATACCTTCTGTACTCCTTTGTACGCTGTAGAGATACCTCGTGTACTCCTTTGTACGTTCTAGAGATATTTCCTGTACTCCTTTGTGCGCTTTAGAGATACCTTCTGTACTCCTTTGTGCGCTGTAGAGATACCTTCTGTACTCCTTTGTGCGCTGTAGAGATACCTTCTGTACTCCTTTGTGCGCTGTAGAGATACCTTCTGTACTCCTTTGTGCGCTGTAGAGATAGCTTCTGTACTCCTTTGTGCGCTGTAGAGATACCTTCTGTACTCCTTTGTGCGCTGTAGAGATACCTTCTGTACTCCTTTGTGCGCTGTAGAGATACCTTCTGTACTCCTTTGTGCGCTGTAGAGATACCTTCTGTACTCCTTTGTGCGCTGTAGAGATACCTTCTGTACTCCTTTGTACGCTGTAGAGATACCTCGTGTACTCCTTTGTACGTTCTAGAGATATTTCCTGTACTCCTTTGTGCGCTGTAGAGATACCTTCTGTACTCCTTTGTGCGCTGTAGAGATACCTTCTGTACTCCTTTGTGCGCTGTAGAGATACCTTCTGTACTCCTTTGTGCGCTGTAGAGATACCTTCTGTACTCCTTTGTACGCTGCAGAGATACCTCGTGTACTCCTTTGTACGTTCTAGAGATATTTCCTGTACTCCTTTGTGCGCTGTAGAGACACCTTCTGTACTCCTTTGTACGCTGTAGAAATACCTCGTGTACTCCTTTATACGTTCTAGAGATATTTCCTGTACTCCTTTGTGCGCTGTAGAGATACCTTCTGTACTCCTTTGTGCGCTGTAGAGATACCTTCTGTACTCCTTTGTGCGCTGTAGAGATACCTTCTGTACTCCTTTGTACGTTCTAGAGATATTTCCTGTACTCCTTTGTGCGCTGTAGAGATACCATCTGTCCTCCTTTGGGCGCTGTAGAGATACCTTCTGTACTCCTTTGTACGCTGTAGAGATACCTCGTGTACTCCTTTGTACGTTCTAGAGATATTTCCTGTACTCCTTTGTGCGCTTTAGAGATACCTTCTGTACTCCTTTGTGCGCTGTAGAGATACCTTCTGTACTCCTTTGTGCGCTGTAGAGATACCTTCTGTACTCCTTTGTGCGCTGTAGAGATACCTTCTGTACTCCTTTGTGCGCTGTAGAGATACCTTCTGTACTCCTTTGTGCGTTGTAGAGATACCTTCTGTACTCCTTTGTGCGCTGTAGAGATACCTTCTGTACTCCTTTGTGTGCTGTAGAGATACCTTTTGTACTCCTTTGTGCGCTGTAGAGATACCTTCTGTACTCCTTTGTGCGCTGTAGAGATACCTTCTGTACTCCTTTGTGCGCTGTAGAGATACCTTCTGTACTCCTTTGTGCGCTGTAGAGATACCTTCTGTACTCCTTTGTGCGCTGTAGAGATACCTTCTGTACTCCTTTGTGCGCTGTAGAGATACCTTCTGTACTCCTTTGTACGTTCTAGAGGTATTTCCTGTACTCCTTTGTGCGCTGAAGAGATACCTTCTGTACTCCTTTGTGCGCTGTAGAGATACCTTCTGTACTCCTTTGTGCGCTGTAGAGATACCTTCTGTACTCCTTTGTGCGCTGTAGAGATACCTTCTGTACTCCTTTGTGCGCTGTAGAGATACCTTCTGTACTCCTTTGTGCGCTGTAGAGATACCTTCTGTTATCCTTTGTGCGCTATAGAGATACCTTCTGTACTCCTTTGTGCGCTGTAGAGATACCTTCTGTACTCCTTTGTGCGCTGTAGAGATACCTTCTGTACTCTTTTGTACGCTGTAGAGATACCTCGTGTACTCCTTTGTACGTTCTAGAGATATTTCCTGTACTCCTTTGTGCGCTGTAGAGATACCTTCTGTACTCCTTTGTGCGCTGTAGAGATACCTTCTGTACTCCTTTGTGCGCTGTAGAGATACCTTCTGTACTCCTTTGTGCGCTGTAGAGATACCTTCTGTACTCCTTTGTACGCTGTAGAGATACCTCGTGTACTCCTTTGTACGTTCTAGAGATATTTCTTGTACTCCTTTGTGCGCTGTAGAGATACCTTCTGTACTCCTTTGTACGCTGTAGAGATACCTCGTGTACTCCTTTGTACGTTCTAGAGATATTTCCTGTACTCCTTTGTGCGCTGTAGAGATACCTTCTGTACTCCTTTGTGCGCTGTAGAGATACCTTCTGTACTCCTTTGTGCGCTGTAGAGATACCTTCTGTACTCCTTTGTACGCTGTAGAGATACCTTCTGTACTCCTTTGTACGTTCTAGAGATATTTCCTGTACTCCTTTGTGCGCTGTAGAGATACCTTCTGTACTCCTTTGTGCGCTGTAGAGATACCTTCTGTACTCCTTTGTACGCTGTAGAGATACCTCGTGTACTCCTTTGTACGTTCTAGAGATATTTCCTGTACTCCTTTGTGCGCTGTAGAGATACCTTCTGTACTCCTTTGTGCGCTGTAGAGATACCTTCTGTACTCCATTGTGCGCTGTAGAGATACCTTCTGTACTTCTTTGTGCGCTGTAGAGATACCTTCTGTACTCCTTTGTGCGCTGTAGAGATACCTTCTGTACTTCTTTGTACGCTGTAGAGATACCTCGTGTACTTCTTTGTACGTTCTAGAGATATTTCCTGTACTCCTTTGTGCGCTGTAGAGATACCTTCTGTACTCCTTTGTACGCTGTAGAGATACCTCGTGTACTCCTTTGTACGTTCTAGAGATATTTCCTGTACTCCTTTGAGCGCTGTAGAGATACCTTCTGTACTTCTTTGTGCGTTGTAGAGATACCTTCTGTACTCCTTTGTGCGCTGTAGAGATACCTTCTGTACTCCTTTGTGCGCTGTAGAGATACCTTCTGTACTCCTTTGTACGTTCTAGAGATATTTCCTGTACTCCTTTGTGCGCTGTAGAGATACCTTCTGTGCTCCTTTGTGCGCTGTAGAGATACCTTCTGTACTCCTTTGTGCGCTGTAGAGATACCTTCTGTACTCCATTGAACGCTGTAGAGATACCTCGTGTACTCCTTTGTGCGCTGTAGAGATACCTTCTGTACTCCTTTGTGCGCTGTAGAGATACCTTCTGTACTCCTTTGTGCGCTGTAGAGATACCTTCTGTACTCCTTTGTACGTTCTAGAGATATTTCCTGTACTCCTTTGTGCGCTGTAGAGATACCTTCTGTACTCCTTTGTGCGCTGTAGAGATACCTTCTGTACTCCTTTGTGCGCTGTAGAGATACCTTCTGTACTCCTTTGTGCGCTGTAGAGATACCTTCTGTACTCCTTTGTACGCTGTAGAGATACCTCGTGTACTCCTTTGTACGTTCTAGAGATATTTCCTGTACTCCTTTGTGCGCTGTAGAGATACCTTCTGTACTCCTTTGTGCGCTGTAGAGATACCTTCTGTACTCCTTTGTGCGCTGTAGAGATACCTTCTGTACTCCTTTGTGCGCTGTAGAGATACCTTCTGTACTCCTTTGTACGCTGTAGAGATACCTCGTGTACTCCTTTGTACGTTCAAGAGATATTTCCTGTACTCCTTTGTGCGCTGTAGAGATACCTTCTGTACTCCTTTGTACGCTGTAGAGATACCTCGTGTACTCCTTTGTACGTTCTAGAGATATTTCCTGTACTCCTTTGTGCGCTGTAGAGATACCTTCTGTACTCCTTTGTGCGCTGTAGAGATACCTTCTGTACTCCTTTGTGCGCTGTAGAGATACCTTCTGTACTCCTTTGTGCGCTGTAGAGATACCTTCTGTACTCCTTTGTACGTTCTAGAGATATTTCCTGTACTCCTTTGTGCGCTGTAGAGGTACCTTCTGTACTCCTTTGTGCGCTGTAGAGATACCTTCTGTACTCCTTTGTACGCTGTAGAGATACCTCGTGTACTCCTTTGTACGTTCTAGAGATATTTCCTGTACTCCTTTGTGCGCTGTAGAGATACCTTCTGTACTCCTTTGTGCGCTGTAGAGATACCTTCTGTACTCCTTTGTACGCTGTAGAGATACCTCGTGTACTCCTTTGTACGTTCAAGAGATATTTCCTGTACTCCTTTGTGCGCTGTAGAGATACCTTCTGTACTCCTTTGTACGCTGTAGAGATACCTCGTGTACTCCTTTGTACGTTCTAGAGATATTTCCTGTACTCCTTTGTGCGCTGTAGAGATACCTTCTGTACTCCTTTGTGCGCTGTAGAGATACTTTCTGTACTCCTTTGTGCGCTGTAGAGATACCTTCTGTACTCCTTTGTGCGCTGTAGAGATACCTTCTGTACTCCTTTGTACGTTCTAGAGATATTTCCTGTACTCCTTTGTGCGCTGTAGAGATACCTTCTGTACTCCTTTGTGCGCTGTAGAGATACCTTCTGTACTCCTTTGTACGCTGTAGAGATACCTCGTGTACTCCTTTGTACGTTCTAGAGATATTTCCTGTACTCCTTTGTGCGCTGTAGAGATACCTTCTGTACTCCTTTGTGCGCTGTAGAGATACCTTCTGTACTCCTTTGTGCGCTGTAGAGATACCTTCTGTACTCTTTTGTACGCTGTAGAGATACCTCGTGTACTCCTTTGTACGTTCTAGAGATATTTTCTGTACTCCTCTGTGCGCTGAAGAGATACCTTCTGTACTCCTTTGTGCGCAGTAGAGATACCTTCTGTACTCCTTTGTGCGCTGTAGAGATACCTTCTGTACTCTTTTGTGCGCTGTAGAGATACCTTCTGTACTCTTTTGTGCGCTGTAGAGATACCTTCTGTACTCCTTTGTACGTTGTAGAGATACCTCGTGTACTCCTTTGTATGTTCTAGAGATATTTCCTGTACTCCTTTGTGCGCTGTAGAGATACCTTCTGTACTCCTTTGTGCGCTGTAGAGATACCTTCTGTACTCCTTTGTGCGCTGTAGAGATACCTTCTGTACTCCTTTGTGCGCTGTAGAGATACCTTCTGTACTCCTTTGTGCGCTGTAGAGATACCTTCTGTACTCCTTTGTGCGCTGTAGAGATACCTTCTGTACTCCTTTGTGCGCTGTAGAGATACTTTCTGTACTCCTTTGTGCGCTGTAGAGATACCTTCTGTACTCCTTTGTGCGCTGTAGAGATACCTTCTGTACTCCTTTGTACGCTGCAGAGATACCTCGTGTACTCCTTTGTACGTTCTAGAGATATTTCCTGTACTCCTTTGTGCGCTGTAGAGATACCTTCTGTACTCCTTTGTGTGCTGTAGAGATACCTTCTGTACTCCTTTGTACGCTGTAGAGATACCTCGTGTACTCCTTTGTACGTTCAAGAGATATTTCCTGTACTCCTTTGTGCGCTGTAGAGATACCTTCTGTACTCCTTTGTACGCTGTAGAGATACATCGTGTACTCCTTTGTACGTTCTAGAGATATTTCCTGTACTCCTTTGTGCGCTGTAGAGATACCTTCTGTACTCCTTTGTGCGCTGTAGAGATACCTTCTGTACTCCTTTGTGCGCTGTAGAGATACCTTCTGTACTCCTTTGTGCGCTGTAGAGATACCTTCTGTACTCCTTTGTACGTTCTAGAGATTTTTCCTGTACTCCTTTGTGCGCTGTAGAGATACCTTCTGTACTCCTTTGTGCGCTGTAGAGATACCTTCTGTACTCCTTTGTACGCTGTAGAGATACCTCGTGTACTCCTTTGTACGTTCTAGAGATATTTCCTGTACTCCTTTGTGCGCTGTAGAGATACCTTCTGTACTCCTTTGTGCGCTGTAGAGATACCTTCTGTACTCCTTTGTACGCTGTAGAGATACCTCGTGTACTCCTTTGTACGTTCTAGAGATATTTCCTGTACTCCTTTGTGCGCTGTAGAGATACCTTCTGTACTCCTTTGTGCGCTGTAGAGATACCTTCTGTACTCCTTTGTGCGCTGTAGAGATACCTTCTGTACTCCTTTGTACGCTGTAGAGATACCTCGTGTACTCCTTTGAACGTTCTAGAGATATTTTCTGTACTCCTTTGTGCGCTGAAGAGATACCTTCTGTACTCCTTTGTGCGCAGTAGAGATACCTTCTGTACTCCTTTGTGCGCTGTAGAGATACCTTCTGTACTCCTTTGTGCGCTGTAGAGATACCTTCTGTACTCCTTTGTGCGCTGTAGAGATACCTTCTGTACTCCTTTGTACGCTGTAGAGATACCTCGTGTACTCCTTTGTACGTTCTAGAGATATTTCCTGTACTCCTTTGTGCGCTGTAGAGATACCTTCTGTACTCCTTTGTGCGCTGTAGAGATACCTTCTGTACTCCTTTGTGCGCTGTAGAGATACCTTCTGTACTCCTTTGTGCGCTGTAGAGATACCTTCTGTACTCCTTTGTGCGCTGTAGAGATACCTTCTGTACTCCTTTGTGCGCTGTAGAGATACCTTCTGTACTCCTTTGTGCGCTGTAGAGATACTTTCTGTACTCCTTTGTGCGCTGTAAAGATTATTTCTGTACTCCTTTGTGCGCTGTAGAGATACCTTCTGTACTCCTTTGTACGCTGCAGAGATACCTCGTGTACTCCTTTGTACGTTCTAGAGATATTTCTTGTACTCCTTTGTGCGCTGTAGAGATACCTTCTGTACTCCTTTGTGCGCTGTAGAGATACCTTCTGTACTCTTTTGTGCGCTGTAGAGATACCTTCTGTACTCTTTTGTGCGCTGTAGAGATACCTTCTGTACTCCTTTGTACGTTGTAGAGATACCTCGTGTACTCCTTTGTATGTTCTAGAGATATTTCCTGTACTCCTTTGTGCGCTGTAGAGATACCTTCTGTACTCCTTTGTGCGCTGTAGAGATACCTTCTGTACTCCTTTGTGCGCTGTAGAGATACCTTCTGTACTCCTTTGTGCGCTGTAGAGATACCTTCTGTACTCCTTTGTGCGCTGTAGAGATACCTTCTGTACTCCTTTGTGCGCTGTAGAGATACCTTCTGTACTCCTTTGTGCGCTGTAGAGATACTTTCTGTACTCCTTTGTGCGCTGTAGAGATACCTTCTGTACTCCTTTGTGCGCTGTAGAGATACCTTCTGTACTCCTTTGTACGCTGCAGAGATACCTCGTGTACTCCTTTGTACGTTCTAGAGATATTTCCTGTACTCCTTTGTGCGCTGTAGAGATACCTTCTGTACTCCTTTGTGTGCTGTAGAGATACCTTCTGTACTCCTTTGTACGCTGTAGAGATACCTCGTGTACTCCTTTGTACGTTCAAGAGATATTTCCTGTACTCCTTTGTGCGCTGTAGAGATACCTTCTGTACTCCTTTGTACGCTGTAGAGATACATCGTGTACTCCTTTGTACGTTCTAGAGATATTTCCTGTACTCCTTTGTGCGCTGTAGAGATACCTTCTGTACTCCTTTGTGCGCTGTAGAGATACCTTCTGTACTCCTTTGTGCGCTGTAGAGATACCTTCTGTACTCCTTTGTGCGCTGTAGAGATACCTTCTGTACTCCTTTGTACGTTCTAGAGATTTTTCCTGTACTCCTTTGTGCGCTGTAGAGATACCTTCTGTACTCCTTTGTGCGCTGTAGAGATACCTTCTGTACTCCTTTGTACGCTGTAGAGATACCTCGTGTACTCCTTTGTACGTTCTAGAGATATTTCCTGTACTCCTTTGTGCGCTGTAGAGATACCTTCTGTACTCCTTTGTGCGCTGTAGAGATACCTTCTGTACTCCTTTGTACGCTGTAGAGATACCTCGTGTACTCCTTTGTACGTTCTAGAGATATTTCCTGTACTCCTTTGTGCGCTGTAGAGATACCTTCTGTACTCCTTTGTGCGCTGTAGAGATACCTTCTGTACTCCTTTGTGCGCTGTAGAGATACCTTCTGTACTCCTTTGTACGCTGTAGAGATACCTCGTGTACTCCTTTGAACGTTCTAGAGATATTTTCTGTACTCCTTTGTGCGCTGAAGAGATACCTTCTGTACTCCTTTGTGCGCAGTAGAGATACCTTCTGTACTCCTTTGTGCGCTGTAGAGATACCTTCTGTACTCCTTTGTGCGCTGTAGAGATACCTTCTGTACTCCTTTGTGCGCTGTAGAGATACCTTCTGTACTCCTTTGTACGCTGTAGAGATACCTCGTGTACTCCTTTGTACGTTCTAGAGATATTTCCTGTACTCCTTTGTGCGCTGTAGAGATACCTTCTGTACTCCTTTGTGCGCTGTAGAGATACCTTCTGTACTCCTTTGTGCGCTGTAGAGATACCTTCTGTACTCCTTTGTGCGCTGTAGAGATACCTTCTGTACTCCTTTGTGCGCTGTAGAGATACCTTCTGTACTCCTTTGTGCGCTGTAGAGATACCTTCTGTACTCCTTTGTGCGCTGTAGAGATACTTTCTGTACTCCTTTGTGCGCTGTAGAGATTATTTCTGTACTCCTTTGTGCGCTGTAGAGATACCTTCTGTACTCCTTTGTACGCTGCAGAGATACCTCGTGTACTCCTTTGTACGTTCTAGAGATATTTCTTGTACTCCTTTGTGCGCTGTAGAGATACCTTCTGTACTCCTTTGTGCGCTGTAGAGATACCTTCTGTACTCCTTTGTGCGCTGTAGAGATACCTTCTGTACTCCTTTGTGCGCTGTAAAGATACCTTCTGTACTCCTTTGTACGCTGCAGAGATACCTCGTGTACTCCTTTGTACGTTCTAGAGATATTTCCTGTACTCCTTTGTGCGCTGTAGAGATACCTTCTGTACTCCTTTGTACGCTGTAGAGATACCTCGTGTACTCCTTTGTACGTTCTAGAGATATTTCCTGTACTCCTTTGTGCGCTGTAGAGATACCTTCTGTACTCCTTTGTGCGCTGAAGAGATACCTTCTGTACTCCTTTGTGCGCTGTAGAGATACCTTCTGTACTCCTTTGTGCGCTGTAGAGATACCTTCTGTGCTCCTTTGTACGTTCTAGAGATATTTCCTGTACTCCTTTGTGCGCTGTAGAGATACAATCTGTACTCCTTTGTGCGCTGTAGAGATACCTTCTGTACTCCTTTGTACGCTGTAGAGATACCTCGTGTACTCCTTTGTACGTTCTAGAGATATTTCCTGTACTCCTTTGTGCGCTTTAGAGATACCTTCTGTACTCCTTTGTGCGCTGTAGAGATACCTTCTGTACTCCTTTTTGCGCTGTAGAGATACCTTCTGTACTCCTTTGTGCGCTGTAGAGATACCTTCTGTACTCCTTTGTGCGCTGTAGAGATACCTTCTGTACTCCTTTGTGCGTTGTAGAGATACCTTCTGTACTCCTTTGTGCGCTGTAGAGATACCTTCTGTACTCCTTTGTGTGCTGTAGAGATACCTTCTGTACTCCTTTGTGCGCTGTAGAGATACCTTCTGTACTCCTTTGTGCGCTGTAGAGATACCTTCTGTACTCCTTTGTGCGCTGTAGAGATACCTTCTGTACTCCTTTGTGCGCTGTAGAGATACCTTCTGTACTCCTTTGTGCGCTGTAGAGATACCTTCTGTACTCCTTTGTGCGCTGTAGAGATATCTTCTGTACTCCTTTGTACGTTCTAGAGGTATTTCCTGTACTCCTTTGTGCGCTGAAGAGATACCTTCTGTACTCCTTTGTGCGCTGTAGAGATACCTTCTGTACTCCTTTGTGCGCTGTAGAGATACCTTCTGTACTCCTTTGTGCGCTGTAGAGATACCTTCTGTACTCCTTTGTGCGCTGTAGAGATACCTTCTGTACTCCTTTGTGCGCTGTAGAGATACCTTCTGTACTCCTTTGTGCGCTGTAGAGATACCTTCTGTACTCCTTTGTGCGCTGTAGAGATACCTTCTGTACTCCTTTGTGCGCTGTAGAGATACCTTCTGTACTCCTTTGTACGCTGTAGAGATACCTCGTGTACTCCTTTGTACGTTCTAGAGATATTTCCTGTACTCCTATGTGCGCTGTAGAGATACCTTCTGTACTCCTTTGTGCGCTGTAGAGATACCTTCTGTACTCCTTTGTGCGCTGTAGAGATACCTTCTGTACTCCTTTGTGCGCTGTAGAGATACCTTCTGTACTCCTTTGTACGCTGTAGAGATACCTCGTGTACTCCTTTGTACGTTCTAGAGATATTTCCTGTACTCCTTTGTGCGCTGTAGAGATACCTTCTGTACTCCTTTGTACGCTGTAGAGATACCTCGTGTACTCCTTTGTACGTTCTAGAGATATTTCCTGTACTCCTTTGTGCGCTGTAGAGATACCTTCTGTACTCCTTTGTGCGCTGTAGAGATACCTTCTGTACTTCTTCGTGCGCTGTAGAGATACCTTCTGTACTCCTTTGTGCGCTGTAGAGATACCTTCTGTACTCCTTTGTACGTTCTAGAGATATTTCCTGTACTCCTTTGTGCGCTGTAGAGATACCTTCTGTACTCCTTTGTGCGCTGTAGAGATACCTTCTGTACTCCTTTGTACGCTGAAGAGATACCTCGTGTACTCCTTTGTACGTTCTAGAGATATTTCCTGTACTCCTTTGTGCGCTGTAGAGATACCTTCTGTACGCCTTTGTGCGCTGTTGAGATACCTTCTGTACTCCATTGTGCGCTGTAGAGATACCTTCTGTACTCCTTTGTGCGCTGTAGAGATACCTTCTGTACTCCTTTGTGCGCTGTAGAGATACCTTCTGTACTTCTTTGTACGCTGTTGAGATACCTCGTGTACTTCTTTGTACGTTCTAGAGATATTTCCTGTACTCCTTTGTGCGCTGTAGAGATACCTTCTGTACTCCTTTGTACGCTGTAGAGATACCTCGTGTACTCCTTTGTACGTTCTATAGATATTTCCTGTACTCCTTTGTGCGCTGTAGAGATACCTTCTGTACTTCTTTGTGCGTTGTAGAGATACCTTCTGTACTCCTTTGTGCGCTGTAGAGATACCTTCGGTACTCCTTTGTGCGCTGTAGAGATACCTTCTGTACTCCTTTGTACGTTCTAGAGATATTTCCTGTACTCCTTTGTGCGCTGTAGAGATACCTTCTGTGCTCCTTTGTGCGCTGTAGAGATACCTTCTGTACTCCTTTGTGCGCTGTAGAGATACCTTCTGTACTCCATTGAACGCTGTAGAGATACCTCGTGTACTCCTTTGTGCGCTGTAGAGATACCTTCTGTACTCCTTTGTGCGTTGTAGAGATACCTTCTGTACTCCTTTGTGCGCTGTAGAGATACCTTCTGTACTCCTTTGTACGTTCTAGAGATATTTCCTGTACTCCTTTGTGCGCTGTAGAGATACCTTCTGTACTCCTTTGTGCGCTGTAGAGATACCTTCTGTACTCCTTTGTGCGCTTTAGAGATACCTTCTGTACTCCTTTGTGCGCTGTAGAGATACCTTCTGTACTCCTTTGTACGCTGTAGAGATACCTCGTGTACTCCTTTGTACGTTCTGGAGATATTTCCTGTACTCCTTTGTGCGCTGTAGAGATACCTTCTGTACTCCTTTGTGCGCTGTAGAGATACCTTCTGTACTCCTTTGTGCGCTGTAGAGATACCTTCTGTACTTCTTTGTGCGCTGTAGAGATACCTTCTGTACTCCTTTGTACGCTGTAGAGATACCTCGTGTACTTCTTTGTACGTTCAAGAGATATTTCCTGTACTCCTTTGTGCGCTGTAGAGATACTTTCTGTACTCCTTTGTACGCTGTAGAGATACCTCGTGTACTCCTTTGTACGTTCTAGAGATATTTCCTGTACTCCTTTGTGCGCTGTAGAGATACCTTCTGTACTCCTTTGTGCGCTGTAGAGATACCTTCTGTACTCCTTTGTGCGCTGTAGAGATACCTTCTGTACTCCTTTGTGCGCTGTAGAGATACCTTCTGTACTCCTTTGTACGTTCTAGAGATATTTCCTGTACTCCTTTGTGCGCTGTAGAGATACCTTCTGTACTCCTTTGTGCGCTGTAGAGATACCTTCTGTACTCCTTTGTACGCTGTAGAGATACCTCGTGTACTCCTTTGTACGTTCTAGAGATATTTCCTGTACTCCTTTGTGCGCTGTAGAGATACCTTCTGTACTCCTTTGTGCGCTGTAGAGATACCTTCTGTACTCCTTTGTACGCTGTAGAGATACCTCGTGTACTCCTTTGTACGTTCTAGAGATATTTCCTGTACTCCTTTGTGCGCTGTACAGATACCTTCTGTACTCCTTTGTGCGCTGAAGAGATACCTTCTGTACTCCTTTGTGCGCTGTAGAGATACCTTCTGTACTCCTTTGTGCGCTGTAGAGATACCTTCTGTACTTCTTTGTACGTTTTAGAGATATTTCCTGTACTCCATTGTGCGCTGTAGAGATACCTTCTGTACTTCTTTGTGCGCTGTAAAGATACCTTCTGTACTCCTTTGTGCACTGTAGAGATACCTTCTGTACTCCTTTGTGCGCTGTAGAGATACCTTCTGTACTCCTTTGTACGCTGTAGAGATACCTCGTGTACGCCTTTGTACGTTCTAGAGATATTTCCTGTACTCCTTTGTGCGCTGTAGAGATACCTTCTGTACTCCTTTGTGCGCTGTAGAGATACCTTCTGTACTCCTTTGTGCGCTGTAGAGATACCTTCTGTACTCCTTTGTGCGCTGTAGAGATACCTTCTGTACTCCTTTGTACGCTGTAGAGATTCCTCGTGTACTCCTTTGTGCGTTCTAGAGATATTTCCTGTACTCCTTTGTGCGCTGTAGAGATACCTTCTGTACTCCTTTGTGCGCTGTAGAGATACCTTCTGTACTCCTTTGTACGCTGTAGAGATACCTCGTGTACTCCTTTGTACGTTCTAGAGATATTTCCAGTACTCCTTTGTGCACTGTAGAGATACCTTCTGTACTCCTTTGTGCGCTGTAGAGATACCTTCTGTACTCCTTTGTGCGCTGTAGAGATACCTTCTGTACTCCTTTGTGCGCTGTAGAGATACCTTCTGTACTCCTTTGTACGTTCCTGAGATATTTCCTGTACTCCTTTGTGCGCTGTAGAGATACCTTTTGTACTCCTTTGTGCGCTGTAGAGATACCTTCTGTACTCCTTTGTGCGCTGTAGAGATACCTTCTGTACTCCTTTGTGCGCTGTAGAGATACCTTCTATACTCCTTTGTGCGCTGTAGAGATACCTTCTGTACTCCTTTGTGCGCTGAAGAGATACCTTCTGTACTCCTTTGTGCGCTGTAGAGATACCTTCTGTACTCCTTTGTGCGCTGTAGAGATACCTTCTGTACTCCTTTGTGCGCTGTAGAGATACCTTCTGTACTCCTTTGTGCGCTGTAGAGATACTTTCTGTACTCCTTTGTGCGCTGTAGAGATTATTTCTGTACTCCTTTGTGCGCTGTAGAGATACCTTCTGTACTCCTTTGTACGCTGCAGAGATACCTCGTGTACTCCTTTGTACGTTCTAGAGATATTTCTTGTACTCCTTTGTGCGCTGTAGAGATACCTTCTGTACTCCTTTGTGCGCTGTAGAGATACCTTCTGTACTCCTTTGTGCGCTGTAGAGATACCTTCTGTACTCCTTTGTGCGCTGTAGAGATACCTTCTGTACTCCTTTGTACGCTGCAGAGATACCTCGTGTACTCCTTTGTACGTTCTAGAGATATTTCCTGTACTCCTTTGTGCGCTGTAGAGATACCTTCTGTACTCCTTTGTACGCTGTAGAGATACCTCGTGTACTCCTTTGTACGTTCTAGAGATATTTCCTGTACTCCTTTGTGCGCTGTAGAGATACCTTCTGTACTCCTTTGTGCGCTGAAGAGATACCTTCTGTACTCCTTTGTGCGCTGTAGAGATACCTTCTGTACTCCTTTGTGCGCTGTAGAGATACCTTCTGTGCTCCTTTGTACGTTCTAGAGATATTTCCTGTACTCCTTTGTGCGCTGTAGAGATACCATCTGTACTCCTTTGTGCGCTGTAGAGATACCTTCTGTACTCCTTTGTACGCTGTAGAGATACCTCGTGTACTCCTTTGTACGTTCTAGAGATATTTCCTGTACTCCTTTGTGCGCTTTAGAGATACCTTCTGTACTCCTTTGTGCGCTGTAGAGATACCTTCTGTACTCCTTTTTGCGCTGTAGAGATACCTTCTGTACTCCTTTGTGCGCTGTAGAGATACCTTCTGTACTCCTTTGTGCGCTGTAGAGATACCTTCTGTACTCCTTTGTGCGTTGTAGAGATACCTTCTGTACTCCTTTGTGCGCTGTAGAGATACCTTCTGTACTCCTTTGTGTGCTGTAGAGATACCTTCTGTACTCCTTTGTGCGCTGTAGAGATACCTTCTGTACTCCTTTGTGCGCTGTAGAGATACCTTCTGTACTCCTTTGTGCGCTGTAGAGATACCTTCTGTACTCCTTTGTGCGCTGTAGAGATACCTTCTGTACTCCTTTGTGCGCTGTAGAGATACCTTCTGTACTCCTTTGTGCGCTGTAGAGATATCTTCTGTACTCCTTTGTACGTTCTAGAGGTATTTCCTGTACTCCTTTGTGCGCTGAAGAGATACCTTCTGTACTCCTTTGTGCGCTGTAGAGATACCTTCTGTACTCCTTTGTGCGCTGTAGAGATACCTTCTGTACTCCTTTGTGCGCTGTAGAGATACCTTCTGTACTCCTTTGTGCGCTGTAGAGATACCTTCTGTACTCCTTTGTGCGCTGTAGAGATACCTTCTGTACTCCTTTATGCGCTGTAGAGATACCTTCTGTACTCCTTTGTGCGCTGTAGAGATACCTTCTGTACTCCTTTGTGCGCTGTAGAGATACCTTCTGTACTCCTTTGTACGCTGTAGAGATACCTCGTGTACTCCTTTGTACGTTCTAGAGATATTTCCTGTACTCCTATGTGCGCTGTAGAGATACCTTCTGTACTCCTTTGTGCGCTGTAGAGATACCTTCTGTACTCCTTTGTGCGCTGTAGAGATACCTTCTGTACTCCTTTGTGCGCTGTAGAGATACCTTCTGTACTCCTTTGTACGCTGTAGAGATACCTCGTGTACTCCTTTGTACGTTCTAGAGATATTTCCTGTACTCCTTTGTGCGCTGTAGAGATACCTTCTGTACTCCTTTGTACGCTGTAGAGATACCTCGTGTACTCCTTTGTACGTTCTAGAGATATTTCCTGTACTCCTTTGTGCGCTGTAGAGATACCTTCTGTACTCCTTTGTGCGCTGTAGAGATACCTTCTGTACTTCTTCGTGCGCTGTAGAGATACCTTCTGTACTCCTTTGTGCGCTGTAGAGATACCTTCTGTACTCCTTTGTACGTTCTAGAGATATTTCCTGTACTCCTTTGTGCGCTGTAGAGATACCTTCTGTACTCCTTTGTGCGCTGTAGAGATACCTTCTGTACTCCTTTGTACGCTGAAGAGATACCTCGTGTACTCCTTTGTACGTTCTAGAGATATTTCCTGTACTCCTTTGTGCGCTGTAGAGATACCTTCTGTACGCCTTTGTGCGCTGTTGAGATACCTTCTGTACTCCATTGTGCGCTGTAGAGATACCTTCTGTACTCCTTTGTGCGCTGTAGAGATACCTTCTGTACTCCTTTGTGCGCTGTAGAGATACCTTCTGTACTTCTTTGTACGCTGTTGAGATACCTCGTGTACTTCTTTGTACGTTCTAGAGATATTTCCTGTACTCCTTTGTGCGCTGTAGAGATACCTTCTGTACTCCTTTGTACGCTGTAGAGATACCTCGTGTACTCCTTTGTACGTTCTATAGATATTTCCTGTACTCCTTTGTGCGCTGTAGAGATACCTTCTGTACTTCTTTGTGCGTTGTAGAGATACCTTCTGTACTCCTTTGTGCGCTGTAGAGATACCTTCGGTACTCCTTTGTGCGCTGTAGAGATACCTTCTGTACTCCTTTGTACGTTCTAGAGATATTTCCTGTACTCCTTTGTGCGCTGTAGAGATACCTTCTGTGCTCCTTTGTGCGCTGTAGAGATACCTTCTGTACTCCTTTGTGCGCTGTAGAGATACCTTCTGTACTCCATTGAACGCTGTAGAGATACCTCGTGTACTCCTTTGTGCGCTGTAGAGATACCTTCTGTACTCCTTTGTGCGTTGTAGAGATACCTTCTGTACTCCTTTGTGCGCTGTAGAGATACCTTCTGTACTCCTTTGTACGTTCTAGAGATATTTCCTGTACTCCTTTGTGCGCTGTAGAGATACCTTCTGTACTCCTTTGTGCGCTGTAGAGATACCTTCTGTACTCCTTTGTGCGCTTTAGAGATACCTTCTGTACTCCTTTGTGCGCTGTAGAGATACCTTCTGTACTCCTTTGTACGCTGTAGAGATACCTCGTGTACTCCTTTGTACGTTCTGGAGATATTTCCTGTACTCCTTTGTGCGCTGTAGAGATACCTTCTGTACTCCTTTGTGCGCTGTAGAGATACCTTCTGTACTCCTTTGTGCGCTGTAGAGATACCTTCTGTACTTCTTTGTGCGCTGTAGAGATACCTTCTGTACTCCTTTGTACGCTGTAGAGATACCTCGTGTACTTCTTTGTACGTTCAAGAGATATTTCCTGTACTCCTTTGTGCGCTGTAGAGATACTTTCTGTACTCCTTTGTACGCTGTAGAGATACCTCGTGTACTCCTTTGTACGTTCTAGAGATATTTCCTGTACTCCTTTGTGCGCTGTAGAGATACCTTCTGTACTCCTTTGTGCGCTGTAGAGATACCTTCTGTACTCCTTTGTGCGCTGTAGAGATACCTTCTGTACTCCTTTGTGCGCTGTAGAGATACCTTCTGTACTCCTTTGTACGTTCTAGAGATATTTCCTGTACTCCTTTGTGCGCTGTAGAGATACCTTCTGTACTCCTTTGTGCGCTGTAGAGATACCTTCTGTACTCCTTTGTACGCTGTAGAGATACCTCGTGTACTCCTTTGTACGTTCTAGAGATATTTCCTGTACTCCTTTGTGCGCTGTAGAGATACCTTCTGTACTCCTTTGTGCGCTGTAGAGATACCTTCTGTACTCCTTTGTACGCTGTAGAGATACCTCGTGTACTCCTTTGTACGTTCTAGAGATATTTCCTGTACTCCTTTGTGCGCTGTAGAGATACCTTCTGTACTCCTTTGTGCGCTGAAGAGATACCTTCTGTACTCCTTTGTGCGCTGTAGAGATACCTTCTGTACTCCTTTGTGCGCTGTAGAGATACCTTCTGTACTTCTTTGTACGTTTTAGAGATATTTCCTGTACTCCATTGTGCGCTGTAGAGATACCTTCTGTACTTCTTTGTGCGCTGTAAAGATACCTTCTGTACTCCTTTGTGCACTGTAGAGATACCTTCTGTACTCCTTTGTGCGCTGTAGAGATACCTTCTGTACTCCTTTGTACGCTGTAGAGATACCTCGTGTACGCCTTTGTACGTTCTAGAGATATTTCCTGTACTCCTTTGTGCGCTGTAGAGATACCTTCTGTACTCCTTTGTGCGCTGTAGAGATACCTTCTGTACTCCTTTGTGCGCTGTAGAGATACCTTCTGTACTCCTTTGTGCGCTGTAGAGATACCTTCTGTACTCCTTTGTACGCTGTAGAGATTCCTCGTGTACTCCTTTGTACGTTCTAGAGATATTTCCTGTACTCCTTTGTGCGCTGTAGAGATACCTTCTGTACTCCTTTGTGCGCTGTAGAGATACCTTCTGTACTCCTTTGTACGCTGTAGAGATACCTCGTGTACTCCTTTGTACGTTCTAGAGATATTTCCAGTACTCCTTTGTGCACTGTAGAGATACCTTCTGTACTCCTTTGTGCGCTGTAGAGATACCTTCTGTACTCCTTTGTGCGCTGTAGAGATACCTTCTGTACTCCTTTGTGCGCTGTAGAGATACCTTCTGTACTCCTTTGTACGTTCCTGAGATATTTCCTGTACTCCTTTGTGCGCTGTAGAGATACCTTTTGTACTCCTTTGTGCGCTGTAGAGATACCTTCTGTACTCCTTTGTGCGCTGTAGAGATACCTTCTGTACTCCTTTGTGCGCTGTAGAGATACCTTCTATACTCCTTTGTGCGCTGTAGAGATACCTTCTGTACTCCTTTGTGCGCTGAAGAGATACCTTCTGTACTCCTTTGTGCGCTGTAGAGATACCTTCTGTACTCCTTTGTACGCTGTAGAGATACCTCGTGTACTCCTTTGTACGTTCTAGAGATATTTCCTGTACTCCTCTGTGCACTGTAGAGATACCTTCTGTACTCCTTTGTGCGCTGTAGAGATACCTTCTGTACTCCTTTGTGCGCTGTAGAGATACCTTCTGTACTCCTTTGTGCGCTGTAGAGATACCTTCTGTACTCCTTTGTGCGCTGTAGAGATACCTTCTGTACTCCTTTGTACGCTGTAGAGATACCTCGTGTACTCCTTTGTACGTTCTAGAGATATTTCCTGTACTCCTTTGTGCGCTGTAGAGATACCTTCTGTACTCCTTTGTGCGCTGTAGAGATACCTTCTGTACTCCTTTGTGCGCTGTAGAGATACCTCGTGTACTCCTTTGTGCGCTGTAGAGATACCTTCTGTACTCCTTTGTGCGCTGTAGAGATACCTTCTGTACTCCTTTGTACGCTGTAGAGATACCTCGTGTACTCCTTTGTACGTTCTAGAGATATTTCCTGTACTCCTTTGTGCGCTGTAGAGATACCTTCTGTACTCCTTTGTGCGCTGTAGAGATACCTTCTGTACTCCTTTGTGCGCTGTAGAGATACCTTCTGTACTCCTTTGTGCGCTGTAGAGATACCTTCTGTACTCCTTCGTGCGCTGTAGAGATACCTTCTGTACTCCTTTGTGCGCTGTAGAGATACCTTCTGTACTCCTTTGTGCGCTGTAGAGATACCTTCTGTACTCCTTTGTGCGCTGTAGAGATACCTTCTGTACTCCTTTGTGCGCTGTAGAGATACCTTCTGTACTCCTTTGTGCGCTGTAGAGATACCTTCTGTACTCCTTTGTGCGCTGTAGAGATACCTTCTGTACTCCTTTGTGCGCTGTAGAGATACCTTCTGTACTCCTTTGTGCGCTGTAGAGATACCTTCTGTACTCCTTTGTACGCTGTAGAGATACCTCGTGTACTCCTTTGTACGTTCAAGAGATATTTCCTGTACTCCTTTGTGCGCTGTAGAGATACCTTCTGTACTCCTTTGTACGCTGTAGAGATACCTCGTGTACTCCTTTGTACGTTCTAGAGATATTTCCTGTACTCCTTTGTGCGCTGTAGAGATACCTTCTGTACTCCTTTGTGCGCTGTAGAGATACCTTCTGTACTCCTTTGTGCGCTGTAGAGATACCTTCTGTACTCCTTTGTGCGCTGTAGAGATACCTTCTGTACTCCTTTGTACGTTCTAGAGATATTTCCTGTACTCCTTTGTGCGCTGTAGAGATACCTTCTGTACTCCTTTGTGCGCTGTAGAGATACCTTCTGTACTCCTTTGTACGCTGTAGAGATACCTCGTGTACTCCCTTGTACGTTCTAGAGATATTTCCTGTACTCCTTTGTGCGCTGTAGATATACCTTCTGTACTCCTTTGTGCGCTGTAGAGATACCTTCTGTACTCCTTTGTACGCTGTAGAGATACCTCGTGTACTCCTTTGTACGTTCTAGAGATATTTCCTGTACTCCTTTGTGCGCTGTAGAGATACCTTCTGTACTCCTTTGTGCGCTGTAGAGATACCTTCTGTACTCCTTTGTGCGCTGTAGAGATACCTTCTGTACTCCTTTGTGCGCTGTAGAGATACCTTCTGTACTCCTTTGTGCGCTGTAGAGATACCTTCTGTACTCCTTTGTACGTTCTAGAGATATTTCCTGTACTCCATTGTGCGCTGTAGAGATACCTTCTGTACTTCTTTGTGTGCTGTAGAAATACCTTCTGTACTCCTTTGTGCGCTGTAGAGATACCTTCTGTACTCCTTTGTACGTTCTAGAGATATTTCCTGTACTCCATTGTGCGCTGTAGAGATACCTTCTGTACTTCTTTGTGTGCTGTAGAGATACCTTCTGTACTCCTTTGTGCGCTGTAGAGATACCTTCTGTACTCCTTTGTGCGCTGTAGAGATACCTTCTGTACTCCTTTGTGCGCTGTAGAGATACCTTCTGTACTCCTTTGTACGTTCTAGAGATATTTCCTGTACTCCTTTGTGCGCTGTAGAGATACCTTCTGTACTCCTTTGTGCGCTGTAGAGATACCTTCTGTACTCCTTTGTACGCTGTAGAGATACCTCGTGTACTCCTTTGTACGTTCTAGAGATATTTCCTGTACTCCTTTGTGCGCTGTAGAGATACCTTCTGTACTCCTTTGTGCGCTGTAGAGATACCTTCTGTACTCCTTTGTACGCTGTAGAGATACCTCGTGTACTCCTTTGTACGTTCTAGAGATATTTCCTGTACTCCTTTGTGCGCTGTAGAGATACCTTCTGTACTCCTTTGTGCGCTGAAGAGATACCTTCTGTACTCCTTTGTGCGCTGTAGAGATACCTTCTGTACTCCTTTGTGCGCTGTAGAGATACCTTCTGTACTTCTTTGTACGTTCTAGAGATATTTCCTGTACTCCATTGTGCGCTGTAGAGATACCTTCTGTACTTCTTTGTGCGCTGTAGAGATACCTTCTGTACTCCTTTGTGCACTGTAGAGATACCTTCTGTACTCCTTTGTGCGCTGTAGAGATACCTTCTGTACTCCTTTGTACGCTGTAGAGATACCTCGTGTACGCCTTTGTACGTTCTAGAGATATTTCCTGTACTCCTTTGTGCGCTGTAGAGATACCTTCTGTACTCCTTTGTGCGCTGTAGAGATACCTTCTGTACTCCTTTGTACGCTGTAGAGATACCTCTTGTACTCCTTTGTACGTTCTAGAGATATTTCCTGTACTCCTTTGTGCGCTGTAGAGATACCTTCTGTACTCCTTTGTGCGCTGTAGAGATACCTTCTGTACTCCTTTGTGCGCTGTAGAGATTCCTTCTGTACTCCTTTGTGCGCTGTAGAGATACCTTCTCTACTCCTTTGTACGCTGTAGAGATACCTCGTGTACTCCTTTGTACGTTCTAGAGATATTTCCTGTACTCCTTTGTGCGCTGTAGAGATACCTTCTTTACTCCTTTGTGCGCTGTAGAGATACCTTCTGTACTCCTTTGTACGCTGTAGAGATACTTCGTGTACTCCTTTGTGCGCTGTAGAGATACCTTCTGTACTCCTTTGTGCGCTGTAGAGATACCTTCTGTACTCCTTTGTGCGCTGTAGAGATACCTTCTGTACTCCTCTGTACGTTCTAGAGATATTTCCTGTACTCCTTTGTGCGCTGTAGAGATACCTTCTGTACTCCTTTGTGCGCTGTAGAGATACCTTCTGTACTCCTTTTTGCGCTGTAGAGATACCTTCTGTACTCCTTTGTGCGCTGTAGAGATACCTTCTGTACTCCTTTGTGCGCTGTAGAGATACCTTCTGTACTCCTTTGTACGCTGTAGAGATACCTCGTGTACTCCTTTGTACGTTCTAGAGATATTCCCTGTACTCCTTTGTGCGCTGTAGAGATACCTTCTGTACTCCTTTGTGCGCTGTAGAGATACCTTCTGTACTCCTTTGTGCGCTGTAGAGATACCTTCTGTACTCCTTTGTGCGCTGTAGAGATACCTTCTGTACTCCTTTGTACGCTGTAGAGATTCCTCGTGTACTCCTTTGTACGTTCTAGAGATATTTCCTGTACTCCTTTGTGCGCTGTAGAGATACCTTCTGTACTCCTTTGTGCGCTGTAGAGATACCTTCTGTACTCCTTTGTACGCTGTAGAGATACCTCGTGTACTCCTTTGTACGTTCTAGAGATATTTCCAGTACTCCTTTGTGCGCTGTAGATATACCTTCTGTACTCCTTTGTGCGCTGTAGAGATACCTTCTGTACTCCTTTGTGCGCTGTAGAGATACCTTCTGTACTCCTTTGTGCGCTGTAGAGATACCTTCTGTACTCCTTTGTACGTTCTAGAGATATTTCCTGTACTCCTTTGTGCGCTGTAGAGATCCCTTTTGTACTCCTTTGTGCGCTGTAGAGATACCTTCTGTACTCCTTTGTGCGCTGTAGAGATACCTTCTGTACTCCTTTGTGCGCTGTAGAGATACCTTCTATACTCCTTTGTGCGCTGTAGAGATACCTTCTGTACTCCTTTGTGCGCTGTAGAGATACCTTCTGTACTCCTTTGTGCGCTGTAGAGATACCTTCTGTACTCCTTTGTACGCTGTAGAGATACCTCGTGTACTCCTTTGTACGTTCTAGAGATATTTCCTGTACTCCTTTGTGCGCTGTAGAGATACCTTCTGTACTCCTTTGTGCGCTGTAGAGATACCTTCTGTACTCCTTTGTGCGCTGTAGAGATACCTTCTGTACTCCTTTGTGCGCTGTAGAGATACCTTCTGTACTCCTTTGTGCGCTGTAGAGATACCTTCTGTACTCCTTTGTACGCTGTAGAGATACCTCGTGTACTCCTTTGTACGTTCTAGAGATAATTCCTGTACTCCTTTGTGCGCTGTAGAGATACCTTCTGTACTCCTTTGTGCGCTGTAGAGATACCTTCTGTACGCCTTTGTGCGCTGTAGAGATACCTCGTGTTCTCCTTTGTGCGCTGTAGAGATACCTTCTGTACTCCTTTGTGCGCTGTAGAGATACCTTCTGTACTCCTTTGTACGCTGTAGAGATACCTCGTGTACTCCTTTGTACGTTCTAGAGATATTTCCTGTACTCCTTTGTGCGCTGTAGAGATACCTTCTGTACTCCTTTGTGCGCTGTAGAGATACCTTCTGTACTCCTTTGTGCGCTGCAGAGATACCTTCTGTACTTCTTTGTGCGCTGTAGAGATACCTTCTGTACTCCTTCGTGCGCTGTAGAGATACCTTCTGTACTCCTTTGTGCGCTGTAGAGATACCTTCTGTACTCCTTTGTGCGCTGTAGAGATACCTTCTGTACTCCTTTGTGCGCTGTAGAGATACCTTCTGTACTCCTTTGTGCGCTGTAGAGATACCTTCTGTACTCCTTTGTGCGCTGTAGAGATACCTTCTGTACTCCTTTGTGCGCTGTAGAGATACCTTCTGTACTCCTTTGTGCGCTGTAGAGATACCTTCTGTACTCCTTTGTGCGCTGTAGATATACCTTCTGTACTCCTTTGTACGCTGTAGAGATACCTCGTGTACTCCTTTGTACGTTCAAGAGATATTTCCTGTACTCCTTTGTGCGCTGTAGAGATACCTTCTGTACTCCTTTGTACGCTGTAGAGATACCTCGTGTACTCCTTTGTACGTTCTAGAGATATTTCCTGTACTCCTTTGTGCGCTGTAGAGATACCTTCTGTACTCCTTTGTGCGCTGTAGAGATACCTTCTGTACTCCTTTGTGCGCTGTAGAGATACCTTCTGTACTCCTTTGTGCGCTGTAGAGATACCTTCTGTACCCCTTTGTACGTTCTAGAGATATTTCCTGTACTCCTTTGTGCGCTGTAGAGATACCTTCTGTACTCCTTTGTGCGCTGTAGAGATACCTTCTGTACTCCTTTGTACGCTGTAGAGATACCTCGTGTACTCCTTTGTACGTTCTAGAGATATTTCCTGTACTCCTTTGTGCGCTGTAGAGATACCTTCTGTACTCCTTTGTGCGCTGTAGAGATACCTTCCGTACTCCTTTGTACGCTGTAGAGATACCTCGTGTACTCCTTTGTACGTTCTAGAGATATTTCCTGTACTCCTTTGTGCGCTGTAGAGATACCTTCTGTACTCCTTTGTGCGCTGTAGAGATACCTTCTGTACTCCTTTGTGCGCTGTAGAGATACCTTTAGTACTCCTTTGTGCGCTGTAGAGATACCTTCTGTACTCCTTTGTGCGCTGTAGAGATACCTTCTGTACTCCTTTGTACGTTCTAGAGATATTTCCTGTACTCCATTGTGCGCTGTAGAGATACCTTCTGTACTTCTTTGTGTGCTGTAGAGATACCTTCTGTACTCCTTTGTGCGCTGTAGAGATACCTTCTGTACTCCTTTGTGCGCTGTAGAGATACCTTCTGTACTCCTTTGTACGCTGTAGAGATACCTCGTGTACGCCTTTTTACGTTCTAGAGATATTTCCTGTACTCCTTTGTGCGCTGTAGAGATACCTTCTGTACTCCTTTGTGCGCTGTAGAGATCCCTTCTGTACTCCTTTTGACGCTGTAGAGATACCTCTTGTACTCCTTTGTACGTTCTAGAGATATTTCCTGTACTCCTTTGTGCGCTATAGAGATACCTTCTGTACTCCTTTGTGCGCTGTAGAGATACCTTCTGTACTCCTTTGTGCGCTGTAGAGATTCCTTCTGTACTCCTTTGTGCGCTGTAGAGATACCTCGTGTACTCCTTTGTACGTTCTAGAGATATTTCCTGTACTCCTTTGTGCGCTGTAGAGATACCTTCTTTACTCCTTTGTGCGCTGTAGAGATACCTTCTGTACTCCTTTGTACGCTGTAGAGATACCTCGTGTACTCCTTTGTGCGCTGTAGAGATACCTTCTGTACTCCTTTGTGCGCTGTAGAGATACCTTCTGTACTCCTTTGTGCGCTGTAGAGATACCTTCTGTACTCCTTTGTACGTTCTAGAGATATTTCCTGTACTCCTTTGTGCGCTGTAGAGATACCTTCTGTACTCCTTTGTGCGCTGTAGAGATACCTTCTGTACTCCTTTTTGCGCTGTTGAGATACCTTCTGTACTCCTTTGTGCGCTGTAGAGATACCTTCTGTACTCCTTTGTGCGCTGTAGAGATACCTTCTGTACTCCTTTGTACGCTGTAGAGATACCTCGTGTACTCCTTTGTACATTCTAGAGATATTTCCTGTACTCCTTTGTGCGCTGTAGAGATACCTTCTGTACTCCTTTGTGCGCTGTAGAGATACCTTCTGTACACCTTTGTACGCTGTAGAGATTCCTCGTGTACTCCTTTGTACGTTCTAGAGATATTTCCTGTACTCCTTTGTGCGCTGTAGATATACCTTCTGTACTCCTTTGTGTGCTGTAGAGATACCTTCTGTACTCCTTTGTACGCTGTAGAGATACCTCGTGTACTCCTTTGTACGTTCTAGAGATATTTCCTGTACTCCTTTGTGCGCTGTAGAGATACCTTCTGTACTCCTTTGTGCGCTGTAGAGATACCTTCTGTACTCCTTAGTGCGCTGTAGAGATACCTTCTGTACTCCTTCTGTACTCCTTTGTGCGCTGTAGAGATACCTTCTGTACTCCTTTGTACGCTGTAGAGATACCTCGTGTACTCCTTTGTACGTTCTAGAGATATTTCCTGTACTCCTTTGTGCGCTGTAGAGATACCTTCTGTACTCCTTTGTGCGCTGTAGAGATACCTTCTGTACTTCTTTGTGCGCTGTAGAGATACCTCGTGTACTCCTTTGTACGTTCTAGAGATATTTCCTGTACTCCTTTGTGCGCTGTAGAGATACCTTCTGTACTCCTTTGTGCGCTGTAGAGATACCTTCTATACTCCTTTGTGCGCTGTAGAGATACCTTCTGTACTCCTTTGTGCGCTGTAGAGATACCTTCTGTACTCCTTTGTGCGCTGTAGAGATACCTTCTGTACTCCTTTGTACGCTGTAGAGATACCTCGTGTACTCCTTTGTACGTTCTAGAGATATTTCCTGTACTCCTTTGTGCGCTGTAGAGATACCTTCTGTACTCCTTTGTGCGCTGTAGAGATACCTTCTGTACTCCTTTGTGCGCTGTAGAGATACCTTCTGTACTCCTTTGTGCGCTGTAGAGATACCTTCTGTACTCCTTTGTGCGCTGTAGAGATACCTTCTGTACTCCTTTGTACGCTGTAGAGATACCTCGTGTACTCCTTTGTACGTTCTAGAGATATTTCCTGTACTCCTTTGTGCGCTGTAGAGATACCTTCTGTACTCCTTTGTGCGCTGTAGAGATACCTTCTGTACTCCTTTGTGCGCTGTAGAGATACCTCGTGTTCTCCTTTGTGCGCTGTAGAGATACCTTCTGTACTCCTTTGTGCGCTGTAGAGATACCTTCTGTACTCCTTTGTACGCTGTAGAGATACCTCGTGTACTCCTTTGTACGTTCTAGAGATATTTCCTGTACTCCTTTGTGCGCTGTAGAGATACCTTCTGTACTCCTTTGTGCGCTGTAGAGATACCTTCTGTACTCCTTTGTGCGCTGTAGAGATACCTTCTGTACTCCTTTGTGCGCTGTAGAGATACCTTCTGTACTCCTTCGTGCGCTGTAGAGATACCTTCTGTACTCCTTTGTGCGCTGTAGAGATACCTTCTGTACTCCTTTGTGCGCTGTAGAGATACCTTCTGTACTCCTTTGTGCGCTGTAGAGATACCTTCTGTACTCCTTTGTGCGCTGTAGAGATACCTTCTGTACTCCTTTGTGCGCTGTAGAGATACCTTCTGTACTCCTTTGTGCGCTGTAGAGATACCTTCTGTACTCCTTTGTGCGCTGTAGAGATACCTTCTGTACTCCTTTGTGCGCTGTAGAGATACCTTCTGTACTCCTTTGTACGCTGTAGAGATACCTCGTGTACTCCTTTGTACGTTCAAGAGATATTTCCTGTACTCCTTTGTGCGCTGTAGAGATACCTTCTGTACTCCTTTGTACGCTGTAGAGATACCTCGTGTACTCCTTTGTACGTTCTAGAGATATTTCCTGTACTCCTTTGTGCGCTGTAGAGATACCTTCTGTACTCCTTTGTGCGCTGTAGAGATACCTTCTGTACTCCTTTGTGCGCTGTAGAGATACCTTCTGTACTCCTTTGTGCGCTGTAGAGATACCTTCTGTACCCCTTTGTACGTTCTAGAGATATTTCCTGTACTCCTTTGTGCGCTGTAGAGATACCTTCTGTACTCCTTTGTGCGCTGTAGAGATACCTTCTGTACTCCTTTGTACGCTGTAGAGATACCTCGTGTACTCCTTTGTACGTTCTAGAGATATTTCCTGTACTCCTTTGTGCGCTGTAGAGATACCTTCTGTACTCCTTTGTGCGCTGTAGAGATACCTTCCGTACTCCTTTGTACGCTGTAGAGATACCTCGTGTACTCCTTTGTACGTTCTAGAGATATTTCCTGTACTCCTTTGTGCGCTGTAGAGATACCTTCTGTACTCCTTTGTGCGCTGTAGAGATACCTTCTGTACTCCTTTGTGCGCTGTAGAGATACCTTTTGTACTCCTTTGTGCGCTGTAGAGATACCTTCTGTACTCCTTTGTGCGCTGTAGAGATACCTTCTGTACTCCTTTGTACGTTCTAGAGATATTTCCTGTACTCCATTGTGCGCTGTAGAGATACCTTCTGTACTTCTTTGTGTGCTGTAGAGATACCTTCTGTACTCCTTTGTGCGCTGTAGAGATACCTTCTGTACTCCTTTGTGCGCTGTAGAGATACCTTCTGTACTCCTTTGTACGCTGTAGAGATACCTCGTGTACGCCTTTTTACGTTCTAGAGATATTTCCTGTACTCCTTTGTGCGCTGTAGAGATACCTTCTGTACTCCTTTGTGCGCTGTAGAGATACCTTCTGTACTCCTTTGTACGCTGTAGAGATACCTCTTGTACTCCTTTGTACGTTCTAGAGATATTTCCTGTACTCCTTTGTGCGCTGTAGAGATACCTTCTGTACTCCTTTGTGCGCTGTAGAGATACCTTCTGTACTCCTTTGTGCGCTGTAGAGATTCCTTCTGTACTCCTTTGTGCGCTGTAGAGATACCTTCTGTACTCCTTTGTACGCTGTAGAGATACCTCGTGTACTCCTTTGTACGTTCTAGAGATATTTCCTGTACTCCTTTGTGCGCTGTAGAGATACCTTCTTTACTCCTTTGTGCGCTGTAGAGATACCTTCTGTACTCCTTTGTACGCTGTAGAGATACCTCGTGTACTCCTTTGTGCGCTGTAGAGATACCTTCTGTACTCCTTTGTGCGCTGTAGAGATACCTTCTGTACTCCTTTGTGCGCTGTAGAGATACCTTCTGTACTCCTTTGTACGTTCTAGAGATATTTCCTGTACTCCTTTGTGCGCTGTAGAGATACCTTCTGTACTCCTTTGTGCGCTGTAGAGATACCTTCTGTACTCCTTTTTGCGCTGTTGAGATACCTTCTGTACTCCTTTGTGCGCTGTAGAGATACCTTCTGTACTCCTTTGTGCGCTGTAGAGATACCTTCTGTACTCCTTTGTACGCTGTAGAGATACCTCGTGTACTCCTTTGTACATTCTAGAGATATTTCCTGTACTCCTTTGTGCGCTGTAGAGATACCTTCTGTACTCCTTTGTGCGCTGTAGAGATACCTTCTGTACTCCTTTGTGCGCTGTAGAGATACCTTCTGTACTCCTTTGTGCGCTGTAGAGATACCTTCTGTACACCTTTGTACGCTGTAGAGATTCCTCGTGTACTCCTTTGTACGTTCTAGAGATATTTCCTGTACTCCTTTGTGCGCTGTAGAGATACCTTCTGTACTCCTTTGTGTGCTGTAGA
This sequence comes from Morinoia aosen, assembly GCA_030386875.1. Taxonomy (NCBI): domain Eukaryota; kingdom Metazoa; phylum Arthropoda; class Malacostraca; order Amphipoda; family Talitridae; genus Morinoia; species Morinoia aosen. Next base: position 54,011,826 of record CM059576.1, on the reverse strand, counting down.
GATACCTTCTGTACTCCTTTGTACGCTGTAGAGATACCTCGTGTACTCCTTTGTACGTTCTAGAGATATTTCCTGTACTCCTTTGTGCGCTGTAGAGATACCTTCTGTACTCCTTTGTGCGCTGTAGAGATACCTTCTGTACTCCTTAGTGCGCTGTAGAGATACCTTCTGTACTCCTTCTGTACTCCTTTGTGCGCTGTAGAGATACCTTCTGTACTCCTTTGTACGCTGTAGAGATACCTCGTGTACTCCTTTGTACGTTCTAGAGATATTTCCTGTACTCCTTTGTGCGCTGTAGAGATACCTTCTGTACTCCTTTGTGCGCTGTAGAGATACCTTCTGTACTCCTTTGTGCGCTGTAGAGATACCTCGTGTACTCCTTTGTACGTTCTAGAGATATTTCCTGTACTCCTTTGTGCGCTGTAGAGATACCTTCTGTACTCCTTTGTGCGCTGAAGAGATACCTTCTGTACTCCTTTGTGCGCTGTAGAGATACTTTCTGTACTCCTCTGTGCGCTGTAGAGATACCTTCTGTACTCCTTTGTACGTTCTAGAGATATTTCCTGTACTCCTTTGTGCGCTGTAGAGATACCTTCTGTACTCCTTTGTGCGCTGTAGAGATACCTTCTGTACTCCTTTGTACGCTGTAGAGATACCTCGTGTACTCCTTTGTACGTTCTAGAGATATTTCCTGTACTCCTTTGTGCGCTGTAGAGATACCTTCTGTACTCCTTTGTGCGCTGTAGAGATACCTTCTGTACTCCTTTGTACGCTGTAGAGATACCCCGTGTACTCCTTTGTACGTTCTAGAGATATTTCCTGTACTCCTTTGTGCGCTGTAGAGATACCTTCTGTACTCCTTTGTGCGCTGTAGAGATACCTTCTGTACTCTTTTGTGCGCTGTAGAGATACCTTCTGTACACCTTTGTGCGCTGTAGAGATACCTTCTGTACTCCTTTGTACGTTCTAGAGATATTTCATGTACTCCATTGTGCGCTGTAGAGATACCTTCTGTACTTCTTTGTGCGCTGTAGAGATACCTTCTGTACTCCTTTGTGCGCTGTAGAGATACCTTCTGTACTCCTTTGTGCGCTGTAGAGATACCTTCTGTACTCCTTTGTACGCTGTAGAGATACCTCGTGTACGCCTTTGTACGTTCTAGAGATATTTCCTGTACTCCTTTGTGCGCTGTAGAGATACCTTCTGTACTCCTTTGTGCGCTGTAGAGATACCTTATGTACTCCTTTGTACGCTGTAGAGATACCTCTTGTACTCCTTTGTACGTTCTAGAGATATTTCCTGTACTCCTTTGTGCGCTGAAGAGATACCTTCTGTACTCCTTTGTGCGCTGTAGAGATACCTTCTGTACTCCTTTGTGCGCTGTAGAGATTCCTTCTGTACTCCTTTGTGCGCAGTAGAGATACCTTCTGTACTCCTTTGTACGCTGTAGAGATACCTCGTGTACTCCTTTGTACGTTCTTGAGATATTTCCTGTACTCCTTTGTGCGCTGTAGAGATACCTTCTTTACTCCTTTGTGCGCTGTAGAGATACCTTCTGTACTCCTTTGTACGCTGTAGAGATACCTCGTGTACTCCTTTGTGCGCTGTAGAGATACCTTCTGTACTCCTTTGTGCGCTGTAGAGATACCTTCTGTACTCCTTTGTGCGCTGTAGAGATACCTTCTGTACTCCTTTGTACGTTCTAGAGATATTTCCTGTACTCCTTCGTGCGCTGTAGAGATACCTTCTGTACTCCTTTGTGCGCTGTAGAGATACCTTCTGAACTCCTTTGTGCGCTGTAGAGATACCTTCTGTACTCCTTTGTGCGCTGTAGAGATACCTTCTGTACTCCTTTGTACGCTGTAGAGATACCTCGTGTACTCCTTTGTACGTTCTAGAGATATTTCCTGTACTCCTTTGTGCGCTGTAGAGATACCTTCTGTACTCCTTTGTGCGCTGTAGAGATACCTTCTGTACTCCTTTGTGCGCTGTAGAGATACCTTCTGTACTCCTTTGTGCGCTGTAGAGATACCTTCTGTACTCCTTTGTGCGCTGTAGAGATACCTTCTGTACTCCTTTGTGCGCTGTAGAGATACCTTCTGTACTCCTTTGTGCGCTGTAGAGATACCTTCTGTACTCCTTTGTGCGCTGTAGAGATACCTTCTGTACTCTTTTGTGCGCTGTAGAGATACCTTCTGTACTCCTTTGTGCGCTGTAGAGATACCTTTTGTACTCCTTTGTGCGCTGTAGAGATACCTTCTGTACTCCTTTGTGCGCTGTAGAGATACCTTCTGTACTCCTTTGTGCGCTGTAGAGATACCTTCTGTACTCCTTTGTGCGCTGTAGAGATACCTTCTGTACTCCTTTGTGCGCTGTAGAGATACCTTCTGTACTCCTTTGTGCGCTGTAGAGATACCTTCTGTACTCCTTTGTGCGCTGTAGAGAGACCTTCTGTACTCCTTTGTGCGCTGTAGAGATACCTTCTGTACTCCTTTGTGTGCTGTAGAGATACCTTCTGTACTCCTTTGTGCGCTGTAGAGATACCTTCTGTACTCCTTTGTGCGCTGTAGAGATACCTTCTGTACTCCTTTGTGCGCTGTAGAGATACCTTCTGTACTCCTTTGTGCGCTGTAGAGATACCTTCTGTACTCCTTTTTGCGCTGTAGAGATACCTTCTGTACTCCTTTGTGCGCTGTAGAGATACCTTCTGTACTCCTTTGTGCGCTGTAGAGATACCTTCTGTACTCCTTTGTACGCTGTAGAGATACCTCGTGTACTCCTTTGTACGTTCTAGAGATATTCCCTGTACTCCTTTGTGCGCTGTAAAGATACCTTCTGTACTCCTTTGTGCGCTGTAGAGATACCTTCTGTACTCCCTTGTGCGCTGTAGAGATACCTTCTGTACTCCTTTGTGCGCTGTAGAGATACCTTCTGTACTCCTTTGTCCGCTGTAGAGATTCCTCGTGTACTCCTTTGTACGTTCTAGAGATATTTCCTGTACTCCTTTGTGCGCTGTAGAGATACCTTCTGTACTCCTTTGTGCGCTGTAGAGATACCTTCTGTACTCCTTTGTACGCTGTAGAGATACCTCGTGTACTCCTCTGTACGCTGTAGAGATACCTCGTGTACTCCTTTGTGCGCTGTAGAGATACCTTCTGTACTTCTTTGTGCGCTGTAGAGATACCTTCTGTACTCCTTTGTGCGCTGTAGAGATACCTTCTGTACTTCTTTGTACGTTCTAGAGATATTTCCTGTACTCCTTTGTGCGCTGTAGAGATACCTTCTGTACTCCTTTGTGCGCTGTAGAGATACCTTCTGTACTCCTTTGTGCGCTGAAGAGATACCTTCTGTACTCCTTTGTGCGCTGTAGAGATACCTTCTGTACTCCTTTGTACGCTGTAGAGATACCTCGTGTACTCCTTTGTACGTTTTAGAGATATTTCCTGTACTCCTTTGTGCGCTGTAGAGATACCTTCTGTACTCCTTTGTGCGCTGTAGAGATACCTTCTGTACTCCTTTGTGCGCTGTAGAGATACCTTCTGTACTCCTTTGTGCGCTGTAGAGATACCTTCTGTACTCCTTTGTACGCTGTAGAGATACCTCGTGTACTCCTTTGTACGTTCTAGAGATATTTCCTGTACTCCTTTGTGCGCTGTAGAGATACCTTCTGTACTCCTTTGTGCGCTGTAGAGATACCTTCTGTACTCCTTTGTGCGCTGTAGAGATACCTTCTATACTCCTTTGTGCGCTGTAGAGATACCTTCTGTACTCCTTTGTGCGCTGAAGAGATACCTTCTGTACTCCTTTGTGCGCTGTAGAGATACCTTCTGTACTCCTTTGTACGCTGTAGAGATACCTCGTGTACTCCTTTGTACGTTCTAGAGATATTTCCTGTACTCCTTTGTGCGCTGTAGAGATACCTTCTGTACTCCTTTGTGCGCTGTAGAGATACCTTCTGTACTCCTTTGTGCGCTGTAGAGATACCTTCTGTACTCCTTTGTGCGCTGTAGAGATACCTTCTGTACTCCTTTGTGCGCTGTAGAGATACCTTCTGTACTCCTTTGTACGCTGTAGAGATACCTCGTGTACTCCTTTGTACGTTCTAGAGATATTTCCTGTACTCCTTTGTGCGCTGTAGAGATACCTTCTGTACTCCTTTGTGCGCTGTAGAGATACCTTCTGTACTCCTTTGTGCGCTGTAGAGATACCTCGTGTACTCCTTTGTGCGCTGTAGAGATACCTTCTGTACTCCTTTGTGCGCTGTAGAGATACCTTCTGTACTCCTTTGTACGCTGTAGAGATACCTCGTGTACTCCTTTGTACGTTCTAGAGATATTTCCTGTACTCCTTTGTGCGCTGTAGAGATACCTTCTGTACTCCTTTGTGCGCTGTAGAGATACCTTCTGTACTCCTTTGTGCGCTGTAGAGATACCTTCTGTACTCCTTTGTGCGCTGTAGAGATACCTTCTGTACTCCTTCGTGCGCTGTAGAGATACCTTCTGTACTCCTTTGTGCGCTGTAGAGATACCTTCTGTACTCCTTTGTGCGCTGTAGAGATACCTTCTGTACTCCTTTGTGCGCTGTAGAGATACCTTCTGTACTTCTTTGTGCGCTGTAGAGATACCTTCTGTACTCCTTTGTGCGCTGTAGAGATACCTTCTGTACTCCTTTGTGCGCTGTAGAGATACCTTCTGTACTCCTTTGTGCGCTGTAGAGATACCTTCTGTACTCCTTTGTGCGCTGTAGAGATACCTTCTGTACTCCTTTGTACGCTGTAGAGATACCTCGTGTACTCCTTTGTACGTTCAAGAGATATTTCCTGTACTCCTTTGTGCGCTGTAGAGATACCTTCTGTACTCCTTTGTACGCTGTAGAGATACCTCGTGTACTCCTTTGTACGTTCTAGAGATATTTCCTGTACTCCTTTGTGCGCTGTAGAGATACCTTCTGTACTCCTTTGTGCGCTGTAGAGATACCTTCTGTACTCCTTTGTGCGCTGTAGAGATACCTTCTGTACTCCTTTGTGCGCTGTAGAGATACCTTCTGTACTCCTTTGTACGTTCTAGAGATATTTCCTGTACTCCTTTGTGCGCTGTAGAGATACCTTCTGTACTCCTTTGTGCGCTGTAGAGATACCTTCTGTACTCCTTTGTACGCTGTAGAGATACCTCGTGTACTCCCTTGTACGTCCTAGAGATATTTCCTGTACTCCTTTGTGCGCTGTAGATATACCTTCTGTACTCCTTTGTGCGCTGTAGAGATACCTTCTGTACTCCTTTGTACGCTGTAGAGATACCTCGTGTACTCCTTTGTACGTTCTAGAGATATTTCCTGTACTCCTTTGTGCGCTGTAGAGATACCTTCTGTACTCCTTTGTGCGCTGTAGAGATACCTTCTGTACTCCTTTGTGCGCTGTAGAGATACCTTCTGTACTCCTTTGTGCGCTGTAGAGATACCTTCTGTACTCCTTTGTGCGCTGTAGAGATACCTTCTGTACTCCTTTGTACGTTCTAGAGATATTTCCTGTACTCCATTGTGCGCTGTAGAGATACCTTCTGTACTTCTTTGTGTGCTGTAGAAATACCTTCTGTACTCCTTTGTGCGCTGTAGAGATACCTTCTGTACTCCTTTGTACGTTCTAGAGATATTTCCTGTACTCCATTGTGCGCTGTAGAGATACCTTCTGTACTTCTTTGTGTGCTGTAGAGATACCTTCTGTACTCCTTTGTGCGCTGTAGAGATACCTTCTGTACTCCTTTGTGCGCTGTAGAGATACCTTCTGTACTCCTTTGTGCGCTGTAGAGATACCTTCTGTACTCCTTTGTACGTTCTAGAGATATTTCCTGTACTCCTTTGTGCGCTGTAGAGATACCTTCTGTACTCCTTTGTGCGCTGTAGAGATACCTTCTGTACTCCTTTGTACGCTGTAGAGATACCTCGTGTACTCCTTTGTACGTTCTAGAGATATTTCCTGTACTCCTTTGTGCGCTGTAGAGATACCTTCTGTACTCCTTTGTGCGCTGTAGAGATACCTTCTGTACTCCTTTGTACGCTGTAGAGATACCTCGTGTACTCCTTTGTACGTTCTAGAGATATTTCCTGTACTCCTTTGTGCGCTGTAGAGATACCTTCTGTACTCCTTTGTGCGCTGAAGAGATACCTTCTGTACTCCTTTGTGCGCTGTAGAGATACCTTCTGTACTCCTTTGTGCGCTGTAGAGATACCTTCTGTACTTCTTTGTACGTTCTAGAGATATTTCCTGTACTCCATTGTGCGCTGTAGAGATACCTTCTGTACTTCTTTGTGCGCTGTAGAGATACCTTCTGTACTCCTTTGTGCACTGTAGAGATACCTTCTGTACTCCTTTGTGCGCTGTAGAGATACCTTCTGTACTCCTTTGTACGCTGTAGAGATACCTCGTGTACGCCTTTGTACGTTCTAGAGATATTTCCTGTACTCCTTTGTGCGCTGTAGAGATACCTTCTGTACTCCTTTGTGCGCTGTAGAGATACCTTCTGTACTCCTTTGTACGCTGTAGAGATACCTCTTGTACTCCTTTGTACGTTCTAGAGATATTTCCTGTACTCCTTTGTGCGCTGTAGAGATACCTTCTGTACTCCTTTGTGCGCTGTAGAGATACCTTCTGTACTCCTTTGTGCGCTGTAGAGATTCCTTCTGTACTCCTTTGTGCGCTGTAGAGATACCTTCTGTACTCCTTTGTACGCTGTAGAGATACCTCGTGTACTCCTTTGTACGTTCTAGAGATATTTCCTGTACTCCTTTGTGCGCTGTAGAGATACCTTCTTTACTCCTTTGTGCGCTGTAGAGATACCTTCTGTACTCCTTTGTACGCTGTAGAGATACTTCGTGTACTCCTTTGTGCGCTGTAGAGATACCTTCTGTACTCCTTTGTGCGCTGTAGAGATACCTTCTGTACTCCTTTGTGCGCTGTAGAGATACCTTCTGTACTCCTCTGTACGTTCTAGAGATATTTCCTGTACTCCTTTGTGCGCTGTAGAGATACCTTCTGTACTCCTTTGTGCGCTGTAGAGATACCTTCTGTACTCCTTTTTGCGCTGTAGAGATACCTTCTGTACTCCTTTGTGCGCTGTAGAGATACCTTCTGTACTCCTTTGTGCGCTGTAGAGATACCTTCTGTACTCCTTTGTACGCTGTAGAGATACCTCGTGTACTCCTTTGTACGTTCTAGAGATATTTCCTGTACTCCTTTGTGCGCTGTAGAGATACCTTCTGTACTCCTTTGTGCGCTGTAGAGATACCTTCTGTACTCCTTTGTGCGCTGTAGAGATACCTTCTGTACTCCTTTGTGCGCTGTAGAGATACCTTCTGTACTCCTTTGTACGCTGTAGAGATTCCTCGTGTACTCCTTTGTACGTTCTAGAGATATTTCCTGTACTCCTTTGTGCGCTGTAGAGATACCTTCTGTACTCCTTTGTGCGCTGTAGAGATACCTTCTGTACTCCTTTGTACGCTGTAGAGATACCTCGTGTACTCCTTTGTACGTTCTAGAGATATTTCCAGTACTCCTTTGTGCGCTGTAGATATACCTTCTGTACTCCTTTGTGCGCTGTAGAGATACCTTCTGTACTCCTTTGTGCGCTGTAGAGATACCTTCTGTACTCCTTTGTGCGCTGTAGAGATACCTTCTGTACTCCTTTGTACGTTCTAGAGATATTTCCTGTACTCCTTTGTGCGCTGTAGAGATCCCTTTTGTACTCCTTTGTGCGCTGTAGAGATACCTTCTGTACTCCTTTGTGCGCTGTAGAGATACCTTCTGTACTCCTTTGTACGCTGTAGAGATACCTCGTGTACTCCTTTGTACGTTCTAGAGATATTTCATGTACTCCTTTGTGCGCTGTAGAGATACCTTCTGTACTCCTTTGTGCGCTGTAGAGATACCTTCTGTACTCCTTTGTGCGCTGCAGAGATACCTTCTGTACTCCTTTGTGCGCTGTAGAGATACCTTCTGTACTCCTTCGTGCGCTGTAGAGATACCTTCTGTACTCCTTTGTGCGCTGTAGAGATACCTTCTGTACTCCTTTGTGCGCTGTAGAGATACCTTCTGTACTCCTTTGTGCGCTGTAGAGATACCTTCTGTACTCCTTTGTGCGCTGTAGAGATACCTTCTGTACTCCTTTGTGCGCTGTAGAGATACCTTCTGTACTCCTTTGTGCGCTGTAGAGATACCTTCTGTACTCCTTTGTGCGCTGTAGAGATACCTTCTGTACTCCTTTGTGCGCTGTAGAGATACCTTCTGTACTCCTTTGTACGCTGTAGAGATACCTCGTGTACTCCTTTGTACGTTCAAGAGATATTTCCTGTACTCCTTTGTGCGCTGTAGAGATACCTTCTGTACTCCTTTGTACGCTGTAGAGATACCTCGTGTACTCCTTTGTACGTTCTAGAGATATTTCCTGTACTCCTTTGTGCGCTGTAGAGATACCTTCTGTACTCCTTTGTGCGCTGTAGAGATACCTTCTGTACTCCTTTGTGCGCTGTAGAGATACCTTCTGTACTCCTTTGTACGCTGTAGAGATACCTTCTAAACCCCTTTGTACGTTCTAGAGATATTTCCTGTACTCCTTTGTGCGCTGTAGAGATACCTTCTGTACTCCTTTGTGCGCTGTAGAGATACCTTCTGTACTCCTTTGTACGCTGTAGAGATACCTCGTGTACTCCTTTGTACGTTCTAGAGATATTTCCTGTACTCCTTTGTGCGCTGTAGAGATACCTTCTGTACTCCTTTGTGCGCTGTAGAGATACCTTCCGTACTCCTTTGTACGCTGTAGAGATACCTCGTGTACTCCTTTGTACGTTCTAGAGATATTTCCTGTACTCCTTTGTGCGCTGTAGAGATACCTTCTGTACTCCTTTGTGCGCTGTAGAGATACCTTCTGTACTCCTTTGTGCGCTGTAGAGATACCTTTTGTACTCCTTTGTGCGCTGTAGAGATACCTTCTGTACTCCTTTGTGCGCTGTAGAGATACCTTCTGTACTCCTTTGTACGTTCTAGAGATATTTCCTGTACTCCATTGTGCGCTGTAGAGATACCTTCTGTACTTCTTTGTGTGCTGTAGAGATACCTTCTGTACTCCTTTGTGCGCTGTAGAGATACCTTCTGTACTCCTTTGTGCGCTGTAGAGATACCTTCTGTACTCCTTTGTACGCTGTAGAGATACCTCGTGTACGCCTTTTTACGTTCTAGAGATATTTCCTGTACTCCTTTGTGCGCTGTAGAGATACCTTCTGTACTCCTTTGTGCGCTGTAGAGATACCTTCTGTACTCCTTTTGACGCTGTAGAGATACCTCTTGTACTCCTTTGTACGTTCTAGAGATATTTCCTGTACTCCTTTGTGCGCTATAGAGATTCCTTCTGTACTCCTTTGTGCGCTGTAGAGATACCTTCTGTACTCCTTTGTGCGCTGTAGAGATTCCTTCTGTACTCCTTTGTGCGCTGTAGAGATACCTTCTGTACTCCTTTGTACGCTGTAGAGATACCTCGTGTACTCCTTTGTACGTTCTAGAGATATTTCCTGTACTCCTTTGTGCGCTGTAGAGATACCTTCTTTACTCCTTTGTGCGCTGTAGAGATACCTTCTGTACTCCTTTGTACGCTGTAGAGATACCTCGTGTACTCCTTTGTGCGCTGTAGAGATACCTTCTGTACTCCTTTGTGCGCTGTAGAGATACCTTCTGTACTCCTTTGTGCGCTGTAGAGATACCTTCTGTACTCCTTTGTACGTTCTAGAGATATTTCCTGTACTCCTTTGTGCGCTGTAGAGATACCTTCTGTACTCCTTTGTGCGCTGTAGAGATACCTTCTGTACTCCTTTTTGCGCTGTTGAGATACCTTCTGTACTCCTTTGTGCGCTGTAGAGATACCTTCTGTACTCCTTTGTGCGCTGTAGAGATACCTTCTGTACTCCTTTGTACGCTGTAGAGATACCTCGTGTACTCCTTTGTACATTCTAGAGATATTTCCTGTACTCCTTTGTGCGCTGTAGAGATACCTTCTGTACTCCTTTGTGCGCTGTAGAGATACCTTCTGTACACCTTTGTACGCTGTAGAGATTCCTCGTGTACTCCTTTGTACGTTCTAGAGATATTTCCTGTACTCCTTTGTGCGCTGTAGATATACCTTCTGTACTCCTTTGTGTGCTGTAGAGATACCTTCTGTACTCCTTTGTACGCTGTAGAGATACCTCGTGTACTCCTTTGTACGTTCTAGAGATATTTCCTGTACTCCTTTGTGCGCTGTAGAGATACCTTCTGTACTCCTTTGTGCGCTGTAGAGATACCTTCTGTACTCCTTAGTGCGCTGTAGAGATACCTTCTGTACTCCTTCTGTACTCCTTTGTGCGCTGTAGAGATACCTTCTGTACTCCTTTGTACGCTGTAGAGATACCTCGTGTACTCCTTTGTACGTTCTAGAGATATTTCCTGTACTCCTTTGTGCGCTGTAGAGATACCTTCTGTACTCCTTTGTGCGCTGTAGAGATACCTTCTGTACTTCTTTGTGCGCTGTAGAGATACCTCGTGTACTCCTTTGTACGTTCTAGAGATATTTCCTGTACTCCTTTGTGCGCTGTAGAGATACCTTCTGTACTCCTTTGTGCGCTGTAGAGATACCTTCTGTACTCCTTTGTGCGCTGTAGAGATACCTCGTGTTCTCCTTTGTGCGCTGTAGAGATACCTTCTGTACTCCTTTGTGCGCTGTAGAGATACCTTCTGTACTCCTTTGTACGCTGTAGAGATACCTCGTGTACTCCTTTGTACGTTCTAGAGATATTTCCTGTACTCCTTTGTGCGCTGTAGAGATACCTTCTGTACTCCTTTGTGCGCTGTAGAGATACCTTCTGTACTCCTTTGTGCGCTGTAGAGATACCTTCTGTACTCCTTTGTGCGCTGTAGAGATACCTTCTGTACTCCTTCGTGCGCTGTAGAGATACCTTCTGTACTCCTTTGTGCGCTGTAGAGATACCTTCTGTACTCCTTTGTGCGCTGTAGAGATACCTTCTGTACTCCTTTGTGCGCTGTAGAGATACCTTCTGTACTCCTTTGTGCGCTGTAGAGATACCTTCTGTACTCCTTTGTGCGCTGTAGAGATACCTTCTGTACTCCTTTGTGCGCTGTAGAGATACCTTCTGTACTCCTTTGTGCGCTGTAGAGATACCTTCTGTACTCCTTTGTGCGCTGTAGAGATACCTTCTGTACTCCTTTGTACGCTGTAGAGATACCTCGTGTACTCCTTTGTACGTTCAAGAGATATTTCCTGTACTCCTTTGTGCGCTGTAGAGATACCTTCTGTACTCCTTTGTACGCTGTAGAGATACCTCGTGTACTCCTTTGTAAGTTCTAGAGATATTTCCTGTACTCCTTTGTGCGCTGTAGAGATACCTTCTGTACTCCTTTGTGCGCTGTAGAGATACCTTCTGTACTCCTTTGTGCGCTGTAGAGATACCTTCTGTACTCCTTTGTGCGCTGTAGAGATACCTTCTGTACCCCTTTGTACGTTCTAGAGATATTTCCTGTACTCCTTTGTGCGCTGTAGAGATACCTTCTGTACTCCTTTGTGCGCTGTAGAGATACCTTCTGTACTCCTTTGTACGCTGTAGAGATACTCGTGTACTCCTTTGTACGTTCTAGAGATATTTCCTGTACTCCTTTGTGCGCTGTAGAGATACCTTCTGTACTCCTTTGTGCGCTGTAGAGATACCTTCCGTACTCCTTTGTACGCTGTAGAGATACCTCGTGTACTCCTTTGTACGTTCTAGAGATATTTCCTGTACTCCTTTGTGCGCTGTAGAGATACCTGTTGTACTCCTTTGTGCGCTGTAGAGATACCTTCTGTACTCCTTTGTGCGCTGTAGAGATACCTTTTGTACTCCTTTGTGCGCTGTAGAGATACCTTCTGTACTCCTTTGTGCGCTGTAGAGATACCTTCTGTACTCCTTTGTACGTTCTAGAGATATTTCCTGTACTCCATTGTGCGCTGTAGAGATACCTTCTGTACTTCTTTGTGTGCTGTAGAGATACCTTCTGTACTCCTTTGTGCGCTGTAGAGATACCTTCTGTACTCCTTTGTGCGCTGTAGAGATACCTTCTGTACTCCTTTGTACGCTGTAGAGATACCTCGTGTACGCCTTTTTACGTTCTAGAGATATTTCCTGTACTCCTTTGTGCGCTGTAGAGATACCTTCTGTACTCCTTTGTGCGCTGTAGAGATACCTTCTGTACTCCTTTGTACGCTGTAGAGATACCTCTTGTACTCCTTTGTACGTTCTAGAGATATTTCCTGTACTCCTTTGTGCGCTGTAGAGATACCTTCTGTACTCCTTTGTGCGCTGTAGAGATACCTTCTGTACTCCTTTGTGCGCTGTAGAGATTCCTTCTGTACTCCTTTGTGCGCTGTAGAGATACCTTCTGTACTCCTTTGTACGCTGTAGAGATACCTCGTGTACTCCTTTGTACGTTCTAGAGATATTTCCTGTACTCCTTTGTGCGCTGTAGAGATACCTTCTTTACTCCTTTGTGCGCTGTAGAGATACCTTCTGTACTCCTTTGTACGCTGTAGAGATACCTCGTGTACTCCTTTGTGCGCTGTAGAGATACCTTCTGTACTCCTTTGTGCGCTGTAGAGATACCTTCTGTACTCCTTTGTGCGCTGTAGAGATACCTTCTGTACTCCTTTGTACGTTCTAGAGATATTTCCTGTACTCCTTTGTGCGCTGTAGAGATACCTTCTGTACTCCTTTGTGCGCTGTAGAGATACCTTCTGTACTCCTTTTTGCGCTGTTGAGATACCTTCTGTACTCCTTTGTGCGCTGTAGAGATATCTTCTGTACTCCTTTGTGCGCTGTAGAGATACCTTCTGTACTCCTTTGTACGCTGTAGAGATACCTCGTGTACTCCTTTGTACATTCTAGAGATATTTCCTGTACTCCTTTGTGCGCTGTAGAGATACCTTCTGTACTCCTTTGTGCGCTGTAGAGATACCTTCTGTACTCCTTTGTGCGCTGTAGAGATACCTTCTGTACTCCTTTGTGCGCTGTAGAGATACCTTCTGTACACCTTTGTACGCTGTAGAGATTCCTCGTGTACTCCTTTGTACGTTCTAGAGATATTTCCTGTACTCCTTTGTGCGCTGTAGAGATACCTTCTGTACTCCTTTGTGTGCTGTAGAGATACCTTCTGTACTCCTTTGTACGCTGTAGAGATACCTCGTGTACTCCTTTGTACGTTCTAGAGATATTTCCTGTACTCCTTTGTGCGCTGTAGAGATACCTTCTGTACTCCTTCTGTACTCCTTTGTGCGCTGTAGAGATACCTTCTGTACTCCTTTGTACGCTGTAGAGATACCTCGTGTACTCCTTTGTACGTTCTAGAGATATTTCCTGTACTCCTTTGTGCGCTGTAGAGATACCTTCTGTACTCCTTTGTGCGCTGTAGAGATACCTTCTGTACTCCTTTGTGCGCTGTAGAGATACCTCGTGTACTCCTTTGTACGTTCTAGAGATATTTCCTGTACTCCTTTGTGCGCTGTAGAGATACCTTCTGTACTCCTTTGTGCGCTGAAGAGATACCTTCTGTACTCCTTTGTGCGCTGTAGAGATACTTTCTGTACTCCTCTGTGCGCTGTAGAGATACCTTCTGTACTCCTTTGTACGTTCTAGAGATATTTCCTGTACTCCTGTGTGCGCTGTAGAGATACCTTCTGTACTCCTTTGTGCGCTGTAGAGATACCTTCTGTACTCCTTTGTACGCTGTAGAGATACCTCGTGTACTCCTTTGTACGTTCTAGAGATATTTCCTGTACTCCTTTGTGCGCTGTAGAGATACCTTCTGTACTCCTTTGTGCGCTGTAGAGATACCTTCTGTACTCCTTTGTACGCTGTAGAGATACCTCGTGTACTCCTTTGTACGTTCTAGAGATATTTCCTGTACTCCTTTGTGCGCTGTAGAGATACCTTCTGTACTCCTTTGTGCGCTGTAGAGATACCTTCTGTACTCTTTTGTGCGCTGTAGAGATACCTTCTGTACTCCTTTGTGCGCTGTAGAGATACCTTCTGTACTCCTTTGTACGTTCTAGAGATATTTCATGTACTCCATTGTGCGCTGTAGAGATACCTTCTGTACTTCTTTGTGCGCTGTAGAGATACCTTCTGTACTCCTTTGTGCGCTGTAGAGATACCTTCTGTACTCCTTTGTGCGCTGTAGAGATACCTTCTGTACTCCTTTGTACGCTGTAGAGATACCTCGTGTACGCCTTTGTACGTTCTAGAGATATTTCCTGTACTCCTTTGTGCGCTGTAGAGATACCTTCTGTACTCCTTTGTGCGCTGTAGAGATACCTTATGTACTCCTTTGTACGCTGTAGAGATACCTCTTGTACTCCTTTGTACGTTCTAGAGATATTTCCTGTACTCCTTTGTGCGCTGAAGAGATACCTTCTGTACTCCTTTGTGCGCTGTAGAGATACCTTCTGTACTCCTTTGTGCGCTGTAGAGATTCCTTCTGTACTCCTTTGTGCGCTGTAGAGATACCTTCTGTACTCCTTTGTACGCTGTAGAGATACCTCGTGTACTCCTTTGTACGTTCTTGAGATATTTCCTGTACTCCTTTGTGCGCTGTAGAGATACCTTCTTTACTCCTTTGTGCGCTGTAGAGATACCTTCTGTACTCCTTTGTACGCTGTAGAGATACCTCGTGTACTCCTTTGTGCGCTGTAGAGATACCTTCTGTACTCCTTTGTGCGCTGTAGAGATACCTTCTGTACTCCTTTGTGCGCTGTAGAGATACCTTCTGTACTCCTTTGTACGTTCTAGAGATATTTCCTGTACTCCTTTGTGCGCTGTAGAGATACCTTCTGTACTCCTTTGTGCGCTGTAGAGATACCTTCTGTACTCCTTTGTGCGCTGTAGAGATACCTTCTGTACTCCTTTGTGCGCTGTAGAGATACCTTCTGTACTCCTTTGTACGCTGTAGAGATACCTCGTGTACTCCTTTGTACGTTCTAGAGATATTTCCTGTACTCCTTTGTGCGCTGTAGAGATACCTTCTGTACTCCTTTGTGCGCTGTAGAGATACCTTCTGTACTCCTTTGTGCGCTGTAGAGATACCTTCTGTACTCCTTTGTGCGCTGTAGAGATACCTTCTGTACTCCTTTGTGCGCTGTAGAGATACCTTCTGTACTCCTTTGTGCGCTGTAGAGATACCTTCTGTACTCCTTTGTGCGCTGTAGAGATACCTTCTGTACTCCTTTGTGCGCTGTAGAGATACCTTCTGTACTCTTTTGTGCGCTGTAGAGATACCTTCTGTACTCCTTTGTGCGCTGTAGAGATACCTTTTGTACTCCTTTGTGCGCTGTAGAGATACCTTCTGTACTCCTTTGTGCGCTGTAGAGATACCTTCTGTACTCCTTTGTGCGCTGTAGAGATACCTTCTGTACTCCTTTGTGCGCTGTAGAGATACCTTCTGTACTCCTTTGTGCGCTGTAGAGATACCTTCTGTACTCCTTTGTGCGCTGTAGAGATACCTTCTGTACTCCTTTGTGCGCTGTAGAGATACCTTCTGTACTCCTTTGTGCGCTGAAGAGATACCTTCTGTACTCCTTTGTGTGCTGTAGAGATACCTTCTGTACTCCTTTGTGCGCTGTAGAGATACCTTCTGTACTCCTTTGTGCGCTGTAGAGATACCTTCTGTACTCCTTTGTGCGCTGTAGAGATACCTTCTGTACTCCTTTGTGCGCTGTAGAGATACCTTCTGTACTCCTTTTTGCGCTGTAGAGATACCTTCTGTACTCCTTTGTGCGCTGTAGAGATACCTTCTGTACTCCTTTGTGCGCTGTAGAGATACCTTCTGTACTCCTTTGTACGCTGTAGAGATACCTCGTGTACTCCTTTGTACGTTCTAGAGATATTCCCTGTACTCCTTTGTGCGCTGTAGAGATACCTTCTGTACTCCTTTGTGCGCTGTAGAGATACCTTCTGTACTCCCTTGTGCGCTGTAGAGATACCTTCTGTACTCCTTTGTGCGCTGTAGAGATACCTTCTGTACTCCTTTGTCCGCTGTAGAGATTCCTCGTGTACTCCTTTGTACGTTCTAGAGATATTTCCTGTACTCATTTGTGCGCTGTAGAGATACCTTCTGTACTCCTTTGTGCGCTGTAGAGATACCTTCTGTACTCCTTTGTACGCTGTAGAGATACCTCGTGTACTCCTTTGTACGCTGTAGAGATACCTCGTGTACTCCTTTGTGCGCTGTAGAGATACCTTCTGTACTTCTTTGTGCGCTGTAGAGATACCTTCTGTACTCCTTTGTGCGCTGTAGAGATACCTTCTGTACTTCTTTGTACGTTCTAGAGATATTTCCTGTACTCCTTTGTGCGCTGTAGAGATACCTTCTGTACTCCTTTGTGCGCTGTAGAGATACCTTCTGTACTCCTTTGTGCGCTGAAGAGATACCTTCTGTACTCCTTTGTGCGCTGTAGAGATACCTTCTGTACTCCTTTGTACGCTGTAGAGATACCTCGTGTACTCCTTTGTACGTTTTAGAGATATTTCCTGTACTCCTTTGTGCGCTGTAGAGATACCTTCTGTACTCCTTTGTGCGCTGTAGAGATACCTTCTGTACTCCTTTGTGCGCTGTAGAGATACCTTCTGTACTCCTTTGTGCGCTGTAGAGATACCTTCTGTACTCCTTTGTACGCTGTAGAGATACCTCGTGTACTCCTTTGTACGTTCTAGAGATATTTCCTGTACTCCTTTGTGCGCTGTAGAGATACCTTCTGTACTCCTTTGTGCGCTGTTGAGATACCTTCTGTACTCCTTTGTGCGCTGTAGAGATACCTTCTGTACTCCTTTGTGCGCTGTAGAGATACCTTCTGTACTCCTTTGTGCGCTGTAGAGATACCTTCTGTACTCCTTTGTGCGCTGTAGAGATACCTTCTGTACTCCTTTGTGCGCTGTAGAGATACCTTCTGTACTCCTTTGTACGCTGTAGAGATACCTCGTGTACTCCTTTGTACGTTCTAGAGATATTTCCTGTACTCCTTTGTGCGCTGTAGAGATACCTTCTGTACTCCTTTGTGCGCTGTAGAGATACCTTCTGTACTCCTTTGTGCGCTGTAGAGATACCTTCTGTACTCCTTTGTGCGCTGTAGAGATACCTTCTGTACTCCTTTGTGCGCTGTAGAGATACCTTCTGTACTCCTTTGTACGCTGTAGAGATACCTCGTGTACTCCTTTGTACGTTCTAGAGATATTTCCTGTACTCCTTTGTGCGCTGTAGAGATACCTTCTGTACTCCTTTGTGCGCTGTAGAGATACCTTCTGTACTCCTTTGTGCGCTGTAGAGATACCTCGTGTACTCCTTTGTACGTTCTAGAGATATTTCCTGTACTCCTTTGTGCGCTGTAGAGATACCTTCTGTACTCCTTTGTGCGCTGTAGAGATACCTTCTGTACTCCTTTGTGCGCTGTAGAGATACCTTCTGTACTCCTTTGTGCGCTGTAGAAATACCTTCTGTACTCCTTTGTACGTTCTAGAGATATTTCCTGTACTCCTTTGTGCGCTGTAGAGATACCTTCTGTACTCCTTTGTGCGGTGTAGAAATACCTTTTTGTACTCCTTTGTACGCTGTAGAGATACCTCGTGTACTCCTTTGTACGTTCTAGAGATATTTCCTGTACTCCTTTGTGCGCTGTAGAGATACCTTCTGTACTCCTTTGTGCGCTGTAGAGATACCTTCTGTACTCCTTTGTGCGCTGTAGAGATACCTTCTGTACTCCTCTGTACGTTCTAGAGATATTTCCTGTACTCCTTTGTGCGCTGTAGAGATACCTTCTGTACTCCTTTGTGCGCTGTAGAGATACCTTCTGTACTCCTTTTTGCGCTGTAGAGATACCTTCTGTACTCCTTTGTGCGCTGTAGAGATACCTTCTGTACTCCTTTGTGCGCTGTAGAGATACCTTCTGTACTCCTTTGTACGCTGTAGAGATACCTCGTGTACTCCTTTGTACGTTCTAGAGATACTTCCTGTACTCCTTTGTGCGCTGTAGAGATACCTTCTGTACTCCTTTGTGCGCTGTAGAGATACCTTCTGTACTCCTTTGTGCGCTGTAGAGATACCTTCTGTACTCCTTTGTGCGCTGTAGAGATACCTTCTGTACTCCTTTGTACGCTGTAGAGATTCCTCGTGTACTCCTTTGTACGTTCTAGAGATATTTCCTGTACTCCTTTGTGCGCTGTAGAGATACCTTCTGTACTCCTTTGTGCGCTGTAGAGATACCTTCTGTACTCCTTTGTACGCTGTAGAGATACCTCGTGTACTCCTTTGTACGTTCTAGAGATATTTCCAGTACTCCTTTGTGCGCTGTAGAGATACCTTCTGTACTCCTTTGTGCGCTGTAGAGATACCTTCTGTACTCCTTTGTGCGCTGTAGAGATACCTTCTGTACTCCTTTGTGCGCTGTAGAGATACCTTCTGTACTCCTTTGTGCGCTGTAGAGATACCTTCTGTACTCCTTTGTGCGCTGTAGAGATACCTTCTGTACTCCTTTGTGCGCTGTAGAGATACCTTCTGTACTCCTTTGTGCGCTGTAGAGATACCTTCTGTACTCCTTTGTGCGCTGTAGAGATACCTTCTGTACTCCTTTGTGCGCTGTAGAGATACCTTCTGTACTCCTTTGTGCGCTGTAGAGATACCTTCTGTACTCCTTTGTACGCTGTAGAGATACCTCGTGTACTCCTTTGTACGTTCAAGAGATATTTCCTGTACTCCTTTGTGCGCTGTAGAGATACCTTCTGTACTCCTTTGTACGCTGTAGAGATACCTCGTGTACTCCTTTGTACGTTCTAGAGATATTTCCTGTACTCCTTTGTGCGCTGTAGAGATACCTTCTGTACTCCTTTGTGCGCTGTAGAGATACCTTCTGTACTCCTTTGTGCGCTGTAGAGATACCTTCTGTACTCCTTTGTGCGCTGTAGAGATACCTTCTGTACCCCTTTGTACGTTCTAGAGATATTTCCTGTACTCCTTTGTGCGCTGTAGAGATACCTTCTGTACTCCTTTGTGCGCTGTAGAGATACCTTCTGTACTCCTTTGTACGCTGTAGAGATACCTCGTGTACTCCTTTGTACGTTCTAGAGATATTTCCTGTACTCCTTTGTGCGCTGTAGAGATACCTTCTGTACTCCTTTGTGCGCTGTAGAGATACCTTCCGTACTCCTTTGTACGCTGTAGAGATACCTCGTGTACTCCTTTGTACGTTCTAGAGATATTTCCTGTACTCCTTTGTGCGCTGTAGAGATACCTTCTGTACTCCTTTGTGCGCTGTAGAGATACCTTCTGTACTCCTTTGTGCGCTGTAGAGATACCTTTTGTACTCCTTTGTGCGCTGTAGTGATACCTTCTGTACTCCTTTGTGCGCTGTAGAGATACCTTCTGTACTCCTTTGTACGTTCTAGAGATATTTCCTGTACTCCATTGTGCGCTGTAGAGATACCTTCTGTACTTCTTTGTGTGCTGTAGAGATACCTTCTGTACTCCTTTGTGCGCTGTAGAGATACCTTCTGTACTCCTTTGTGCGCTGTAGAGATACCTTCTGTACTCCTTTGTACGCTGTAGAGATACCTCGTGTACGCCTTTTTACGTTCTAGAGATATTTCCTGTACTCCTTTGTGCGCTGTAGAGATACCTTCTGTACTCCTTTGTGCGCTGTAGAGATACCTTCTGTACTCCTTTTGACGCTGTAGAGATACCTCTTGTACTCCTTTGTACGTTCTAGAGATATTTCCTGTACTCCTTTGTGCGCTGTAGAGATTCCTTCTGTACTCCTTTGTGCGCTGTAGAGATACCTTCTGTACTCCTTTGTACGCTGTAGAGATACCTCGTGTACTCCTTTGTACGTTCTAGAGATATTTCCTGTACTCCTTTGTGCGCTGTAGAGATACCTTCTTTACTCCTTTGTGCGCTGTAGAGATACCTTCTGTACTCCTTTGTACGCTGTAGAGATACCTCGTGTACTCCTTTGTGCGCTGTAGAGATACCTTCTGTACTCCTTTGTGCGCTGTAGAGATACCTTCTGTACTCCTTTGTGCGCTGTAGAGATACCTTCTGTACTCCTTTGTACGTTCTAGAGATATTTCCTGTACTCCTTTGTGCGCTGTAGAGATACCTTCTGTACTCCTTTGTGCGCTGTAGAGATACCTTCTGTACTCCTTTTTGCGCTGTTGAGATACCTTCTGTACTCCTTTGTGCGCTGTAGAGATACCTTCTGTACTCCTTTGTGCGCTGTAGAGATACCTTCTGTACTCCTTTGTACGCTGTAGAGATACCTCGTGTACTCCTTTGTACATTCTAGAGATATTTCCTGTACTCCTTTGTGCGCTGTAGAGATACCTTCTGTACTCCTTTGTGCGCTGTAGAGATACCTTCTGTACACCTTTGTACGCTGTAGAGATTCCTCGTGTACTCCTTTGTACGTTCTAGAGATATTTCCTGTACTCCTTTGTGCGCTGTAGATATACCTTCTGTACTCCTTTGTGTGCTGTAGAGATACCTTCTGTACTCCTTTGTACGCTGTAGAGATACCTCGTGTACTCCTTTGTACGTTCTAGAGATATTTCCTGTACTCCTTTGTGCGCTGTAGAGATACCTTCTGTACTCCTTTGTGCGCTGTAGAGATACCTTCTGTACTCCTTAGTGCGCTGTAGAGATACCTTCTGTACTCCTTCTGTACTCCTTTGTGCGCTGTAGAGATACCTTCTGTACTCCTTTGTACGCTGTAGAGATACCTCGTGTACTCCTTTGTACGTTCTAGAGATATTTCCTGTACTCCTTTGTGCGCTGTAGAGATACCTTCTGTACTCCTTTGTGCGCTGTAGAGATACCTTCTGTACTCCTTTGTGCGCTGTAGAGATACCTCGTGTACTCCTTTGTACGTTCTAGAGATATTTCCTGTACTCCTTTGTGCGCTGTAGAGATACCTTCTGTACTCCTTTGTGCGCTGTAGAGATACCTTCTGTACTCCTTTGTGCGCTGTAGAGGTACCTCGTGTTCTCCTTTGTGCGCTGTAGAGATACCTTCTGTACTCCTTTGTGCGCTGTAGAGATACCTTCTGTACTCCTTTGTACGCTGTAGAGATACCTCGTGTACTCCTTTGTACGTTCTAGAGATATTTCCTGTACTCCTTTGTGCGCTGTAGAGATACCTTCTGTACTCCTTTGTGCGCTGTAGAGATACCTTCTGTACTCCTTTGTGCGCTGTAGAGATACCTTCTGTACTCCTTTGTGCGCTGTAGAGATACCTTCTGTACTCCTTCGTGCGCTGTAGAGATACCTTCTGTACTCCTTTGTGCGCTGTAGAGATACCTTCTGTACTCCTTTGTGCGCTGTAGAGATACCTTCTGTACTCCTTTGTGCGCTGTAGAGATACCTTCTGTACTCCTTTGTGCGCTGTAGAGATACCTTCTGTACTCCTTTGTGCGCTGTAGAGATACCTTCTGTACTCCTTTGTGCGCTGTAGAGATACCTTCTGTACTCCTTTGTGCGCTGTAGAGATACCTTCTGTACTCCTTTGTGCGCTGTAGAGATACCTTCTGTACTCCTTTGTGCGCTGTAGAGATACCTTCTGTACTCCTTTGTACGCTGTAGAGATACCTCGTGTACTCCTTTGTACGTTCAAGAGATATTTCCTGTACTCCTTTGTGCGCTGTAGAGATACCTTCTGTACTCCTTTGTACGCTGTAGAGATACCTCGTGTACTCCTTTGTACGTTCTAGAGATATTTCCTGTACTCCTTTGTGCGCTGTAGAGATACCTTCTGTACTCCTTTGTGCGCTGTAGAGATACCTTCTGTACTCCTTTGTGCGCTGTAGAGATACCTTCTGTACCCCTTTGTACGTTCTAGAGATATTTCCTGTACTCCTTTGTGCGCTGTAGAGATACCTTCTGTACTCCTTTGTGCGCTGTAGAGATACCTTCTGTACTCCTTTGTACGCTGTAGAGATACCTCGTGTACTCCTTTGTACGTTCTAGAGATATTTCCTGTACTCCTTTGTGCGCTGTAGAGATACCTTCTGTACTCCTTTGTGCGCTGTAGAGATACCTTCCGTACTCCTTTGTACGCTGTAGAGATACCTCGTGTACTCCTTTGTACGTTCTAGAGATATTTCCTGTACTCCTTTGTGCGCTGTAGAGATACCTTCTGTACTCCTTTGTGCGCTGTAGAGATACCTTCTGTACTCCTTTGTGCGCTGTAGAGATACCTTTTGTACTCCTTTGTGCGCTGTAGAGATACCTTCTGTACTCCTTTGTGCGCTGTAGAGATACCTTCTGTACTCTTTTGTACGTTCTAGAGATATTTCCTGTACTCCATTGTGCGCTGTAGAGATACCTTCTGTACTTCTTTGTGTGCTGTAGAGATACCTTCTGTACTCCTTTGTGCGCTGTAGAGATACCTTCTGTACTCCTTTGTGCGCTGTAGAGATACCTTCTGTACTCCTTTGTACGCTGTAGAGATACCTCGTGTACGCCTTTTTACGTTCTAGAGATATTTCCTGTACTCCTTTGTGCGCTGTAGAGATACCTTCTGTACTCCTTTGTGCGCTGTAGAGATACCTTCTGTACTCCTTTGTACGCTGTAGAGATACCTCTTGTACTCCTTTGTACGTTCTAGAGATATTTCCTGTACTCCTTTGTGCGCTGTAGAGATACCTTCTGTACTCCTTTGTGCGCTGTAGAGATACCTTCTGTACTCCTTTGTGCGCTGTAGAGATTCCTTCTGTACTCCTTTGTGCGCTGTAGAGATACCTTCTGTACTCCTTTGTACGCTGTAGAGATACCTCGTGTACTCCTTTGTACGTTCTAGAGATATTTCCTGTACTCCTTTGTGCGCTGTAGAGATACCTTCTTTACTCCTTTGTGCGCTGTAGAGATACCTTCTGTACTCCTTTGTACGCTGTAGAGATACCTCGTGTACTCCTTTGTGCGCTGTAGAGATACCTTCTGTACTCCTTTGTGCGCTGTAGAGATACCTTCTGTACTCCTTTGTGCGCTGTAGAGATACCTTCTGTACTCCTTTGTACGTTCTAGAGATATTTCCTGTACTCCTTTGTGCGCTGTAGAGATACCTTCTGTACTCCTTTGTGCGCTGTAGAGATACCTTCTGTACTCCTTTTTGCGCTGTTGAGATACCTTCTGTACTCCTTTGTGCGCTGTAGAGATACCTTCTGTACTCCTTTGTGCGCTGTAGAGATACCTTCTGTACTCCTTTGTACGCTGTAGAGATACCTCGTGTACTCCTTTGTACATTCTAGAGATATTTCCTGTACTCCTTTGTGCGCTGTAGAGATACCTTCTGTACTCCTTTGTGCGCTGTAGAGATACCTTCTGTACTCCTTTGTGCGCTGTAGAGATACCTTCTGTACTCCTTTGTGCGCTGTAGAGATACCTTCTGTACACCTTTGTACGCTGTAGAGATTCCTCGTGTACTCCTTTGTACGTTCTAGAGATATTTCCTGTACTCCTTTGTGCGCTGTAGAGATACCTTCTGTACTCCTTTGTGTGCTGTAGAGATACCTTCTGTACTCCTTTGTACGCTGTAGAGATACCTCGTGTACTCCTTTGTACGTTCTAGAGATATTTCCTGTACTCCTTTGTGCGCTGTAGAGATACCTTCTGTACTCCTTTGTGCGCTGTAGAGATACCTTCTGTACTCCTTAGTGCGCTGTAGAGATACCTTCTGTACTCCTTCTGTACTCCTTTGTGCGCTGTAGAGATACCTTCTGTACTCCTTTGTACGCTGTAGAGATACCTCGTGTACTCCTTTGTACGTTCTAGAGATATTTCCTGTACTCCTTTGTGCGCTGTAGAGATACCTTCTGTACTCCTTTGTGCGCTGTAGAGATACCTTCTGTACTCCTTTGTGCGCTGTAGAGATACCTCGTGTACTCCTTTGTACGTTCTAGAGATATTTCCTGTACTCCTTTGTGCGCTGTAGAGATACCTTCTGTACTCCTTTGTGCGCTGAAGAGATACCTTCTGTACTCCTTTGTGCGCTGTAGAGATACTTTCTGTACTCCTCTGTGCGCTGTAGAGATACCTTCTGTACTCCTTTGTGCGCTGTAGAGATACCTTCTGTACTTCTTTGTACGTTCTAGAGATATTTCCTGTACTCCTTTGTGCGCTGTAGAGATACCTTCTGTACTCCTTTGTGCGCTGTAGAGATACCTTCTGTACTCCTTTGTGCGCTGAAGAGATACCTTCTGTACTCCTTTGTGCGCTGTAGAGATACCTTCTGTACTCCTTTGTACGCTGTAGAGATACCTCGTGTACTCCTTTGTACGTTTTAGAGATATTTCCTGTACTCCTTTGTGCGCTGTAGAGATACCTTCTGTACTCCTTTGTGCGCTGTAGAGATACCTTCTGTACTCCTTTGTGCGCTGTAGAGATACCTTCTGTACTCCTTTGTGCGCTGTAGAGATACCTTCTGTACTCCTTTGTACGCTGTAGAGATACCTCGTGTACTCCTTTGTACGTTCTAGAGATATTTCCTGTACTCCTTTGTGCGCTGTAGAGATACCTTCTGTACTCCTTTGTGCGCTGTTGAGATACCTTCTGTACTCCTTTGTGCGCTGTAGAGATACCTTCTGTACTCCTTTGTGCGCTGTAGAGATACCTTCTGTACTCCTTTGTGCGCTGTAGAGATACCTTCTGTACTCCTTTGTGCGCTGTAGAGATACCTTCTGTACTCCTTTGTGCGCTGTAGAGATACCTTCTGTACTCCTTTGTACGCTGTAGAGATACCTCGTGTACTCCTTTGTACGTTCTAGAGATATTTCCTGTACTCCTTTGTGCGCTGTAGAGATACCTTCTGTACTCCTTTGTGCGCTGTAGAGATACCTTCTGTACTCCTTTGTGCGCTGTAGAGATACCTTCTGTACTCCTTTGTGCGCTGTAG
This sequence comes from Morinoia aosen, assembly GCA_030386875.1. Lineage (NCBI taxonomy): Eukaryota > Metazoa > Arthropoda > Malacostraca > Amphipoda > Talitridae > Morinoia > Morinoia aosen. The sequence goes on along the minus strand of CM059576.1, from coordinate 53,986,844 downwards.
AGATACCTTCTGTACTCCTTTGTGCGCTGTAGAGATACCTTCTGTACTCCTTTGTACGCTGTAGAGATACCTCGTGTACTCCTTTGTACGTTCTAGAGATATTTCCTGTACTCCTTTGTGCGCTGTAGAGATACCTTCTGTACTCCTTTGTGCGCTGTAGAGATACCTTCTGTACTCCTTTGTGCGCTGTAGAGATACCTCGTGTACTCCTTTGTACGTTCTAGAGATATTTCCTGTACTCCTTTGTGCGCTGTAGAGATACCTTCTGTACTCCTTTGTGCGCTGTAGAGATACCTTCTGTACTCCTTTGTGCGCTGTAGAGATACCTTCTGTACTCCTTTGTGCGCTGTAGAAATACCTTCTGTACTCCTTTGTACGTTCTAGAGATATTTCCTGTACTCCTTTGTGCGCTGTAGAGATACCTTCTGTACTCCTTTGTGCGCTGTAGAAATACCTTCTGTACTCCTTTGTACGCTGTAGAGATACCTCGTGTACTCCTTTGTACGTTCTAGAGATATTTCCTGTACTCCTTTGTGCGCTGTAGAGATACCTTCTGTACTCCTTTGTGCGCTGTAGAGATACCTTCTGTACTCCTTTGTGCGCTGTAGAGATACCTTCTGTACTCCTCTGTACGTTCTAGAGATATTTCCTGTACTCCTTTGTGCGCTGTAGAGATACCTTCTGTACTCCTTTGTGCGCTGTAGAGATACCTTCTGTACTCCTTTTTGCGCTGTAGAGATACCTTCTGTACTCCTTTGTGCGCTGTAGAGATACCTTCTGTACTCCTTTGTGCGCTGTAGAGATACCTTCTGTACTCCTTTGTACGCTGTAGAGATACCTCGTGTACTCCTTTGTACGTTCTAGAGATATTTCCTGTACTCCTTTGTGCGCTGTAGAGATACCTTCTGTACTCCTTTGTGCGCTGTAGAGATGCCTTCTGTACTCCTTTGTGCGCTGTAGAGATACCTTCTGTACTCCTTTGTGCGCTGTAGAGATACCTTCTGTACTCCTTTGTACGCTGTAGAGATTCCTCGTGTACTCCTTTGTACGTTCTAGAGATATTTCCTGTACTCCTTTGTGCGCTGTAGAGATACCTTCTGTACTCCTTTGTGCGCTGTAGAGATACCTTCTGTACTCCTTTGTACGCTGTAGAGATACCTCGTGTACTCCTTTGTACGTTCTAGAGATATTTCCAGTACTCCTTTGTGCGCTGTAGAGATACCTTCTGTACTCCTTTGTGCGCTGTAGAGATACCTTCTGTACTCCTTTGTGCGCTGTAGAGATACCTTCTGTACTCCTTTGTGCGCTGTAGAGATACCTTCTGTACTCCTTTGTGCGCTGTAGAGATACCTTCTGTACTCCTTTGTGCGCTGTAGAGATACCTTCTGTACTCCTTTGTGCGCTGTAGAGATACCTTCTGTACTCCTTTGTGCGCTGTAGAGATACCTTCTGTACTCCTTTGTGCGCTGTAGAGATACCTTCTGTACTCCTTTGTGCGCTGTAGAGATACCTTCTGTACTCCTTTGTGCGCTGTAGAGATACCTTCTGTACTCCTTTGTACGCTGTAGAGATACCTCGTGTACTCCTTTGTACGTTCAAGAGATATTTCCTGTACTCCTTTGTGCGCTGTAGAGATACCTTCTGTACTCCTTTGTACGCTGTAGAGATACCTCGTGTACTCCTTTGTACGTTCTAGAGATATTTCCTGTACTCCTTTGTGCGCTGTAGAGATACCTTCTGTACTCCTTTGTGCGCTGTAGAGATACCTTCTGTACTCCTTTGTGCGCTGTAGAGATACCTTCTGTACTCCTTTGTGCGCTGTAGAGATACCTTCTGTACTCCTTTGTACGCTGTAGAGATACCTCGTGTACTCCTTTGTACGTTCTAGAGATATTTCCTGTACTCCTTTGTGCGCTGTAGAGATACCTTCTGTACTCCTTTGTGCGCTGTAGAGATACCTTCCGTACTCCTTTGTACGCTGTAGAGATACCTCGTGTACTCCTTTGTACGTTCTAGAGATATTTCCTGTACTCCTTTGTGCGCTGTAGAGATACCTTCTGTACTCCTTTGTGCGCTGTAGAGATACCTTCTGTACTCCTTTGTGCGCTGTAGAGATACCTTTTGTACTCCTTTGTGCGCTGTAGAGATACCTTCTGTACTCCTTTGTGCGCTGTAGAGATACCTTCTGTACTCCTTTGTACGTTCTAGAGATATTTCCTGTACTCCATTGTGCGCTGTAGAGATACCTTCTGTACTTCTTTGTGTGCTGTAGAGATACCTTCTGTACTCCTTTGTGCGCTGTAGAGATACCTTCTGTACTCCTTTGTGCGCTGTAGAGATACCTTCTGTACTCCTTTGTACGCTGTAGAGATACCTCGTGTACGCCTTTTTACGTTCTAGAGATATTTCCTGTACTCCTTTGTGCGCTGTAGAGATACCTTCTGTACTCCTTTGTGCGCTGTAGAGATACCTTCTGTACTCCTTTTGACGCTGTAGAGATACCTCTTGTACTCCTTTGTACGTTCTAGAGATATTTCCTGTACTCCTTTGTGCGCTATAGAGATACCTTCTGTACTCCTTTGTGCGCTGTAGAGATACCTTCTGTATTCCTTTGTGCGCTGTAGAGATTCCTTCTGTACTCCTTTGTGCGCTGTAGAGATACCTTCTGTACTCCTTTGTACGCTGTAGAGATACCTCGTGTACTCCTTTGTACGTTCTAGAGATATTTCCTGTACTCCTTTGTGCGCTGTAGAGATACCTTCTTTACTCCTTTGTGCGCTGTAGAGATACCTTCTGTACTCCTTTGTACGCTGTAGAGATACCTCGTGTACTCCTTTGTGCGCTGTAGAGATACCTTCTGTACTCCTTTGTGCGCTGTAGAGATACCTTCTGTACTCCTTTGTGCGCTGTAGAGATACCTTCTGTACTCCTTTGTACGTTCTAGAGATATTTCCTGTACTCCTTTGTGCGCTGTAGAGATACCTTCTGTACTCCTTTGTGCGCTGTAGAGATACCTTCTGTACTCCTTTTTGCGCTGTTGAGATACCTTCTGTACTCCTTTGTGCGCTGTAGAGATACCTTCTGTACTCCTTTGTGCGCTGTAGAGATACCTTCTGTACTCCTTTGTACGCTGTAGAGATACCTCGTGTACTCCTTTGTACATTCTAGAGATATTTCCTGTACTCCTTTGTGCGCTGTAGAGATACCTTCTGTACTCCTTTGTGCGCTGTAGAGATACCTTCTGTACACCTTTGTACGCTGTAGAGATTCCTCGTGTACTCCTTTGTACGTTCTAGAGATATTTCCTGTACTCCTTTGTGCGCTGTAGATATACCTTCTGTACTCCTTTGTGTGCTGTAGAGATACCTTCTGTACTCCTTTGTACGCTGTAGAGATACCTCGTGTACTCCTTTGTACGTTCTAGAGATATTTCCTGTACTCCTTTGTGCGCTGTAGAGATACCTTCTGTACTCCTTTGTGCGCTGTAGAGATACCTTCTGTACTCCTTAGTGCGCTGTAGAGATACCTTCTGTACTCCTTCTGTACTCCTTTGTGCGCTGTAGAGATACCTTCTGTACTCCTTTGTACGCTGTAGAGATACCTCGTGTACTCCTTTGTACGTTCTAGAGATATTTCCTGTACTCCTTTGTGCGCTGTAGAGATACCTTCTGTACTCCTTTGTGCGCTGTAGAGATACCTTCTGTACTCCTTTGTGCGCTGTAGAGATACCTCGTGTACTCCTTTGTACGTTCTAGAGATATTTCCTGTACTCCTTTGTGCGCTGTAGAGATACCTTCTGTACTCCTTTGTGCGCTGTAGAGATACCTTCTGTACTCCTTTGTGCGCTGTAGAGGTACCTCGTGTTCTCCTTTGTGCGCTGTAGAGATACCTTCTGTACTCCTTTGTGCGCTGTAGAGATACCTTCTGTACTCCTTTGTACGCTGTAGAGATACCTCGTGTACTCCTTTGTACGTTCTAGAGATATTTCCTGTACTCCTTTGTGCGCTGTAGAGATACCTTCTGTACTCCTTTGTGCGCTGTAGAGATACCTTCTGTACTCCTTTGTGCGCTGTAGAGATACCTTCTGTACTCCTTTGTGCGCTGTAGAGATACCTTCTGTACTCCTTCGTGCGCTGTAGAGATACCTTCTGTACTCCTTTGTGCGCTGTAGAGATACCTTCTGTACTCCTTTGTGCGCTGTAGAGATACCTTCTGTACTCCTTTGTGCGCTGTAGAGATACCTTCTGTACTCCTTTGTGCGCTGTAGAGATACCTTCTGTACTCCTTTGTCCGCTGTAGAGATACCTCGTGTACTCCTTTGTACATTCTAGAGATATTTCCTGTACTCCTTTGTGCGCTGTAGAGATACCTTCTGTACTCCTTTGTGCGCTGTAGAGATACCTTCTGTACTCCTTTGTGCGCTGTAGAGATACCTTCTGTACTCCTTTGTGCGCTGTAGAGATACCTTCTGTACACCTTTGTACGCTGTAGAGATTCCTCGTGTACTCCTTTGTACGTTCTAGAGATATTTCCTGTACTCCTTTGTGCGCTGTAGAGATACCTTCTGTACTCCTTTGTGTGCTGTAGAGATACCTTCTGTACTCCTTTGTACGCTGTAGAGATACCTCGTGTACTCCTTTGTACGTTCTAGAGATATTTCCTGTACTCCTTTGTGCGCTGTAGAGATACCTTCTGTACTCCTTTGTGCGCTGTAGAGATACCTTCTGTACTCCTTAGTGCGCTGTAGAGATACCTTCTGTACTCCTTCTGTACTCCTTTGTGCGCTGTAGAGATACCTTCTGTACTCCTTTGTACGCTGTAGAGATACCTCGTGTACTCCTTTGTACGTTCTAGAGATATTTCCTGTACTCCTTTGTGCGCTGTAGAGATACCTTCTGTACTCCTTTGTGCGCTGTAGAGATACCTTCTGTACTCCTTTGTGCGCTGTAGAGATACCTCGTGTACTCCTTTGTACGTTCTAGAGATATTTCCTGTACTCCTTTGTGCGCTGTAGAGATACCTTCTGTACTCCTTTGTGCGCTGAAGAGATACCTTCTGTACTCCTTTGTGCGCTGTAGAGATACTTTCTGTACTCCTCTGTGCGCTGTAGAGATACCTTCTGTACTCCTTTGTGCGCTGTAGAGATACCTTCTGTACTTCTTTGTACGTTCTAGAGATATTTCCTGTACTCCTTTGTGCGCTGTAGAGATACCTTCTGTACTCCTTTGTGCGCTGTAGAGATACCTTCTGTACTCCTTTGTGCGCTGAAGAGATACCTTCTGTACTCCTTTGTGCGCTGTAGAGATACCTTCTGTACTCCTTTGTACGCTGTAGAGATACCTCGTGTACTCCTTTGTACGTTTTAGAGATATTTCCTGTACTCCTTTGTGCGCTGTAGAGATACCTTCTGTACTCCTTTGTGCGCTGTAGAGATACCTTCTGTACTCCTTTGTGCGCTGTAGAGATACCTTCTGTACTCCTTTGTGCGCTGTAGAGATACCTTCTGTACTCCTTTGTACGCTGTAGAGATACCTCGTGTACTCCTTTGTACGTTCTAGAGATATTTCCTGTACTCCTTTGTGCGCTGTAGAGATACCTTCTGTACTCCTTTGTGCGCTGTTGAGATACCTTCTGTACTCCTTTGTGCGCTGTAGAGATACCTTCTGTACTCCTTTGTGCGCTGTAGAGATACCTTCTGTACTCCTTTGTGCGCTGTAGAGATACCTTCTGTACTCCTTTGTGCGCTGTAGAGATACCTTCTGTACTCCTTTGTGCGCTGTAGAGATACCTTCTGTACTCCTTTGTACGCTGTAGAGATACCTCGTGTACTCCTTTGTACGTTCTAGAGATATTTCCTGTACTCCTTTGTGCGCTGTAGAGATACCTTCTGTACTCCTTTGTGCGCTGTAGAGATACCTTCTGTACTCCTTTGTGCGCTGTAGAGATACCTTCTGTACTCCTTTGTGCGCTGTAGAGATACCTTCTGTACTCCTTTGTGCGCTGTAGAGATACCTTCTGTACTCCTTTGTACGCTGTAGAGATACCTCGTGTACTCCTTTGTACGTTCTAGAGATATTTCCTGTACTCCTTTGTGCGCTGTAGAGATACCTTCTGTACTCCTTTGTGCGCTGTAGAGATACCTTCTGTACTCCTTTGTGCGCTGTAGAGATACCTCGTGTACTCCTTTGTACGTTCTAGAGATATTTCCTGTACTCCTTTGTGCGCTGTAGAGATACCTTCTGTACTCCTTTGTGCGCTGTAGAGATACCTTCTGTACTCCTTTGTGCGCTGTAGAGATACCTTCTGTACTCCTTTGTGCGCTGTAGAAATACCTTCTGTACTCCTTTGTACGTTCTAGAGATATTTCCTGTACTCCTTTGTGCGCTGTAGAGATACCTTCTGTACTCCTTTGTGCGCTGTAGAAATACCTTCTGTACTCCTTTGTACGCTGTAGAGATACCTCGTGTACTCCTTTGTACGTTCTAGAGATATTTCCTGTACTCCTTTGTGCGCTGTAGAGATACCTTCTGTACTCCTTTGTGCGCTGTAGAGATACCTTCTGTACTCCTTTGTGCGCTGTAGAGATACCTTCTGTACTCCTCTGTACGTTCTAGAGATATTTCCTGTACTCCTTTGTGCGCTGTAGAGATACCTTCTGTACTCCTTTGTGCGCTGTAGAGATACCTTCTGTACTCCTTTTTGCGCTGTAGAGATACCTTCTGTACTCCTTTGTGCGCTGTAGAGATACCTTCTGTACTCCTTTGTGCGCTGTAGAGATACCTTCTGTACTCCTTTGTACGCTGTAGAGATACCTCGTGTACTCCTTTGTACGTTCTAGAGATATTTCCTGTACTCCTTTGTGCGCTGTAGAGATACCTTCTGTACTCCTTTGTGCGCTGTAGAGATGCCTTCTGTACTCCTTTGTGCGCTGTAGAGATACCTTCTGTACTCCTTTGTGCGCTGTAGAGATACCTTCTGTACTCCTTTGTACGCTGTAGAGATTCCTCGTGTACTCCTTTGTACGTTCTAGAGATATTTCCTGTACTCCTTTGTGCGCTGTAGAGATACCTTCTGTACTCCTTTGTGCGCTGTAGAGATACCTTCTGTACTCCTTTGTACGCTGTAGAGATACCTCGTGTACTCCTTTGTACGTTCTAGAGATATTTCCAGTACTCCTTTGTGCGCTGTAGAGATACCTTCTGTACTCCTTTGTGCGCTGTAGAGATACCTTCTGTACTCCTTTGTGCGCTGTAGAGATACCTTCTGTACTCCTTTGTGCGCTGTAGAGATACCTTCTGTACTCCTTTGTGCGCTGTAGAGATACCTTCTGTACTCCTTTGTGCGCTGTAGAGATACCTTCTGTACTCCTTTGTGCGCTGTAGAGATACCTTCTGTACTCCTTTGTGCGCTGTAGAGATACCTTCTGTACTCCTTTGTGCGCTGTAGAGATACCTTCTGTACTCCTTTGTGCGCTGTAGAGATACCTTCTGTACTCCTTTGTGCGCTGTAGAGATACCTTCTGTACTCCTTTGTACGCTGTAGAGATACCTCGTGTACTCCTTTGTACGTTCAAGAGATATTTCCTGTACTCCTTTGTGCGCTGTAGAGATACCTTCTGTACTCCTTTGTACGCTGTAGAGATACCTCGTGTACTCCTTTGTACGTTCTAGAGATATTTCCTGTACTCCTTTGTGCGCTGTAGAGATACCTTCTGTACTCCTTTGTGCGCTGTAGAGATACCTTCTGTACTCCTTTGTGCGCTGTAGAGATACCTTCTGTACTCCTTTGTGCGCTGTAGAGATACCTTCTGTACTCCTTTGTACGCTGTAGAGATACCTCGTGTACTCCTTTGTACGTTCTAGAGATATTTCCTGTACTCCTTTGTGCGCTGTAGAGATACCTTCTGTACTCCTTTGTGCGCTGTAGAGATACCTTCCGTACTCCTTTGTACGCTGTAGAGATACCTCGTGTACTCCTTTGTACGTTCTAGAGATATTTCCTGTACTCCTTTGTGCGCTGTAGAGATACCTTCTGTACTCCTTTGTGCGCTGTAGAGATACCTTCTGTACTCCTTTGTGCGCTGTAGAGATACCTTTTGTACTCCTTTGTGCGCTGTAGAGATACCTTCTGTACTCCTTTGTGCGCTGTAGAGATACCTTCTGTACTCCTTTGTACGTTCTAGAGATATTTCCTGTACTCCATTGTGCGCTGTAGAGATACCTTCTGTACTTCTTTGTGTGCTGTAGAGATACCTTCTGTACTCCTTTGTGCGCTGTAGAGATACCTTCTGTACTCCTTTGTGCGCTGTAGAGATACCTTCTGTACTCCTTTGTACGCTGTAGAGATACCTCGTGTACGCCTTTTTACGTTCTAGAGATATTTCCTGTACTCCTTTGTGCGCTGTAGAGATACCTTCTGTACTCCTTTGTGCGCTGTTGAGATACCTTCTGTACTCCTTTTGACGCTGTAGAGATACCTCTTGTACTCCTTTGTACGTTCTAGAGATATTTCCTGTACTCCTTTGTGCGCTATAGAGATACCTTCTGTACTCCTTTGTGCGCTGTAGAGATACCTTCTGTATTCCTTTGTGCGCTGTAGAGATTCCTTCTGTACTCCTTTGTGCGCTGTAGAGATACCTTCTGTACTCCTTTGTACGCTGTAGAGATACCTCGTGTACTCCTTTGTACGTTCTAGAGATATTTCCTGTACTCCTTTGTGCGCTGTAGAGATACCTTCTTTACTCCTTTGTGCGCTGTAGAGATACCTTCTGTACTCCTTTGTACGCTGTAGAGATACCTCGTGTACTCCTTTGTGCGCTGTAGAGATACCTTCTGTACTCCTTTGTGCGCTGTAGAGATACCTTCTGTACTCCTTTGTGCGCTGTAGAGATACCTTCTGTACTCCTTTGTACGTTCTAGAGATATTTCCTGTACTCCTTTGTGCGCTGTAGAGATACCTTCTGTACTCCTTTGTGCGCTGTAGAGATACCTTCTGTACTCCTTTTTGCGCTGTTGAGATACCTTCTGTACTCCTTTGTGCGCTGTAGAGATACCTTCTGTACTCCTTTGTGCGCTGTAGAGATACCTTCTGTACTCCTTTGTACGCTGTAGAGATACCTCGTGTACTCCTTTGTACATTCTAGAGATATTTCCTGTACTCCTTTGTGCGCTGTAGAGATACCTTCTGTACTCCTTTGTGCGCTGTAGAGATACCTTCTGTACACCTTTGTACGCTGTAGAGATTCCTCGTGTACTCCTTTGTACGTTCTAGAGATATTTCCTGTACTCCTTTGTGCGCTGTAGATATACCTTCTGTACTCCTTTGTGTGCTGTAGAGATACCTTCTGTACTCCTTTGTACGCTGTAGAGATACCTCGTGTACTCCTTTGTACGTTCTAGAGATATTTCCTGTACTCCTTTGTGCGCTGTAGAGATACCTTCTGTACTCCTTTGTGCGCTGTAGAGATACCTTCTGTACTCCTTAGTGCGCTGTAGAGATACCTTCTGTACTCCTTCTGTACTCCTTTGTGCGCTGTAGAGATACCTTCTGTACTCCTTTGTACGCTGTAGAGATACCTCGTGTACTCCTTTGTACGTTCTAGAGATATTTCCTGTACTCCTTTGTGCGCTGTAGAGATACCTTCTGTACTCCTTTGTGCGCTGTAGAGATACCTTCTGTACTCCTTTGTGCGCTGTAGAGATACCTCGTGTACTCCTTTGTACGTTCTAGAGATATTTCCTGTACTCCTTTGTGCGCTGTAGAGATACCTTCTGTACTCCTTTGTGCGCTGTAGAGATACCTTCTGTACTCCTTTGTGCGCTGTAGAGGTACCTCGTGTTCTCCTTTGTGCGCTGTAGAGATACCTTCTGTACTCCTTTGTGCGCTGTAGAGATACCTTCTGTACTCCTTTGTACGCTGTAGAGATACCTCGTGTACTCCTTTGTACGTTCTAGAGATATTTCCTGTACTCCTTTGTGCGCTGTAGAGATACCTTCTGTACTCCTTTGTGCGCTGTAGAGATACCTTCTGTACTCCTTTGTGCGCTGTAGAGATACCTTCTGTACTCCTTTGTGCGCTGTAGAGATACCTTCTGTACTCCTTCGTGCGCTGTAGAGATACCTTCTGTACTCCTTTGTGCGCTGTAGAGATACCTTCTGTACTCCTTTGTGCGCTGTAGAGATACCTTCTGTACTCCTTTGTGCGCTGTAGAGATACCTTCTGTACTCCTTTGTGCGCTGTAGAGATACCTTCTGTACTCCTTTGTGCGCTGTAGAGATACCTTCTGTACTCCTTTGTGCGCTGTAGAGATACCTTCTGTACTCCTTTGTGCGCTGTAGAGATACCTTCTGTACTCCTTTGTGCGCTGTAGAGATACCTTCTGTACTCCTTTGTACGCTGTAGAGATACCTCGTGTACTCCTTTGTACGTTCAAGAGATATTTCCTGTACTCCTTTGTGCGCTGTAGAGATACCTTCTGTACTCCTTTGTACGCTGTAGAGATACCTCGTGTACTCCTTTGTACGTTCTAGAGATATTTCCTGTACTCCTTTGTGCGCTGTAGAGATACCTTCTGTACTCCTTTGTGCGCTGTAGAGATACCTTCTGTACTCCTTTGTGCGCTGTAGAGATACCTTCTGTACTCCTTTGTGCGCTGTAGAGATACCTTCTGTACCCCTTTGTACGTTCTAGAGATATTTCCTGTACTCCTTTGTGCGCTGTAGAGATACCTTCTGTACTCCTTTGTGCGCTGTAGAGATACCTTCTGTACTCCTTTGTACGCTGTAGAGATACCTCGTGTACTCCTTTGTACGTTCTAGAGATATTTCCTGTACTCCTTTGTGCGCTGTAGAGATACCTTCTGTACTCCTTTGTGCGCTGTAGAGATACCTTCCGTACTCCTTTGTACGCTGTAGAGATACCTCGTGTACTCCTTTGTACGTTCTAGAGATATTTCCTGTACTCCTTTGTGCGCTGTAGAGATACCTTCTGTACTCCTTTGTGCGCTGTAGAGATACCTTCTGTACTCCTTTGTGCGCTGTAGAGATACCTTTTGTACTCCTTTGTGCGCTGTAGAGATACCTTCTGTACTCCTTTGTGCGCTGTAGAGATACCTTCTGTACTCCTTTGTACGTTCTAGAGATATTTCCTGTACTCCATTGTGCGCTGTAGAGATACCTTCTGTACTTCTTTGTGTGCTGTAGAGATACCTTCTGTACTCCTTTGTGCGCTGTAGAGATACCTTCTGTACTCCTTTGTGCGCTGTAGAGATACCTTCTGTACTCCTTTGTACGCTGTAGAGATACCTCGTGTACGCCTTTTTACGTTCTAGAGATATTTCCTGTACTCCTTTGTGCGCTGTAGAGATACCTTCTGTACTCCTTTGTGCGCTGTAGAGATACCTTCTGTACTCCTTTGTACGCTGTAGAGATACCTCTTGTACTCCTTTGTACGTTCTAGAGATATTTCCTGTACTCCTTTGTGCGCTGTAGAGATACCTTCTGTACTCCTTTGTGCGCTGTAGAGATACCTTCTGTACTCCTTTGTGCGCTGTAGAGATTCCTTCTGTACTCCTTTGTGCGCTGTAGAGATACCTTCTGTACTCCTTTGTACGCTGTAGAGATACCTCGTGTACTCCTTTGTACGTTCTAGAGATATTTCCTGTACTCCTTTGTGCGCTGTAGAGATACCTTCTTTACTCCTTTGTGCGCTGTAGAGATACCTTCTGTACTCCTTTGTACGCTGTAGAGATACCTCGTGTACTCCTTTGTGCGCTGTAGAGATACCTTCTGTACTCCTTTGTGCGCTGTAGAGATACCTTCTGTACTCCTTTGTGCGCTGTAGAGATACCTTCTGTACTCCTTTGTACGTTCTAGAGATATTTCCTGTACTCCTTTGTGCGCTGTAGAGATACCTTCTGTACTCCTTTGTGCGCTGTAGAGATACCTTCTGTACTCCTTTTTGCGCTGTTGAGATACCTTCTGTACTCCTTTGTGCGCTGTAGAGATACCTTCTGTACTCCTTTGTGCGCTGTAGAGATACCTTCTGTACTCCTTTGTACGCTGTAGAGATACCTCGTGTACTCCTTTGTACATTCTAGAGATATTTCCTGTACTCCTTTGTGCGCTGTAGAGATACCTTCTGTACTCCTTTGTGCGCTGTAGAGATACCTTCTGTACTCCTTTGTGCGCTGTAGAGATACCTTCTGTACTCCTTTGTGCGCTGTAGAGATACCTTCTGTACACCTTTGTACGCTGTAGAGATTCCTCGTGTACTCCTTTGTACGTTCTAGAGATATTTCCTGTACTCCTTTGTGCGCTGTAGAGATACCTTCTGTACTCCTTTGTGTGCTGTAGAGATACCTTCTGTACTCCTTTGTACGCTGTAGAGATACCTCGTGTACTCCTTTGTACGTTCTAGAGATATTTCCTGTACTCCTTTGTGCGCTGTAGAGATACCTTCTGTACTCCTTTGTGCGCTGTAGAGATACCTTCTGTACTCCTTAGTGCGCTGTAGAGATACCTTCTGTACTCCTTCTGTACTCCTTTGTGCGCTGTAGAGATACCTTCTGTACTCCTTTGTACGCTGTAGAGATACCTCGTGTACTCCTTTGTACGTTCTAGAGATATTTCCTGTACTCCTTTGTGCGCTGTAGAGATACCTTCTGTACTCCTTTGTGCGCTGTAGAGATACCTTCTGTACTCCTTTGTGCGCTGTAGAGATACCTCGTGTACTCCTTTGTACGTTCTAGAGATATTTCCTGTACTCCTTTGTGCGCTGTAGAGATACCTTCTGTACTCCTTTGTGCGCTGAAGAGATACCTTCTGTACTCCTTTGTGCGCTGTAGAGATACTTTCTGTACTCCTCTGTGCGCTGTAGAGATACCTTCTGTACTCCTTTGTACGTTCTAGAGATATTTCCTGTACTCCTTTGTGCGCTGTAGAGATACCTTCTGTACTCCTTTGTGCGCTGTAGAGATACCTTCTGTACTCCTTTGTACGCTGTAGAGATACCTCGTGTACTCCTTTGTACGTTCTAGAGATATTTCCTGTACTCCTTTGTGCGCTGTAGAGATACCTTCTGTACTCCTTTGTGCGCTGTAGAGATACCTTCTGTACTCCTTTGTACGCTGTAGAGATACCTCGTGTACTCCTTTGTACGTTCTAGAGATATTTCCTGTACTCCTTTGTGCGCTGTAGAGATACCTTCTGTACTCCTTTGTGCGCTGTAGAGATACCTTCTGTACTCTTTTGTGCGCTGTAGAGATACCTTCTGTACTCCTTTGTGCGCTGTAGAGATACCTTCTGTACTCCTTTGTACGTTCTAGAGATATTTCATGTACTCCATTGTGCGCTGTAGAGATACCTTCTGTACTTCTTTGTGCGCTGTAGAGATACCTTCTGTACTCCTTTGTGCGCTGTAGAGATACCTTCTGTACTCCTTTGTGCGCTGTAGAGATACCTTCTGTACTCCTTTGTACGCTGTAGAGATACCTCGTGTACGCCTTTGTACGTTCTAGAGATATTTCCTGTACTCCTTTGTGCGCTGTAGAGATACCTTCTGTACTCCTTTGTGCGCTGTAGAGATACCTTATGTACTCCTTTGTACGCTGTAGAGATACCTCTTGTACTCCTTTGTACGTTCTAGAGATATTTCCTGTACTCCTTTGTGCGCTGAAGAGATACCTTCTGTACTCCTTTGTGCGCTGTAGAGATACCTTCTGTACTCCTTTGTGCGCTGTAGAGATTCCTTCTGTACTCCTTTGTGCGCTGTAGAGATACCTTCTGTACTCCTTTGTACGCTGTAGAGATACCTCGTGTACTCCTTTGTACGTTCTTGAGATATTTCCTGTACTCCTTTGTGCGCTGTAGAGATACCTTCTTTACTCCTTTGTGCGCTGTAGAGATACCTTCTGTACTCCTTTGTACGCTGTAGAGATACCTCGTGTACTCCTTTGTGCGCTGTAGAGATACCTTCTGTACTCCTTTGTGCGCTGTAGAGATACCTTCTGTACTCCTTTGTGCGCTGTAGAGATACCTTCTGTACTCCTTTGTACGTTCTAGAGATATTTCCTGTACTCCTTTGTGCGCTGTAGAGATACCTTCTGTACTCCTTTGTGCGCTGTAGAGATACCTTCTGTACTCCTTTGTGCGCTGTAGAGATACCTTCTGTACTCCTTCGTGCGCTGTAGAGATACCTTCTGTACTCCTTTGTACGCTGTAGAGATACCTCGTGTACTCCTTTGTACGTTCTAGAGATATTTCCTGTACTCCTTTGTGCGCTGTAGAGATACCTTCTGTACTCCTTTGTGCGCTGTAGAGATACCTTCTGTACTCCTTTGTGCGCTGTAGAGATACCTTCTGTACTCCTTTGTGCGCTGTAGAGATACCTTCTGTACTCCTTTGTGCGCTGTAGAGATACCTTCTGTACTCCTTTGTGCGCTGTAGAGATACCTTCTGTACTCCTTTGTGCGCTGTAGAGATACCTTCTGTACTCCTTTGTGCGCTGTAGAGATACCTTCTGTACTCTTTTGTGCGCTGTAGAGATACCTTCTGTACTCCTTTGTGCGCTGTAGAGATACCTTTTGTACTCCTTTGTGCGCTGTAGAGATACCTTCTGTACTCCTTTGTGCGCTGTAGAGATACCTTCTGTACTCCTTTGTGCGCTGTAGAGATACCTTCTGTACTCCTTTGTGCGCTGTAGAGATACCTTCTGTACTCCTTTGTGCGCTGTAGAGATACCTTCTGTACTCCTTTGTGCGCTGTAGAGATACCTTCTGTACTCCTTTGTGCGCTGTAGAGATACCTTCTGTACTCCTTTGTGCGCTGTAGAGATACCTTCTGTACTCCTTCGTGTGCTGTAGAGATACCTTCTGTACTCCTTTGTGCGCTGTAGAGATACCTTCTGTACTCCTTTGTGCGCTGTAGAGATACCTTCTGTACTCCTTTGTGCGCTGTAGAGATACCTTCTGTACTCCTTTGTGCGCTGTAGAGATACCTTCTGTACTCCTTTTTGCGCTGTAGAGATACCTTCTGTACTCCTTTGTGCGCTGTAGAGATACCTTCTGTACTCCTTTGTGCGCTGTAGAGATACCTTCTGTACTCCTTTGTACGCTGTAGAGATACCTCGTGTACTCCTTTGTACGTTCTAGAGATATTCCCTGTACTCCTTTGTGCGCTGTAGAGATACCTTCTGTACTCCTTTGTGCGCTGTAGTGATACCTTCTGTACTCCCTTGTGCGCTGTAGAGATACCTTCTGTACTCCTTTGTGCGCTGTAGAGATACCTTCTGTACTCCTTTGTCCGCTGTAGAGATTCCTCGTGTACTCCTTTGTACGTTCTAGAGATATTTCCTGTACTCCTTTGTGCGCTGTAGAGATACCTTCTGTACTCCTTTGTGCGCTGTAGAGATACCTTCTGTACTCCTTTGTACGCTGTAGAGATACCTCGTGTACTCCTTTGTACGCTGTAGAGATACCTCGTGTACTCCTTTGTGCGCTGTAGAGATACCTTCTGTACTTCTTTGTGCGCTGTAGAGATACCTTCTGTACTCCTTTGTGCGCTGTAGAGATACCTTCTGTACTTCTTTGTACGTTCTAGAGATATTTCCTGTACTCCTTTGTGCGCTGTAGAGATACCTTCTGTACTCCTTTGTGCGCTGTAGAGATACCTTCTGTACTCCTTTGTGCGCTGAAGAGATACCTTCTGTACTCCTTTGTGCGCTGTAGAGATACCTTCTGTACTCCTTTGTACGCTGTAGAGATACCTCGTGTACTCCTTTGTACGTTTTAGAGATATTTCCTGTACTCCTTTGTGCGCTGTAGAGATACCTTCTGTACTCCTTTGTGCGCTGTAGAGATACCTTCTGTACTCCTCTGTACGTTCTAGAGATATTTCCTGTACTCCTTTGTGCGCTGTAGAGATACCTTCTGTACTCCTTTGTGCGCTGTAGAGATACCTTCTGTACTCCTTTTTGCGCTGTAGAGATACCTTCTGTACTCCTTTGTGCGCTGTAGAGATACCTTCTGTACTCCTTTGTGCGCTGTAGAGATACCTTCTGTACTCCTTTGTACGCTGTAGAGATACCTCGTGTACTCCTTTGTACGTTCTAGAGATATTTCCTGTACTCCTTTGTGCGCTGTAGAGATACCTTCTGTACTCCTTTGTGCGCTGTAGAGATGCCTTCTGTACTCCTTTGTGCGCTGTAGAGATACCTTCTGTACTCCTTTGTGCGCTGTAGAGATACCTTCTGTACTCCTTTGTACGCTGTAGAGATTCCTCGTGTACTCCTTTGTACGTTCTAGAGATATTTCCTGTACTCCTTTGTGCGCTGTAGAGATACCTTCTGTACTCCTTTGTGCGCTGTAGAGATACCTTCTGTACTCCTTTGTACGCTGTAGAGATACCTCGTGTACTCCTTTGTACGTTCTAGAGATATTTCCAGTACTCCTTTGTGCGCTGTAGAGATACCTTCTGTACTCCTTTGTGCGCTGTAGAGATACCTTCTGTACTCCTTTGTGCGCTGTAGAGATACCTTCTGTACTCCTTTGTGCGCTGTAGAGATACCTTCTGTACTCCTTTGTGCGCTGTAGAGATACCTTCTGTACTCCTTTGTGCGCTGTAGAGATACCTTCTGTACTCCTTTGTGCGCTGTAGAGATACCTTCTGTACTCCTTTGTGCGCTGTAGAGATACCTTCTGTACTCCTTTGTGCGCTGTAGAGATACCTTCTGTACTCCTTTGTGCGCTGTAGAGATACCTTCTGTACTCCTTTGTGCGCTGTAGAGATACCTTCTGTACTCCTTTGTACGCTGTAGAGATACCTCGTGTACTCCTTTGTACGTTCAAGAGATATTTCCTGTACTCCTTTGTGCGCTGTAGAGATACCTTCTGTACTCCTTTGTACGCTGTAGAGATACCTCGTGTACTCCTTTGTACGTTCTAGAGATATTTCCTGTACTCCTTTGTGCGCTGTAGAGATACCTTCTGTACTCCTTTGTGCGCTGTAGAGATACCTTCTGTACTCCTTTGTGCGCTGTAGAGATACCTTCTGTACTCCTTTGTGCGCTGTAGAGATACCTTCTGTACCCCTTTGTACGTTCTAGAGATATTTCCTGTACTCCTTTGTGCGCTGTAGAGATACCTTCTGTACTCCTTTGTGCGCTGTAGAGATACCTTCTGTACTCCTTTGTACGCTGTAGAGATACCTCGTGTACTCCTTTGTACGTTCTAGAGATATTTCCTGTACTCCTTTGTGCGCTGTAGAGATACCTTCTGTACTCCTTTGTGCGCTGTAGAGATACCTTCCGTACTCCTTTGTACGCTGTAGAGATACCTCGTGTACTCCTTTGTACGTTCTAGAGATATTTCCTGTACTCCTTTGTGCGCTGTAGAGATACCTTCTGTACTCCTTTGTGCGCTGTAGAGATACCTTCTGTACTCCTTTGTGCGCTGTAGAGATACCTTTTGTACTCCTTTGTGCGCTGTAGAGATACCTTCTGTACTCCTTTGTGCGCTGTAGAGATACCTTCTGTACTCCTTTGTACGTTCTAGAGATATTTCCTGTACTCCATTGTGCGCTGTAGAGATACCTTCTGTACTTCTTTGTGTGCTGTAGAGATACCTTCTGTACTCCTTTGTGCGCTGTAGAGATACCTTCTGTACTCCTTTGTGCGCTGTAGAGATACCTTCTGTACTCCTTTGTACGCTGTAGAGATACCTCGTGTACGCCTTTTTACGTTCTAGAGATATTTCCTGTACTCCTTTGTGCGCTGTAGAGATACCTTCTGTACTCCTTTGTGCGCTGTAGAGATACCTTCTGTACTCCTTTTGACGCTGTAGAGATACCTCTTGTACTCCTTTGTACGTTCTAGAGATATTTCCTGTACTCCTTTGTGCGCTATAGAGATACCTTCTGTACTCCTTTGTGCGCTGTAGAGATACCTTCTGTACTCCTTTGTGCGCTGTAGAGATTCCTTCTGTACTCCTTTGTGCGCTGTAGAGATACCTTCTGTACTCCTTTGTACGCTGTAGAGATACCTCGTGTACTCCTTTGTACGTTCTAGAGATATTTCCTGTACTCCTTTGTGCGCTGTAGAGATACCTTCTTTACTCCTTTGTGCGCTGTAGAGATACCTTCTGTACTCCTTTGTACGCTGTAGAGATACCTCGTGAACTCCTTTGTGCGCTGTAGAGATACCTTCTGTACTCCTTTGTGCGCTGTAGAGATACCTTCTGTACTCCTTTGTGCGCTGTAGAGATACCTTCTGTACTCCTTTGTACGTTCTAGAGATATTTCCTGTACTCCTTTGTGCGCTGTAGAGATACCTTCTGTACTCCTTTGTGCGCTGTAGAGATACCTTCTGTACTCCTTTTTGCGCTGTTGAGATACCTTCTGTACTCCTTTGTGCGCTGTAGAGGTACCTTCTGTACTCCTTTGTGCGCTGTAGAGATACCTTCTGTACTCCTTTGTACGCTGTAGAGATACCTCGTGTACTCCTTTGTACATTCTAGAGATATTTCCTGTACTCCTTTGTGCGCTGTAGAGATACCTTCTGTACTCCTTTGTGCGCTGTAGAGATACCTTCTGTACACCTTTGTACGCTGTAGAGATTCCTCGTGTACTCCTTTGTACGTTCTAGAGATATTTCCTGTACTCCTTTGTGCGCTGTAGATATACCTTCTGTACTCCTTTGTGTGCTGTAGAGATACCTTCTGTACTCGTTTGTACGCTGTAGAGATACCTCGTGTACTCCTTTGTACGTTCTAGAGATATTTCCTGTACTCCTTTGTGCGCTGTAGAGATACCTTCTGTACTCCTTTGTGCGCTGTAGAGATACCTTCTGTACTCCTTAGTGCGCTGTAGAGATACCTTCTGTACTCCTTCTGTACTCCTTTGTGCGCTGTAGAGATACCTTCTGTACTCCTTTGTACGCTGTAGAGATACCTCGTGTACTCCTTTGTACGTTCTAGAGATATTTCCTGTACTCCTTTGTGCGCTGTAGAGATACCTTCTGTACTCCTTTGTGCGCTGTAGAGATACCTTCTGTACTCCTTTGTGCGCTGTAGAGATACCTCGTGTACTCCTTTGTACGTTCTAGAGATATTTCCTGTACTCCTTTGTGCGCTGTAGAGATACCTTCTGTACTCCTTTGTGCGCTGCAGAGATACCTTCTGTACTCCTTTGTGCGCTGTAGAGGTACCTCGTGTTCTCCTTTGTGCGCTGTAGAGATACCTTCTGTACTCCTTTGTGCGCTGTAGAGATACCTTCTGTACTCCTTTGTACGCTGTAGAGATACCTCGTGTACTCCTTTGTACGTTCTAGAGATATTTCCTGTACTCCTTTGTGCGCTGTAGAGATACCTTCTGTACTCCTTTGTGCGCTGTAGAGATACCTTCTGTACTCCTTTGTGCGCTGTAGAGATACCTTCTGTACTCCTTTGTGCGCTGTAGAGATACCTTCTGTACTCCTTCGTGCGCTGTAGAGATACCTTCTGTACTCCTTTGTGCGCTGTAGAGATACCTTCTGTACTCCTTTGTGCGCTGTAGAGATACCTTCTGTACTCCTTTGTGCGCTGTAGAGATACCTTCTGTACTCCTTTGTGCGCTGTAGAGATACCTTCTGTACTCCTTTGTGCGCTGTAGAGATACCTTCTGTACTCCTTTGTGCGCTGTAGAGATACCTTCTGTACTCCTTTGTGCGCTGTAGAGATACCTTCTGTACTCCTTTGTGCGCTGTAGAGATACCTTCTGTACTCCTTTGTACGCTGTAGAGATACCTCGTGTACTCCTTTGTACGTTCAAGAGATATTTCCTGTACTCCTTTGTGCGCTGTAGAGATACCTTCTGTACTCCTTTGTACGCTGTAGAGATACCTCGTGTACTCCTTTGTACGTTCTAGAGATATTTCCTGTACTCCTTTGTGCGCTGTAGAGATACCTTCTGTACTCCTTTGTGCGCTGTAGAGATACCTTCTGTACTCCTTTGTGCGCTGTAGAGATACCTTCTGTACTCCTTTGTGCGCTGTAGAGATACCTTCTGTACCCCTTTGTACGTTCTAGAGATATTTCCTGTACTCCTTTGTGCGCTGTAGAGATACCTTCTGTACTCCTTTGTGCGCTGTAGAGATACCTTCTGTACTCCTTTGTACGCTGTAGAGATACCTCGTGTACTCCTTTGTACGTTCTAGAAATATTTCCTGTACTCCTTTGTGCGCTGTAGAGATACCTTCTGTACTCCTTTGTGCGCTGTAGAGATACCTTCCGTACTCCTTTGTACGCTGTAGAGATACCTCGTGTACTCCTTTGTACGTTCTAGAGATATTTCCTGTACTCCTTTGTGCGCTGTAGAGATACCTTCTGTACTCCTTTGTGCGCTGTAGAGATACCTTCTGTACTCCTTTGTGCGCTGTAGAGATACCTTTTGTACTCCTTTGTGCGCTGTAGAGATACCTTCTGTACTCCTTTGTGCGCTGTAGAGATACCTTCTGTACTCCTTTGTACGTTCTAGAGATATTTCCTGTACTCCATTGTGCGCTGTAGAGATACCTTCTGTACTTCTTTGTGTGCTGTAGAGATACCTTCTGTACTCCTTTGTGCGCTGTAGAGATACCTTCTGTACTCCTTTGTGCGCTGTAGAGATACCTTCTGTACTCCTTTGTACGCTGTAGAGATACCTCGTGTACGCCTTTTTACGTTCTAGAGATATTTCCTGTACTCCTTTGTGCGCTGTAGAGATACCTTCTGTACTCCTTTGTGCGCTGTAGAGATACCTTCTGTACTCCTTTGTACGCTGTAGAGATACCTCTTGTACTCCTTTGTACGTTCTAGAGATATTTCCTGTACTCCTTTGTGCGCTGTAGAGATACCTTCTGTACTCCTTTGTGCGCTGTAGAGATACCTTCTGTACTCCTTTGTGCGCTGTAGAGATTCCTTCTGTACTCCTTTGTGCGCTGTAGAGATACCTTCTGTACTCCTTTGTACGCTGTAGAGATACCTCGTGTACTCCTTTGTACGTTCTAGAGATATTTCCTGTACTCCTTTGTGCGCTGTAGAGATACCTTCTTTACTCCTTTGTGCGCTGTAGAGATACCTTCTGTACTCCTTTGTACGCTGTAGAGATACCTCGTGTACTCCTTTGTGCGCTGTAGAGATACCTTCTGTACTCCTTTGTGCGCTGTAGAGATACCTTCTGTACTCCTTTGTGCGCTGTAGAGATACCTTCTGTACTCCTTTGTACGTTCTAGAGATATTTCCTGTACTCCTTTGTGCGCTGTAGAGATACCTTCTGTACTCCTTTGTGCGCTGTAGAGATACCTTCTGTACTCCTTTTTGCGCTGTTGAGATACCTTCTGTACTCCTTTGTGCGCTGTAGAGATACCTTCTGTACTCCTTTGTGCGCTGTAGAGATACCTTCTGTACTCCTTTGTACGCTGTAGAGATACCTCGTGTACTCCTTTGTACATTCTAGAGATATTTCCTGTACTCCTTTGTGCGCTGTAGAGATACCTTCTGTACTCCTTTGTGCGCTGTAGAGATACCTTCTGTACTCCTTTGTGCGCTGTAGAGATACCTTCTGTACTCCTTTGTGCGCTGTAGAGATACCTTCTGTACACCTTTGTACGCTGTAGAGATTCCTCGTGTACTCCTTTGTACGTTCTAGAGATATTTCCTGTACTCCTTTGTGCGCTGTAGAGATACCTTCTGTACTCCTTTGTGTGCTGTAGAGATACCTTCTGTACTCCTTTGTACGCTGTAGAGATACCTCGTGTACTCCTTTGTACGTTCTAGAGATATTTCCTGTACTCCTTTGTGCGCTGTAGAGATACCTTCTGTACTCCTTTGTGCGCTGTAGAGATACCTTCTGTACTCCTTAGTGCGCTGTAGAGATACCTTCTGTACTCCTTCTGTACTCCTTTGTGCGCTGTAGAGATACCTTCTGTACTCCTTTGTACGCTGTAGAGATACCTCGTGTACTCCTTTGTACGTTCTAGAGATATTTCCTGTACTCCTTTGTGCGCTGTAGAGATACCTTCTGTACTCCTTTGTGCGCTGTAGAGATACCTTCTGTACTCCTTTGTGCGCTGTAGAGATACCTCGTGTACTCCTTTGTACGTTCTAGAGATATTTCCTGTACTCCTTTGTGCGCTGTAGAGATACCTTCTGTACTCCTTTGTGCGCTGAAGAGATACCTTCTGTACTCCTTTGTGCGCTGTAGAGATACTTTCTGTACTCCTCTGTGCGCTGTAGAGATACCTTCTGTACTCCTTTGTACGTTCTAGAGATATTTCCTGTACTCCTTTGTGCGCTGTAGAGATACCTTCTGTACTCCTTTGTGCGCTGTAGAGATACCTTCTGTACTCCTTTGTACGCTGTAGAGATACCTCGTGTACTCCTTTGTACGTTCTAGAGATATTTCCTGTACTCCTTTGTGCGCTGTAGAGATACCTTCTGTACTCCTTTGTGCGCTGTAGAGATACCTTCTGTACTCCTTTGTACGCTGTAGAGATACCTCGTGTACTCCTTTGTACGTTCTAGAGATATTTCCTGTACTCCTTTGTGCGCTGTAGAGATACCTTTTGTACTCCTTTGTGCGCTGTAGAGATACCTTCTGTACTCTTTTGTGCGCTGTAGAGATACCTTCTGTACTCCTTTGTGCGCTGTAGAGATACCTTCTGTACTCCTTTGTACGTTCTAGAGATATTTCATGTACTCCATTGTGCGCTGTAGAGATACCTTCTGTACTTCTTTGTGCGCTGTAGAGATACCTTCTGTACTCCTTTGTGCGCTGTAGAGATACCTTCTGTACTCCTTTGTGCGCTGTAGAGATACCTTCTGTACTCCTTTGTACGCTGTAGAGATACCTCGTGTACGCCTTTGTACGTTCTAGAGATATTTCCTGTACTCCTTTGTGCGCTGTAGAGATACCTTCTGTACTCCTTTGTGCGCTGTAGAGATACCTTATGTACTCCTTTGTACGCTGTAGAGATACCTCTTGTACTCCTTTGTACGTTCTAGAGATATTTCCTGTACTCCTTTGTGCGCTGAAGAGATACCTTCTGTACTCCTTTGTGCGCTGTAGAGATACCTTCTGTACTCCTTTGTGCGCTGTAGAGATTCCTTCTGTACTCCTTTGTGCGCTGTAGAGATACCTTCTGTACTCCTTTGTACGCTGTAGAGATACCTCGTGTACTCCTTTGTACGTTCTTGAGATATTTCCTGTACTCCTTTGTGCGCTGTAGAGATACCTTCTTTACTCCTTTGTGCGCTGTAGAGATACCTTCTGTACTCCTTTGTACGCTGTAGAGATACCTCGTGTACTCCTTTGTGCGCTGTAGAGATACCTTCTGTACTCCTTTGTGCGCTGTAGAGATACCTTCTGTACTCCTTTGTGCGCTGTAGAGATACCTTCTGTACTCCTTTGTACGTTCTAGAGATATTTCCTGTACTCCTTTGTGCGCTGTAGAGATACCTTCTGTACTCCTTTGTGCGCTGTAGAGATACCTTCTGTACTCCTTTGTGCGCTGTAGAGATACCTTCTGTACTCCTTTGTGCGCTGTAGAGATACCTTCTGTACTCCTTTGTACGCTGTAGAGATACCTCGTGTACTCCTTTGTACGTTCTAGAGATATTTCCTGTACTCCTTTGTGCGCTGTAGAGATACCTTCTGTACTCCTTTGTGCGCTGTAGAGATACCTTCTGTACTCCTTTGTGCGCTGTAGAGATACCTTCTGTACTCCTTTGTGCGCTGTAGAGATACCTTCTGTACTCCTTTGTGCGCTGTAGAGATACCTTCTGTACTCCTTTGTGCGCTGTAGAGATACCTTCTGTACTCCTTTGTGCGCTGTAGAGATACCTTCTGTACTCCTTTGTGCGCTGTAGAGATACCTTCTGTACTCTTTTGTGCGCTGTAGAGATACCTTCTGTACTCCTTTGTGCGCTGTAGAGATACCTTTTGTACTCCTTTGTGCGCTGTAGAGATACCTTCTGTACTCCTTTGTGCGCTGTAGAGATACCTTCTGTACTCCTTTGTGCGCTGTAGAGATACCTTCTGTACTCCTTTGTGCGCTGTAGAGATACCTTCTGTACTCCTTTGTGCGCTGTAGAGATACCTTCTGTACTCCTTTGTGCGCTGTAGAGATACCTTCTGTACTCCTTTGTGCGCTGTAGAGATACCTTCTGTACTCCTTTGTGCGCTGTAGAGATACCTTCTGTACTCCTTTGTGTGCTGTAGAGATACCTTCTGTACTCCTTTGTGCGCTGTAGAGATACCTTCTGTACTCCTTTGTGCGCTGTAGAGATACCTTCTGTACTCCTTTGTGCGCTGTAGAGATACCTTCTGTACTCCTTTGTGCGCTGTAGAGATACCTTCTGTACTCCTTTTTGCGCTGTAGAGATACCTTCTGTACTCCTTTGTGCGCTGTAGAGATACCTTCTGTACTCCTTTGTGCGCTGTAGAGATACCTTCTGTACTCCTTTGTACGCTGTAGAGATACCTCGTGTACTCCTTTGTACGTTCTAGAGATATTCCCTGTACTCCTTTGTGCGCTGTAGAGATACCTTCTGTACTCCTTTGTGCGCTGTAGTGATACCTTCTGTACTCCCTTGTGCGCTGTAGAGATACCTTCTGTACTCCTTTGTGCGCTGTAGAGATACCTTCTGTACTCCTTTGTCCGCTGTAGAGATTCCTCGTGTACTCCTTTGTACGTTCTAGAGATATTTCCTGTACTCCTTTGTGCGCTGTAGAGATACCTTCTGTACTCCTTTGTGCGCTGTAGAGATACCTTCTGTACTCCTTTGTACGCTGTAGAGATACCTCGTGTACTCCTTTGTACGCTGTAGAGATACCTCGTGTACTCCTTTGTGCGCTGTAGAGATACCTTCTGTACTTCTTTGTGCGCTGTAGAGATACCTTCTGTACTCCTTTGTGCGCTGTAGAGATACCTTCTGTACTTCTTTGTACGTTCTAGAGATATTTCCTGTACTCCTTTGTGCGCTGTAGAGATACCTTCTGTACTCCTTTGTGCGCTGTAGAGATACCTTCTGTACTCCTTTGTGCGCTGAAGAGATACCTTCTGTACTCCTTTGTGCGCTGTAGAGATACCTTCTGTACTCCTTTGTACGCTGTAGAGATACCTCGTGTACTCCTTTGTACGTTTTAGAGATATTTCCTGTACTCCTTTGTGCGCTGTAGAGATACCTTCTGTACTCCTTTGTGCGCTGTAGAGATACCTTCTGTACTCCTTTGTGCGCTGTAGAGATACCTTCTGTACTCCTTTGTGCGCTGTAGAGATACCTTCTGTACTCCTTTGTACGCTGTAGAGATACCTCGTGTACTCCTTTGTACGTTCTAGAGATATTTCCTGTACTCCTTTGTGCGCTGTAGAGATACCTTCTGTACTCCTTTGTGCGCTGTTGAGATACCTTCTGTACTCCTTTGTGCGCTGTAGAGATACCTTCTGTACTCCTTTGTGCGCTGTAGAGATACCTTCTGTACTCCTTTGTGCGCTGTAGAGATACCTTCTGTACTCCTTTGTGCGCTGTAGAGATACCTTCTGTACTCCTTTGTGCGCTGTAGAGATACCTTCTGTACTCCTTTGTACGCTGTAGAGATACCTCGTGTACTCCTTTGAACGTTCTAGAGATATTTCCTGTACTCCTTTGTGCGCTGTAGAGATACCTTCTGTACTCCTTTGTGCGCTGTAGAGATACCTTCTGTACTCCTTTGTGCGCTGTAGAGATACCTTCTGTACTCCTTTGTGCGCTGTAGAGATACCTTCTGTACTCCTTTGTGCGCTGTAGAGATACCTTCTGTACTCCTTTGTACGCTGTAGAGATACCTCGTGTACTCCTTTGTACGTTCTAGAGATATTTCCTGTACTCCTTTGTGCGCTGTAGAGATACCTTCTGTACTCCTTTGTGCGCTGTAGAGATACCTTCTGTACTCCTTTGTGCGCTGTAGAGATACCTCGTGTACTCCTTTGTACGTTCTAGAGATATTTCCTGTACTCCTTTGTGCGCTGTAGAGATACCTTCTGTACTCCTTTGTGCGCTGTAGAGATACCTTCTGTACTCCTTTGTGCGCTGTAGAGATACCTTCTGTACTCCTTTGTGCGCTGTAGAAATACCTTCTGTACTCCTTTGTACGTTCTAGAGATATTTCCTGTACTCCTTTGTGCGCTGTAGAGATACCTTCTGTACTCCTTTGTGCGCTGTAGAAATACCTTCTGTACTCCTTTGTACGCTGTAGAGATACCTCGTGTACTCCTTTGTACGTTCTAGAGATATTTCCTGTACTCCTTTGTGCGCTGTAGAGATACCTTCTGTACTCCTTTGTGCTCTGTAGAGATACCTTCTGTACTCCTTTGTGCGCTGTAGAGATACCTTCTGTACTCCTCTGTACGTTCTAGAGATATTTCCTGTACTCCTTTGTGCGCTGTAGAGATACCTTCTGTACTCCTTTGTGCGCTGTAGAGATACCTTCTGTACTCCTTTTTGCGCTGTAGAGATACCTTCTGTACTCCTTTGTGCGCTGTAGAGATACCTTCTGTACTCCTTTGTGCGCTGTAGAGATACCTTCTGTACTCCTTTGTACGCTGTAGAGATACCTCGTGTACTCCTTTGTACGTTCTAGAGATATTTCCTGTACTCCTTTGTGCGCTGTAGAGATACCTTCTGTACTCCTTTGTGCGCTGTAGAGATACCTTCTGTACTCCTTTGTGCGCTGTAGAGATACCTTCTGTACTCCTTTGTGCGCTGTAGAGATACCTTCTGTACTCCTTTGTACGCTGTAGAGATTCCTCGTGTACTCCTTTGTACGTTCTAGAGATATTTCCTGTACTCCTTTGTGCGCTGTAGAGATACCTTCTGTACTCCTTTGTGCGCTGTAGAGATACCTTCTGTACTCCTTTGTACGCTGTAGAGATACCTCGTGTACTCCTTTGTACGTTCTAGAGATATTTCCAGTACTCCTTTGTGCGCTGTAGATATACCTTCTGTACTCCTTTGTGCGCTGTAGAGATACCTTCTGTACTCCTTTGTGCGCTGTAGAGATACCTTCTGTACTCCTTTGTGCGCTGTAGAGATACCTTCTGTACTCCTTTGTACGTTCTAGAGATATTTCCTGTACTCCTTTGTGCGCTGTAGAGATCCCTTTTGTACTCCTTTGTGCGCTGTAGAGATACCTTCTGTACTCCTTTGTGCGCTGTAGAGATACCTTCTGTACTCCTTTGTGCGCTGTAGAGATACCTTCTATACTCCTTTGTGCGCTGTAGAGATACCTTCTGTACTCCTTTGTGCGCTGTAGAGATACCTTCTGTACTCCTTTGTGCGCTGTAGAGATACCTTCTGTACTCCTTTGTACGCTGTAGAGATACCTCGTGTACTCCTTTGTACGTTCTAGAGATATTTCCTGTACTCCTTTGTGCGCTGTAGAGATACCTTCTGTACTCCTTTGTGCGCTGTAGAGATACCTTCTGTACTCCTTTGTGCGCTGTAGAGATACCTTCTGTACTCCTTTGTGCGCTGTAGAGATACCTTCTGTACTCCTTTGTGCGCTGTAGAGATACCTTCTGTACTCCTTTGTACGCTGTAGAGATACCTCGTGTACTCCTTTGTACGTTCTAGAGATATTTCCTGTACTCCTTTGTGCGCTGTAGAGATACCTTCTGTACTCCTTTGTGCGCTGCAGAGATACCTTCTGTACTCCTTTGTGCGCTGTAGAGATACCTCGTGTTCTCCTTTGTGCGCTGTAGAGATACCTTCTGTACACCGTTGTGCGCTGTAGAGATACCTTCTGTACTCCTTTGTACGCTGTAGAGATACCTCGTGTACTCCTTTGTACGTTCTAGAGATATTTCCTGTACTCCTTTGTGCGCTGTAGAGATACCTTCTGTACTCCTTTGTGCGCTGTAGAGATACCTTCTGTACTCCTTTGTGCGCTGTAGAGATACCTTCTGTACTCCTTTGTGCGCTGTAGAGATACCTTCTGTACTCCTTCGTGCGCTGTAGAGATACCTTCTGTACTCCTTTGTGCGCTGTAGAGATACCTTCTGTACTCCTTTGTGCGCTGTAGAGATACATTCTGTACTCCTTTGTGCGCTGTAGAGATACCTTCTGTACTCCTTTGTGCGCTGTAGAGATACCTTCTGTACTCCTTTGTGCGCTGTAGAGATACCTTCTGTACTCCTTTGTGCGCTGTAGAGATACCTTCTGTACTCCTTTGTGCGCTGTAGAGATACCTTCTGTACTCCTTTGTGCGCTGTAGAGATACCTTCTGTACTCCTTTGTACGCTGTAGAGATACCTCGTGTACTCCTTTGTACGTTCAAGAGATATTTCCTGTACTCCTTTGTGCGCTGTAGAGATACCTTCTGTACTCCTTTGTACGCTGTAGAGATACCTCGTGTACTCCTTTGTACGTTCTAGAGATATTTCCTGTACTCCTTTGTGCGCTGTAGAGATACCTTCTGTACTCCTTTGTGCGCTGTAGAGATACCTTCTGTACTCCTTTGTGCGCTGTAGAGATACCTTCTGTACTCCTTTGTGCGCTGTAGAGATACCTTCTGTACCCCTTTGTACGTTCTAGAGATATTTCCTGTACTCCTTTGTGCGCTGTAGAGATACCTTCTGTACTCCTTTGTGCGCTGTAGAGATACCTTCTGTACTCCTTTGTACGCTGTAGAGATACCTCGTGTACTCCTTTGTACGTTCTAGAGATATTTCCTGTACTCCTTTGTGCGCTGTAGAGATACCTTCTGTACTCCTTTGTGCGCTGTAGAGATACCTTCCGTACTCCTTTGTACGCTGTAGAGATACCTCGTGTAATCATTTGTACGTTCTAGAGATATTTCCTGTACTCCTTTGTGCGCTGTAGAGATACCTTCTGTACTCCTTTGTGCGCTGTAGAGATACCTTCTGTACTCCTTTGTGCGCTGTAGAGATACCTTTTGTACTCCTTTGTGCGCTGTAGAGATCCCTTCTGTACTCCTTTGTGCGCTGTAGAGATACCTTCTGTACTCCTTTGTACGTTCTAGAGATATTTCCTGTACTCCATTGTGCGCTGTAGAGATACCTTCTGTACTTCTTTGTGTGCTGTAGAGATACCTTCTGTACTCCTTTGTGCGCTGTAGAGATACCTTCTGTACTCCTTTGTGCGCTGTAGAGATACCTTCTGTACTCCTTTGTACGCTGTAGAGATACCTCGTGTACGCCTTTTTACGTTCTAGAGATATTTCCTGTACTCCTTTGTGCGCTGTAGAGATACCTTCTGTACTCCTTTGTGCGCTGTAGAGATACCTTCTGTACTCCTTTGTACGCTGTAGAGATACCTCTTGTACTCCTTTGTACGTTCTAGAGATATTTCCTGTACTCCTTTGTGCGCTGTAGAGATACCTTCTGTACTCCTTTGTGCGCTGTAGAGATACCTTCTGTACTCCTTTGTGCGCTGTAGAGATTCCTTCTGTACTCCTTTGTGCGCTGTAGAGATACCTTCTGTACTCCTTTGTACGCTGTAGAGATACCTCGTGTACTCCTTTGTACGTTCTAGAGATATTTCCTGTACTCCTTTGTGCGCTGTAGAGATACCTTCTTTACTCCTTTGTGCGCTGTAGAGATACCTTCTGTACTCCTTTGTACGCTGTAGAGATACCTCGTGTACTCCTTTGTGCGCTGTAGAGATACCTTCTGTACTCCTTTGTGCGCTGTAGAGATACCTTCTGTACTCCTTTGTGCGCTGTAGAGATACCTTCTGTACTCCGTTGTACGTTCTAGAGATATTTCCTGTACTCCTTTGTGCGCTGTAGAGATACCTTCTGTACTCCTTTGTGCGCTGTAGAGATACCTTCTGTACTCCTTTTTGCGCTGTTGAGATACCTTCTGTACTCCTTTGTGCGCGGTAGAGATACCTTCTGTACTCCTTTTTGCGCTGTAGAGATACCTTCTGTACTCCTTTGTACGCTGTAGAGATACCTCGTGTACTCCTTTGTACATTCTAGAGATATTTCCTGTACTCCTTTGTGCGCTGTAGAGATACCTTCTGTACTCCTTTGTGCGCTGTAGAGATACCTTCTGTACTCCTTTGTGCGCTGTAGAGATACCTTCTGTACTCCTTTGTGCGCTGTAGAGATACCTTCCGTACTCCTTTGTACGCTGTAGAGATACCTCGTGTACTCCTTTGTACGTTCTAGAGATATTTCCTGTACTCCTTTGTGCGCTGTAGAGATACCTTCTGTACTCCTTTGTGCGCTGTAGAGATACCTTCTGTACTCCTTAGTGCGCTGTAGAGATACCTTCTGTACTCCTTCTGTACTCCTTTGTGCGCTGTAGAGATACCTTCTGTACTCCTTTGTACGCTGTAGAGATACCTCGTGTACTCCTTTGTACGTTCTAGAGATATTTCCTGTACTCCTTTGTGCGCTGTAGAGATACCTTCTGTACTCCTTTGTGCGCTGTAGAGATACCTTCTGTACTCCTTTGTGCGCTGTAGAGATACCTCGTGTACTCCTTTGTACGTTCTAGAGATATTTCCTGTACTCCTTTGTGCGCTGTAGAGATACCTTCTGTACTCCTTTGTGCGCTGAAGAGATACCTTCTGTACTCCTTTGTGCGCTGTAGAGATACCTTCTGTACTCCTCTGTGCGCTGTAGAGATACCTTCTGTACTCCTTTGTACGTTCTAGAGATATTTCCTGTACTCCTTTGTGCGCTGTAGAGATACCTTCTGTACTCCATTGTGCGCTGTAGAGATACCTTCTGTACTCCTTTGTACGCTGTAGAGATACCTCGTGTACTCCTTTGTACGTTCTAGAGATATTTCCTGTACTCCTTTGTGCGCTGTAGAGATACCTTCTGTACTCCTTTGTGCGCTGTAGAGATACCTTCTGTACTCCTTTGTACGCTGTAGAGATACCTCGTGTACTCCTTTGTACGTTCTAGAGATATTTCCTGTACTCCTTTGTGCGCTGTAGAGATACCTTCTGTACTCCTTTGTGCGCTGTAGAGATACCTTCTGTACTCTTTTGTGCGCTGTAGAGATACCTTCTGTACTCCTTTGTGCGCTGTAGAGATACCTTCTGTACTCCTTTGTACGTTCTAGAGATATTTCATGTACTCCATTGTGCGCTGTAGAGATACCTTCTGTACTTCTTTGTGCGCTGTAGAGATACCTTCTGTACTCCTTTGTGCGCTGTAGAGATACCTTCTGTACTCCTTTGTGCGCTGTAGAGATACCTTCTGTACTCCTTTGTACGCTGTAGAGATACCTCGTGTACGCCTTTGTACGTTCTAGAGATATTTCCTGTACTCCTTTGTGCGCTGTAGAGATACCTTCTGTACTCCTTTGTGCGCTGTAGAGATACCTTATGTACTCCTTTGTACGCTGTAGAGATACCTCTTGTACTCCTTTGTACGTTCTAGAGATATTTCCTGTACTCCTTTGTGCGCTGAAGAGATACCTTCTGTACTCCTTTGTGCGCTGTAGAGATACCTTCTGTACTCCTTTGTGCGCTGTAGAGATTCCTTCTGTACTCCTTTGTGCGCTGTAGAGATACCTTCTGTACTCCTTTGTACGCTGTAGAGATACCTCGTGTACTCCTTTGTACGTTCTTGAGATATTTCCTGTACTCCTTTGTGCGCTGTAGAGATACCTTCTTTACTCCTTTGTGCGCTGTAGAGATACCTTCTGTACTCCTTTGTACGCTGTAGAGATACCTCGTGTACTCCTTTGTGCGCTGTAGAGATACCTTCTGTACTCCTTTGTGCGCTGTAGAGATACCTTCTGTACTCCTTTGTGCGCTGTAGAGATACCTTCTGTACTCCTTTGTACGTTCTAGAGATATTTCCTGTACTCCTTTGTGCGCTGTAGAGATACCTTCTGTACTCCTTTGTGCGCTGTAGAGATACCTTCTGTACTCCTTTGTGCGCTGTAGAGATACCTTCTGTACTCCTTTGTGCGCTGTAGAGATACCTTCTGTACTCCTTTGTACGCTGTAGAGATACCTCGTGTACTCCTTTGTACGTTCTAGAGATATTTCCTGTACTCCTTTGTGCGCTGTAGAGATACCTTCTGTACTCCTTTGTGCGCTGTAGAGATACCTTCTGTACTCCTTTGTGCGCTGTAGAGATACCTTCTGTACTCCTTTGTGCGCTGTAGAGATACCTTCTGTACTCCTTTGTGCGCTGAAGAGATACCTTCTGTACTCCTTTGTGCGCTGTAGAGATACCTTCTGTACTCCTTTGTGCGCTGTAGAGATACCTTCTGTACTCCTTTGTGCGCTGTAGAGATACCTTCTGTACTCTTTTGTGCGCTGTAAAGATACCTTCTGTACTCCTTTGTGCGCTGTAGAGATACCTTTTGTACTCCTTTGTGCGCTGTAGAGATACCTTCTGTACTCCTTTGTGCGCTGTAGAGATACCTTCTGTACTCCTTTGTGCGCTGTAGAGATACCTTCTGTACTCCTTTGTGCGCTGTAGAGATACCTTCTGTACTCCTTTGTGCGCTGTAGAGATACCTTCTGTACTCCTTTGTGCGCTGTAGAGATACCTTCTGTACTCCTTTGTGCGCTGTAGAGATACCTTCTGTACTCCTTTGTGCGCTGTAGAGATACCTTCTGTACTCCTTTGTGTGCTGTAGAGATACCTTCTGTACTCCTTTGTGCGCTGTAGAGATACCTTCTGTACTCCTTTGTGCGCTGTAGAGATACCTTCTGTACTCCTTTGTGCGCTGTAGAGATACCTTCTGTACTCCTTTGTGCGCTGTAGAGATACCTTCTGTACTCCTTTTTGCGCTGTAGAGATACCTTCTGTACTCCTTTGTGCGCTGTAGAGATACCTTCTGTACTCCTTTGTGCGCTGTAGAGATACCTTCTGTACTCCTTTGTACGCTGTAGAGATACCTCGTGTACTCCTTTGTACGTTCTAGAGATATTCCCTGTACTCCTTTGTGCGCTGTAGAGATACCTTCTGTACTCCTTTGTGCGCTGTAGAGATACCTTCTGTACTCCTTTGTGCGCTGTAGAGATACCTTCTGTACTCCTTTGTGCGCTGTAGAGATACCTTCTGTACTCCTTTGTACGTTCTAGAGATATTTCCTGTACTCCTTTGTGCGCTGTAGTGATACCTTCTGTACTCCTTTGTGCGCTGTAGAGATACCTTCTGTACTCCTTTGTGCGCTGTAGAGATACCTTCTGTACTCCTTTGTGCGCTGTAGAGATACCTTCTGTACTCCTTTGTACGCTGTAGAGATACCTCGTGTACTCCTTTGTACGTTCTAGAGATATTTCCTGTACTCCTTTGTGCGCTGTAGAGATACCTTCTGTACTCCTTTGTGCGCTGTAGAGATACCTTCTGTACTCCTTTGTGCGCTGTAGAGATACCTTCTGTACTCCTTTGTGCGCTGTAGAGATACCTTCTGTACTCCTTTGTGCGCTGTAGAGATACCTTCTGTACTCCTTTGTGCGCTGTAGAGATACCTTCTGTACTCCTTTGTGCGCTGTAGAGATACCTTCTGTACTCCTTTGTGCGCTGTAGAGATACCTTCTGTACTCTTTTGTGCGCTGTAGAGATACCTTCTGTACTCCTTTGTGCGCTG
This sequence comes from Morinoia aosen, assembly GCA_030386875.1. Lineage (NCBI taxonomy): Eukaryota > Metazoa > Arthropoda > Malacostraca > Amphipoda > Talitridae > Morinoia > Morinoia aosen. Next base: position 53,953,266 of record CM059576.1, on the reverse strand, counting down.
TAGAGATACCTTTTGTACTCCTTTGTGCGCTGTAGAGATACCTTCTGTACTCCTTTGTGCGCTGTAGAGATACCTTCTGTACTCCTTTGTGCGCTGTAGAGATACCTTCTGTACTCCTTTGTGCGCTGTAGAGATACCTTCTGTACTCCTTTGTGCGCTGTAGAGATACCTTCTGTACTCCTTTGTGCGCTGTAGAGATACCTTCTGTACTCCTTTGTGCGCTGTAGAGATACCTTCTGTACTCCTTTGTGCGCTGTAGAGATACCTTCTGTACTCCTTTGTGTGCTGTAGAGATACCTTCTGTACTCCTTTGTGCGCTGTAGAGATACCTTCTGTACTCCTTTGTGCGCTGTAGAGATACCTTCTGTACTCCTTTGTGCGCTGTAGAGATACCTTCTGTACTCCTTTGTGCGCTGTAGAGATACCTTCTGTACTCCTTTTTGCGCTGTAGAGATACCTTCTGTACTCCTTTGTGCGCTGAAGAGATACCTTCTGTACTCCTTTGTGCGCTGTAGAGATACCTTCTGTACTCCTTTGTACGCTGTAGAGATACCTCGTGTACTCCTTTGTACGTTCTAGAGATATTCCCTGTACTCCTTTGTGCGCTGTAGAGATACCTTCTGTACTCCTTTGTGCGCTGTAGAGATACCTTCTGTACTCCCTTGTGCGCTGTAGAGATACCTTCTGTACTCCTTTGTGCGCTGTAGAGATACCTTCTGTACTCCTTTGTCCGCTGTAGAGATTCCTCGTGTACTCCTTTGTACGTTCTAGAGATATTTCCTGTACTCCTTTGTGCGCTGTAGAGATACCTTCTGTACTCCTTTGTGCGCTGTAGAGATACCTTCTGTACTCCTTTGTACGCTGTAGAGATACCTCGTGTACTCCTTTGTACGCTGTAGAGATACCTCGTGTACTCCTTTGTGCGCTGTAGAGATACCTTCTGTACTTCTTTGTGCGCTGTAGAGATACCTTCTGTACTCCTTTGTGCGCTGTAGAGATACCTTCTGTACTTCTTTGTACGTTCTAGAGATATTTCCTGTACTCCTTTGTGCGCTGTAGAGATACCTTCTGTACTCCTTTGTGCGCTGTAGAGATACCTTCTGTACTCCTTTGTGCGCTGAAGAGATACCTTCTGTACTCCTTTGTGCGCTGTAGAGATACCTTCTGTACTCCTTTGTACGCTGTAGAGATACCTCGTGTACTCCTTTGTACGTTTTAGAGATATTTCCTGTACTCCTTTGTGCGCTGTAGAGATACCTTCTGTACTCCTTTGTGCGCTGTAGAGATACCTTCTGTACTCCTTTGTGCGCTGTAGAGATACCTTCTGTACTCCTTTGTGCGCTGTAGAGATACCTTCTGTACTCCTTTGTACGCTGTAGAGATACCTCGTGTACTCCTTTGTACGTTCTAGAGATATTTCCTGTACTCCTTTGTGCGCTGTAGAGATACCTTCTGTACTCCTTTGTGCGCTGTTGAGATACCTTCTGTACTCCTTTGTGCGCTGTAGAGATACCTTCTGTACTCCTTTGTGCGCTGTAGAGATACCTTCTGTACTCCTTTGTGCGCTGTAGAGATACCTTCTGTACTCCTTTGTGCGCTGTAGAGATACCTTCTGTACTCCTTTGTGCGCTGTAGAGATACCTTCTGTACTCCTTTGTACGCTGTAGAGATACCTCGTGTACTCCTTTGTACGTTCTAGAGATATTTCCTGTACTCCTTTGTGCGCTGTAGAGATACCTTCTGTACTCCTTTGTGCGCTGTAGAGATACCTTCTGTACTCCTTTGTGCGCTGTAGAGATACCTTCTGTACTCCTTTGTGCGCTGTAGAGATACCTTCTGTACTCCTTTGTGCGCTGTAGAGATACCTTCTGTACTCCTTTGTACGCTGTAGAGATTCCTCGTGTACTCCTTTGTACGTTCTAGAGATATTTCCTGTACTCCTTTGTGCGCTGTAGAGATACCTTCTGTACTCCTTTGTGCGCTGTAGAGATACCTTCTGTACTCCTTTGTACGCTGTAGAGATACCTCGTGTACTCCTTTGTACGTTCTAGAGATATTTCCAGTACTCCTTTGTGCGCTGTAGATATACCTTCTGTACTCCTTTGTGCGCTGTAGAGATACCTTCTGTACTCCTTTGTGCGCTGTAGAGATACTTTCTGTACTCCTTTGTGCGCTGTAGAGATACCTTCTGTACTCCTTTGTACGTTCTAGAGATAATTCCTGTACTCCTTTGTGCGCTGTAGAGATCCCTTTTGTACTCCTTTGTGCGCTGTAGAGATACCTTCTGTACTCCTTTGTGCGCTGTAGAGATACCTTCTGTACTCCTTTGTGCGCTGTAGAGATACCTTCTATACTCCTTTGTGCGCTGTAGAGATACCTTCTGTACTCCTTTGTGCGCTGTAGAGATACCTTCTGTACTCCTTTGTGCGCTGTAGAGATACCTTCTGTACTCCTTTGTACGCTGTAGAGATACCTCGTGTACTCCTTTGTACGTTCTAGAGATATTTCCTGTACTCCTTTGTGCGCTGTAGAGACCTTCTGTACTCCTTTGTGCGCTGTAGAGATACCTTCTGTACTCCTTTGTGCGCTGTAGAGATACCTTCTGTACTCCTTTGTGCGCTGTAGAGATACCTTCTGTACTCCTTTGTGCGCTGTAGAGATACCTTCTGTACTCCTTTGTACGCTGTAGAGATACCTCGTGTACTCCTTTGTACGTTCTAGAGATATTTCCTGTACTCCTTTGTGCGCTGTAGAGATACCTTCTGTACTCCTTTGTGCGCTGCAGAGATACCTTCTGTACTCCTTTGTGCGCTGTAGAGATACCTCGTGTTCTCCTTTGTGCGCTGTAGAGATACCTTCTGTACTCCGTTGTGCGCTGTAGAGATACCTTCTGTACTCCTTTGTACGCTGTAGAGATACCTCGTGTACTCCTTTGTACGTTCTAGAGATATTTCCTGTACTCCTTTGTGCGCTGTAGAGATACCTTCTGTACTCCTTTGTGCGCTGTAGAGATACCTTCTGTACTCCTTTGTGCGCTGTAGAGATACCTTCTGTACTCCTTTGTGCGCTGTAGAGATACCTTCTGTACTCCTTCGTGCGCTGTAGAGATACCTTCTGTACTCCTTTGTGCGCTGTAGAGATACCTTCTGTACTCCTTTGTGCGCTGTAGAGATACATTCTGTACTCCTTTGTGCGCTGTAGAGATACCTTCTGTACTCCTTTGTGCGCTGTAGAGATACCTTCTGTACTCCTTTGTGCGCTGTAGAGATACCTTCTGTACTCCTTTGTGCGCTGTAGAGATACCTTCTGTACTCCTTTGTGCGCTGTAGAGATACCTTCTGTACTCCTTTGTGCGCTGTAGAGATACCTTCTGTACTCCTTTGTACGCTGTAGAGATACCTCGTGTACTCCTTTGTACGTTCAAGAGATATTTCCTGTACTCCTTTGTGCGCTGTAGAGATACCTTCTGTACTCCTTTGTACGCTGTAGAGATACCTCGTGTACTCCTTTGTACGTTCTAGAGATATTTCCTGTACTCCTTTGTGCGCTGTAGAGATACCTTCTGTACTCCTTTGTGCGCTGTAGAGATACCTTCTGTACTCCTTTGTGCGCTGTAGAGATACCTTCTGTACTCCTTTGTGCGCTGTAGAGATACCTTCTGTACCCCTTTGTACGTTCTAGAGATATTTCCTGTACTCCTTTGTGCGCTGTAGAGATACCTTCTGTACTCCTTTGTGCGCTGTAGAGATACCTTCTGTACTCCTTTGTACGCTGTAGAGATACCTCGTGTACTCCTTTGTACGTTCTAGAGATATTTCCTGTACTCCTTTGTGCGCTGTAGAGATACCTTCTGTACTCCTTTGTGCGCTGTAGAGATACCTTCCGTACTCCTTTGTACGCTGTAGAGATACCTCGTGTAATCATTTGTACGTTCTAGAGATATTTCCTGTACTCCTTTGTGCGCTGTAGAGATACCTTCTGTACTCCTTTGTGCGCTGTAGAGATACCTTCTGTACTCCTTTGTGCGCTGTAGAGATACCTTTTGTACTCCTTTGTGCGCTGTAGAGATACCTTCTGTACTCCTTTGTGCGCTGTAGAGATACCTTCTGTACTCCTTTGTACGTTCTAGAGATATTTCCTGTACTCCATTGTGCGCTGTAGAGATACCTTCTGTACTTCTTTGTGTGCTGTAGAGATACCTTCTGTACTCCTTTGTGCGCTGTAGAGATACCTTCTGTACTCCTTTGTGCGCTGTAGAGATACCTTCTGTACTCCTTTGTACGCTGTAGAGATACCTCGTGTACGCCTTTTTACGTTCTAGAGATATTTCCTGTACTCCTTTGTGCGCTGTAGAGATACCTTCTGTACTCCTTTGTGCGCTGTAGAGATACCTTCTGTACTCCTTTGTACGCTGTAGAGATACCTCTTGTACTCCTTTGTACGTTCTAGAGATATTTCCTGTACTCCTTTGTGCGCTGTAGAGATACCTTCTGTACTCCTTTGTGCGCTGTAGAGATACCTTCTGTACTCCTTTGTGCGCTGTAGAGATTCCTTCTGTACTCCTTTGTGCGCTGTAGAGATACCTTCTGTACTCCTTTGTACGCTGTAGAGATACCTCGTGTACTCCTTTGTACGTTCTAGAGATATTTCCTGTACTCCTTTGTGCGCTGTAGAGATACCTTCTTTACTCCTTTGTGCGCTGTAGAGATACCTTCTGTACTCCTTTGTACGCTGTAGAGATACCTCGTGTACTCCTTTGTGCGCTGTAGAGATACCTTCTGTACTCCTTTGTGCGCTGTAGAGATACCTTCTGTACTCCTTTGTGCGCTGTAGAGATACCTTCTGTACTCCTTTGTACGTTCTAGAGATATTTCCTGTACTCCTTTGTGCGCTGTAGAGATACCTTCTGTACTCCTTTGTGCGCTGTAGAGATACCTTCTGTACTCCTTTTTGCGCTGTTGAGATACCTTCTGTACTCCTTTGTGCGCTGTAGAGATACCTTCTGTACTCCTTTGTGCGCTGTAGAGATACCTTCTGTACTCCTTTGTACGCTGTAGAGATACCTCGTGTACTCCTTTGTACATTCTAGAGATATTTCCTGTACTCCTTTGTGCGCTGTAGAGATACCTTTTGTACTCCTTTGTGCGCTGTAGAGATACCTTCTGTACTCCTTTGTGCGCTGTAGAGATACCTTCTGTACTCCTTTGTGCGCTGTAGAGATACCTTCCGTACTCCTTTGTACGCTGTAGAGATACCTCGTGTACTCCTTTGTACGTTCTAGAGATATTTCCTGTACTCCTTTGTGCGCTGTAGAGATACCTTCTGTACTCCTTTGTGCGCTGTAGAGATACCTTCTGTACTCCTTAGTGCGCTGTAGAGATACCTTCTGTACTCCTTCTGTACTCCTTTGTGCGCTGTAGAGATACCTTCTGTACTCCTTTGTACGCTGTAGAGATACCTCGTGTACTCCTTTGTACGTTCTAGAGATATTTCCTGTACTCCTTTGTGCGCTGTAGAGATACCTTCTGTACTCCTTTGTGCGCTGTAGAGATACCTTCTGTACTCCTTTGTGCGCTGTAGAGATACCTCGTGTACTCCTTTGTACGTTCTAGAGATATTTCCTGTACTCCTTTGTGCGCTGTAGAGATACCTTCTGTACTCCTTTGTGCGCTGAAGAGATACCTTCTGTACTCCTTTGTGCGCTGTAGAGATACCTTCTGTACTCCTCTGTGCGCTGTAGAGATACCTTCTGTACTCCTTTGTACGTTCTAGAGATATTTCCTGTACTCCTTTGTGCGCTGTAGAGATACCTTCTGTACTCCATTGTGCGCTGTAGAGATACCTTCTGTACTCCTTTGTACGCTGTAGAGATACCTCGTGTACTCCTTTGTACGTTCTAGAGATATTTCCTGTACTCCTTTGTGCGCTGTAGAGATACCTTCTGTACTCCTTTGTGCGCTGTAGAGATACCTTCTGTACTCTTTTGTGCGCTGTAGAGATACCTTCTGTACTCCTTTGTGCGCTGTAGAGATACCTTCTGTACTCCTTTGTACGCTGTAGAGATACCTCGTGTACTCCTTTGTACGTTCTAGAGATATTTCCTGTACTCCTTTGTGCGCTGTAGAGATACCTTCTGTACTCCTTTGTGCGCTGTAGAGATACCTTCTGTACTCTTTTGTGCGCTGTAGAGATACCTTCTGTACTCCTTTGTGCGCTGTAGAGATACCTTCTGTACTCCTTTGTACGTTCTAGAGATATTTCATGTACTCCATTGTGCGCTGTAGAGATACCTTCTGTACTTCTTTGTGCGCTGTAGAGATACCTTCTGTACTCCTTTGTGCGCTGTAGAGATACCTTCTGTACTCCTTTGTGCGCTGTAGAGATACCTTTTGTACTCCTTTGTACGCTGTAGAGATACCTCGTGTACGCCTTTGTACGTTCTAGAGATATTTCCTGTACTCCTTTGTGCGCTGTAGAGATACCTTCTGTACTCCTTTGTGCGCTGTAGAGATACCTTATGTACTCCTTTGTACGCTGTAGAGATACCTCTTGTACTCCTTTGTACGTTCTAGAGATATTTCCTGTACTCCTTTGTGCGCTGAAGAGATACCTTCTGTACTCCTTTGTGTGCTGTAGAGATACCTTCTGTACTCCTTTGTGCGCTGTAGAGATTCCTTCTGTACTCCTTTGTGCGCTGTAGAGATACCTTCTGTACTCCTTTGTACGCTGTAGAGATACCTCGTGTACTCCTTTGTACGTTCTTGAGATATTTCCTGTACTCCTTTGTGCGCTGTAGAGATACCTTCTTTACTCCTTTGTGCGCTGTAGAGATACCTTCTGTACTCCTTTGTACGCTGTAGAGATACCTCGTGTACTCCTTTGTGCGCTGTAGAGATACCTTCTGTACTCCTTTGTGCGCTGTAGAGATACCTTCTGTACTCCTTTGTGCGCTGTAGAGATACCTTCTGTACTCCTTTGTACGTTCTAGAGATATTTCCTGTACTCCTTTGTGCGCTGTAGAGATACCTTCTGTACTCCTTTGTGCGCTGTAGAGATACCTTCTGTACTCCTTTGTGCGCTGTAGAGATACCTTCTGTACTCCTTTGTGCGCTGTAGAGATACCTTCTGTACTCCTTTGTACGCTGTAGAGATACCTCGTGTACTCCTTTGTACGTTCTAGAGATATTTCCTGTACTCCTTTGTGCGCTGTAGAGATACCTTCTGTACTCCTTTGTGCGCTGTAGAGATACCTTCTGCACTCCTTTGTGCGCTGTAGAGATACCTTCTGTACTCCTTTGTGCGCTGTAGAGATACCTTCTGTACTCCTTTGTGCGCTGTAGAGATACCTTCTGTACTCCTTTGTGCGCTGTAGAGATACCTTCTGTACTCCTTTGTGCGCTGTAGAGATACCTTCTGTACTCCTTTGTGCGCTGTAGAGATACCTTCTGTACTCTTTTGTGCGCTGTAGAGATACCTTCTGTACTCCTTTGTGCGCTGTAGAGATACCTTTTGTACTCCTTTGTGCGCTGTAGAGATACCTTCTGTACTCCTTTGTGCGCTGTAGAGATACCTTCTGTACTCCTTTGTGCGCTGTAGAGATACCTTCTGTACTCCTTTGTGCGCTGTAGAGATACCTTCTGTACTCCTTTGTGCGCTGTAGAGATACCTTCTGTACTCCTTTGTGCGCTGTAGAGATACCTTCTGTACTCCTTTGTGCGCTGTAGAGATACCTTCTGTACTCCTTTGTGCGCTGTAGAGATACCTTCTGTACTCCTTTGTGTGCTGTAGAGATACCTTCTGTACTCCTTTGTGCGCTGTAGAGATACCTTCTGTACTCCTTTGTGCGCTGTAGAGATACCTTCTGTACTCCTTTGTGCGCTGTAGAGATACCTTCTGTACTCCTTTGTGCGCTGTAGAGATACCTTCTGTACTCCTTTTTGCGCTGTAGAGATACCTTCTGTACTCCTTTGTGCGCTGTAGAGATACCTTCTGTACTCCTTTGTGCGCTGTAGAGATACCTTCTGTACTCCTTTGTACGCTGTAGAGATACCTCGTGTACTCCTTTGTACGTTCTAGAGATATTCCCTGTACTCCTTTGTGCGCTGTAGAGATACCTTCTGTACTCCTTTGTGCGCTGTAGAGATACCTTCTGTACTCACTTGTGCGCTGTAGAGATACCTTCTGTACTCCTTTGTGCGCTGTAGAGATACCTTCTGTACTCCTTTGTCCGCTGTAGAGATTCCTCGTGTACTCCTTTGTACGTTCTAGAGATATTTCCTGTACTCCTTTGTGCGCTGTAGAGATACCTTCTGTACTCCTTTGTGCGCTGTAGAGATACCTTCTGTACTCCTTTGTACGCTGTAGAGATACCTCGTGTACTCCTTTGTACGCTGTAGAGATACCTCGTGTACTCCTTTGTGCGCTGTAGAGATACCTTCTGTACTTCTTTGTGCGCTGTAGAGATACCTTCTGTACTCCTTTGTGCGCTGTAGAGATACCTTCTGTACTTCTTTGTACGTTCTAGAGATATTTCCTGTACTCCTTTGTGCGCTGTAGAGATACCTTCTGTACTCCTTTGTGCGCTGTAGAGATACCTTCTGTACTCCTTTGTGCGCTGAAGAGATACCTTCTGTACTCCTTTGTGCGCTGTAGAGATACCTTCTGTACTCCTTTGTACGCTGTAGAGATACCTCGTGTACTCCTTTGTACGTTTTAGAGATATTTCCTGTACTCCTTTGTGCGCTGTAGAGATACCTTCTGTACTCCTTTGTGCGCTGTAGAGATACCTTCTGTACTCCTTTGTGCGCTGTAGAGATACCTTCTGTACTCCTTTGTGCGCTGTAGAGATACCTTCTGTACTCCTTTGTACGCTGTAGAGATACCTCGTGTACTCCTTTGTACGTTCTAGAGATATTTCCTGTACTCCTTTGTGCGCTGTAGAGATACCTTCTGTACTCCTTTGTGCGCTGTTGAGATACCTTCTGTACTCCTTTGTGCGCTGTAGAGATACCTTCTGTACTCCTTTGTGCGCTGTAGAGATACCTTCTGTACTCCTTTGTGCGCTGTAGAGATACCTTCTGTACTCCTTTGTGCGCTGTAGAGATACCTTCTGTACTCCTTTGTGCGCTGTAGAGATACCTTCTGTACTCCTTTGTACGCTGTAGAGATACCTCGTGTACTCCTTTGTACGTTCTAGAGATATTTCCTGTACTCCTTTGTGCGCTGTAGAGATACCTTCTGTACTCCTTTGTGCGCTGTAGAGACACCTTCTGTACTCCTTTGTGCGCTGTAGAGATACCTTCTGTACTCCTTTGTGCGCTGTAGAGATACCTTCTGTACTCCTTTGTGCGCTGTAGAGATACCTTCTGTACTCCTTTGTACGCTGTAGAGATACCTCGTGTACTCCTTTGTACGTTCTAGAGATATTTCCTGTACTCCTTTGTGCGCTGTAGAGATACCTTCTGTACTCCTTTGTGCGCTGTAGAGATACCTTCTGTACTCCTTTGTGCGCTGTAGAGATACCTCGTGTACTCCTTTGTACGTTCTAGAGATATTTCCTGTACTCCTTTGTGCGCTGTAGAGATACCTTCTGTACTCCTTTGTGCGCTGTAGAGATACCTTCTGTACTCCTTTGTGCGCTGTAGAGATACCTTCTGTACTCCTTTGTGCGCTGTAGAAATACCTTCTGTACTCCTTTGTACGTTCTAGAGATATTTCCTGTACTCCTTTGTGCGCTGTAGAGATACCTTCTGTACTCCTTTGTGCGCTGTAGAGATACCTTCTGTACTCCTTTGTACGCTGTAGAGATACCTCGTGTACTCCTTTGTACGTTCTAGAGATATTTCCTGTACTCCTTTGTGCGCTGTAGAGATACCTTCTGTACTCCTTTGTGCGCTGTAGAGATACCTTCTGTACTCCTTTGTACGCTGTAGAGATACCTCGTGTACTCCTTTGTACGTTCTAGAGATATTTCCTGTACTCCTTTGTGCGCTGTAGAGATACCTTCTGTACTCCTTTGTGCGCTGTAGAGATACCTTCTGTACTCCTTTGTGCGCTGTAGAGATACCTTCTGTACTCCTTTGTGCGCTGTAGAGATACCTTCTGTACTCCTTTGTACGTTCTAGAGATATTTCCTGTACTCCATTGTGCGCTGTAGAGATACCTTCTGTACTTCTTTGTGCGCTGTAGAGATACCTTCTGTACTCCTTTGTGCGCTGTAGAGATACCTTCTGTACTCCTTTGTGCACTGTAGAGATACCTTCTGTACTCCTTTGTACGCTGTAGAGATACCTCGTGTACGCCTCTGTACGTTCTAGAGATATTTCCTGTACTCCTTTGTGCGCTGTAGAGATACCTTCTGTACTCCTTTGTGCGCTGTAGAGATACCTTCTGTACTCCTTTGTACGCTGTAGAGATACCTCTTGTACTCCTTTGTACGTTCTAGAGATATTTCCTGTACTCCTTTGTGCGCTGTAGAGATACCTTCTGTACTCCTTTGTGCGCTGTAGAGATACCTTCTGTACTCCTTTGTGCGCTGTAGAGATTCCTTCTGTACTCCTTTGTGCGCTGTAGAGATACCTTCTGTACTCCTTTGTACGCTGTAGAGATACCTCGTGTACTCCTTTGTACGTTCTAGAGATATTTCCTGTACTCCTTTGTGCGCTGTAGAGATACCTTCTTTACTCCTTTGTGCGCTGTAGAGATACCTTCTGTACTCCTTTGTACGCTGTAGAGATACCTCGTGTACTCCTTTGTGCGCTGTAGAGATACCTTCTGTACTCCTTTGTGCGCTGTAGAGATACCTTCTGTACTCCTTTGTGCGCTGTAGAGATACCTTCTGTACTCCTTTGTACGTTCTAGAGATATTTCCTGTACTCCTTTGTGCGCTCTAGAGATACCTTCTGTACTCCTTTGTGCGCTGTAGAGATACCTTCTGTACTCCTTTTTGCGCTGTAGAGATACCTTCTGTACTCCTTTGTGCGCTGTAGAGATACCTTCTGTACTCCTTTGTGCGCTGTAGAGATACCTTCTGTACTCCTTTGTACGCTGTAGAGATACCTCGTGTACTCCTTTGTACGTTCTAGAGATATTTCCTGTACTCCTTTGTGCGCTGTAGAGATACCTTCTGTACTCCTTTGTGCGCTGTAGAGATACCTTCTGTACTCCTTTGTGCGCTGTAGAGATACCTTCTGTACTACTCTGTGCGCTGTAGAGATACCTTCTGTACTCCTTTGTACGCTGTAGAGATTCGTCGTGGACTCCTTTGTACGTTCTAGAGATATTTCCTGTACTCCTTTGTGCGCTGTAGAGATACCTTCTGTACTCCTTTGTGCGCTGTAGAGATACCTTCTGTACTCCTTTGTACGCTGTAGAGATACCTCGTGTACTCCTTTGTACGTTCTAGAGATATTTCCTGTACTCCTTTGTGCGCTGTAGAGATACCTTCTGTACTCCTTTGTGCGCTGTAGAGATACCTTCTGTACTCCTTTGTGCGCTGTAGAGATACCTTCTGTACTCCTTTGTGCGCTGTAGAGATACCTTCTGTACTCCTTTGTACGTTCTAGAGATATTTTCTGTACTCCTTTGTGCGCTGTAGAGATACCTTCTGTACTCCTTTGTGCGCTGTAGAGATACCTTCTGTACTCCTTTGTGCGCTGTAGAGATACCTTCTGTACTCCTTTGTACGCTGTAGAGATACCTCGTGTACTCCTTTGTACGTTCTAGAGATATTTCCTGTACTCCTTTGTGCGCTGTAGAGATACCTTCTGTACTCCTTTGTGCGCTGTAGAGATACCTTCTGTACTCCTTTGTGCGCTGTAGAGATACCTTCTGTACTCCTTTGTGCGCTGTAGAAATACCTTCTGTACTCCTTTGTACGTTCTAGAGATATTTCCTGTACTCCTTTGTGCGCTGTAGAGATACCTTCTGTACTCCTTTGTGCGCTGTAGAGATACCTTCTGTACTCCTTTGTACGCTGTAGAGATACCTCGTGTACTCCTTTGTACGTTCTAGAGATATTTCCTGTACTCCTTTGTGCGCTGTAGAGATACCTTCTGTACTCCTTTGTGCGCTGTAGAGATACCTTCTGTACTCCTTTGTACGCTGTAGAGATACCTCGTGTACTCCTTTGTACGTTCTAGAGATATTTCCTGTACTCCTTTGTGCGCTGTAGAGATACCTTCTGTACTCCTTTGTGCGCTGTAGAGATACCTTCTGTACTCCTTTGTGCGCTGTAGAGATACCTTCTGTACTCCTTTGTGCGCTGTAGAGATACCTTCTGTACTCCTTTGTACGTTCTAGAGATATTTCCTGTACTCCATTGTGCGCTGTAGAGATACCTTCTGTACTTCTTTGTGCGCTGTAGAGATACCTTCTGTACTCCTTTGTGCGCTGTAGAGATACCTTCTGTACTCCTTTGTGCGCTGTAGAGATACCTTCTGTACTCCTTTGTACGCTGTAGAGATACCTCGTGTACGCCTTTGTACGTTCTAGAGATATTTCCTGTACTCCTTTGTGCGCTGTAGAGATACCTTCTGTACTCCTTTGTGCGCTGTAGAGATACCTTCTGTACTCCTTTGTACGCTGTAGAGATACCTCTTGTACTCCTTTGTACGTTCTAGAGATATTTCCTGTACTCCTTTGTGCGCTGTAGAGATACCTTCTGTACTCCTTTGTGCGCTGTAGAGATACCTTCTGTACTCCTTTGTGCGCTGTAGAGATTCCTTCTGTACTCCTTTGTGCGCTGTAGAGATACCTTCTGTACTCCTTTGTACGCTGTAGAGATACCTCGTGTACTCCTTTGTACGTTCTATAGATATTTCCTGTACTCCTTTGTGCGCTGTAGAGATACCTTCTTTACTCCTTTGTGCGCTGTAGAGATACCTTCTGTACTCCTTTGTACGCTGTAGAGATACCTCGTGTACTCCTTTGTGCGCTGTAGAGATACCTTCTGTACTCCTTTGTGCGCTGTAGAGATACCTTCTGTACTCCTTTGTGCGCTGTAGAGATACCTTCTGTACTCCTTTGTACGTTCTAGAGATATTTCCTGTACTCCTTTGTGCGCTGTAGAGATACCTTCTGTACTCCTTTGTGCGCTGTAGAGATACCTTCTGTACTCCTTTTTGCGCTGTAGAGATACCTTCTGTACTCCTTTTTGCGCTGTAGAGATACCTTCTGTACTCCTTTGTGCGCTGTAGAGATACCTTCTGTACTCCTTTGTACGCTGTAGAGATACCTCGTGTACTCCTTTGTACGTTCTAGAGATATTTCCTGTACTCCTTTGTGCGCTGTAGAGATACCTTCTGTACTCCTTTGTGCGCTGTAGAGATACCTTCTGTACTCCTTTGTGCGCTGTAGAGATACCTTCTGTACTACTCTGTGCGCTGTAGAGATACCTTCTGTACTCCTTTGTACGCTGTAGAGATTCCTCGTGTACTCCTTTGTACGTTCTAGAGATATTTCCTGTACTCCTTTGTGCGCTGTAGAGATACCTTCTGTACTCCTTTGTGCGCTGTAGAGATACCTTCTGTACTCCTTTGTACGCTGTAGAGATACCTCGTGTACTCCTTTGTACGTTCTAGAGATATTTCCTGTACTCCTTTGTGCGCTGTAGAGATACCTTCTGTACTCCTTTGTGCGCTGTAGAGATACCTTCTGTACTCCTTTGTGCGCTGTAGAGATACCTTCTGTACTCCTTTGTGCGCTGTAGAGATACCTTCTGTACTCCTTTGTACGTTCTAGAGATATTTTCTGTACTCCTCTGTGCGCTGTAGAGATACCTTCTGTACTCCTTTGTGCGCTGTAGAGATACCTTCTGTACTCCTTTGTGCGCTGTAGAGATACCTTCTGTACTCCTTTGTACGCTGTAGAGATACCTCGTGTACTCCTTTGTACGTTCTAGAGATATTTCCTGTACTCCTTTGTGCGCTGTAGAGATACCTTCTGTACTCCTTTGTGCGCTGTAGAGATACCTTCTGTACTCCTTTGTGCGCTGTAGAGATACCTTCTGTACTCCTTTGTGCGCTGTAGAGATACCTTCTGTACTCCTTTGTGCGCTGTAGAGATACCTTCTGTACTCCTTTGTACGCTGTAGAGATACCTCGTGTACTCCTTTGTACGTTCTAGAGATATTTCCTGTACTCCTTTGTGCGCTGTAGAGATACCTTCTGTACTCCTTTGTGCGCTGTAGAGATACCTTCTGTACTCCTTTGTGCGCTGTAGAGATACCTCGTGTACTCCTTTGTACGTGCTAGAGATATTTCCTGTACTCCTTTGTGCGCTGTAGAGATACCTTCTGTACTCCTTTGTGCGCTGTAGAGATACCTTCTGTACTCCTTTGTACGCTGTAGAGATACCTCGTGTACTCCTTTGTACGTTCTAGAGATATTTCCTGTACTCCTTTGTGCGCTGTAGAGATACCTTCTGTACTCCTTTGTGCGCTGTAGAGATACCTTCTGTACTCCTTTGTGCGCTGTAGAGATACCTTCTGTACTCCTTTGTGCGCTGTAGAGATACCTTCTGTACTCCTTTGTACGTTCTAGAGATATTTCCTGTACTCCATTGTGCGCTGTAGAGATACCTTCTGTACTTCTTTGTGCGCTGTAGAGATACCTTCTGTACTCCTTCGTGCGCTGTAGAGATACCTTCTGTACTCCTTTGTGCGCTGTAGAGATACCTTCTGTACTCCTTTGTACGCTGTAGAGATTCCTCGTGTACGCCTTTGTACGTTCTAGAGATATTTCCTGTACTCCTTTGTGCGCTGTAGAGATACCTTCTGTACTCCTTTGTGCGCTGTAGAGATACCTTCTGTACTCCTTTGTACGCTGTAGAGATACCTCGTGTACTCCTTTGTGCGCTGTAGAGATACCTTCTGTACTCCTTTGTGCGCTGTAGAGATACCTTCTGTACTCCTTTGTGCGCTGTAGAAATACCTTCTGTACTCCTTTGTACGTTCTAGAGATATTTCCTGTACTCCTTTGTGCGCTGTAGAGATACCTTCTGTACTCCTTTGTGCGCTGTAGAGATACCTTCTGTACTCCTTTTTGCGCTGTAGAGATACCTTCTGTACTCCTTTGTGCGCTGTAGAGATACCTTCTGTACTCCTTTGTGCGCTGTAGAGATACCTTCTGTACTCCTTTGTACGCTGTAGAGATACCTCGTGTTCTCCTTTGTACGTTCTAGAGATATTTCCTGTACTCCTTTGTGCGCTGTAGAGATACCTTCTGTACTCCTTTGTGCGCTGTAGAGATACCTTCTGTACTCCTTTGTGCGCTGTAGAGATACCTTCTGTACTACTCTGTGCGCTGTAGAGATACCTTCTGTACTCCTTTGTACGCTGTAGAGATTCCTCGTGTACTCCTCTGTACGTTCTAGAGATATTTCCTGTACTCCTTTGTGCGCTGTAGAGATACCTTCTGTACTCCTTTGTGCGCTGTAGAGATACCTTCTGTACTCCTTTGTACGCTGTAGAGATACCTCGTGTACTCCTTTGTACGTTCTAGAGATATTTCCTTTACTCCTTTGTGCGCTGTAGAGATACCTTCTGTACTCCTTTGTGCGCTGTAGAGATACCTTCTGTACTCCTTTGTGCGCTGTAGAGATACCTTCTGTACTCCTTTGTGCGCTGTAGAGATACCTTCTGTACTCCTTTGTACGTTCTAAAGATATTTTCTGTACTCCTTTGTGCGCTGTAGAGATACCTTCTGTACTCCTTTGTGCGCTGTAGAGATACCTTCTGTACTCCTTTGTGCGCTGTAGAGATACCTTCTGTACTCCTTTGTACGCTGTAGAGATACCTCGTGTACTCCTTTTTGCGCTGTAGAGATACCTTCTGTACTCCTTTGTGCGCTGTAGAGATACCTTCTGTACTCCTTTGTGCGCTGTAGAGATACCTTCTGTACTTCTTTGTACGTTCTAGAGATATTTCCTGTACTCCTTTGTGCGCTGTAGAGATATCTTCTGTACTCCTTTGTGCGCTGTGAAGATACCTTCTGTACTCCTTTGTACGCTGTAGAGATTCCTCGTGTACTCCTTTGTACGTTCTAGAGATATTTCCTGTACTCCTTTGTGCGCTGTAGAGATACCTACTGTACTCCTTTGTGCGCTGTAGAGATACCTTCTGTACTCCTTTGTACGCTGTAGAGATACCTCGTGTACTCCTTTGTACGTTCTAGAGATATTTCCTGTACTCCTTTGTGCGCTGTAGAGATACCTTCTGTACTCCTTTGTGCGCTGTAGAGATACCTTCTGTACTCCTTTGTGCGCTGTAGAGATACCTTCTGTACTCCTTTGTGCGCTGTAGAGATACCTTCTGTACTCCTTTTTACGTTCTAGAGATATTTTCTGTACTCCTTTGTGCGCTGTAGAGATACCTTCTGTACTCCTTTGTGCGCTGTAGAGATACCTTCTGTACTCCTTTGTACGCTGTAGAGATACCTCGTGTACTCCTTTGTACGTTCTAGAGATATTTCCTGTACTCCTTTGTGCGCTGTAGAGATACCTTCTTTTCTCCTTTGTGCGCTGTAGAGATACCTTCTGTACTCCTTTGTACGCTGTAGAGATACCTCGTGTACTCCTTTGTGCGCTGTAGAGATACCTTCTGTACTCCTTTGTGCGCTGTAGAGATACCTTCTGTACTCCTTTGTGCGCTGTAGAAATACCTTCTGTACTCCTTTGTACGTTCTAGAGATATTTCCTGTACTCCTTTGTGCGCTGTAGAGATACCTTCTGTACTCCTTTGTGCGCTGTAGAGATACCTTCTGTACTCCTTTTTGCGCTGTAGAGATACCTTCTGTACTCCTTTGTGCGCTGTAGAGATACCTTCTGTACTCCTTTGTGCGCTGTAGAGATACCTTCTGTACTCCTTTGTACGCTGTAGAGATACCTCGTGTACTCCTTTGTACGTTCTAGAGATATTTCCTGTACTCCTTTGTGCGCTGTAGAGATACCTTCTGTACTCCTTTGTGCGCTGTAGAGATACCTTCTGTACTCCTTTGTGCGTTGTAGAGATACCTTCTGTACTACTCTGTGCGCTGTAGAGATACCTTCTGTACTCCTTTGTACGCTGTAGAGATTCCTCGTGTACTCCTCTGTACGTTCTAGAGATATTTCCTGTACTCCTTTGTGCGCTGTAGAGATACCTTCTGTACTCCTTTGTGCGCAGTAGAGATACCTTCTGTACTCCTTTGTACGCTGTAGAGATACCTCGTGTACTCCTTTGTACGTTCTAGAGATATTTCCTGTTCTCCTTTGTGCGCTGTAGAGATACCTTCTGTACTCCTTTGTGCGCTGTAGAGATACCTTCTGTACTCCTTTGTGCGCTGTAGAGATACCTTCTGTACTCCTTTGTGCGCTGTAGAGATACCTTCTGTACTCCTTTGTACGTTCTAGAGATATTTTCTGTACTCCTTTGTGCGCTGTAGAGATACCTTCTGTACTCCTTTGTGCGCTGTAGAGATACCTTCTGTACTCCTTTGTGCGCTGTCGAGATACCTTCTGTACTCCTTTGTACGCTGTAGAGATACCTCGTGTACTCCTTTTTGCGCTGTAGAGATACCTTCTGTACTCCTTTGTGCGCTGTAGAGATACCTTCTGTACTCCTTTGTGCGCTGTAGAGATACCTTCTGTACTTCTTTGTACGTTCTAGAGATATTTCCTGTACTCCTTTGTGCGCTGTAGAGATATCTTCTGTACTCCTTTGTGCGCTGTGAAGATACCTTCTGTACTCCTTTGTACGCTGTAGAGATTCCTCGTGTACTCCTTTGTACGTTCTAGAGATATTTCCTGTACTCCTTTGTGCGCTGTAGAGATACCTTCTGTACTCCTTTGTGCGCTGTAGA
The DNA here is from genome assembly GCA_030386875.1 of Morinoia aosen. Classification (NCBI taxonomy): domain Eukaryota; kingdom Metazoa; phylum Arthropoda; class Malacostraca; order Amphipoda; family Talitridae; genus Morinoia; species Morinoia aosen. The sequence goes on along the minus strand of CM059576.1, from coordinate 53,935,429 downwards.
GATACCTTCTGTACTCCTTTGTACGCTGTAGAGATACCTCGTGTACTCCTTTGTACGTTCTAGAGATATTTCCTGTACTCCTTTGTGCGCTGTAGAGATACCTTCTGTACTCCTTTGTGCGCTGTAGAGATACCTTCTGTACTCCTTTGTGCGCTGTAGAGATACCTTCTGTACTCCTTTGTGCGCTGTAGAGATACCTTCTGTACTCCTTTTTACGTTCTAGAGATATTTTCTGTACTCCTTTGTGCGCTGTAGAGATACCTTCTGTACTCCTTTGTGCGCTGTAGAGATACCTTCTGTACTCCTTTGTGCGCTGTAGAGATACCTTCTGTACTCCTTTGTACGCTGTAGAGATACCTCGTGTACTCCTTTTTGCGCTGTAGAGATACCTTCTGTACTCCTTTGTGCGCTGTAGAGATACCTTCTGTACTCCTTTGTGCGCTGTAGAGATACCTTCTGTACTTCTTTGTACGTTCTAGAGATATTTCCTGTACTCCTTTGTGCGCTGTAGAGATATCTTCTGTACTCCTTTGTGCGCTGTAGAGATACCTTCTGTACTCCTTTGTGCGCTGTAGAGATACCTTCTGTACTCCTTTGTGCGCTGTAGAGATACCTTCTTTACTCCTTTGTGCGCTGTAGAGATACCTTCTGTACTCCTTTGTACGCTGTAGAGATACCTCGTGTACTCCTTTGTGCGCTGTAGAGATACCTTCTGTACTCCTTTGTGCGCTGTAGAGATACCTTCTGTACTCCTTTGTGCGCTGTAGAGATACCTTCTGTACTCCTTTGTACGTTCTAGAGATATTTCCTGTACTCCTTTGTGCGCTGTAGAGATACCTTCTGTACTCCTATGTGCGCTGTAGAGATACCTTCTGTACTCCTTTTTGCGCTGTAGAGATACCTTCTGTACTTCTTTGTGCGCTGTAGAGATACCTTCTGTACTCCTTTGTGCGCTGTAGAGATACCTTCTGTACTCCTTTGTACGCTGTAGAGATACCTCGTGTACTCCTTTGTACGTTCTAGAGATATTTCCTGTACTCCTTTGTGCGCTGTAGAGATACCTTCTGTACTCCTTTGTGCGCTGTAGAGATACCTTCTGTACTCCTTTGTGCGCTGTAGAGATACCTTCTGTACTACTCTGTGCGCTGTAGAGATACCTTCTGTACTCCTTTGTACGCTGTAGAGATTCCTCGTGTACTCCTTTGTACGTTCTAGAGATATTTCCTGTACTCCTTTGTGCGCTGTAGAGATACCTTCTGTACTCCTTTGTGCGCTGTAGAGATACCTTCTGTACTCCTTTGTACGCTGTAGAGATACCTCGTGTACTCCTTTGTACGTTCTAGAGATATTTCCTGTACTCCTTTGTGCGCTGTAGAGATACCTTCTGTACTCCTTTGTGCGCTGTAGAGATACCTTCTGTACTCCTTCGTGCGCTGTAGAGATACCTTCTGTACTCCTTTGTGCGCTGTAGAGATACCTTCTGTACTCCTTTGTACGTTCTAGAGATATTTTTTGTACTCCTTTGTGCGCTGTAGAGATACCTTCTGTACTCCTTTGTGCGCTGTAGAGATACCTTCTGTACTCCTTTGTGCGCTGTAGAGATACCTTCTGTACTCCTTTGTACGCTGTAGAGATACCTCGTGTACTCCTTTTTGCGCTGTAGAGATACGTTCTGTACTCCTTTGTGCGCTGTAGAGATACCTTCTGTACTCCTTTGTGCGCTGTAGAGATACCTTCTGTACTTCTTTGTACGTTCTAGAGATATTTCCTGTACTCCTTTGTGCGCTGTAGAGATATCTTCTGTACTCCTTTGTGCGCTGTAGAGATACCTTCTGTACTCCTTTGTACGCTGTAGAGATTCCTCGTGTACTCCTTTGTACGTTCTAGAGATATTTCCTGTACTCCTTTGTGCGCTGTAGAGATACCTTCTGTACTCCTTTGTGCGCTGTAGAGATACCTTCTGTACTCCTTTGTACGCTGTAGAGATACCTCGTGTACTCCTTTGTACGTTCTAGAGATATTTCCTGTACTCCTTTGTGCGCTGTAGAGATTCCTTCTGTACTCCTTTGTGCGCTGTAGAGATACCTTCTGAACTCCTTTGTGCGCTGTAGAGATACCTTCTGTACTCCTTTGTGCGCTGTAGAGATACCTTCTGTACTCCTTTGTACGTTCTAGAGATATTTTCTGTACTCCTTTGTGCGCTGTAGAGATACCTTCTGTACTCCTTTGTGCGCTGTAGAGATACCTTCTGTACTCCTTTGTGCGCTGTAGAGATACCTTCTGTACTCCTTTGTACGCTGTAGAGATACCTCGTGTACTCCTTTTTGCGCTGTAGAGATACCTTCTGTACTCCTTTGTGCGCTGTAGAGATACCTTCTGTACTCCTTTGTGCGCTGTAGAGATACCTTCTGTACTTCTTTGTACGTTCTAGAGATATTTCCTGTACTCCTTTGTGCGCTGTAGAGATATCTTCTGTACTCCTTTGTGCGCTGTAGAGATACCTTCTGTACTCCTTTGTGCGCTGTAGAGATACCTTCTGTACTTCTTTGTGCGCTGTAGAGATACCTTCTGTACTCCTTTGTACGCTGTAGAGATACCTCGTGTACTCCTTTGTACGTTCTAGAGATATTTCCTGTACTCCTTTGTGCGCTGTAGAGATACCTTCTGTACTCCTTTGTGCGCTGTAGAGATACCTTCTGTACTCCTTTGTGCGCTGTAGAGATACCTTCTGTACTCCTTTGTGCGCTGTAGAGATACCTTCTGTACTCATTTGTACGCTGTAGAGATACCTCGTGTACTCCTTTATACGTTCTAGAGATATTTCCTGTACTCTTTTGTGCGCTGTAGAGATACCTTCTGTACTCCTTTGTGCGCTGTAGAGATACCTTCTGTACTCCTTTGTGCGCTGTAGAGATACCTTCTGTACTCCTTTGTGCGCTGTAGAGATACCTTCTGTACTCCTTTGTGCGCTGTAGAGATACCTTCTGTACTCCTTTGTGCGCTGTAGAGATACCTTCTGTACTCCTTTGTGCGCTGTAGAGATACCTTCTGTACTCCTTTGTACGCTGTAGAGATACCTCTTGTACTCCTTTGTACGTTCTAGAGATATTTCCTGTACTCCTTTGTGCGCTGTAGAGATACCTTCTGTACTCCTTTGTGCGCTGTAGAGATACCTTCTGTACTCCTTTGTGCGCTGTAGAGATACCTTCTGTACTCCTTTGTGCGCTGTAGAGATACCTTCTGTACTCCTTTGTGCGCTGTAGAGATACCTTCTGTACTCCTTTGTACGCTGTAGAGATACCTCGTGTACTCCTTTGTACGTTCTAGAGATATTTCATGTACTCCTTTGTGCGCTGTAGAGATACCTTCTGTACTCCTTTGTGCGCTGTAGAGATACCTTCTGTACTCCTTTGTGCGCTGTAGAGATACCTCGTGTACTCCTTTGTGCGCTGTAGAGATACATTCTGTACTCCTTTGTGCGCTGTAGAGATACCTTCTGTACTCCTTTGTACGCTGTAGAGATACCTCGTGTACTCCTTTGTAGGTTCTAGAGATATTTCCTGTACTCCTTTGTGCGCTGTAGAGATACCTTCTGTACTCCTTTGTGCGCTGTAGAGATACCTTCTGTACTCCTTTGTGCGCTGTAGAGATACCTTCTGTACTCCTTTGTGTGCTGTAGAGATACCTTCTGTACTCCTTTGTGCGCTGTAGAGATACCTTCTGTACTCCTTTGTGCGCTGTAGAGATACCTTCTGTACTCCTTTGTGCGCTGTAGAGAAACCTTCTGTACTCCTTTGTGCGCTGTAGAGATACCTTCTGTACTCCTTTGTGCGCTGTAGAGATACCTTCTGTACTCCTTTGTGCGCTGTAGAGATACCTTCTGTACTCCTTTGTGCGCTGTAGAGATACCTTCTGTACTCCTTTGTGCGCTGTAGAGATACCTTCTGTACTTATTTGTGCACTGTAGATGTTACCGCGCTCCGTGTTTCTTAGAATTAGAGTTGCCTTAGTAGAATAAGTTTAGGTTAGTCCATTGGCTCTGATGCTTTCACTACGTTCCAGTCGTTGGAAGACCGCGTCGCGGTCTTCCCAAACTAGAATTATTGCAATTGTGATATATTGAAATACCCATTCCTATTGATACTTTGCATTAATACTCTGAAATACTTCTACCTAAATCCATTGTACTTTTCTTTGTTGCAGACCATTTCTCACAATAATTTGAAACTAGTTTACGAGTAGCATACGGATAATTTATTGTTAACTTCCCGGTAACCTATCAGTAGCTACTTAACCGAATAAAACCATGTGAACCGTGAACGAAAAACTTGTGGTGTTTAATTCTTCGTCCAACACTACTATCTTTCATCAAGGAAGGAACTGGGGTTCACAAGAGTATCAAATTATTGACCTATAACTATGAAGGCAAAACCCAAAATTCGAGCCTTCATTTTTGTTTCAAATTAATTCTCAGTAGACGTGGTAATGTCTCAGTTTGAGGATTCCATCGAACGGCCGGGTCAGCCACCGCTAGCCGAGAAGCCGACCGCCAAACTTGCGTCGGTAACCCGCAAAAGGCATGAAATTGAAATCCTCCTAGAAGAATGTAATCCTAACATCGATCTAGTGAAAGAAAACTTCAACGAATACTTGGTGCGCGTTGAGAAGCTGTATGCTTCCTGTGATAACGAAGAATTAAGACAGTGGCTAAGGCCCCATGAGGAAGCGATTGGGGAGTTTAGGCACAAAATAGAACGCGTCATCCATCCGCCTGTCTCGAATTCATGTGCATCTCGGAAATCTTCATCAAAAGCATCTTCGATAGCAACATCTCTTAGAGCACGACTAGCGGAGCAGAAGGCCAAGGCCGCAGTTCAAAAGGTTTCTCTAACGAAAGCTAAAGAAATCGATGAAGAAGAATTAAGGATAAAAAAACTCCAGTTAGAACATGAACACAGGATAAAAAAACTCCAGTTAGAAAACGAACACAGGAAAAGAGAAGCGCAACAGGAAGAAACAGAACTCGAAGCTCTTCTTCTGGAAGAAGAACTTAACAAAATAGAAGGAATTTCTGAAACTTCATCGGCAGCTTCCGACAGCCGTTCGCCTCAAAGGTTGAACTCTGGTTCAGTCCACTCTCTCGAATCTGCAAAACAAAGATGGAAATTAGAGCATGAAGCAAAGGCAAACACTACCGATCTGCCAACCATTGTTAGCGTCCTCGAACGTCAAAATGAAGTTACACAAGCCCTGGTTGCCGGTCAAGGCACCCTACTTCTTCCAAAGAAAACGATTGAGCCCTTTAGTGGCGAAGATGTAACTAAGTTCAAGTCCTTTTTGCTCAACTTCGAGAGGGCCATTGAATCTAAATGTGCTAATGACGAAGATAAAATAATTTATCTCGAACAGTTCACCTCAGGGAGGGCGAATCAACTCGTACGTACTTGCAGCCACTACGACGCAGGGATAGGTTACGCGAAGGCAAAAGAGTTGCTTATGAAAACCTTCGGAAACGAGTTCGAAACTGCCAACGCGTACCTCAGCAAGTTAGAAAAGTGGCCAGTTCTGAAAAATGACGACTACGAATCCCTTCAGAACCTATCCATATACTTGCTAAACTGCCATCACTACTTCGAGAACATGTCGAATCGTGACCAGCTACAAAGTCCGAACGAAATAATGAAAATCGTGAAAAAACTACCCTACAGGTTGCGAGAACGGTGGAGACGGAAATCTTATTCCATCATCGAAAGTTCGAATAGATTAGTTTTCAAGGATTTAGTCGACTTCGTACAGCAGGAAACCGCCATCGTGAAGCAGCCTCTTTTCGGTAACATTACCAACGAAGAAAAGGACAGGAGATCGACTGATCCCAAACAAAGGCGCTCGCTGGCGACTAATTCTACAGTTGAGAGAAAGGACCAGAAGTTCTGTGTGTGCTGTAAAAAATCGAACCACCAAATAGAGGACTGTATCTTCTTCAAAAGGAAGAGTTATAAAGAAAAATCTGAGTTCGTAAAATTAAACGGATTGTGCTTTGGATGCCTGAAAGGAAACCATATGTCTAAAAATTGCTCAAACCGTTCTACATGTTCAATCTGTAAGAGAAAGCATCCAACCGTGCTGCACATTCGAGAAGGAAACAACAAGCCGGGGGATACTTGTCGGTCAACAATCGACGATGCCACGAACGCTCCTCAAGATCCTGGTTTAATGCCTATTTATGAAAACTGTTCCAGCAACAAGGCATCAATACCGTGTCTTTCCCAAGATGGGCGTACCCCAGAAGAGCGGTCTAGTCTGTCGCTGAAGTCGTGCGACACCAGTTCAAACAAACCTATGAAAGTTCTTTGCCCCATTGTTCCAGCACTTGTGAAAGTGTCGAACCAAGATTGTGTGCTGGTTAATGTGGCCCTGGATAGCTGCTCATCGGATTGTTGGATGAACGAAGATCTCTTGTCAAAGCTCGGCGTAAAATCAGAAGTTAAAAGAATAAACCTGACGACAATGGAAGGCTGCAATAATGAGACTACGACAAAGGTGGTGAATAACGTAAAACTGATGGATCTCGATAGAAATAACTTGGTAAACATTCCGGTCCTGTACACAAAACCAAGAAATCAATGGCCGTTTTCCAATGACGACATACCTACCGAAGAAGATACGCAGAACTATGCCCATATGAAAGACTTGCCTTTTAATTTCGCCGACGCTGAAGTGGGTATCCTGATAGGGATGAACATTCCTTCTCTGCTGAAGCCGCTCAAGGTGGTTAGTGGAGACGCTGGCGACCCATACGCATCTCTGCATCTTCTAGGATGGGCCATTAATGGACCTGTTCAGAGAACAGGCGCCAGATACAACTTCAAAATGAAGACAACAAATCTGGAAGAAATAGAAACAAATGTTGACAATTTCTTCAGGCAAGATTTCATTGACGAGTCAAACGACTTTGCATCCTCGGTAAACGACAGAAAATGGTTGAGCATCGTGAGTTCCAGTTTGAAGAAAATTAATGGTCAATACGAAATAGCCTTACCCTTTAAATATGAAAACTTGAAATTTCCTTCAAATAGGCAACAGGTCCTCCTTCGTTTCCGTAATGTCATGAAGAAATTAAGTGCAGATAAAAATCTATCGGCCGAATATACGGAATTCATGAACACGATGATCGAGCAAAACTTCATAGAGGAAGTTCCTGAGGATGAGCTATGTCGTGAAGAGGGTAAAACTTGGTATCTCGCTCATCACGCCGTGAGGCACAAGCAAAAGCGCAAACTTAGAGTAGTGTTTGATTGCTCTCTGAAGTTTAATGGAACATCCCTAAATGACGAACTACCACAGGGACCAGACATAACAAACAACCTAATCGGTGTTTTACTAAGATTTAGACAAGAACGAGTAGCATTCACTGCGGATATCGAAAAAATGTTCTACCAAGTGAAAGTGCCGAAAAAACATGCCGACTTCATGAGACTATTCTGGGTAAAAAATGACTCGGTAAAGGAATTTAGACTTACCGTTCATGTTTTCGGAGCAAAGAGCTCGCCAAGCATCGCCAACTTCGCACTCCAGCAGACCGCCAGAGAGCATCCCTTGCCGGACATAAACGTCCAGAAAACCGTTCATCGTAATTTCTACGTAGATGACCTTCTGAAGTCTGTGGGGAATAACGTAGAAGCAAGATCAATTGCTATGGAGACAAAGAATATTCTAGAAAGAGGTGGCTTCAACCTAACGGCCTTTAATAGTAATTCAAGAACATTTCTTTCAACAATTCCTAAGAAAAATCTATCGGAGAACGTTGCGAGAGTTGCTGTGGGGGATTCCCTCCCATCAAGTAAAGCCCTCGGGGTAGTATGGAATACCGTTAGGGACACCTTAGGTTATAGCTTGAAATTTGAATCCTCATCATTGACGAGGAGAAACGTTCTTAAAACACTAGCGTCAATCTATGACCCCCTCGGACTGGCGTCCCCAGCGATGGTTGCAGCTAAAACCATCTTCCAAGAAACCTGTCGCCTTCGGATCGAATGGGATGAATACCTGCCGCAAAATCTTCAGGCGCGCTGGAATTCGTGGCAGAAAGACATGCATTCCATCACCGACTACGAAATGCCTAGATGCATTAAAAAATTGTCAGGTTCTCCAATCGAGATAAACGTATTCAGCGACGGTAGCGAAGCAGCCTACGGTGCTGTGGCTTATGCCTTGGGCATGGATGAAAACACGGGAAAACGCTCAAACTCGATAATCCTGGCGAAGTCAAGGCTGACTCCTCTGAATAACTCTACTCTTAAAACCACGCCCCGCATAGAACTGTGCGGTGCTAAGCTTGCTGTGGAACTTGCTCAAATTCTTCAAAGGGAGATCGAACTACCGGTAACAGAGATCAACTTCTGGTCAGACAGCGTAACCATCCTGCGTTACATCAAAAGCGAAAATAAAAGATTCCATAGATTTGTTTCCAATAAAGTATCGTTCATACGCAACTTTTCAAGGCCGTCTCAATGGAAGTACGTGCCTTCAGATGAAAATCCCGCAGACTTGTTGAGCCGCGGTGTCTCTGCAAAAAAACTGTCAACTTCCCGCCTATGGAACATGGGGCCCGAATTCTTGACAAACCCAAACCTAAGTATCCCGAACCAGAAATTTGAACCTAGCTTCAACAGTGACAGAGAATTGAAGCAAGAATCTAAACAGCTCACCTCCATCGCCGGCATCACTCCAACTGACGTGCTTCTTTCTTCAACAACGGACTGGCAGCGTCTTAAAACACGAGTCGTCGGTCTCCTGAAATTCATAACCTTCATGAAAAATCCTGCCGACACGGAAAAGAATATAACCATCGAAGATTTATCCAAAGCAGAGACGCAAATATTAAAGTATGTTCAACGAAAATTTTACCCGCGGGAATTACTTCTCATAAAGAAAGGAAAAAATCTACCAAGAAATTCTCCCCTTCGAAAACTTGCTCCATTTCTCGATGATGGCGGCATTCTTCGGGTTGGTGGTCGCCTTCAAAACTCTCCGTACGACTACGAATTCACACATCCGGTTATTCTACCCGGAAAATGCCCCATTATAAGGACAATGGTGGTGCATCTACACCATAAGCTCGGTCACCTTGGGCGAGAAACTATCTTAGCTTCAATGCGCAGGAAGTACTGGGTCATCGGTGGTAATTCTTTGTGCAGAAAAATCTGCAGAAGTTGCATTCCTTGTCGGAAAAGATTAGGACGACCAAGCAATCAACTCATGTCAGAGCTGCCCGCTTGCCGAGTAACAGGTGATACGCCTGCGTTTCAACAGACCGGTGTGGACTATTTTGGTCCGTTCACTGTCAAACAAGGTCGTAAAAATATGAAACGATACGGGGTAATCTTCACTTGTATGGCGTGCAGGGCAGTGCACTTGGAAGTCTCAGAATCCCTCAACACAGACTCGTTCATAAATGCCTTGAGACGCTTCATATGTCGAAGGGGGAACGTTACTTCCATCTACAGCGACAACGGTACAAATTTCGTAGCATGCCAAAGAGAATTGAAAGCTGCCATTTCTGGTTGGAATCTTTCTAAAATCGAAGAATACCTGAAGCAGAGAGAGATATCTTGGCATTTTAACCCACCTGCCGCGTCTCACTTTGGTGGAGTATGGGAGAGGCTGATACGTTCAACTAGAAATATTTTGTCCGCCCTAATGAATGAACAGCCCTTGAGACTTACAAACGAAGAACTCGGCACACTCCTGTGCGAGGTGGAGTCAATCTTGAATAACAGACCCCTCACGACAGTTACCAGCGATTGTGAAGATGCCAAGACCCTGACACCTAACGATTTGCTCTTGCTTAATGCAGGTGTTACGTTTCCACCTGGCTTATTCGATAAGGGCGACATCTATGCTAAACGAAGATGGAAACAAGTACAGTATTTGGCAGATCTATTCTGGTCACGGTGGAGAACTCGTTACTTAACTCTCCTTCAAGAACGGCAGAAATGGACAACCGAAAAGCCGACGCACAGCGTCGGGGATCTTGTATTGGTGTTAGACCAAAACACCCCTCGAAATCTCTGGCCTTTGGGAAGAATTATTAACGTATTCAAAAATAAATACGGTCGGGTACACGTAGCTGAACTTCGCATTTCGAACTTTAAAAATTCTCTGTATAAGTTCGGTAATACTGTGTTAAAGCGCCCTATAAATAAACTAATCCTTTTGCGATCCGCGCAAGAATTGCTGTGAATACTTTGTGTAAAGTATGTTAGTCATTCGTTCAAGAGTAAATTTCGTTGATTGTATCAGCGCCTCTCATTGGAATCGATAGAAAAAAATTTCATATGTAGCTTCGCATTATATGCAAATTTGAGGGCCGGTGTTACCGCGCTCCGTGTTTCTTAGAATTAGAGTTGCCTTAGTAGAATAAGTTTAGGTTAGTCCATTGGCTCTGATGCTTTCACTACGTTCCAGTCGTTGGAAGACCGCGTCGCGGTCTTCCCAAACTAGAATTATTGCAATTGTGATATATTGAAATACCCATTCCTATTGATACTTTGCATTAATACTCTGAAATACTTCTACCTAAATCCATTGTACTTTTCTTTGTTGCAGACCATTTCTCACAATAATTTGAAACTAGTTTACGAGTAGCATACGGATAATTTATTGTTAACTTCCCGGTAACCTATCAGTAGCTACTTAACCGAATAAAACCATGTGAACCGTGAACGAAAAACTTGTGGTGTTTAATTCTTCGTCCAACACTACTATCTTTCATCAAGGAAGGAACTGGGGTTCACAAGAGTATCAAATTATTGACCTATAACTATGAAGGCAAAACCCAAAATTCGAGCCTTCAGTAGAGATACCTTCTGTACTCCTTTGTGCGCTGTAGAGATACCTTCTGTACTCCTTTGTGCGCTGTAGAGATACCTTCTGTACTCCTTTGTGCGCTGTAGAGATACCTTCTGTACTCCTTTGTGCGCTGTAGAGATACCTTCTGTACTCCTTTGTGCGCTGTAGAGATACCTTCTGTACTTCTTTGTGCGCTGTAGAGATACCTTCTGTACTCCTTTGTGCGCTGTAGAGATACCTTCTGTACTCCTTTGTGCGCTGTAGAGATACCTTCTGTACTCCTTTGTGCGCTGTAGAGATACCTTCTGTACTCCTTTTTGCGCTGTAGAGATACCTTCTGTACTCCTTTGTGCGCTGTAGAGATACCTTCTGTACTCCTTTGTGCGCTGTAGAGATACCTTCTGTACTCCTTTGTACGCTGTAGAGATACCTCGTGTACTCCTATGTACGTTCTAGAGATATTTCCTGTACTCCTTTGTGCGCTGTAGAGATACCTTCTGTACTCCTTTGTGCGCTTTAGAGATACCTTCTGTACTCCTTTGTGCGCTGTAGAGATACCTTCTGTACTCCTTTGTGCGCTGTACAGATACCTTCTGTACTCCTTTGTACGCTGTAGAGATTCCTCGTGTACTCCTTTGTACGTTCTAGAGATATTTCCTGTACTCCTTTGTGCGCTGTAGAGATACCTTCTGTACTTCTTTGTGCGCTGTAGAGATACCTTCTGTACTCCTTTGTACGCTGTAGAGATACCTCGTGTACTCCTTTGTACGTTCTAGAGATATTTCCTGTACTCCTTTGTGCGCTGTAGAGATACCTTCTGTACTCCTTTGTGCGCTGTAGAGATACCTTCTGTACTCCTTTGTGCGCTGTAGAGATACCTTCTGTACTCCTTTGTGCGCTGTAGAGATACCTTCTGTACTCCTTTGTAGGTTCTAGAGATATTTCCTGTACTCCTTTGTGCGCTGTAGAGATACCTTCTGTACTCCTTTGTGCGCTGTAGAGATACCTTCTGTACTCCTTTGTGCGCTGTAGAGATACCTTCTGTACTCCTTTGTACGCTGTAGAGATACCTCGTGTACTCCTTTGTGCGCTGTAGAGATACCTTATGTACTCCTTTGTGCGCTGTAGAGATACCTTCTGTACTCCTTTGTGCGCTGTAGAGATACCTTCTGTACTTCTTTGTACGTTCTAGAGATATTTCCTGTACTCCTTTGTGCGCTGTAGAGATACCTTCTGTACTCCTTTGTGCGCTGTAGAGATACCTTCTGTACTCCTTTGTGCGCTGTAGAGATACCTTCTGTACTCCTTTGTGCGCTGTAGAGATACTTTCTGTACTCCTTTGTACGCTGTAGAGATACCTCGTGTACTCCTTTGTACGTTCTAGATATTTCCTGTACTCCTTTGTGCGCTGTAGAGATACCTTCTGTACTCCTTTGTGCGCTGTAGAGATACCTTCTGTACTCCTTTGTGCGCTGTAGAGATACCTTCTGTACTCCTTTGTGCGCTGTAGAGATACCTTCTGTACTCCTTTGTACGCTGTAGAGATACCTCGTGTACTCCTTTGTACGTTCTAGAGATATTTCCTGTACTCCTTTGTGCGCTGTAGAGATACCTTCTGTACTCCTTTGTGCGCTGTAGAGATACCTTCTGTACTCCTTTGTGCGCTGTAGAGATACCTTCTGTACTCCTTTGTGCGCTGTAGAGATACCTTCTGTACTCCTTTGTGCGGTGTAGAGATACCTTCTGTACTCCTTTGTGCGCTGTAGAGATACCTTCTGTACTCCTTTGTGCGCTGGAGAGATACCTTCTGTACTCCTTTGTACGCTGTAGAGATACCTCGTGTACTCCTTTGTACGTTCTAGAGATATTTCCTGTACTCCTTTGTGCGCTGTAGAGATACCTTCTGTACTCCTTTGTGCGCTGTAGAGATACCTTCTGTACTCCTTTGTGCGCTGTAGAGATACTTTCTGTACTCCTTTGTGCGCTGTAGAGATACCTTCTGTACTCCTTTGTGCGCTGTAGAGATACCTTCTGTACTCCTTTGTACGCTGTAGAGATACCTCGTGTACTCCTTTGTACGTTCTAGAGATATTTCCTGAACTCATTTGTGCGCTGTTGAGATACCTTCTGTACTCCTTTGTGCGGTGTAGAGATACCTTCTGTACTCCTTTGTGCGCTGTAGAGATACCTCGTGTACTCCTTTGTGCGCTGTAGAGATACCTTCTGTACTCCTTTGTGCGCTGTAGAGATACCTTCTGTACTCCTTTGTACGCTGTAGAGATACCTCTTGTACTCCTTTGTACGTTCTAGAGATATTTCCTGTACTCCTTTGTGCGCTGTAGAGATACCTTCTGTACTCCTTTGTGCGCTGTAGAGATACCTTCTGTACTCCTTTGTGCGCTGTAGAGATACCTTCTGTACTCCTTTGTGCGCTGTAGAGATACCTTCTGTACTCCTTTGTGCGCTGTAGAGATTCCTTCTGTACTCCTTTGTGCGCTGTAGAGAAACCTTCTGTACTCCTTTGTGCGCTGTAGAGATACCTTCTGTACTCCTTTGTGCGCTGTAGAGATACCTTCTGTACTCCTTTGTGCGCTGTAGAGATACCTTCTGTACTCCTTTGTGCGCTGTAGAGATACCTTCTGTACTCCTTTGTGCGCTGTAGAGATACCTTCTGTACTCCTTTGTGTGCTGTAGAGATACCTTCTGTACTCCTTTGTGCGCTGTAGAGATACCTTCTGTACTCCTTTGTGCGCTGTAGAGATACCTTCTGTACTCCTTTGTGTGCTGTAGAGATACCTTCTGTACTCCTTTGTGCGCTGTAGAGATACCTTCTGTACTCCTCTGTGCGCTGTAGAGATACCTTCTGTACTCCTTTGTGCGCTGTAGAGATACCTTCTGTACTCCTTTGTGCGCTGTAGAGATACCTTCTGTACTCCTTTGTGCGCTGTAGAGATACCTTCTGTACTCCTATGTGCGCTGTAGAGATACCTTCTGTACTCATTTGTGCGCTGTAGAGATACCTTCTGTACTCCTTTGTGCGCTGTAGAGATACCTTCTGTACTCCTTTGTGCGCTGTAGAGATAGCTTCTGTACTCCTTTGTGCGCTGTAGAGATACCTTCTGTACTCCTTTGTGCGCTGTAGAGTTACCTTCTGTACTCCTTTGTACGCTGTAGAGATACCTCGTGTACTCCTTTGTACGTTCTAGAGATATTTCCTGTACTCCTTTGTGCGCTGTAGAGATACCTTCTGTACTCCTTTGTGCGCTGTAGAGATACCTTCTGTACTCCTTTGTGCGCTGTAGAGATACCTTCTGTACTCCTTTGTGCGCTGTAGAGATACCTTCTGTACTCCTTTGTGCGCTGTAGAGATACCTTCTGTACTCCTTTGTACGCTGTAGAGATACCTCGTGTACTCCTTTGTACGTTCTAGAGATATCTCCTGTACTCCTTTGTGCGCTGTAGAGATACCTTCTGTACTCCTTTGTGCTCTGTAGAGATACCTTCTGTACTCCTTTGTGCGCTGTAGAGATACCTTCTGTACTCCTTTGTGCGCTGTAGAGATACCTTCTGTACTCCTTTGTGCGCTGTAGAGATACCTTCTGTACTCCTTTGTGCGCTTTAGAGATACCTTCTGTACTCCTTTGTGCGCTGTAGAGATACCTTCTGTACTCCTTTGTGCGCTGTAGAGATACCTTCTGTACTCCTTTGTGCGCTGTAGAGATACATTCTGTACTCCTTTGTACGCTGTAGAGATACCTCGTGTACTCCTTTGTACGTTCTAGAGATATTTCCTGTACTCCTTTGTGCGCTGTAGAGATACCTTCTGTACCCCTTTGTGCGCTGTAGAGATACCTTCTGTACTCCTTTGTGCGCTGTAGAGATACCTTCTGTACTCCTTTGTGCGCTGTAGAGATACCTTCTGTATTCTTTTGTACGCTGCAGAGATACCTCGTGTACTCCTTTGTACGTTCTAGAGATATTTCCTGTACTCCTTTGTGCGCTGTAGAGATACCTTCTGTACTCCTTTGTACGCTGTAGAGATACCTCGTGTACTCCTTTGTACGTTCTAGAGATATTTCCTGTACTCCTTTGTGCGCTGTAGAGATACCTTCTGTACTCCTTTGTGCGCTGTAGAGATACCTTCTGTACTCCTTTGTGCGCTGTAGAGATACCTTCTGTACTCCTTTGTGCGCTGTAAAGATACCTTCTGTACTCCTTTGGACGTTCTAGAGATATTTCCTGTACTCCTTTGTGCGCTGTAGAGATACTTTCTGTACTCCTTTGTGCGCTGTAGAGATACCTTCTGTACTCCTTTGTACGCTGTAGAGATACCTCGTGTACTCCTTTGTACGTTCTAGAGATATTTCCTGTACTCCTTTGTGCGCTTTAGAGATACCTTCTGTACTCCTTTGTGCGCTGTAGAGATACCTTCTGTACTCCTTTGTGCGCTGTAGAGATACCTTCTGTACTCCTTTGTGCGCTGTAGAGATACCTTCTGTACTCCTTTGTGCGCTGTAGAGATACCTTCTGTACTCCTTTGTGCGTTGTAGAGATACCTTCTGTACTCCTTTGTGCGCTGTAGAGATACCTTCTGTACTCCTTTGTGCGCTGTAGAGATACCTTCTGTACTCCTTTGTGCGCTGTAGAGATACCTTCTGTACTCCTTTGTGCGCTGTAGAGATACCTTCTGTACTCCTTTGTGCGCTGTAGAGATACCTTCTGTACTCCTTTGTGCGCTGCAGAGATACCTTCTGTACTCCTTTGTGCGCTGTAGAGATACCTTCTGTACTCATTTGTGCGCTGTAGAGATACCTCCTGTACTCCTTTGTACGTTCTAGAGATATTTCCTGTACTCCTTTGTGCGCTGAAGAGATACCTTCTGTACTCCTTTGTGCGCTGTAGAGATACCTTCTGTACTCCTTTGTGCGCTGTAGAGATACCTTCTGTACTCCTTTGTGCGCTGTAGAGACACCTTCTGTACTCCTTTGTGCGCTGTAGAGATACCTTCTGTACTCCTTTGTGCGCTGTAGAGATACCTTCTGTACTCCTTTGTGCGCTGTAGAGATACCTTCTGTACTCCTTTGTGCGCTGTAGAGATACCTTCTGTACTCCTTTGTGCGCTGTAGAGATACCTTCTGTACTCCTTTGTACGCTGTAGAGATACCTCGTGTACACCTTTATACGTTCTAGAGATATTTCCTGTACTCCTTTGTGCGCTGTAGAGATACCTTCTGTACTCCTTTGTGCGCTGTAGAGATACCTTCTGTACTCCTTTGTGCGCTGTAGAGATACCTTCTGTACTCTTTTGTGCGCTGTAGAGATACCTTCTGTACTCCTTTGTACGCTGTAGAGATACCTCGTGTACTCCTTTGTACGTTCTAGAGATATTTCCTGTACTCCTTTGTGCGCTGTAGAGATACCTTCTGTACTCCTTTGTACGCTGTAGAGATACCTCGTGTACTCCTTTGTACGTTCTAGAGATATTTCCTGTACTCCTTTGTGCGCTGTAGAGATACCTTCTGTACTCCTTTGTGCGCTGTAGAGATACCTTCTGTACTCCTTTGTGCGCTGTAGAGATACCTTCTGTACTCCTTTGTGCGCTGTAGAGATACCTTCTGTACTCCTTTGTACGTTCTAGAGATATTTCCTGTACTCCTTTGTGCGCTGTAGAGATACCTTCTGTACTCCTTTGTGCGCTGTAGAGATACCTTCTGTGCTCCTTTGTACGCTGTAGAGATACCTCGTGTACTCCTTTGTACGTTCTAGAGATATTTCCTGTACTCCTTTGTGCGCTGTAGAGATACCTTCAGTACTCCTTTGTGCGCTGTAGAGATACCTTCTGTACTCCATTGTGCGCTGTAGAGATACCTTCTGTACTCCTTTGTGCGCTGTAGAGATACCTTCTGTACTCCTTTGTGCGCTGTAGAGATACCTTCTGTACTCCTTTGTACGCTGTAGAGATACCTCGTGTACTCCTTTGTACGTTCTAGAGATATTTCCTGTACTCCTTTGTGCGCTGTAGAGATAACTTCTGTACTCCTTTGTACGCTGTAGAGATACCTCGTGTACTCCTTTGTACGTTCTAGAGACATTTCCTGTACTCCTTTGTGCGCTGTAGAGATACCTTCTGTACTCCTTTGTGCGCTGTAGAGATACCTTCTGTACTCCTTTGTGCGCTGTAGAGATACCTTCTGTACTCCTTTGTACGTTCTAGAGATATTTCCTGTACTCCTTTGTGCGCTGTAGAGATACCTTCTGTGCTCCTTTGTGCGCTGTAGAGATACCTTCTGTACTCCATTGTACGCTGTAGAGATACCTCGTGTACTCCTTTGTGCGCTGTAGAGATACCTTCTGTACTTCTTTGTGCGCTGTAGAGATACCTTCTGTACTCCTTTGTGCGCTGTAGAGATACCTTCTGTACTCCTTTGTACGTTCTAGAGATATTTCCTGTACTCCTTTGTGCGCTGTAGAGATACCTTCCGTACTCCTTTGTGCGCTGTAGAGATACCTTCTGTACTCCTTTGTGCGCTGTAGAGATACCTTCTGTACTCCTTTGTGCGCTGTAGAGATACCTTCTGTACTCCTTTGTACGCTGTAGAGATACCTCGTGTACTCCTTTGTACGTTCTAGAGATATTTCCTGTACTCCTTTGTGCGCTGTAGAGATACCTTCTGTACTCCTTTGTGCGCTGTAGAGATACCTTCTGTACTCCTTTGTGCGCTGTAGAGATACCTTCTGTACTCCTTTGTGCGCTGTAGAGATACCTTCTGTACTCCTTTGTACGCTGTAGAGATACCTCGTGTACTCCTTTGTACGTTCTAGAGATATTTCCTGTACTCCTTTGTGCGCTGTAGAGATACCTTCTGTACTCCTTTGTACGCTGTAGAGATACCTCGTGTACTCCTTTGTACGTTCTAGAGATATTTCCTGTACTCCTTTGTGCGCTGTAGAGATACCTTCTGTACTCCTTTGTGCGCTGTAGAGATACCTTCTGTACTCCTTTGTGCGCTGTAGAGATACCTTCTGTACTCCTTTGTGCGCTGTAGAGATACCTTCTGTACTCCTTTGTACGTTCTAGACATATTTCCTGTACTCCTTTGTGCGCTGTAGAGATACCTTCTGTACTCCTTTGTGCGCTGTAGAGATACCTTCTGTACTCCTTTGTACGCTGTAGAGATACCTCGTGTACTCCTTTCTACGTTCTAGAGATATTTCCTGTACTCCTTTGTGCGCTGTAGAGATACCTTCTGTACTCCTTTGTGCGCTGTAGAGATACCTTCTGTACTCCTTTGTACGCTGTAGAGATACCTCGTGTACTCCTTTGTACGTTCTAGAGATATTTCCTGGACTCCTTTGTGCGCTGTAGAGATACCTTCTGTACTCCTTTGTGCGCTGTAGAGATACCTTCTGTACTCCTTTGTGCGCTGTAGAGATACCTTCTGTACTCCTTTGTGCGCTGTAGAGATACCTTCTGTACTCCTTTGTACGTTCTAGAGATATTTCCTGTACTCCATTGTGCGCTGTAGAGATACTTTCTGTACTTCTTTGTGCGCTGTAGAGATGCCTTCTGTACTCCTTTGTGCGCTGTAGAGATACCTTCTGTACTCCTTTGTGCGCTGTAGAGATACCTTCTGTACTCCTTTGTACGCTGTAGAGATACCTCGTGTACGCCTTTGTACGTTCTAGAGATATTTCCTGTACTCCTTTGTGCGCTGTAGAGATACCTTCTGTACTCCTTTTTGCGCTGTAGAGATACCTTCTGTACTCCTTTGTACGCTGTAGAGATACCTCTTGTACTCCTTTGTACGTTCTAGAGATATTTCCTGTACTCCTTTGTGCGCTGTAGAGATACCTTCTGTACTCCTTTGTGCGCTGAAGAGATACCTTCTGTACTCCTTTGTGCGCTGTAGAGATTCCTTCTGTACTCCTTTGTGCGCTGTAGAGATACCTTCTGTACTCCTTTGTACGCTGTGGAGATACCTCGTGTACTCCTTTGTACGTTCTAGAGATATTTCCTGTACTCCTTTGTGCGCTGTAGAGATACCTTCTTTACTCCTTTGTGCGCTGTAGAGATACCTTCTGTACTCCTTTGTACGCTGTAGAGATACCTCGTGTACTCCTTTGTGCGCTGTAGAGATACCTTCTGAACTCCTTTGTGCGCTGTAGAGATACCTTCTGTACTCCTTTGTGCGCTGTAGAGATACCTTCTGTACTCCTTTGTTCGTTCTAGAGATATTTCCTGTACTCCTTTGTGCGCTGTAGAGATACCTTCTGTACTCCTTTGTGCGCTGTAGAGATACCTTCTGTACTCCTTTTTGCGCTGTAGAGATACCTTCTGTACTCCTTTGTGCGCTGTAGAGATACCTTCTGTACTCCTTTGTGCGCTGTAGAGATACCTTCTGTACTCCTTTGTACGCTGTAGAGATACCTCGTGTACTCCTTTGTACGTTCTAGAGATATTTCCTGTACTCCTTTGTGCGCTGTAGAGATACCTTCTGTACTCCTTTGTACGTTCTAGAGATATTTCCTGTACTCCTTTGTGCGCTGTAGAAATACCCTCTGTACTCCTTTGTGCGCTGTAGAGATACATTCTGTACTCCTTTGTGCGCTGTAGAGATACCTTCTGTACTCCTTTGTACGCTGTAGAGATACCTCGTGTACTCCTTTGTGCGCTGTAGAGATACCTTCTGTACTCCTTTGTGCGCTGTAGAGATACCTTCTGTACTCCTTTGTGCGCTGTAGAGATACCTTCTGTACTTCTTTGTACGTTCTAGAGATATTTCCTGTACTCCTTTGTGCGCTGTAGAGATACCTTCTGTACTCCTTTGTGCGCTGTAGAGATACCTTCTGTACTCCTTTGTGCGCTGTAGAGATACCTTCTGTACTCCTTTGTGCGCTGTAGAGATACGTTCTGTACTCCTTTGTACGCTGTAGAGATACCTCGTGTACTCCTTTGTACGTTCTAGAGATATTTCCTGTACTCCTTTGTGCGCTGTAGAGATACCTTTTGTACTCCTTTGTGCGCTGTAGAGATACCTTCTGTACTCCTTTGTGCGCTGTAGAGATACCTTCTGTACTCCTTTGTGCGCTGTAGAGATACCTTCTGTACTCCTTTGTGCGCTGTAGAGATACCTTCTGTACTCCTTTGTGCGCTGTAGAGATACCTTCTGTACTCCTTTGTGCGCTGTAGAGATACCTTCTGTACTCCTTTTTGCGCTGTAGAGATACCTTCTGTACTCCTTTGTGCGCTGTAGAGATACCTTCTGTACTCCTTTGTGCGCTGTGGAGATACCTTCTGTACTCCTTTGTGCGCTGTAGAGATACCTTCTGTACTCCTGTGTGTGCTGTAGAAATACCTTCTGTACTCCTTTGTGCGCTTTAGAGATACCTTCTGTACTCCTTTGTGCGCTGTAGAGATACCTTCTGTACTCCTTTGTGCGCTGTAGAGATACCTTCTGTACTCCATTGTGCGCTGTAGAGATACCTTCTGTACTCCTTTGTGCGCTGTAGAGATACCTTCAGTACTCCTTTGTTCGCTGTAGAGATACCTTCTGCACTCCTTTGTACGCTGTAGAGATACCTCGTGTACTCCTTTGTACGTTCTAGAGATATTTCCTGTACTCCTTTGTGCGCTGTAGAGATACCTTCTGTACTCCTTTGTACGCTGTAGAGATACCTCGTGTACTCCTTTGTACGTTCTAGAGACATTTCCTGTACTCCTTTGTGCGCTGTAGAGATACCTTCTGTACTCCTTTGTGCGCTGTAGAGATACCTTCTGTACTCCTTTGTGCGCTGTAGAGATACCTTCTGTACTCCTTTGTGCGCTGTAGAGATACCTTCTGTACTCCTTTGTACGTTCTAGAGATATTTCCTGTACTCCTTTGTGCGCTGTAGAGATACTTTCTGTGCTCCTTTGTGCGCTGTAGAGATACCTTCTGTACTCCATTGTACGCTGTAGAGATACCTCGTGTACTCCTTTGTGCGCTGTAGAGATACCTTCTGTACTCCTTTGTGCGCTGTAGAGATACCTTCTGTACTCCTTTGTGCGCTGTAGAGATACCTTCTGTACTCCTTTGTACGTTCTAGAGATATTTCCTGTACTCCTTTGTGCGCTGTAGAGATACCTTCTGTACTCCTTTGTGCGCTGTAGAGATACCTTCTGTACTCCTTTGTGCGCTGTAGAGATACCTTCTGTACTCCTTTGTGCGCTGTAGAGATACCTTCTGTACTCCTTTGTACGCTGTAGAGATACCTCGTGTACTCCTTTGTACGTTCTAGAGATATTTCCTGTACTCCTTTGTGCGCTGTAGAGATACCTTCTGTACTCCTTTGTGCGCTGTAGAGATACCTACTGTACTCCTTTGTGCGCTGTAGAGATACCTTCTGTACTCCTTTGTGCGCTGTAGAGATACCTTCTGTACTCCTTTGTACGCTGTAGAGATACCTCGTGTACTCCTTTGTACGTTCTAGAGATATTTCCTGTACTCCTTTGTGCGCTGTGGAGATACCTTCTCTACTCCTTTGTACGCTGTAGAGATACCTCGTGTACTCCTTTGTACGTTCTAGAGATATTTCCTGTACTCCTTTGTGCGCTGTAGAGATACCTTCTGTACTCCTTTGTGCGCTGTAGAGATACCTTCTGTACTCCTTTGTGCGCTGTAGAGATACCTTCTGTACTCCTTTGTGCGCTGTAGAGATACCTTCTGTACTCCTTTGTACGTTCTAGAGATATTTCCTGTACTCCTTTGTGCGCTGTAGAGATACCTTCTGTACTCCTTTGTGCGCTGTAGAGATACCTTCTGTACTCCTTTGTACGCTGTAGAGATACCTCGTGTACTCCTTTGTACGTTCTAGAGATATTTCCTGTACTCCTTTGTGCGCTGTAGAGATACCTGCTGTACTCCTTTGTGCGCTGTAGAGATACCTTCTGTACTCCTTTGTACGCTGTAGAGATACCTCATGTACTCCTTTGTACGTTCTAGAGATATTTCCTGGACTCCTTTGTGCGCTGTAGAGATACCTTCTGTACTCCTTTGTGCGCTGTAGAGATACCTTCTGTACTCCTTTGTGCGCTGTAGAGATACCTTCTGTACCCCTTTGTGCGCTGTAGAGATACCTTCTGTACTCCTTTGTACGTTCTAGAGATATTTCCTGTACTCCATTGTGCGCTGTAGAGATGCCTTCTGTACTTCTTTGTGCGCTGTAGAGATACCTTCTGTACTCCTTTGTGCGCTGTAGAGATACCTTCTGTACTCCTTTGTGCGCTGTAGAGATACCTTCTGTACTCCTTTGTACGCTGTAGAGATACCTCGTGTACGCCTTTGTACGTTCTAGAGATATTTCCTGTACTCCTTTGTGCGCTGTAGAGATACCTTCTGTACTCCTTCTTGCGCTGTAGAGATACCTTCTGTACTCTTTTGTACGCTGTAGAGATACCTATTGTACTCCTTTGTACGTTCTAGAGATATTTCCTGTACTCCTTTGTGCGCTGTAGAGATACCTTCTGTACTCCTTTGTGCGCTGTAGAGATACCTTCTGTACTCCTTTGTGCGCTGTAGAGATTCCTTCTGTACTCCTTTGTGCGCTGTAGAGATACCTTTTGTACTCCTTTGTACGCTGTAGAGATACCTCGTGTACTCCTTTGTTTGTTCTAGAGATATTTCCTGTACTCCTTTGTGCGCTGTAGAGATACCTTCTTTACTCCTTTGTGCGCTGTAGAGACACTTTCTGTACTCCTTTGTACGCTGTAGAGATACCTCGTGTACTCCTTTGTGCGCTGTAGAGATACCTTCTGTACTCCTTTGTGCGCTGTAGAGATACATTCTGTACTCCTTTGTGCGCTGTAGAGATACCTTCTGTACTCCTTTGTACGTTCTAGAGATATTTCCTGTACTCCTTTGTGCGCTGTAGAGATACCTTCTGTACTCCTTTGTGCGCTGTAGAGATACCTTCTGTACTCCTTTTTGCGCTGTAGAGATACCTTCTGTACTCCTTTGTGCGCTGTAGAGATACCTTCTGTACTCCTTTGTGCGCTGTAGAGATACCTTCTGTTCTCCTTTGTACGCTGTAGAGATACCTCGTGTACTCCTTTGTACGTTCTAGAGATATTTCCTGTACTCCTTTGTGCGCTGTAGAGATACCTTCTGTACTCCTTTGTGCGCTGTAGAGATACCTTCTGTACTCCTTTGTGCGCTGTAGAGATACCTTCTGTACTCCTTTGTGCGCTGTAGAGATACCTTCTGTACTCCTTTGTACGCTGTAGAGATTCCTCGTGTACTCCTTTGTACGTTCTAGAGATATTTCCTGTACTCCTTTGTGCGCTGTAGAGATACCTTCTGTACTCCTTTGTGCGCTGTAGAGATACCTTCTGTACTCCTTTGTACGCTGTAGAGATACCTCGTGTACTTCTTTGTACGTTCTAGAGATATTTCCTGTACTCCTTTGTGCGCTGTAGATTGTATGCTGTAGAGATACCTCGTGTACTCCTTTGTACGTTCTAGAGATATTTCCTGTACTCCTTTGTGCGCTGTAGAGATACCTTCTGTACTCCTTTGTGCGCTGTAGAGATACCTTCTGTACTCCTTTGTGCGCTGTAGAGATACCTTCTGCACTCCTTTGTGCGCTGAAGAGATACCTTCTGTACTCCTTTGTACGGTGTAGAGATACCTCGTGTACTCCTTTGTACGTTCTAGTGATATTTTCTGTACTCCTTTGTGCGCTGTAGAGATACCTTCTGTACTCCTTTGTGCGCTGTAGAGATACCTTCTGTACTCCTTTGTGCGCTGTAGAGATACCTTCTGTACTCCTTTGTGCGCTGAAGAGATACCTTCTGTACTCCTTTGTGCGCTGTAGAGATACCTTCTGTACTCCTTTGTACGCTGTAGAGATACCTCGTGTACTCCTTTGTGCGCTGTAGAGATACCTTCTGTACTAAATGTGCGCTGTAGAGATACCTTCTGTACTCCTTTGTGCGCTGTAGAGATACCTTCTGTACTCCTTTGTACGTTCTAGAGATATTTCCTGTACTCCTTTGTGCGCTGTAGAGATACCTTCTGTACTCCTTTGTGCGCTGTAGAGATATTTCCTGTACTCATTTGTGCGCTGTAGAGATACCTTCTGTACTCCTTTGTGCGCTGTAGAGATACCTTCTGTACTCCTTTGTACGCTGTAGAGATACTTCGTGTACTCCTTTGTACGTTCTAGAGATATTTCCTGTACTCCTTTGTGCGCTGTAGAGATACCTTCTGTACTCCTTTGTGCGCTGTAGAGATACCTTCTGTACTCCTTTGTACGCTGTAGAGATACCTCGTGTACTCCTTTGTACGTTCTAGAGATATTTCCTGTACTCCTTTGTGCGCTGTTGAGATACCTTCTGTACTCCTTTGTGCGCTGTAGAGATACCTTCTGTACTCCTTTGTGCGCTGTAGAGATACCTTCTGTACTCCTTTGTACGTTCTAGAGATATTTCCTGTACTCCTTTGTGCGCTGTAGAGATACCTTCGGTACTCCTTTGTGCGCTGTAGAGATACCTTCTGTACTCCATTGTGCGCTGTAGAGATACCTTCTGTACTCCTTTGTACGCTGTAGAGATACCTCGTGTACTCCTTTGTACGTTCTAGAGATATTCCCTGTACTCCTTTGTGCGCTGTAGAGATACTTTCTGTACTCCTTTGTGCGCTGAAGAGATACCTTCTGTACTCCTTTGTGCGCTGTAGAGATACCTTCTGTACTCCTTTGTACGCTGTAGATATACCTCGTGTACTCCTTTGTACGTTCTAGAGATATTTCCTGTACTCCTTAGTGCGCTGTAGATATACCTTCTGTACTCCTTTGTGCGCTGTAGAGATACCTTCTGTACTCCTTTGTGCGCTGTAGAGATACCTTCTGTACTCCTTTGTACGCTGTAGAGATACCTCGTGTACTCCTTTGTACGTTCTTGAGATATTTCCTGTACTCCTTTGTGCGCCGTAGAGATACCTTCTGTACTCCTTTGTGCGCTGTAGAGATACCTTCTGTACTCCTTTGTGCGCTGTAGAGATACCTTCTGTACTCCTTTGTACGCTGTAGAGATACCTCGTGTACTCCTTTGTACGTTCTAGAGATATTTCCTGTACTCCTTTGTGCGCTGTAGAGATACCTTCTGTACTCCTTTGTGCGCTGTAGAGATACCTTCTGTACTCCTTTGTGCGCTGTAGAGATACCTTCTGTACTCCTTTGTGCGCTGTAGAGATACCTTCTGTACTCCTTTGTACGCTGTAGAGATACCTCGTGTACTCCTTTGTATGTTCTAGAGATATTTCCTGTACTCCTTTGTGCGCTGTAGAGATACCTTCTGTACTCCTTTGTGCGCTGTAGAGATACCTTCTGTACTCCTTTGTGCGCTGTGGAGATACCTTCTGTACTCCTTTGTGCGCTGTAGAGATACCTTCTGTACTCCTTTGTGCGCTGTAGAGATACCTTCTGTACTCCTTTGTACGCTGTAGAGATTCCTCGTGTACTCCTTTGTGCGCTGTAGAGATACCTTCTGTACTCCTTTGTGCGCTGTAGAGATACCTTCTGTACTCCTTTGTGCGCTGTAGAGATACCTTCTGTACTCCTTTGTACGTTCTAGAGATATTTCCTGTACTCCTTTGTGCGCTGTAGAGATACCTTCTGTACTCCTTTGTGCGCTGTAGAGATACCTTCTGTACTCCTTTGTGCGCTGTAGAGATACCTTCTGTACTCCTTTGTGCGCTGTAGAGATACCTTCTGTACTCCTTTGTGCGCTGTAGAGATACCTTCTGTACTCCTTTGTACGCTGTAGAGATTCCTCGTGTACTCCTTTGTGCGCTGTAGAGATACCTTCTGTACTCCTTTGTGCGCTGTAGAGATACCTTCTGTACTCCTTTGTGCGCTGTAGAGATACCTTCTGTACTCCTTTGTACGTTCTAGAGATATTTCCTGTACTCCTTTGTGCGCTGTAGAGATACCTTCTGTACTCCTTTGTGCGCTGTAGAGATATTTCCTGTACTCCTTTGTGCGCTGTAGAGATACCTTCTGTACTCCTTTGTGCGCTGTAGAGATACCTTCTGTACTCCTTTGTACGTTCTAGAGATATTTCCTGTACTCCTTTGTGCGCTGTAGAGATACCTTCTGTACTAACTTGTCCGCTGTAGAGATACCTTCTGTACTCCTTTGTGCGCTGTAGAGATACCTTCTGTACTCCTTTGTACGCTGTAGAGATACCTGGTGTACTCCTTTGTACGTTCCAGAGATTTTTCCTGTACTCCTTTGTGCGCTGTAGAGATACCTTCTGTACTCCTTTGTGCGCTGTAGAGATACCTTCTGTACTCCTTTGTGCGCTGTAGAGATACCTTCTGTACTCCTTTGTACGCTGTAGAGATACCTTCTGTACTCCTTTGTGCGCTGTAGAGATACCTTCTGTACTCCTTTGTACGCTGTAGAGATACCTCGTGTACTCCTTTGTACGTTCTAGAGATATTTCCTGTACTCCTTTGTGCGCTGTAGAGATACCTTCTGTACTCCTTTGTGCGCTGTAGAGATACCTTCTGTACTCCTTTTCGCGCTGTAGAGACACCTTCTGTACTCCTTTGTACGTTCTAGAGATATTTCCTGTACTCCTTTGTGCGCTGTAGAGATACCTTTCTGTACTCCTTTGTGCGCTGTAGAGATACCTTCTGTACTCCTTTGTGCGCTGTAGAGATACCTTCTGTACTCCTTTGTGCGCTGTAGAGATACCTTCTGTACTCCTTTGTACGCTGTAGAGATACCTCGTGTACTCCTTTGTACGTTCTAGAGATATTTCCTGTACTCCTTTGTGTGCTGTAGAGATACCTTCTGTACTCCTTTGTGCGCTGTAGAGATACCTTCTGTAATCCTTTGTGCGCTGTAGAGATACCTTCTGTACTCCTTTGTGCGCTGTAGAGATACCTTCTGTACTCCTTTGTACGCTGTAGAGATACCTCGTGTACTCCTTTGTACGTTCTAGAGATATTTCCTGTACTCCTTTGTGCGCTGTAGAGATACCTTCTGTACTCCTTTGTGCGCTGTAGAGATACCTTCTGTACTCCTTTGAACGCTGTAGAGATAACTCGTGTACACCTTTGTACGTTCTAGAGATATTTCCTGTACTCCTTTGTGCGCTGTAAAGATACCTTCTGTACTCCTTTGTGCGCTGTAGAGATACCTTCTGTACTCCTTTGTGCGCTGTAGAGATACCTTCTGTACTCCTTTGTACGCTGTAGAGATACCTCGTGTACTCCTTTGTACGTTCTAGAGATATTTCCTGTACTCCTTTGAGCGCTGTAGAGATACCTTCTGTACTCCTTTGTGCGCTGTAGAGATACCTTCTGTACTCCTTTGTGCGCTGTAGAGATACCTTCTGTACTCCTTTGTACGCTGTAGAGATACCTTCTGTACTCCTTTGTGCGCTGTAGAGATACCTTCTGTACTCCTTTGTACGCTGTAGAGATACCTCGTGTACTCCTTTGTACGTTCTAGAGATATTTCCTGTACTCCTTTGTGCGCTGTTGAGATACCTTCTGTACTCCTTTGTGCGCTGTAGAGATACCTTCTGTACTCCTTTGTGCGCTGTAGAGATACCTTCTGTACTCCTTTGTACGTTCTAGAGATATTTCCTGTACTCCTTTGTGCGCTGTAGAGATACCTTCTGTACTCCTTTGTGCGCTGTAGAGATACCTTCTGTACTCCTTTGTGCGCTGTAGAGATACCTTCTGTACTCCTTTGTGCGCTGTAGAGATACCTTCTGTACTCCTTTGTGCGCTGTAGAGATACCTTCTGTACTCCTTTTTACGCTGTAGAGATACCTCGTGTACTCCTTTGTACGTTCTAGAGATATTTCCTGTACTCCTTTGTGCGCTGTAGAGATACCTTCTGTACTCCTTTGTGCGCTGTAGAGATACCTTCTGTACTCCTTTTCGCGCTGTAGAGACACCTTCTGTACTCCTTTGTACGTTCTAGAGATATTTCCTGTACTCCTTTGTGCGCTGTAGAGATACCTTCTGTACTTCTTTGTGCGCTGTAGAGATACCTTCTGTACTCCTTTGTGCGCTGTAGAGATACCTTCTGTACTCCTTTGTGCGCTGTAGAGATACCTTCTGTACTCCTTTGTACGCTGTAGAGATACCTCGTGTACTCCTTTGTACGTTCTAGAGATATTTCCTGTACTCCTTTGTGTGCTGTAGAGATACCTTCTGTACTCCTTTGTGCGCTGTAGAGATACCTTCTGTACTCCTTTGTGCGCTGTAGAGATACCTTCTGTACTCCTTTGTGCGCTGTAGAGATACCTTCTGTACTCCTTTGTACGCTGTAGAGATACCTCGTGTACTCCTTTGTACGTTCTGGAGATATTTCCTGTACTCCTTTGTGCGCTGTAGAGATACCTTCTGTACTCCTTTGTGCGCTGTAGAGATACCTTCTGTACTCCTTTGTACGCTGTAGAGATAACTCGTGTACACCTTTGTACGTTCTAGAGATATTTCCTGTACTCCTCTGTGCGCTGTAAAGATACCTTCTGTACTCCTTTGTGCGCTGTAGAGATACCTTCTGTACTCCTTTGTGCGCTGTAGAGATACCTTCTGTACTCCTTTGTACGCTGTAGAGATACCTCGTGTACTCCTTTGTACGTTCTAGAGATATTTCCTGTACTCCTTTGTGCGCTGTAGAGATACCTTCTGTACTCCTTTGTGCGCTGTAGAGATACCTTCTGTACTCCTTTGTGCGCTGTAGAGATACCTTCTGTACTCCTTTGTACGCTGTAGAGATACCTTCTGTACTCCTTTGTGCGCTGTAGAGATACCTTCTGTACTCCTTTGTACGCTGTAGAGATACCTCGTGTACTCCTTTGTTCGTTCTAGAGATATTTCCTGTACTCCTTTGTGCGCTGTTGAGATACCTTCTGTACTCCTTTGTGCGCTGTAGAGATACCTTCTGTACTCCTTTGTGCGCTGTAGAGATACCTTCTGTACTCCTTTGTACGTTCTAGAGATATTTCCTGTACTCCTTTGTGCGCTGTAGAGATACCTTCTGTACTCCTTTGTGCGCTGTAGAGATACCTTCTGTACTCCTTTGTGCGTTGTAGAGATACCTTCTGTACTCCTTTGTGCGCTGTAGAGATACCTTCTGTACTCCTTTGTACGCTGTAGAGATACCTCGTGTACTCCTTTGTACGTTCTAGAGATATTTCCTGTACTCCTTTGTGCGCTGTAGAGATACCTTCTGTACTCCTTTGTGCGCTGTAGAGATACCTTCTGTACTCCTTTGTGCGCTGTAGAGATACCTTCTGTACTCCTTTGTACGCTGTAGAGATACCTCGTGTACTCCTTTGTACGTTCCTGAGATATTTCCTGTACTCCTTTGTGCGCTGTAGAGATACCTTCTGTACTCCTTTGTGCGCTGTAGAGATACCTTCTGTACTCCTTTGTGCGCTGTAGAGATACCTTCTGTACTCCTTTGTACGCTGTAGAGATACCTCGTGTACTCCTTTGTACGTTCTAGAGATATTTCCTGTACTCCTTTGTGCGCTGTAGAGATACCTTCTGTACTCCTTTGTGCGCTCTAGAGATACCTTCTGGACTCCTTTGTGCGCTGTAGAGATACCTTCTGTACTCCTTTGTACGCTGTAGAGATACCTCGTGTACTCCTTTGTACGTTCTAGAGATATTTCCTGTACTACTTTGTGCGCTGTAGAGATACCTTCTGTACTCCTTTGTGCGCTGTAGAGATACCTTCTGTACTCCTTTGTGCGCTGTAGAGATACCTTCTGTACTCCTTTGTGCGCTGTAGAGATACCTTCTGTACTCCTTTGTGCGCTGTAGAGATACCTTCTGTACTCCTTTGTACGTTCTAGAGATATTTCCTGTACTCCTTTGTGCGCTGTAGAAATAC
Source organism: Morinoia aosen (assembly GCA_030386875.1). Lineage (NCBI taxonomy): Eukaryota > Metazoa > Arthropoda > Malacostraca > Amphipoda > Talitridae > Morinoia > Morinoia aosen. The sequence continues at coordinate 53,905,672 of CM059576.1, read as the reverse complement.
CTTCTGTACTCCTTTGTGCGCTGTAGAGATACCTTCTGTACTCCTTTGTGCGCTGTAGAGATACCTTCTGTACTCCTGTGTACGCTGTAGAGATACCTCGTGTACTCCTTTGTGCGCTGAAGAGATACCTTCTGTACTCCTTTGTGCGCTGTAGAGATACCTTCTGTACTCCTTTGTGCGCTGTAGAGATACCTTCTGTACTTCTTTGTACGTTCTAGAGATATTTCCTGTACTCCTTTGTGCGCTGTAGAGATACCTTCTGTACTCCTTTGTGCGCTGTAGAGATACCTTCTGTACTCCTTTGTGCGCTGTGGAGATACCTTCTGTACTCCTTTGTGCGCTGTAGAGATACGTTCTGTACTCCTTTGTACGCTGTAGAGATACCTCGTGTACTCCTTTGTACGTTCTAGAGATATTTCCTGTACTCCTTTGTGCGCTGTAGAGATACCTTTTGTACTCCTTTGTGCGCTGTAGAGATACCTTCTGTACTCCTTTGTGCGCTGTAGAGATACCTTCTGTACTCCTTTGTGCGCTGTAGAGATACCTTCTGTACTCCTTTGTACGCTGTAGAGATACCTCGTGTACTCCTTTGTACGTTCTAGAGATATTTCCTGTACTCCTTTGTGCGCTGTAGAGATACCTTCTGTACTCCTTCGTGCGCTGTAGAGATACCTTCTGTACTCCTTTGTGCGCTGTAGAGATACCTTCTGTACTCCTTTGTGCGCTGTAGAGTTACCTTCTGTACTCCTTTGTGCGCTGTAGAGATACCTTCTGTACTCCTTTGTGCGCTGTAGAGATACCTTCTGTACTCCTTTGTGCGCTGTAGAGATACCTTCTGTACTCCTTTGTACGCTGTAGAGATACCTCGTGTACTCCTTTGTACGTTCTAGAGATATTTCCTGTACTCCTTTGTGCGCTGTAGAGATACCTTCTGTACTCCTTTGTGCGCTGTAGAGATACCTTCTGTACTCCTTTGTGCGCTGTAGAGATACCTTCTGTACTCCTTTGTGCGCTGTAGAGATACCTTCTGTACTCCTTTGTGCGCTGTAGAGATACCTTCTGTACTCCTTTGTACGCTGTAGAGATACCTCGTGTACTTCTTTGTACGTTCTAGAGATATTTCCTGTACTCCTTTGTGCGCTGTAGAGATACCTTCTGTACTCCTTTGTGCGCTGTAGAGATACCTTCTGTACTCCTTTGTGCGCTGTAGAGATACCTCGTGTACTCCTTTGTGCGCTGTAGAGATACCTTCTGTACTCCTTTGTGCGCTGTAGAGATACCTTCTGTACTCGTTTGTACGCTGTAGAGATACCTCGTGTACTCCTTTGCACGTTCTAGAGATATTTCCTGTACTCCTTTGTGCGCTGTAGAGATACCTTCTGTACTCCTTTGTACGCTGTAGAGATACCGCGTGTACTCCTTTGTACGTTCTAGAGATATTTCCTGTACTCCTTTGTGCGCTGTAGAGATACCTTCTGTACTCCTTTGTGCGCTGTAGAGATACCTTCTGTACTCCTTTGTGCGCTGTAGAGATACCTTCTGTACTCCTTTGTGCGCTGTAGAGACACCTTCTGTACTCTTTTGTGCGCTGTAGAGATACCTTCTGTACTCCTTTGTGCGCTGTAGAGATACCTTCTGTACTCCTTTGTGCGCTGTAGAGATACCTTCTGTACTCCTTTGTGCGCTGTAGAGATACCTTCTGTACTCCTTTGTACGCTGTAGAGATACCTCGTGTACTCCTTTGTACGTTCTAGAGATATTTCCTGTACTCCTTTGTGCGCTGTAGAGATACCTTCTGTACTCCTTTGTGCGCTGTATAGATACCTTCTGTACTTCTTTGTGCGCTGTAGAGATACCTTCTGTACTCCTTTGTGCGCTGTAGAGATACCTTCTGTACTCCTTTGTGCGCTGTAGAGATACTTTCTGTACTCCTTTGTACGCTGTAGAGATACCTCGTGTACTCCTTTGTACGTTCTAGAGATATTTCCTGTACTCCTTTGTGCGCTGTAGAGATACCTTCTGTACTCCTTTGTGCGCTGTAGAGATACCTTCTGTACTCCTTTGTGCGCTGTAGAGATACCTTCTGTACTCCTTTGTGCGCTGTAGAGATACCTTCTGTACTCCTTTGTACGCTGTAGAGATACCTCGTGTACTCCTTTGTACGTTATAGAGATATTTCCTGTACTCCTTTGTCCGTTCTAGAGATATTTCCTGTACTCCTTTGTGCGCTGTAGAGATACCTTCTGTACTCCTTTGTGCGCTGTAGAGATACCTTCTGTACTCCTTTGTGCGCTGAAGAGATACCTTCTGTACGCCTTTGTGCGCTGTAGAGATACCTTCTGTACTCCTTTGTACGCTGTAGAGATACCTCGTGTACTCCTTTGTACGTTCTAGAGATATTTCCTGTACTCCTTTGTGCGCTGTAGAGATACCTTCTGTACTCCTTTGTGCGCTGTAGAGATACCTTCTGTACTCCTTTGTGCGCTGTAGAGATACCTTCTGTACTCCTTTGTGCGCTGTAGAGATACCTTCTGTACTCCTTTGTGCGCTGTAAAGATACCTTCTGTACTCCTTTGTGCGCTGTAGAGATACCTTCTGTACTCCTTTGTGCGCTGTAGAGATACCTTCTGTACTCCTTTGTGCGCTGTAGAGATACCTTCTGTACTCCTTTGTGCGCTGTAGAGATACCTTCTGTACTCCTTTGTGCGCTGTAGAGATACCTTCTGTACTCCTTTGAGCGCTGTAGAGATACCTTCTGTACTCCTTTGTGCGCTGTAGAGATACCTTCTGTACTCCTTTGTGCGCTGTAGAGATACCTTCTGTACTCCTTTGTGCGCTGTAGAGATACCTTCTGTACTCCTTTGTGCGCTGTAGAGATACCTTCTGTACTCCTTTGTGCGCTGTAGAGATACCTTCTGTACTCCTTTGTGCGCTGTAGAGATACCTTCTGTACTCCTTTGTGCGCTGTGGAGATACCTTCTGTACTCCTTTGTGCGCTGTAGAGATACCTTCTGTACTCCTGTGTGTGCTGTAGAAATACCTTCTGTACTCCTTTGTGCGCTGTAGAGATACCTTCTGTACTCCTTTGTGCGCTGTAGAGATACCTTCTGTACTCCTTTGTGCGCTGTAGAGATACCTTCTGTACTTCATTGTGCGCTGTAGAGATACCTTCTGTACTCCTTTGTGCGCTGTAGAGATACCTTCAGTACTCCTTTGTTCGCTGTAGAGATACCTTCTGCACTCCTTTGTACGCTGTAGAGATACCTCGTGTACTCCTTTGTACGTTCTAGAGATATTTCCTGTACTCCTTTGTGCGCTGTAGAGATACCTTCTGTACTCCTTTGTACGCTGTAGAGATACCTCGTGTACTCCTTTGTATGTTCTAGAGACATTTCCTGTACTCCTTTGTGCGCTGTAGAGATACCTTCTGTACTCCTTTGTGCGCTGTAGAGATACCTTCTGTACTCCTTTGTGCGCTGTAGAGATACCTTCTGTACTCCTTTGTGCGCTGTAGAGATACCTTCTGTACTCCTTTGTACGTTCTAGAGATATTTCCTGTACTCCTTTGTGCGCTGTAGAGATACTTTCTGTGCTCCTTTGTGCGCTGTAGAGATACCTTCTGTACTCCTTTGTGCGCTGTAGAGATACCTTCTGTACTCCTTTGTGCGCTGTAGAGATACCTTCTGTACTCCTTTGTACGCTGTAGAGATACCTCGTGTACTCCTTTGTACGTTCTAGAGATATTTCCTGTACTCCTTTGTGCGCTGTAGAGATACCTTCTGTACTCCTTTGTGCGCTGTATAGATACCTTCTGTACTTCTTTGTGCGCTGTAGAGATACCTTCTGTACTCCTTTGTGCGCTGTAGAGATACCTTCTGTACTCCTTTGTGCGCTGTAGAGATACTTTCTGTACTCCTTTGTACGCTGTAGACATACCTCGTGTACTCCTTTGTACGTTCTAGAGATATTTCCTGTACTCCTTTGTGCGCTGTAGAGATACCTACTGTACTCCTTTGTACGCTGTAGAGATACCTCGTTTACTCCTTTGTACGTTATAGAGATATTTCCTGTACTCCTTTGTACGTTCTAGAGATATTTCCTGTACTCCTTTGTGCGCTGTAGAGATACCTTCTGTACTCCTTTGTGCGCTGTAGAGATACCTTCTGTACTCCTTTGTGCGCTGTAGAGATACCTTCTGTACGCCTTTGTGCGCTGTAGAGATACCTTCTGTACTCCTTTGTACGCTGTAGAGATACCTCGTGTACTCCTTTGTACGTTCTAGAGATATTTCCTGTACTCCTTTGTGCGCTGTAGAGATACCTTCTGTACTCCTTTGTGCGCTGTAGAGATACCTTCTGTACTCCTTTGTGCGCTGTAGAGATACCTTCTGTACTCCTTTGTGCGCTGTAGAGATACCTTCTGTACTCCTTTGTGCGCTGTAAAGATACCTTCTGTACTCCTTTGTGCGCTGTAGAGATACCTTCTGTACTCCTTTGTGCGCTGTAGAGATACCTTCTGTACTCCTTTGTGCGCTGTAGAGATACCTTCTGTACTCCTTTGTGCGCTGTAGAGATACTTTCTGTACTCCTTTGTGCGCTGTAGAGATACCTTCTGTACTCCTTTGAGCGCTGTAGAGATACCTTCTGTACTCCTTTGTGCGCTGTAGAGATACCTTCTGTACTCCTTTGTGCGCTGTAGAGATACCTTCTGTACTCCTTTGTGCGCTGTAGAGATACCTTCTGTACTCCTTTGTGCGCTGTAGAGATACCTTCTGTACTCCTTTGTGCGCTGTAGAGATACCTTCTGTACTCCTTTGTGCGCTGTAGAGATACCTTCTGTACTCCTTTGTGCGCTGTGGAGATACCTTCTGTACTCCTTTGTGCGCTGTAGAGATACCTTCTGTACTCCTGTGTGTGCTGTAGAAATACCTTCTGTACTCCTTTGTGCGCTGTAGAGATACCTTCTGTACTCCTTTGTGCGCTGTAGAGATACCTTCTGTACTCCTTTGTGCGCTGTAGAGATACCTTCTGTACTCCATTGTGCGCTGTAGAGATACCTTCTGTACTCCTTTGTGCGCTGTAGAGATACCTTCAGTACTCCTTTGTTCGCTGTAGAGATACTTTCTGTACTCCTTTGTACGCTGTAGAGATACCTCGTGTACTCCTTTGTACGTTCTAGAGATATTTCCTGTACTCCTTTGTGCGCTGTAGAGATACCTTCTGTACTCCTTTGTATGCTGTAGAGATACCTCGTGTACTCCTTTGTACGTTCTAGAGACATTTCCTGTACTCCTTTGTGCGCTGTAGAGATACCTTCTGTACTCCTTTGTGCGCTGTAGAGATACCTTCTGTACTCCTTTGTGCGCTGTAGAGATACCTTCTGTACTCCTTTGTGCGCTGTAGAGATACCTTCTGTACTCCTTTGTACGTTCTAGAGATATTTCCTGTACTCCTTTGTGCGCTGTAGAGATACTTTCTGTGCTCCTTTGTGCGCTGTAGAGATACCTTCTGTACTCCATTGTACGCTGTAGAGATACCTCGTGTACTCCTTTGTGCGCTGTAGAGATACCTTCTGTACTCCTTTGTGCGCTGTAGAGATACCTTCTGTACTCCTTTGTGCGCTGTAGAGATACCTTCTGTACTCCTTTGTACGTTCTAGAGATATTTCCTGTACTCCTTTGTGCGCTGTAGAGATACCTTCTGTACTCCTTTGTGCGCTGTAGAGATACCTTCTGTGCTCCTTTGTGCGCTGTAGAGATACCTTCTGTACTCCTTTGTGCGCTGTAGAGATACCTTCTGTACTCCTTTGTACGCTGTAGAGATACCTCGTGTACTCCTTTGTACGTTCTAGAGATATTTCCTGTACTCCTTTGTGCGCTGTAGAGATACCTTCTGTACTCCTTTGTGCGCTGTAGAGATACCTTCTGTACTCCTTTGTGCGCTGTAGAGATACCTTCTGTACTCCTTTGTGAGCTGTAGAGATACCTTCTGTACTCCTTTGTACGCTGTAGAGATACCTCGTGTACTCCTTTGTACGTTCTAGAGATATTTCCTGTACTCCTTTGTGCGCTGTGGAGATACCTTCTCTACTCCTTTGTACGCTGTAGAGATACCTCGTGTACTCCTTTGTACGTTCTAGAGATATTTCCTGTACTCCTTTGTGCGCTGTAGAGATACCTTCTGTACTCCTTTGTGCGCTGTAGAGATGCCTTCTGTACTCCTTTGTGCGCTGTAGAGATACCTTCTGTACTCCTTTGTGCGCTGTAGAGATACCTTCTGTACTCCTTTGTACGTTCTAGAGATATTTCCTGTACTCCTTTGTGCGCTGTAGAGATACCTTCTGTACTCCTTTGTGCGCTTTAGAGATACCTTCTGTACTCCTTTGTACGCTGTAGAGATACCTCGTGTACTCCTTTGTACGTTCTAGAGATATTTCCTGTACTCCTTTGTGCGCTGTAGAGATACCTTCTGTACTCCTTTGTGCGCTGTAGAGATACCTTCTGTACTCCTTTGTACGCTGTAGAGATACCTCGTGTACTCCTTTGTACGTTCTAGAGATATTTCCTGGACTCCTTTGTGCGCTGTAGAGATACCTTCTGTACTCCTTTGTGCGCTGTAGAGATACCTTCTGTACTCCTTTGTGCGCTGTAGAGATACCTTCTGTACTCCTTTGTGCGCTGTAGAGATACCTTCTGTACTCCTTTGTACGTTCTAGAGATATTTCCTGTACTCCATTGTGCGCTGTAGAGATACCTTCTGTACTTCTTTGTGCGCTGTAGAGATACCTTCTGTACTCCTTTGTGCGCTGTAGAGATACCTTCTGTACTCCTTTGTGCGCTGTAGAGATACCTTCTGTACTCCTTTGTACGCTGTAGAGATACCTCGTGTACGCCTTTGTACGTTCTAGAGATATTTCCTGTACTCCTTTGTGCGCTGTAGAGATACCTTCTGTACTCCTTTTTGCGCTGTAGAGATACCTTCTGTACTCTTTTGTACGCTGTAGAGATACCTCTTGTACTCCTTTGTACGTTCTAGAGATATTTCCTGTACTCCTTTGTGCGCTGTAGAGATACCTTCTGTACTCCTTTGTGCGCTGTAGAGATACCTTCTGTACTCCTTTGTGCGCTGTAGAGATTCCTTCTGTACTCCTTTGTGCGCTGTAGAGATACCTTCTGTACTCCTTTGTACGCTGTAGAGATACCTCGTGTACTCCTTTGTACGTTCTAGAGATATTTCCTGTACTCCTTTGTGCGCTGTAGAGATACCTTCTTTACTCCTTTGTGCGCTGTAGAGACACTTTCTGTACTCCTTTGTACGCTGTAGAGATACCTCGTGTACTCCTTTGTGCGCTGTAGAGATACCTTCTGTACTCCTTTGTGCGCTGTAGAGATACATTCTGTACTCCTTTGTGCGCTGTAGAGATACCTTCTGTACTCCTTTGTACGTTCTAGAGATATTTCCTGTACTCCTTTGTGCGCTGTAGAGATACCTTCTGTACTCCTTTGTGCGCTGTAGAGATACCTTCTGTACTCCTTTTTGCGCTGTAGAGATACCTTCTGTACTCCTTTGTGCGCTGTAGAGATACCTTCTGTACTCCTTTGTGCGCTGTAGAGATACCTTCTGTACTCCTTAGTACGCTGTAGAGATACCTCGTGTACTCCTTTGTACGTTCTAGAGATATTTCCTGTACTCCTTTGTGCGCTGTAGAGATACCTTCTGTACTCCTTTGTGCGCTGTAGAGATACCTTCTGTACTCCTTTGTGCGCTGTAGAGATACCTTCTGTACTCCTTTGTGCGCTGTAGAGATACCTTCTGTACTCCTTTGTACGCTGTAGAGATTCCTCGTGTACTCCTTTGTACGTTCTAGAGATATTTCCTGTACTCCTTTGTGCGCTGTAGAGATACCTTCTGTACTCCTTTGTGCGCTGTAGAGATACCTTCTGTACTCCTTTTTGCGCTGTAGAGATACCTTCTGTACTCCTTTGTGCGCTGTAGAGATACCTTCTGTACTCCTTTGTGCGCTGTAGAGATACCTTCTGTACTCCTTTGTACGCTGTAGAGATACCTCGTGTACTCCTTTGTACGTTCTAGAGATATTTCCTGTACTCCTTTGTGCGCTGTAGAGATACCTTCTGTACTCCTTTGTGCGCTGTAGAGATACCTTCTGTACTCCTTTGTGCGCTGTAGAGATACCTTCTGTACTCCTTTGTACGCTGTAGAGGTTCCTCGTGTACTCCTTTGTACGTTCTAGAGATATTTCCTGTACTCCTTTGTGCGCTGTAGAGATACCTTCTGTACTCCTTTGTGCGCTGTAGAGATACCTTCTGTACTCCTTTGTACGCTGTAGAGATACCTCGTGTACTTCTTTGTACGTTCTAGAGATATTTCCTGTACTCCTTTGTGCGCTGTAGAGATACCTTCTGTACTCCTTTGTGCGCTGTAGAGATACCTTCTGTACTCCTTTGTGCGCTGTAGAGAAACCTTCTGTACTCCTTTGTGCGCTGTAGAGATACCTTCTGTACTCCTTTGTACGGTGTAGAGATACCTCGTGTACTCCTTTGTACGTTCTAGAGATATTTTCTGTACTCCTTTGTGCGCTGTAGAGATACCTTCTGTACTCCTTTGTGCGCTGTAGAGATACCTTCTGTACTCCTTTGTCCGCTGTAGAGATACCTTCTGTACTCCTTTGTGCGCTGAAGAGATACCTTCTGTACTCCTTTGTGCGCTGTAGAGATACCTTCTGTACTCCTTTGTACGCTGTAGAGATACCTCGTGTACTCCTTTGTACGTTCTAGAGATATTCCCTGTACTCCTTTGTGCGCTGTAGAGATACCTTCTGTACTCCTTTGTGCGCTGAAGAGATACCTTCTGTACTCCTTTGTGCGCTGTAGAGATACCTTCTGTTCTCCTTTGAACGCTGTAGAGATAACTCGTGTACACCTTTGTACGTTCTAGAGATATTTCCTGTACTCCTTTGTGCGCTGTAAAGATACCTTCTGTACTCCTTTGTGCGCTGTAGAGATACCTTCTGTACTCCTTTGTGAGCTGTAGAGATACCTTCTGTACTCCTTTGTACGCTGTAGAGATACCTCGTGTACTCCTTTGTACGTTCTAGAGATTTTTCCTGTACTCCTTTGTGCGCTGTAGAGATACCTTCTGTACTCCTTTGTGCGCTGTAGAGATACCTTCTGTACTCCTTTGTGCGCTGAAGAGATACCTTCTGTACTCCTTTGTACGCTGTAGAGATACCTTCTGTACTCCTTTGTGCGCTGTAGAGATACCTTCTGTACTCCTTTGTACGCTGTAGAGATACCTCGTGTACTCCTTTGTACGTTCTAGAGATATTTCCTGTACTCCTTTGTGCGCTGTTGAGATACCTTCTGTACTCCTTTGTGCGCTGTAGAGATACCTTCTGTACTCCTTTGTGCGCTGTAGAGATACCTTCTGTACTCCTTTGTACGTTCTAGAGATATTTCCTGTACTCCTTTGTGCGCTGCAGAGATACCTTCTGTACTCCTTTGTGCGCTGTAGAGATACCTTCTGTACTCCTTTGTGCGCTGTAGAGATACCTTCTGTACTCCTTTGTGCGCTGTAGAGATACCTTCTGTACTCCTTTGTACGCTGTAGAGATTCCTCGTGTACTCCTTTGTACGTTCTAGAGATATTTCCTGTACTCCTTTGTGCGCTGTAGAGATACCTTCTGTACTCCTTTGTGCGCTGTAGAGATACCTTCTGTACTCCTTTTTGCGCTGTAGAGATACCTTCTGTACTCCTTTGTGCGCTGTAGAGATACCTTCTGTACTCCTTTGTGCGCTGTAGAGATACCTTCTGTACTCCTTTGTACGCTGTAGAGATACCTCGTGTACTCCTTTGTACGTTCTAGAGATATTTCCTGTACTCCTTTGTGCGCTGTAGAGATACCTTCTGTACTCCTTTGTGCGCTGTAGAGATACCTTCTGTACTCCTTTGTGCGCTGTAGAGATACCTTCTGTACTCCTTTGTACGCTGTAGAGGTTCCTCGTGTACTCCTTTGTACGTTCTAGAGATATTTCCTGTACTCCTTTGTGCGCTGTAGAGATACCTTCTGTACTCCTTTGTGCGCTGTAGAGATACCTTCTGTACTCCTTTGTACGCTGTAGAGATACCTCGTGTACTTCTTTGTACGTTCTAGAGATATTTCCTGTACTCCTTTGTGCGCTGTAGAGATACCTTCTGTACTCCTTTGTGCGCTGTAGAGATACCTTCTGTACTCCTTTGTGCGCTGTAGAGAAACCTTCTGTACTCCTTTGTGCGCTGTAGAGATACCTTCTGTACTCCTTTGTACGGTGTAGAGATACCTCGTGTACTCCTTTGTACGTTCTAGAGATATTTTCTGTACTCCTTTGTGCGCTGTAGAGATACCTTCTGTACTCCTTTGTGCGCTGTAGAGATACCTTCTGTACTCCTTTGTCCGCTGTAGAGATACCTTCTGTACTCCTTTGTGCGCTGAAGAGATACCTTCTGTACTCCTTTGTGCGCTGTAGAGATACCTTCTGTACTCCTTTGTACGCTGTAGAGATACCTCGTGTACTCCTTTGTACGTTCTAGAGATATTCCCTGTACTCCTTTGTGCGCTGTAGAGATACCTTCTGTACTCCTTTGTGCGCTGAAGAGATACCTTCTGTACTCCTTTGTGCGCTGTAGAGATACCTTCTGTTCTCCTTTGAACGCTGTAGAGATAACTCGTGTACACCTTTGTACGTTCTAGAGATATTTCCTGTACTCCTTTGTGCGCTGTAAAGATACATTCTGTACTCCTTTGTGCGCTGTAGAGATACCTTCTGTACTCTTTTGTGAGCTGTAGAGATACCTTCTGTACTCCTTTGTACGCTGTAGAGATACCTCGTGTACTCCTTTGTACGTTCTAGAGATTTTTCCTGTACTCCTTTGTGCGCTGTAGAGATACCTTCTGTACTCCTTTGTGCGCTGTAGAGATACCTTCTGTACTCCTTTGTGCGCTGAAGAGATACCTTCTGTACTCCTTTGTACGCTGTAGAGATACCTTCTGTACTCCTTTGTGCGCTGTAGAGATACCTTCTGTACTCCTTTGTACGCTGTAGAGATACCTCGTGTACTCCTTTGTACGTTCTAGAGATATTTCCTGTACTCCTTTGTGCGCTGTTGAGATACCTTCTGTACTCCTTTGTGCGCTGTAGAGATACCTTCTGTACTCCTTTGTGCGCTGTAGAGATACCTTCTGTACTCCTTTGTACGTTCTAGAGATATTTCCTGTACTCCTTTGTGCGCTGTAGAGATACCTTCTGTACTCCTTTGTGCGCTGTAGAGATACCTTCTGTACTCCTTTGTGCGCTGTAGAGATACCTTCTGTACTCCTTTGTGCGCTGTAGAGATACCTTCTGTACTCCTTTGTGCGCTGTAGAGATACCTTCTGTAATCCTTTTTACGCTGTAGAGATACCTCGTGTACTCCTTTGTACGTTCTAGAGATATTTCCTGTACTCCTTTGTGCGCTGTAGAGATACCTTCTGTACTCCTTTGTGCGCTGTAGAGATACCTTCTGTACTCCTTTTCGCGCTGTAGAGACACCTTCTGTACTCCTTTGTACGTTCTAGAGATATTTCCTGTACTCCTTTGTGCGCTGTAGAGATACCTTCTGTACTTCTTTGTGCGCTGTAGAGATACCTTCTGTACTCCTTTGTGCGCTGTAGAGATACCTTCTGTACTCCTTTGTGCGCTGTAGAGATACCTTCTGTACTCCTTTGTACGCTGTAGAGATACCTCGTGTACTCCTTTGTACGTTCTAGAGATATTTCCTGTACTCCTTTGTGTGCTGTAGAGATACCTTCTGTACTCCTTTGTGCGCTGTAGAGATACCTTCTGTACTCCTTTGTGCGCTGTAGAGATACCTTCTGTACTCCTTTGTGCGCTGTAGAGATACCTTCTGTACTCCTTTGTACGCTGTAGAGATACCTCGTGTACTCCTTTGTACGTTCTGGAGATATTTCCTGTACTCCTTTGTGCGCTGTAGAGATACCTTCTGTACTCCTTTGTGCGCTGTAGAGATACCTTCTGTACTCCTTTGTACGCTGTAGAGATAACTCGTGTACACCTTTGTACGTTCTAGAGATATTTCCTGTACTCCTCTGTGCGCTGTAAAGATACCTTCTGTACTCCTTTGTGCGCTGTAGAGATACCTTCTGTACTCCTTTGTGCGCTGTAGAGATACCTTCTGTACTCCTTTGTACGCTGTAGAGATACCTCGTGTACTCCTTTGTACGTTCTAGAGATATTTCCTGTACTCCTTTGTGCGCTGTAGAGATACCTTCTGTACTCCTTTGTGCGCTGTAGAGATACCTTCTGTACTCCTTTGTGCGCTGTAGAGATACCTTCTGTACTCCTTTGTACGCTGTAGAGATACCTTCTGTACTCCTTTGTGCGCTGTAGAGATACCTTCTGTACTCCTTTGTACGCTGTTGAGATACCTCGTGTACTCCTTTGTTCGTTCTAGAGATATTTCCTGTACTCCTTTGTGCGCTGTTGAGATACCTTCTGTACTCCTTTGTGCGCTGTAGAGATACCTTCTGTACTCCTTTGTGCGCTGTAGAGATACCTTCTGTACTCCTTTGTACGTTCTAGAGATATTTCCTGTACTCCTTTGTGCGCTGTAGAGATACCTTCTGTACTCCTTTGTGCGCTGTAGAGATACCTTCTGTACTCCTTTGTGCGCTGTAGAGATACCTTCTGTACTCCTTTGTACGCTGTAGAGATACCTCGTGTACTCCTTTGTACGTTCCTGAGATATTTCCTGTACTCCTTTGTGCGCTGTAGAGATACCTTCTGTACTCCTTTGTGCGCTGTAGAGATACCTTCTGTACTCCTTTGTGCGCTGTAGAGATACCTTCTGTACTCCTTTGTACGCTGTAGAGATACCTCGTGTACTCCTTTGTACGTTCTAGAGATATTTCCTGTACTCCTTTGTGCGCTGTAGAGATACCTTCTGTACTCCTTTGTGCGCTGTAGAGATACCTTCTGGACTCCTTTGTGCGCTGTAGAGATACCTTCTGTACTCCTTTGTACGCTGTAGAGATACCTCGTGTACTCCTTTGTACGTTCTAGAGATATTTCCTGTACTACTTTGTGCGCTGTAGAGATACCTTCTGTACTCCTTTGTGCGCTGTAGAGATACCTTCTGTACTCCTTTGTGCGCTGTAAAGATACCTTCTGTACTCCTTTGTGCGCTGTAGAGATACCTTCTGTACTCCTTTGTACGCTGTAGAGATACCTCGTGTACTCCTTTGTACGTTCTAGAGATATTTCCGGTAGTCCTTTGTGCGCTGTAGAGATACCTTCTGTACTCCTTTGTGCGCTGTAGAGATACCTTCTGTACTCCTTTGTGCGCTGTAGAGATACCTTCTGTACTCCTTTGTGCGCTGTAGAGATACCTTCTTTACTCCTTTGTGCGCTGTAGAGATACCTTTTGTACTCCTTTGTACGCTGTAAAGATTCCTCGTGTACTCCTTTGTGCGCTGTAGAGATACCTTCTGTACTCCTTTGTGCGCTGTAGAGATACCTTCTGTACTCCTTTGTGCGCTGTAGAGATACCTTCTGTACTCCTTTGTACGTTCTGGAGATATTTCCTGTACTCCTTTGTGCGCTGTAGAGATACCTTCTGTACTCCTTTGTGCGCTGTAGAGATATTTCCTGTACTCCTTTGTGCGCTGTAGAGATACCTTCGGTACTCCTTTGTGCGCTGTAGAGACACCTTCTGTACTCCTTTGTACGCTGTAGAGATACCTCGTGTACTCCTTTGTACGTTCTAGAGATATTTCCTGTACTCCTTTGTGCGCTGTAGAGATACCTTCTGTACTCCTTTGTGCGCTGTAGAGATACCTTCTGTACTCCTTTGTGCGCTGTAGAGATACCTTCTGTACTCCTTTGTACGCTGTAGAGATACCTTCTGTACTCCTTTGTGCGCTGTAGAGATACCTTCTGTACTCCTTTGTACGCTGTAGAGATACCTCGTGTACTCCTTTTTACGTTCTAGAGATATTTCCTGTACTCCTTTGTGCGCTGTAGAGATACCTTTTGTACTCCTTTGTGCGCTGTAGAGATACCTTCTGTACTCCTTTGTGCGCTGTAGAGATACCTTCTGTACTTCTTTGTACGCTGTAGAGATACCTTCTGTACTCCTTTGTGCGCTGTAGAGATACCTTCTGTACTCCTTTGTACGCTGTAGAGATAGCTCGTGGACTCCTTTGTACGTCAAAGAGATATTTCCTGTACTCCTTTGTGCGCTGTAGAGATACCTTCTGTACTCCTTTGTGCGCTGTAGAGATACCTTCTGTACTCCTTTGTACGCTGTAGAGATACCTCGTGTACTCCTTTGTACGTTCTAGAGATATTTCCTGTACTCATTTGTGCGCTGTAGAGATACCTTCTGTACTCCTTTGTGCGCTGTAGAGATACCTTCTGTACTCCTTTGTGCGCTGTAGAGATACCTTCTGTACTCCTTTGTGCGCTGTAGAGATAACTTCTGTACTCCTTTGTAGGCTGTAGAGATACCTCGTGTACTATTTTATGCGCTGTAAAGATACCTTCTGTACTCCTTTGTGCGCTGCAGAGATACCTGCTGTACTCCTTTGTGCGCTGAAGAGATACCTTCTGTACTCCTTTGTACGTTCTAGAGATATTTCCTGTACTCCTTTGTGCGCTGTAGAGATACCTTCTGTACTCCTTTGTGCGCTGTAGAGATACCTTCTGTACTCCTTTGTGCGCTGTAGAGATACCTTCTGTACTCCTTTGTGCGCTGTAGAGATACCTTCTGTACTCCTTTCTACGCTGTAGAGATACCTCGTGTACTCCTTTGTGCGCTGTAGAGATACCTTCTGTACTCCTTTGTACGCTGTACAGATACCTCGTGTACTCCTTTGTACGTTCTAGAGATATTTCCTGTACTCCTTTGTGCGCTGTAGAGATACCTTCTGTACTCCTTTGTGCGCTGAAGAGATACCTTCTGTACTCCTTTGTGCGCTGTAGAGATACCTTTTGTACTCCTTTGTACGCTGTAAAGATTCCTCGTGTACTCCTTTGTGCGCTGTAGAGATACCTTCTGTACTCCTTTGTGCGCTGTAGAGATACCTTCTGTACTCCTTTGTGCGCTGTAGAGATACCTTCTGTACTCCTTTGTACGTTCTGGAGATATTTCCTGTACTCCTTTGTGCGCTGTAGAGATACCTTCTGTACTCCTTTGTGCGCTGTAGAGATATTTCCTGTACTCCTTTGTGCGCTGTAGAGATACCTTCTGTACTCCTTTGTGCGCTGTAGAGACACCTTCTGTACTCCTTTGTACGCTGTAGAGATACCTCGTGTACTCCTTTGTACGTTCTAGAGATATTTCCTGTACTCCTTTGTGCGCTGTAGAGATACCTTCTGTACTCCTTTGTGCGCTGTAGAGATACCTTCTGTACTCCTTTGTGCGCTGTAGAGATACCTTCTGTACTCCTTTGTACGCTGTAGAGATACCTTCTGTACTCCTTTGTGCGCTGTAGAGATACCTTCTGTACTCCTTTGTACGCTGTAGAGATACCTCGTGTACTCCTTTTTACGTTCTAGAGATATTTCCTGTACTCCTTTGTGCGCTGTAGAGATACCTTTTGTACTCCTTTGTGCGCTGTAGAGATACCTTCTGTACTCCTTTGTGCGCTGTAGAGATACCTTCTGTACTTCTTTGTACGCTGTAGAGATACCTTCTGTACTCCTTTGTGCGCTGTAGAGATACCTTCTGTACTCCTTTGTACGCTGTAGAGATAGCTCGTGGACTCCTTTGTACGTCAAAGAGATATTTCCTGTACTCCTTTGTGCGCTGTAGAGATACCTTCTGTACTCCTTTGTGCGCTGTAGAGATACCTTCTGTACTCCTTTGTACGCTGTAGAGATACCTCGTGTACTCCTTTGTACGTTCTAGAGATATTTCCTGTACTCATTTGTGCGCTGTAGAGATACCTTCTGTACTCCTTTGTGCGCTGTAGAGATACCTTCTGTACTCCTTTGTGCGCTGTAGAGATACCTTCTGTACTCCTTTGTGCGCTGTAGAGATAACTTCTGTACTCCTTTGTAGGCTGTAGAGATACCTCGTGTACTATTTTATGCGCTGTAAAGATACCTTCTGTACTCCTTTGTGCGCTGCAGAGATACCTGCTGTACTCCTTTGTGCGCTGAAGAGATACCTTCTGTACTCCTTTGTACGTTCTAGAGATATTTCCTGTACTCCTTTGTGCGCTGTAGAGATACCTTCTGTACTCCTTTGTGCGCTGTAGAGATACCTTCTGTACTCCTTTGTGCGCTGTAGAGATACCTTCTGTACTCCTTTGTGCGCTGTAGAGATACCTTCTGTACTCCTTTCTACGCTGTAGAGATACCTCGTGTACTCCTTTGTGCGCTGTAGAGATACCTTCTGTACTCCTTTGTACGCTGTACAGATACCTCGTGTACTCCTTTGTACGTTCTAGAGATATTTCCTGTACTCCTTTGTGCGCTGTAGAGATACCTTCTGTACTCCTTTGTGCGCTGAAGAGATACCTTCTGTACTCCTTTGTGCGCTGTAGAGATACCTTCTGTACTCCTTTGTGCGCTGTAGAGATACCTTCTGTACTCCTTTGTGCGCTGTAGAGATACCTTCTGTACTCCTTTGTGCGCTGTAGAGATACCTTCTGTACTCCTTTGTACGCTGTAGAGATAACTCGTGTACTCCTTTGTGCGCTGTAGAGATACCTTCTGTACTCCTTTGTGCGCTGTAGAGATACCTTCTGTACTTTGTACGTTCTGGAGATATTTCCTGTACTCCTTCGTGCGCTGTAGAGATACCTTCTGTACTCCTTTGTGCGCTGTAGAGATATTTCCTGTACTCCTTTGTGCGCTGTAGAGATACCTTCTGTACTCCTTTGTGCGCTGTAGAGATACCTTCTGTACTCCTTTGTACGCTGTAGAGATACCTCGTGTACTCCTTTGTACGTTCTAGAGATATTTCCTGTACTCCTTTGTGCGCTGTAGAGATACCTTCTGTACTCCTTTGTGCGCTGTAGAGATACCTTCTGTACTCCTTTGTGCGCTGTAGAGATACCTTCTGTACTCCTTTGTACGCTGTAGAGATACCTTCTGTACTCCTTTGTGCGCTGTAGAGATACCTTCTGTACTCCTTTGTACGCTGTAGAGATACCTCGTGTACTCCTTTGTACGTTCTAGAGATATTTCCTGTACTCCTTTGTGCGCTGTAGAGATACCTTCTGTACTCCTTTGTGCGCTGTAGAGATACCTTCTGTACTCCTTTGTGCGCTGTAGAGATACCTTCTGTACTCCTTTGTACGCTGTAGAGATACCTTCTGTACTCCTTTGTGCGCTGTAGAGATACCTTCTGTACTCCTTTGTACGCTGTAGAGTTACCTCGTGTACTCCTTTGTACGTTCTAGAGATATTTCCTGTACTCCTTTGTGCGCTGTAGAGATACCTTCTGTACTCCTTTGTGCGCTGTAGAGATACCTTCTGTACTCCTTTGTACGCTGTAGAGATACCTCGTGTACTCCTTTTTACGTTCTAGAGATATTTCCTGTACTCCTTTGTGCGCTGTAGAGATACCTTCTGTACTCCTTTGTGCGCTGTAGAGATACCTTCTGTACTCTTTTGTGCGCTTTAGAGATACCTTCTGTACTCCTTTGTGCGCTGTAGAGATACCTTCTGTACTCCTTTGTGCGCTGTAGAGATACCTTCTGTACTCCTTTGTACGTTCTAGAGATATTTCCTGTACTCCTTTGTGCGCTGTAGAGATACCTTCTGTACTCCTTTGTGCGCTGTAGAGATACCTTCTGTACTCCTTTGTGCGCTGTAGAGATACCTTCTGTACTCCTTTGTACGTTCAAGAGATATTTCCTGTACTCCTTTGTGCGCTGTAGAGATACCTTCTGTACTCCTTTGTGCGCTGTGGAGATACCTTCTGTACTCCTTTGTGCGCTGTAGAGATACCTTCTGTACTCCTTTGTGCGCTGTAGAGATACCTTCTGTACTCCTTTGTGCGCTGTAGAGATACCTTCTGTACTCCTTTGTACGCTGTAGAGATACCTCGTGTACTTTTTTGTGCGCTGTAGAGATACCTTCTGTACTCCTTTGTGCGCTGAAGAGATACCTTCTGTACTCCTTCGTACGTTCTAGAGATATTTCCTGTACTCCTTTGTGCGCTGTAGAGATACCTTCTGTACTCCTTTGTGCGCTGTAGAGATACCTTCTGTACTCCTTTGTGCGCTGTAGAGATACCTTCTGTACTCCTTTGTACGCTGTAGAGATACCTCGTGTACTCCTTTGTACGTTCTAGAGATATTTCCTGTACTCCTTTGTGCGCTGTAGAGATACCTTCTGTACTTCTTTGTGCGCTGTAGAGATACCTTCTGTACTCCTTTGTGCGCTGTAGAGATACCTTCTGTACTCCTTAGTACGCTGTAGAGATACCTTCTGTACTCCTTTGTGCGCTGTAGAGATACCTTCTGTACTCCTTTGTACGCTGTAGAGATACCTCGTGTACTCCTTTGTACGTTCTAGAGATATTTCCTGTACTCCTTTGTGCGCTGTAGAGATACCTTCTGTACTCCTTTGTGCGCTGTAGAGATACCTTCTGTACTCCTTTGTGCGCTGTAGAGATACCTTCTGTACTCCTTTGTACGCTGTAGAGATACCTTCTGTACTCCTTTGTGCGCTGTAGAGATACCTTCTGTACCCTTTTGTACGCTGTAGAGATACCTCGTGTACTCCTTTGTACGTTCTAGAGATATTTCCTGTACTCCTTTGTGCGCTGTAGAGATACCTTCTGTACTCCTTTGTGCGCTGTAGAGATACCTTCTGTACTCCTTTGTGCGCTGTAGAGATACCTTCTGTACTCCTTTGTATGCTGTAGAGATACCTTCTGTACTCCTTTGTGCGCTGTAGAGATACCTTCTGTACTCCTTTGTACGCTGTAGAGATACCTCGTGTACTCCTTTGTACGTTCTAGAGATATTTCCTGTACTCCTTTGTGCGCTGTAGAGATACCTTCTGTACTCCTTTGTGCGCTGTAGAGATACCTTCTGTACTCCTTTGTGCGCTGTAGAGATACCTTCTGTACTCCTTTGTGCGCTGTAGAGATACCTTCTGTACTCCTTTGTGCGCTGTAGAGATACCTTCTGTACTCCTTTGTACGCTGTAGAGATACCTCGTGTACTCCTTTGTACGTTCTAGAGATATTTCCTGTACTCCTTTGTGCGCTGTAGAGATACCTTCTGTACTCCTTTGTGCGCTGTAGAGATACCTTCTGTACTCCTTTGTGCGCTGTAGAGATACCTTCTGTACTCCTTTGTACGCTGTAGAGATACCTTCTGTACTCCTTTGTGCGCTGTAGAGATACCTTCTGTACTCCTTTGTACGCTGTAGAGAAACCTCGTGTACTCCTTTGTACGTTCTAGAGATATTTCCTGTACTCCTTTGTGCGCTGTAGAGATACCTTCTGTACTCCTTTGTGCGCTGTAGAGATACCTTCTGTACTCCTTTGTGCGCTGTAGAGATACCTTCTGTACTCCTTTGTACGCTGTAGAGATACCTTCTGTACTCCTTTGTGCGTTGTAGAGATACCTTCTGTACTCCTTTGTACGCTGTAGAGATACCTCGTGTACTCCTTTGTAAGTTCTAGAGATATTTCCTGTACTCCTTTGTGCGCTGTAGAGATACCTTCTGTACTCCTTTGTGCGCTGTAGAGATACCTTCTGTACTCCTTTGTACGTTCTAGAGATATTTCCTGTACTCCTGTGTACGCTGTAGAGATACCTTCTGTACTCCTTTGTGCGCTGTAGAGATACCTTCTGTACTCCTTTGTACTCTGTAGAGATACCTCGTGTACTCCTTTGTGCGCTGTAGAGATACCTTCTGTACTCCTTTGTACGCTGTAGAGATACCTCGTGTACTCCTTTGTACGTTCTAGAGATATTTCCTGTACTCCTTTGTGCGCTGTAGAGATACCTTCTGTACTCCTTTGTGCGCTGTAGAGATACCTTCTGTACTCCTTTGTGCGCTGTAGAGATACCTTCGGTACTCCTTTGTGCGCTGTAGAGATACCTTCTGTACTCCTTTGTACGCTGTAGAGATACCTCGTGTACTCCTTTGTACGTTCTAGAGATATTTCCTGTACTCCTTTGTGCGCTGTAGAGATACCTTCTGTACTCCTTTGTGCGCTGTAGAGATACCTTCTGTACTCTTTTGTGCGCTGTAGAGATACCTTCTGTACTCCTTTGTGCGCTGTAGAGATACCTTCTGTACTCCTTTGTACGCTGTAGAGATACCTCGTGTACTCCTTTGTACGTTCTAGAGATATTTCCTGTGCTCCTTTGTGCGCTGTAGAGATACCTTCTGTACTCCTTTGTGCGCTGTAGAGATACCTTCTGTACTCCTTTGTGCGCTGTAGAGATACCTTCTGTACTCCTTTGTGCGCTGTAGAGATACCTTCTGTACTCCTTTGTGCGCTGTAGAGATACCTTCTGTACTCCTTTGTTCGCTGTAGAGATACCTCGTGTACTCCTTTGTGCGCTGTAAAAATACCTTCTGTACTCCTTTGTACGCTGTAGAGATGCCTCGTGTACTCCTTTGTACGTTCTAGAGATATTTCCTGTACTCCTTTGTGCGCTGTAGAGATACCTTCTGTACGCCTTTGTGCGCTGTAGAGATACCTTCTGTACTCCTTTGTGCGCTGTAGAGATACCTTATGTACTCCTTTGTGCGCTGTAGAGATACCTTCTGTACTCCTTTGTACGCTGTAGAGATACCTCGTGTACTCCTTTGTACGTTCTAGAGATATTTCCTGTACTCCTTTGTGCGCTGTAGAGATACCTTCTGTACTCCTTTGTGCGCTGTAGAGATACCTTCTGTACTCCTTTGTGCGCTGTAGAGATACCTTCTGTACTCCTTTGTGCGCTGTAGAGATACCTTCTGTACTCCTTTGTACGGTGTAGAGATACCTCGTGTACTCCTTTGTACGTTCTAGAGATATTTCCTGTACTCCTTTGTGCGCTGTAGAGATACCTTCTGTACTCCTTTGTGCGCTGTAGAGATACCTTCTGTACTCCTTTGTGCGCTGTAGAGATACCTTCTGTACTCCTTTGTGCGCTGAAGAGATACCTTCTGTACTCCTTTGTGCGCTGTAGAGATACATTCTGTACTCCTTTGTACGCTGTAGAGATACCTCGTGTACTCCTTTGTGCGCTGTAGAGATACCTTCTGTACTAAATGTGCGCTGTAGAGATACCTTCTGTTTTCCTTTGTGCGCTGTAGAGATACCTTCTGTACTCCTTTGTACGCTGTAGAGATACCTCGTGTACTCCTTTGTACGTTCTAGAGATATTTCCTGTACTCCTTTGTGCGCTGTAGAGATACCTTCTGTACTCCTTCGTGCGCTGTAGAGATACCTTCTGTACTCCTTTGTGCGCTGTAGAGATACCTTCTGTACTCCTTTGTACGCTGTAGAGATACCTTCTGTACTCCTTTTTGCGCTGTAGAGATACCTTCTGTACTCCTTTGTACGCTGTAGAGATACCTCGTGGACTCCTTTGTACGTTCTAAAGATATTTCCTGTACTCCTTTGTGCGCTGTAGAGATACCTTCTGTACTCCTTTGTGCGCTGTAGAGATACCTTCTGTACTCCTTTGTACGCTGTAGAGATACCTCGTGTACTCCTTTGTACGTTCTAGAGATATTTCCTGTACTCATTTGTGCGCTGTAGAGATACCTTCTGTACTCCTTTGTGCGCTGTAGAGATACATTCTGTACTCCTTTGTGCGCTGTAGAGATACCTTCTGTACTCCTTTGTGCGCTGTAGAGATACCTTCTGTACTCCTTTGTACGCTGTAGAGATACCTCGTGTACTCCTTTGTACGTTCTAGAGATATTTCCTGTACTCCTTTGTTCGCTGTAGAGATACCTTCTGTACTCCTTTGTGCGCTGTAGAGATACCTTCTGTACTCCTTTGTGCGCTGAAGAGATACCTTCTGTACTCCTTTGTGCGCTGTAGAGATACCTTCTGTACTCCTTTGTGCGCTGTAGAGATACCTTCTGTACTCCTTTGTACGCTGTAGAGATACCTCGTGTACTCCTTTGTACGTTCTAGAGATATTTCCTGTACTCCTTTGTGCGCTGTAGAGATACCTTCTGTACTCCTTTGTGCGCTGTAGAGATACATTCTGTACTCCTTTGTGCGCTGTAGAGATACCTTATGTACTCCTTTGTACGCTGTAGAGATACCTTCTGTACTCCTTTGTGCGCTGTAGAGATACCTTCTGTACTCCTTTGTACGCTGTAGAGATACCTCGTGTACTCCTTTGTACGTTCTAGAGATATTTCCTGTACTCCTTTGTGCGCTGTAGAGATACCTTCTGTACTCCTTTGTGCGCTGTAGAGATACCTTCTGTACTCCTTTGTGCGCTGTAGAGATACCTTCTGTACTCCTTTGTACGCTGTAGAGATACCTTCTGTACTCCTTTGTGCGCTGTAGAGATACCTTCTGTACTCCTTTGTACGCTGTAGAGATACCTATTGTACTCCTTTGTACGTTCTAGAGATATTTCCTGTACTTCTTTGTGCGCTGTAGAGATACCTTCTGTACTCCTTTGTGCGCTGTAGAGATACCTTCTGTACTCCTTTGTACGTTCTAGAGATATTTCCTGTACTCCTTTGTACGCTGTAGAGATACCTTCTGTACTCCTTTGTGCGCTGTAGAGATATCTTCTGTACTCCTTTGTACGCTGTAGAGATACCTCGTGTACTCCTTTGTGCGCTGTAGAGATACCATCTGTACTCCTTTGTGCGCTGTAGAGATACCTTCTGTACTCCTTGGTGCGCAGTAGAGATACCTTCTGTACTCCTTTGTGCGCTGTAGAGATACCTTCTGTACTCCTTTGTACGCTGTAGAGATACCTCGTGTACTCCTTTGTGCGCTGTAGAGTTACCTTCTGTACTCCTTTGTGCGCTGTAGAGATACCTTCTGTACTCCTTTGTGCGCTGTAGAGATACCTTCTGTACTTTGTACGTTCTGGAGATATTTCCTGTACTCCTTCGTGCGCTGTAGAGATACCTTCTGTACTCCTTTGTGCGCTGTAGAGATATTTCCTGTACTCCTTTGTGCGCTGTAGAGATACCTTCTGTACTCCTTTGTGCGCTGTAGAGATACCTTCTGTACTCCTTTGTACGCTGTAGAGATACCTCGTGTACTCCTTTGTA
Organism: Morinoia aosen; assembly: GCA_030386875.1. Taxonomy (NCBI): domain Eukaryota; kingdom Metazoa; phylum Arthropoda; class Malacostraca; order Amphipoda; family Talitridae; genus Morinoia; species Morinoia aosen. The sequence goes on along the minus strand of CM059576.1, from coordinate 53,882,397 downwards.
CGTTCTAGAGATATTTCCTGTACTCCTTTGTGCGCTGTAGAGATACCTTCTGTACTCCTTTGTGCGCTGTAGAGATACCTTCTGTACTCCTTTGTGCGCTGTAGAGATACCTTCTGTACTCCTTTGTACGCTGTAGAGATACCTTCTGTACTCCTTTGTGCGCTGTAGAGATACCTTCTGTACTCCTTTGTACGCTGTAGAGATACCTCGTGTACTCCTTTGTACGTTCTAGAGATATTTCCTGTACTCCTTTGTGCGCTGTAGAGATACCTTCTGTACTCCTTTGTGCGCTGTAGAGATACCTTCTGTACTCCTTTGTGCGCTGTAGAGATACCTTCTGTACTCCTTTGTACGCTGTAGAGATACCTTCTGTACTCCTTTGTGCGCTGTAGAGATACCTTCTGTACTCCTTTGTACGCTGTAGAGATACCTCGTGTACTCCTTTGTACGTTCTAGAGATATTTCCTGTACTCCTTTGTGCGCTGTAGAGATACCTTCTGTACTCCTTTGTGCGCTGTAGAGATACCTTCTGTACTCCTTTGTACGCTGTAGAGATACCTCGTGTACTCCTTTTTACGTTCTAGAGATATTTCCTGTACTCCTTTGTGCGCTGTAGAGATACCTTCTGTACTCCTTTGTGCGCTGTAGAGATACCTTCTGTACTCTTTTGTGCGCTTTAGAGATACCTTCTGTACTCCTTTGTGCGCTGTAGAGATACCTTCTGTACTCCTTTGTGCGCTGTAGAGATACCTTCTGTACTCCTTTGTACGTTCTAGAGATATTTCCTGTACTCCTTTGTGCGCTGTAGAGATACCTTCTGTACTCCTTTGTGCGCTGTAGAGATACCTTCTGTACTCCTTTGTGCGCTGTAGAGATACCTTCTGTACTCCTTTGTACGTTCAAGAGATATTTCCTGTACTCCTTTGTGCGCTGTAGAGATACCTTCTGTACTCCTTTGTGCGCTGTAGAGATACCTTCTGTACTCCTTTGTGCGCTGTAGAGATACCTTCTGTACTCCTTTGTGCGCTGTAGAGATACCTTCTGTACTCCTTTGTGCGCTGTAGAGATACCTTCTGTACTCCTTTGTACGCTGTAGAGATACCTCGTGTACTTTTTTGTGCGCTGTAGAGATACCTTCTGTACTCCTTTGTGCGCTGAAGAGATACCTTCTGTACTCCTTTGTACGTTCTAGAGATATTTCCTGTACTCCTTTGTGCGCTGTAGAGATACCTTCTGTACTCCTTTGTGCGCTGTAGAGATACCTTCTGTACTCCTTTGTGCGCTGTAGAGATACCTTCTGTACTCCTTTGTACGCTGTAGAGATACCTCGTGTACTCCTTTGTACGTTCTAGAGATATTTCCTGTACTCCTTTGTGCGCTGTAGAGATACCTTCTGTACTCCTTTGTGCGCTGTAGAGATACCTTCTGTACTCCTTTGTGCGCTGTAGAGATACCTTCTGTACTCCTTAGTACGCTGTAGAGATACCTTCTGTACTCCTTTGTACGCTGTAGAGATATTTCCTGTACTCCTTTGTGCGCTGTAGAGATACCTTCTGTACTCCTTTGTGCGCTGTAGAGATACCTTCTGTACTCCTTTGTGCGCTGTAGAGATACCTTCTGTACTCCTTTGTACGCTGTAGAGATACCTTCTGTACTCCTTTTTGCGCTGTAGAGATACCTTCTGTACTCCTTTGTACGCTGTAGAGATACCTATTGTACTCCTTTGTACGTTCTAGAGATATTTCCTGTACTCCTTTGTGCGCTGTAGAGATACCTTCTGTACTCCTTTGTGCGCTGTAGAGATACCTTCTGTACTCCTTTGTACGTTCTAGAGATATTTCCTGTACTCCTTTGTACGCTGTAGAGATACCTTCTGTACTCCTTTGTGCGCTGTAGAGATATCTTCTGTACTCCTTTGTACGCTGTAGAGATACCTCGTGTACTCCTTTGTGCGCTGTAGAGATACCATCTGTACTCCTTTGTGCGCTGTAGAGATACCTTCTGTACTCCTTTGTGCGCTGTAGAGATACCTTCTGTACTCCTTTGTGCGCTGTAGAGATACCTTCTGTACTCCTTTGTACGCTGTAGAGATACCTCGTGTACTCCTTTGTGCGCTGTAGAGATACCTTCTGTACTCCTTTGTGCGCTGTAGAGATACCTTCTGTACTCCTTTGTGCGCTGTAGAGATACCTTCTGTACTTTGTACGTTCTGGAGATATTTCCTGTACTCCTTCGTGCGCTGTAGAGATACCTTCTGTACTCCTTTGTGCGCTGTAGAGATATTTCCTGTACTCCTTTGTGCGCTGTAGAGATACCTTCTGTACTCCTTTGTGCGCTGTAGAGATACCTTCTGTACTCCTTTGTACGCTGTAGAGATACCTCGTGTACTCCTTTGTACGTTCTAGAGATATTTCCTGTACTCCTTTGTGCGCTGTAGAGATACCTTCTGTACTCCTTTGTGCGCTGTAGAGATACCTTCTGTACTCCTTTGTGCGCTGTAGAGATACCTTCTGTACTCCTTTGTACGCTGTAGAGATACCTTCTGTACTCCTTTGTGCGCTGTAGAGATACCTTCTGTACTCCTTTGTACGCTGTAGAGATACCTCGTGTACTCCTTTGTACGTTCTAGAGATATTTCCTGTACTCCTTTGTGCGCTGTAGAGATACCTTCTGTACTCCTTTGTGCGCTGTAGAGATACCTTCTGTACTCCTTTGTGCGCTGTAGAGATACCTTCTGTACTCCTTTGTACGCTGTAGAGATACCTTCTGTACTCCTTTGTGCGCTGTAGAGATACCTTCTGTACTCCTTTGTACGCTGTAGAGATACCTCGTGTACTCCTTTGTACGTTCTAGAGATATTTCCTGTACTCCTTTGTGCGCTGTAGAGATACCTTCTGTACTCCTTTGTGCGCTGTAGAGATACCTTCTGTACTCCTTTGTACGCTGTAGAGATACCTCGTGTACTCCTTTTTACGTTCTAGAGATATTTCCTGTACTCCTTTGTGCGCTGTAGAGATACCTTCTGTACTCCTTTGTGCGCTGTAGAGATACCTTCTGTACTCTTTTGTGCGCTTTAGAGATACCTTCTGTACTCCTTTGTGCGCTGTAGAGATACCTTCTGTACTCCTTTGTGCGCTGTAGAGATACCTTCTGTACTCCTTTGTACGTTCTAGAGATATTTCCTGTACTCCTTTGTGCGCTGTAGAGATACCTTCTGTACTCCTTTGTGCGCTGTAGAGATACCTTCTGTACTCCTTTGTGCGCTGTAGAGATACCTTCTGTACTCCTTTGTACGTTCAAGAGATATTTCCTGTACTCCTTTGTGCGCTGTAGAGATACCTTCTGTACTCCTTTGTGCGCTGTAGAGATACCTTCTGTACTCCTTTGTGCGCTGTAGAGATACCTTCTGTACTCCTTTGTGCGCTGTAGAGATACCTTCTGTACTCCTTTGTGCGCTGTAGAGATACCTTCTGTACTCCTTTGTACGCTGTAGAGATACCTCGTGTACTTTTTTGTGCGCTGTAGAGATACCTTCTGTACTCCTTTGTGCGCTGAAGAGATACCTTCTGTACTCCTTTGTACGTTCTAGAGATATTTCCTGTACTCCTTTGTGCGCTGTAGAGATACCTTCTGTACTCCTTTGTGCGCTGTAGAGATACCTTCTGTACTCCTTTGTGCGCTGTAGAGATACCTTCTGTACTCCTTTGTACGCTGTAGAGATACCTCGTGTACTCCTTTGTACGTTCTAGAGATATTTCCTGTACTCCTTTGTGCGCTGTAGAGATACCTTCTGTACTCCTTTGTGCGCTGTAGAGATACCTTCTGTACTCCTTTGTGCGCTGTAGAGATACCTTCTGTACTCCTTAGTACGCTGTAGAGATACCTTCTGTACTCCTTTGTGCGCTGTAGAGATACCTTCTGTACTCCTTTGTACGCTGTAGAGATACCTCGTGTATTCCTTTGTACGTTCTAGAGATATTTCCTGTACTCCTTTGTGCGCTGTAGAGATACCTTCTGTACTCCTTTGTGCGCTGTAGAGATACCTTCTGTACTCCTTTGTGCGCTGTAGAGATACCTTCTGTACTCCTTTGTACGCTGTAGAGATACCTTCTGTACTCCTTTGTGCGCTGTAGAGATACCTTCTGTACCCTTTTGTACGCTGTAGAGATACCTCGTGTGCTCCTTTGTACGTTCTAGAGATATTTCCTGTACTCCTTTGTGCGCTGTAGAGATACCTTCTGTACTCCTTTGTGCGCTGTAGAGATACCTTCTGTACTCCTTTGTGCGCTGTAGAGATACCTTCTGTACTCCTTTGTACGCTGTAGAGATACCTTCTGTACTCCTTTGTGCGCTGTAGAGATACCTTCTGTACTCCTTTGTACGCTGTAGAGATACCTCGTGTACTCCTTTGTACGTTCTAGAGATATTTCATGTACTCCTTTGTGCGCTGTAGAGATACCTTCTGTACTCCTTTGTGCGCTGTAGAGATACCTTCTGTACTCCTTTGTGCGCTGTAGAGATACCTTCTGTACTCCTTTGTGCGCTGTAGAGATACCTTCTGTACTCCTTTGTGCGCTGTAGAGATACCTTCTGTACTCCTTTGTACGCTGTAGAGATACCTCGTGTACTCCTTTGTACGTTCTAGAGATATTTCCTGTACTCCTTTGTGCGCTGTAGAGATACCTTCTGTACTCCTTTGTGCGCTGTAGAGATACCTTCTGTACTCCTTTGTGCGCTGTAGAGATACCTTCTGTACTCCTTTGTACGCTGTAGAGATACCTTCTGTACTCCTTTGTGCGCTGTAGAGATACCTTCTGTACTCCTTTGTACGCTGTAGAGAAACCTCGTGTACTCCTTTGTACGTTCTAGAGATATTTCCTGTACTCCTTTGTGCGCTGTAGAGATACCTTCTGTACTCCTTTGTGCGCTGTAGAGATACCTTCTGTACTCCTTTGTGCGCTGTAGAGATACCTTCTGTACTCCTTTGTACGCTGTAGAGATACCTTCTGTACTCCTTTGTGCGTTGTAGAGATACCTTCTGTACTCCTTTGTACGCTGTAGAGATACCTCGTGTACTCCTTTGTAAGTTCTAGAGATATTTCCTGTACTCTTTTGTGCGCTGTAGAGATACCTTCTGTACTCGTTTGTGCGCTGTAGAGATACCTCGTGTACTCCTTTGTACGTTCTAGAGATATTTTCTGTACTCCTTTGTGCGCTGTAGAGATACCTTCTGTACTCCTTTGTGCGCTGTAGAGATACCTTCTGTACTCCTTTGTGCGCTGTAGAGATACCTTCTGTACTCCTTTGTGCGCTGTAGAGATACCTTCTGTACTCCTTTGTACGCTGTAGAGATACCTCGTGTACTCCTTTGTACGTTCTAGAGATATTTCCTGTACTCCTTTGTGCGCTGTAGAGATACCTTCTGTACTCCTTTGTGCGCTGTAGAGATACCTTCTGTACTCCTTTGTGCGCTGTAGAGATACCTTCTGTACTCCTTTGTGCGCTGTAGAGATACCTTCTGTACTCCTTTGTACGCTGTAGAGATACCTCGTGTACTCCTTTGTACGTTCTAGAGATATTTCCTGTGCTCCTTTGTGCGCTGTAGAGATACCTTCTGTACTCCTTTGTGCGCTGTAGAGATACCTTCTGTACTCCTTTGTGCGCTGTAGAGATACCTTCTGTACTCCTTTGTGCGCTGTAGAGATACCTTCTGTACTCCTTTGTGCGCTGTAGAGATACCTTCTGTACTCCTTTGTACGCTGTAGAGATACCTCGTGTACTCCTTTGTGCGCTGTAGAAATACCTTCTGTACTCCTTTGTACGCTGTAGAGATGCCTCGTGTACTCCTTTGTACGTTCTAGAGATATTTCCTGTACTCCTTTGTGCGCTGTAGAGATACCTTCTGTACGCCTTTGTGCGCTGTAGAGATACCTTCTGTACTCCTTTGTGCGCTGTAGAGATACCTTATGTACTCCTTTGTGCGCTGTAGAGATACCTTCTGTACTCCTTTGTACGCTGTAGAGATACCTCGTGTACTCCTTTGTACGTTCTAGAGATATTTCCTGTACTCCTTTGTGCGCTGTAGAGATACCTTCTGTACTCCTTTGTGCGCTGTAGAGATACCTTCTGTACTCCTTTGTGCGCTGTAGAGATACTTTCTGTACTCCTTTGTGCGCTGAAGAGATACCTTCTGTACTCCTTTGTGCGCTGTAGAGATACATTCTGTACTCCTTTGTACGCTGTAGAGATACCTCGTGTACTCCTTTGTGCGCTGTAGAGATACCTTCTGTACTAAATGTGCGCTGTAGAGATACCTTCTGTACTCCTTTGTGCGCTGTAGAGATATTTCCTGTACTCCTTTGTGCGCTGTAGAGATACCTTCTGTACTCCTTTGTGCGCTGTAGAGATACCTTCTGTACTCCTTTGTGCGCTGTAGAGATACCTTCTGTACTCCTTTGTACGCTGTAGAGATACCTCGTGTACTCCTTTGTACGTTCTAGAGATATTTCCTGTACTCCTTTGTGCGCTGTAGAGATACCTTCTGTACTCCTTTGTGCGCTGTAGAGATACCTTCTGTACTCCTTTGTGCGCTGTAGAGATACCTTCTGTACTCCTTAGTACGCTGTAGAGATACCTTCTGTACTCCTTTGTACGCTGTAGAGATATTTCCTGTACTCCTTTGTGCGCTGTAGAGATACCTTCTGTACTCCTTTGTGCGCTGTAGAGATACCTTCTGTACTCCTGTGTGCGCTGTAGAGATACCTTCTGTACTCCTTTGTACGCTGTAGAGATACCTTCTGTACTCCTTTGTGCGCTGTAGAGATACCTTCTGTACTCCTTTGTACGCTGTAGAGATACCTATTGTACTCCTTTGTACGTTCTAGAGATATTTCCTGTACTCCTTTGTGCGCTGTAGAGATACCTTCTGTACTCCTTTGTGCGCTGTAGAGATACCTTCTGTACTCCTTTGTACGTTCTAGAGATATTTCCTGTACTCCTTTGTACGCTGTAGAGATACCTTCTGTACTCCTTTGTGCGCTGTAGAGATATCTTCTGTACTCCTTTGTACGCTGTAGAGATACCTCGTGTACTCCTTTGTGCGCTGTAGAGATACCATCTGTACTCCTTTGTGCGCTGTAGAGATACCTTCTGTACTCCTTTGTGCGCAGTAGAGATACCTTCTGTACTCCTTTGTGCGCTGTAGAGATACCTTCTGTACTCCTTTGTACGCTGTAGAGATACCTCGTGTACTCCTTTGTGCGCTGTAGAGATACCTTCTGTACTCCTTTGTGCGCTGTAGAGATACCTTCTGTACTCCTTTGTGCGCTGTAGAGATACCTTCTGTACTTTGTACGTTCTGGAGATATTTCCTGTACTCCTTCGTGCGCTGTAGAGATACCTTCTGTACTCCTTTGTGCGCTGTAGAGATATTTCCTGTACTCCTTTGTGCGCTGTAGAGATACCTTCTGTACTCCTTTGTGCGCTGTAGAGATACCTTCTGTACTCCTTTGTACGCTGTAGAGATACCTCGTGTACTCCTTTGTACGTTCTAGAGATATTTCCTGTACTCCTTTGTGCGCTGTAGAGATACCTTCTGTACTCCTTTGTGCGCTGTAGAGATACCTTCTGTACTCCTTTGTGCGCTGTAGAGATACCTTCTGTACTCCTTTGTACGCTGTAGAGATACCTTCTGTACTCCTTTGTGCGCTGTAGAGATACCTTCTGTACTCCTTTGTACGCTGTAGAGATACCTCGTGTACTCCTTTGTACGTTCTAGAGATATTTCCTGTACTCCTTTGTGCGCTGTAGAGATACCTTCTGTACTCCTTTGTGCGCTGTAGAGATACCTTCTGTACTCCTTTGTGCGCTGTAGAGATACCTTCTGTACTCCTTTGTACGCTGTAGAGATACCTTCTGTACTCCTTTGTGCGCTGTAGAGATACCTTCTGTACTCCTTTGTACGCTGTAGAGATACCTCGTGTACTCCTTTGTACGTTCTAGAGATATTTCCTGTACTCCTTTGTGCGCTGTAGAGATACCTTCTGTACTCCTTTGTGCGCTGTAGAGATACCTTCTGTACTCCTTTGTACGCTGTAGAGATACCTCGTGTACTCCTTTTTACGTTCTAGAGATATTTCCTGTACTCCTTTGTGCGCTGTAGAGATACCTTCTGTACTCCTTTGTGCGCTGTAGAGATACCTTCTGTACTCTTTTGTGCGCTTTAGAGATACCTTCTGTACTCCTTTGTGCGCTGTAGAGATACCTTCTGTACTCCTTTGTGCGCTGTAGAGATACCTTCTGTACTCCTTTGTACGTTCTAGAGATATTTCCTGTACTCCTTTGTGCGCTGTAGAGATACCTTCTGTACTCCTTTGTGCGCTGTAGAGATACCTTCTGTACTCCTTTGTGCGCTGTAGAGATACCTTCTGTACTCCTTTGTACGTTCAAGAGATATTTCCTGTACTCCTTTGTGCGCTGTAGAGATACCTTCTGTACTCCTTTGTGCGCTGTAGAGATACCTTCTGTACTCCTTTGTGCGCTGTAGAGATACCTTCTGTACTCCTTTGTGCGCTGTAGAGATACCTTCTGTACTCCTTTGTGCGCTGTAGAGATACCTTCTGTACTCCTTTGTACGCTGTAGAGATACCTCGTGTACTTTTTTGTGCGCTGTAGAGATACCTTCTGTACTCCTTTGTGCGCTGAAGAGATACCTTCTGTACTCCTTTGTACGTTCTAGAGATATTTCCTGTACTCCTTTGTGCGCTGTAGAGATACCTTCTGTACTCCTTTGTGCGCTGTAGAGATACCTTCTGTACTCCTTTGTGCGCTGTAGAGATACCTTCTGTACTCCTTTGTACGCTGTAGAGATACCTCGTGTACTCCTTTGTACGTTCTAGAGATATTTCCTGTACTCCTTTGTGCGCTGTAGAGATACCTTCTGTACTCCTTTGTGCGCTGTAGAGATACCTTCTGTACTCCTTTGTGCGCTGTAGAGATACCTTCTGTACTCCTTAGTACGCTGTAGAGATACCTTCTGTACTCCTTTGTGCGCTGTAGAGATACCTTCTGTACTCCTTTGTACGCTGTAGAGATACCTCGTGTACTCCTTTGTACGTTCTAGAGATATTTCCTGTACTCCTTTGTGCGCTGTAGAGATACCTTCTGTACTCCTTTGTGCGCTGTAGAGATACCTTCTGTACTCCTTTGTGCGCTGTAGAGATACCTTCTGTACTCCTTTGTACGCTGTAGAGATACCTTCTGTACTCCTTTGTGCGCTGTAGAGATACCTTCTGTACCCTTTTGTACGCTGTAGAGATACCTCGTGTACTCCTTTGTACGTTCTAGAGATATTTCCTGTACTCCTTTGTGCGCTGTAGAGATACCTTCTGTACTCCTTTGTGCGCTGTAGAGATACCTTCTGTACTCCTTTGTGCGCTGTAGAGATACCTTCTGTACTCCTTTGTACGCTGTAGAGATACCTTCTGTACTCCTTTGTGCGCTGTAGAGATACCTTCTGTACTCCTTTGTACGCTGTAGAGATACCTCGTGTACTCCTTTGTACGTTCTAGAGATATTTCATGTACTCCTTTGTGCGCTGTAGAGATACCTTCTGTACTCCTTTGTGCGCTGTAGAGATACCTTCTGTACTCCTTTGTGCGCTGTAGAGATACCTTCTGTACTCCTTTGTGCGCTGTAGAGATACCTTCTGTACTCCTTTGTGCGCTGTAGAGATACCTTCTGTACTCCTTTGTACGCTGTAGAGATACCTCGTGTACTCCTTTGTACGTTCTAGAGATATTTCCTGTACTCCTTTGTGCGCTGTAGAGATACCTTCTGTACTCCTTTGTGCGCTGTAGAGATACCTTCTGTACTCCTTTGTGCGCTGTAGAGATACCTTCTGTACTCCTTTGTACGCTGTAGAGATACCTTCTGTACTCCTTTGTGCGCTGTAGAGATACCTTCTGTACTCCTTTGTACGCTGTAGAGAAACCTCGTGTACTCCTTTGTACGTTCTAGAGATATTTCCTGTACTCCTTTGTGCGCTGTAGAGATACATTCTGTACTCCTTTGTGCGCTGTAGAGATACCTTCTGTACTCCTTTGTGCGCTGTAGAGATACCTTCTGTACTCCTTTGTACGCTGTAGAGATACCTTCTGTACTCCTTTGTGCGTTGTAGAGATACCTTCTGTACTCCTTTGTACGCTGTAGAGATACCTCGTGTACTCCTTTGTAAGTTCTAGAGATATTTCCTGTACTCTTTTGTGCGCTGTAGAGATACCTTCTGTACTCCTTTGTGCGCTGTAGAGATACCTCGTGTACTCCTTTGTACGTTCTAGAGATATTTTCTGTACTCCTTTGTGCGCTGTAGAGATACCTTCTGTACTCCTTTGTGCGCTGTAGAGATACCTTCTGTACTCCTTTGTGCGCTGTAGAGATACCTTCTGTACTCCTTTGTGCGCTGTAGAGATACCTTCTGTACTCCTTTGTACGCTGTAGAGATACCTCGTGTACTCCTTTGTACGTTCTAGAGATATTTCCTGTACTCCTTTGTGCGCTGTAGAGATACCTTCTGTACTCCTTTGTGCGCTGTAGAGATACCTTCTGTACTCCTTTGTGCGCTGTAGAGATACCTTCTGTACTCCTTTGTGCGCTGTAGAGATACCTTCTGTACTCCTTTGTACGCTGTAGAGATACCTCGTGTACTGCTTTGTACGTTCTAGAGATATTTCCTGTGCTCCTTTGTGCGCTGTAGAGATACCTTCTGTACTCCTTTGTGCGCTGTAGAGATACCTTCTGTACTCCTTTGTGCGCTGTAGAGATACCTTCTGTACTCCTTTGTGCGCTGTAGAGATACCTTCTGTACTCCTTTGTGCGCTGTAGAGATACCTTCTGTACTCCTTTGTACGCTGTAGAGATACCTCGTGTACTCCTTTGTGCGCTGTAGGAATACCTTCTGTACTCCTTTGTACGCTGTAGAGATGCCTCGTGTACTCCTTTGTACGTTCTAGAGATATTTCCTGTACTCCTTTGTGCGCTGTAGAGATACCTTCTGTACGCCTTTGTGCGCTGTAGAGATACCTTCTGTACTCCTTTGTGCGCTGTAGAGATACCTTATGTACTCCTTTGTGCGCTGTAGAGATACCTTCTGTACTCCTTTGTACGCTGTAGAGATACCTCGTGTACTCCTTTGTACGTTCTAGAGATATTTCCTGTACTCCTTTGTGCGCTGTAGAGAAACCTTCTGTACTCCTTTGTGCGCTGTAGAGATACCTTCTGTACTCCTTTGTGCGCTGTAGAGATACCTTCTGTACTCCTTTGTACGGTGTAGAGATACCTCGTGTACTCCTTTGTACGTTCTAGAGATATTTCCTGTACTCCTTTGTGCGCTGTAGAGATACCTTCTGTACTCCTTTGTGCGCTGTAGAGATACCTTCTGTACTCCTTTGTGCGCTGTAGAGATACTTTCTGTACTCCTTTGTGCGCTGAAGAGATACCTTCTGTACTCCTTTGTGCGCTGTAGAGATACATTCTGTACTCCTTTGTACGCTGTAGAGATACCTCGTGTACTCCTTTGTGCGCTGTAGAGATACCTTCTGTACTAAATGTGCGCTGTAGAGATACCTTCTGTACTCCTTTGTGCGCTGTAGAGATACCTTCTGTACTCCTTTGTACGTTCTAGAGATATTTCCTGTACTCCTTTGTGCGCTGTAGAGATACCTTCTGTACTCCTTTGTGCGCTGTAGAGATATTTCCTGTACTCATTTGTGCGCTGTAGAGATACCTTCTGTACTCCTTTGTGCGCTGTAGAGATACCTTCTGTACTCCTTTGTACGCTGTAGAGATACCTCGTGTACTCCTTTGTACGTTCTAGAGATATTTCCTGTACTCCTTTGTGCGCTGTAGAGATACCTTCTGTACTCCTTTGTGCGCTGTAGAGATACCTTCTGTACTCCTTTGTGCGCTGTAGAGATACCTTCTGTACTCCTTTGTACGCTGTAGAGATACCTTCTGTTTTCCTTTGTGCGCTGTAGAGATACCTTCTGTACTCCTTTGTACGCTGTAGAGATACCTCGTGTACTCCTTTGTACGTTCTAGAGATATTTCCTGTACTCCTTTGTGCGCTGTAGAGATACCTTCTGTACTCCTTTGTGCGCTGTAGAGATACCTTCTGTACTCCTTTGTGCGCTGTAGAGATACCTTCTGTACTCCTTTGTACGCTGTAGAGATACCTTCTGTACTCCTTTGTGCGCTGTAGAGATACCTTCTGTACTCCTTTGTACGCTGTAGAGATACCTCGTGTACTCCTTTGTACGTTCTAGAGATATTTCCTGTACTCATTTGTGCGCTGTAGAGATACCTTCTGTACTCCTTTGTGCGCTGTAGAGATACCTTCTGTACTCCATTGTACGCTGTAGAGATACCTCGTGTACTCCTTTGTACGTTCTAGAGATATTTCCTGTACTCATTTGTGCGCTGTAGAGATACCTTCTGTACTCCTTTGTGCGCTGTAGAGATACATTCTGTACTCCTTTGTGCGCTGTAGAGATACCTTCTGTACTCCTTTGTGCGCTGTAGAGAAATTTCCTGTACTCCTTTGTGCGCTGTAGAGATACCTTCTGTACTCCTTTGTGCGCTGTAGAGATACCTTCTGTACTCCTTTGTGCGCTGTAGAGATACCTTCTGTACTCCTTTGTACGCTGTAGAGATACCTTCTGTACTCCTTTGTGCGCTGTACAGATACCTTCTGTACTCCTTTGTACGCTGTAGAGATACCTCGTGTACTCCTTTGTACGTTCTAGAGATATTTCCTGTGCTTCTTTGTGCGCTGTAGAGATACCTTCTGTACTCCTTTGTGCGCTGTAGAGATACCTTCTGTACTCCTTTGTGCGCTGTAGAGATACCTTCTGTACTCCTTTGTGCGCTGTAGAGATACCTTCTGTACTTCTTTGTACTCTGTAGAGATACCTCGTGTACTCCTTTGTGCGCTGTAGAGATACCTTCTGTACTCCTTTGTGCGCTGTAGAGATACCTTCTGTACTCCTTTGTGCGCTGTAGAGATACCTTCTGTACTCCTTTGTACGTTCTAGAGATATTTCCTGTACTCCTTTGTGCGCTGTAGAGATACCTTCTGTACTCCTTTGTGCGCTGTAGAGATACCTTCTGTACTCCTTTGTGCGCTGTAGAGATACCTTCTGTACTCCTTTGTGCGCTGTAGAAATACCTTCTGTACTCCTTTGTACGCTGTAGAGATGCCTCGTGTACTCCTTTGTACGTTCTAGAGATATTTCCTGTACTCCTTTGTGCGCTGTAGAGATACCTTCTGTACGCCTTTGTGCGCTGTAGAGATACCTTCTGTACTCCTTTGTGCGCTGTAGAGATACCTTATGTACTCCTTTGTGCGCTGTAGAGATACCTTCTGTACTCCTTTGTACGCTGTAGAGATACCTCGTGTACTCCTTTGTACGTTCTAGAGATATTTCCTGTACTCCTTTGTGCGCTGTAGAGATACCTTCTGTACTCCTTTGTGCGCTGTAGAGATACCTTCTGTACTCCTTTGTGCGCTGTAGAGATACCTTCTGTACTCCTTTGTGCGCTGTAGAGATACCTTCTGTACTCCTTTGTACGGTGTAGAGATACCTCGTGTACTCCTTTGTACGTTCTAGAGATATTTCCTGTACTCCTTTGTGCGCTGTAGAGATACCTTCTGTACTCCTTTGTGCGCTGTAGAGATACCTTCTGTACTCCTTTGTGCGCTGTAGAGATACTTTCTGTACTCCTTTGTGCGCTGAAGAGATACCTTCTGTACTCCTTTGTGCGCTGTAGAGATACATTCTGTACTCCTTTGTACGCTGTAGAGATACCTCGTGTACTCCTTTGTGCGCTGTAGAGATACCTTCTGTACTAAATGTGCGCTGTAGAGATACCTTCTGTACTCCTTTGTGCGCTGTAGAGATACCTTCTGTACTCCTTTGTACGTTCTAGAGATATTCCCTGTACTCCTTTGTGCGCTGTAGAGATACCTTCTGTACTCCTTTGTGCGCTGTAGAGATATTTCCTGTACTCATTTGTGCGCTGTAGAGATACCTTCTGTACTCCTTTGTGCGCTGTAGAGATACCTTCTGTACTCCTTTGTACGCTGTAGAGATACCTCGTGTACTCCTTTGTACGTTCTAGAGATATTTCCTGTACTCCTTTGTGCGCTGTAGAGATACCTTCTGTACTCCTTTGTGCGCTGTAGAGATACCTTCTGTACTCCTTTGTGCGCTGTAGAGATACCTTCTGTACTCCTTTGTACGCTGTAGAGATACCTTCTGTTTTCCTTTGTGCGCTGTAGAGATACCTTCTGTACTCCTTTGTACGCTGTAGAGATACCTCGTGTACTCCTTTGTACGTTCTAGAGATATTTCCTGTACTCCTTTGTGCGCTGTAGAGATACCTTCTGTACTCCTTTGTGCGCTGTAGAGATACCTTCTGTACTCCTTTGTGCGCTGTAGAGATACCTTCTGTACTCCTTTGTACGCTGTAGAGATACCTTCTGTACTCCTTTGTGCGCTGTAGAGATACCTTCTGTACTCCTTTGTACGCTGTAGAGATACCTCGTGTACTCCTTTGTACGTTCTAAAGATATTTCCTGTACTCCTTTGTGCGCTGTAGAGATACCTTCTGTACTCCTTTGTGCGCTGTAGAGATACCTTCTGTACTCCTTTGTACGCTGTAGAGATACCTCGTGTACTCCTTTGTACGTTCTAGAGATATTTCCTGTACTCATTTGTGCGCTGTAGAGATACCTTCTGTACTCCTTTGTGCGCTGTAGAGATACATTCTGTACTCCTTTGTGCGCTGTAGAGATACCTTCTGTACTCCTTTGTGCGCTGTAGAGAAATTTCCTGTACTCCTTTGTGCGCTGTAGAGATACCTTCTGTACTCCTTTGTGCGCTGTAGAGATACCTTCTGTACTCCTTTGTGCGCTGTAGAGATACCTTCTGTACTCCTTTGTACGCTGTAGAGATACCTTCTGTACTCCTTTGTGCGCTGTACAGATACCTTCTGTACTCCTTTGTACGCTGTAGAGATACCTCGTGTACTCCTTTGTACGTTCTAGAGATATTTCCTGTGCTTCTTTGTGCGCTGTAGAGATACCTTCTGTACTCCTTTGTGCGCTGTAGAGATACCTTCTGTACTCCTTTGTGCGCTGTAGAGATACCTTCTGTACTCCTTTGTGCGCTGTAGAGATACCTTCTGTACTTCTTTGTACTCTGTAGAGATACCTCGTGTACTCCTTTGTGCGCTGTAGAGATACCTTCTGTACTCCTTTGTGCGCTGTAGAGATACCTTCTGTACTCCTTTGTGCGCTGTAGAGATACCTTCTGTACTCCTTTGTACGTTCTAGAGATATTTCCTGTACTCCTTTGTGCGCAGTAGAGATACCTTCTGTACTCCTTTGTGCGCTGTAGAGATACCTTCTGTACTCCTTTGTGCGCTGTAGAGATACCTTCTGTACTCCTTTGTACGCTGTAGAGATACCTTCTGTACTCCTTTGTGCGCTGTAGAGATACCTTCTGTACTCCTTTGTACGCTGTAGAGATACCTCGTGTACTCCTTTGTACGTTCTAGAGATATTTCCTGTACTCCTTTGTGCGCTGTAGAGATACCTTCTGTACTCCTTTGTGCGCTGTAGAGATACCTTCTGTACTCCTTTGTACGTTCTAGAGATATTTCCTGTACTCCTTTGTACGCTGTAGAGATACCTTCTGTACTCCTTTGTGCGCTGTAGAGATATCTTCTGTACTCCTTTGTACGCTGTAGAGATACCTCGTGTACTCCTTTGTGCGCTGTAGAGATACCATCTGTACTGCTTTGTGCGCTGTAGAGATACCTTCTGTACTCCTTTGTGCGCAGTAGAGATACCTTCTGTACTCCTTTGTGCGCTGTCGAGATACCTTCTGTACTCCTTTGTACGCTGTAGAGATACCTCGTGTACTCCTTTGTACGTTCTAGAGATATTTCCTGTACTCCTTTGTGCGCTGTAGAGATACCTTCTGTACTCCTTTGTGCGCTGTAGAGATACCTTCTGTACTCCTTTGTGCGCTGTAGAGATACCCTCTGTACTCCTTTGTGCGCTGTAGAGATACCTTCTGTACTCCTTTGTACGCTGTAAAGATACCTCGTGTACTCCTTTGTACGTTCTAGAGATATTTCCTGTACTCCTTTGTGCGCTGTAGAGATACCTTCTGTACTCCTTTGTGCGCTGTAGAGATACCTTCTGTACTGCTTTGTGCGCTGTAGAGATACCTTCTGTACTCCTTTGTGCGCTGTAGAGATACCTTCTGTACTCCTTTGTGCGCTGTAGAGATACCTTCTGTACTCCTTTGTACGCTGTAGAGATACCTCGTGTACTCCTTTGTGCGCTGTAGAGATACCTTCTGTACTCCTTTTTGCGCTGTAGAGATACCTTCTGTACTCCTTTGTGCGCTGTAGAGATACCTTCTGTACTCCTTTGTACGTTTTAGAGATACTTTCCTGTACTCCTTTGTGCGCTGTAGAGATACCTTCTGTACTCCTTTGTGCGCTGTAGAGATATTTCCTGTACTTCTTTGTGCGCTGTAGAGATACCTTCTGTACTCCTTTGTGCGCTGTAGAGATACCTTCTGTACTCCTTTGTACGCTGTAGAGATACCTCGTGTACTCCTTCGTACGTTCTAGAGATATTTCCTGTACTCCTTTGTGCGCTGTAGAGATACCTTCTGTACTCCTTTGTGCGCTGTAGAGATACCTTCTGTACTCCTTTGTGCGCTGTAGAGATACCTTCTGTACTCCTTTGTACGCTGTAGAGATACCTTCTGTACTCCTTTGTGCGCTGTAGAGATACCTTCTGTACTTCTTTGTACGCTGTAGAGAAACCTCGTGTACTCCTTTGTACGTTCTAGAGATATTTCCTGTACTCCTCTGTGCGCTGTAGAAATACCTTCTGTACTCCTTTGTGCGCTGTAGAGATACCTTCTGTACTCCTTTGTGCGCTGTAGAGATACCTTCTGTACTCCTTTGTACGCTGTAGAGATACCTTCTGTACTCCTTTGTGCGCTGTAGAGATACCTTGTGTACTCCTTTGTACGCTGTAGAGATACCTCGTGTACTCCTTTGTACGTTCTAGAGATATTTCCTGTACTCCTTTGTGCGCTGTAGAGATACCTTCTGTACTCCTTTGTGCGCTGTAGAGATACCTTCTGTACTCCTTTGTACGCTGTAGAGATACCTTCTGTACTCCTTTGTGCGCTGTAGAGATACCTTCTGTACTCCTTTGTGCGCTGTAGAGATACCTTCTGTACTTCTTTGTACGCTGTAGAGATACCTCGTGTACTCCTTTGTACGCTGTAGAGATACCTTCTGTACTCCTTTGTGCGCTGTAGAGATACCTTCTGTACTCCTTTGTGCGCTGTAGAGATACCTTCTGTACTCCTTTGTACGTTCTAGAGATATTTCCTGTACTCATTTGTGCGCTGTAGAGATACCTTCTGTACTCCTTTGTGCGCTGTAGAGATACATTCTGTACTCCTTTGTGCGCTGTAGAGATACCTTCTGTACTCCTTTGTACGCTGTAGAGATACCTTCTGTACTCCTTTGTGCGCTGTAGAGATACCTTCTGTACTCCTTTGTACGCTGTAGAGATACCTCGTGTACTCCTTTGTACGTTCTAGGGATATTTCCTGTACTCCTTTGTTCGCTGTAGAGATACCTTCTGTACTCCTTTGTGCGCTGTAGAGATACCTTCTGTACTCCTTTGTGCGCTGTAGAGATACCTTCTGTACTCCTTTGTACGCTGTAGAGATACCTCGTGTACTCCTTTGTACGTTCTAGAGATATTTCCTGTACTCCTTTGTGCGCTGTAGAGATACCTTCTGTACTCCTTTGTGCGCTGTAGAGATACATTCTGTACTCCTTTGTGCGCTGTAGAGATACCTTATGTACTCCTTTGTACGCTGTAGAGATACCTTCTGTACTCCTTTGTGCGCTGTAGAGATACCTTCTGTACTCCTTTGTACGCTGTAGAGATACCTCGTGTACTCCTTTGTACGTTCTAGAGATATTTCCTGTACTCCTTTGTGCGCTGTAGAGATACCTTCTGTACTCCTTTGTGCGCTGTAGAGATACCTTCTGTACTCCTTTGTGCGCTGTTGAGATACCTTCTGTACTCCTTTGTGCGCTGTAGAGATACCTTCTGTACTCATTTGTACGCTGTAGAGATACCTTCTGTACTCCTTTGTGCGCTGTAGAGATACCTTCTGTACTCCTTTGTACGCTGTAGAGATACCTCGTGTACTCCTTTGTACGTTCTAGAGATATTTCCTGTACTCCTTTGTGCGCTGTAGAGATACCTTCTGTACTCCTTTGTGCGCTGTAGAGATACCTTCTGTACTCCTTTGTACGTTCTAGAGATATTTCCTGTACTCCTTTGTACGCTGTAGAGATACCTTCTGTACTCCTTTGTGCGCTGTAGAGATACCTTCTGTACTCCTTTGTGCGCTGTAGAGATACTTTCTGTACTCCTTTGTACGCTGTAGAGATACTTTCTGTACTCCTTTGTGCGCTGTAGAGATACCTTCTGTACTCCTTTGTGCGCTGTAGAGATATTTCCTGTACTTCTTTGTGCGCTGTAGAGATACCTTCTGTACTCCTTTGAGCGCTGTAGAGATACCTTCTGTACTCCTTTGTACGCTGTAGAGATACCTCGTGTACTCCTTCGTACGTTCTAGAGATATTTCCTGTACTCCTTTGTGCGCTGTAGAGATACCTTCTGTACTCCTTTGTGCGCTGTAGAGATACCTTCTGTACTCCTTTGTGCGCTGTAGAGATACCTTCTGTACTCCTTTGTACGCTGTAGAGATACCTTCTGTACTCCTTTGTGCGCTGTAGAGATACCTTCTGTACTCCTTTGTACGCTGTAGAGAAACCTCGTGTACTCCTTTGTACGTTCTAGAGATATTTCCTGTACTCCTTTGTGCGCTGTAGAGATACCTTCTGTACTCCTTTCTGCGCTGTAGAGATACCTTCTGTACTCCTTTGTGCGCTGTAGAGATACCTTCTGTACTCCTTTGTACGCTGTAGAGATACCTTCTGTACTCCTTTGTGCGCTGTAGAGATACGTTGTGTACTCCTTTGTACGCTGTAGAGATACCTCGTGTACTCCTTTGTACGTTCTAGAGATATTTCCTGTACTCCTTTGTGCGCTGTAGAGATACCTTCTGTACTCCTTTGTGCGCTGTAGAAATACCTTCTGTACTCCTTTGTACGCTGTAGAGATACCTCGTGTACTCCTTTGTACGTTCTAGAGATATTTCCTGTACTCCTTTGTGCGCTGTAGAGATACCTTCTGTACTCCTTTGTGCGCTGTAGAGATACCTTCTGTACTCCTTTGTGCGCTGTAGAGATACCTTCTGTACTCCTTTGTGCGCTGTAGAGATACCTTCTGTACTCCTTTGTGCGCTGTAGAGATACCTTCTGTACTTCTTTGTACGCTGTAGAGATACCTCGTGTACTCCTTTGTACGCTGTAGAGATACCTTCTGTACTCCTTTGTGCGCTGTAGAGATACCTTCTGTACTCCTTTGTGCGCTGTAGAGATACCTTCTGTACTCCTTTGTACGTTCTAGAGATATTTCCTGTACTCATTTGTGCGCTGTAGAGATACTTTCTGTACTCCTTTGTGCGCTGTAGAGATACATTCTGTACTCCTTTGTGCGCTGTAGAGATACCTTCTGTACTCCTTTGTACGCTGTAGAGATACCTTCTGTACTCCTTTGTGCGCTGTAGAGATACCTCGTGTACTCCTTTGTGCGCTGTAGAGATACCTTCTGTACTCCTTTTTGCGCTGTAGAGATACCTTCTGTACTCCTTTGTGCGCTGTAGAGATACCTTCTGTACTCCTTTGTACGTTCTAGAGATATTTCCTGTACTCCTTTGTGCGCTGTAGAGATACCTTCTGTACTCCTTTGTGCGCTGTAGAGATATTTCCTGTACTTCTTTGTGCGCTGTAGAGATACCTTCTGTACTCCTTTGTGCGCTGTAGAGATACCTTCTGTACTCCTTTGTGCGCTGTAGAGATACCTTCTGTACTCCTTTGTGCGCTGTAGAGATACCTTCTGTACTCCTTTGTGCGCTGTAGAGATACCTTCTGTACTCCTTTGTACGCTGTAGAGATACCTTCTGTACTCCTTTGTGCAATGTAGAGATACCTTCTGTACTCCTTTGTACGCTGTAGAGATACCTCGTGTACTCCTTTGTACGTTCTAGAGATATTTCCTGTACTCCTTTGTGCGCTGTAGAGATACCTTCTGTACTCCTTTGTGCGCTGTAGAGATACCTTCTGTACTCCTTTGTACGTTCTAGAGATATTTCCTGTACTCCTTTGTACGCTGTAGAGATACCTTCTGTACTCCTTTGTGCGCTGTAGAGATGCCTTCTGTACTCCTTTGTACGCTGTAGAGATACCTCGTGTACTCCTTTTTACGTTCTAGAGATATTTCCTGTACTCCTTTGTGCGCTGTAGAGATACCTTCTGTACTCCTTTGTGCGCTGTAGAGATACCTTCTGTACTCCTTTGTGCGCTGTAGAAATACCTTCTGTACTCCTTTGCGCGCTGTAGAGATACCTTCTGTACTCCTTTGTACGCTGTAGAGATACCTCGTGTACTCCTTTGTACGTTCTAGAGATATTTCCTGTACTCCTTTGTGCGCTGTAGAGATACCTTCTGTACTCCTTTGTGCGCTGTAGAGATACCTTCTGTACTCCTTTGTGCGCTGTAGAGATACCTTCTGTACTCCTCTGTGCGCTGTAGAGATACCTTCTGTACTCCTTTGAACGCTGTAGAGATACCTCGTGTACTCCTTTGTACGTTCCAGAGATATTTCCTGTACTCCTTTGTGCGCTGTAGAGATACCTTCTGTACTTCTTTGTGCGCTGTAGAGATACCTTCTGTACTCCTTTGTGCGCAATAGAAATACCTTCTGTACTCCTTTGTGCGCTGTAGAGATACCTTCTGTACTTCTTTGTACGCTGTAGAAAAACCTCGTGTACTCCTTTGTACGTTCTAGAGATATTTCCTGTACTTCTTTGCGCGCTGTAGAGATACCTTCTGTACTCCTTTGTGCGCTGTAGAGATACCTTCTGTACTCCTTTGTGCGCTGTAGAGATACCTTCTGTACTCCTTTGTACGCTGTAGAGATACCTCGTGTACTCCTTTGTACGTTCTAGAGATATTTCCTGTACTCCTTTGTGCGCTGTAGAGATACCTTCTGTACTCCTTTGTGCGCTGTAGAGATACCTTCTGTACTCCTTTGTTCGCTGTAGAGATACCTTCTGTACTCCTTTGTACGCTGTAGAGATACCTCGTGTACTCCTTTGTACGTTCTAGAGATATTTCCTGTACTCCTTTGTGCGCTGTAGAGATACCTTCTGTACTCCTTTGTGCGCTGTAGAGATACCTTCTGTACTCCTTTGGACGCTGTAGAGATACCTTCTGTACTCCTTTGTGCGCTGTAGAGATACCTTCTGTACTCCTTTGTACGCTGTAGAGATACCTCGTGTACTCCTTTGTACGTTCTAGAGATATTTCCTGTACTCCTTTGTGCGCTGTAGAGATACCTTCTGTACTCCTTTGTGCGCTGTAGAGATACCTTCTGTACTCCTTTGTGCGCTGTAGAGATACCTTCTGTACTCCTTTGTGCGCTGTAGAGATACCTTCTGTACTCCTTTGTGCGCTGTAGAGATACCTTCTGTACTCCTTTGTGCGCTGTAGAGATACCTTCTGTACTCCTTTGTACGCTGTAGAGATACCTCGTGTACTCCTTTGTACGTTCTAGAGATATTTCCTGTACTCCTTTGTGCGCTGTAGAGATACCTTCTGTACTCCTTTGTGCGCTGTAGAGATACCTTCTGTACTCCTTTGTACGTTCTAGAGATATTTCCTGTACTCCTTTGTACGCTGTAGAGATACCTTCTGTACTCCTTTGTGCGCTGTAGAGATACCTTCTGTACTCCTTTGTACGCTGTAGAGATACCTCGTGTACTCCTTTGTACGTTCTAGAGATATTTCCTGTACTCCTTTGTGCGCTGTAGAGATACCTTCTGTACTCCTTTGTGCGCTGTAGAGATACCTTCTGTACTCCTTTGTGCGCTGTAGAGATACCTTCTGTACTCCTTTGTGCGCTGTAGAGATACCTTCTGTACTCCTTTGTACGCTGTAGAGATACCTCGTGTACTCCTTTGTACGTTCTAGAGATATTTCCTGTACTCCTTTGTGCGCTGTAGAGATACCTTCTGTACTCCTTTGTGCGCTGTAGAGATACCTTCTGTACTCCTTTGTGCGCTGTAGAGATACCTTCTGTACTCCTTTGTGCGCTGTAGAGATACCTTCTGTACTCCTTTGTACGCTGTAGAGATACCTCGTGTACTCCTTTGTACGTTCTAGAGATATTTCCTGTACTCCTTTGTGCGCTGTAGAGATACCTTCTGTACTCCTTTGTGCGCTGTAGAGATACCTTCTGTACTCCTTTGTGCGCTGTAGAGATACCTTCTATACTCCTTTGAGCGCTGTAGAGATACCTTCTGTACTCCTTTGTACGCTGTAGAGATACCTCGTGTACTCCTTTGTACGTTCTAGAGATATTTCCTGTACTCCTTTGTGCGCTGTAGAGATAAATTCTGTACTCCTTTGTGCGCTGTAGAGATACCTTCTGTATTCCTTTGTGCGCTGTAGAGATACCTTCTGTACTCCTCTGTGCGCTGTAGAGATACCTTCTGTACTCCTTTGTACGCTGTAGAGATACCTCGTGTACTCCTTTGTACGTTCTAGAGATATTTCCTGTACTCCTTTGTGCGCTGTAGAGATACCTTCTGTACTCCTTTGTGCGCTGTAGAGATACCTTCTGTACTCCTTTGGACGCTGTAGAGATACCTTCTGTACTCCTTTGTGCGCTGTAGAGATACCTTCTGTACTCCTTTGTACGCTGTAGAGATGCCTCGTGTACTCCTTTGTACGTTCTAGAGATATTTCCTGTACTCCTTTGTGCGCTGTAGAGATACCTTCTGTACTCCTTTGTGCGCTGTAGAGATACCTTCTGTACTCCTTTGTGCGCAGTAGAGATACCTTCTGTACTCCTTTGTGCGCTGTAGAGATACCTTCTGTACTCCTTTGTGCGCTGTAGAGATACCTTCTGTACTCCTTTGTGCGCTGTAGAGATACCTTCTGTACTCCTTTGTACGCTGTAGAGATACCTCGTGTACTCCTTTGTACGTTCTAGAGATATTTCCTGTACTCCTTTGTGCGCTGTAGAGATACCTTCTGTACTCCTTTGTGCGCTGTAGAGATACCTTCTGTACTCCTTTGTACGTTCTAGAGATATTTCCTGTACTCCTTTGTACGCTGTAGAGATACCTTCTGTACTCCTTTGTGCGCTGTAGAGATACCTTCTGTATTCCTTTGTACGCTGTAGAGATACCTCGTGTACTCCTTTGTACGTTCTAGAGATATTTCCTGTACTCCTTTGTGCGCTGTAGAGATACCTTCTGTACTCCTTTGTGCGCTGTAGAGATACCTTCTGTACTCCTTTGGACGCTGTAGAGATACCTTCTGTACTCCTTTGTGCGCTGTAGAGATACCTTCTGTACTCCTTTGTACGCTGTAGAGATGCCTCGTGTACTCCTTTGTACGTTCTAGAGATATTTCCTGTACTCCTTTGTGCGCTGTAGAGATACCTTCTGTACTCCTTTGTGCGCTGTAGAGATACCTTCTGTACTCCTTTGTGCGCAGTAGAGATACCTTCTGTACTCCTTTGTGCGCTGTAGAGATACCTTCTGTACTCCTTTGTGCGCTGTAGAGATACCTTCTGTACTCCTTTGTGCGCTGTAGAGATACCTTCTGTACTCCTTTGTACGCTGTAGAGATACCTCGTGTACTCCTTTGTACGTTCTAGAGATATTTCCTGTACTCCTTTGTGCGCTGTAGAGATACCTTCTGTACTCCTTTGTGCGCTGTAGAGATACCTTCTGTACTCCTTTGTACGTTCTAGAGATATTTCCTGTACTCCTTTGTACGCTGTAGAGATACCTTCTGTACTCCTTTGTGCGCTGTAGAGATACCTTCTGTACTCCTTTGTACGCTGTAGAGATACCTCGTGTACTCCTTTGTACGTTCTAGAGATATTTCCTGTACTCCTTTGTGCGCTGTAGAGATACCTTCTGTACTCCTTTGTGCGCTGTAGAGATACCCTCTGTACTCCTTTGTGCGCTGTAGAGATACCTTCTGTACTCCTTTGTGCGCTGTAGAGATACCTTCTGTACTCCTTTGTGCGCTGTGGAGATACCTTCTGTACTCCTTTGTACGCTTTAGAGATACCTCGTGTACTCCTTTGTGCGCTGTAGAGATACCTTCTGTACTCCTTTGTGCGCTGTAGAGATACCTTCTGTACTCCTTTGTGCGCTGTAGAGATACCTTCTGTACTCCTTTGTACGTTCTAGAGATATTTCCTGTACTCCTTTGTGCGCTGTAGAGATACCTTCTGTACTCCTTTGTGCGCTGTAGAGATACCTTCTGTACTCCTTTGTGCGCTGTAGAGATACCTTCTGTACTCCTTTGTGCGCTGTAGAGATACCTTCTGTACTCCTTTGTACGCTGTAGAGATACCTCGTGTACTCCTTTGTGCGCTGTAGAGATACCTTCTGTACTCCTTTGTACGCTGTAGAGGTACCTCGTGTACTCCTTTGTACGTTCTAGAGATATTTCCTGTACTCCTTTGTGCGCTGTAGAGATACCTTCTGTACTCCTCTGTGCGCTGTAGAGATACCTTCTGTACTCCTTTGTGCGCTGTAGAGATACCTTCTGTACTCCTTTGTGCGCTGTAGAGATACCTTCTGTACTCCTTTGTACGCTGTAGAGATACCTCGTGTACTCCTTTGTACGTTCTAGAGATATTTCCTGTACTTCTTCGTGCGCTGTAGAGATACCTTCTGTACTCCTTTGTGCGCTGTAGAGATACCTTCTGTACTCCTTTGTGCGCTGTAGAGATACCTTCTGTACTCCTTTGTGCGCTGTAGAGATACCTTCTGTACTCCTTTGTACGCTGTAGAGATACCTCGTGTACTCCTTTGTACGTTCTAGAGATATTTCCTGTACTCCTTTGTGCGCTGTAGAGATACCTTCTGTACTCCTTTGTGCGCTGTAGAGATACCTCGTGTACTCCTTTGTACGTTCTAGAGATATTTCCTGTACTCCTTTGTGCGCTGTAAAGATACCTTCTGTACTCCTTTGTGCGCTGTAGAGATACCTTCTGTACTCCTTTGTGCGCTGTAGAGATACCTTTTGTACTCCTTTGTACGCTGTAGAGATACCTTCTGTACTCCTTTGTGCGCTGTAGAGATACCTTCTGTACTCCTTTGTACGCTGTAGAGATACCTCGTGTACTCCTTTGTACGTTCTAGAGATATTTCCTGTACTCCTTTGTGCGCTGTAGAGATACCTTCTGTACTCCTTTGTGCGCTGTAAAGATACCTTCTGTACTCCTTTGTACGCTGTAGAGATACCTCGTGTACTCCTTTGTACGTTCTAGAGATATTTCCTGTACTCCTTTGTGCGCTGTAGAGATACCTTCTGTACTCCTTTGTGCGCTGTAGAGATACCCTCTGTACTCCTTTGTGCGCTGTAGAGATACCTTCTGTACTCCTTTGTGCGCTGTAGAGATACCTTCTGTACTCCTTTGTGCGCTGTGGAGATACCTTCTGTACTCCTTTGTACGCTGTAGAGATACCTCGTGTACTCCTTTGTGCGCTGTAGAGATACCTTCTGTACTCCTTTGTGCGCTGTAGAGATACCTTCTGTACTCCTTTGTGCGCTGTAGAGATACCTTCTGTACTCTTTCGTACGTTCTAGAGATATTTCCTGTACTCCTTTGTGCGCTGTAGAGATACCTCGTGCACTCCTTTGTGCGCTGTAGAAATACCTTCTGTACTCCTTTGTACGCTGTAGAGATACCTCGTGTACTCCTTTGTACGTTCTAGAGATATTTCCTGTACTCCTTTGTGCGCTGTAGAGATACCTTCTGTACTCCTCTGTGCGCTGTAGAGATACCTTCTGTACTCCTTTGTGCGCTGTAGAGATACCTTCTGTACTCCTTTGTGCGCTGTAGAGATACCTTCTGTACTCCTTTGTACGCTGTAGAGATACCTCGTGTACTCCTTTGTACGTTCTAGAGATATTTCCTGTACTTCTTTGTGCGCTGTAGAGATACCTTCTGTACTCGTTTGTGCGCTGTAGAGATACCTTCTGTACTCCTTTGTGTGCTGTAGAGATACCTTCTGTACTCCTTTGTGCGCTGTAGAGATACCTTCTGTACTCCTTTGTACGCTGTAGAGATACCTCGTGTACTCCTTTGTACGTTCTAGAGATATTTCCTGTACTCCTTTGTGCGCTGTAGAGATACCTTCTGTACTCCTTTGTGCGCTGTAGAGATACCTCGTGTACTCCTTTGTACGTTCTAGAGATATTTCCTGTACTCCTTTGTGCGCTGTAGAGATACCTTCTGTACTCCTTTGTGCGCTGTAGAGATACCTTCTGTACTCCTTTGTGCGCTGTAGAGATACCTTCTGTACTCCTTTGTACGCTGTAGAGATACCTTCTGTACTCCTTTGTTCGCTGTAGAGATACCTTCTGTACTCCTTTGTACGCTGTAGAGATACCTCGTGTACTCCTTTGTACGTTCTAGAGATATTTCCTGTTCTCCTTTGTGCGCTGTAGAGATACCTTCTGTACTCCTTTGTGCGCTGTAGAGATACCTTCTGTACTCCTTTGGACGCTGTAGAGATACCTTCTGTACTCCTTTGTGCGCTGTAGAGATACCTTCTGTACTCCTTTGTACGCTGTAGAGATACCTCGTGTACTCCTTTGTACGTTCTAGAGATATTTCCTGTACTCCTTTGTGCGCTGTAGAGATACCTTCTGTACTCCTTTGTGCGCTGTAGAGATACCTTCTGTACTCCTTTGTGCGCTGTAGAGATACCTTCTGTACTCCTTTGTGCGCTGTAGAGATACCTTCTGTACTCCTTTGTGCGCTGTTGAGATACCTTCTGTACTCCTTTGTGCGCTGTAGAGATACCTTCTGTACTCCTTTGTACGCTGTAGAGATACCTCGTGTACTCCTTTGTACGTTCTAGAGATATTTCCTGTACTCCTTAGTGCGCTGTAGAGATACCTTCTGTACTCCTTTGTGCGCTGTAGAGATACTTTCTGTACTCCTTTGTACGTTCTAGAGATATTTCCTGTACTCCTTTGTACGCTGTAGAGATACCTTCTGTACTCCTTTGTGTGCTGTAGAGATACCTTCTGTACTCCTTTGTACGCTGTGGAGATACCTCGTGTACTCCTTTGTACGTTCTAGAGATATTTCCTGTACTCCTTTGTGCGCTGTAGAGATACCTTCTGTACTCCTTTGTGCGCTGTAGAGATACCTTCTGTACTCCTTTGTGCGCTGTAGAGATACCTTCTGTACTCCTTTGTGCGCTGTAGAGATACCTTCTGTACTCCTTTGTACGCTGTAGAGATACCTCGTGTACTCCTTTGTACGTTCTAGAGATGTTTCCTGTACTCCTTTGTGCGCTGTAGAGATACCTTCTGTACTCCTTTGTGCGCTGTAGAGATACCTTCTGTACTCCTTTGTGCGCTTTAGAGATACCTTCTGTACTCCTTTGTGCGCTGTAGAGATACCTTCTGTACTCCTTTGTACGCTGTAGAGATACCTCGTGTACTCCTTTGTACGTTCTAGAGAGATTTCCTGTACTCCTTTGTGCGCTGTAGAGATACCTTCTGTACTCCTTTGTGCGCTGTAGAGATACCTTCTGTACTCCTTTGTGCGCTGTAGAGATACCTTCTGTACTCCTTTGTACGCTGTAGAGATACCTTCTGTACTCCTTTGTGCGCTGTAGAGATACCTTCTGTACTCCTTTGTGCGCTGTAGAGATACCTTCTGTATTCCTTTGTGCGCTGTAGAGATACCTTCTGTACTCCTTTGTGCGCTGTAGAGATACCTTCTGTACTCCTTTGTGCGCTGTAGAGATACCTTCTGTACTCCTTTGTACGCTGTAGAGATACCTCGTGTACTCCTTTGTACGTTCTAGAGATATTTCCTGTACTCCTTTGTGCGCTGTAGAGATACCTTCTGTACTCCTTTGTGCGCTGTAGAGATACCTTCTGTACTCCTTTGTGCGCTGTAGAGATACCTTCTGTACTCCTTTGTACGCTGTAGAGATACATCGTGTACTCCTTTGTACGTTCTAGAGATATTTCCTGTACTCCTTTGTGCGCTGTAGAGATACCTTCTGTACTCCTTTGTGCGCTGTAGAGATACCTTCTGTACTCCTTTGTACGCTGTAGAGATACCTTCTGTACTCCTTTGTGCGCTGTAGAGATACCTTCTGTACTCCTTTGTACGCTATAGAGATACCTCGTGTACTCCTTTGTCCGTTCTAGAGATATTTCCTGTACTCCTTTGTGCGCTGTAGAGATACCTTCTGTACTCCTTTGTGCGCTGTAGAGATACCTTCTGTACTCCTTTGTGCGCTGTAGAGATACCTTCTGTACTCCTTTGTACGCTGTAGAGATACCTTCTGTACTCCTTTGTGCAATGTAGAGATACCTTCTGTACTCCTTTGTACGCTGTAGAGATACCTCGTGTACTCCTTTGTACGTTCTAGAGATATTTCCTGTACTCCTTTGTGCGCTGTAGAGATACCTTCTGTACTCCTTTGTGCGCTGTAGAGATACCTTCTGTACTCCTTTGTACGTTCTAGAGATATTTCCTGTACTCCTTTGTACGCTGTAGAGATACCTTCTGTACTCCTTTGTGCGCTGTAGAGATGCCTTCTGTACTCCTTTGTACGCTGTAGAGATACCTCGTGTACTCCTTTTTACGTTCTAGAGATATTTCCTGTACTCCTTTGTGCGCTGTAGAGATACCTTCTGTACTCCTTTGTGCGCTGTAGAGATACCTTCTGTACTCCTTTGTGCGCTGTAGAAATGCCTTCTGTACTCCTTTGCGCGCTGTAGAGATACCTTCTGTACTCCTTTGTACGCTGTAGAGATACCTCGTGTACTCCTTTGTACGTTCTAGAGATATTTCCTGTACTCCTTTGTGCGCTGTAGAGATACCTTCTGTACGCCTTTGTGCGCTGTAGAGATACCTTCTGTACTCCTTTGTGCGCTGTAGAGATACCTTCTGTACTCCTTTGTGCGCTGTAGAGATACCTTCTGTACTCTTTTGAACGCTGTAGAGATACCTCGTGTACTCCTTTGTACGCTCCAGAGATATTTCCTGTACTCCTTTGTGCGCTGTAGAGATACCTTCTGTACTTCTTTGTGCGCTGTAGAGATACCTTCTGTACTCCTTTGTGCGCAATAGAAATACCTTCTGTACTCCTTTGTGCGCTGTAGAGATACCTTCTGTACATCTTTGTACGCTGTAGAAAAACCTCGTGTACTCCTTTGTACGTTCTAGAGATATTTCCTGTACTCCTTTGCGCGCTGTAGAGATACCTTCTGTACTCCTTTGTGCGCTGTAGAGATACCTTCTGTACTCCTTTGTGCGCTGTAGAGATACCTTCTGTACTCCTTTGTACGCTGTAGAGATACCTCGTGTACTCCTTTGTACGTTCTAGAGATATTTCCTGTACTCCTTTGTGCGCTGTAGAGATACCTTCTGTACTCCTTTGTGCGCTGTAGAGATACCTTCTGTACTCCTTTGTTCGCTGTAGAGATACCTTCTGTACTCCTTTGTACGCTGTAGAGATACCTCGTGTACTCCTTTGTACGTTCTAGAGATATTTCCTGTACTCCTTTGTGCGCTGTAGAGATACCTTCTGTACTCCTTTGTGCGCTGTAGAGATACCTTCTGTACTCCTTTGGACGCTGTAGAGATACCTTCTGTACTCCTTTGTGCGCTGTAGAGATACCTTCTGTACTCCTTTGTACGCTGTAGAGATACCTCGTGTACTCCTTTGTACGTTCTAGAGATATTTCCTGTACTCCTTTGTGCGCTGTAGAGATACCTTCTGTACTCCTTTGTGCGCTGTAGAGATACCTTCTGTACTCCTTTGTGCGCTGTAGAGATACCTTCTGTACTCCTTTGTGCGCTGTAGAGATACCTTCTGTACTCCTTTGTGCGCTGTAGAGATACCTTCTGTACTCCTTTGTACGCTGTAGAGATACCTCGTGTACTCCTTTGTACGTTCTAGAGATATTTCCTGTACTCCTTTGTGCGCTGTAGAGATACCTTCTGTACTCCTTTGTGCGCTGTAGAGATACCTTCTGTACTCCTTTGTGCGCTTTAGAGATACCTTCTGTACTCCTTTGTGCGCTGTAGAGATACCTTCTGTACTCCTTTGTACGCTGTAGAGATACCTCGTGTACTCCTTTGTACGTTCTAGAGAGATTTCCTGTACTCCTTTGTGCGCTGTAGAGATACCTTCTGTACTCCTTTGTGCGCTGTAGAGATACCTTCTGTACTCCTTTGTGCGCTGTAGAGATACCTTCTGTACTCCTTTGTACGCTGTAGAGATACCTTCTGTACTCCTTTGTGCGCTGTAGAGATACCTTCTGTACTCCTTTGTGCGCTGTAGAGATACCTTCTGTATTCCTTTGTGCGCTGTAGAGATACCTTCTGTACTCCTTTGTGCGCTGTAGAGATACCTTCTGTACTCCTTTGTGCGCTGTAGA
The DNA here is from genome assembly GCA_030386875.1 of Morinoia aosen. NCBI lineage: Eukaryota > Metazoa > Arthropoda > Malacostraca > Amphipoda > Talitridae > Morinoia > Morinoia aosen. The sequence continues at coordinate 53,851,644 of CM059576.1, read as the reverse complement.
GATACCTTCTGTACTCCTTTGTACGCTGTAGAGATACCTCGTGTACTCCTTTGTACGTTCTAGAGATATTTCCTGTACTCCTTTGTGCGCTGAAGAGATACCTTCTGTACTCCTTTGTGCGCTGTAGAGATACCTTCTGTACTCATTTGTGCGCTGTAGAGATACCTTCTGTACTCCTTTGTGCGCTGTAGAGATACCTTTTGTACTCCTTTGTACGTTCTAGAGATATTTCCTGTACTCCTTTGTGCGCTGTAGAGTTACCTTCTGTACTCCTTTGTACGCTGTAGAGATACCTCGTGTACTCCTTTGTACGTTCTAGAGATATTTCCTGTACTCCTTTGTGCGCTGTAGAGATACCTTCTGTACTCCTTTGTGCGCTGTAGAGATACCTTCTGTACTCCTTTGTGCGCTGTAGAGATACCTTCTGTACTCCTTTGTACGCTGTAGAGATACATCGTGTACTCCTTTGTACGTTCTAGAGATATTTCCTGTACTCCTTTGTGCGCTGTAGAGATACCTTCTGTACTCCTTTGTGCGCTGTAGAGATACCTTCTGTACTCCTTTGTACGCTGTAGAGATACCTTCTGTACTCCTTTGTGCGCTGTAGAGATACCTTCTGTACTCCTTTGTACGCTATAGAGATACCTCGTGTACTCCTTTGTCCGTTCTAGAGATATTTCCTGTACTCCTTTGTGCGCTGTAGAGATACCTTCTGTACTCCTTTGTGCGCTGTAGAGATACCTTCTGTACTCCTTTGTGCGCTGTAGAGATACCTTCTGTACTCCTTTGTACGCTGTAGAGATACCTTCTGTACTCCTTTGTGCAATGTAGAGATACCTTCTGTACTCCTTTGTACGCTGTAGAGATACCTCGTGTACTCCTTTGTACGTTCTAGAGATATTTCCTGTACTCCTTTGTGCGCTGTAGAGATACCTTCTGTACTCCTTTGTGCGCTGTAGAGATACCTTCTGTACTCCTTTGTACGTTCTAGAGATATTTCCTGTACTCCTTTGTACGCTGTAGAGATACCTTCTGTACTCCTTTGTGCGCTGTAGAGATGCCTTCTGTACTCCTTGGTACGCTGTAGAGATACCTCGTGTACTCCTTTTTACGTTCTAGAGATATTTCCTGTACTATTTTGTGCGCTGTAGAGATACCTTCTGTACTCCTTTGTGCGCTGTAGAGATACCTTCTGTACTCCTTTGTGCGCTGTAGAAATACCTTCTGTACTCCTTTGCGCGCTGTAGAGATACCTTCTGTACTCCTTTGTACGCTGTAGAGATACCTCGTGTACTCCTTTGTACGTTCTAGAGATATTTCCTGTACTCCTTTGTGCGCTGTAGAGATACCTTCTGTACTCCTTTGTGCGCTGTAGAGATACCTTCTGTACTCCTTTGTGCGCTGTAGAGATACCTTCTGTACTCCTTTGTGCGCTGTAGAGATACCTTCTGTACTCCTTTGAACGCTGTAGAGATACCTCGTGTACTCCTTTGTACGTTCCAGAGATATTTCCTGTACTCCTTTGTGCGCTGTAGAGATACCTTCTGTACTTCTTTGTGCGCTGTAGAGATACCTTCTGTACTCCTTTGTGCGCAATAGAAATACCTTCTGTACTCCTTTGTGCGCTGTAGAGATACCTTCTGTACTTCTTTGTACGCTGTAGAAAAACCTCGTGTACTCCTTTGTACGTTCTAGAGATATTTCCTGTACTTCTTTGCGCGCTGTAGAGATACCTTCTGTACTCCTTTGTGCGCTGTAGAGATACCTTCTGTACTCCTTTGTGCGCTGTAGAGATACCTTCTGTACTCCTTTGTACGCTGTAGAGATACCTCGTGTACTCCTTTGTACGTTCTAGAGATATTTCCTGTACTCCTTTGTGCGCTGTAGAGATACCTTCTGTACTCCTTTGTGCGCTGTAGAGATACCTTCTGTACTCCTTTGTTCGCTGTAGAGATACCTTCTGTACTCCTTTGTACGCTGTAGAGATACCTCGTGTACTCCTTTGTACGTTCTAGAGATATTTCCTGTACTCCTTTGTGCGCTGTAGAGATACCTTCTGTACTCCTTTGTGCGCTGTAGAGATACCTTCTGTACTCCTTTGGACGCTGTAGAGATACCTTCTGTACTCCTTTGTGCGCTGTAGAGATACCTTCTGTACTCCTTTGTACGCTGTAGAGATACCTCGTGTACTCCTTTGTACGTTCTAGAGATATTTCCTGTACTCCTTTGTGCGCTGTAGAGATACCTTCTGTACTCCTTTGTGCGCTGTAGAGATACCTTCTGTACTCCTTTGTGCGCTGTAGAGATACCTTCTGTACTCCTTTGTGCGCTGTAGAGATACCTTCTGTACTCCTTTGTGCGCTGTAGAGATACCTTCTGTACTCCTTTGTGCGCTGTAGAGATACCTTCTGTACTCCTTTGTACGCTGTAGAGATACCTCGTGTACTCCTTTGTACGTTCTAGAGATATTTCCTGTACTCCTTTGTGCGCTGTAGAGATACCTTCTGTACTCCTTTGTGCGCTGTAGAGATACCTTCTGTACTCCTTTGTACGTTCTAGAGATATTTCCTGTACTCCTTTGTACGCTGTAGAGATACCTTCTGTACTCCTTTGTGCGCTGTAGAGATACCTTCTGTACTCCTTTGTACGCTGTAGAGATACCTCGTGTACTCCTTTGTACGTTCTAGAGATATTTCCTGTACTCCTTTGTGCGCTGTAGAGATACCTTCTGTACTCCTTTGTGCGCTGTAGAGATACCTTCTGTACTCCTTTGTGCGCTGTAGAGATACCTTCTGTACTCCTTTGTGCGCTGTAGAGATACCTTCTGTACTCCTTTGTACGCTGTAGAGATACCTCGTGTACTCCTTTGTACGTTCTAGAGATATTTCCTGTACTCCTCTGTGCGCTGTAGAGATACCTTCTGTACTCCTTTGTGCGCTGTAGAGATACCTTCTGTACTCCTTTGTGCGCTGTAGAGATACCTTCTGTACTCCTTTGTGCGCTGTAGAGATACCTTCTGTACTCCTTTGTACGCTGTAGAGATACCTCGTGTACTCCTTTGTACGTTCTAGAGATATTTCCTGTACTCCTTTGTGCGCTGTAGAGATACCTTCTGTACTCCTTTGTGCGCTGTAGAGATACCTTCTGTACTCCTTTGTGCGCTGTAGAGATACCTTCTGTACTCCTTTGTACGCTGTAGAGATACCTTCTGTACTCCTTTGTGCGCTGTAGAGATACCTTCTGTACTCCTTTGTGCGCTGTAGAGATACCTTCTGTACTCCTTTGTGCGCTGAAGAGATACCTCGTGTACTCCTTTGTACGTTCTAGAGATATTTCCTGTACTCCTTTGTGCGCTGTAGAGATACCTTCTGTACTCCTTTGTGCGCTGTAGAGATACCTTCTGTACTCCTTTGTACGTTCCAGAGATATTTCCTGTACTCCTTTGTGCGCTGTAGAGATACCTTCTGTACTCCTTTGTGCGCTGTAGAGATACCTTCTATACTCCTTTGTGCGCTGTAGAGATACCTTCTGTACTCCTTTGTACGCTGTAGAGATACCTTCTGTACTACTTTGTGCGCTGTAGAGATACCTTCTGTACTCCTTTGTACGCTGTAGAGATACCTCGTGTACTCCTTTGTACGTTCTAGAGATATTTCCTGTACTCCTTTTTGCGCTGTAGAGATACCTTCTGTACTCCTTTGTGCGCTGTAGAGATACCTTCTGTACTCCTTTGTGTGCTGTAGAGATACCTTCTGTACTCCTTTGTGCGCTGTAGAGATACCTTCTGTACTCCTTTGTGCGCTGTAGAGATACCTTCTGTACTCCTTTGTACGCTGTAGAGATACCTCGTGTACTCCTTTGTACGTTCTAGAGATATTTCTTGTACTCCTTTGTGCGCTGTAGAGATACCTTCTGTACTCCTTTGTGCGCTGTAGAGATACCTTCTGTACTCCTCTGTGCGCTGTAGAGATACCTTCTGTACTCCTTTGTGCGCTGTAGAGATACCTTCTGTACTCCTTTGTACGCTGTAGAGATACCTCGTGTACTTCTTTGTACGTCCTAGAGATATTTCCTGTACTCCTTTGTGCGCTGTAGAGATACCTTCTGTACTCCTTTGTGCGCTGTAGAGATACCTTCTGTACTCATTTGTGCGCTGTAGAGATACCTTCTGTACTCCTTTGTGCGCTGTAGAGATACCTTCTGTACTCCTTTGTACGTTCTAGAGATATTTCCTGTACTCCTTTGTGCGCTGTAGAGTTACCTTCTGTACTCCTTTGTACGCTGTAGAGATACCTCGTGTACTCCTTTGTACGTTCTAGAGATATTTCCTGTACTCGTTTGTGCGCTGTAGAGATACCTTCTGTACTCCTTTGTGCGCTGTAGATATACCTTCTGTACTCCTTTGTGCGCTGTAGAGATACCTTCTGTACTCCTTTGTACGCTGTAGAGATACATCGTGTACTCCTTTGTACGTTCTAGAGATATTTCCTGTACTCCTTTGTGCGCTGTAGAGATACCTTCTGTACTCCTTTGTGCGCTGTAGAGATACCTTCTGTACTCCTTTGTACGCTGTAGAGATACCTTCTGTACTCCTTTGTGCGCTGTAGAGATACCTTCTGTACTCCTTTGTACGCTATAGAGATACCTCGTGTACTCCTTTGTACGTTCTAGAGATATTTCCTGTACTCCTTTGTGCGCTGTAGAGATACCTTCTGTACTTCTTTGTGCGCTGTAGAGATACCTTCTGTACTCCTTTGTGCGCTGTAGAGATACCTTTTGTACTCCTTTGTACGCTGTAGAGATACCTTCTGTACTCCTTTGTGCGCTGTAGAGATACCTTCTGTACTCCTTTGTACGCTGTAGAGATACCTCGTGTACTCCTTTGTACGTTCTAGAGATATTTCCTGTACTCCTTTGTGCGCTGTAGAGATACCTTCTGTACTCCTTTGTGCGCTGTAGAGATACCTTCTGTACTCCTTTGTACGTTCTAGAGATATTTCCTGTACTCCTTTGTACGCTGTAGAGATACCTTCTGTACTCCTTTGTGCGCTGTAGAGATGCCTTCTGTACTCCTTTGTACGCTGTAGAGATACCTCGTGTACTCCTTTTTACGTTCTAGAGATATTTCCTGTACTCCTTTGTGCGCTGTAGAGATACCTTCTGTACTCCTTTGTGCGCTGTAGAGATACCTTCTGTACTCCTTTGTACGTTCTAGAGATATTTCCTGTACTCCTTTGTGCGCTGTAGAGTTACCTTCTGTACTCCTTTGTACGCTGTAGAGATACCTTCTGTACTCATTTGTGCGCTGTAGAGATACCTTCTGTACTCCTTTGTGCGCTGTAGAGATACCTTCTGTACTCCTTTGTACGTTCTAGAGAAATTTCCTGTACTCCTTTGTGCGCTGTAGAGTTACCTTCTGTACTCCTTTGTACGCTGTAGAGATACCTCGTGTACTCCTTTGTACGTTCTAGAGATATTTCCTGTACTCCTTTGTGCGCTGTAGAGATACCTTCTGTACTCCTTTGTGCGCTGTAGAGATTCCTTCTGTACTCCTTTGTGCGCTGTAGAGATACCTTCTGTACTCCTTTGTACGCTGTAGAGATACATCGTGTACTCCTTTGTACGTTCTAGAGATATTTCCTGTACTCCTTTGTGCGCTGTAGAGATACCTTCTGTACTCCTTTGTGCGCTGTAGAGATACCTTCTGTACTCCTTTGTACGCTGTAGAGATACCTTCTGTACTCCTTTGTGCGCTGTAGAGATACCTTCTGTACTCCTTTGTACGCTATAGAGATACCTCGTGTACTCCTTTGTACGTTCTAGAGATATTTCCTGTACTCCTTTGTGCGCTGTAGAGATACCTTCTGTACTCCTTTGTGCGCTGTAGAGATACCTTCTGTACTCCTTTGTGCGCTGTAGAGATACCTTCTGTACTCCTTTGTACGCTGTAGAGATACCTTCTGTACTCCTTTGTGCAATGTAGAGATACCTTCTGTACTCCTTTGTACGCTGTAGAGATACCTCGTGTACTCCTTTGTACGTTCTAGAGATATTTCCTGTACTCCTTTGTGCGCTGTAGAGATACCTTATGTACTCCTTTGTGCGCTGTAGAGATACCTTCTGTACTCCTTTGTACGTTCTAGAGATATTTCCTGTACTCCTTTGTACGCTGTAGAGATACCTTCTGTACTTCTTTGTGCGCTGTAGAGATGCCTTCTGTACTCCTTTGTACGCTGTAGAGATACCTCGTGTACTCCTTTTTACGTTCTAGAGATATTTCCTGTACTCCTTTGTGCGCTGGAGAGATACCTTCTGTACTCCTTTGTGCGCTGTAGAGATACCTTCTGTACTCCTTTGTGCGCTGTAGAAATACCTTCTGTACTCCTTTGTGCGCTGTAGAGATACCTTCTGTACTCCTTTGTACGCTGTTGAGATACCTCGTGTACTCCTTTGTACGTTCTAGAGATATTTCCTGTACTCCTTTGTGCGCTGTAGAGATACCTTCTGTACTCCTTTGTGCGCTGTAGAGATACCTTCTGTACTCCTTTGTGCGCTGTAGAGATACCTTCTGTACTCCTTTGTGCGCTGTAGAGATACCTTCTGTACTCCTTTGAACGCTGTAGAGATACCTCGTGTACTCCTTTGTACGTTCTAGAGATATTTCCTGTACTCCTTTGTGCGCTGTAGAGATACCTTCTGTACTCCTTTGTGCGCTGTAGAAATACCTTCTGTACTCCTTTGTGCGCTGTAGAGATACCTTCTGTACTCCTTTGTGCGCTGTAGAGATAACTTCTGTACTCCTTTGTACGCTGTAGAAAAACCTCGTGTACTCCTTTGTACGTTCTAGAGATATTTCCTGTACTCATTTGTGCGCTGTAGAGATACCTTCTGTACTCCTTTGTGCGCTGTAGAGATACCTTCTGTACTCCTTTGTGCGCTGTAGAGTTACCTTCTGTACTCCTTTGTGCGCTGTAGAGATACCTTCTGTACTCCTTTGTACGCTGTAGAGATACCTCGTGTACTCCTTTGTACGTTCTAGAGATATTTCCTGTACTCCTTTGTGCGCTGTAGAGATACCTTCTGTACTCCTTTGTGCGCTGTAGAGATACCTCGTGTACTCCTTTGTACGTTCTAGAGATATTTCCTGTACTCCTTTGTGCGCTGTAGAGATACCTTCTGTACTCCTTTGTGCGCTGTAGAGATACCTTCTGTACTCCTTTGTGCGCTGTAGAGATACCTTCTGTACTCCTTTGTGCGCTGTAGAGATACCTTCTGTACTCCTTTGTACGCTGTAGAGATACCTTCTGTACTCCTTTGTTCGCTGTAGAGATACCTTCTGTACTCCTTTGTACGCTGTAGAGATACCTCGTGTACTCCTTTGTACGTTCTAGAGATATTTCCTGTACTCCTTTGTGCGCTGTAGAGATACCTTCTGTACTCCTTTGTGCGCTGTAGAGATACCTTCTGTACTCCTTTGGACGCTGTAGAGATACCTTCTGTACTCCTTTGTGCGCTGTAGAGATACCTTCTGTACTCCTTTGTACGCTGTAGAGATGCCTCGTGTACTCCTTTGTACGTTCTAGAGATATTTCCTGTACTCCTTTGTGCGCTGTAGAGATACCTTCTGTACTCCTTTGTGCGCTGTAGAGATACCTTCTGTACTCCTTTGTGCGCTGTAGAGATACCTTCTGTACTCCATTGTGCGCTGTAGAGATACCTTCTGTACTCCTTTGTGCGCTGTAGAGATACCTTCTGTACTCCTTTGTGCGCTGTAGAGATACCTTCTGTACTCCTTTGTACGCTGTAGAGATACCTCGTGTACTCCTTTGTACGTTCTAGAGATATTTCCTGTACTCCTTTGTGCGCTGTAGAGATACCTTCTGTACTCCTTTGTGCGCTGTAGAGATACCTTCTGTACTCCTTTGTACGTTCTAGAGATATTTCCTGTACTCCTTTGTACGCTGTAGAGATACCTTCTGTACTCCTTTGTGCGCTGTAGAGATACCTTCTGTACTCCTTTGTACGCTGTAGAGATACCTCGTGTACTCCTTTGTACGTTCTAGAGATATTTCCTGTACTCCTTTGTGCGCTGTAGAGATACCTTCTGTACTCCTTTGTGCGCTGTAGAGATACCTTCTGTACTCCTTTGTGCGCTGTAGAGATACCTTCTGTACTCCTTTGTGCGCTGTAGAGATACCTTCTGTACTCCTTTGTACGCTGTAGAGATACCTCGTGTACTCCTTTGTACGTTCTAGAGATATTTCCTGAACTCCTTTGTGCGCTGTAGAGATACCTTCTGTACTCCTTTGTGCGCTGTAGAGATACCTTCTGTACTCCTTTGTGCGCTGTAGAGATACCTTCTGTACTCCTTTGTGCGCTGTAGAGATACCTTCTGTACTCCTTTGTACGCTGTAGAGATACCTCGTGTACTCCTTTGTACGTTCTAGAGATATTTCCTGTACTCCTTTGTGCGCTGTAGAGATACCTTCTGTACTCCTTTGTGCGCTGTAGAGATACCTTCTGTACTCCTTTGTGCGCTGTAGATATACCTTTTGTACTCCTTTGTACGCTGTAGAGATTCCTTTTGTACTCCTTTGTGCGCTGTCGAGATACCTTCTGTACTCCTTTGTGCGCTGTAGAGATACCTTCTGTACTTCTTTGTGCGCTGAAGAGATACCTCGTGTACTCCTTTGTTCGTTCTAGAGATATTTCCTGTACTCCTTTGTGCGCTGAAGAGATACCTTCTGTACTCCTTTGTGCGCTGTAGAGATACCTTCTGTACTCCTTTGTACGTTCCAGAGATATTTCCTGTACTCCTTTGTGCGCTGTAGAGATACCTTCTGTACTCCTTTGTGCGCTGTAGAGATACCTTCTGTACTCCTTTGTACGCTGTAGAGATACCTCGTGTACTCCTTTGTACGTTCTAGAGATATTTCCTGTACTCCTTTTTGCGCTGTAGAGATACCTTCTGTACTCCTTTGTGCGCTGTAGAGATACCTTCTGTACTCCTTTGTGTGCTGTAGAGATACCTTCTGTACTCCTTTGTGCGCTGTAGAGATACCTTCTGTACTCCTTTGTGCGCTGTAGAGATACCTTCTGTACTCCTTTGTACGCTGTAGAAATACCTCGTGTACTCCTTTGAACGTTCTAGAGATATTTCTTGTACTCCTTTGTGCGCTGTAGAGATACCTTCTGTACTCCTTTGTGCGCTGTAGAGATACCTCCTAAACTCCTTTGTGCGCTGTAGAGATACTTTCTGTACTCCTTTGTACGCTGTAGAGAGACCTCGTGTACTCCTTTGTACGTTCTAGAGATATTTCCTGTACTCCTTTGTGCGCTGTAGAGATACCTTCTGTACTCCTTTGTGCGCTGTAGAGATACCTTCTGTACTCCTTTGTACGTTCTAGAGATATTTCCTGTACTCCTTTGTACGCTGTAGAGAAACCTTCTGTACTCCTTTGTGCGCTGTAGAGATACCTTCTGTACTCCTTTGTGCGCTGTAGATATACCTTCTGTACTCCTTTGTGCGCTGTAGAGATACCTTCTGTACTCCTTTGTACGCTGTAGAGATACATCGTGTACTCCTTTGTACGTTCTAGAGATATTTCCTGTACTCCTTTGTGCGCTGTAGAGATACCTTCTGTACTCCTTTGTGCGCTGTAGAGATACCTTCTGTACTCCTTTGTACGCTGTAGAGATACCTTCTGTACTCCTTTGTGCGCTGTAGAGATACCTTCTGTACTCCTTTGTACGCTATAGAGATACCTCGTGTACTCCTTTGTACGTTCTAGAGATATTTCCTGTACTCCTTTGTGCGCTGTAGAGATACCTTCTGTACTCCTTTGTGCGCTGTAGAGATACCTTCTGTACTCCTTTGTGCGCTGTAGAGATACCTTTTGTACTCCTTTGTACGCTGTAGAGATACCTTCTGTACTCCTTTGTGCGCTGTAGAGATACCTTCTGTACTCCTTTGTACGCTGTAGAGATACCTCGTGTACTCCTTTGTACGTTCTAGAGATATTTCCTGTACTCCTTTGTGCGCTGTAGAGATACCTTCTGTACTCCTTTGTGCGCTGTAGAGATACCTTCTGTACTCCTTTGTACGTTCTAGAGATATTTCCTGTACTCCTTTGTACGCTGTAGAGATACCTTCTGTACTCCTTTGTGCGCTGTAGAGATGCCTTCTGTACTCCTTTGTACGCTGTAGAGATACCTCGTGTACTCCTTTTTACGTTCTAGAGATATTTCCTGTACTCCTTTGTGCGCTGTAGAGATACCTTCTGTACTCCTTTGTGCGCTGTAGAGATACCTTCTGTACTCCTTTGTACGTTCTAGAGATATTTCCTGTACTCCTTTGTGCGCTGTAGAGTTACCTTCTGTACTCCTTTGTACGCTGTAGAGATACCTTCTGTACTCATTTGTGCGCTGTAGAGATACCTTCTGTACTCCTTTGTGCGCTGTAGAGATACCTTCTGTACTCCTTTGTACGTTCTAGAGAAATTTCCTGTACTCCTTTGTGCGCTGTAGAGTTACCTTCTGTACTCCTTTGTACGCTGTAGAGATACCTCGTGTACTCCTTTGTACGTTCTAGAGATATTTCCTGTACTCCTTTGTGCGCTGTAGAGATACCTTCTGTACTCCTTTGTGCGCTGTAGAGATTCCTTCTGTACTCCTTTGTGCGCTGTAGAGATACCTTCTGTACTCCTTTGTACGCTGTAGAGATACATCGTGTACTCCTTTGTACGTTCTAGAGATATTTCCTGTACTCCTTTGTGCGCTGTAGAGATACCTTCTGTACTCCTTTGTGCGCTGTAGAGATACCTTCTGTACTCCTTTGTACGCTGTAGAGATACCTTCTGTACTCCTTTGTGCGCTGTAGAGATACCTTCTGTACTCCTTTGTACGCTATAGAGATACCTCGTGTACTCCTTTGTACGTTCTAGAGATATTTCCTGTACTCCTTTGTGCGCTGTAGAGATACCTTCTGAACTCCTTTGTGCGCTGTAGAGATACCTTCTGTACTCCTTTGTGCGCTGTAGAGATACCTTCTGTACTCCTTTGTACGCTGTAGAGATACCTTCTGTACTCCTTTGTGCAATGTAGAGATACCTTCTGTACTCCTTTGTACGCTGTAGAGATACCTCGTGTACTCCTTTGTACGTTCTAGAGATATTTCCTGTACTCCTTTGTGCGCTGTAGAGATACCTTATGTACTCCTTTGTGCGCTGTAGAGATACCTTCTGTACTCCTTTGTACGTTCTAGAGATATTTCCTGTACTCCTTTGTACGCTGTAGAGATACCTTCTGTACTTCTTTGTGCGCTGTAGAGATGCCTTCTGTACTCCTTTGTACGCTGTAGAGATACCTCGTGTACTCCTTTTTACGTTCTAGAGATATTTCCTGTACTCCTTTGTGCGCTGGAGAGATACCTTCTGTACTCCTTTGTGCGCTGTAGAGATACCTTCTGTACTCCTTTGTGCGCTGTAGAGTTACCTTCTGTACTCCTTTGTGCGCTGTAGAGATACCTTCTGTACTCCTTTGTACGCTGTAGAGATACCTCGTGTACTCCTTTGTACGTTCTAGAGATATTTCCTGTACTCCTTTGTGCGCTGTAGAGATACCTTCTGTACTCCTTTGTGCGCTGTAGAGATACCTCGTGTACTCCTTTGTACGTTCTAGAGATATTTCCTGTACTCCTTTGTGCGCTGTAGAGATACCTTCTGTACTCCTTTGTGCGCTGTAGAGATACCTTCTGTACTCCTTTGTGCGCTGTAGAGATACCTTCTGTACTCCTTTGTGCGCTGTAGAGATACCTTCTGTACTCCTTTGTACGCTGTAGAGATACCTTCTGTACTCCTTTGTTCGCTGTAGAGATACCTTCTGTACTCCTTTGTACGCTGTAGAGATACCTCGTGTACTCCTTTGTACGTTCTAGAGATATTTCCTGTACTCCTTTGTGCGCTGTAGAGATACCTTCTGTACTCCTTTGTGCGCTGTAGAGATACCTTCTGTACTCCTTTGGACGCTGTAGAGATACCTTCTGTACTCCTTTGTGCGCTGTAGAGATACCTTCTGTACTCCTTTGTACGCTGTAGAGATGCCTCGTGTACTCCTTTGTACGTTCTAGAGATATTTCCTGTACTCCTTTGTGCGCTGTAGAGATACCTTCTGTACTCCTTTGTGCGCTGTAGAGATACCTTCTGTACTCCTTTGTGCGCTGTAGAGATACCTTCTGTACTCCATTGTGCGCTGTAGAGATACCTTCTGTACTCCTTTGTGCGCTGTAGAGATACCTTCTGTACTCCTTTGTGCGCTGTAGAGATACCTTCTGTACTCCTTTGTACGCTGTAGAGATACCTCGTGTACTCCTTTGTACGTTCTAGAGATATTTCCTGTACTCCTTTGTGCGCTGTAGAGATACCTTCTGTACTCCTTTGTGCGCTGTAGAGATACCTTCTGTACTCCTTTGTACGTTCTAGAGATATTTCCTGTACTCCTTTGTACGCTGTAGAGATACCTTCTGTACTCCTTTGTGCGCTGTAGAGATACCTTCTGTACTCCTTTGTACGCTGTAGAGATACCTCGTGTACTCCTTTGTACGTTCTAGAGATATTTCCTGTACTCCTTTGTGCGCTGTAGAGATACCTTCTGTACTCCTTTGTGCGCTGCAGAGATACCTTCTGTACTCCTTTGTGCGCTGTAGAGATACCTTCTGTACTCCTTTGTGCGCTGTAGAGATACCTTCTGTACTCCTTTGTACGCTGTAGAGATACCTCGTGTACTCCTTTGTACGTTCTAGAGATATTTCCTGAACTCCTTTGTGCGCTGTAGAGATACCTTCTGTACTCCTTTGTGCGCTGTAGAGATACCTTCTGTACTCCTTTGTGCGCTGTAGAGATACCTTCTGTACTCCTTTGTGCGCTGTAGAGATACCTTCTGTACTCCTTTGTACGCTGTAGAGATACCTCGTGTACTCCTTTGTACGTTCTAGAGATATTTCCTGTACTCCTTTGTGCGCTGTAGAGATACCTTCTGTACTCCTTTGTGCGCTGTAGAGATACCTTCTGTACTCCTTTGTGCGCTGTAGATATACCTTTTGTACTCCTTTGTACGCTGTAGAGATTCCTTTTGTACTCCTTTGTGCGCTGTCGAGATACCTTCTGTACTCCTTTGTGCGCTGTAGAGATACCTTCTGTACTTCTTTGTGCGCTGAAGAGATACCTCGTGTACTCCTTTGTTCGTTCTAGAGATATTTCCTGTACTCCTTTGTGCGCTGAAGAGATACCTTCTGTACTCCTTTGTGCGCTGTAGAGATACCTTCTGTACTCCTTTGTACGTTCCAGAGATATTTCCTGTACTCCTTTGTGCGCTGTAGAGATACCTTCTGTACTCCTTTGTGCGCTGTAGAGATACCTTCTGTACTCCTTTGTACGCTGTAGAGATACCTCGTGTACTCCTTTGTACGTTCTAGAGATATTTCCTGTACTCCTTTTTGCGCTGTAGAGATACCTTCTGTACTCCTTTGTGCGCTGTAGAGATACCTTCTGTACTCCTTTGTGTGCTGTAGAGATACCTTCTGTACTCCTTTGTGCGCTGTAGAGATACCTTCTGTACTCCTTTGTGCGCTGTAGAGATACCTTCTGTACTCCTTTGTACGCTGTAGAAATACCTCGTGTACTCCTTTGAACGTTCTAGAGATATTTCTTGTACTCCTTTGTGCGCTGTAGAGATACCTTCTGTACTCCTTTGTGCGCTGTAGAGATACCTCCTAAACTCCTTTGTGCGCTGTAGAGATACTTTCTGTACTCCTTTGTACGCTGTAGAGAGACCTCGTGTACTCCTTTGTACGTTCTAGAGATATTTCCTGTACTCCTTTGTGCGCTGTAGAGATACCTTCTGTACTCCTTTGTGCGCTGTAGAGATACCTTCTGTACTCCTTTGTACGTTCTAGAGATATTTCCTGTACTCCTTTGTACGCTGTAGAGAAACCTTCTGTACTCCTTTGTGCGCTGTAGAGATACCTTCTGTACTCCTTTGTGCGCTGTAGATATACCTTCTGTACTCCTTTGTGCGCTGTAGAGATACCTTCTGTACTCCTTTGTACGCTGTAGAGATACATCGTGTACTCCTTTGTACGTTCTAGAGATATTTCCTGTACTCCTTTGTGCGCTGTAGAGATACCTTCTGTACTCCTTTGTGCGCTGTAGAGATACCTTCTGTACTCCTTTGTACGCTGTAGAGATACCTTCTGTACTCCTTTGTGCGCTGTAGAGATACCTTCTGTACTCCTTTGTACGCTATAGAGATACCTCGTGTACTCCTTTGTACGTTCTAGAGATATTTCCTGTACTCCTTTGTGCGCTGTAGAGATACCTTCTGTACTCCTTTGTGCGCTGTAGAGATACCTTCTGTACTCCTTTGTGCGCTGTAGAGATACCTTTTGTACTCCTTTGTACGCTGTAGAGATACCTTCTGTACTCCTTTGTGCGCTGTAGAGATACCTTCTGTACTCCTTTGTACGCTGTAGAGATACCTCGTGTACTCCTTTGTACGTTCTAGAGATATTTCCTGTACTCCTTTGTGCGCTGTAGAGATACCTTCTGTACTCCTTTGTGCGCTGTAGAGATACCTTCTGTACTCCTTTGTACGTTCTAGAGATATTTCCTGTACTCCTTTGTACGCTGTAGAGATACCTTCTGTACTCCTTTGTGCGCTGTAGAGATGCCTTCTGTACTCCTTTGTACGCTGTAGAGATACCTCGTGTACTCCTTTTTACGTTCTAGAGATATTTCCTGTACTCCTTTGTGCGCTGTAGAGATACCTTCTGTACTCCTTTGTGCGCTGTAGAGATACCTTCTGTACTCCTTTGTACGTTCTAGAGATATTTCCTGTACTCCTTTGTGCGCTGTAGAGTTACCTTCTGTACTCCTTTGTACGCTGTAGAGATACCTTCTGTACTCATTTGTGCGCTGTAGAGATACCTTCTGTACTCCTTTGTGCGCTGTAGAGATACCTTCTGTACTCCTTTGTACGTTCTAGAGAAATTTCCTGTACTCCTTTGTGCGCTGTAGAGTTACCTTCTGTACTCCTTTGTACGCTGTAGAGATACCTCGTGTACTCCTTTGTACGTTCTAGAGATATTTCCTGTACTCCTTTGTGCGCTGTAGAGATACCTTCTGTACTCCTTTGTGCGCTGTAGAGATTCCTTCTGTACTCCTTTGTGCGCTGTAGAGATACCTTCTGTACTCCTTTGTACGCTGTAGAGATACATCGTGTACTCCTTTGTACGTTCTAGAGATATTTCCTGTACTCCTTTGTGCGCTGTAGAGATACCTTCTGTACTCCTTTGTGCGCTGTAGAGATACCTTCTGTACTCCTTTGTACGCTGTAGAGATACCTTCTGTACTCCTTTGTGCGCTGTAGAGATACCTTCTGTACTCCTTTGTACGCTATAGAGATACCTCGTGTACTCCTTTGTACGTTCTAGAGATATTTCCTGTACTCCTTTGTGCGCTGTAGAGATACCTTCTGAACTCCTTTGTGCGCTGTAGAGATACCTTCTGTTCTCCTTTGTGCGCTGTAGAGATACCTTCTGTACTCCTTTGTACGCTGTAGAGATACCTTCTGTACTCCTTTGTGCAATGTAGAGATACCTTCTGTACTCCTTTGTACGCTGTAGAGATACCTCGTGTACTCCTTTGTACGTTCTAGAGATATTTCCTGTACTCCTTTGTGCGCTGTAGAGATACCTTATGTACTCCTTTGTGCGCTGTAGAGATACCTTCTGTACTCCTTTGTACGTTCTAGAGATATTTCCTGTACTCCTTTGTACGCTGTAGAGATACCTTCTGTACTTCTTTGTGCGCTGTAGAGATGCCTTCTGTACTCCTTTGTACGCTGTAGAGATACCTCGTGTACTCCTTTTTACGTTCTAGAGATATTTCCTGTACTCCTTTGTGCGCTGGAGAGATACCTTCTGTACTCCTTTGTGCGCTGTAGAGATACCTTCTGTACTCCTTTGTGCGCTGTAGAAATACCTTCTGTACTCCTTTGTGCGCTGTAGAGATACCTTCTGTACTCCTTTGTACGCTGTTGAGATACCTCGTGTACTCCTTTGTACGTTCTAGAGATATTTCCTGTACTCCTTTGTGCGCTGTAGAGATACCTTCTGTACTCCTTTGTGCGCTGTAGAGATACCTTCTGTACTCCTTTGTGCGCTGTAGAGATACCTTCTGTACTCCTTTGTGCGCTGTAGAGATACCTTCTGTACTCCTTTGAACGCTGTAGAGATACCTCGTGTACTCCTTTGTACGTTCTAGAGATATTTCCTGTACTCCTTTGTGCGCTGTAGAGATACCTTCTGTACTCCTTTGTGCGCTGTAGAAATACCTTCTGTACTCCTTTGTGCGCTGTAGAGATACCTTCTGTACTCCTTTGTGCGCTGTAGAGATAACTTCTGTACTCCTTTGTACGCTGTAGAAAAACCTCGTGTACTCCTTTGTACGTTCTAGAGATATTTCCTGTACTCATTTGTGCGCTGTAGAGATACCTTCTGTACTCCTTTGTGCGCTGTAGAGATACCTTCTGTACTCCTTTGTGCGCTGTAGAGTTACCTTCTGTACTCCTTTGTGCGCTGTAGAGATACCTTCTGTACTCCTTTGTACGCTGTAGAGATACCTCGTGTACTCCTTTGTACGTTCTAGAGATATTTCCTGTACTCCTTTGTGCGCTGTAGAGATACCTTCTGTACTCCTTTGTGCGCTGTAGAGATACCTCGTGTACTCCTTTGTACGTTCTAGAGATATTTCCTGTACTCCTATGTGCGCTGTAGAGATACCTTCTGTACTCCTTTGTGCGCTGTAGAGATACCTTCTGTACTCCTTTGTACGCTGTAGAGATACCTTCTGTACTCCTTTGTTCGCTGTAGAGATACCTTCTGTACTCCTTTGTACGCTGTAGAGATACCTCGTGTACTCCTTTGTACGTTCTAGAGATATTTCCTGTACTCCTTTGTGCGCTGTAGAGATACCTTCTGTACTCCTTTGTGCGCTGTAGAGATACCTTCTGTACTCCTTTGGACGCTGTAGAGATACCTTCTGTACTCCTTTGTGCGCTGTAGAGATACCTTCTGTACTCCTTTGTACGCTGTAGAGATGCCTCGTGTACTCCTTTGTACGTTCTAGAGATATTTCCTGTACTCCTTTGTGCGCTGTAGAGATACCTTCTGTACTCCTTTGTGCGCTGTAGAGATACCTTCTGTACTCCTTTGTGCGCTGTAGAGATACCTTCTGTACTCCATTGTGCGCTGTAGAGATACCTTCTGTACTCCTTTGTGCGCTGTAGAGATACCTTCTGTACTCCTTTGTGCGCTGTAGAGATACCTTCTGTACTCCTTTGTACGCTGTAGAGATACCTCGTGTACTCCTTTGTACGTTCTAGAGATATTTCCTGTTCTCCTTTGTGCGCTGTAGAGATAACTTCTGTACTCCTTTGTGCGCTGTAGAGATACCTTCTGTACTCCTTTGTACGTTCTAGAGATATTTCCTGTACTCCTTTGTACGCTGTAGAGATACCTTCTGTACTCCTTTGTGCGCTGTAGAGATACCTTCTGTACTCCTTTGTACGCTGTAGAGATACCTCGTGTACTCCTTTGTACGTTCTAGAGATATTTCCTGTACTCCTTTGTGCGCTGTAGAGATACCTTCTGTACTCCTTTGTGCGCTGTAGAGATACCTTCTGTACTCCTTTGTGCGCTGTAGAGATACCTTCTGTACTCCTTTGTGCGCTGTAGAGATACCTTCTGTACTCCTTTGTACGCTGTAGAGATACCTCGTGTACTCCTTTGTACGTTCTAGAGATATTTCCTGAACTCCTTTGTGCGCTGTAGAGATACCTTCTGTACTCCTTTGTGCGCTGTAGAGATACCTTCTGTACTCCTTTGTGCGCTGTAGAGATACCTTCTGTACTCCTTTGTGCGCTGTAGAGATACCTTCTGTACTCCTTTGTACGCTGTAGAGATACCTCGTGTACTCCTTTGTACGTTCTAGAGATATTTCCTGTACTCCTTTGTGCGCTGTAGAGATACCTTCTGTACTCCTTTGTGCGCTGTAGAGATACCTTCTGTACTCCTTTGTGCGCTGTAGATATACCTTTTGTACTCCTTTGTACGCTGTAGAGATTCCTTTTGTACTCCTTTGTGCGCTGTAGAGATACCTTCTGTACTCCTTTGTGCGCTGTAGAGATACCTTCTGTACTTCTTTGTGCGCTGAAGAGATACCTCGTGTACTCCTTTGTTCGTTCTAGAGATATTTCCTGTACTCCTTTGTGCGCTGTAGAGATACCTTCTGTACTCCTTTGTGCGCTGTAGAGATACCTTCTGTACTCCTTTGTACGTTCCAGAGATATTTCCTGTACTCCTTTGTGCGCTGTAGAGATACCTTCTGTACTCCTTTGTGCGCTGTAGAGATACCTTCTGTACTCCTTTGTACGCTGTAGAGATACCTCGTGTACTCCTTTGTACGTTCTAGAGATATTTCCTGTACTCCTTTTTGCGCTGTAGAGATACCTTCTGTACTCCTTTGTGCGCTGTAGAGATACCTTCTGTACTCCTTTGTGTGCTGTAGAGATACCTTCTGTACTCCTTTGTGCGCTGTAGAGATACCTTCTGTACTCCTTTGTGCGCTGTAGAGATACCTTCTGTACTCCTTTGTACGCTGTAGAAATACCTCGTGTACTCCTTTGTACGTTCTAGAGATATTTCTTGTACTCCTTTGTGCGCTGTAGAGATACCTTCTGTACTCCTTTGTGCGCTGTAGAGATACCTTCTGTACTCCTTTGTGCGCTGTAGAGATACCTTCTGTACTCCTTTGTGCGCTGTAGAGATACCTTCTGTACTCCTTTGTACGCTGTAGAGATACCTCGTGTACTCCTTTGTACGTTCAAGAGATATTTCCTGTACTCCTTTGTGCGCTGTAGAGATACCTTCTGTACTCCTTTGTGCGCTGTAGAGATACCTTCTGTACTCATTTGTGCGCTGTAGAGATACCTTCTGTACTCCTTTGTGCGCTGTAGAGATACCTTCTGTACTCCTTTGTACGTTCTAGAGATATTTCCTGTACTCCTTTGTGCGCTGTAGAGTTACCTTCTGTACTCCTTTGTACGCTGTAGAGATACCTCGTGTACTCCTTTGTACGTTCTAGAGATATTTCCTGTACTCCTTTGTGCGCTGTAGAGATACCTTCTGTACTCCTTTGTGCGCTGTAGAGATACCTTCTGTACTCCTTTGTGCGCTGTAGAGATACCTTCTGTACTCCTTTGTACGCTGAAGAGATTCATCGTGTACTCCTTTGTACGTTCTAGAGATATTTCCTGTACTCCTTTGTGCGCTGTAGAGATACCTTCTGTACTCCTTTGTGCGCTGTAGAGATACCTTCTGTACTCCTTTGTACGCTGTAGAGATACCTTCTGTACTCCTTTGTGCGCTGTAGAGATACCTTCTGTACTCCTTTGTACGCTATAGAGATACCTCGTGTACTCCTTTGTACGTTCTAGAGATATTTCCTGTACTCCTTTGTGCGCTGTAGAGATACCTTCTGTACTCCTTTGTGCGCTGTAGAGATACCTTCTGTACTCCTTTGTGCGCTGTAGAGATACCTTTTGTACTCCTTTGTACGCTGTAGAGATACCTTCTGTACTCCTTTGTGCGCTGTAGAGATACCTTCTGTACTCCTTTGTACGCTGTAGAGATACCTCGTGTACTCCTTTGTACGTTCTAGAGATATTTCCTGTACTCCTTTGTGCGCTGTAGAGATACCTTCTGTACTCCTTTGTGCGCTGTAGAGATACCTTCTGTACTCCTTTGTGTGCTGTAGAGATACCTCGTGTACTCCTTTGTACGTTCTAGAGATATTTCCTGTACTCCTTTGTGCGCTGTAGAGATACCTTCTGTACTCCTTTGTGCGCTGTAGAGATACCTTCTGTACTCCTTTGTACGTTCTAGAGATATTTCCTGTACTCCTTTGTGCGCTGTAGAGATACCTTCTGTACTCCTTTGTGCGCTGTAGAGATACCTTCTGTACTCCTTTGTGCGCTGTAGAGACACCTTCTGTACTCCTTTGTACGCTGTAGAGATACCTTCTGTACTCCTTTGTGCGCTGTAGAGATACCTTCTGTACTCCTTTGTACGTTGTAGAGATACCTCGTGTACTCCTTTGTACGTTCTAGAGATATTTCCTGTACTCCGTTGTGCGCTGTAGAGATACCTTCTGTACTCCTTTGTGCGCTGTAGAGATACCTTCTGTACTCCTTTTTGCGCTGTAGAGATACCTTTTGTACTCCTTTGTGCGCTGTAGAGATACCTTCTGTACTCCTTTGTGCGCTGAATAGATACCTTGTGTATTTCTTTGTACGCTGTAGAGATACCTCGTGTACTCCTTTGTACGTTCTAGAGATATTTCCTGTACTCCTTTGTGCGCTGTAGAGATACCTTCTGTACTCCTTTGTGCGCTGTAGAGATATCTTCTGTACTCCTTTTTGCGCTGTAGAGATACCTTCTGTACTCCTTTGTGCGCTGTAGAGATACCTTCTGTACTCCTTTGTACGCTGTAGAGATACCTCGTGTACTCCTTTGTACGTTCTAGAGATATTTCCTGTACTCCTTTGTGCGCTGTAGAGATACCTTCTGTACTCCTTTGTGAGCTGTAGAGATACCTTCTGTACTCCTTTGTGCGCTGTAGAGATACCTTCTGTACTCCTTTGTGCGCTGTAGAGATACCTTCTGTACTCCTTTGTACGTTCTAGAGATATTTCCTGTACTCCTTTGTGCGCTGTAGAGATACCTTCTGTACTCCTTTGTACGCTGTAGAGATACCTCGTGTACTCCTTTGTACGTTCTAGAGATATTTCCTGTACTCCTTTGTGCGCTGTAGATATACCTTCTGTACTCCTTTGTGTGCTGTAGAGATACCTTCTGTACTCCTTTGTGCGCTGTAGAGATACCTTCTGTACTCCTTTGTACGCTGTAGAGATACCTCGTGTACTCCTTTGTACGTTCTAGAGATATTTCCTGTACTCCTTCGTGCGCTGTAGAGATACCTTCTGTACTCCTTTGTGCGCTGTAGAGATACCTTCTGTACTCCTTTGTGCGCTGTAGAGATACCTTCTGTACTCCTTTGTACGCTGTAGAGATACCTTCTGTACTCCTTTGTGCGCTGTAGAGATACCTTCTGTACTCCTTTGTACGCTGTAGAGATACCTCGTGTACTCCTTTGTACGCTCTAGATATATTTCCTGTACTCCTTTGTGCGCTGTAGAGATACCTTCTGTACTCCTTTGTGCGCTGTAGGGATAACTTCTGTACTCCTTTGTGCGCTGTAGAGATACCTTCTGTACTCCTTTGTACGCTGTAGAGATACCTCCTAAACTCCTTTGTGCGCTGTAGAGATACTTTCTGTACTCCTTTGTACGCTGTAGAGAGACCTCGTGTACTCCTTTGTACGTTCTAGAGATATTTCCTGTACTCCTTTGTGCGCTGTAGAGATACCTTCTGTACTCCTTTGTGCGCTGTAGAGATACCTTCTGTACTCCTTTGTACGTTCTAGAGATATTTCCTGTACTCCTTTGTACGCTGTAGAGAAACCTTCTGTACTCCTTTGTGCGCTGTAGAGATACCTTCTGTACTCCTTTGTACGCTGTAGAGATACCTCGTATACTCCTTTGTACGTTCTAGAGATATTTCCTGTACTCCTTTGTGCGCTGTAGAGATACCTTCTGTACTCCTTTGTTCGCTGTAGAGATACCTTCTGTACTCCTTTGTGCGCTGTAGAAATACCTTCTGTACTCCTTTGTGCGCTGTAGAGATACCTTCTGTACTCCTTTGTACGCTGTAGAGATACCTCGTGTACTCCTTTGTACGTTCTAGAGATATTTCCTGTACTCCTTTGTGCGCTGTAGAGATACCTTCTGTACTCCTCTGTGCGCTGTAGAGATACCTTCTGTACTCCTTTGTGCACTGTAGAGATACCTTCTGTACTCCTTTGTGCGCTGTAGAGATACCTTCTGTACTCCTTTGTACGCTGTAGAGATACCTCGTGTACTCCTTTCTACGTTCTAGAGATATTTCTTGTACTCCTTTGTGCGCTGTAGAGATACCTTCTGTACTCCTTTGTGCGCTGTAGAGATACCTTCTGTACTCCTTTGTGCGCTGTAGAGATACCTTCTGTACTCCTTTGTACGCTGTAGAGATACCTTCTGTACTCCTTTGTGCGCTGTAGAGATACCTTCTGTACTCCTTTGTGCGCTGTAGAGATACCTTCTGTACTCCTTTGTGCGCTGTAGAGATACCTTCTGTACTCCTTTGTGCGCTGTAGAGATACCTTCTGTACTCCTTTGTACGTTCTAGAGATATTTCCTGTACTCCTTTGTGCGCTGTAGAGATACCTTCTGTACTTCGTTGTGCGCTGTAGAGATACCTTCTGTACTCCTTTGTGCGCTGTAGAGATACCTTCTGTACTCCTTTGTACGCTGTAGAGATACCTCGTGTACTCCTTTTGCGCTGTAGAGATACCTTCTGTACTCCTTTGTGCGCTGTAGAGATACCTTCTGTACTCCTTTGTGCGCTGTAGAGATACCTTCTGTACTCCTTTGTACGTTCTAGAGATATTTCCTGTACTCCTTTGTGCGCTGTAGAGATACCTTCTGTACTCCTTTGTGCGCTGTAGAGATACCTTCTGTACTCCTTTATGCGCTGTAGAGATACCTTCTGTACTCCTTTGTGCGCTGTAGAGATACCTTCTGTACTGCTTTGTACGCTGTAGAGATACCTCGTGTACTCCTTTGTACGTTCTAGAGATATTTCCTGTACTCCTTTGTGCGCTGTAGAGATACCTTCTGTACTCCTTTGTGCGCTGTAGAGATACCTTCTGTACTCCTTTGTGCGCTGTAGAGATACCTTCTGTACTCCTTTGTGCGCTGTAGAGATATCTTCTGTACTCCTTTGTGCGCTGTAGAGATACCTTCTGTACTCCTTTGTACGCTGTAGAGATACCTCGTGTACTCCTTTGTACGTTCTAGAGATATTTCCTGTACTCCTTTGTGCGCTGTAGAGATACCTTCTGTACTCCTTTGTGCGCTGTAGAGATACCTTCTGTACTCCTTTGTGCGCTGTAGAGATACCTTCTGTACTCCTTTGTACGCTGTAGAGATACCTTCTGTACTCCTTTGTGCGCTGTAGAGATACCTTCTGTACTCCTTTGTACGCTGTAGAGATACCTCGTGTACTCCTTTGTACGTTCTAGAGATATTTCCTGTACTCGTTTGTGCGCTGTAGAGATACCTTCTGTACTCCTTTGTGCGCTGTAGAGATACCTTCTGTACTCCTTTGTGCGCTTTAGAGATACCTTCTGTACTCCTTTGTACGCTGTAGAGATACCTCGTGTACTCCTTTGTACGTTCTAGAGATATTTCCTGTACTCCTTTGTGCGCTGTAGAGATACCTTCTGTACTCCTTTGTGCGCTGTAGGGATACCTTCTGTACTCCTTTGTGCGCTGTAGAGATACCTTCTGTTCTCCTTTGTACGCTGTAAAGATACCTTCTGTACTCCTTTGTGCGCTGTAGAGATACCTTTTGTACTCCTTTGTACGCTGTAGAGAACTCTCGTGTACTCCTTTGTACGTTCTAGAGATATTTCCTGTACTCCTTCGTGCGCAGTAGAGATACCTTCTGTACTCCTTTGTGCGCTGTAGAGATACCTTCTGTACTCCTTTGTGCGCTGTAGAGATACCT
Organism: Morinoia aosen; assembly: GCA_030386875.1. Taxonomy (NCBI): domain Eukaryota; kingdom Metazoa; phylum Arthropoda; class Malacostraca; order Amphipoda; family Talitridae; genus Morinoia; species Morinoia aosen. The sequence continues at coordinate 53,827,862 of CM059576.1, read as the reverse complement.
TCTGTACTCCTTTATACGCTGTAGAGATACCTCGTGTACTCCTTTGTACGTCCTAGAGATATTTCCTGTACTCCTTTGTGCGCTGTAGAGATACCTTCTGTACTCCTTTGTGCGCTGTAGGGATAACTTCTGTACTCCTTTGTGCGCTGTAGAGATACCTTCTGTACTCCTTTGTACGCTGTAGAGATACCTCCTAAACTCCTTTGTGCGCTGTAGAGATACTTTCTGTACTCCTTTGTACGCTGTAGAGAGACCTCGTGTACTCCTTTGTACGTTCTAGAGATATTTCCTGTACTCCTTTGTGCGCTGTAGAGATACCTTCTGTACTCCTTTGTGCGCTGTAGAGATACCTTCTGTACTCCTTTGTACGTTCTAGAGATATTTCCTGTACTCCTTTGTACGCTGTAGAGAAACCTTCTGTACTCCTTTGTGCGCTGTAGAGATACCTTCTGTACTCCTTTGTACGCTGTAGAGATACCTCGTATACTCCTTTGTACGTTCTAGAGATATTTCCTGTACTCCTTTGTGCGCTGTAGAGATACCTTCTGTACTCCTTTGTTCGCTGTAGAGATACCTTCTGTACTCCTTTGTGCGCTGTAGAAATACCTTCTGTACTCCTTTGTGCGCTGTAGAGATACCTTCTGTACTCCTTTGTACGCTGTAGAGATACCTCGTGTACTCCTTTGTACGTTCTAGAGATATTTCCTGTACTCCTTTGTGCGCTGTAGAGATACCTTCTGTACTCCTCTGTGCGCTGTAGAGATACCTTCTGTACTCCTTTGTGCACTGTAGAGATACCTTCTGTACTCCTTTGTGCGCTGTAGAGATACCTTCTGTACTCCTTTGTACGCTGTAGAGATACCTCGTGTACTCCTTTCTACGTTCTAGAGATATTTCTTGTACTCCTTTGTGCGCTGTAGAGATACCTTCTGTACTCCTTTGTGCGCTGTAGAGATACCTTCTGTACTCCTTTGTGCGCTGTAGAGATACCTTCTGTACTCCTTTGTACGCTGTAGAGATACCTTCTGTACTCCTTTGTGCGCTGTAGAGATACCTTCTGTACTCCTTTGTGCGCTGTAGAGATACCTTCTGTACTCCTTTGTGCGCTGTAGAGATACCTTCTGTACTCCTTTGTGCGCTGTAGAGATACCTTCTGTACTCCTTTGTACGTTCTAGAGATATTTCCTGTACTCCTTTGTGCGCTGTAGAGATACCTTCTGTACTTCGTTGTGCGCTGTAGAGATACCTTCTGTACTCCTTTGTGCGCTGTAGAGATACCTTCTGTACTCCTTTGTACGCTGTAGAGATACCTCGTGTACTCCTTTTGCGCTGTAGAGATACCTTCTGTACTCCTTTGTGCGCTGTAGAGATACCTTCTGTACTCCTTTGTGCGCTGTAGAGATACCTTCTGTACTCCTTTGTACGTTCTAGAGATATTTCCTGTACTCCTTTGTGCGCTGTAGAGATACCTTCTGTACTCCTTTGTGCGCTGTAGAGATACCTTCTGTACTCCTTTATGCGCTGTAGAGATACCTTCTGTACTCCTTTGTGCGCTGTAGAGATACCTTCTGTACTGCTTTGTACGCTGTAGAGATACCTCGTGTACTCCTTTGTACGTTCTAGAGATATTTCCTGTACTCCTTTGTGCGCTGTAGAGATACCTTCTGTACTCCTTTGTGCGCTGTAGAGATACCTTCTGTACTCCTTTGTGCGCTGTAGAGATACCTTCTGTACTCCTTTGTGCGCTGTAGAGATATCTTCTGTACTCCTTTGTGCGCTGTAGAGATACCTTCTGTACTCCTTTGTACGCTGTAGAGATACCTCGTGTACTCCTTTGTACGTTCTAGAGATATTTCCTGTACTCCTTTGTGCGCTGTAGAGATACCTTCTGTACTCCTTTGTGCGCTGTAGAGATACCTTCTGTACTCCTTTGTGCGCTGTAGAGATACCTTCTGTACTCCTTTGTACGCTGTAGAGATACCTTCTGTACTCCTTTGTGCGCTGTAGAGATACCTTCTGTACTCCTTTGTACGCTGTAGAGATACCTCGTGTACTCCTTTGTACGTTCTAGAGATATTTCCTGTACTCCTTTGTGCGCTGTAGAGATACCTTCTGTACTCCTTTGTGCGCTGTAGAGATACCTTCTGTACTCCTTTGTGCGCTTTAGAGATACCTTCTGTACTCCTTTGTACGCTGTAGAGATACCTCGTGTACTCCTTTGTACGTTCTAGAGATATTTCCTGTACTCCTTTGTGCGCTGTAGAGATACCTTCTGTACTCCTTTGTGCGCTGTAGGGATACCTTCTGTACTCCTTTGTGCGCTGTAGAGATACCTTCTGTTCTCCTTTGTACGCTGTAAAGATACCTTCTGTACTCCTTTGTGCGCTGTAGAGATACCTTTTGTACTCCTTTGTACGCTGTAGAGAACTCTCGTGTACTCCTTTGTACGTTCTAGAGATATTTCCTGTACTCCTTCGTGCGCAGTAGAGATACCTTCTGTACTCCTTTGTGCGCTGTAGAGATACCTTCTGTACTCCTTTGTGCGCTGTAGAGATACCTTCTGTACTCCTTTATACGCTGTAGAGATACCTCGTGTACTCCTTTGTACGTCCTAGAGATATTTCCTGTACTCCTTTGTGCGCTGTAGAGATACCTTCTGTACTCCTTTGTGCGCTGTAGAGATACCTTCTGTACTCCTTTGTGCGCTGTAGAGATACCTTCTGTACTCCTTTGTACGCTGTAGAGATACCTTCTGTACTCCTTTGTGCGCTGTAGAGATACCTTCTGTACTCGTTTGTACGCTGTAGAGATACCTCGTGTACTCCTTTGTACGTTCTAGAGATATTTCCTGTACTCCTTTGTGCGCTGTAGAGATACCTTCTGTACTCCTCTGTGCGCTGTAGAGATACCTTCTGTACTCCTTTGTGCGCTGTAGAGATACCTTCTGTACTCCTTTGTATGCTGTAGAGATACCTTCTGTACTCCTTTGTGCGCTGTAGAGATACCTTCTGTACTCCTTTGTACGCTGTAGAGATACCTCGTGTACTCCTTTGTACGTTCTAGAGATATTTCCTGTACTCCTTTGTGCGCTGTAGAGATACCTTCTGTACTCCTTTGTGCGCTGTAGAGATACCTTCTGTACTCCTTTGTACGTTCTAGAGATATTTCCTGTACTTCTTTGTACGCTGTAGAGATACCTTCTGTACTCCTTTGTGCGCTGTAGAGATACCTTTTGTACTCCTTTGTACGCTGTAGAGATACCTCGTGTACTTCTTTGTACGTTCTAGAGATATTTCCTGTACTCCTTTGTGCGCTGTAGAGATACCTTCTGTACTCCTTTGTGCGCTGTAGAGATACCTTCTGTACTCCTTTGTACGCTGTAGAGATACCTCGTGTACTCCTTTGTGCGCTGTAGAGATACCTTCTGTACTCCTTTGTGCGCTGTAGAGATACCTTCTGTACTCCTTTGTGCGCTGTAGAGATACCTTCTGTACTCCTTTGTACGTTCTAGAGATATTTCCTGTACTCCTTTGTGCGCTGTAGAGATACCTTCTGTACTCCTTTGTGCGCTGTAGAGATATTTCCTGTACTCTTTTGTGCGCTGTAGAGATACCTTCTGTACTCCTTTGTGCGCTGTAGAGATACCTTCTGTACTCCTTTGTACGTTCTAGAGATATTTCCTGTACTCCTTTGTGCGCTGTAGAGATACTTTCTGTACTCCTTTGTGCGCTGTAGAGATACCTTCTGTACTCCTTTGTACGTTCTAGAGATATTTCCTGTACTCCTTTGTGCGCTGTAGAGATACCTTCTGTACTCCTTTGTGCGCTGTAGAGATACCTTCTATACTCCTTTGAGCGCTGTAGAGATACCTTCTGTACTCCTTTGTACGCTGTAGAGATACCTTCTGTACTCCTTTGTGCGCTGTAGAGATACCTTCTGTACTCCTTTGTACGCTGTAGAGATACCTCGTGTACTCCTTTGTACGTTCTAGAGATATTTCCTGTAATCCTTTGTGCGCTGTAGAGATACCTTCTGTACTCCTTTGTGCGCTGTAGAGATACCTTCTGTACTCCTTTGTGCGCTGTAGAGATACCTTCTGTACTCCTTTGTGCGCTGTAGAGATACCTTCTGTACTCCTTTGTGCGCTGTAGAGATACCTTCTGTACTCCTTTGTACGCTGTAGAGATACCTCGTGTACTCCTTTGTACGTTCTTGAGATATTTCCTGTACTCCTTTGTGCGCTGTAGAGATACCTTCTGTACTCCTTTGTGCGCTGTAGAGATACCTTCTGTACTCCTTTGTGCGCTGTAGAGATACCTTCTGTACTCCTTTGTGCGCTGTAGAGATACCTTCTGTACTCCTTTGGACGCTGTAGAGATACCTCGTGTACTCCTTTGTACGTTCTAGAGATATTTCCTGTATTCCTTTGTGCGCTGTAGAGATACCTTCTGTACTCCTTTGTGCGCTGTAGAGATACCTTCTGTACTCCTTTGTGCGCTGTAGAGATACCTTCTGTACTCCTTTGTGCGCTGTAGAGATACCTTCTGTACTCCTTTGTACGTTCTAGAGATATTTCCAGTACTCCTTTGTGCGCTGTAGAGTTACCTTCTGTACTCCTTTTTACGCTGTAGAGATACCTCGTGTACTCCTTTGTACGTTCTAGAGATATTTCCTGTACTCCTTTGTGCGCTGTAGAGATACCTTCTGTACTCCTTTGTGCGCTGTAGAGATACCTTCTGTACTCCTTTGTGCGCTGTAGAGATACCTTCTGTACTCCTTCGTACGCTGTAGAGATACATCGTGTACTCCTTTGTACGTTCTAGAGATATTTCCTGTACTCCTTTGTGCGCTGTAGAGATACCTTCTGTACTCCTTTGTGCGCTTTAGAGATACCTTCTGTACTCCTTTGTACGCTGTAGAGATACCTTCTGTACTCCTTAGTGCGCTGTAGAGATACCTTCTGTACTCCTTTTTTCGCTGTAGAGATACCTCGTGCACTCCTTTGTACGTTCTAGAGATATTTCCTGTACTCCTTTGTGCGCTGTAGAGATACCTTCTGTACTCCTTTGTGCGCTGTAGAGATACCTTCTGTACTCCTTTGGACGCTGTAGAGATACCTTCTGTACTCCTTTGTGCGCTGTAGAGATACCTTCTGTACTCCTTTGTACGCTGTAGAGATACCTCGTGTACTCCTTTGTACGTTCTAGAGATATTTCCTGTACTCCTTTGTGCGCTGTAGAGATACCTTCTGTACTCCTTTGTGCGCTGTAGAGATACCTTCTGTACTCCTTTGTGCGCTGTAGAGATACCTTCTGTACTCCTTTGTGCGCTGTAGAGATACCTTCTGTACTCCTTTGTGCGCTGTAGAGATACCTTCTGTACTCCTTTGTACGCTGTAGAGATACCTCGTGTACTCCTTTGTACGTTCTAGAGATATTTCCTGTACTCCTTTGTGCGCTGTAGAGATACCTTCTGTACTCCTTTGTGCGCTGTAGAGATACCTTCTGTACTCCTTTGTGCGCTTTAGAGATACCTTCTGTACTCCTTTGTGCGCTGTAGAGATACCTTCTGTACTCCTTTGTACGCTGTAGAGATACCTCGTGTACTCCTTTGTACGTTCTAGAGAGATTTCCTGTACTCCTTTGTGCGCTGTAGAGATACCTTCTGTACTCCTTTGTGCGCTGTAGAGATACCTTCTGTACTCCTTTGTGCGCTGTAGAGATACCTTCTGTACTCCTTTGTACGCTGTAGAGATACCTTCTGTACTCCTTTGTGCGCTGTAGAGATACCTTCTGTACTCCTTTGTGCGCTGTAGAGATACCTTCTGTATTCCTTTGTGCGCTGTAGAGATACCTTCTGTACTCCTTTGTGCGCTGTAGAGATACCTTCTGTACTCCTTTGTGCGCTGTAGAGATACCTTCTGTACTCCTTTGTACGCTGTAGAGATACCTCGTGTACTCCTTTGTACGTTCTAGAGATATTTCCTGTACTCCTTTGTGCGCTGAAGAGATACCTTCTGTACTCCTTTGTGCGCTGTAGAGATACCTTCTGTACTCATTTGTGCGCTGTAGAGATACCTTCTGTACTCCTTTGTGCGCTGTAGAGATACCTTTTGTACTCCTTTGTACGTTCTAGAGATATTTCCTGTACTCCTTTGTGCGCTGTAGAGTTACCTTCTGTACTCCTTTGTACGCTGTAGAGATACCTCGTGTACTCCTTTGTACGTTCTAGAGATATTTCCTGTACTCCTTTGTGCGCTGTAGAGATACCTTCTGTACTCCTTTGTGCGCTGTAGAGATACCTTCTGTACTCCTTTGTGCGCTGTAGAGATACCTTCTGTACTCCTTTGTACGCTGTAGAGATACATCGTGTACTCCTTTGGACGTTCTAGAGATATTTCCTGTACACCTTTGTGCGCTGTAGAGATACCTTCTGTACTCCTTTGTGCGCTGTAGAGATACCTTCTGTACTCCTTTGTACGCTGTAGAGATACCTTCTGTACTCCTTTGTGCGCTGTAGAGATACCTTCTGTACTCCTTTGTACGCTATAGAGATACCTCGTGTACTCCTTTGTCCGTTCTAGAGATATTTCCTGTACTCCTTTGTGCGCTGTAGAGATACCTTCTGTACTCCTTTGTGCGCTGTAGAGATACCTTCTGTACTCCTTTGTGCGCTGTAGAGATACCTTCTGTACTCCTTTGTACGCTGTAGAGATACCTTCTGTACTCCTTTGTGCAATGTAGAGATACCTTCTGTACTCCTTTGTACGCTGTAGAGATACCTCGTGTACTCCTTTGTACGTTCTAGAGATATTTCCTGTACTCCTTTGTGCGCTGTAGAGATACCTTCTGTACTCCTTTGTGCGCTGTAGAGATACCTTCTGTACTCCTTTGTACGTTCTAGAGATATTTCCTGTACTCCTTTGTACGCTGTAGAGATACCTTCTGTACTCCTTTGTGCGCTGTAGAGATGCCTTCTGTACTCCTTTGTACGCTGTAGAGATACCTCGTGTACTCCTTTTTACGTTCTAGAGATATTTCCTGTACTCCTTTGTGCGCTGTAGAGATACCTTCTGTACTCCTTTGTGCGCTGTAGAGATACCTTCTGTACTCCTTTGTGCGCTGTAGAAATACCTTCTGTACTCCTTTGCGCGCTGTAGAGATACCTTCTGTACTCCTTTGTACGCTGTAGAGATACCTCGTGTACTCCTTTGTACGTTCTAGAGATATTTCCTGTACTCCTTTGTGCGCTGTAGAGATACCTTCTGTACTCCTTTGTGCGCTGTAGAGATACCTTCTGTACTCCTTTGTGCGCTGTAGAGATACCTTCTGTACTCCTTTGTGCGCTGTAGAGATACCTTCTGTACTCCTTTGAACGCTGTAGAGATACCTCGTGTACTCCTTTGTACGTTCCAGAGATATTTCCTGTACTCCTTTGTGCGCTGTAGAGATACCTTCTGTACTTCTTTGTGCGCTGTAGAGATACCTTCTGTACTCCTTTGTGCGCAATAGAAATACCTTCTGTACTCCTTTGTGCGCTGTAGAGATACCTTCTGTACTTCTTTGTACGCTGTAGAAAAACCTCGTGTACTCCTTTGTACGTTCTAGAGATATTTCCTGTACTTCTTTGCGCGCTGTAGAGATACCTTCTGTACTCCTTTGTGCGCTGTAGAGATACCTTCTGTACTCCTTTGTGCGCTGTAGAGATACCTTCTGTACTCCTTTGTACGCTGTAGAGATACCTCGTGTACTCCTTTGTACGTTCTAGAGATATTTCCTGTACTCCTTTGTGCGCTGTAGAGATACCTTCTGTACTCCTTTGTGCGCTGTAGAGATACCTTCTGTACTCCTTTGTTCGCTGTAGAGATACCTTCTGTACTCCTTTGTACGCTGTAGAGATACCTCGTGTACTCCTTTGTACGTTCTAGAGATATTTCCTGTACTCCTTTGTGCGCTGTAGAGATACCTTCTGTACTCCTTTGTGCGCTGTAGAGATACCTTCTGTACTCCTTTGGACGCTGTAGAGATACCTTCTGTACTCCTTTGTGCGCTGTAGAGATACCTTCTGTACTCCTTTGTACGCTGTAGAGATACCTCGTGTACTCCTTTGTACGTTCTAGAGATATTTCCTGTACTCCTTTGTGCGCTGTAGAGATACCTTCTGTACTCCTTTGTGCGCTGTAGAGATACCTTCTGTACTCCTTTGTGCGCTGTAGAGATACCTTCTGTACTCCTTTGTGCGCTGTAGAGATACCTTCTGTACTCCTTTGTGCGCTGTAGAGATACCTTCTGTACTCCTTTGTGCGCTGTAGAGATACCTTCTGTACTCCTTTGTACGCTGTAGAGATACCTCGTGTACTCCTTTGTACGTTCTAGAGATATTTCCTGTACTCCTTTGTGCGCTGTAGAGATACCTTCTGTACTCCTTTGTGCGCTGTAGAGATACCTTCTGTACTCCTTTGTACGTTCTAGAGATATTTCCTGTACTCCTTTGTACGCTGTAGAGATACCTTCTGTACTCCTTTGTGCGCTGTAGAGATACCTTCTGTACTCCTTTGTACGCTGTAGAGATACCTCGTGTACTCCTTTGTACGTTCTAGAGATATTTCCTGTACTCCTTTGTGCGCTGTAGAGATACCTTCTGTACTCCTTTGTGCGCTGTAGAGATACCTTCTGTACTCCTTTGTGCGCTGTAGAGATACCTTCTGTACTCCTTTGTGCGCTGTAGAGATACCTTCTGTACTCCTTTGTACGCTGTAGAGATACCTCGTGTACTCCTTTGTACGTTCTAGAGATATTTCCTGTACTCCTTTGTGCGCTGTAGAGATACCTTCTGTACTCCTTTGTGCGCTGTAGAGATACCTTCTGTACTCCTTTGTGCGCTGTAGAGATACCTTCTGTACTCCTTTGTGCGCTGTAGAGATACCTTCTGTACTCCTTTGTACGCTGTAGAGATACCTCGTGTACTCCTTTGTACGTTCTAGAGATATTTCCTGTACTCCTTTGTGCGCTGTAGAGATACCTTCTGTACTCCTTTGTGCGCTGTAGAGATACCTTCTGTACTCCTTTGTGCGCTGTAGAGATACCTTCTGTACTCCTTTGTACGCTGTAGAGATACCTTCTGTACTCCTTTGTGCGCTGTAGAGATACCTTCTGTACTCCTTTGTGCGCTGTAGAGATACCTTCTGTACTCCTTTGTGCGCTGAAGAGATACCTCGTGTACTCCTTTGTACGTTCTAGAGATATTTCCTGTACTCCTTTGTGCGCTGTAGAGATACCTTCTGTACTCCTTTGTGCGCTGTAGAGATACCTTCTGTACTCCTTTGTACGTTCCAGAGATATTTCCTGTACTCCTTTGTGCGCTGTAGAGATACCTTCTGTACTCCTTTGTGCGCTGTAGAGATACCTTCTATACTCCTTTGTGCGCTGTAGAGATACCTTCTGTACTCCTTTGTACGCTGTAGAGATACCTTCTGTACTCCTTTGTGCGCTGTAGAGATACCTTCTGTACTCCTTTGTACGCTGTAGAGATACCTCGTGTACTCCTTTGTACGTTCTAGAGATATTTCCTGTACTCCTTTTTGCGCTGTAGAGATACCTTCTGTACTCCTTTGTGCGCTGTAGAGATACCTTCTGTACTCCTTTGTGTGCTGTAGAGATACCTTCTGTACTCCTTTGTGCGCTGTAGAGATACCTTCTGTACTCCTTTGTGCGCTGTAGAGATACCTTCTGTACTCCTTTGTACGCTGTAGAGATACCTCGTGTACTCCTTTGTACGTTCTAGAGATATTTCTTGTACTCCTTTGTGCGCTGTAGAGATACCTTCTGTACTCCTTTGTGCGCTGTAGAGATACCTTCTGTACTCCTCTGTGCGCTGTAGAGATACCTTCTGTACTCCTTTGTGCGCTGTAGAGATACCTTCTGTACTCCTTTGTACGCTGTAGAGATACCTCGTGTACTCCTTTGTACGTCCTAGAGATATTTCCTGTACTCCTTTGTGCGCTGTAGAGATACCTTCTGTACTCCTTTGTGCGCTGTAGAGATACCTTCTGTACTCATTTGTGCGCTGTAGAGATACCTTCTGTACTCCTTTGTGCGCTGTAGAGATACCTTCTGTACTCCTTTGTACGTTCTAGAGATATTTCCTGTACTCCTTTGTGCGCTGTAGAGTTACCTTCTGTACTCCTTTGTACGCTGTAGAGATACCTCGTGTACTCCTTTGTACGTTCTAGAGATATTTCCTGTACTCGTTCGTGCGCTGTAGAGATACCTTCTGTACTCCTTTGTGCGCTGTAGATATACCTTCTGTACTCCTTTGTGCGCTGTAGAGATACCTTCTGTACTCCTTTGTACGCTGTAGAGATACATCGTGTACTCCTTTGTACGTTCTAGAGATATTTCCTGTACTCCTTTGTGCGCTGTAGAGATACCTTCTGTACTCCTTTGTGCGCTGTAGAGATACCTTCTGTACTCCTTTGTACGCTGTAGAGATACCTTCTGTACTCCTTTGTGCGCTGTAGAGATACCTTCTGTACTCCTTTGTACGCTATAGAGATACCTCGTGTACTCCTTTGTACGTTCTAGAGATATTTCCTGTACTCCTTTGTGCGCTGTAGAGATACCTTCTGTACTCCTTTGTGCGCTGTAGAGATACCTTCTGTACTCCTTTGTGCGCTGTAGAGATACCTTTTGTACTCCTTTGTACGCTGTAGAGATACCTTCTGTACTCCTTTGTGCGCTGTAGAGATACCTTCTGTACTCCTTTGTACGCTGTAGAGATACCTCGTGTACTCCTTTGTACGTTCTAGAGATATTTCCTGTACTCCTTTGTGCGCTGTAGAGATACCTTCTGTACTCCTTTGTGCGCTGTAGAGATACCTTCTGTACTCCTTTGTACGTTCTAGAGATATTTCCTGTACTCCTTTGTAAGCTGTAGAGATACCTTCTGTACTCCTTTGTGCGCTGTAGAGATGCCTTCTGTACTCCTTTGTACGCTGTAGAGATACCTCGTGTACTCCTTTTTACGTTCTAGAGATATTTCCTGTACTCCTTTGTGCGCTGCAGAGATACCTTCTGTACTCCTTTGTGCGCTGTAGAGATACCTTCTGTACTCCTTTGTACGTTCTAGAGATATTTCCTGTACTCCTTTGTGCGCTGTAGAGTTACCTTCTGTACTCCTTTGTACGCTGTAGAGATACCTTCTGTACTCATTTGTGCGCTGTAGAGATACCTTCTGTACTCCTTTGTGCGCTGTAGAGATACCTTCTGTACTCCTTTGTACGTTCTAGAGAAATTTCCTGTACTCCTTTGTGCGCTGTAGAGTTACCTTATGTACTCCTTTGTACGCTGTAGAGATACCTCGTGTACTCCTTTGTACGTTCTAGAGATATTTCCTGTACTCCTTTGTGCGCTGTAGAGATACCTTCTGTACTCCTTTGTGCGCTGTAGAGATTCCTTCTGTACTCCTTTGTGCGCTGTAGAGATACCTTCTGTACTCCTTTGTACGCTGTAGAGATACATCGTGTACTCCTTTGTACGTTCTAGAGATATTTCCTGTACTCCTTTGTGCGCTGTAGAGATACCTTCTGTACTCCTTTGTGCGCTGTAGAGATACCTTCTGTACTCCTTTGTACGCTGTAGAGATACCTTCTGTACTCCTTTGTGCGCTGTAGAGATACCTTCTGTACTCCTTTGTACGCTATAGAGATACCTCGTGTACTCCTTTGTACGTTCTAGAGATATTTCCTGTACTCCTTTGTGCGCTGTAGAGATACCTTCTGTACTCCTTTGTGCGCTGTAGAGATACCTTCTGTACTCCTTTGTGCGCTGTAGAGATACCTTCTGTACTCCTTTGTACGCTGTAGAGATACCTTCTGTACTCCTTTGTGCAATGTAGAGATACCTTCTGTACTCCTTTGTACGCTGTAGAGATACCTCGTGTACTCCTTTGTACGTTCTAGAGATATTTCCTGTACTCCTTTGTGCGCTGTAGAGATACCTTATGTACTCCTTTGTGCGCTGTAGAGATACCTTCTGTACTCCTTTGTACGTTCTAGAGATATTTCCTGTACTCCTTTGTACGCTGTAGAGATACCTTCTGTACTTCTTTGTGCGCTGTAGAGATGCCTTCTGTACTCCTTTGTACGCTGTAGAGATACCTCGTGTACTCCTTTTTACGTTCTAGAGATATTTCCTGTACTCCTTTGTGCGCTGGAGAGATACCTTCTGTACTCCTTTGTGCGCTGTAGAGATACCTTCTGTACTCCTTTGTGCGCTGTAGAAATACCTTCTTTACTCCTTTGTGCGCTGTAGAGATACCTTCTGTACTCCTTTGTACGCTGTTGAGATACCTCGTGTACTCCTTTGTACGTTCTAGAGATATTTCCTGTACTCCTTTGTGCGCTGTAGAGATACCTTCTGTACTCCTTTGTGCGCTGTAGAGATACCTTCTGTACTCCTTTGTGCGCTGTAGAGATACCTTCTGTACTCCTTTGTGCGCTGTAGAGATACCTTCTGTACTCCTTTGAACGCTGTAGAGATACCTCGTGTACTCCTTTGTACGTTCTAGAGATATTTCCTGTACTCCTTTGTGCGCTGTAGAGATACCTTCTGTACTCCTTTGTGCGCTGTAGAAATACCTTCTGTACTCCTTTGTGCGCTGTAGAGATACCTTCTGTACTCCTTTGTGCGCTGTAGAGATACCTTCTGTACTCCTTTGTACGCTGTAGAAAAACCTCGTGTACTCCTTTGTACGTTCTAGAGATATTTCCTGTACTCATTTGTGCGCTGTAGAGATACCTTCTGTACTCCTTTGTGCGCTGTAGAGATACCTTCTGTACTCCTTTGTGCGCTGTAGAGTTACCTTCTGTACTCCTTTGTGCGCTGTAGAGATACCTTCTGTACTCCTTTGTACGCTGTAGAGATACCTCGTGTACTCCTTTGTACGTTCTAGAGATATTTCCTGTACTCCTTTGTGCGCTGTAGAGATACCTTCTGTACTCCTTTGTGCGCTGTAGAGATACCTCGTGTACTCCTTTGTACGTTCTAGAGATATTTCCTGTACTCCTTTGTGCGCTGTAGAGATACCTTCTGTACTCCTTTGTGCGCTGTAGAGATACCTTCTGTACTCCTTTGTGCGCTGTAGAGATACCTTCTGTACTCCTTTGTGCGCTGTAGAGATACCTTCTGTACTCCATTGTACGCTGTAGAGATACCTTCTGTACTCCTTTGTTCGCTGTAGAGATACCTTCTGTACTCCTTTGTACGCTGTAGAGATACCTCGTGTACTCCTTTGTACGTTCTAGAGATATTTCCTGTACTCCTTTGTGCGCTGTAGAGATACCTTCTGTACTCCTTTGTGCGCTGTAGAGATACCTTCTGTACTCCTTTGGACGCTGTAGAGATACCTTCTGTACTCCTTTGTGCGCTGTAGAGATACCTTCTGTACTCCTTTGTACGCTGTAGAGATGCCTCGTGTACTCCTTTGTACGTTCTAGAGATATTTCCTGTACTCCTTTGTGCGCTGTAGAGATACCTTCTGTACTCCTTTGTGCGCTGTAGAGATACCTTCTGTACTCCTTTGTGCGCTGTAGAGATACCTTCTGTACTCCTTTGTGCGCTGTAGAGATACCTTCTGTACTCCTTTGTGCGCTGTAGAGATACCTTCTGTACTCCTTTGTGCGCTGTAGAGATACCTTCTGTACTCCTTTGTACGCTGTAGAGATACCTCGTGTACTCCTTTGTACGTTCTAGAGATATTTCCTGTACTCCTTTGTGCGCTGTAGAGATACCTTCTGTACTCCTTTGTGCGCTGTAGAGATACCTTCTGTACTCCTTTGTACGTTCTAGAGATATTTCCTGTACTCCTTTGTACGCTGTAGAGATACCTTCTGTACTCCTTTGTGCGCTGTAGAGATACCTTCTGTACTCCTTTGTACGCTGTTGAGATACCTCGTGTACTCCTTTGTACGTTCTAGAGATATTTCCTGTACTCCTTTGTGCGCTGTAGAGATACCTTCTGTACTCCTTTGTGCGCTGTAGAGATACCTTCTGTACTCCTTTGTGCGCTGTAGAGATACCTTCTGTACTCCTTTGTGCGCTGTAGAGATACCTTCTGTACTCCTTTGTACGCTGTAGAGATACCTCGTGTACTCCTTTGTACGTTCTAGAGATATTTCCTGAACTCCTTTGTGCGCTGTAGAGATACCTTCTGTACTCCTTTGTGCGCTGTAGAGATACCTTCTGTACTCCTTTGTGCGCTGTAGAGATACCTTCTGTACTCCTTTGTGCGCTGTAGAGATACCTTCTGTACTCCTTTGTACGCTGTAGAGATACCTCGTGTACTCCTTTGTACGTTCTAGAGATATTTCCTGTACTCCTTTGTGCGCTGTAGAGATACCTTCTGTACTCCTTTGTGCGCTGTAGAGATACCTTCTGTACTCCTTTGTGCGCTGTAGAGATACCTTCTGTACTCCTTTGTGCGCTGTAGAGATATCTTCTGTACTCCTTTGTGCGCTGTAGAGATACCTTCTGTACTCCTTTGTACGCTGTAGAGATACCTCGTGTACTCCTTTGTACGTTCTAGAGATATTTCCTGTACTCCTTTGTGCGCTGTAGAGATACCTTCTGTACTCCTTTGTGCGCTGTAGAGATACCTTCTGTACTCCTTTGTGCGCTGTAGAGATACCTTCTGTACTCCTTTGTACGCTGTAGAGATACCTTCTGTACTCCTTTGTGCGCTGTAGAGATACCTTCTGTACTCCTTTGTACGCTGTAGAGATACCTCGTGTACTCCTTTGTACGTTCTAGAGATATTTCCTGTACTCCTTTGTGCGCTGTAGAGATATCTTCTGTACTCCTTTGTGCGCTGTAGAGATACCTTCTGTACTCCTTTATGCGCTGTAGAGATACCTTCTGTACTCCTTTGTGCGCTGTAGAGATACCTTCTGTACTCCTTTGTACGCTGTAGAGATACCTCGTGTACTCCTTTGTACGTTCTAGAGATATTTCCTGTACTCCTTTGTGCGCTGTAGAGATACCTTCTGTACTCCTTTGTGCGCTGTAGAGAGACCTTCTGTACTCCTTTGTGCGCTGTAGAGATACCTTCTGTACTCCTTTGTGCGCTGTAGAGATACCTTTTGTACTCCTTTGTACGCTGTAGAAAAACCTCGTGTACTCCTTTGTACGTTCTAGAGATATTTCCTGTACTCCTTTGTGCGCTGTAGAGATACCTTCTGTACTCCTTTGTGCGCTCTAGAGATACCTTCTGTACTCCTTTGTGCGCTGTAGAGATACCTTCTGTACTCCTTTGTGCGCTGTAGAGATACCTTCTGTACTCCTTTGTACGCAGTAGAGATACCTCGTGTACTCCTTTGTACGTTCTAGAGATATTTCCTGTACTCCTTTGTGCGCTGAAGAGATAACTTCTGTACTCCTTTGTGCGCAGTAGAGATACCTCGTGTACTCCTTTGTACGTTCTAGAGATATTTCCTGTACTCCTTTGTGCGCTGTAGAGATACCTTCTGTACTCCTTTGTGCGCTGTAGAGATACCTTCTGTACTCTTTTGTGCGCTGTAGAGATACCTTCTGTACTCCTTTGTACGCTGTAGAGATACCTTCTGTACTCCTTTGTGCGCTGTAGAGATACCTTCTGTACTCCTTCGTACGCTGTAGAGATACCTCGTGTACTCCTTTGTACGTTCTAGAGATATTTCCTGTACTCCTTTGTGTGCTGTAGAGATACCTTCTGTACTCCTTTGTGCGCTGTTGAGATACCTTCTGTACTCCTTTGTACGCTGTAGAGATACCTTCTGTAATCCTTTGTGCGCTGTAGAGATACCTTCTGTACTCCTTTGTACGCTGTAGAGATACCTCGTGTACTCCTTTGTACGTTCTAGCGATATTTCCTGTACTCCTTTGTGCACTGTAGAGATACCTTCTGTACTCCTTTGTGCGCTGTAGAGTTACCTTCTGTACTCCTTTGTGCGCTGTAGAGATACCTTCTGTACTCCTTTGTGCGCTGTAGAGATACCTTCTGTACTCCTTTGTACGCTGTAGAGATACCTTCTGTACTCCTTTGTGCGCTGTAGAGATACCTTCTGTACTCCTTTGTACGCTGTAGAGATACCTCGTGTACTCCTTTGTACGTTCTAGAGATATTTCCTGTACTCCTTTGTGCGCTGTAGAGATACCTTCTGTACTCCTTTGTGAGCTGTAGAGATACCTTCTGTACTCCTTTGTGCGCTGTAGAGATACCTTCTGTACTCCTTTGTGCGCTGTAGAGATACCTTCTGTACTCCTTTGTACGTTCTAGAGATATTTCCTGTACTCCTTTGTGCGCTGTAGAGATACCTTCTGTACTCCTTTGTACGCTGTAGAGATACCTCGTGTACTCCTTTGTACGTTCTAGAGATATTTCCTGTACTCCTTTGGGCGCTGTAGAGATACCTTCTGTACTCCTTTGTGTGCTGTAGAGATACCTTCTGTACTCCTTTGTGCGCTGTAGAGATACCTTCTGTACTCCTTTGTACGCTGTAGAGATACCTCGTGTACTCCTTTGTACGTTCTAGAGATATTTCCTGTACTCCTTCGTGCGCTGTAGAGATACCTTCTGTACTCCTTTGTGCGCTGTAGAGATACCTTCTGTACTCCTTTGTGCGCTGTAGAGATACCTTCTGTACTCCTTTGTACGCTGTAGAGATACCTTCTGTACTCCTTTGTGCGCTGCAGAGATACCTTCTGTACTCCTTTGTACGCTGTAGAGATACCTCGTGTACTCCTTTGTACGCTCTAGATATATTTCCTGTACTCCTTTGTGCGCTGTAGAGATACCTTCTGTACTCCTTTGTGCGCTGTAGGGATAACTTCTGTACTCCTTTGTGCGCTGTAGAGATACCTTCTGTACTCCTTTGTACGCTGTAGAGATACCTCCTGTACTCCTTTGTGCGCTGTAGAGATACTTTCTGTACTCCTTTGTACGCTGTAGAGAGACCTCGTGTACTCCTTTGTACGTTCTAGAGATATTTCCTGTACTCCTTTGTGCGCTGTAGAGATACCTTCTGTACTCCTTTGTGCGCTGTAGAGATACCTTCTGTACTCCTTTGTACGTTCTAGAGATATTTCCTGTACTCCTTTGTACGCTGTAGAGAAACCTTCTGTACTCCTTTGTGCGCTGTAGAGATACCTTCTGTACTCCTTTGTACGCTGTAGAGATACCTCGTATACTCCTTTGTACGTTCTAGAGATATTTCCTGTACTCCTTTGTGCGCTGTAGAGATACCTTCTGTACTCCTTTGTGCGCTGTAGAGATACCTTCTGTACTCCTTTGTGCGCTGTAGAAATACCTTCTGTACTCCTTTGTGCGCTGTAGAGATACCTTCTGTACTCCTTTGTACGCTGTAGAGATACCTCGTGTACTCCTTTGTACGTTCTAGAGATATTTCCTGTACTCCTTTGTGCGCTGTAGAGATACCTTCTGTACTCCTCTGTGCGCTGTAGAGATACCTTCTGTACTCCTTTGTGCACTGTAGAGATACCTTCTGTACTCCTTTGTGCGCTGTAGAGATACCTTCTGTACTCCTTTGTACGCTGTAGAGATACCTCGTGTACTCCTTTCTACGTTCTAGAGATATTTCTTGTACTCCTTTGTGCGCTGTAGAGATACCTTCTGTACTCCTTTGTGCGCTGTAGAGATACCTTCTGTACTCCTTTGTGCGCTGTAGAGATACCTTCTGTACTCCTTTGTACGCTGTAGAGATACCTTCTGTACTCCTTTGTGCGCTGTAGAGATACCTTCTGTACTCCTTTGTGCGCTGAAGAGATACCTTCTGTACTCCTTTGTGCGCTGTAGAGATACCTTCTGTACTCCTTTGTGCGCTGTAGAGATACCTTCTGTACTCCTTTGTACGTTCTAGAGATATTTCCTGTACTCCTTTGTGCGCTGTAGAGATACCTTCTGTACTTCTTTGTGCGCTGTAGAGATACCTTCTGTACTCCTTTGTGCGCTGTAGAGATACCTTCTGTACTCCTTTGTACGCTGTAGAGATACCTCGTGTACTCCTTTTGCGCTGTAGAGATACCTTCTGTACTCCTTTGTGCGCTGTAGAGATACCTTCTGTACTCCTTTGTGCGCTGTAGAGATACCTTCTGTACTCCTTTGTACGTTCTAGAGATATTTCCTGTACTCCTTTGTGCGCTGTAGAGATACCTTCTGTACTCCTTTGTGCGCTGTAGAGATACCTTCTGTACTCCTTTATGCGCTGTAGAGATACCTTCTGTACTCCTTTGTGCGCTGTAGAGATACCTTCTGTACTGCTTTGTACGCTGTAGAGATACCTCGTGTACTCCTTTGTACGTTCTAGAGATATTTCCTGTACTCCTTTGTGCGCTGTAGAGATACCTTCTGTACTCCTTTGTGCGCTGTAGAGATACCTTCTGTACTCCTTTGTGCGCTGTAGAGATACCTTCTGTACTCCTTTGTGCGCTGTAGAGATATCTTCTGTACTCCTTTGTGCGCTGTAGAGATACCTTCTGTACTCCTTTGTACGCTGTAGAGATACCTCGTGTACTCCTTTGTACGTTCTAGAGATATTTCCTGTACTCCTTTGTGCGCTGTAGAGATACCTTCTGTACTCCTTTGTGCGCTGTAGAGATACCTTCTGTACTCCTTTGTGCGCTGTAGAGATACCTTCTGTACTCCTTTGTACGCTGTAGAGATACCTTCTGTACTCCTTTGTGCGCTGTAGAGATACCTTCTGTACTCCTTTGTACGCTGTAGAGATACCTCGTGTACTCCTTTGTACGTTCTAGAGATATTTCCTGTACTCCTTTGTGCGCTGTAGAGATACCTTCTGTACTCCTTTGTGCGCTGTAGAGATACCTTCTGTACTCCTTTGTGCGCTTTAGAGATACCTTCTGTACTCCTTTGTACGCTGTAGAGATACCTCGTGTACTCCTTTGTACGTTCTAGAGATATTTCCTGTACTCCTTTGTGCGCTGTAGAGATACCTTCTGTACTCCTTTGTGCGCTGTAGGGATACCTTCTGTACTCCTTTGTGCGCTGTAGAGATACCTTCTGTTCTCCTTTGTACGCTGTAAAGATACCTTCTGTACTCCTTTGTGCGCTGTAGAGATACCTTTTGTACTCCTTTGTACGCTGTAGAGAACTCTCGTGTACTCCTTTGTACGTTCTAGAGATATTTCCTGTACTCCTTCGTGCGCAGTAGAGATACCTTCTGTACTCCTTTGTGCGCTGTAGAGATACCTTCTGTACTCCTTTGTGCGCTGTAGAGATACCTTCTGTACTCCTTTATACGCTGTAGAGATACCTCGTGTACTCCTTTGTACGTCCTAGAGATATTTCCTGTACTCCTTTGTGCGCTGTAGAGATACCTTCTGTACTCCTTTGTGCGCTGTAGAGATACCTTCTGTACTCCTTTGTGCGCTGTAGAGATACCTTCTGTACTCCTTTGTACGCTGTAGAGATACCTTCTGTACTCCTTTGTGCGCTGTAGAGATACCTTCTGTACTCGTTTGTACGCTGTAGAGATACCTCGTGTACTCCTTTGTACGTTCTAGAGATATTTCCTGTACTCCTTTGTGCGCTGTAGAGATACCTTCTGTACTCCTTTGTGCGCTGTAGAGATACCTTCTGTACTCCTTTGTGCGCTGTAGAGATACCTTCTGTACTCCTTTGTATGCTGTAGAGATACCTTCTGTACTCCTTTGTGCGCTGTAGAGATACCTTCTGTACTCCTTTGTACGCTGTAGAGATACCTCGTGTACTCCTTTGTACGTTCTAGAGATATTTCCTGTACTCCTTTGTGCGCTGTAGAGATACCTTCTGTACTCCTTTGTGCGCTGTAGAGATACCTTCTGTACTCCTTTGTACGTTCTAGAGATATTTCCTGTACTCCTTTGTACGCTGTAGAGATACCTTCTGTACTCCTTTGTGCGCTGTAGAGATACCTTCTGTACTCCTTTGTACGCTGTAGAGATACCTCGTGTACTTCTTTGTACGTTCTAGAGATATTTCCTGTACTCCTTTGTGCGCTGTAGAGATACCTTCTGTACTTCTTTGTGCGCTGTAGAGATACCTTCTGTACTCCTTTGTGCGCTGTAGAGATACCTTCTGTACTCCTTTGTGCGCTGTAGAGATACCTTCTGTACTCCTTTGTACGCTGTAGAGATACCTCGTGTACTCCTTTGTGCGCTGTAGAGATACCTTCTGTACTCCTTTGTGCGCTGTAGAGATACCTTCTGTACTCCTTTGTGCGCTGTAGAGATACCTTCTGTACTCCTTTGTACGTTCTAGAGATATTTCCTGTACTCCTTTGTGCGCTGTAGAGATACCTTCTGTACTCCTTTGTGCGCTGTAGAGATACCTTCTGTACTCCTTTGTGCGCTGTAGAGATACCTTCTGTACTCCTTTGTACGCTGTAGAGATACCTTCTGTACTCCTTTGTGCGCTGTAGAGATACCTTCTGTACTCCTTTGTACGCTGTAGAGATACCTCGTGTACTCCTTCGTACGTTCTAGAGATATTTCCTGTACTCCTTTGTGCGCTGTAGAGATACCTTCTGTACTCCTTTGTGCGCTGTAGAGATACCTTCTGTACTCCTTTGTGCGCTTTAGAGATACCTTCTGTACTCCTTTGTACGCTGTAGAGATACCTCGTGTACTCCTTTGTACGTTCTAGAGATATTTCCTGTACTCCTTTGTGCGCTGTAGAGATACCTTCTGTACTCCTTTGTGCGCTGTAGGGATACCTTCTGTACTCCTTTGTGCGCTGTAGAGATACCTTCTGTTCTCCTTTGTACGCTGTAAAGATACCTTCTGTACTCCTTTGTGCGCTGTAGAGATACCTTTTGTACTCCTTTGTACGCTGTAGAGAACTCTCGTGTACTCCTTTGTACGTTCTAGAGATATTTCCTGTACTCCTTCGTGCGCAGTAGAGATACCTTCTGTACTCCTTTGTGCGCTGTAGAGATACCTTCTGTACTCCTTTGTGCGCTGTAGAGATACCTTCTGTACTCCTTTATACGCTGTAGAGATACCTCGTGTACTCCTTTGTACGTCCTAGAGATATTTCCTGTACTCCTTTGTGCGCTGTAGAGATACCTTCTGTACTCCTTTGTGCGCTGTAGAGATACCTTCTGTACTCCTTTGTGCGCTGTAGAGATACCTTCTGTACTCCTTTGTACGCTGTAGAGATACCTTCTGTACTCCTTTGTGCGCTGTAGAGATACCTTCTGTACTCGTTTGTACGCTGTAGAGATACCTCGTGTACTCCTTTGTACGTTCTAGAGATATTTCCTGTACTCCTTTGTGCGCTGTAGAGATACCTTCTGTACTCCTTTGTGCGCTGTAGAGATACCTTCTGTACTCCTTTGTGCGCTGTAGAGATACCTTCTGTACTCCTTTGTATGCTGTAGAGATACCTTCTGTACTCCTTTGTGCGCTGTAGAGATACCTTCTGTACTCCTTTGTACGCTGTAGAGATACCTCGTGTACTCCTTTGTACGTTCTAGAGATATTTCCTGTACTCCTTTGTGCGCTGTAGAGATACCTTCTGTACTCCTTTGTGCGCTGTAGAGATACCTTCTGTACTCCTTTGTACGTTCTAGAGATATTTCCTGTACTCCTTTGTACGCTGTAGAGATACCTTCTGTACTCCTTTGTGCGCTGTAGAGATACCTTCTGTACTCCTTTGTACGCTGTAGAGATACCTCGTGTACTTCTTTGTACGTTCTAGAGATATTTCCTGTACTCCTTCGTGCGCTGTAGAGATACCTTCTGTACTTCTTTGTGCGCTGTAGAGATACCTTCTGTACTCCTTTGTGCGCTGTAGAGATACCTTCTGTACTCCTTTGTGCGCTGTAGAGATACCTTCTGTACTCCTTTGTACGCTGTAGAGATACCTCGTGTACTCCTTTGTGCGCTGTAGAGATACCTTCTGTACTCCTTTGTGCGCTGTAGAGATACCTTCTGTACTCCTTTGTGCGCTGTAGAGATACCTTCTGTACTCCTTTGTACGTTCTAGAGATATTTCCTGTACTCCTTTGTGCGCTGTAGAGATACCTTCTGTACTCCTTTGTGCGCTGTAGAGATATTTCCTGTACTCCTTTGTGCGCTGTAGAGATACCTTCTGTACTCCTTTGTGCGCTGTAGAGATACCTTCTGTACTCCTTTGTACGTTCTAGAGATATTTCCTGTACTCCTTTGTGCGCTGTAGAGATACCTTCTGTACTCCTTTGTGCGCTGTAGAGATACCTTCTGTACTCCTTTGTACGTTCTAGAGATATTTCCTGTACTCCTTTGTGCGCTGTAGAGATACC
The DNA here is from genome assembly GCA_030386875.1 of Morinoia aosen. Classification (NCBI taxonomy): domain Eukaryota; kingdom Metazoa; phylum Arthropoda; class Malacostraca; order Amphipoda; family Talitridae; genus Morinoia; species Morinoia aosen. The sequence goes on along the minus strand of CM059576.1, from coordinate 53,805,529 downwards.
TTCTGTACTCCTTTGTGCGCTGTAGAGATACCTTCTATACTCCTTTGAGCGCTGTAGAGATACCTTCTGTACTCCTTTGTACGCTGTAGAGATACCTTCTGTACTCCTTTGTGCGCTGTAGAGATACCTTCTGTACTCCTTTGTACGCTGTAGAGATACCTCGTGTACTCCTTTGTACGTTCTAGAGATATTTCCTGTAATCCTTTGTGCGCTGTAGAGATACCTTCTGTACTCCTTTGTGCGCTGTAGAGATACCTTCTGTACTCCTTTGTGCGCTGTAGAGATACCTTCTGTACTCCTTTGTGCGCTGTAGAGATACCTTCTGTACTCCTTTGTGCGCTGTAGAGATACCTTCTGTACTCCTTTGTACGCTGTAGAGATACCTCGTGTACTCCTTTGTACGTTCTTGAGATATTTCCTGTACTCCTTTGTGCGCTGTAGAGATACCTTCTGTACTCCTTTGTGCGCTGTAGAGATACCTTCTGTACTCCTTTGTGCGCTGTAGAGATACCTTCTGTACTCCTTTGTGCGCTGTAGAGATACCTTCTGTACTCCTTTGGACGCTGTAGAGATACCTCGTGTACTCCTTTGTACGTTCTAGAGATATTTCCTGTACTCCTTTGTGCGCTGTAGAGATACCTTCTGTACTCCTTTGTGCGCTGTAGAGATACCTTCTGTACTCCTTTGTGCGCTGTAGAGATACCTTCTGTACTCCTTTGTGCGCTGTAGAGATACCTTCTGTACTCCTTTGTACGTTCTAGAGATATTTCCAGTACTCCTTCGTGCGCTGTAGAGTTACCTTCTGTACTCCTTTTTACGCTGTAGAGATACCTCGTGTACTCCTTTGTACGTTCTAGAGATATTTCCTGTACTCCTTTGTGCGCTGTAGAGATACCTTCTGTACTCCTTTGTGCGCTGTAGAGATACCTTCTGTACTCCTTTGTGCGCTGTAGAGATACCTTCTGTACTCCTTCGTACGCTGTAGAGATACATCGTGTACTCCTTTGTACGTTCTAGAGATATTTCCTGTACTCCTTTGTGCGCTGTAGAGATACCTTCTGTACTCCTTTGTGCGCTTTAGAGATACCTTCTGTACTCCTTTGTACGCTGTAGAGATACCTTCTGTACTCCTTAGTGCGCTGTAGAGATACCTTCTGTACTCCTTTTTTCGCTGTAGAGATACCTCGTGCACTCCTTTGTACGTTCCAGAGATATTTCCTGTACTCCTCTGTGCGCTGTAGAGATACCTTCTGTACTCCTTTGTGCGCTGTAGAGATACCTTCTGTACTCCTTTGTGCGCTGTAGAGATACCTTCTGTACTCCTTTGTACGCTGTAGAGATACCTTCTGTACTCCTTTGTGCGCTGTAGAGATACCTTCTGTACTCCTTTGTACGCTGTAGAGATACCTCGTGTACTCCTTTGTACGTTCTAGAGATATTTCCTGTACTCCTTTGTGCGCTGTAGAGATACCTTCTGTACTCCTTTGTGCGCTGGAGAGATACCTTCTGTACTCCTTTGTACGTTCTAGAGATATTTCCTGTACTCCTTTGTACGCTGTAGAGATTACTTCTATACTCCTTTGTGCGCTGTAGAGATACCTTCTGTACTCCTTTGTACGCTGTAGAGATACCTCGTGTACTCCTTTGTACGTTCTAGAGATATTTTCTGTACTCCTCGGTGCGCTGTAGAGATACCTTCTGTACTCCTTTGTGCGCTGTAGAGATACCTTCTGTACTCCTTTGTGCGCTGTAGAAATACCTTCTGTACTCCTTTGTGCGGTGTAGAGATACCTTCTGTACTCCTTTGTACGCTGTAGAGATACCTCGTGTACTCCTTTGTACGTTCTAGAGATATTTCCTGTACTCCTTTGTGCGCTGTAGAGATATCTTCTGTACTCCTTTGTGCGCTGTAGAGATACCTTCTGTACTCCTTTATGCGCTGTAGAGATACCTTTTGTACTCCTTTGTGCGCTGTAGAGATACCTTCTGTACTCCTTTGTACGCTGTAGAGATACCTCGTGTACTCCTTTGTACGTTCTAGAGATATTTCCTGTACTCCTTTGTGCGCTGTAGAGATACCTTCTGTACTCCTTTGTGCGCTGTAGAGAGACCTTCTGTACTCCTTTGTGCGCTGTAGAGATACCTTCTGTACTCCTTTGTGCGCTGTAGAGATACCTTTTGTACTCCTTTGTACGCTGTAGAAAAACCTCGTGTACTCCTTTGTACGTTCTAGAGATATTTCCTGTACTCCTTTGTGCGCTGTAGAGATTACTTCTATACTCCTTTGTGCGCTGTAGAGATACCTTCTGTACTCCTTTGTACGCTGTAGAGATACCTCGTGTACTCCTTTGTATGCTGTAGAGATACCTTCTGTACTCCTTTGTGCGCTGTAGAGATACCTTCTGTACTCCTTTGTACGCTGTAGAGATACCTCGTGTACTCCTTTGTACGTTCTAGAGATATTTCCTGTACTCCTTTGTGCGCTGTAGAGATACCTTCTGTACTCCTTTGTGCGCTGTAGAGATACCTTCTGTACTCCTTTGTACGTTCTAGAGATATTTCCTGTACTCCTTTGTACGCTGTAGAGATACCTTCTGTACTCCTTTGTGCGCTGTAGAGATACCTTCTGTACTCCTTTGTACGCTGTAGAGATACCTCGTGTACTTCTTTGTACGTTCTAGAGATATTTCCTGTACTCCTTTGTGCGCTGTAGAGATACCTTCTGTACTTCTTTGTGCGCTGTAGAGATACCTTCTGTACTCTTTTGTGCGCTGTAGAGATACCTTCTGTACTCCTTTGTGCGCTGTAGAGATACCTTCTGTACTCCTTTGTACGCTGTAGAGATACCTCGTGTACTCCTTTGTGCGCTGTAGAGATACCTTCTGTACTCCTTTGTGCGCTGTAGAGATACCTTCTCTACTCCTTTGTGCGCTGTAGAGATACCTTCTGTACTCCTTTGTACGTTCTAGAGATATTTCCTGTACTCCTTTGTGCGCTGTAGAGATACCTTCTGTACTCCTTTGTGCGCTGTAGAGATATTTCCTGTACTCCTTTGTGCGCTGTAGAGATACCTTCTGTACTCCTTTGTGCGCTGTAGAGATACCTTCTGTACCCCTTTGTACGTTCTAGAGATATTTCCTGTACTCCTTTGTGCGCTGTAGAGATACCTTCTGTACTCCTTTGTGCGCTGTAGAGATACCTTCTGTACTCCTTTGTACGTTCTAGAGATATTTCCTGTACTCCTTTGTGCGCTGTAGAGATACCTTCTGTACTCCTTTGTGCGCTGTAGAGATACCTTCTATACTCCTTTGAGCGCTGTAGAGATACCTTCTGTACTCCTTTGTACGCTGTAGAGATACCTTCTGTACTCCTTTGTGCGCTGTAGAGATACCTTCTGTACTCCTTTGTACGCTGTAGAGATACCTCGTGTACTCCTTTGTACGTTCTAGAGATATTTCCTGTAATCCTTTGTGCGCTGTAGAGATACCTTCTGTACTCCTTTGTGCGCTGTAGAGATACCTTCTGTACTCCTTTGTGCGCTGTAGAGATACCTTCTGTACTCCTTTGTGCGCTGTAGAGATACCTTCTGTACTCCTTTGTGCGCTGTAGAGATACCTTCTGTACTCCTTTGTACGCTGTAGAGATACCTCGTGTACTCCTTTGTACGTTCTTGAGATATTTCCTGTACTCCTTTGTGCGCTGTAGAGATACCTTCTGTACTCCTTTGTGCGCTGTAGAGATACCTTCTGTACTCCTTTGTGCGCTGTAGAGATACCTTCTGTACTCCTTTGTGCGCTGTAGAGATACCTTCTGTACTCCTTTGGACGCTGTAGAGATACCTCGTGTACTCCTTTGTACGTTCTAGAGATATTTCCTGTACTCCTTTGTGCGCTGTAGAGATACCTTCTTTACTCCTTTGTGCGCTGTAGAGATACCTTCTGTACTCCTTTGTGCGCTGTAGAGATACCTTCTGTACTCCTTTGTGCGCTGTAGAGATACCTTCTGTACTCCTTTGTACGTTCTAGAGATATTTCCAGTACTCCTTTGTGCGCTGTAGAGTTACCTTCTGTACTCCTTTTTACGCTGTAGAGATACCTCGTGTACTCCTTTGTACGTTCTAGAGATATTTCCTGTACTCCTTTGTGCGCTGTAGAGATACCTTCTGTACTCCTTTGTGCGCTGTAGAGATACCTTCTGTACTCCTTTGTGCGCTGTAGAGATACCTTCTGTACTCCTTCGTACGCTGTAGAGATACATCGTGTACTCCTTTGTTCGTTCTAGAGATATTTCCTGTACTCCTTTGTGCGCTGTAGAGATACCTTCTGTACTCCTTTGTGCGCTTTAGAGATACCTTCTGTACTCCTTTGTACGCTGTAGAGATACCTTCTGTACTCCTTAGTGCGCTGTAGAGATACCTTCTGTACTCCTTTTTTCGCTGTAGAGATACCTCGTGCACTCCTTTGTACGTTCCAGAGATATTTCCTGTACTCCTCTGTGCGCTGTAGAGATACCTTCTGTACTCCTTTGTGCGCTGTAGAGATACCTTCTGTACTCCTTTGTGCGCTGTAGAGATACCTTCTGTACTCCTTTGTACGCTGTAGAGATACCTTCTGTACTCCTTTGTGCGCTGTAGAGATACCTTCTGTACTCCTTTGTACGCTGTAGAGATACCTCGTGTACTCCTTTGTACGTTCTAGAGATATTTCCTGTACTCCTTTGTGCGCTGTAGAGATACCTTCTGTACTCCTTTGTGCGCTGGAGAGATACCTTCTGTACTCCTTTGTACGTTCTAGAGATATTTCCTGTACTCCTTTGTACGCTGTAGAGATTACTTCTATACTCCTTTGTGCGCTGTAGAGATACCTTCTGTACTCCTTTGTACGCTGTAGAGATACCTCGTGTACTCCTTTGTACGTTCTAGAGATATTTTCTGTACTCCTCTGTGCGCTGTAGAGATACCTTCTGTACTCCTTTGTGCGCTGTAGAGATACCTTCTGTACTCCTTTGTGCGCTGTAGAAATACCTTCTGTACTCCTTTGTGCGCTGTAGAGATACCTTCTGTACTCCTTTGTACGCTGTAGAGATACCTCGTGTACTCCTTTGTACGTTCTAGAGATATTTCCTGTACTCCTTTGTGCGCTGTAGAGATATCTTCTGTACTCCTTTGTGCGCTGTAGAGATACCTTCTGTACTCCTTTATGCGCTGTAGAGATACCTTCTGTACTCCTTTGTGCGCTGTAGAGATACCTTCTGTACTCCTTTGTACGCTGTAGAGATACCTCGTGTACTCCTTTGTACGTTCTAGAGATATTTCCTGTACTCCTTTGTGCGCTGTAGAGATACCTTCTGTACTCCTTTGTGCGCTGTAGAGAGACCTTCTGTACTCCTTTGTGCGCTGTAGAGATACCTTCTGTACTCCTTTGTGCGCTGTAGAGATACCTTTTGTACTCCTTTGTACGCTGTAGAAAAACCTCGTGTACTCCTTTGTACGTTCTAGAGATATTTCCTGTACTCCTTTGTGCGCTGTAGAGATACCTTCTGTACTCCTTTGTGCGCTCTAGAGATACCTTCTGTACTCCTTTGTGCGCTGTAGAGATACCTTCTGTACTCCTTTGTGCGCTGTAGAGATACCTTCTGTACTCCTTTGTACGCAGTAGAGATACCTCGTGTACTCCTTTGTACGTTCTAGAGATATTTCCTGTACTCCTTTGTGCGCTGAAGAGATACCTTCTGTACTCCTTTGTGCGCAGTAGAGATACCTCGTGTACTCCTTTGTACGTTCTAGAGATATTTCCTGTACTCCTTTGTGCGCTGTAGAGATACCTTCTGTACTCCTTTGTGCGCTGTAGAGATACCTTCTGTACTCTTTTGTGCGCTGTAGAGATACCTTCTGTACTCCTTTGTACGCTGTAGAGATACCTTCTGTACTCCTTTGTGCGCTGTAGAGATACCTTCTGTACTCCTTCGTACGCTGTAGAGATACCTCGTGTACTCCTTTGTACGTTCTAGAGATATTTCCTGTACTCCTTTGTGTGCTGTAGAGATACCTTCTGTACTCCTTTGTGCGCTGTTGAGATACCTTCTGTACTCCTTTGTACGCTGTAGAGATACCTTCTGTAATCCTTTGTGCGCTGTAGAGATACCTTCTGTACTCCTTTGTACGCTGTAGAGATACCTCGTGTACTCCTTTGTACGTTCTAGCGATATTTCCTGTACTCCTTTGTGCACTGTAGAGATACCTTCTGTACTCCTTTGTGCGCTGTAGAGTTACCTTCTGTACTCCTTTGTGCGCTGTAGAGATACCTTCTGTACTCCTTTGTGCGCTGTAGAGATACCTTCTGTACTCCTTTGTACGCTGTAGAGATACCTTCTGTACTCCTTTGTGCGCTGTAGAGATACCTTCTGTACTTCTTTGTACGCTGTAGAGATACCTAGTGTACTCCTTTGTACGTTCTGGAGATATTTCCTGTACTCCTTTGTGCGCTGTAGAGATACCTTCTGTACTCCTATGTGCGCTGTAGAGATACCTTCTGTACTCCTTTGTGCGCTGTAGAGATACCTTCTGTACTCCTTTGTACGTTCTAGAGATATTTCCTGTACTCCTTTGTGCGCTGTAGAGATACCTTCTGTACTCCTTTGTGCGCTGTAGAGATACCTTCTGTACTCCTTTGTGCGCTGTAGAGATACCTTCTGTACTCCTTTGTACGCTGTAGAGATACCTTCTGTACTCCTTTGTGCGCTGTAGAGATACCTTCTGTACTCCTTTGTACGCTGTAGAGACTTCTCGTGTACTCCTTTGTACGTTCTAGAGATATTTCCTGTACTCCTGTGTGCGCTGTAGAGATACCTTCTGTACTCCTTTGTGCGCTGTAGAGATACCTTCTGTACTCCTTTGTACGTTCTAGAGATATTTCCTGTACTCCTTTGTGCGCTGTAGAGATACCTTCTGTACTCCTTTGTACGCTGTAAAGATACCTCGTGTACTCCTTTGTACGTTCTAGAGATATTTCCTGTACTTTTTTGTGCGCTGTAGATATACCTTCTGTACTCCTTTGTGCGCTGTAGAGATACCTTCTGTACTCCTTTCTGCGCTGTAGAGATACCTTCTGTACTCCTTTGTACGCTGTAGAGATACCTCGTGTACTCCTTTGTACGTTCTAGAGATATTTCCTGTACTCCTTCGTGCGCTGTAGAGATACCTTCTGTACTCCTTTGTGCGCTGTAGAGATACCTTCTGTACTCCTTTGTGCGCTGTAGAGATACCTTCTGTACTCCTTTGTACGCTGTAGAGATACCTTCTGTACTCCTTTGTGCGCTGTAGAGATACCTTCTGTACTCCTTTGTACGCTGTAGAGATACCTCGTGTACTCCTTTGTACGTTCTAGAGATATTTCCTGTACTCCTTTGTGCGCTGTAGAGATACCTTCTGTACTCCTTTGTGCGCTGTAGATATACCTTCTGTACTCCTTTGTGCGCTGTAGAGATACCTTCTGTACTCCTTTGTACGCTGTAGAGATACCTTCTGTACTTCTTTGTGCGCTGTAGAGATACCTTCTGTACTCCTTTGTACGCTGTAGAGATACCTCGTGTACTCCTTTGTACGTTCTAGAGATATTTCCTGTACTCCTTTGTGCGCTGTAGAGATACCTTCTGTACTCCTTTGTGCGCTGTAGAGATACCTTCTGTACTCCTTTGTACGTTCTAGAGATATTTCCTGTACTCCTTTGTACGCTGTAGAGAAACCTTCTGTACTCCTTTGTGCGCTGTAGAGATACCTTCTGTACTCCTTTGTACGCTGTAGAGATACCTCGTGTACTCCTTTGTACGTTCTAGAGATATTTCCTGTACTCCTTTGTGCGCTGTAGAGATACCTTCTGTACTCCTTTGTGCGCTGTAGAGATAACTTCTGTACTCCTTTGTGCGCTGTAGAAATACCTTCTGTACTCCTTTGTGCGCTGTAGAGATACCTTCTGTACTCCTTTGTACGCTGTAGAGATACCTCGTGTACTCCTTTGTACGTTCTAGAGATATTTCCTGTACTCCTTTGTGCGCTGTAGAGATACCTTCTGTACTCTTTTGTGCGCTGTAGAGATACCTTCTGTACTCCTTTGTGCACTGTAGAGATACCTTCTGTACTCCTTTGTGCGCTGTAGAGATACCTTCTGTACTCCTTTGTACGCTGTAGAGATACCTCGTGTACTCCTTTCTACATTCTAGAGATATTTCTTGTACTCCTTTGTGCGCTGTAGAGATACCTTCTGTACTCCTTTGTGCGCTGTAGAGATACCTTCTGTACTCCTTTGTGCGCTGTAGAGATACCTTCTGTACTCCTTTGTACGCTGTAGAGATACCTTCTGTACTCCTTTGTGCGCTGTAGAGATACCTTCTGTACTCCTTTGTGCGCTGTAGAGATACCTTCTGTACTCCTTTCTGCGCTGTAGAGATACCTTCTGTACTCCTTTGTGCGCTGTAGAGATACCTTCTGTACTCCTTTGTACGTTCTAGAGATATTTCCTGTACTTCTTTGTGCGCTGTAGAGATACCTTCTGTACTTCTTTGTGCGTTGTAGAGATACCTTCTGTACTCCTTTGTGCGCTGTAGAGATACCTTCTGTACTCCTTTGTACGCTGTAGAGATACCTCGTGTACTCCTTTGTGCGCTGTAGAGATACCTTCTGTACTCCTTTGTGCGCTGTAGAGATACCTTCTGTACTCCTTTGTGCGCTGTAGAGATACCTTCTGTACTCCTTTGTACGTTCTAGAGATATTTCCTGTACTCCTTTTTGCACTGTAGAGATACCTTCTGTACTCCTTTGTGCGCTGTAGAGATACATTCTGAACTCCTTATAGCGCTGTAGAGATACCTTCTGTACTCCTTTGTGCGCTGTAGAGATACCTTCTGTACTCCTTTGTACGCTGTAGAGATACCTCGTGTACTCCTTTGTACGTTCTAGAGATATTTCCTGTACTCCTTTGTGCGCTGTAGAGATACCTTCTGTACTCCTTTGTGCGCTGTAGAGATACCTTCTGTACTCCTTCGTGCGCTGTAGAGATACCTTCTTTACTCCTTTGTGCGCTGTAGAGATATCTTCTGTACTCCTTTGTGCGCTGTAGAGATACCTTCTGTACTCCTTTGTACGCTGTAGAGATACCTCGTGTACTCCTTTGTACGTTCTAGAGATATTTCCTGTACTCCTTTGTGCGCTGTAGAGATACCTTCTGTACTCCTTTGTGCGCTGTAGAGATACCTTCTGTACTCCTTTGTGCGCTGTAGAGATACCTTCTGTACTCCTTTGTACGCTGTAGAGATACCTTCTGTACTTCTTTGTGCGCTGTAGAGATACCTTCTGTACTCCTTTGTACGCTGTAGAGATACCTCGTGTACTCCTTTGTACGTTCTAGAGATATTTCCTGTACTCCTTTGTGCGCTGTAGAGATACCTTCTGTACTTCTTTGTGCGCTGTAGAGATACCTTCTGTACTCCTTTGTACGTTCTAGAGATATTTCCTGTACTCCTTTGTACGCTGTAGAGATACCTTCTGTACTCCTTTGTGCGCTGTAGAGATACCTTCTGTACTCCTTTGTACGCTGTAGAGATACCTCGTGTTATCCTTTGTACGTTCTAGAGATATTTCCTGTACTCCTTTGTGCGCTGTAGAGATACCTTCTGTACTCCTTTGTGCGCTGTAGAGATACCTTCTGTACTCCTTTGTGCGCTGTAGAGATACCTTCTGTACTCCTTTGTGCGCTGTAGAGATACCTTCTGTACTCCTTTGTACGCTGTAGAGATATCTCGTGTACTCCTTTGTGCGCTGTAGAGATACCTTCTGTACTCCTTTGTGCGCTGTAGAGATACCTTCTGTACTCCTTTGTGCGCTGTAGAGATACCTTCTGTACTCCTTTGTACGTTCTAGAGATATTTCCTGTACTCCTTTGTGCGCTGTAGAGATACCTTCTGTACTCCTTTGTGCGCTGTAGAGATATTTTCTGTACTCCTTTGTGCGCTGTAGAGATACCTTCTGTACTCCTTTGTGCGCTGTAGAGATACCTTCTGTACTCCTTTGTACGCTGTAGAGATACCTCGTGTACTCCTTTGTACGTTCTAGAGATATTTCCTGTACTCCTTTGTGCGCTGTAGAGATACCTTCTGTACTCCTTTGTGCGCTGTAGAGATACCTTCTGTACTCCTTTGTACGTTCTAGAGATATTTCCTGTACTCCTTTGTGCGCTGTAGAGATACCTTCTGTACTCTTTGTGCGCTGTAGAGATACCTTCTATACTCCTTTGTGCGCTGTAGAGATACCTTCTGTACTCCTTTGTACGCTGTAGAGATACCTCGTGTACTCCTTTGTACGTTCTAGAGATATTTCCTTTACTCCTTTTTGCGCTGTAGAGATACCTTCTGTACTCCTTTGTGCGCTGTAGAGATATCTTCTTTACTCCTTTGTACGCTGTAGAGATACCTCGTGTACTCCTTTGTACGTTCTAGAGATATTTCCTGTACTCCTTTGTGCGCTGTAGAGATACCTTCTGTACTCCTTTGTGCGCTGTAGAGATACCTTCTGTACTCCTTTGTACGCTGTAGAGATACCTCGTGTACTCCTTTGTACGTTCTTGAGATATTTCCTGTACTCCTTTGTGCGCTGTAGAGATACCTTCTGTACTCCTTTGTGCGCTGTAGAGATACCTTCTATACTCCTTTGTGCGCTGTAGAGATACCTTCTGTACTCCTTTGTGCGCTGTAGAGATACCTTCTGTACTCCTTTGGACGCTGTAGAGATACCTCGTGTACTCCTTTGAACGTTCTAGAGATATTTCCTGTACTCCTTTGTGCGCTGTAGAGATACCTTCTGTACTCCTTTGTGCGCTGTAGAGATACCTTCTGTACTCCTTTGTGCGCTGTAGAGATACCTTCTGTACTCCTTTGTGCGCTGTAGAGATACCTTCTGTACTCCTTTGTACGTTCTAGAGATATTTCCAGTACTCCTTTGTGCGCTGTAGAGTTACCTTCTGTACTCCTTTTTACGCTGTAGAGATAACTCGTGTACTCCTTTGTACGTTCTAGAGATATTTCCTGTACTCCTTTGTGCGCTGTAGAGATACCTTCTGTACTCCTTTGTGCGCTGTAGAGATACCTTCTGTACTCCTTTGTGCGCTGTAGAGATACCTTCTGTACTCCTTCGTACGCTGTAGAGATACATCGTGTACTCCTTTGTACGTTCTAGAGATATTTCCTGTACTCCTTTGTGCGCTGTAGAGATACCTTCTGTACTCCTTTGTGCGCTTTAGAGATACCTTCTGTACTCCTTTGTACGCTGTAGAGATACCTTCTGTACTCCTTAGTGCGCTGTAGAGATACCTTCTGTACTCCTTTTTTCGCTGTAGAGATACCTCGTGTACTCCTTTGTACGTTCCAGAGATATTTCCTGTACTCCTCTGTGCGCTGTAGAGATACCTTCTGTACTCCTTTGTGCGCTGTAGAGATACCTTCTGTACTCCTTTGTGCGCTGTAGAGATACCTTCAGTACTCCTTTGTACGCTGTAGAGATACCTTCTGTACTCCTTTGTGCGCTGTAGAGATACCTTCTGTACTCCTTTGTACGCTGTAGAGATACCTCGTGTACTCCTTTGTACGTTCTAGAGATATTTCCTGTACTCCTTTGTGCGCTGTAGAGATACCTTCTGTACTCCTTTGTGCGCTGGAGAGATACCTTCTGTACTCCTTTGTACGTTCTAGAGATATTTCCTGTACTCCTTTGTACGCTGTAGAGATTACTTCTATACTCCTTTGTGCGCTGTAGAGATACCTTCTGTACTCCTTTGTACGCTGTAGAGATACCTTCTGTACTCCTTTGTGCGCTGTAGAGATACCTTCTGTACTCCTTTGTGCGCCGTAGAGATACCTTCTGTACTCCTTTGTGCGCTGTTGAGATACCTCGTGTACTCCTTTGTACGTTCTAGAGATATTTCCTGTACTCCTTTGTGCGCTGTAGAGATACCTTCTGTACTCCTTTGTGCGCTGTAGAGATACCTTCTGTACTCCTTTGTACGTTCTAGAGATATTTCCTGTACTCCTTTGTGCGCTGTAGAGATACCTTCTGTACTCCTTTGTGCGCTGTAGAGATACCTTCTATACTCCTTTGTGCGCTGTAGAGATACCTTCTGTACTCCTTTGTACGCTGTAGAGATACCTTCTGTACTCCTTTGTGCGCTGTAGAGATACCTTCTGTACTCCTTTGTACGCTGTAGAGATACCTCGTGTACTCCTTTGTACGTTCTAGAGATATTTCCTGTAATCCTTTGTGCGCTGTAGAGATACCTTCTGTACTCCTTTGTGCGCTGTAGAGATATCTTCTGTACTCCTTTGTGCGCTGTAGAGATACCTTCTGTACTCCTTTGTGCGCTGTAGAGATACCTTCTGTACTCCTTTGTGCGCTGTAGAGATACCTTCTGTACTCCTTTGTACGCTGTAGAGATACCTCGTGTACTCCTTTGTACGTTCTTGAGATATTTCCTGTACTCCTTTGTGCGCTGTAGAGATACCTTCTGTACTCCTTTGTGCGCTGTAGAGATACCTTCTGTACTCCTTTGTGCGCTGTAGAGATACCTTCTGTACTCCTTTGTGCGCTGTAGAGATACCTTCTGTACTCCTTTGTACGCTGTAGAGATATCTCGTGTACTCCTTTGTGCGCTGTAGAGATACCTTCTGTACTCCTTTGTGCGCTGTAGAGATACCTTCTGTACTCCTTTGTGCGCTGTAGAGATACCTTCTGTACTCCTTCGTGCGCTGTAGAGATATTTCCTGTACTCCTTTGTGCGCTGAAGAGATACCTTCTGTACTCCTTTGTGCGCTGTAGAGATACCTTCTGTACTCTTTTGTACGCTGTAGAGATACCTCGTGTACTCCTTTGTACGTTCTAGAGAAATTTCCTGTACTCCTTTGTGCGCTGTAGAGATACCTTCTGTACTCCTTTGTGCGCTGTAGAGATACCTTCTGTACTCCTTTGTACGTTCTAGAGATATTTCCTGTACTCCTTTGTGCGCTGTAGAGATACCTTCTGTACTCATTTGTGCGCTGTAGAGATACCTTCTGTACTCCTTTGTGCGCTGTAGAGATACCTTCTGTACTCCTTTGTGCGCTGTAGAGATACCTTCTGTACTCCTTTGTGCGCTGTAGAGATACCTTCTGTACTCCTTTGTACGTTCTAGAGATATTTCCTGTACTCCTTTGTGCGCTGTAGATATACCTTCTGTACTCCTTCGTGCGCTGTAGAGATACCTTCTGTACTCCTTTGTGCGCTGTAGAGATACCTTCTGTACTCCTTTGTGCGCTGTAGAGATACCTTTTGTACTCCTTTGTACGCTGTAGAGATACCTCGTGTACTCCTTTGTACGTTCTAGAGATATTTCCTGTACTCCTTTGTGCGCTGTAGAGATACCTTCTGTACTCCTTTGTGCGCTGTAGAGATACCTTCTGTACTCCTTTGTGCGCTGTAGAGATACCTTCTGTACTCCTTTGTGCGCTGTAGAGATACCTTCTGTACTCCTTTGTACGCTGTAGAGATACCTCGTGTACTCCTTTGTGCGCTGTAGAGATACCTTCTGTACTCCTTTGTACGCTGTAGAGATACCTCGTGTGCTCCTTTGTACGTTCTAGAGATATTTCCTGTACTCCTTTGTGCGCTGTAGAGATACCTTCTGTACTCCTTTGTGCGCTGTAGAGATACCTTCTGTACTCCTTTGTGCGCTGTAGAGATACCTTCTGTACTCCTTTGTGCGCTGTAGAGATACCTTCTGTACTCCTTTGTACGCTGTAGAGATACCTCGTGTACTCCTTTGTACGTTCTAGAGATATTTCCTGTACTCCTTTGTGCGCTGTAGAGATACCTTCTGTACTCCTTTGTGCGCTGTAGAAATACCTTCTGTACTCCTTTGTGCGCTGTAGAGATACCTTCTGTACTCCTTTGTGCGCTGTAGAGATACCTTCTGTACTCCTTTGTACGCTGTAGAGATACCTCGTGTACTCCTTTGTACGTTCTAGAGATATTTCCTGTACTACTTCGTGCGCTGTAGAGATACCTTCTGTACTCCTTTGTGCGCTGTAGAGATACCTTCTGTACTCCTTTGTGCGCTGTAGAGATACCTTCTGTACTCCTTTGTGCGCCGTAGAGATACCTTCTGTACTTCTTTGTGCGCTGTAGAGATACCTTCTGTACTCCTTTGTACGCTGTAGAGATACCTCGTGTACTCCTTTGTGCGCTGTAGAGATACCTTCTGTACTCCTTTGTGCGCTGTAGAGATACCTTCTGTACTCCTTTGTGCGCTGTAGAGATACCTTCTGTACTCCTTTGTACGTTCTAGAGATATTTCCTGTACTCCTTTGTGCGCTGTAGAGATACCTTCTGTACTCCTTTGTGCGCTGTAGAGATACCTTCTGTACTCCTTTGTACGTTCTAGAGATATTTCCTGTACTCCTTTGTGCGCTGTAGAGATACCTTCTGTACTCCTTTGTGCGCTGTAGAGATACCTTCTGTACTCCTTTGTGCGCTGTAGAGATACCTTCTGTACTCCTTTGTACGCTGTAGAGATACCTCGTGTACTCCTTTGTACGTTCTAGAGATATTTCCTGTACTCCTTTGTGCGCTGTAGAGATACCTTCTGTACTCCTTCGTGCGCTGTAGAGATACCTTCTGTACTCCTTTGTGCGCTGTAGAGATACCTTCTGTACTCCTTTGTACGCTGTAGAGATACCTTCCGTACTCCTTTGTGCGCTGTAGAGATACCTTCTGTACTCCTTTGTACGCTGTAGAGATACCTCGTGGACTCCTTTGTACGTTCTAGAGATATTTCCTGTACTCCTTTGTGCGCTGTAGAGATACCTTCTGTACTCCTTTGTGCGCTGTAGAGATACCTTCTGTACTCCTTTGTACGTTCTAGAGATATTTCCTGTACTCCTTTGTACGATGTAGAGAAACCTTCTGTACTCCTTTGTGCGCTGTAGAGATACCTTCTGTACTCCTTTGTACGCTGTAGAGATACCTCGTGTACTCCTTTGTACGTTCTAGAGATATTTCCTGTACTCCTTTGTGCGCTGTAGAGATACCTTCTGTACTCCTTTGTGCGCTGTAGAGATAACTTCTGTACTCCTTTGTGCGCTGTAGAAATACCTTCTGTACTCCTTTGTGCGCTGTAGAGATACCTTCTGTACTCCTTTGTACGCTGTAGAGATACCTCGTGTACTCCTTTGTTCGTTCTAGAGATATTTCCTGTACTCCTTTGTGCGCTGTAGAGATGCCTTCTGTACTCTTTTGTGCGCTGTAGAGATACCTTCTGTACTCCTTTGTGCACTGTAGAGATACCTTCTGTACTCCTTTGTGCGCTGTAGAGATACCTTCTGTACGCCTTTGTACGCTGTAGAGATACCTCGTGTACTCCTTTCTACGTTCTAGAGATATTTCTTGTACTCCTTTGTGCGCTGTAGAGATACCTTCTGTACTCCTTTGTGCGCTGTAGAGATACCTTCTGTACTCCTTTGTGCGCTGTAGAGATACCTTCTGTACTCCTTTGTACGCTGTAGAGATACCTTCTGTACTCCTTTGTGCGCTGTAGAGATACCTTCTGTACTCCTTTGTGCGCTGTAGAGATACCTTCTGTACTCCTTTCTGCGCTGTAGAGATACCTTCTGTACTTCTTTGTGCGCTGTAGAGATACCTTCTGTACTCCTTTGTACGCTGTAGAGATACCTCGTGTACTCCTTTGTACGTTCTAGAGATATTTCCTGTACTCCTTTGTGCGCTGTAGAGATACCTTCTGTACTCCTTTGTGCGCTGTAGAGATACCTTCTGTACTCCTTTGTACGTTCTAGAGATATTTCCTGTACTCCTTTGTACGCTGTAGAGATACCTTCTGTACTCCTTTGTGCGCTGTAGAGATACCTTCTTTACTCCTTTGTACGCTGTAGAGATACCTCGTGTACTCCTTTGTACGTTCTAGAGATATTTCCTGTACTCCTTTGTGCGCTGTAGAGATACCTTCTGTACTCCTTTGTGCGCTGTAGAGATACCTTCTGTACTCCTTTGTGCGCTGTAGAGATACCTTCTGTACTCCTTTGTGCGCTGTAGAGATACCTTCTGTACTCCTTTGTACGCTGTAGAGATACCTCGTGTACTCCTTTGTACGTTCTAGAGATATTTCCTGTACTCCTTTGTGTGCTGTAGAGATACCTTCTGTACTCCTTTGTGCGCTGTAGAGATACCTTCTGTACTCCTTTGTGCGCTGTAGAGATACCTTCTGTACTCCTTTGTGCGCTGTAGAGATACCTTCTGTACTCCTTTGTACGCTGTAGAGATACCTCGTGTACTCCTTTGTACGTTCTAGAGATATTTCCTGTACTCCTTTGTGCGCTGTAGATATACCTTCTGTACTCCTTTGTGCGCTGTAGAGATACCTTCTGTACTCCTTTGTGCGCTGTAGAGATACCTTCTGTACTCCTTTGTACGCTGTAGAGATACCTTCTGTACTCCTTTGTGCGCTGTAGAGATACCTTCTGTACTCCTTTGTGCGCCGTAGAGATACCTTCTGTACTCCTTTGTGCGCTGTTGAGATACCTCGTGTACTCCTTTGTACGTTCTAGAGATATTTCCTGTACTCCTTTGTGCGCTGTAGAGATACCTTCTGTACTCCTTTGTGCGCTGTAGAGATACCTTCTGTACTCCTTTGTACGTTCTAGAGATATTTCCTGTACTCCTTTGTGCGCTGTAGAGATACCTTCTGTACTCCTTTGTGCGCTGTAGAGATACCTTCTATACTCCTTTGTGCGCTGTAGAGATACCTTCTGTACTCCTTTGTACGCTGTAGAGATACCTTCTGTACTCCTTTGTGCGCTGTAGAGATACCTTCTGTACTCCTTTGTACGCTGTAGAGATACCTCGTGTACTCCTTTGTACGTTCTAGAGATATTTCCTGTAATCCTTTGTGCGCTGTAGAGATACCTTCTGTACTCCTTTGTGCGCTGTAGAGATACCTTCTGTACTCCTTTGTGCGCTGTAGAGATACCTTCTGTACTCCTTTGTGCGCTGTAGAGATACCTTCTGTACTCCTTTGTGCGCTGTAGAGATACCTTCTGTACTCCTTTGTACGCTGTAGAGATACCTCGTGTACTCCTTTGTACGTTCTTGAGATATTTCCTGTACTCCTTTGTGCGCTGTAGAGATACCTTCTGTACTCCTTTGTGCGCTGTAGAGATACCTTCTATACTCCTTTGTGCGCTGTAGAGATACCTTCTGTACTCCTTTGTGCGCTGTAGAGATACCTTCTGTACTCCTTTGGACGCTGTAGAGATACCTCGTGTACTCCTTTGAACGTTCTAGAGATATTTCCTGTACTCCTTTGTGCGCTGTAGAGATACCTTCTGTACTCCTTTGTGCGCTGTAGAGATACCTTCTGTACTCCTTTGTACGTTCTAGAGATATTTCCAGTACTCCTTTGTGCGCTGTAGAGTTACCTTCTGTACTCCTTTTTACGCTGTAGAGATAACTCGTGTACTCCTTTGTACGTTCTAGAGATATTTCCTGTACTCCTTTGTGCGCTGTAGAGATACCTTCTGTACTCCTTTGTGCGCTGTAGAGATACCTTCTGTACTCCTTTGTGCGCTGTAGAGATACCTTCTGTACTCCTTCGTACGCTGTAGAGATACATCGTGTACTCCTTTGTACGTTCTAGAGATATTTCCTGTACTCCTTTGTGCGCTGTAGAGATACCTTCTGTACTCCTTTGTGCGCTTTAGAGATACCTTCTGTACTCCTTTGTACGCTGTAGAGATACCTTCTGTACTCCTTAGTGCGCTGTAGAGATACCTTCTGTACTCCTTTTTTCGCTGTAGAGATACCTCGTGTACTCCTTTGTACGTTCCAGAGACATTTCCTGTACTTCTCTGTGCGCTGTAGAGATACCTTCTGTACTCCTTTGTGCGCTGTAGAGATACCTTCTGTACTCCTTTGTGCGCTGTAGAGATACCTTCTGTACTCCTTTGTACGCTGTAGAGATACCTTCTGTACTCCTTTGTGCGCTGTAGAGATACCTTCTGTACTCCTTTGTACGCTGTAGAGATACCTCGTGTACTCCTTTGTACGTTCTAGAGATATTTCCTGTACTCCTTTGTGCGCTGTAGAGATACCTTCTGTACTCCTTTGTGCGCTGGAGAGATACCTTCTGTACTCCTTTGTACGTTCTAGAGATATTTCCTGTACTCCTTTGTACGCTGTAGAGATTACTTCTATACTCCTTTGTGCGCTGTAGAGATACCTTCTGTACTCCTTTGTACGCTGTAGAGATACCTTCTGTACTTCTTTGTGCGCTGTAGAGATACCTTCTGTACTCCTTTGTGCGCCGTAGAGATACCTTCTGTACTCCTTTGTGCGCTGTTGAGATACCTCGTGTACTCCTTTGTACGTTCTAGAGATATTTCCTGTACTCCTTTGTGCGCTGTAGAGATACCTTCTGTACTCCTTTGTGCGCTGTAGAGATACCTTCTGTACTCCTTTGTACGTTCTAGAGATATTTCCTGTACTCCTTTGTGCGCTGTAGAGATACCTTCTGTACTCCTTTGTGCACTGTAGAGATACCTTCTATACTCCTTTGTGCGCTGTAGAGATACCTTCTGTACTCCTTTGTACGCTGTAGAGATACCTTCTGTACTCCTTTGTGCGCTGTAGAGATACCTTCTGTACTCCTTTGTACGCTGTAGAGATACCTCGTGTATTCCTTTGTACGTTCTAGAGATATTTCCTGTAATCCTTTGTGCGCTGTAGAGATACCTTCTGTACTCCTTTGTGCGCTGTAGAGATATCTTCTGTACTCCTTTGTGCGCTGTAGAGATACCTTCTGTACTCCTTTGTGCGCTGTAGAGATACCTTCTGTACTCCTTTGTGCGCTGTAGAGATACCTTCTGTACTCCTTTGTACGCTGTAGAGATACCTCGTGTACTCCTTTGTACGTTCTTGAGATATTTCCTGTACTCCTTTGTGCGCTGTAGAGATACCTTCTGTACTCCTTTGTGCGCTGTAGAGATACCTTCTATACTCCTTTGTGCGCTGTAGAGATACCTTCTGTACTCCTTTGTGCGCTGTAGAGATACCTTCTGTACTCCTTTGGACGCTGTAGAGATACCTCGTGTACTCCTTTGAACGTTCTAGAGATATTTCCTGTACTCCTTTGTGCGCTGTAGAGATACCTTCTGTACTCCTTTGTGCGCTGTAGAGATACCTTCTGTACTCCTTTGTGCGCTGTAGAGATACCTTCTGTACTCCTTTGTGCGCTGTAGAGATACCTTCTGTACTCCTTTGTACGTTCTAGAGATATTTCCAGTACTCCTTTGTGCGCTGTAGAGTTACCTTCTGTACTCCTTTTTACGCTGTAGAGATACCTCGTGTACTCCTTTGTACGTTCTAGAGATATTTCCTGTACTCCTTTGTGCGCTGTAGAGATACCTTCTGTACTCCTTTGTGCGCTGTAGAGATACCTTCTGTACTCCTTTGTGCGCTGTAGAGATACCTTCTGTACTCCTTCGTACGCTGTAGAGATACATCGTGTACTCCTTTGTACGTTCTAGAGATATTTCCTGTACTCCTTTGTGCGCTGTAGAGATACCTTCTGTACTCCTTTGTGCGCTTTAGAGATACCTTCTGTACTGCTTTGTACGCTGTAGAGATACCTTCTGTACTCCTTAGTGCGCTGTAGAGATACCTTCTGTACTCCTTTTTTCGCTGTAGAGATACCTCGTGTACTCCTTTGTACGTTCCAGAGATATTTCCTGTACTCCTCTGTGCGCTGTAGAGATACCTTCTGTACTCCTTTGTGCGCTGTAGAGATACCTTCTGTACTCCTTTGTGCGCTGTAGAGATACCTTCTGTACTCCTTTGTACGCTGTAGAGATACCTTCTGTACTCCTTTGTGCGCTGTAGAGATACCTTCTGTACTCCTTTGTACGCTGTAGAGATACCTCGTGTACTCCTTTGTACGTTCTAGAGATATTTCCTGTACTCCTTTGTGCGCTGTAGAGATACCTTCTGTACTCCTTTGTGCGCTGGAGAGATACCTTCTGTACTCCTTTGTACGTTCTAGAGATATTTCCTGTACTCCTTTGTACGCTGTAGAGATTACTTCTATACTCCTTTGTGCGCTGTAGAGATACCTTCTGTACTCCTTTGTACGCTGTAGAGATACCTCGTGTACTCCTTTGTACGTTCTAGAGATATTTTCTGTACTCCTTTGTGCGCTGTAGAGATACCTTCTGTACTCCTTTGTGCGCTGTAGAGATACCTTCTGTACTCCTTTGTGCGCTGTAGAAATACCTTCTGTACTCCTTTGTGCGCTGTAGAGATACCTTCTGTACTCCTTTGTACGCTGTAGAGATACCTCGTGTACTCCTCTGTACGTTCTAGAGATATTTCCTGTACTCCTTTGTGCGCTGTAGAGATATCTTCTGTACTCCTTTGTGCGCTGTAGAGATACCTTCTGTACTCCTTTATGCGCTGTAGAGATACCTTCTGTACTCCTTTGTGCGCTGTAGAGATACCTTCTGTACTCCTTTGTACGCTGTAGAGATACCTCGTGTACTCCTTTGTACGTTCTAGAGATATTTCCTGTACTCCTTTGTGCGCTGTAGAGATACCTTCTGTACTCCTTTGTGCGCTGTAGAGAGGCCTTCTGTACTCCTTTGTGCGCTGTAGAGATACCTTCTGTACTCCTTTGTGCGCTGTAGAGATACCTTTTGTACTCCTTTGTACGCTGTAGAAAAACCTCGTGTACTCCTTTGTACGTTCTAGAGATATTTCCTGTACTCCTTTGTGCGCTGTAGAGATACCTTCTGTACTCCTTTGTGCGCTCTAGAGATACCTTCTGTACTCCTTTGTGCGCTGTAGAGATACCTTCTGTACTCCTTTGTGCGCTGTAGAGATACCTTCTGTACTCCTTTGTACGCTGTAGAGATACCTCGTGTACTCCTTTGTACGTTCTAGAGATATTTCCTGTACTCCTTTGTGCGCTGAAGAGATACCTTCTGTACTCCTTTGTGCGCAGTAGAGATACCTCGTGTACTCCTTTGTACGTTCTAGAGATATTTCCTGTACTCCTTTGTGCGCTGTAGAGATACCTTCTGTACTCCTTTGTGCGCTGTAGAGATACCTTCTGTACTCTTTTGAGCGCTGTAGAGATACCTTCTGTACTCCTTTGTACGCTGTAGAGATACCTTCTGTACTCCTTTGTGCGCTGTAGAGATACCTTCTGTACTCCTTCGCACGCTGTAGAGATACCTCGTGTACTCCTTTGTACGTTCTAGAGATATTTCCTGTACTCCTTTGTGTGCTGTAGAGATACCTTCTGTACCACTTTGTGCGCTGTTGAGATACCTTCTGTACTCCTTTGTACGCTGTAGAGATACCTTCTGTAATCCTTTGTGCGCTGTAGAGATACCTTCTGTACTCCTTTGTACGCTGTAGAGATACCTCGTGTACTCCTTTGTACGTTCTAGCGATATTTCCTGTACTCCTTTGTGCACTGTAGAGATACCTTCTGTACTCCTTTGTGCGCTGTAGAGTTACCTTCTGTACTCCTTTGTGCGCTGTAGAGATACCTTCTGTACTCCTTTGTGCGCTGTAGAGATACCTTCTGTACTCCTTTGTACGCTGTAGAGATACCTTCTGTACTCCTTTGTGCGCTGTAGAGATACCTTCTGTACTTCTTTGTACGCTGTAGAGATACCTAGTGTACTCCTTTGTACGTTCTGGAGATATTTCCTGTACTCCTTTGTGCGCTGTAGAGATACCTTCTGTACTCCTTTGTGCGCTGTAGAGATACCTTCTGTACTCCTTTGTGCGCTGTAGAGATACCTTCTGTACTCCTTTGTACGTTCTAGAGATATTTCCTGTACTCCTTTGTGCGCTGTAGAGATACCTTCTGTACTCCTTTGTGCGCTGTAGAGATACCTTCTGTACTCCTTTGTGCGCTGTAGAGATACCTTCTGTACTCCTTTGTACGCTGTAGAGATACCTTCTGTATTCCTTTGTGCGCTGTAGAGATACCTTCTGTACTCCTTTGTACGCTGTAGAGACTTCTCGTGTACTCCTTTGTACGTTCTAGAGATATTTCCTGTTCTCCTGTGTGCGCTGTAGAGATACCTTCTGTACTCCTTTGTGCGCTGTAGAGATACCTTCTGTACTCCTTTGTACGTTCTAGAGATATTTCCTGTACTCCTTTGTGCGCTGCAGAGATACCTTCTGTACTCCTTTGTACGCTGTAGAGATACCTCGTGTACTCCTCTGTACGTTCTAGAGATATTTCCTGTACTTTTTTGTGCGCTGTAGATATACCTTCTGTACTCCTTTGTGCGCTGTAGAGATACCTTCTGTACTCCTTTCTGCGCTGTAGAGATACCTTCTGTACTCCTTTGTACGCTGTAGAGATACCTCGTGTACTCCTTTGTACGTTCTAGAGATATTTCCTGTACTCCTTCGTGCGCTGTAGAGATACCTTCTGTACTCCTTTGTGCGCTGTAGAGATACCTTCTGTACTCCTTTGTGCGCTGTAGAGATACCTTCTGTACTCCTTTCTACGCTGTAGAGATACCTTCTGTACTCCTTTGTGCGCTGTAGAGATACCTTCTGTACTCCTTCGTACGCTGTAGAGATACCTCGTGTACTCCTTTGTACGTTCTAGAGATATTTCCTGTACTCCTTTGTGCGCTGTAGAGATACCTTCTGTACTCCTTTGTGCGCTGTAGATATACCTTCTGTACTCCTTTGTGCGCTGTAGAGATACCTTCTGTACTCCTTTGTACGCTGTAGAGATACCTTCTGTACTTCTTTGTGCGCTGTAGAGATACCTTCTGTACTCCTTTGTACGCTGTAGAGATACCTCGTGTACTCCTTTGTACGTTCTAGAGATATTTCCTGTACTCCTTTGTGCGCTGTAGAGATACCTTCTGTACTCCTTTGTGCGCTGTAGAGATACCTTCTGTACTTCTTTGTACGTTCTAGAGATATTTCCTGTACTCCTTTGTACGCTGTAGAGAAACCTTCTGTACTCCTATGTGCGCTGTAGAGATACCTTCTGTACTCCTTTGTACGCTGTAGAGATACCTCGTGTACTCCTTTGTACGTTCTAGAGATATTTCCTGTACTCCTTTGTGCGCTGTAGAGATACCTTCTGTACTCCTTTGTGCGCTGTAGAGATAACTTCTGTACTCCTTTGTGCGCTGTAGAAATACCTTCTGTACTCCTTTGTGCGCTGTAGAGATACCTTCTGTACTCCTTTGTACGCTGTAGAGATACCTCGTGTACTCCTTTGTACGTTCTAGAGATATTTCCTGTACTCCTTTGTGCGCTGTAAAGATACCTTCTGTACTCTTTTGTGCGCTGTAGAGATACCTTCTGTACTCCTTTGTGCACTGTAGAGATACCTTCTGTACTCCTTTGTGCGCTGTAGAGATACCTTCTGTACTCCTTTGTACGCTGTAGAGATACCTCGTGTA
Organism: Morinoia aosen; assembly: GCA_030386875.1. Classification (NCBI taxonomy): domain Eukaryota; kingdom Metazoa; phylum Arthropoda; class Malacostraca; order Amphipoda; family Talitridae; genus Morinoia; species Morinoia aosen. The sequence goes on along the minus strand of CM059576.1, from coordinate 53,782,003 downwards.
CTCCTTTCTACGTTCTAGAGATATTTCTTGTACTGCTTTGTGCGCTGTAGAGATACCTTCTGTACTCCTTTGTGCGCTGTAGAGATACCTTCTGTACTCCTTTGTGCGCTGTAGAGATACCTTCTGTACTCCTTTGTACGCTGTAGAGATACCTTCTGTACTCCTTTGTGCGCTGTAGAGATACCTTCTGTACTCCTTTGTGCGCTGTAGAGATACCTTCTGTACTCCTTTCTGCGCTGTAGAGATACCTTCTGTACTTCTTTGTGCGCTGTAGAGATACCTTCTGTACTCCTTCGTACGCTGTAGAGATACCTCGTGTACTCCTTTGTACGTTCTAGAGATATTTCCTGTACTCCTTTGTGTGCTGTAGAGATACCTTCTGTACTCCTTTGTGCGCTGTTGAGATACCTTCTGTACTCCTTTGTACGCTGTAGAGATACCTTCTGTAATCCTTTGTGCGCTGTAGAGATACCTTCTGTACTCCTTTGTACGCTGTAGAGATACCTCGTGTACTCCTTTGTACGTTCTAGCGATATTTCCTGTACTCCTTTGTGCACTGTAGAGATACCTTCTGTACTCCTTTGTGCGCTGTAGAGTTACCTTCTGTACTCCTTTGTGCGCTGTAGAGATACCTTCTGTACTCCTTTGTGCGCTGTAGAGATACTTTCTGTACTCCTTTGTACGCTGTAGAGATACCTTCTGTACTCCTTTGTGCGCTGTAGAGATACCTTCTGTACTTCTTTGTACGCTGTAGAGATACCTAGTGTACTCCTTTGTACGTTCTGGAGATATTTCCTGTACTCCTTTGTGCGCTGTAGAGATACCTTCTGTACTCCTTTGTGCGCTGTAGAGATACCTTCTGTACTCCTTTGTGCGCTGTAGAGATACCTTCTGTACTCCTTTGTACGTTCTAGAGATATTTCCTGTACTCCTTTGTGCGCTGTAGAGATACCTTCTGTACTCCTTTGTGCGCTGTAGAGATACCTTCTGTACTCCTTTGTGCGCTGTAGAGATACCTTCTGTACTCCTTTGTACGCTGTAGAGATACCTTCTGTACTCCTTTGTGCGCTGTAGAGATACCTTCTGTACTCCTTTGTACGCTGTAGAGACTTCTCGTGTACTCCTTTGTACGTTCTAGAGATATTTCCTGTACTCCTGTGTGCGCTGTAGAGATACCTTCTGTACTCCTTTGTGCGCTGTAGAGATACCTTCTGTACTCCTTTGTACGTTCTAGAGATATTTCCTGTACTCCTTTGTGCGCTGCAGAGATACCTTCTGTACTCCTTTGTACGCTGTAGAGATACCTCGTGTACTCCTTTGTACGTTCTAGAGATATTTCCTGTACTTTTTTGTGCGCTGTAGATATACCTTCTGTACTCCTTTGTGCGCTGTAGAGATACCTTCTGTACTCCTTTCTGCGCTGTAGAGATACCTTCTGTACTCCTTTGTACGCTGTAGAGATACCTCGTATACTCCTTTGTACGTTCTAGAGATATTTCCTGTACTCCTTCGTGCGCTGTAGAGATACCTTCTGTACTCCTTTGTGCGCTGTAGAGATAACTTCTGTACTCCTTTGTGCGCTGTAGAAATACCTTCTGTACTCCTTTGTGCGCTGTAGAGATACCTTCTGTACTCCTTTGTACGCTGTAGAGATACCTCGTGTACTCCTTTGTACGTTCTAGAGATATTTCCTGTACTCCTTTGTGCGCTGTAGAGATACCTTCTGTACTCTTTTGTGCGCTGTAGAGATACCTTCTGTACTCCTTTGTGCACTGTAGAGATACCTTCTGTACTCCTTTGTGCGCTGTAGAGATACCTTCTGTACTCCTTTGTACGCTGTAGAGATACCTCGTGTACTCCTTTCTACGTTCTAGAGATATTTCTTGTACTCCTTTGTGCGCTGTAGAGATACCTTCTGTACTCCTTTGTGCGCTGTAGAGATACCTTCTGTACTCCTTTGTGCGCTGTAGAGATACCTTCTGTACTCCTTTGTACGCTGTAGAGATACCTTCTGTACTCCTTTGTGCGCTGTAGAGATACCTTCTGTACTCCTTTGTGCGCTGTAGAGATACCTTCTGTACTCCTTTCTGCGCTGTAGAGATACCTTCTGTACTCCTTTGTGCGCTGTAGAGATACCTTCTGTACTCCTTTGTACGTTCTAGAGATATTTCCTGTACTCCTTTGTGCGCTGTAGAGATACCTTCTGTACTTCTTTGTGCGCTGTAGAGATACCTTCTGTACTCCTTTGTGCGCTGTAGAGATACCTTCTGTACTCCTTTGTACGCTGTAGAGATACCTCGTGTACTCCTTTGTGCGCTGTAGAGATACCTTCTGTACTCCTTTGTGCGCTGTAGAGATACCTTCTGTACTCCTTTGTGCGCGGTAGAGATACCTTCTGTACTCCTTTGTACGTTCTAGAGATATTTCCTGTACTCCTTTTTGCACTGTAGAGATACCTTCTGTACTCCTTTGTGCGCTGTAGAGATACATTCTGAACTCCTTATAGCGCTGTAGAGATACCTTCTGTACTCCTTTGTGCGCTGTAGAGATACCTTCTGTACTCCTTTGTACGCTGTAGAGATACCTCGTGTACTCCTTTGTACGTTCTAGAGATATTTCCTGTACTCCTTTGTGCGCTGTAGAGATACCTTCTGTACTCCTTTGTGCGCTGTAGAGATACCTTCTGTACTCCTTCGTGCGCTGTAGAGATACCTTCTGTACTCCTTTGTGCGCTGTAGAGATATCTTCTGTACTCCTTTGTGCGCTGTAGAGATACCTTCTGTACTCCTTTGTACGCTGTATAGATACCTCGTGTACTTTTTGTACGTTCTAGAGATATTTCCTGTACTCCTTTGTGCGCTGTAGAGATACCTTCTGTACTCCTTTGTGCGCTGTAGAGATACCTTCTGTACTCCTTTGTGCGCTGTAGAGATACCTTCTGTACTCCTTTGTACGCTGTAGAGATACCTTCTGTACTTCTTTGTGCGCTGTAGAGATACTTTCTGTACTCCTTTGTACGCTGTAGAGATACCTCGTGTACTCCTTTGTACGTTCTAGAGATATTTCCTGTACTCCTTTGTGCGCTGTAGAGATACCTTCTGTACTTCTTTGTGCGCTGTAGAGATACCTTCTGTACTCCTTTGTACGTTCTAGAGATATTTCCTGTACTCCTTTGTACGCTGTAGAGATACCTTCTGTACTCCTTTGTGCGCTGTAGAGATACCTTCTGTACTCCTTTGTACGCTGTAGAGATACCTCGTGTTATCCTTTGTACGTTCTAGAGATATTTCCTGTACTCCTTCGTGCGCTGTAGAGATACCTTCTGTACTCCTTTGTGCGCTGTAGAGATACCTTCTGTACTCCTTTGTGCGCTGTAGAGATACCTTCTGTACTCCTTTGTGCGCTGTAGAGATACCTTCTGTACTCCTTTGTACGCTGTAGAGATATCTCGTGTACTCCTTTGTGCGCTGTAGAGATACCTTCTGTACTCCTTTGTGCGCTGTAGAGACACCTTCTGTACTCCTTTGTGCGCTGTAGAGATACCTTCTGTACTCCTTTGTACGTTCTAGAGATATTTCCTGTACTCCTTTGTGCGCTGTAGAGATACCTTCTGTACTCCTTTGTGCGCTGTAGAGATATTTTCTGTACTCCTTTGTGCGCTGTAGAGATACCTTCTGTACTCCTTTGTGCGCTGTAGAGATACCTTCTGTACTCCTTTGTACGCTGTAGAGATACCTCGTGTACTCCTTTGTACGTTCTAGAGATATTTCCTGTACTCCTTTGTGCGCTGTAGAGATACCTTCTGTACTCCTTTGTGCGCTGTAGAGATACCTTCTGTACTCCTTTGTACGTTCTAGAGATATTTCCTGTACTCCTTTGTGCGCTGTAGAGATACCTTCTGTACTCCTTTGTGCGCTGTAGAGATACCTTCTGTACTCCTTTGTGCGCTGTAGAGATACCTTCTGTACTCCTTTGTACGCTGTAGAGATACCTCGTGTACTCCTTTGTACGTTCTAGAGATATTTCCTTTACTCCTTTTTGCGCTGTAGAGATACCTTCTGTACTCCTTTGTGCGCTGTAGAGATACCTTCTGTACTCCTTTGTGCGCTGTAGAGATACCTTCTGTACTCCTTTGTACGCTGTAGAGATACCTTCTGTACTCCTTTGTGCGCTGTTGAGATACCTTCTGTACTCCTTTGTACGCTGTAGAGATACCTCGTGTACTCCTTTGTACGTTCTAGAGATATTTCCTGTACTCCTTTGTGCGCTGTAGAGATACCTTCTGTACTCCTTTGTGCGCTGTAGAGATACCTTCTATACTCCTTTGTGCGCTGTAGAGATACCTTCTGTACTCCTTTGTACGCTGTAGAGATACCTTCTGTACTCCTTTGAGCGCTGTAGAGATACCTTCTGTACTCCTTTGTACGCTGTAGAGATACCTCGTGTACTCCTTTGTACGTTCTAGAGATATTTCCTGTACTCCTTTGTGCGCTGTAGAGATACCTTCTGTACTCCTTTGTGCGCTGTAGAGATACCTTCTGTACTCCTTTGTGCGCTGTAGAGATACCTTCTGTACTCCTTTGTACGCTGTAGAGATACCTTCTGTACTCCTTTGTGCGCTGTAGAGATACATTCTGTACTCCTTTGTACGCTGTAGAGATACCTCGTGTACTCCTTTGTACGTTCTAGAGATATTTCCTGTACTCCTTTGTGCGCTGTAGAGATACCTTCTGTACTCCTTTGTGCGCTGTAGAGATACCTTCTGTACTCCTTTGTGCGCTGTAGAGATACCTTCTGTACTCCTTTGTACGCTTTAGAGATACCTTCTGTACTCTTTTGTGCGCTGTAGAGATACCTTCTGTACTCCTTTGTACGCTGTAGAGATACCTCGTGTACTCCTTTGTACGTTCCAGAGATATTTCCTGTACTCCTTTGTGCGCTGTAGAGATACCTTCTGTACTCCTTTGTGCGCTGTAGAGATACCTTCTGTACTCCTTTGTGCGCTGTAGAGATACCTTCTGTACTTCTTTGTGCGCTGTAGAGATACCTTCTGTACTCCTTTGCACGCTGTAGAGATACCTCGTGTACTCCTTTGTACGTTCTAGAGATATTTCCTGTACTCCTTTGTGCGCTGTAGAGATACCTTCTGTACTCCTTTGTGCGCTGTAGAGATACCTTCTGTACTCCTTTGTACGTTCTAGAGATATTTCCTGTACTCCTTTGTACGCTGTAGAGATACCTTCTGTACTCCTTTGTGCGCTGTAGAGATACCTTCTGTACTCCTTTGTACGCTGTAGAGATACCTCGTGTACTCCTTTGTACGTTCTAGAGATATTTCCTGTACTCCTTTGTGCGCTGTAGAAATACCTTCTGTACTCCTTTGTGCGCTGTAGAGATACCTTCTGTACTCCTTTGTGCGCTGTAGAGATACCTTCTGTACTCCTTTGTGCGCTGTAGAGATACCTTCTGTACTCCTTTGTACGCTGTAGAGATATCTCGTGTACTCCTTTGTGCGCTGTAGAGATACCTTCTGTACTCTTTTGTGCGCTGTAGAGATACCTTCTGTACTCCTTTGTGCGCTGTAGAGATACCTTCTGTACTCCTTCGTGCGCTGTAGAGATATTTCCTGTACTCCTTTGTGCGCTGAAGAGATACCTTCTGTACTCGTTTGTGCGCTGTAGAGATACCTTCTGTACTCTTTTGTACGCTGTAGAGATACCTCGTGTACTCCTTTGTACGTTCTAGAGATATTTCCTGTACTCCTTTGTGCGCTGTAGAGATACCTTCTGTACTCCTTTGTGCGCTGTAGAGATACCTTCTGTACTCCTTTGTACGTTCTAGAGATATTTCCTGTACTCCTTTGTGCGCTGTAGAGATACCTTCTGTACTCCTTTGTGCGCTGTAGAGATACCTTCTGTACTCCTTTGTGCGCTGTAGAGATACCTTCTGTACTCCTTTGTGCGCTGTAGAGATACCTTCTGTACTCCTTTGTGCGCTGTAGAGATACCTTCTGTACTCCTTTGTACGTTCTAGAGATATTTCCTGTACTCCTTTGTGCGCTGTAGATATACCTTCTGTACTCCTTTGTGCGCTGTAGAGATACCTTCTGTACTCCTTTGTGCGCTGTAGAGATACCTTCTGTACTCCTTTGTGCGCTGTAGAGATACCTTCTGTACTCCTTTGTACGCTGTAGAGATACCTCGTGTACTCCTTTGTCCGTTCTAGAGATATTTCCTGTACTCCTTTGTGCGCTGTAGAGATACCTTCTGTACTCCTTTGTGCGCTGTAGAGATACCTTCTGTACTCCTTTGTGCGCTGTAGAGATACCTTCTGTACTCCTTTGTGCGCTGTAGAGATACCTTCTGTACTCCTTTGTACGCTGTAGAGATACCTCGTGTACTCCTTTGTGCGCTGTAGAGATACCTTCTGTACTCCTTTGTACGCTGTAGAGATACCTCGTGTGCTCCTTTGTACGTTCTAGAGATATTTCCTGTACTCCTTTGTGCGCTGTAGAGATACCTTCTGTACTCCTTTGTGCGCTCTAGAGATACCTTCTGTACTCCTTTGTGCGCTGTAGAGATACCTTCTGTACTCCTTTGTGCGCTGTAGAGATACCTTCTGTACTCCTTTGTACGCTGTAGAGATACCTCGTGTACTCCTTTGTACGTTCTAGAGATATTTCCTGTACTCCTTTGTGCGCTGTAGAGATACCTTCTGTACTCCTTTGTGCGCTGTAGAAATACCTTCTGTACTCCTTTGTGCGCTGTAGAGATACCTGCTGTACTCCTTTGTGCGCTGTAGAGATACCTTCTGTACTCCTTTGTACGCTGTAGAGATACCTCGTGTACTCCTTTGTACGTTCTAGAGATATTTCCTGTACTCCTTCGTGCGCTGTAGAGATACCTTCTGTACTCCTTTGTGCGCTGTAGAGATACCTTCTGTACTCCTTTGTGCGCTGTAGAGATACCTTCTGTACTCCTTTGTGCGCCGTAGAGATACCTTCTGTACTTCTTTGTGCGCTGTAGAGATACCTTCTGTACTCCTTTGTACGCTGTAGAGATACCTCGTGTACTCCTTTGTGCGCTGTAGAGATACCTTCTGTACTCCTTTGTGCGCTGTAGAGATACCTTCTGTACTCCTTTGTGCGCTGTAGAGATACCTTCTGTACTCCTTTGTACGTTCTAGAGATATTTCCTGTACTCCTTTGTGCGCTGTAGAGATACCTTCTGTACTCCTTTGTGCGCTGTAGAGATACCTTCTGTACTCCTTTGTACGTTCTAGAGATATTTCCTGTACTCCTTTGTGCGCTGTAGAGATACCTTCTGTACTCCTTTGTGCGCTGTAGAGATACCTTCTGTACTCCTTTGTGCGCTGTAGAGATACCTTCTGTACTCCTTTGTACGCTGTAGAGATACCTCGTGTACTCCTTTGTACGTTCTAGAGATATTTCCTGTACTCCTTTGTGCGCTGTAGAGATACCTTCTGTACTCCTTCGTGCGCTGTAGAGATACCTTCTGTACTCCTATGTGCGCTGTAGAGATACCTTCTGTACTCCTTTGTACGCTGTAGAGATACCTCGTGTACTCCTTTGTACGTTCTAGAGATATTTCCTGTACTCCTTTGTGCGCTGTAGAGATACCTTCTGTACTCCTTTGTGCGCTGTAGAGATACCTTCTGTACTCCTTTGTGCGCTGTAGAGATACCTTCTGTACTCCTTTGTGCGCTGTAGAGATACCTTCTGTACTCCTTTGTACGCTGTAGAGATATCTCGTGTACTCCTTTGTGCGCTGTAGAGATACCTTCTGTACTCTTTTGTGCGCTGTAGAGATACCTTCTGTACTCCTTTGTGCGCTGTAGAGATACCTTCTGTACTCCTTCGTGCGCTGTAGAGATATTTCCTGTACTCCTTTGTGCGCTGAAGAGATACCTTCTGTACTCGTTTGTGCGCTGTAGAGATACCTTCTGTACTCTTTTGTACGCTGTAGAGATACCTCGTGTACTCCTTTGTACGTTCTAGAGATATTTCCTGTACTCCTTTGTGCGCTGTAGAGATACCTTCTGTACTCCTTTGTGCGCTGTAGAGATACCTTCTGTACTCCTTTGTACGTTCTAGAGATATTTCCTGTACTCCTTTGTGCGCTGTAGAGATACCTTCTGTACTCCTTTGTGCGCTGTAGAGATACCTTCTGTACTCCTTTGTGCGCTGTAGAGATACCTTCTGTACTCCTTTGTGCGCTGTAGAGATACCTTCTGTACTCCTTTGTGCGCTGTAGAGATACCTTCTGTACTCCTTTGTACGTTCTAGAGATATTTCCTGTACTCCTTTGTGCGCTGTAGATATACCTTCTGTACTCCTTTGTGCGCTGTAGAGATACCTTCTGTACTCCTTTGTGCGCTGTAGAGATACCTTCTGTACTCCTTTGTGCGCTGTAGAGATACCTTCTGTACTCCTTTGTACGCTGTAGAGATACCTCGTGTACTCCTTTGTACGTTCTAGAGATATTTCCTGTACTCCTTTGTGCGCTGTAGAGATACCTTCTGTACTCCTTTGTGCGCTGTAGAGATACCTTCTGTACTCCTTTGTGCGCTGTAGAGATACCTTCTGTACTCCTTTGTGCGCTGTAGAGATACCTTCTGTACTCCTTTGTACGCTGTAGAGATACCTCGTGTACTCCTTTGTGCGCTGTAGAGATACCTTCTGTACTCCTTTGTACGCTGTAGAGATACCTCGTGTGCTCCTTTGTACGTTCTAGAGATATTTCCTGTACTCCTTTGTGCGCTGTAGAGATACCTTCTGTACTCCTTTGTGCGCTGTAGAGATACCTTCTGTACTCCTTTGTGCGCTGTAGAGATACCTTCTGTACTCCTTTGTGCGCTGTAGAGATACCTTCTGTACTCCTTTGTACGCTGTAGAGATACCTCGTGTACTCCTTTGTACGTTCTAGAGATATTTCCTGTACTCCTTTGTGCGCTGTAGAGATACCTTCTGTACTCCTTTGTGCGCTGTAGAAATACCTTCTGTACTCCTTTGTGCGCTGTAGAGATACCTTCTGTACTCCTTTGTGCGCTGTAGAGATACCTTCTGTACTCCTTTGTACGCTGTAGAGATACCTCGTGTACTCCTTTGTACGTTCTAGAGATATTTCCTGTACTCCTTCGTGCGCTGTAGAGATACCTTCTGTACTCCTTTGTGCGCTGTAGAGATACCTTCTGTACTCCTTTGTGCGCTGTAGAGATACCTTCTGTACTCCTTTGTGCGCCGTAGAGATACCTTCTGTACTTCTTTGTGCGCTGTAGAGATACCTTCTGTACTCCTTTGTACGCTGTAGAGATACCTCGTGTACTCCTTTGTGCGCTGTAGAGATACCTTCTGTACTCCTTTGTGCGCTGTAGAGATACCTTCTGTACTCCTTTGTGCGCTGTAGAGATACCTTCTGTACTCCTTTGTACGTTCTAGAGATATTTCCTGTACTCCTTTGTGCGCTGTAGAGATACCTTCTGTACTCCTTTGTGCGCTGTAGAGATACCTTCTGTACTCCTTTGTACGTTCTAGAGATATTTCCTGTACTCCTTTGTGCGCTGTAGAGATACCTTCTGTACTCCTTTGTGCGCTGTAGAGATACCTTCTGTACTCCTTTGTGCGCTGTAGAGATACCTTCTGTACTCCTTTGTACGCTGTAGAGATACCTCGTGTACTCCTTTGTACGTTCTAGAGATATTTCCTGTACTCCTTTGTGCGCTGTAGAGATACCTTCTGTACTCCTTCGTGCGCTGTAGAGATACCTTCTGTACTCCTTTGTGCGCTGTAGAGATACCTTCTGTACTCCTTTGTACGCTGTAGAGATACCTTCCGTACTCCTTTGTACGCTGTAGAGATACCTCGTGTACTCCTTTGTACGTTCTAGAGATATTTCCTGTACTCCTTTGTGCGCTGTAGAGATACCTTCTGTACTCCTTTGTGCGCTGTAGAGATACCTTCTGTACTCCTTTGTACGTTCTAGAGATATTTCCTGTACTCCTTTGTACGCTGTAGAGAAACCTTCTGTACTCCTTTGTGCGCTGTAGAGATACCTTCTGTATTCCTTTGTACGCTGTAGAGATACCTCGTGTACTCCTTTGTACGTTCTAGAGATATTTCCTGTACTCCTTTGTGCGCTGTAGAGATACCTTCTGTACTCCTTTGTGCGCTGTAGAGATAACTTCTGTACTCCTTTGTGCGCTGTAGAAATACCTTCTGTACTCCTTTGTGCGCTGTAGAGATACCTTCTGTACTCCTTTGTACGCTGTAGAGATACCTCGTGTACTCCTTTGTTCGTTCTAGAGATATTTCCTGTACTCCTTTGTGCGCTGTAGAGATACCTTCTGTACTCTTTTGTGCGCTGTAGAGATACCTTCTGTACTCCTTTGTGCACTGTAGAGATACCTTCTGTACTCCTTTGTGCGCTGTAGAGATACCTTCTGTACGCCTTTGTACGCTGTAGAGATACCTCGTGTACTCCTTTCTACGTTCTAGAGATATTTCTTGTACTCCTTTGTGCGCTGTAGAGATACCTTCTGTACTCCTTTGTGCGCTGTAGAGATACCTTCTGTACTCCTTTGTGCGCTGTAGAGATACCTTCTGTACTCCTTTGTACGCTGTAGAGATACCTTCTGTACTCCTTTGTGCGCTGTAGAGATACCTTCTGTACTCCTTTGTGCGCTGTAGAGATACCTTCTGTACTCCTTTCTGCGCTGTAGAGATACCTTCTGTACTCCTTTGTGCGCTGTAGAGATACCTTCTGTACTCCTTTGTACGTTCTAGAGATATTTCCTGTACTCCTTTGTGCGCTGTAGAGATACCTTCTGTACTTCTTTGTGCGCTGTAGAGATACCTTCTGTACTCCTTTGTGCGCTGTAGAGATACCTTCTGTACTCCTTTGTACGCTGTAGAGATACCTCGTGTACTCCTTTGTGCGCTGTAGAGATACCTTCTGTACTCCTTTGTGCGCTGTAGATATACCTTCTGTACTCCTTTGTGCGCTGTAGAGATACCTTCTGTACTCCTTTGTACGTTCTAGAGATATTTCCTGTACTCCTTTGTGCGCTGTAGAGATACCTTCTGTACTCCTTTGTGCGCTGTAGAGATACATTCTGAACTCCTTTGTGCGCTGTAGAGATACCTTCTGTACTCCTTTGTGCGCTGTAGAGATACCTTCTGTACTCCTTTGTACGCTGTAGAGATACCTCGTGTACTCCTTTGTACGTTCTAGAGATATTTCCTGTACTCCTTTGTGCGCTGTAGAGATACCTTCTGTACTCCTTTGTGCGCTGTAGAGATACCTTCTGTACTCCTTCGTGCGCTGTAGAGATACCTTCTGTACTCCTTTGTGCGCTGTAGAGATATCTTCTGTACTCCTTTGTGCGCTGTAGAGATACCTTCTGTACTCCTTTGTACGCTGTAGAGATACCTCGTGTACTCCTTTGTACGTTCTAGAGATATTTCCTGTACTCCTTTGTGCGCTGTAGAGATACCTTCTGTACTCCTTTGTGCGTTGTAGAGATACCTTCTGTACTCCTTTGTGCGCTGTAGAGATACCTTCTGTACTCCTTTGTACGCTGTAGAGATACCTTCTGTACTTCTTTGTGCGCTGTAGAGATACCTTCTGTACTCCTTTGTACGCTGTAGAGATACCTCGTGTACTCCTTTGTACGTTCTAGAGATATTTCCTGTACTCCTTTGTGCGCTGTAGAGATACCTTCTGTACTTCTTTGTGCGCTGTAGAGATACCTTCTGTACTCCTTTGTACGTTCTAGAGATATTTCCTGTACTCCTTTGTACGCTGTAGAGATACCTTCTGTACTCCTTTGTGCGCTGTAGAGATACCTTCTGTACTCCTTTGTACGCTGTAGAGATACCTCGTGTACTCCTTTGTACGTTCTAGAGATATTTCCTGTACTCCTTTGTGCGCTGTAGAGATACCTTCTGTACTCCTTTGTGCGCTGTAGAGATACCTTCTGTACTCCTTTGTGCGCTGTAGAGATACCTTCTGTACTCCTTTGTGCGCTGTAGAGATACCTTCTGTACTCCTTTGTACGCTGTAGAGATATCTCGTGTACTCCTTTGTGCGCTGTAGAGATACCTTCTGTACTCCTTTGTGCGCTGTAGAGATACCTTCTGTACTCCTTTGTGCGCTGTAGAGATACCTTCTGTACTCCTTTGTACGTTCTAGAGATATTTCCTGTACTCCTTTGTGCGCTGTAGAGATACCTTCTGTACTCCTTTGTGCGCTGTAGAGATATTTTCTGTACTCCTTTGTGCGCTGTAGAGATACCTTCTGTACTCCTTTGTGCGCTGTAGAGATACCTTCTGTACTCCTTTGTACGCTATAGAGATACCTCGTGTACTCCTTTGTACGTTCTAGAGATATTTCCTGTACTCCTTTGTGCGCTGTAGAGATACCTTCTGTACTCCTTTGTGCGCTGTAGAGATACCTTCTGTACTCCTTTGTACGTTCTAGAGATATTTCCTGTACTCCTTTGTGCGCTGTAGAGATACCTTCTGTACTCCTTTGTGCGCTGTAGAGATACCTTCTGTACTCCTTTGTGCGCTGTAGAGATACCTTCTGTACTCCTTTGTACGCTGTAGAGATGCCTCGTGTACTCCTTTGTATGTTCTAGAGATATTTCCTTTACTCCTTTGTGCGCTGTAGAGATACCTTCTGTACTCCTTTGTGCGCTGTAGAGATACCTTCTGTACTCCTTTGTGCGCTGTAGAGATACCTTCTGTACTCCTTTGTACGCTGTAGAGATACCTTCTGTACTCCTTTGTGCGCTGTTGAGATACCTTCTGTACTCCTTTGTACGCTGTAGAGATACCTCGTGTACTCCTTTGTACGTTCTAGAGATATTTCCTGTACTCCTTTGTGCGCTGTAGAGATACCTTCTGTACTCCTTTGTGCGCTGTAGAGATACCTTCTGTACTCCTTTGTGCGCTGTAGAGATACCTTCTGTACTCCTTTGTACGCTGTAGAGATACCTTCTGTACTCCTTTGAGCGCTGTAGAGATACCTTCTGTACTCCTTTGTACGCTGTAGAGATACCTCGTGTACTCCTTTGTACGTTCTAGAGATATTTCCTGTACTCCTTTGTGCGCTGTAGAGATACCTTCTGTACTCCTTTGTGCGCTGTAGAGATACCTTCTGTACTCCTTTGTGCGCTGTAGAGATACCTTCTGTACTCCTTTGTACGCTGTAGAGATACCTTCTGTACTCCTTTGTGCGCTGTAGAGATACATTCTGTACTATTTTGTACGCTGTAGAGATACCTCGTGTACTCCTTTGTACGTTCTAGAATTATTTCCTGTACTCCTTTGTGCGCTGTAGAGATACCTTCTGTACTCCTTTGTGCGCTGTAGAGATACCTTCTGTACTCCTTTGTGCGCTGTAGAGATACCTTCTGTACTCCTTTGTACGCTTTAGAGATACCTTCTGTACTCTTTTGTGCGCTGTAGAGATACCTTCTGTACTCCTTTGTACGCTGTAGAGATACCTCGTGTACTCCTTTGTACGTTCCAGAGATATTTCCTGTACTCCTTTGTGCGCTGTAGAGATACCTTCTGTACTCCTTTGTGCGCTGTAGAGATACCTTCTGTACTCCTTTGTGCGCTGTAGAGATACCTTCTGTACTTCTTTGTGCGCTGTAGAGATACCTTCTGTACTCCTTTGCACGCTGTAGAGATACCTCGTGTACTCCTTTGTACGTTCTAGAGATATTTCCTGTACTCCTTTGTGCGCTGTAGAGATACCTTCTGTACTCCTTTGTGCGCTGTAGAGATACCTTCTGTACTCCTTTGTACGTTCTAGAGATATTTCCTGTACTCCTTTGTACGCTGTAGAGATACCTTCTGTACTCCTTTGTGCGCTGTTGAGATACCTTCTGTACTCCTTTGTACGCTGTAGAGATACCTCGTGTACTCCTTTGTACGTTCTAGAGCTATTTCCTGTACTCCTTTGTGCGCTGTAGAGATACCTTCTGTACTCCTTTGTGCGCTGTAGAGATACCTTCTGTACTCCTTTGTGCGCTGTAGAGATACCTTCTGTACTCCTTTGTGCGCTGTAGAGATATTTCCTGTACTCCTTTGTGCGCTGTAGAGATACCTTCTGTACTCCTTCGTGCGCTGTAGAGATATTTCCTGTACTCCTTTGTGCGCTGAAGAGATACCTTCTGTACTCCTTTGTGCGCTGTAGAGATACCTTCTGTACTCTTTTGTACGCTGTAGAGATACCTCGTGTACTCCTTTGTACGTTCTAGAGATATTTCCTGTACTCCTTTGTGCGCTGTAGAGATACCTTCTGTACTCCTTTGTGCGCTGTAGAGATACCTTCTGTACTCCTTTGTACGTTCTAGAGATATTTCCTGTACTCCTTTGTGCGCTGTAGAGATACCTTCTGTACTCCTTTGTGCGCTGTAGAGGTACCTTCTGTACTCCTTTGTGCGCTGTAGAGATACCTCCTGTACTCCTTTGTACGCTGTAGAGATACCTCGTTTACTCCTTTGTACGTTCTAGAGATATTTCCTGTACTCCTTTGTGCTCTGTAGAGATACTTTCTGTACTCCTTTGTGCGCTGTAGAGATACCTTCTGTACTCCTTTGTGCGCTGTAGAGATACCTTCTGTACTCCTTTGTACGCTGTAGAGATACCTTCTGTACTCCTTTGTGCGCTGTAGAGATACCTTCTGTACTCCTTTGTGCGCTGTAGAGATACCTTCTGTACTCCTTTGTGCGCTGTAGAGATACCTTCTGTACTCCTTTGTACGCTGTAGAGATACCTTCTGTACTCCTTTGAGCGCTGTAGAGATACCTTCTGTACTCCTTTTTACGCTGTAGAGATACCTCGTGTACTCCTTTGTACGTTCTAGAGATATTTCCTGTACTCCTTTGTGCGCTGTAGAGATACCTTCTGTACTCCTTTGTGCGCTGTAGAGATACCTTCTGTACTCCTTTGTGCGCTGTAGAGATACCTTCTTTACTCCTTTGTACGCTGTAGAGATACCTTCTGTACTCCTTTGTGCGCTGTAGAGATACATTCTGTACTCCTTTGTACGCTGTAGAGATACCTCGTGTACTCCTTTGTACGTTCTAGAGATATTTCCTGTACTCCTTTGTGCGCTGTAGAGATACCTTCTGTACTCCTTTGTGCGCTGTAGAGATACCTTCTGTACTCCTTTGTGCGCTGTAGAGATACCTTCTGTACTCCTTTGTACGCTTTAGAGATACCTTCTGTACTCTTTTGTGCGCTGTAGAGATACCTTCTGTACTCCTTTGTACGCTGTAGAGATACCTCGTGTACTCCTTTGTACGTTCCAGAGATATTTCCTGTACTCCTTTGTGCGCTGTAGAGATACCTTCTGTACTCCTTTGTGCGCTGTAGAGATACCTTCTGTACTCCTTTGTGCGCTGTAGAGATACCTTCTGTACTTCTTTGTGCGCTGTAGAGATACCTTCTGTACTCCTTTGCACGCTGTAGAGATACCTCGTGTACTCCTTTGTACGTTCTAGAGATATTTCCTGTACTCCTTTGTGCGCTGTAGAGATACCTTCTGTACTCTTTTGTGCGCTGTAGAGATACCTTCTGTACTTTTTTGTACGTTCTAGAGATATTTCCTGTACTCCTTTGTACGCTGTAGAGATACCTTCTGTACTCCTTTGTGCGCTGTAGAGATACCTTCTGTACTCCTTTGTACGCTGTAGAGATACCTCGTGTACTCCTTTGTACGTTCTAGAGATATTTCCTTTACTCCTTTGTGCGCTGTAGAGATACCTTCTGTACTCCTTTGTGCGCTGTAGAGATACCTTCTGTACTCCTTTGTGCGCTGTAGAGATACCTTCTGTACTCCTTTGTGCGCTGTAGAGATACCTTCTGTACTCCTTTGTACGCTGTAGAGATATCTCGTGTACTCCTTTGTGCGCTGTAGAGATACCTTCTGTACTCCTTTGTGCGCTGTAGAGATACCTTCTGTACTCCTTTGTGCGCTGTAGAGATACCTTCTGTACTCCTTCGTGCGCTGTAGAGATATTTCCTGTACTCCTTTGTGCGCTGAAGAGATACCTTCTGTACTCCTTTGTGCGCTGTAGAGATACCTTCTGTACTCTTTTGTACGCTGTAGAGATACCTCGTGTACTCCTTCGTACGTTCTAGAGATATTTCCTGTACTCCTTTGTGCGCTGTAGAGATACCTTCTGTACTCCTTTGTGCGCTGTAGAGATACCTTCTGTACTCCTTTGTGCGCTGTAGAGATACCTTCTGTACTTCTTTGTGCGCTGTAGAGATACCTTCTGTACTCCTTTGCACGCTGTAGAGATACCTCGTGTACTCCTTTGTACGTTCTAGAGATATTTCCTGTACTCCTTTGTGCGCTGTAGAGATACCTTCTGTACTCCTTTGTGCGCTGTAGAGATACCTTCTGTACTCCTTTGTACGTTCTAGAGATATTTCCTGTACTCCTTTGTACGCTGTAGAGATACCTTCTGTACTCCTTTGTGCGCTGTAGAGATACCTTCTGTACTCCTTTGTACGCTGTAGAGATACCTCGTGTACTCCTTTGTACGTTCTAGAGCTATTTCCTGTACTCCTTTGTGCGCTGTAGAGATACCTTCTGTACTCCTTTGTGCGCTGTAGAGATACCTTCTGTACTCCTTTGTGCGCTGTAGAGATACCTTCTGTACTCCTTTGTGCGCTGTAGAGATATTTCCTGTACTCCTTTGTGCGCTGTAGAGATACCTTCTGTACTCCTTCGTGCGCTGTAGAGATATTTCCTGTACTCCTTTGTGCGCTGAAGAGATACCTTCTGTACTCCTTTGTGCGCTGTAGAGATACCTTCTGTACTCTTTTGTACGCTGTAGAGATACCTCGTGTACTCCTTTGTACGTTCTAGAGATATTTCCTGTACTCCTTTGTGCGCTGTAGAGATACCTTCTGTACTCCTTTGTGCGCTGTAGAGATACCTTCTGTACTCCTTTGTACGTTCTAGAGATATTTCCTGTACTCCTTTGTGCGCTGTAGAGATACATTCTGTACTCCTTTGTGCGCTGTAGAGATACCTTCTGTACTCCTTTGTGCGCTGTAGAGATACCTCCTGTACTCCTTTGTACGCTGTAGAGATACCTCGTTTACTCCTTTGTACGTTCTAGAGATATTTCCTGTACTCCTTTGTGCGCTGTAGAGATACTTTCTGTACTCCTTTGTGCGCTGTAGAGATACCTTCTGTACTCCTTTGTGCGCTGTAGAGATACCTTCTGTACTCCTTTGTACGCTGTAGAGATACCTTCTGTACTCCTTTTTACGCTGTAGAGATACCTCGTGTACTCCTTTGTACGTTCTAGAGATATTTCCTGTACTCCTTTGTGCGCTGTAGAGATACCTTCTGTACTCCTTTGTGCGCTGTAGAGATACCTTCTGTACTCCTTTGTGCGCTGTAGAGATACCTTCTTTACTCCTTTGTACGCTGTAGAGATACCTTCTGTACTCCTTTGTGCGCTGTAGAGATACATTCTGTACTCCTTTGTACGCTGTAGAGATACCTCGTGTACTCCTTTGTACGTTCTAGAGATATTTCTTGTACTCCTTTGTGCGCTGTAGAGATACCTTCTGTACTCCTTTGTGCGCTGTAGAGATACCTTCTGTACTCCTTTGTGCGCTGTAGAGATACCTTCTGTACTCCTTTGTACGCTTTAGAGATACCTTCTGTACTCTTTTGTGCGCTGTAGAGATACCTTCTGTACTCCTTTGTACGCTGTAGAGATACCTCGTGTACTCCTTTGTACGTTCCAGAGATATTTCCTGTACTCCTTTGTGCGCTGTAGAGATACCTTCTGTACTCCTTTGTGCGCTGTAGAGATACCTTCTGTACTCCTTTGTGCGCTGTAGAGATACCTTCTGTACTTCTTTGTGCGCTGTAGAGATACCTTCTGTACTCCTTTGCACGCTGTAGAGATACCTCGTGTACTCCTTTGTACGTTCTAGAGATATTTCCTGTACTCCTTTGTGCGCTGTAGAGATACCTTCTGTACTCTTTTGTGCGCTGTGGAGATACCTTCTGTACTTTTTTGTACGTTCTAGAGATATTTCCTGTACTCCTTTGTACGCTGTAGAGATACCTTCTGTACTCCTTTGTGCGCTGTAGAGATACCTTCTGTACTCCTTTGTACGCTGTAGAGATACCTCGTGTACTCCTTTGTACGTTCTAGAGATATTTCCTTTACTCCTTTGTGCGCTGTAGAGATACCTTCTGTACTCCTTTGTGCGCTGTAGAGATACCTTCTGTACTCCTTTGTGCGCTGTAGAGATACCTTCTGTACTCCTTTGTGCGCTGTAGAGATACCTTCTGTACTCCTTTGTACGCTGTAGAGATATCTCGTGTACTCCTTTGTGCGCTGTAGAGATACCTTCTGTACTCCTTTGTGCGCTGTAGAGATACCTTCTGTACTCCTTTGTGCGCTGTAGAGATACCTTCTGTACTCCTTCGTGCGCTGTAGAGATATTTCCTGTACTCCTTTGTGCGCTGAAGAGATACCTTCTGTACTCCTTTGTGCGCTGTAGAGATACCTTCTGTACTCTTTTGTACGCTGTAGAGATACCTCGTGTACTCCTTCGTACGTTCTAGAGATATTTCCTGTACTCCTTTGTGCGCTGTAGAGATACCTTCTGTACTCCTTTGTGCGCTGTAGAGATACCTTCTGTACTCCTTTGTGCGCTGTAGAGATACCTTCTGTACTTCTTTGTGCGCTGTAGAGATACCTTCTGTACTCCTTTGCACGCTGTAGAGATACCTCGTGTACTCCTTTGTACGTTCTAGAGATATTTCCTGTACTCCTTTGTGCGCTGTAGAGATACCTTCTGTACTCCTTTGTGCGCTGTAGAGATACCTTCTGTACTCCTTTGTACGTTCTAGAGATATTTCCTGTACTCCTTTGTACGCTGTAGAGATACCTTCTGTACTCCTTTGTGCGCTGTAGAGATACCTTCTGTACTCCTTTGTACGCTGTAGAGATACCTCGTGTACTCCTTTGTACGTTCTAGAGCTATTTCCTGTACTCCTTTGTGCGCTGTAGAGATACCTTCTGTACTCCTTTGTGCGCTGTAGAGATACCTTCTGTACTCCTTTGTGCGCTGTAGAGATACCTTCTGTACTCCTTTGTGCGCTGTAGAGATATTTCCTGTACTCCTTTGTGCGCTGTAGAGATACCTTCTGTACTCCTTCGTGCGCTGTAGAGATATTTCCTGTACTCCTTTGTGCGCTGAAGAGATACCTTCTGTACTCCTTTGTGCGCTGTAGAGATACCTTCTGTACTCTTTTGTACGCTGTAGAGATACCTCGTGTACTCCTTTGTACGTTCTAGAGATATTTCCTGTACTCCTTTGTGCGCTGTAGAGATACCTTCTGTACTCCTTTGTGCGCTGTAGAGATACCTTCTGTACTCCTTTGTACGTTCTAGAGATATTTCCTGTACTCCTTTGTGCGCTGTAGAGATACATTCTGTACTCCTTTGTGCGCTGTAGAGATACCTTCTGTACTCCTTTGTGCGCTGTAGAGATACCTCCTGTACTCCTTTGTACGCTGTAGAGATACCTCGTTTACTCCTTTGTACGTTCTAGAGATATTTCCTGTACTCCTTTGTGCGCTGTAGAGATACTTTCTGTACTCCTTTGTGCGCTGTAGAGATACCTTCTGTACTCCTTTGTGCGCTGTAGAGATACCTTCTGTACTCCTTTGTACGCTGTAGAGATACCTTCTGTACTCCTTTGTGCGCTGTAGAGATACCTTCTGTACTCCTTTGTGCGCTGTAGAGATACCTTCTGTACTCCTTTGTGCGCTGTAGAGATACCTTCTGTACTCCTTTGTACGCTGTAGAGATACCTTCTGTACTCCTTTGAGCGCTGTAGAGATACCTTCTGTACTCCTTTGTACGCTGTAGAGATACCTCGTGTACTCCTTTGTACGTTCTAGAGATATTTCCTGTACTCCTTTGTGCGCTGTAGAGATACCTTCTGTACTCCTTTGTGCGCTGTAGAGATACCTTCTGTACTCCTTTGTGCGCTGTAGAGATACCTTCTGTACTCCTTTGTACGCTGTAGAGATACCTTCTGTACTCCTTTGTGCGCTGTAGAGATACATTCTGTACTCCTTTGTACGCTGTAGAGATACCTCGTGTACTCCTTTGTACGTTCTAGAGATATTTCCTGTACTCCTTTGTGCGCTGTAGAGATACCTTCTGTACTCCTTTGTGCGCTGTAGAGATACCTTCTGTACTCCTTTGTGCGCTGTAGAGATACCTTCTGTACTCCTTTGTACGCTTTAGAGATACCTTCTGTACTCTTTTGTGCGCTGTAGAGAAACCTTCTGTACTCCTTTGTACGCTGTAGAGATACCTCGTGTACTCCTTTGTACGTTCCAGAGATATTTCCTGTACTCCTTTGTGCGCTGTAGAGATACCTTCTGTACTCCTTTGTGCGCTGTAGAGATACCTTCTGTACTCCTTTGTGCGCTGTAGAGATACCTTCTGTACTTCTTTGTGCGCTGTAGAGATACCTTCTGTACTCCTTTGCACGCTGTAGAGATACCTCGTGTACTCCTTTGTACGTTCTAGAGATATTTCCTGTACTCCTTTGTGCGCTGTAGAGATACCTTCTGTACTCCTTTGTGCGCTGTAGAGATACCTTCTGTACTTTTTTGTACGTTCTAGAGATATTTCCTGTACTCCTTTGTACGCTGTAGAGATACCTTCTGTACTCCTTTGTGCGCTGTAGAGATACCTTCTGTACTCCTTTGTACGCTGTAGAGATACCTCGTGTACTCCTTTGTACGTTCTAGAGATATTTCCTGTACTCCTTTGTGCGCTGTAGAGATACCTTCTGTACTCCTTTGTGCGCTGTAGAGATACCTTCTGTACTCCTTTGTGCGCTGTAGAGATACCTTCTGTACTCCTTTGTGCGCTGTAGAGATACCTTCTGTACTCCTTTGTGCGCTGTAGAGATACCTTCTGTACTCCTTTGTGCGCTGTAGAGATACCTTCTGTACTCCTTTGTGCGCTGTAGAGATACCTTCTGTACTCCTTTGTGCGCTGTAGAGATACCTTCTGTACTCCTTTGTACGTTCTAGAGATATTTCCTGTACTCCTTTGTGCGCTGTAGATATACCTTCTGTACTCCTTTGTGCGCTGTAGAGATACCTTCTGTACTCCTTTGTGCGCTGTAGAGATACCTTCTGTACTCCTTTGTGCGCTGTAGAGATACCTTCTGTACTCCTTTGTACGCTGTAGAGATACCTCGTGTACTCCTTTGTACGTTCTAGAGATATTTCCTGTACTCCTTTGTGCGCTGTAGAGATACCTTCTGTACTCCTTTGTGCGCTGTAGAGATACCTTCTGTACTCCTTTGTGCGCTGTAGAGATACCTTCTGTACTCCTTTGTGCGCTGTAGAGATACCTTCTGTACTCCTTTGTACGCTGTAGAGATACCTCGTGTACTCCTTTGTGCGCTGTAGAGATACCTTCTGTACTCCTTTGTACGCTGTAGAGATACCTCGTGTGCTCCTTTGTACGTTCTAGAGATATTTCCTGTACTCCTTTGTGCGCTGTAGAGATACCTTCTGAACTCCTTTGTGCGCTGTAGAGATACCTTCTGTACTCCTTTGTGCGCTGTAGAGATACCTTCTGTACTCCTTTGTGCGCTGTAGAGATACCTTCTGTACTCCTTTGTATGCTGTAGAGATACCTCGTGTACTCCTTTGTACGTTCTAGAGATATTTCCTGTACTTCTTTGTGCGCTGTAGAGATACCTTCTGTACTCCTTTGTGCGCTGTAGAAATACCTTCTGTACTCCTTTGTGCGCTGTAGAGATACCTTCTGTACTCCTTTGTGCGCTGTAGAGATACCTTCTGTACTCCTTTGTACGCTGTAGAGATACCTCGTGTACTCCTTTGTACGTTCTAGAGATATTTCCTGTACTCCTTTGTGCGCTGTAGAGATACCTTCTGTACTTCTTTGTGCGCTGTAGAGATACCTTCTGTACTCCTTTGTGCGCTGTAGAGATACCTTCTGTACTCCTTTGTGCGCCGTAGAGATACCTTCTGTACTTCTTTGTGCGCTGTAGAGATACCTTCTGTACTCCTTTGTACGCTGTAGAGATACCTCGTGTACTCCTTTGTGCGCTGTAGAGATACCTTCTGTACTCCTTTGTGCGCTGTAGAGATACCTTCTGTACTCCTTTGTGCGCTGTAGAGATACCTTCTGTACTCCTTTGTACGTTCTAGAGATATTTCCTGTACTCCTTTGTGCGCTGTAGAGATACCTTCTGTACTCCTTTGTGCGCTGTAGAGATACCTTCTGTACTCCTTTGTACGTTCTAGAGATATTTCCTGTGCTCCTTTGTGCGCTGTAGAGATACCTTCTGTACTCCTTTGTGCGCTGTAGAGATACCTTCTGTACTCCTTTGTGCGCTGTAGAGATACCTTCTGTACTCCTTTGTACGCTGTAGAGATACCTCGTGTACTCCTTTGTACGTTCTAGAGATATTTCCTGTACTCCTTTGTGCGCTGTAGAGATACCTTCTGTACTCCTTCGTGCGCTGTAGAGATACCTTCTGTACTCCTTTGTGCGCTGTAGAGATACCTTCTGTACTCCTTTGTACGCTGTAGAGATACCTTCCGTACTCCTTTGTGCGCTGTAGAGATACCTTCTGTACTCCTTTGTACGCTGTAGAGATACCTCGTGTACTCCTTTGTACGTTCTAGAGATATTTCCTGTACTCCTTTGTGCGCTGTAGAGATACCTTCTGTACTCCTTTGTGCGCTGTAGAGATACCTTCTGTACTCCTTTGTACGTTCTAGAGATATTTCCTGTACTCCTTTGTACGCTGTAGAGAAACCTTCTGTACTCCTTTGTGCGCTGTAGAGATACCTTCTGTACTCCTTTGTACGCTGTAGAGATACCTCGTGTACTCCTTTGTACGTTCTAGAGATATTTCCTGTACTCCTTTGTGCGCTGTAGAGATACCTTCTGTACTCCTTTGTGCGCTGTAGAGATAACTTCTGTACTCCTTTGTGCGCTGTAGAAATACCTTCTGTACTCCTTTGTGCGCTGTAGAGATACCTTCTGTACTCCTTTGTACGCTGTAGAGATACCTCGTGTACTCCTTTGTTCGTTCTAGAGATATTTCCTGTACTCCTTTGTGCGCTGTAGAGATACCTTCTGTACTCTTTTGTGCGCTGTAGAGATACCTTCTGTACTCCTTTGTGCACTGTAGAGATACCTTCTGTACTCCTTTGTGCGCTGTAGAGATACCTTCTGTACGCCTTTGTACGCTGTAGAGATACCTCGTGTACTCCTTTCTACGTTCTAGAGATATTTCTTGTACTCCTTTGTGCGCTGTAGAGATACCTTCTGTACTCCTTTGTGCGCTGTAGAGATACCTTCTGTACTCCTTTGTGCGCTGTAGAGATACCTTCTGTACTCCTTTGTACGCTGTAGAGATACCTTCTGTACTCCTTTGTGCGCTGTAGAGATACCTTCTGTACTCCTTTGTGCGCTGTAGAGATACCTTCTGTACTCCTTTCTGCGCTGTAGAGATACCTTCTGTACTCCTTTGTGCGCTGTAGAGATACCTTCTGTACTCCTTTGTACGTTCTAGAGATATTTCCTGTACTCCTTTGTGCGCTGTAGAGATACCTTCTGTACTTCTTTGTGCGCTGTAGAGATACCTTCTGTACTCCTTTGTGCGCTGTAGAGATACCTTCTGTACTCCTTTGTACGCTGTAGAGATACCTCGTGTACTCCTTTGTGCGCTGTAGAGATACCTTCTGTACTCCTTTGTGCGCTGTAGAGATACCTTCTGTACTCCTTTGTGCGCTGTAGAGATACCTTCTGTACTCCTTTGTACGTTCTAGAGATATTTCCTGTACTCCTTTGTGCGCTGTAGAGATACCTTCTGTACTCCTTTGTGCGCTGTAGAGATACATTCTGAACTCCTTTGTGCGCTGTAGAGATACCTTCTGTACTCCTTTGTGCGCTGTAGAGATACCTTCTGTACTCCTTTGTACGCTGTAGAGATACCTCGTGTACTCCTTTGTACGTTCTAGAGATATTTCCTGTACTCCTTTGTGCGCTGTAGAGATACCTTCTGTACTCCTTTGTGCGCTGTAGAGATACCTTCTGTACTCCTTCGTGCGCTGTAAAGATACCTTCTGTACTCCTTTGTGCGCTGTAGAGATATCTTCTGTACTCCTTTGTGCGCTGTAGAGATACCTTCTGTACTCCTTTGTACGCTGTAGAGATACCTCGTGTACTCCTTTGTACGTTCTAGAGATATTTCCTGTACTCCTTTGTGCGCTGTAGAGATACCTTCTGTACTCCTTTGTGCGCTGTAGAGATACCTTCTGTACTCCTTTGTGCGCTGTAGAGATACCTTCTGTACTCCTTTGTACGCTGTAGAGATACCTTCTGTACTTCTTTGTGCGCTGTAGAGATACCTTCTGTACTCCTTTGTACGCTGTAGAGATACCTCGTGTACTCCTTTGTACGTTCTAGAGATATTTCCTGTACTCCTTTGTGCGCTGTAGAGATACCTTCTGTACTTCTTTGTGCGCTGTAGAGATAACTTCTGTACTCCTTTGTACGTTCTAGAGATATTTCCTGTACTCCTTTGTACGCTGTAGAGATACCTTCTGTACTCCTTTGTGCGCTGTAGAGATACCTTCTGTACTCCTTTGTACGCTGTAGAGATACCTCGTGTACTCCTTTGTACGTTCTAGAGATATTTCCTGTACTCCTTTGTGCGCTGTAGAGATACCTTCTGTACTCCTTTGTGCGCTGTAGAGATACCTTCTGTACTCCTTTGTGCGCTGTAGAGATACCTTCTGTACTCCTTTGTGCGCTGTAGAGATACCTTCTGTACTCCTTTGTACGCTGTAGAGATATCTCGTGTACTCCTTTGTGCGCTGTAGAGATACCTTCTGTACTCCTTTATGCGCTGTAGAGATACCTTCTGTTCTCCTTTGTGCGCTGTAGAGATACCTTCTGTACTCCTTTGTACGTTCTAGAGATATTTCCTGTACTCCTTTGTGCGCTGTAGAGATACCTTCTGTACTCCTTTGTGCGCTGTAGAGATATTTTCTGTACTCCTTTGTGCGCTGTAGAGATACCTTCTGTACTCCTTTGTGCGCTGTAGAGATACCTTCTGTACTCCTTTGTACGCTGTAGAGATACCTCGTGTACTCCTTTGTACGTTCTAGAGATATTTCCTGTACTCCTTTGTGCGCTGTAGAGATACCTTCTGTACTCCTTTGTGCGCTGTAGAGATACCTTCTGTACTCCTTTGTACGTTCTAGAGATATTTCCTGTACTCCTTTGTGCGCTGTAGAGATACCTTCTGTACTCCTTTGTGCGCTGTAGAGATACCTTCTGTTCTCCTTTGTGCGCTGTAGAGATACCTTCTGTACTCCTTTGTACGCTGTAGAGATGCCTCGTGTACTCCTTTGTATGTTCTAGAGATATTTCCTTTACTCCTTTGTGCGCTGTAGAGATACCTTCTGTACTCCTTTGTGCGCTGTAGAGATACCTTCTGTACTCCTTTGTGCGCTGTAGAGATAATTCTGTACTCCTTTGTACGCTGTAGAGATACCTTCTGTACTCCTTTGTGCGCTGTTGAGATACCTTCTGTACTCCTTTGTACGCTGTAGAGATACCTCGTGTACTCCTTTGTACGTTCTAGAGATATTTCCTGTACTCCTTTGTGCGCTGTAGAGATACCTTCTGTACTCCTTTCTGCGCTGTAGAGATACCTTCTGTACTCCTTTGTGCGCTGTAGAGATACCTTCTGTACTCCTTTGTACGCTGTAGAGATACCTTCTGTACTCCTTTGAGCGCTGTAGAGATACCTTCTGTACTCCTTTGTACGCTGCAGAGATACCTCGTGTACTCCTTTGTACGTTCTAGAGATATTTCCTGTACTCCTTTGTGCGCTGTAGAGATACCTTCTGTACTCCTTTGTGCGCTGTAGAGATACCTTCTGTACTCCTTTGTGCGCTGTAGAGATACCTTCTGTACTCCTTTGTACGCTGTAGAGATACCTTCTTTACTCCTTTGTGCGCTGTAGAGATACATTCTGTACTCCTTTGTACGCTGTAGAGATACCTCGTGTACTCCTTTGTACGTTCTAGAGATATTTCCTGTACTCCTTTGTGCGCTGAAGAGATACCTTCTGTACTCCTTTGTGCGCTGTAGAGATACCTTCTGTACTCCTTTGTGCGCTGTAGAGATACCTTCTGTACTCCTTTGTACGCTTTAGAGATACCTTCTGTACTCTTTTGTGCGCTGTAGAGATACCTTCTGTACTCCTTTGTACGCTGTAGAGATACCTCGTGTACTCCTTTGTACGTTCCAGAGATATTTCCTGTACTCCTTTGTGCGCTGTAGAGATACCTTCTGTACTCCTTTGTGCGCTGTAGAGATGCCTTCTGTACTCCTTTGTGCGCTGTAGAGATACCTTCTGTACTTCTTTGTGCGCTGTAGAGATACCTTCTGTACTCCTTTGCACGCTGTAGAGATACCTCGTGTACTCCTTTGTACGTTCTAGAGATATTTCCTGTACTCCTTTGTGCGCTGTAGAGATACCTTCTGTACTCTTTGTGCGCTGTAGAGATACCTTCTGTACTCTTTTGTACGTTCTAGAGATATTTCCTGTACTCCTTTGTACGCTGTAGAGATACCTTCTGTACTCCTTTGTGCGCTGTAGAGATACCTTCTGTACTCCTTTGTACGCTGTAGAGATACCTCGTGTACTCCTTTGTACGTTCTAGAGCTATTTCCTGTACTCCTTTGTGCGCTGTAGAGATACCTTCTGTACTCCTTTGTGCGCTGTAGAGATACCTTCTGTACTCCTTTGTGCGCTGTAGAGATACCTTCTGTACTCCTTTGTGCGCTGTAGAGATACCTTCTGTACTCCTTTGTACGCTGTAGAGATATCTCGTGTACTCCTTTGTGCGCTGTAGAGATACCTTCTGTACTCCTTTGTGCGCTGTAGAGATACCTTCTGTGCTTTTTTGTACGTTCTAGAGATATTTCCTGTACTCCTTTGTGCGCTGCAGAGATACCTTCTGTACTCCTTTGTGCGCTGTAGAGATACCTTCTGTACTCCTTTGTGCGCTGTAGAGATACCTTCTGTACTCCTTTGTACGCTGTAGAGATACCTCGTGTACTCCTTTGTGAGCTCTAGAGATACCTTCTGTACTCCTTTGTGCGCTGTAGAGATACCTTCTGTACTCCTTTGTGCGCTATAGAGATACCTTCTGTACTCCTTTGTACGTTCTAGAGATATTTCCTGTACTCCTTTGTGCGCTGTAGAGATACCTTCTGTACTCCTTTGTGCGCTGTAGAGATACCTTCTGTACTCCTTTGTGCGCTGTAGAGATACCTTCTGTACTCCTTTGTGCGCTGTAGAGATACCTTCTGTACTCCTTTGTACGCTGTAGAGATACCTCGTGTACTCCTTTGTACGTTCTAGAGATATTTCCTGCACTCCTTTGTGCGCTGTAGAGATACCTTCTGTACTCCTTTGTGCGCTGTAGAGATACCTTCTGTACTCCTTTGTGCGCTGTAGAGATACCTTCTGTACTCCTTTGTGCGCTGTAGAGATACCTTCTGTACTCCTTTGTACGCTGTAGAGATACCTCGTGTACTCCTTTGTACGTTCTAGAGATATTTCCTGTACTCCTTTGTGCGCTGTAGAGATACCTTCTGTACTCCTTTGTGCGCTGTAGAGATACCTTCTGTACTCCTTTGTGCGCTGTAGAGATACCTTCTGTACTTCTTTGTGCGCTGTAGAAATACCTTCTGTACTCCTTTGTGCGCTGTAGAGATACCTTCTGTACTCCTTTGTACGCTGTAGAGATACCTCGTGTACTCCTTTGTGCGCTGTAGAGATACCTTCTGTACTCCTTTGTGCGCTGTAGAGATACCTTCTGTACTCCTTTGTGCGCTGTAGAGATACCTTCTGTACTCCTTTGTACGTTCTAGAGATATTTCCTGTACTTCTTTGTGCGCTGTAGAGATACCTTCTGTACTCCTTTGTGCGCTGTAGAGATACCTTCTGTACTCCTTTGTACGTTCTAGAGATATTTCCTTTACTCCTTTGTGCGCTGTAGAGATACCTTCTGTACTCCTTTGTGCGCTGTAGAGATACCTTCTGTACTCCTTTGTGCGCTGTAGAGATACCTTCTGTACTCCTTTGTGCGCTGTAGAGATACCTTCTGTACTTCTTTGTACGCTGTAGAGATACCTCGTGTACTCCTTTGTACGTTCTAGAGATATTTCCTGTACTCCTTTGTGCGCTGTAGAGATACCTTCTGTACTCCTTTGTGCGCTGTAGAGATACCTTCTGTACTCCTTTGTGCGCTGTAGAGATACCTTCTGTATTCCTTTGTACGCTGTAGAGATACCTCGTGTACTCCTTTGTACGTTCTAGAGATATTTCCTGTACTCCTTTGTGCGCTGTAGAGATACCTTCTGTACTCCTTTGTGCGCTGTAGATATACCTTCTGTACTCCTATGTGCGCTGTAGAGATACCTTCTGTACTCCTTTGTACGCTGTAGAGATACCTTCTGTACTTCTTTGTGCGCTGTAGAGTTACCTTCTGTACTCCTTTGTACGCTGTAGAGATTCCTCGTGTACTCCTTTGTACGTTCTAGAGATATTTCCTGTACTCCTTTGTGCGCTGTAGAGATACCTTCTGTACTCCTTTGTGCGCTGTAGAGATACCTTCTGTACTCCTTTGTACGTTCTAGAGATATTTCCTGTACTCCTTTGTACGCTGTAGAGAAACCTTCTGTACTCCTTTGTGCGCTGTAGAGATACCTTCTGTACTCCTTTGTACGCTGTAGAGATACCTCGTGTACTCCTTTGTACGTTCTAGAGATATTTCCTGTACTCCTTTGTGCGCTGTAGAGATACCTTCTGAACTCCTTTGTGCGCTGTAGAGATAACTTCTGTACTCCTTTGTGCGCTGTAGAAATACCTTCTGTACTCCTTTGTGCGCTGTAGAGATACCTTCTGTACTCCTTTGTACGCTGTAGAGATACCTCGTGTACTCCTTTGTACGTTCTAGAGATATTTCCTGTACTCCTTTGTGCGCTGTAGAGATACCTTCTGTACTCTTTTGTGCGCTGTAGAGATACCTTCTGTACTCCTTTGTGCACTGTAGAGATACCTTCTGTACTCCTTTGTGCGCTGTAGAGATACCTTCTGTACTCCTTTGTACGCTGTAGAGGTACCTCGTGTACTCCTTTCTACGTTCTAGAGATATTTCTTGTACTCCTTTGTGCGCTGTAGAGATACCTTCTGTACTCCTTTGTGCGCTGTAGAGATACCTTCTGTACTTCTTTGTGCGCTGTAGAGATACCTTCTGTACTCCTTTGTGCGCTGTAGAGATACCTTCTGTACTCCTTTGTACGCTGTAGAGATACCTCGTGTACTCCTTTGTGCGCTGTAGAGATACCTTCTGTACTCCTTTGTGCGCTGTAGAGATACCTTCTGTACTCCTTTGTGCGCTGTAGAGATACCTTCTGTACTCCTTTGTACGTTCTAGAGATATTTCCTGTACTCCTTTGTGCGCTGTAGAGATACCTTCTGTACTCCTTTGTGCGCTGTAGAGATACATTCTGAACTCCTTTATGCGCTGTAGAGATACCTTCTGTACTCCTTTGTGCGCTGTAGAGATACCTTCTGTACTCCTTTTTACGCTGTAGATATACCTCGTGTACTCCTTTGTACGTTCTAGAGATATTTCCTGTACTCCTTTGTGCGCTGTAGAGATACCTTCTGTACTCCTTTGTGCGCTGTAGAGATACCTTCTGTACTCCTTCGTGCGCTGTAGAGATACCTTCTGTACTCCTTTGTGCGCTGTAGAGATACCTTCTGTACTCCTTTGTGCGCTGTAGAGATACCTTCTGTATTCCTTTGTACGCTGTAGAGATACCTCGTGTACTCCTTTGTACGTTCTAGAGATATTTCCTGTACTCCTTTGTGCGCTGTAGAGATACCTTCTGTACTCCTTTGTGCGCTGTAGATATACCTTCTGTACTCCTATGTGCGCTGTAGAGATACCTTCTGTACTCCTTTGTACGCTGTAGAGATACCTTCTGTACTTCTTTGTGCGCTGTAGAGTTACCTTCTGTACTCCTTTGTACGCTGTAGAGATACCTCGTGTACTCCTTTGTACGTTCTAGAGATATTTCCTGTACTCCTTTGTGCGCTGTAGAGATACCTTCTGTACTCCTTTGTGCGCTGTAGAGATACCTTCTGTACTCCTTTGTACATTCTAGAGATATTTCCTGTACTCCTTTGTACGCTGTAGAGAAACCTTCTGTACTCCTTTGTGCGCTGTAGAGATACCTTCTGTACTCCTTTGTACGCTGTAGAGATACCTCGTGTACTCCTTTGTACGTTCTAGAGATATTTCCTGTACTCCTTTGTGCGCTGTAGAGATACCTTCTGTACTCCTTTGTGCGCTGTAGAGATAACTTCTGTACTCCTTTGTGCGCTGTAGAAATACCTTCTGTACTCCTTTGTGCGCTGTAGAGATACCTTCTGTACTCCTTTGTACGCTGTAGAGATACCTCGTGTACTCCTTTGTACGTTCTAGAGATATTTCCTGTACTCCTTTGTGCGCTGTAGAGATACCTTCTGTACTCTTTTGTGCGCTGTAGAGATACCTTCTGTACTCCTTTGTGCACTGTAGAGATACCTTCTGTACTCCTTTGTGCGCTGTAGAGATACCTTCTGTACTCCTTTGTACGCTGTAGAGGTACCTCGTGTACTCCTTTCTACGTTCTAGAGATATTTCTTGTACTCCTTTGTGCGCTGTAGAGATACCTTCTGTACTCCTTTGTGCGCTGTAGAGATACCTTCTGTACTTCTTTGTGCGCTGTAGAGATACCTTCTGTACTCCTTTGTGCGCTGTAGAGATACCTTCTGTACTCCTTTGTACGCTGTAGAGATACCTCGTGTACTCCTTTGTGCGCTGTAGAGATACCTTCTGTACTCCTTTGTGCGCTGTAGAGATACCTTCTGTACTCCTTTGTGCGCTGTAGAGATACCTTCTGTACTCCTTTGTACGTTCTAGAGATATTTCCTGTACTCCTTTGTGCGCTGTAGAGATACCTTCTGTACTCCTTTGTGCGCTGTAGAGATACATTCTGAACTCCTTTATGCGCTGTAGAGATACCTTCTGTACTCCTTTGTGCGCTGTAGAGATACCTTCTGTACTCCTTTGTACGCTGTAGATATACCTCGTGTACTCCTTTGTACGTTCTAGAGATATTTCCTGTACTCCTTTGTGCGCTGTAGAGATACCTTCTGTACTCCTTTGTGCGCTGTAGAGATACCTTCTGTACTCCTTCGTGCGCTGTAGAGATACCTTCTGTACTCCTTTGTGCGCTGTAGAGATATCTTCTGTACTCCTTTGGGCGCTGTAGAGATACCTTCTGTACTCCTTTGTACGCTGTAGAGATACCTCATGTACTCCTTTGTACGTTCTAGAGATATTTCCTGTACTCCTTTGTGCGCTGTAGAGATACCTTCTGTACTCCTTTGTGCGCTGTAGAGATACCTTCTGTACTCCTTTGTGCGCTGTAGAGATACCTTCTGTACTCCTTTGTACGCTATAGAGATACCTTCTGTACTTCTTTGTGCGCTGTAGAGATACCTTCTGTACTCCTTTGTACGCTGTAGAGATACCTCGTGTACTCCTTTGTACGTTCCAGAGATATTTCCTGTACTCCTTTGTGCGCTGTAGAGATACCTTCTGTACTTCTTTGTGCGCTGTAGAGATACCTTCTGTACTCCTTTGTACGTTCTAGAGATATTTCCTGTACTCCTTTGTACGCTGTAGAGATACCTTCTGTACTCCTTTGTGCGCTGTAGAGATACCTTCTGTACTCCTTTGTACGCTGTAGAGATACCTCGTGTACTCCTTTGTACGTTCTAGAGATATTTCCTGTACTCCTTTGTGCGCTGTAGAGATACCTTCTGTACTCCTTTGTGCGCTGTAGAGATACCTTCTGTACTCCTTTGTGCGCTGTAGAGATACCTTCTGTACTCCTTTGTGCGCTGTAGAGATACCTTCTGTATTCCTTTGTACGCTGTAGAGATATCTCGTGTACTCCTTTGTGCGCTGTAGAGATACCTTCTGTTCTCCTTTGTGCGCTGTAGAGATACCTTCTGTACTCCTTTGTGCGCTGTAGAGATACCTTCTGTACTCCTTTGTACGTTCTAGAGATATTTCCTGTACTCCTTTGTGCGCTGTAGAGATACCTTCTGTACTCCTTTGTGCGCTGTAGAGATATTTTCTGTACTCCTTTGTGCGCTGTAGAGATACCTTCTGTACTCCTTTGTGCGCTGTAGAGATACCTTCTGTACTCCTTTGTACGCTGTAGAGATACCTCGTGTACTCCTTTGTACGTTCTAGAGATATTTCCTGTACTCCTTTGTGCGCTGTAGAGATACCTTCTGTACTCCTTTGTATGCTGTAGAGATACCTTCTGTACTCCTTTGTACGTTCTAGAGATATTTCCTGTACTCCTTTGTGCGCTGTAGAGATACCTTCTGTACTCCTTTGTGCGCTGTAGAGATACCTTCTGTACTCCTTTGTGCGCTGTAGAGATACCTTCTGTACTCCTTTGTACGCTGTAGAGATACCTCGTGTACTCCTTTGTACGTTCTAGAGATATTTCCTTTACTCCTTTGTGCGCTTTAGAGATACCTTCTGTACTCCTTTGTGCGCTGTAGAGATACCTTCTGTACTCCTTTGTGCGCTGTAGAGATAACTTCTGTACTCCTTTGTACGCTGTAGAGATACCTTCTGTACTCCTTTGTGCGCTGTTGAGATACCTTCTGTACTCCTTTGTACGCTGTAGAGATACCTCGTGTACTCCTTTGTACGTTCTAGAGATATTTCCTGTACTCCTTTGTGCGCTGTAGAGATACCTTCTGTACTCCTTTGTGCGCTGTAGAGATACCTTCTGTACTCCTTTGTGCGCTGTAGAGATACCTTCTGTACTCCTTTGAACGCTGTAGAGATACCTTCTGTACTCCTTTGAGCGCTGTATAGATACCTTCTGTACTCCTTTGTACGCTGTAGAGATACCTCGTGTACTCCTTTGTACGTTCTAGAGATATTTCCTGTACTCCTTTGTGCGCTGTAGAGATACCTTCTGTACTCCTTTGTGCGCTGTAGAGATACCTTCTGTACTCCTTTGTGCGCTGTAGAGATACCTTCTGTACTCCTTTGTACGCTGTAGAGATACCTTCTGTACTCCTTTGTGCGCTGTAGACATACATTCTGTACTCCTTTGTACGCTGTAGAGATACCTCGTGTACTCCTTTGTACGTTCTAGAGATATTTCCTGTACTCCTTTGTGCGCTGTAGAGATACCTTCTGTACTCCTTTGTGCGCTGTAGAGATACCTTCTGTACTCCTTTGTGCGCTGTAGAGATACCTTCTGTACTCCTTTGTACGCTTTAGAGATACCTTCTGTACTCTTTTGTGCGCTGTAGAGATACCTTCTGTACTCCTTTGTACGCTGTAGAGATACCTCGTGTACTCCTTTGTACGTTCCAGAGATATTTCCTGTACTCCTTTGTGCGCTGTAGAGATACCTTCTGTACTCCTTTGTGCGCTGTAGAGATACCTTCTGTACTCCTTTGTGCGCTGTAGAGATACCTTCTGTACTTCTTTGTGCGCTGTAGAGATACCTTCTGTACTCCTTTGCACGCTGTAGAGATACCTCGTGTACTCCTTTGTACGTTCTAGAGATATTTCCTGTACTCCTTTGTGCGCTGTAGAGATACCTTCTGTACTCCTTTGTGCGCTGTAGAGATACCTTCTGTACTCCTTTGTACGTTCTAGAGATATTTCCTGTACTCCTTTGTACGCTGTAGAGATACCTTCTGTACTCCTTTGTGCGCTGTAGAGATACCTTCTGTACTCCTTTGTACGCTGTAGAGATACCTCGTGTACTCCTTTGTACGTTCTAGAGATATTTCCTGTACTCCTTTGTGCGCTGTAGAGATACCTTCTGTACTCCTTTGTGCGCTGTAGAGATACCTTCTGTACTCCTTTGTGCGCTGTAGAGATACCTTCTGTACTCCTTTGTGCGCTGTAGAGATACCTTCTGTACTCCTTTGTACACTGTAGAGATATCTCGTGTACTCCTTTGTGCGCTGTAGAGATACCTTCTGTACTCCTTTGTGCGCTGTAGAGATACCTTCTGTACTCCTTTGTGCGCTGTAGAGATACCTTCTGTACTCCTTCGTGCGCTGTAGAGATATTTCCTGTACTTCTTTGTGCGCTGAAGAGATACCTTCTGTACTCCTTTGTGCGCTGTAGAGATACCTTCTGTACTCTTTTGTACGCTGTAGAGATACCTCGTGTACTCCTTTGTACGTTCTAGAGATATTTCCTGTACTTCTTTGTGCGCTGTAGAGATACCTTCTGTACTCCTTTGTGCGCTGTAGAGATACCTTCTGTACTCCTTTGTACGTTCTAGAGATATTTCCTGTACTCCTTTGTGCGCTGTAGAGATACCTTCTGTACTCCTTTGTGCGCTGTAGAGATACCTTCTGTACTCCTTTGTGCGCTGTAGAGATACCTTCTGTACTCCTTTGTACGCTGTAGAGATACCTCGTGTACTCCTTTGTACGTTCTAGAGATATTTCCTGTACTCCTTTGTGCGCTGTAGAGATACCTTCTGTACTCCTTTGTGCGCTGTAGAGATACCTTCTGTACTCCTTTGTGCGCTGTAGAGATACCTTCTGTACTCCTTTGTACGCTGTAGAGATACCTTCTGTACTCCTTTGTGCGCTGTTGAGATACCTTCTGTACTCCTTTGTACGCTGTAGAGATACCTCGTGTACTCCTTTGTACGTTCTAGAGATATTTCCTGTACTCCTTTGTGCGCTGTAGAGATACCTTCTGTACTCCTTTGTGCGCTGCAGAGATACCTTCTGTACTCCTTTGAGCGCTGTAGAGATACCTTCTGTACTCCTTTGTACGGTGTAGAGATACCTTCTGTACTCCTTTGTGCGCTGTAGAGATACATTCTGTACTCCTTTGTACGCTGTAGAGATACCTCGTGTACTTTTTTGTATGTTCTAGAGATATTTCCTGTACTCCTTTGTGCGCTGTAGAGATACCTTCTGTACTCCTTTGTGCGCTGTAGAGATACCTTCTGTACTCCTTTGTGCGCTGTAGAGATACCTTCTGTACTCCTTTTTACGCTTTAGAGATACCTTCTGTACTCTTTTGTGCGCTGTAGAGATACCTTCTGTACTCCTTTGTACGCTGTAGAGATACCTCGTGTACTCCTTTGTACGTTCTAGAGATACTTCCTGTACTCCTTTGTGCGCTGTAAAGATACCTTCTGTACTCCTTTGTGCGCTGTAGAGATACCTTCTGTACTCCTTTGTGCGCTGTAGAGATACCTTCTGTACTCCTTTGTGCGCTGTAGAGATACCTTCTGTACTCCTTTGTACGCTGTAGAGATACCTCTTGTTCTCCTTTGTGCGCTGTAGAGATACCTTCTGTACTCCTTTGTGCGCTGTAGAGATACCTTCTGTACTCCTTTGTGCGCTGTAGAGATACCTTCTGTACTCCTTTGTACGTTCTAGAGATATTTCCTGTACTCCTTTGTGCGCTGTAGATATACCTTCTGTACTCCTTTGTGCGCTGTAGAGATACCTTCTGTACTCCTTTGTGCGCTGTAGAGATACCTTCTGTACTCCTTTGTGCGCTGTAGAGATACCTTCTGTACTCCTTTGTACGCTGTAGAGATACCTCGTGTACTCCTTTGTACGTTCTAGAGATATTTCCTGTACTCCTTTGTGCGCTGTAGAGATACCTTCTGTACTCCTTTGTGCGCTGTAGAGATACCTTCTGTACTCCTTTGTGCGCTGTAGAGATACCTTCTGTACTCCTTTGTGCGCTGTAGAGATACCTTCTGTACTCCTTTGTACGCTGTAGAGATACCTCGTGTACTCCTTTGTGCGCTGTAGAGATACCTTCTGTACTCCTTTGTACGCTGTAGAGATACCTCGTGTGCTCCTTTGTACGTTCTAGAGATATTTCCTGTACTCCTTTGTGCGCTGTAGAGATACCTTCTGTACTCCTTTGTGCGCTGTAGAGATACCTTCTGTACTCCTTTGTGCGCTGTAGAGATACCTTCTGTACTCCTTTGTGCGCTGTAGAGATACCTTCTGTACTCCTTTGTACGCTGTAGAGATACCTCGTGTACTCCTTTGTACGTTCTAGAGATATTTCCTGTACTCCTTTGTGCGCTGTAGAGATACCTTCTGTACTCCTTTGTGCGCTGTAGAAATACCTTCTGTACTCCTTTGTGCGCTGTAGAGATACCTTCTGTACTTCTTTGTGCGCTGTAGAGATACCTTCTGTACTCCTTTGTACGCTGTAGAGATACCTCGTGTACTCCTTTGTACGTTCTAGAGATATTTCCTGTACTCCTTTGTGCGCTGTAGAGATACCTTCTGTACTCCTTTGTGCGCTGTAGAGATACCTTCTGTACTCCTTTGTGCGCTGTAGAGATACCTTCTGTACTCCTTTGTGCGCCGTAGAGATATCTTCTGTACTTCTTTGTGCGCTGTAGAGATACCTTCTGTACTCCTTTGTACGCTGTATAGATACCTCGTGTACTCCTTTGTGCGCTGTAGAGATACCTTCTGTACTCCTTTGTGCGCTGTAGAGATACCTTCTGTACTCCTTTGTGCGCTGTAGATATACCTTCTGTACTCTTTTGTACGTTTTAGAGATATTTCCTGTACTCCTTTGTGCGCTGTAGAGATACCTTCTGTACTCCTTTGTGCGCTGTAGAGATACCTTCTGTACTCCTTTGTACGTTCTAGAGATATTTCCTGTACTCCTTTGTGCGCTGTAGAGATACCTTCTGTACTCCTTTGTGCGCTGTAGAGATACCTTCTGTACTCCTTTGTGTGCTGTAGAGATACCTTCTGTACTCCTTTGTACGCTGTAGAGATACCTCGTGTACTCCTTTGTACGTTCTAGAGATATTTCCTGTACTCCTTTGTGCGCTGTAGAGATACCTTCTGTACTCCTTTGTGCGCTGTAGAGATACCTTCTGTACTCCTTTGTACGTTCTAGAGATATTTCCTGTACTCCTTTGTACGCTGTAGAGATACCTTCTGTACTCCTTTGTGCGCTGTAGAGATACCTTCTGTACTCCTTTGTACGCTGTAGAGATACCTCGTGTACTCCTTTGTACGTTCTAGAGATAT
The DNA here is from genome assembly GCA_030386875.1 of Morinoia aosen. Classification (NCBI taxonomy): domain Eukaryota; kingdom Metazoa; phylum Arthropoda; class Malacostraca; order Amphipoda; family Talitridae; genus Morinoia; species Morinoia aosen. The sequence goes on along the minus strand of CM059576.1, from coordinate 53,744,670 downwards.
TTCCTGTACTCCTTTGTGCGCTGTAGAGATACCTTCTGTACTCCTTTGTGCGCTGTAGAGATACCTTCTGTACTCCTTTGTGCGCTGTAGAGATACCTTCTGTACTCCTTTGTGCGCTGTAGAGATACCTTCTGTACTCCTTTGTACACTGTAGAGATATCTCGTGTACTCCTTTGTGCGCTGTAGAGATACCTTCTGTACTCCTTTGTGCGCTGTAGAGATACCTTCTGTACTCCTTTGTGCGCTGTAGAGATACCTTCTGTACTCCTTCGTGCGCTGTAGAGATATTTCCTGTACTTCTTTGTGCGCTGAAGAGATACCTTCTGTACTCCTTTGTGCGCTGTAGAGATACCTTCTGTACTCTTTTGTACGCTGTAGAGATACCTCGTGTACTCCATTGTACGTTCTAGAGATATTTCCTGTACTCCTTTGTGCGCTGTAGAGATACCTTCTGTACTCCTTTGTGCGCTGTAGAGATACCTTCTGTACTCCTTTGTACGTTCTAGAGATATTTCCTGTACTCCTTTGTGCGCTGTAGAGATACCTTCTGTACTCCTTCGTGCGCTGTAGAGATACCTTCTGTACTCCTTTGTGCGCTGTAGAGATACCTTCTGTACTCCTTTGTACGCTGTAGAGATACCTCGTGTACTCCTTTGTACGTTCTAGAGATATTTCCTGTACTCCTTTGTGCGCTGTAGAGATACCTTCTGTACTCCTTTGTGCGCTGTAGAGATACCTTCTGTACTCCTTTGTGCGCTGTAGAGATACCTTCTGTACTCCTTTGTACGCTGTAGAGATACCTTCTGTACTCCTTTGTGCGCTGTTGAGATACCTTCTGTACTCCTTTGTACGCTGTAGAGATACCTCGTGTACTCCTTTGTACGTTCTAGAGATATTTCCTGTACTCCTTTGTGCGCTGTAGAGATACCTTCTGTACTCCTTTGTGCGCTGCAGAGATACCTTCTGTACTCCTTTGAGCGCTGTAGAGATACCTTCTGTACTCCTTTGTACGCTGTAGAGATACCTTCTGTACTCCTTTGTGCGCTGTAGAGATACATTCTGTACTCCTTTGTACGCTGTAGAGATACCTCGTGTACTTTTTTGTATGTTCTAGAGATATTTCCTGTACTCCTTTGTGCGCTGTAGAGATACCTTCTGTACTCCTTTGTGCGCTGTAGAGATACCTTCTGTACTCCTTTGTGCGCTGTAGAGATACCTTCTGTACTCCTTTGTACGCTTTAGAGATACCTTCTGTACTCTTTTGTGCGCTGTAGAGATACCTTCTGTACTCCTTTGTACGCTGTAGAGATACCTCGTGTACTCCTTTGTACGTTCTAGAGATACTTCCTGTACTCCTTTGTGCGCTGTAAAGATACCTTCTGTACTCCTTTGTGCGCTGTAGGGATACCTTCTGTACTCCTTTGTGCGCTGTAGAGATACCTTCTGTACTCCTTTGTGCGCTGTAGAGATACCTTCTGTACTCCTTTGTACGCTGTAGAGATACCTCTTGTTCTCCTTTGTGCGCTGTAGAGATACCTTCTGTACTCCTTTGTGCGCTGTAGAGATACCTTCTGTACTCCTTTGTGCGCTGTAGAGATACCTTCTGTACTCCTTTGTACGTTCTAGAGATATTTCCTGTACTCCTTTGTGCGCTGTAGATATACCTTCTGTACTCCTTTGTGCGCTGTAGAGATACCTTCTGTACTCCTTTGTGCGCTGTAGAGATACCTTCTGTACTCCTTTGTGCGCTGTAGAGATACCTTCTGTACTCCTTTGTGCGCTGTAGAGATACCTTCTGTACTCCTTTGTACGCTGTAGAGATACCTCGTGTACTCCTTTGTGCGCTGTAGAGATACCTTCTGTACTCCTTTGTACGCTGTAGAGATACCTCGTGTGCTCCTTTGTACGTTCTAGAGATATTTCCTGTACTCCTTTGTGCGCTGTAGAGATACCTTCTGTACTCCTTTGTGCGCTGTAGAGATACCTTCTGTACTCCTTTGTGCGCTGTAGAGATACCTTCTGTACTCCTTTGTGCGCTGTAGAGATACCTTCTGTACTCCTTTGTACGCTGTAGAGATACCTCGTGTACTCCTTTGTACGTTCTAGAGATATTTCCTGTACTCCTTTGTGCGCTGTAGAGATACCTTCTGTACTCCTTTGTGCGCTGTAGAAATACCTTCTGTACTCCTTTGTGCGCTGTAGAGATACCTTCTGTACTTCTTTGTGCGCTGTAGAGATACCTTCTGTACTCCTTTGTACGCTGTAGAGATACCTCGTGTACTCCTTTGTACGTTCTAGAGATATTTCCTGTACTCCTTTGTGCGCTGTAGAGATACCTTCTGTACTCCTTTGTGCGCTGTAGAGATACCTTCTGTACTCCTTCGTGCGCTGTAGAGATACCTTCTGTACTCCTTTGTGCGCCGTAGAGATACCTTCTGTACTTCTTTGTGCGCTGTAGAGATACCTTCTGTACTCCTTTGTACGCTGTATAGATACCTCGTGTACTCCTTTGTGCGCTGTAGAGATACCTTCTGTACTCCTTTGTGCGCTGTAGAGATACCTTCTGTACTCCTTTGTGCGCTGTAGAGATACCTTCTGTACTCTTTTGTACGTTTTAGAGATATTTCCTGTACTCCTTTGTGCGCTGTAGAGATACCTTCTGTACTCCTTTGTGCGCTGTAGAGATACCTTCTGTACTCCTTTGTACGTTCTAGAGATATTTCCTGTACTCCTTTGTGCGCTGTAGAGATACCTTCTGTACTCCTTTGTGCGCTGTAGAGATACCTTCTGTACTCCTTTGTGTGCTGTAGAGATACCTTCTGTACTCCTTTGTACGCTGTAGAGATACCTCGTGTACTCCTTTGTACGTTCTAGAGATATTTCCTGTACTCCTTTGTGCGCTGTAGAGATACCTTCTGTACTCCTTCGTGCGCTGTAGAGATACCTTCTGTACTCCTTTGTGCGCTGTAGAGATACCTTCTGTACTCCTTTGTACGCTGTAGAGATACCTTCCGTACTCCTTTGTGCGCTGTAGAGATACCTTCTGTACTCCTTTGTACGCTGTAGAGATACCTCGTGTACTCCTTTGTACGTTCTAGAGATATTTCCTGTACTCCTTTGTGCGCTGTAGAGATACCTTCTGTACTCCTTTGTGCGCTGTAGAGATACCTTCTGTACTCCTTTGTACGTTCTAGAGATATTTCCTGTACTCCTTTGTACGCTGTAGAGAAACCTTCTGTACTCCTTTGTGCGCTGTAGAGATACCTTCTGTACTCCTTTGTACGCTGTAGAGATACCTCGTGTACTCCTTTATACGTTCTAGAGATATTTCCTGTACTCCTTTGTGCGCTGTAGAGATACCTTCTGTACTCCTTTGTGCGCTGTAGAGATAACTTCTGTACTCCTTTGTGCGCTGTAGAAATACCTTCTGTACTCCTTTGTGCGCTGTAGAGATACCTTCTGTACTCCTTTGTACGCTGTAGAGATACCTCGTGTACTCCTTTGTACGTTCTAGAGATATTTCCTGTACTCCTTTGTGCGCTGTAGAGATACCTTCTGTACTCCTTTGTGCGCTGTAGAGATACCTTCTGTACTCCTTTGTGCGCTGTAGAGATACCTTCTGTACTCCTTTGTGCGCTGTAGAGATACCTTCTGTACTCCTTTGTACGCTGTAGAGATACCTCGTGTACTCCTTTGTGCGCTGTAGAGATACCTTCTGTACTCCTTTGTACGCTGTAGAGATACCTCGTGTGCTCCTTTGTACGTTCTAGAGATATTTCCTGTACTCCTTTGTGCGCTGTAGAGATACCTTCTGTACTCCTTTGTGCGCTGTAGAGATACCTTCTGTACTCCTTTGTGCGCTGTAGAGATACCTTCTGTACTCCTTTGTGCGCTGTAGAGATACCTTCTGTACTCCTTTGTACGCTGTAGAGATACCTCGTGTACTCCTTTGTACGTTCTAGAGATATTTCCTGTACTCCTTTGTGCGCTGTAGAGATACCTTCTGTACTCCTTTGTGCGCTGTAGAAATACCTTCTGTACTCCTTTGTGCGCTGTAGAGATACCTTCTGTACTTCTTTGTGCGCTGTAGAGATACCTTCTGTACTCCTTTGTACGCTGTAGAGATACCTCGTGTACTCCTTTGTACGTTCTAGAGATATTTCCTGTACTCCTTTGTGCGCTGTAGAGATACCTTCTGTACTCCTTTGTGCGCTGTAGAGATACCTTCTGTACTCCTTCGTGCGCTGTAGAGATACCTTCTGTACTCCTTTGTGCGCCGTAGAGATACCTTCTGTACTTCTTTGTGCGCTGTAGAGATACCTTCTGTACTCCTTTGTACGCTGTATAGATACCTCGTGTACTCCTTTGTGCGCTGTAGAGATACCTTCTGTACTCCTTTGTGCGCTGTAGAGATACCTTCTGTACTCCTTTGTGCGCTGTAGAGATACCTTCTGTACTCTTTTGTACGTTTTAGAGATATTTCCTGTACTCCTTTGTGCGCTGTAGAGATACCTTCTGTACTCCTTTGTGCGCTGTAGAGATACCTTCTGTACTCCTTTGTACGTTCTAGAGATATTTCCTGTACTCCTTTGTGCGCAGTAGAGATACCTTCTGTACTCCTTTGTGCGCTGTAGAGATACCTTCTGTACTCCTTTGTGTGCTGTAGAGATACCTTCTGTACTCCTTTGTACGCTGTAGAGATACCTCGTGTACTCCTTTGTACGTTCTAGAGATATTTCCTGTACTCCTTTGTGCGCTGTAGAGATACCTTCTGTACTCCTTCGTGCGCTGTAGAGATACCTTCTGTACTCCTTTGTGCGCTGTAGAGATACCTTCTGTACTCCTTTGTACGCTGTAGAGATACCTTCCGTACTCCTTTGTGCGCTGTAGAGATACCTTCTGTACTCCTTTGTACGCTGTAGAGATACCTCGTGTACTCCTTTGTACGTTCTAGAGATATTTCCTGTACTCCTTTGTGCGCTGTAGAGATACCTTCTGTACTCCTTTGTGCGCTGTAGAGATACCTTCTGTACTCCTTTGTACGTTCTAGAGATATTTCCTGTACTCCTTTGTACGCTGTAGAGAAACCTTCTGTACTCCTTTGTGCGCTGTAGAGATACCTTCTGTACTCCTTTGTACGCTGTAGAGATACCTCGTGTACTCCTTTATACGTTCTAGAGATATTTCCTGTACTCCTTTGTGCGCTGTAGAGATACCTTCTGTACTCCTTTGTGCGCTGTAGAGATAACTTCTGTACTCCTTTGTGCGCTGTAGAAATACCTTCTGTACTCCTTTGTGCGCTGTAGAGATACCTTCTGTACTCCTTTGTACGCTGTAGAGATACCTCGTGTACTCCTTTGTTCGTTCTAGAGATATTTCCTGTACTCCTTTGTGCGCTGTAGAGATACTTTCTGTACTCCTTTGTGCGCTGTAGAGATACCTTCTGTACTCCTTTGTACGCTGTAGAGATACCTTCTGTACTCCTTTGTGCGCTGTTGAGATACCTTCTGTACTCCTTTGTACGCTGTAGAGATACCTCGTGTACTCCTTTGTACGTTCTAGAGATATTTCCTGTACTCCTTTGTGCGCTGTAGAGATACCTTCTGTACTCCTTTGTGCGCTGTAGAGATACCTTCTGTACTCCTTTGTGCGCTGTAGAGATACCTTCTGTACTCCTTTGTACGCTGTAGAGATACCTTCTGTACTCCTTTGAGCGCTGTAGAGATACCTTCTGTACTCCTTTGTACGCTGTAGAGATACCTCGTGTACTCCTTTGTACGTTCTAGAGATATTTCCTGTACTCCTTTGTGCGCTGTAGAGATACCTTCTGTACTCTTTTGTGCGCTGTAGAGATACCTTCTGTACTCCTTTGTGCGCTGTAGAGATACCTTCTGTACTCCTTTGTACGCTGTAGAGATACCTTCTGTACTCCTTTGTGCGCTGTAGAGATACATTCTGTACTCCTTTGTACGCTGTAGAGATACCTCGTGTACTCCTTTGTACGTTCTAGAGATATTTCCTGTACTCCTTTGTGCGCTGTAGAGATACCTTCTGTACTCCTTTGTGCGCTGTAGAGATACCTTCTGTACTCCTTTGTGCGCTGTAGAGATACCTTCTGTACTCCTTTGTACGCTTTAGAGATACCTTCTGTACTCTTTTGTGCGCTGTAGAGATACCTTCTGTACTCCTTTGTACGCTGTAGAGATACCTCGTGTACTCCTTTGTACGTTCCAGAGATATTTCCTGTACTCCTTTGTGCGCTGTAGAGATACCTTCTGTACTCCTTTGTGCGCTGTAGAGATACCTTCTGTACTCCTTTGTGCGCTGTAGAGATACCTTCTGTACTTCTTTGTGCGCTGTAGAGATACCTTCTGTACTCCTTTGCACGCTGTAGAGATACCTCGTGTACTCCTTTGTACGTTCTAGAGATATTTCCTGTACTCCTTTGTGCGCTGTAGAGATACCTTCTGTACTCCTTTGTGCGCTGTAGAGATACCTTCTGTACTCCTTTGTACGTTCTAGAGATATTTCCTGTACTCCTTTGTACGCTGTAGAGATACCTTCTGTACTCCTTTGTGCGCTGTAGAGATACCTTCTGTACTCCTTTGTACGCTGTAGAGATACCTCGTGTACTCCTTTGTACGTTCTAGAGATATTTCCTGTACTCCTTTGTGCGCTGTAGAGATACCTTCTGTACTCCTTTGTGCGCTGTAGAGATACCTTCTGTACTCCTTTGTGCGCTGTAGAGATACCTTCTGTACTCCTTTGTGCGCTGTAGAGATACCTTCTGTACTCCTTTGTACGCTGTAGAGATATCTCGTGTACTCCTTTGTGCGCTGTAGAGATACCTTCTGTACTCCTTTGTGCGCTGTAGAGATACCTTCTGTACTCCTTTGTGCGCTGTAGAGATACCTTCTGTACTCCTTCGTGCGCTGTAGAGATATTTCCTGTACTTCTTTGTGCGCTGAAGAGATACCTTCTGTACTCCTTTGTGCGCTGTAGAGATACCTTCTGTACTCTTTTGTACGCTGTAGAGATACCTCGTGTACTCCTTTGTACGTTCTAGAGATATTTCCTGTACTCCTTTGTGCACTGTAGAGATACCTTCTGTACTCCTTTGTGCGCTGTAGAGATACCTTCTGTACTCCTTTGTACGTTCTAGAGATATTTCCTGTACTCCTTTGTGCGCTGTAGAGATACCTTCTGTACTCCTTTGTGCGCTGTAGAGATACCTTCTGTACTCCTTTGTGCGCTGTAGAGATACCTTCTGTACTCCTTTGTACGCTGTAGAGATACCTCGTGTACTCCTTTGTACGTTCTAGAGATATTTCCTGTACTCCTTTGTGCGCTGTAGAGATACCTTCTGTACCCCTTTGTGCGCTGTAGAGATACCTTCTGTACTCCTTTGTGCGCTGTAGAGATACCTTCTGTACTCCTTTGTACGCTGTAGAGATACCTTCTGTACTCCTTTGTGCGCTGTTGAGATACCTTCTGTACTCCTTTGTACGCTGTAGAGATACCTCGTGTACTCCTTTGTACGTTCTAGAGATATTTCCTGTACTCCTTTGTGCGCTGTAGAGATACCTTCTGTACTCCTTTGTGCGCTGCAGAGATACCTTCTGTACTCCTTTGAGCGCTGTAGAGATACCTTCTGTACTCCTTTGTACGCTGTAGAGATACCTTCTGTACTCCTTTGTGCGCTGTAGAGATACATTCTGTACTCCTTTGTACGCTGTAGAGATACCTCGTGTACTTTTTTGTACGTTCTAGAGATATTTCCTGTACTCCTTTGTGCGCTGTAGAGATACCTTCTGTACTCCTTTGTGCGCTGTAGAGATACCTTCTGTACTCCTTTGTGCGCTGTAGAGATACCTTCTGTACTCCTTTGTACGCTTTAGAGATACCTTCTGTACTCTTTTGTGCGCTGTAGAGATACCTTCTGTACTCCTTTGTACGCTGTAGAGATACCTCGTGTACTCCTTTGTACGTTCTAGAGATACTTCCTGTACTCCTTTGTGCGCTGTAAAGATACCTTCTGTACTCCTTTGTGCGCTGTAGAAATACCTTCTGTACTCCTTTGTGCGCTGTAGAGATACCTTCTGTACTCCTTTGTGCGCTGTAGAGATACCTTCTGTACTCCTTTGTACGCTGTAGAGATACCTCTTGTTCTCCTTTGTGCGCTGTAGAGATACCTTCTGTACTCCTTTGTGCGCTGTAGAGATACCTTCTGTACTCCTTTGTGCGCTGTAGAGATACCTTCTGTACTCCTTTGTACGTTCTAGAGATATTTCCTGTACTCCTTTGTGCGCTGTAGATATACCTTCTGTACTCCTTTGTGCGCTGTAGAGATACCTTCTGTACTCCTTTGTGCGCTGTAGAGATACCTTCTGTACTCCTTTGTGCGCTGTAGAGATACCTTCTGTACTCCTTTGTACGCTGTAGAGATACCTCGTGTACTCCTTTGTACGTTCTAGAGATATTTCCTGTACTCCTTTGTGCGCTTTAGAGATACCTTCTGTACTCCTTTGTGCGCTGTAGAGATACCTTCTGTACTCCTTTGTGCGCTGTAGAGATACCTTCTGTACTCCTTTGTGCGCTGTAGAGATACCTTCTGTACTCCTTTGTACGCTGTAGAGATACCTCGTGTACTCCTTTGTGCGCTGTAGAGATACCTTCTGTACTCCTTTGTACGCTGTAGAGATACCTCGTGTGCTCCTTTGTACGTTCTAGAGATATTTCCTGTACTCCTTTGTGCGCTGTAGAGATACCTTCTGTACTCCTTTGTGCGCTGTAGAGATACCTTCTGTACTCCTTTGTGCGCAGTAGAGATACCTTCTGTACTCCTTTGTGCGCTGTAGAGATACCTTCTGTACTCCTTTGTACGCTGTAGAGATACCTCGTGTACTCCTTTGTACGTTCTAGAGATATTTCCTGTACTCCTTTGTGCGCTGTAGAGATACCTTCTGTACTCCTTTGTGCGCTGTAGAAATACCTTCTGTACTCCTTTGTGCGCTGTAGAGATACCTTCTGTACTTCTTTGTGCGCTGTAGAGATACCTTCTGTACTCCTTTGTACGCTGTAGAGATACCTCGTGTACTCCTTTGTACGTTCTAGAGATATTTCCTGTACTCCTTTGTGCGCTGTAGAGATACCTTCTGTACTCCTTTGTGCGCTGTAGAGATACCTTCTGTACTCCTTTGTGCGCTGTAGAGATACCTTCTGTACTCCTTTGTGCGCCGTAGAGATACCTTCTGTACTTCTTTGTTCGCTGTAGAGATACCTTCTGTACTCCTTTGTACGCTGTATAGATACCTCGTGTACTCCTTTGTGCGCTGTAGAGATACCTTCTGTACTCCTTTGTGCGCTGTAGAGATACCTTCTGTACTCCTTTGTGCGCTGTAGAGATACCTTCTGTACTCCTTTGTACGTTCTAGAGATATTTCCTGTACTCCTTTGTGCGCTGTAGAGATACCTTCTGTACTCCTTTGTGCGCTGTAGAGATACCTTCTGTACTCCTTTGTACGTTCCAGAGATATTTCCTGTACTCCTTTGTGCGCTGTAGAGATACCTTCTGTACTCCTTTGTGCGCTGTAGAGATACCTTCTGTACTCCTTTGTGCGCTGTAGAGATACCTTCTGTACTCCTTTGTGCGCTGTTGAGATACCTTCTGTACTCCTTTGTACGCTGTAGAGATACCTCGTGTACTCCTTTGTACGTTCTAGAGATATTTCCTGTACTCCTTTGTGCGCTGTAGAGATACCTTCTGTACTCCTTTGTGCGCTGCAGAGATACCTTCTGTACTCCTTTGAGCGCTGTAGAGATACCTTCTGTACTCCTTTGTACGCTGTAGAGATACCTTCTGTACTCCTTTGTGCGCTGTAGAGATACATTCTGTACTCCTTTGTACGCTGTAGAGATACCTCGTGTACTTTTTTGTACGTTCTAGAGATATTTCCTGTACTCCTTTGTGCGCTGTAGAGATACCTTCTGTACTCCTTTGTGCGCTGTAGAGATACCTTCTGTACTCCTTTGTGCGCTGTAGAGATACCTTCTGTACTCCTTTGTACGCTTTAGAGATACCTTCTGTACTCTTTTGTGCGCTGTAGAGATACCTTCTGTACTCCTTTGTACGCTGTAGAGATACCTCGTGTACTCCTTTGTACGTTCTAGAGATACTTCCTGTACTCCTTTGTGCGCTGTAAAGATACCTTCTGTACTCCTTTGTGCGCTGTAGAGATACCTTCTGTACTCCTTTGTGCGCTGTAGAGATACCTTCTGTACTCCTTTGTGCGCTGTAGAGATACCTTCTGTACTCCTTTGTACGCTGTAGAGATACCTCTTGTTCTCCTTTGTGGGCTGTAGAGATACCTTCTGTACTCCTTTGTGCGCTGTAGAGATACCTTCTGTACTCCTTTGTGCGCTGTAGAGATACCTTCTGTACTCCTTTGTACGTTCTAGAGATATTTCCTGTACTCCTTTGTGCGCTGTAGATATACCTTCTGTACTCCTTTGTGCGCTGTAGAGATACCTTCTGTACTCCTTTGTGCGCTGTAGAGATACCTTCTGTACTCCTTTGTGCGCTGTAGAGATACCTTCTGTACTCCTTTGTACGCTGTAGAGATACCTCGTGTACTCCTTTGTACGTTCTAGAGATATTTCCTGTACTCCTTTGTGCGCTTTAGAGATACCTTCTGTACTCCTTTGTGCGCTGTAGAGATACCTTCTGTACTCCTTTGTGCGCTGTAGAGATACCTTCTGTACTCCTTTGTGCGCTGTAGAGATACCTTCTGTACTCCTTTGTACGCTGTAGAGATACCTCGTGTACTCCTTTGTGCGCTGTAGAGATACCTTCTGTACTCCTTTGTACGCTGTAGAGATACCTCGTGTGCTCCTTTGTACGTTCTAGAGATATTTCCTGTACTCCTTTGTGCGCTGTAGAGATACCTTCTGTACTCCTTTGTGCGCTGTAGAGATACCTTCTGTACTCCTTTGTGCGCTGTAGAGATACCTTCTGTACTCCTTTGTGCGCTGTAGAGATACCATCTGTACTCCTTTGTACGCTGTAGAGATACCTCGTGTACTCCTTTGTACGTTCTAGAGATATTTCCTGTACTCCTTTGTGCGCTGTAGAGATACCTTCTGTACTCCTTTGTGCGCTGTAGAAATACCTTCTGTACTCCTTTGTGCGCTGTAGAGATACCTTCTGTACTTCTTTGTGCGCTGTAGAGATACCTTCTGTACTCCTTTGTACGCTGTAGAGATACCTCGTGTACTCCTTTGTACGTTCTAGAGATATTTCCTGTACTCCTTTGTGCGCTGTAGAGATACCTTCTGTACTCCTTTGTGCGCTGTAGAGATACCTTCTGTACTCCTTTGTGCGCTGTAGAGATACCTTCTGTACTCCTTTGTGCGCCGTAGAGATACCTTCTGTACTTCTTTGTGCGCTGTAGAGATACCTTCTGTACTCCTTTGTACGCTGTATAGATACCTCGTGTACTCCTTTGTGCGCTGTAGAGATACCTTCTGTACTCCTTTGTGCGCTGTAGAGATACCTTCTGTACTCCTTTGTGCGCTGTAGAGATACCTTCTGTACTCCTTTGTACGTTCTAGACATATTTCCTGTACTCCTTTGTGCGCTGTAGAGATACCTTCTGTACTCCTTTGTGCGCTGTAGAGATACCTTCTGTACTCCTTTGTACGTTCTAGAGATATTTCCTGTACTCCTTTGTGCGCTGTAGAGATACCTTCTGTACTCCTTTGTGCGCTGTAGAGATACCTTCTGTACTCCTTTGTGCGCTGTAGAGATACCTTCTGTACTCCTTTGTACGCTGTAGAGATACCTCGTGTACTCCTTTGTACGTTCTAGAGATATTTCCTGTACTCCTTTGTGCGCTGTAGAGATACCTTCTGTACTCCTTCGTGCGCTGTAGAGATACCTTCTGTACTCCTTTGTGCGCTGTAGAGATACCTTCTGTACTCCTTTGTACGCTGTAGAGATACCTTCCGTACTCCTTTGTGCGCTGTAGAGATACCTTCTGTACTCCTTTGTACGCTGTAGAGATACCTCGTGTACTCCTTTGTACGTTCTAGAGATATTTCCTGTACTCCTTTGTGCGCTGTAGAGATACCTTCTGTACTCCTTTGTGCGCTGTAGAGATACCTTCTGTACTCCTTTGTACGTTCTAGAGATATTTCCTGTACTCCTTTGTACGCTGTAGAGAAACCTTCTTTACTCCTTTGTGCGCTGTAGAGATACCTTCTGTACTCCTTTGTACGCTGTAGAGATACCTCGTGTACTCCTTTGTACGTTCTAGAGATATTTCCTGTACTCCTTTGTGCGCTGTAGAGATACCTTCTGTACTCCTTTGTGCGCTGTAGAGATAACTTCTGTACTCCTTTGTGCGCTGTAGAAATACCTTCTGTACTCCTTTGTGCGCTGTAGAGATACCTTCTGTACTCCTTTGTACGCTGTAGAGATACCTCGTGTACTCCTTTGTTCTTTCTAGAGATATTTCCTGTACTCCTTTGTGCGCTGTAGAGATACCTTCTGTACTCTTTTGTGCGCTGTAGAGATACCTTCTGTACTCCTTTGTGCACTGTAGAGATACCTTCTGTACTCCTTTGTGCGCTGTAGAGATACCTTCTGTACGCCTTTGTAAGCTGTAGAGATACCTCGTGTACTCCTTTCTACGTTCTTGAGATATTTCTTGTACTCCTTTGTGCGCTGTAGAGATACCTTCTGTACTCCTTTGTGCGCTGTAGAGATACCTTCTGTACTCCTTTGTGCGCTGTAGAGATACCTTCTGTACTCCTTTGTACGCTGTAGAGATACCTTCTGTACTCCTTTGTGCGCTGTAGAGATACCTTCTGTACTCCTTTGTGCGCTGTAGAGATACCTTCTGTACTCCTTTCTGCGCTGTAGAGATACCTTCTGTACTCCTTTGTGCGCTGTAGAGATACCTTCTGTACTCCTTTGTACGTTCTAGAGATATTTCCTGTACTCCTTTGTGCGCTGTAGAGATACCTTCTGTACTTCTTTGTGCGCTGTAGAGATACCTTCTGTACTCCTTTGTGCGCTGTAGAGATACCTTCTGTACTCCTTTGTACGCTGTAGAGATACCTCGTGTACTCCTTTGTGCGCTGTAGAGATACCTTCTGTACTCCTTTGTGCGCTGTAGAGATACCTTCTGTACTCCTTTGTGCGCTGTAGAGATACCTTCTGTACTCCTTTGTACGTTCTAGAGATATGTCCTGTACTCCTTTGTGCGCTGTAGAGATACCTTCTGTACTCCTTTGTGCGCTGTAGAGATACATTCTGAACTCCTTTGTGCGCTGTAGAGATACCTTCTGTACTCCTTTGTGCGCTGTAGAGATACCTTCTGTACTCCTTTGTACGCTGTAGAGATACCTCGTGTACTCCTTTGTACGTTCTAGAGATATTTCCTGTACTCCTTTGTGCGCTTTAGAGATACCTTCTGTACTCCTTTGTGCGCTGTAGAGATACCTTCTGTACTCCTTCGTGCGCTGTAGAGATACCTTCTGTACTCCTTTGTGCGCTGTAGAGATATCTTCTGTACTCCTTTGTGCGCTGTGGAGATACCTTCTGTACTCCTTTGTACGCTGTAGAGATACCTCGTGTACTCCTTTGTACGTTCTAGAGATATTTCCTGTACTCCTTTGTGCGCTGTAGAGATACCTTCTGTACTCCTTTGTGCGCTGTAGAGATACCTTCTGTACTCCTTTGTGCGCTGTAGAGATACCTTCTGTACTCCTTTGTACGCTGTAGAGATACCTTCTGTACTTCTTTGTGCGCTGTAGAGATACCTTCTGTACTCCTTTGTACGCTGTAGAGATACCTCGTGTACTCCTTTGTACGTTCTAGAGATATTTCCTGTACTCCTTTGTGCGCTGTAGAGATACCTTCTGTACTTCTTTGTGCGCTGTAGAGATACCTTCTGTACTCCTTTGTACGTTCTAGAGATATTTCCTGTACTCCTTTGTACGCTGTAGAGATACCTTCTGTACTCCTTTGTGCGCTGTAGAGATACCTTCTGTACTCCTTTGTACGCTGTAGAGATACCACGTGTACTCCTTTGTACGTTCCAGAGATATTTCCTGTACTCCTTTGTGCGCTGTAGAGATACCTTCTGTACTCCTTTGTGCGCTGTAGAGATACCTTCTGTACTCTTTTGTGCGCTGTAGAGATACCTTCTGTACTCCTTTGTGCGCTGTAGAGATACCTTCTGTACTTCTTTGTACGCTGTAGAGATATCTCGTGTACTCCTTTGTGCGCTGTAGAGATACCTTCTGTACTCCTTTGTGCGCTGTAGAGATACCTTCTGTACTCCTTTGTGCGCTGTAGAGATACCTTCTGTACTCCTTTGTACGTTCTAGAGATATTTCCTGTACTCCTTTGTGCGCTGTAGAGATACCTTCTGTACTCCTTTGTGCGCTGTAGAGATATTTTCTGTACTCCTTTGTGCGCTGTAGAGATACCTTCTGTACTCCTTTGTGCGCTGTAGAGATACCTTCTGTACTCCTTTGTACGCTGTAGAGATACCTCGTGTACTCCTTTGTACGTTCTAGAGATATTTCCTGTACTCCTTTGTGCGCTGTAGAGATACCTTCTGTACTCCTTTGTGCGCTGTAGAGATACCTTCTGTACTCCTTTGTACGTTCTAGAGATATTTCCTGTACTCCTTTGTGCGCTGTAGAGATACCTTCTGTACTCCTTTGTGCGCTGTAGAGATACCTTCTGTACTCCTTTGTGCGCTGTAGAGATACCTTCTGTACTTCTTTGTACGCTGTAGAGATACCTCGTGTACTCCTTTGTACGTTCTAGAGATATTTCCTTTACTCCTTTGTGCGCTGTAGAGATACCTTCCGTACTCCTTTGTGCGCTGTAGAGATACCTTCTGTACTCCTTTGTGCGCTGTAGAGATACCTTCTGTACTCCTTTGTACGCTGTAGAGATACCTTCTGTACTCCTTTGTGCGCTGTTGAGATACCTTCTGTACTCCTTTGTACGCTGTAGAGATACCTCGTGTACTCCTTTGTACGTTCTAGAGATATTTCCTGTACTCCTTTGTGCGCTGTAGAGATACCTTCTGTACTCCTTTGTGCGCTGTAGAGATACCTTCTGTACTCCTTTGTGCGCTGTAGAGATACCTTCTGTACTCCTTTGTACGCTGTAGAGATACCTTCGGTACTCCTTTGAGCGCTGTAGAGATACCTTCTGTACTCCTTTGTACGCTGTAGAGAGACCTCGTGTACTCCTTTGTACGTTCTAGAGATATTTCCTGTACTCCTTTGTGCGCTGTAGAGATACCTTCTGTACTCCTTTGTGCGCTGTAGAGATACCTTCTGTACTCCTTTGTGCGCTGTAGAGATACCTTCTGTACACCTTTGTACGCTGTAGAGATACCTTCTGTACTCCTTTGTGCGCTGTAGAGATACATTCTGTACTCCTTTGTACGCTGTAGAGATACCTCGTGTACTCCTTTGTACGTTCTAGAGATATTTCCTGTACTCCTTTGTGCGCTGTAGAGATACCTTCTGTACTCCTTTGTGCGCTGTAGAGATACCTTCTGTACTCCTTTGTGCGCTGTAGAGATACCTTCTGTACTCCTTTGTACGCTTTAGAGATACCTTCTGTACTCTTTTGTGCGCTGTAGAGATACCTTCTGTACTCCTTTGTACGCTGTAGAGATACCTCGTGTACTCCTTTGTACGTTCCAGAGATATTTCCTGTACTCCTTTGTGCGCTGTAGAGATACCTTCTGTACTCCTTTGTGCGCTGTAGAGATACCTTCTGTACTCCTTTGTGCGCTGTAGAGATACCTTCTGTACTTCTTTGTGCGCTGTAGAGATACCTTCTGTACTCCTTTGCACGCTGTAGAGATACCTCGTGTACTCCTTTGTACGTTCTAGAGATATTTCCTGTACTTCTTTGTGCGCTGTAGAGATACCTTCTGTACTCCTTTGTGCGCTGTAGAGATACCTTCTGTACTCCTTTGTACGTTCTAGAGATATTTCCTGTACTCCTTTGTGCGCTGTAGAGATACCTTCTGTACTCCTTTGTGCGCTGTAGAGATACCTTCTGTACTCCTTTGTACGCTGTAGAGATACCTCGTGTACTCCTTTGTACGTTCTAGAGATATTTCCTGTACTCCTTTGTGCGCTGTAGAGATACCTTCTGTACTCCTTTGTGCGCTGTAGAGATACCTTCTGTACTCCTTCGTGCGCTGTAGAGATACCTTCTGTACTCCTTTGTGCGCTGTAGAGATACCTTCTGTACTCCTTTGTACGCTGTAGAGATATCTCGTGTACTCCTTTGTGCGCTGTAGAGATACCTTCTGTACTCCTTTGTGCGCTGTAGAGATACCTTCTGTACTCCTTTGTGCGCTGTAGAGATATTTCCTGTACTCCTTTGTGCGCTGTAGAGATACCTTCTGTACTCCTTCGTGCGCTGTAGAGATATTTCCTGTACTCCTTTGTGCGCTGAAGAGATACCTTCTGTACTCCTTTGTGCGCTGTAGAGATACCTTCTGTACTCTTTTGTACGCTGTAGAGATACCTCGTGTACTCCTTTGTACGTTCTAGAGATATTTCCTGTACTCCTTTGTGCGCTGTAGAGATACCTTCTGTACTCCTTTGTGCGCTGTAGAGATACCTTCTGTACTCCTTTGTACGTTCTAGAGATATTTCCTGTACTCCTTTGTGCGCTGTAGAGATACCTTCTGTACTCCTTTGTGCGCTGTAGAGATACCTTCTGTACTCCTTTGTGCGCTGTAGAGATACCTTCTGTACTCCTTTGTACGCTGTAGAGATACCTCGTGTACTCCTTTGTACGTTCTAGAGATATTTCCTGTACTCCTTTGTGCGCTGTAGAGATACTTTCTGTACTCCTTTGTGCGCTGTAGAGATACCTTCTGTACTCCTTTGTGCGCTGTAGAGATACCTTCTGTACTCCTTTGTACGCTGTAGAGATACCTTCTGTACTCCTTTGTGCGCTGTTGAGATACCTTCTGTACTGCTTTGTACGCTGTAGAGATACCTCGTGTACTCCTTTGTACGTTCTAGAGATATTTCCTGTACTCCTTTGTGCGCTGTAGAGATACCTTCCGTACTCCTTTGTGCGCTGCAGAGATACCTTCTGTACTCCTTTGTGCGCTGTAGAGATACCTTCTGTACTCCTTTGTACGCTGTAGAGATACCTTCTGTACTCCTTTGTGCGCTGTAGAGATACATTCTGTACTCCTTTGTACGCTGTAGAGATACCTCGTGTACTTTTTTGTACGTTCTAGAGATATTTCCTGTACTCCTTTGTGCGCTGTAGAGATACCTTCTGTACTCCTTTGTGCGCTGTAGAGAAACCTTCTGTACTCCTTTGTGCGCTGTAGAGATACCTTCTGTACTCCTTTGTACGCTTTAGAGATACCTTCTGTACTCTTTTGTGCGCTTTAGAGATTACTTCTGTACTCCTTTGTACGCTGTAGAGATACCTCGTGTACTCCTTTGTACGTTCTAGAGATACTTCCTGTACTCTTTTGTGCGCTGTAAAGATACCTTCTGTACTCCTTTGTGCGCTGTAGAGATACCTTCTGTACTCCTTTGTGCGCTGTAGAGATACCTTCTGTACTCCTTTGTGCGCTGTAGAGATACCTTCTGTACTCCTTTGTACGCTGTTGAGATACCTCTTGTTCTCCTTTGTGCGCTGTAGAGATACCTTCTGTACTCCTTTGTGCGCTGTAGAGATACCTTCTGTACTCCTTTGTGCGCTGTAGAGATACCTTCTGTACTCCTTTGTACGTTCTAGAGATATTTCCTGTACTCCTTTGTGCGCTGAAGATATACCTTCTGTACTCCTTTGTGCGCTGTAGAGATTCCTTCTGTACTCCTTTGTGCGCTGTAGAGATACCTTCTGTACTCCTTTGTGCGCTGTAGAGATACCTACTGTACTCCTTTGTACGCTGTAGAGATACCTCGTGTACTCCTTTGTACGTTCTAGAGATATTTCCTGTACTCCTTTGTGCGCTGTAGAGATACCTTCTGTACTCCTTTGTGCGCTGTAGAGATACCTTCTGTACTCCTTTGTGCGCTGTAGAGATACCTTCTGTACTCCTTTGTGCGCTGTAGAGATACCTTCTGTACTCCTTTGTACGCTGTAGAGATACCTCGTGTACTCCTTTGTGCGGTGTAGAGATACCTTCTGTACTCCTTTGTACGCTGTAGAGATACCTCGTGTGCTCCTTTGTACGTTCTAGAGATATTTCCTGTACTCCTTTGTGCGCTGTAGAGATACCTTCTGTACTCCTTTGTGCGCTGTAGAGATACCTTCTGTACTCCTTTGTGCGCTGTAGAGATACCTTCTGTACTCCTTTGTGCGCTGTAGAGATACCTTCTGTACTCCTTTGTACGCTGTAGAGATACCTCGTGTACTCCTTTGTACGTTCTAGAGATATTTCCTGTACTCCTTTGTGCGCTGTAGAGATACCTTCTGTACTCCTTTGTGCGCTGTAGAAATACCTTCTGTACTCCTTTGTGCGCTGTAGAGATACCTTCTGTACTCCTTTGTGCGCTGTAGAGATACCTTCTGTACTCCTTTGTACGCTGTAGAGATACCTCGTGTACTCCTTTGTACGTTCTAGAGATATTTCCTGTACTCCTTTGTGCGCTGTAGAGATACCTTCTGTACTCCTTTGTGCGCTGTAGAGATACCTTCTGTACTCCTTTGTGCGCTGTAGAGATACCTTCTGTACTCCTTCGTGCGCTGTAGAGATACCTTCTGTACTCCTTTGTGCGCTGTAGAGATACCTTCTGTACTCCTTTGTACGCTGTAGAGATACCTTCCGTACTCCTTTGTGCGCTGTAGAGATACCTTCTGTACTCCTTTGTACGCTGTAGAGATACCTCGTGTACTCCTTTGTACGTTCTAGAGATATTTCCTGTACTCCTTTGTGCGCTGTAGAGATACCTTCTGTACTCCTTTGTGCGCTGTAGAGATACCTTCTGTACTCCTTTGTGCGCTGTTGAGATACCTTCTGTACTCCTTTGTACGCTGTAGAGATACCTTCTGTACTCCTTTGTGCGCTGTAGAGATACCTTCTGTACTCCTTTGTACGCTGTAGAGATACCTCGTGTACTCCTTTGTACGTTCTAGAGATATTTCCTGTACTCCTTTGTGCGCTGTAGAGATACCTTTTGTACTCCTTTGTGCGCTGTAGAGATACCTTCTGTACTCCTTTGTGCGCTGTAGAGATACCTTCTGTACTCCTTTGTACGCTGAAGAGATATTTCCTGTACTCCTTTGTGCGCTGTAGAGATACCTTCTGTACTCGTTTGTGCGCTGTAGAGATACGTTCTGTACTCCTTTGTGCGCTGTAGAGATACCTTCTGTACTCCTTTGTGCGCTGTTGAGATACCTTCTGTGCTCCTTTGTACGTTCTAGAGATATTTCCTGTACTCCTTTGTGCGCTGCAGAGATACCTTCTGTACTCCTTTGTGCGCTGTAGAGATACCTTCTGAACTCCTATGTGCGCTGTAGAGATACCTTCTGTACTCCTTTGTACGCTGTAGAGATACCTCGTGTACTCCTTTGTGAGCTCTAGAGATACCTTCTGTACTCCTTTGTGCGCTGTAGAGATACCTTCTGTACTCCTTTGTGCGCTATAGAGATACCTTCTGTACTCCTTTTTACGTTCTAGAGATATTTCCTGTACTCCTTTGTGCGCTGTAGAGATACCTTCTGTACTCCTTTGTGCGCTGTAGAGATACCTTCTGTACTCCTTTGTGCGTTGTAGAGATACCTTCTGTACTCCTTTGTGCGCT
The DNA here is from genome assembly GCA_030386875.1 of Morinoia aosen. Classification (NCBI taxonomy): domain Eukaryota; kingdom Metazoa; phylum Arthropoda; class Malacostraca; order Amphipoda; family Talitridae; genus Morinoia; species Morinoia aosen. Next base: position 53,724,840 of record CM059576.1, on the reverse strand, counting down.
GTAGAGATACCTTCTGTACTCCTTTGTACGCTGTAGAGATACCTCGTGTACTCCTTTGTACGTTCTAGAGATATTTCCTGCACTCCTTTGTGCGCTGTAGAGACACCTTCTGTACTCCTTTGTGCGCTGTAGAGATACCTTCTGTACTCCTTTGTGCGCTGTAGAGATACCTTCTGTACTCCTTTGTGCGCTGTAGAGATACCTTCTGTACTCCTTTGTGCGCTGTAGATATACCTTCTGTACTCCTTTGTACGCTGTAGAGATACCTCGTGTACTCCTTTGTGCGCTGTAGAGATACCTTCTGTACTCCTTTGTGCGCTGTAGAGATACCTTCTGTACTCCTTTGTGCGCAGCAGAGATACCTTCTGTACTCCTTTGTACGTTCTTGAAATATTTCCTGTACTCCTTTGTGCGCTGTAGAGATACCTTCTGTACTCCTTTGTGCGCTGTAGAGATACCTTCTGTTCTCCTTTGTGCGCTGTAGAGATACCTTCTGTACTCCTTTGTGCGCTGTAGAGATACCTTCTGTACTCCTTTGTACGCTGTAGAGATACCTCGTGTACTCCTTTGTATGTTCTAGAGATATTTCCTGTACTCCTTTGTGCGCTGTAGAGATACCTTCTGTACTCCTTTGTGCGCTGTAGAGATACCTTCTGTACTCCTTTGTGCGCTGTAGAGATACCTTCTGTACTGCTTTGTGCGCTGTAGAGATACCTTCTATACTTATTTGTACGCTGTAGAGATACCTCGTGTACTCCTTTGTGCGCTGTAGAGATACCTTCTGTACTTCTTTGTACGCTGTAGAGATACCTCGTGTACTCCTTTGTACGTTCAAGAGACATTTCCTGTACTTCTTTGTGCGCTGTAGAGATACCTTCTGTACTCCTTTGTGCGCTGTAGAGATACCTTCTGTACTCCTTTGTGCGCTGTAGAGATACCTTCTGTACTCCTTTGTGCGCTGTAGAGATACCTTCTGTACTCCTTTGTACGCTGTAGAGATACCTCGTGTACTCCTTTGTACGTTCTAGAGATATTTCCTGTACTCCTTTGTGCGCTGTAGAGATACCTTCTGTACTCCTTTGTGCGCTGTAGAGATACCTTCTGTACTCCTTTGTGCGCTGTAGAGATACCTTCTGTACTTCTTTGTGCGCTGTAGAGATACCTTCTGTACTCCTTTGCACGCTGTAGAGATACCTCGTGTACTCCTTTGTACGTTCTAGAGATATTTCCTGTACTCCTTTGTGCGCTGTAGAGATACCTTCTGTACTCCTTTGTGCGCTGTAGAGATACCTTCTGTACTCCTTTGTACGTTCTAGAGATATTTCCTGTACTCCTTTGTACGCTGTAGAGATACCTTCTGTACTCCTTTGTGCGCTGTAGAGATACCTTCTGTACTCCTTTGTACGCTGTAGAGATACCTCGTGTACTCCTTTGTACGTTCTAGAGATATTTCCTGTACTCCTTTGTGCGCTGTAGAGATACCTTCTGTACTCCTTTGTGCGCTGTAGAGATACCTTCTGTACTCCTTCGTGCGCTGTAGAGATACCTTCTGTACTCCTTTGTGCGCTGTAGAGATACCTTCTGTACTCCTTTGTACGATGTAGAGATATCTCGTGTACTCCTTTGTGCGCTGTAGAGATACCTTCTGTACTCCTTTGTGCGCTGTAGAGATACCTTCTGTACTCCTTTGTGCGCTGTAGAGATATTTCCTGTACTCCTTTGTGCGCTGTAGAGATACCTTCTGTACTCCTTCGTGCGCTGTAGAGATATTTCCTGTACTCCTTTGTGCGCTGAAGAGATACCTTCTGTACTCCTTTGTGCGCTGTAGAGATACCTTCTGTACTCTTTTGTACGCTGTAGAGATACCTCGTGTACTCCTTTGTACGTTCTAGAGATATTTCCTGTACTCCTTTGTGCGCTGTAGAGATACCTTCTGTACTCCTTTGTGCGCTGTAGAGATACCTTCTGTACTCCTTTGTACGTTCTAGAGATATTTCCTGTACTCCTTTGTGCGCTGTAGAGATATTTCTGTACTCCTTTGTGCGCTGTAGAGATACCTTCTGTACTCCTTTGTGCGCTGTAGAGATACCTTCTGTACTCCTTTGTACGCTGTAGAGATACCTCGTGTACTCCTTTGTACGTTCTAGAGATATTTCCTGTACTCCTTTGTGCGCTGTAGAGATACTTTCTGTACTCCTTTGTGCGCTGTAGAGATACCTTCTGTACTCCTTTGTGCGCTGTAGAGATACCTTCTGTACTCCTTTGTACGCTGTAGAGATACCTTCTGTACTCCTTTGTGCGCTGTTGAGATACCTTCTGTACTCCTTTGTACGCTGTAGAGATACCTCGTGTACTCCTTTGTACGTTCTAGAGATATTTCCTGTACTCCTTTGTGCGCTGTAGAGATACCTTCCGTACTCCTTTGTGCGCTGCAGAGATACCTTCTGTACTCCTTTGTGCGCTGTAGAGATACCTTCTGTACTCCTTTGTACGCTGTAGAGATACCTTCTGTACTCCTTTGTGCGCTGTAGAGATACATTCTGTACTCCTTTGTACGCTGTAGAGATACCTCGTGTACTTTTTCGTACGTTCTAGAGATATTTCCTGTGCTCCTTTGTGCGCTGTAGAGATACCTTCTGTACTCCTTTGTGCGCTGTAGAGAAACCTTCTGTACTCCTTTGTGCGCTGTAGAGATACCTTCTGTACTCCTTTGTACGCTTTAGAGAAACCTTCTGTACTCTTTTGTGCGCTTTAGAGATTACTTCTGTACTCCTTTGTACGCTGTAGAGATACCTCGTGTACTCCTTTGTACGTTCTAGAGATACTTCCTGTACTCCTTTGTGCGCTGTAAAGATACCTTCTGTACTCCTTTGTGCGCTGTAGAGATACCTTCTGTACTCCTTTGTGCGCTGTAGAGATACCTTCTGTACTCCTTTGTGCGCTGTAGAGATACCTTCTGTACTCCTATGTACGCTGTTGAGATACCTCTTGTTCTCCTTTGTGCGCTGTAGAGATACCTTCTGTACTCCTTTGTGCGCTGTAGAGATACCTTCTGTACTCCTTTGTGCGCTGTAGAGATACCTTCTGTACTCCTTTGTACGTTCTAGAGATATTTCCTGTACTCCTTTGTGCGCTGTAGATATACCTTCTGTACTCCTTTGTGCGCTGTAGAGATTCCTTCTGTACTCCTTTGTGCGCTGTAGAGATACCTTCTGTACTCCTTTGTGCGCTGTAGAGATACCTTCTGTACTCCTTTGTACGCTGTAGAGATACCTCGTGTACTCCTTTGTACGTTCTAGAGATATTTCCTGTACTCCTTTGTGCGCTGTAGAGATACCTTCTGTACTCCTTTGTGCGCTGTAGAGATACCTTCTGTACTCCTTTGTGCGCTGTAGAGATACCTTCTGTACTCCTTTGTGCGCTGTAGAGATACCTTCTGTACTCCTTTGTACGCTGTAGAGATACCTCGTGTACTCCTTTGTGCGCTGTAGAGATACCTTCTGTACTCCTTTGTACGCTGTAGAGATACTTCGTGTGCTCCTTTGTACGTTCTAGAGATATTTCCTGTACTCCTTTGTGCGCTGTAGAGATACCTTCTGTACTCCTTTGTGCGCTGTAGAGATACCTTCTGTACTCCTTTGTGCGCTGTAGAGATACCTTCTGTACTCCTTTGTGCGCTGTAGAGATACCTTCTGTACTCCTTTGTACGCTGTAGAGATACCTCGTGTACTCCTTTGTACGTTCTAGAGATATTTCCTGTACTCCTTTGTGCGCTGTAGAGATACCTTCTGTACTCCTTTGTGCGCTGTAGAAATACCTTCTGTACTCCTTTGTGCGCTGTAGAGATACCTTCTGTACTCCTTTGTGCGCTGTAGAGATACCTTCTGTACTCCTTTGTACGCTGTAGAGATACCTCGTGTACTCCTTTGTACGTTCTAGAGATATTTCCTGTACTCCTTTGTGCGCTGTAGAGATACCTTCTGTACTCCTTTGTGCGCTGTAGAGATACCTTCTGTACTCCTTTGTGCGCTGTAGAGATACCTTCTGTACTCCTTTGTGCGCCGTAGAGATACCTTCTGTACTTCTTTGTGCGCTGTAGAGATACCTTCTGTACTCCTTTGTACGCTGTAGAGATACCTCGTGTACTCCTTTGTGCGCTGTAGAGATACCTTCTGTACTCCTTTGTGCGCTGTAGAGATACCTTCTGTACTCCTTTGTGCGCTGTAGAGATACCTTCTGTACTCCTTTGTACGTTCTAGAGATATTTCCTGTACTCCTTTGTGCGCTGTAGAGATACCTTCTGTACTCCTTTGTGCGCTGTAGAGATACCTTCTGTACTCCTTTGTACGTTCTAGAGATATTTCCTGTACTCCTTTGTGCGCTGTAGATATACCTTCTGTACTCCTTTGTGCGCTGTAGAGATACCTTCTGTACTTCTTTGTGCGCTGTAGAGATACCTTCTGTACTCCTTTGTACGCTGTAGAGATACCTTGTGTACTCCTTTGTACGTTCTAGAGATATTTCCTGTACTCCTTTGTGCGCTGTAGAGATACCTTCTGTACTCCTTCGTGCGCTGTAGAGATACCTTCTGTACTCCTTTGTGCGCTGTAGAGATACCTTCTGTACTCCTTTGTACGCTGTAGAGATACCTTCCGTACTCCTTTGTGCGCTGTAGAGATACCTTCTGTACTCCTTTGTACGCTGTAGAGATACCTCGTGTACTCCTTTGTACGTTCTAGAGATATTTCCTGTACTCCTTTGTGCGCTGTAGAGATACCTTCTGTACTCCTGTGTGCGCTGTAGAGATACCTTCTGTACTCCTTTGTGCGCTGTTGAGATACCTTCTGTACTCCTTTGTACGCTGTAGAGATACCTTCTGTACTCCTTTGTGCGCTGTAGAGATACCTTCTGTACTCCTTTGTACGCTGTAGAGATACCTCGTGTACTCCTTTGTACGTTCTAGAGATATTTCCTGTACTCCTTTGTGCGCTGTAGAGATACCTTTTGTACTCCTTTGTGCGCTGTAGAGATACCTTCTGTACTCCTTTGTGCGCTGTAGAGATACCTTCTGTACTCCTTTGTACGCTGAAGAGATATTTCCTGTACTCCTTTGTGCGCTGTAGAGATACCTTCTGTACTCGTTTGTGCGCTGTAGAGATACGTTCTGTACTCCTTTGTGCGCTGTAGAGATACCTTCTGTACTCCTTTGTGCGCTGTTGAGATACCTTCTGTGCTCCTTTGTACGTTCTAGAGATATTTCCTGTACTCCTTTGTGCGCTGCAGAGATACCTTCTGTACTCCTTTGTGCGCTGTAGAGATACCTTCTGAACTCCTTTGTTCGCTGTAGAGATACCTTCTGTACTCCTTTGTACGCTGTAGAGATACCTCGTGTACTCCTTTGTGAGCTCTAGAGATACCTTCTGTACTCCTTTGTGCGCTGTAGAGATACCTTCTGTACTCCTTTGTGCGCTATAGAGATACCTTCTGTACTCCTTTTTACGTTCTAGAGATATTTCCTGTACTCCTTTGTGCGCTGTAGAGATACCTTCTGTACTCCTTTGTGCGCTGTAGAGATACCTTCTGTACTCCTTTGTGCGCTGTAGAGATACCTTCTGTACTCCTTTGTGCGCTGTAGAGATACCTTCTGTACTCCTTTGTACGCTGTAGAGATACCTCGTGTACTCCTTTGTACGTTCTAGAGATATTTCCTGCACTCCTTTGTGCGCTGTAGAGATACCTTCTGTACTCCTTTGTGCGCTGTAGAGATACCTTCTGTACTCCTTTGTGCGCTGTAGAGATACCTTCTGTACTCCTTTGTGCGCTGTAGAGATACCTTCTGTACTCCTTTGTGCGCTGTAGATATACCTTCTGTACTCCTTTGTACGCTGTAGAGATACCTCGTGTACTCCTTTGTGCGCTGTAGAGATACCTTCTGTACTCCTTTGTGCGCTGTAGAGATACCTTCTGTACTCCTTTGTGCGCAGTAGAGATACCTTCTGTACTCCTTTGTACGTTCTTGAAATATTTCCTGTACTCCTTTGTGCGCTGTAGAGATACCTTCTGTACTCCTTTGTGCGCTGTAGAGATACCTTCTGTTCTCCTTTGTGCGCTGTAGAGATACCTTCTGTACTCCTTTGTGCGCTGTAGAGATACCTTCTGTACTCCTTTGTACGCTGTAGAGATACCTCGTGTACTCCTTTGTATGTTCTAGAGATATTTCCTGTACTCCTTTGTGCGCTGTAGAGATACCTTCTGTACTCCTTTGTGCGCTGTAGAGATACCTTCTGTACTCCTTTGTGCGCTGTAGAGATACCTTCTGTACTGCTTTGTGCGCTGTAGAGATACCTTCTATACTTATTTGTACGCTGTAGAGATACCTCGTGTACTCCTTTGTGCGCTGTAGAGATACCTTCTGTACTTCTTTGTACGCTGTAGAGATACCTCGTGTACTCCTTTGTACGTTCAAGAGACATTTCCTGTACTTCGTTGTGCGCTGTAGAGATACCTTCTGTACTCCTTTGTGCGCTGTAGAGATACCTTCTGTACTCCTTTGTGCGCTGTAGAGATACCTTCTGTACTCCTTTGTGCGCTGTAGAGATACCTTCTGTACTCCTTTGTACGCTGTAGAGATACCTCGTGTACTCCTTTGTACGTTCTAGAGATATTTCCTGTACTCCTTTGTGCGCTGTAGAGATACCTTCTGTACTCCTTTGTGCGCTGTAGAGATACCTTCTGTACTCCTTTGTGCGCTGTAGAGATACCTTCTGTACTTCTTTGTGCGCTGTAGAGATACCTTCTGTACTCCTTTGTACGCTGTAGAGATACCTCGTGTACTCCTTTGTACGTTCTAGAGATATTTCCTGTACTCCTTTGTGCGCTGTGGAGATACCTTCTGTACTCCTTTGTGCGCTGTAGAGATACCTTCTGTACTTCTTTGTGCGCTGTAGAAAAACCTTCTGTACTCCTTTGTGCGCTGTAGAGATACCTTCTGCACTCCTCTGTGCGCTGTAGAGATACCTTCTGTACTCCTTTGTACGCTGTAGAGATACCTCGTGTACTCCTTTGTGCGCTGTAGAAATACCTTCTGTACTTCTTTGTGCGCTGTAGAGATACCTTCTGTACTCCTTTGTGCGCTGTAGAGATACCTTCTGTACTCCTTTGTACGTTCTAGAGATATTTCCTGTGCTCCTTTGTGCGCTGTAGAGACACCTTCTGTACTTCTTTGTGCGCTGTAGAGATATTTCCTGTACTCCTTTGTGCGCTGTAGAGATACCTTCTGTACTCCTTTGTGCGCTGTAGAGATACCTTCTGTACTCCTTTGTACGCTGTAGAGATACCTCGTTTACTCCTTTGTAGTTCTAGAGATATTTCCTGTACTCCTTTGTGCGCTGTAGAGATACCTTCTGTACTCCTTTGTGCGCTGTAGAGATACCTTCTGTACTCCTTTGTGCGCTGTAGAGATACCTTCTGTACTCCTTTGTACGCTGTAGAGATACCTTCTGTACTCCTTTGTGCGCTGTAGAGATACCTTCTGTACTCCTTTAAACGCTGTAGAGATACCTCGTGTACTCCTTTGTACGTTCAAGAGATATTTCCTGTACTCCTTTGTGCGCTGTAGAGATACCTTCTGTACTCCTCTGTGCGCTGTAGAGATACCTTCTGTACTCCTTTGTACGCTGTAGAGATACCTCGTGTACTCCTTTGTACGTTCTAGAGATATTTCCTGTACTCCTTTGTGCGCTGTAGAGATACCTTCTGTACTCCTTTGTGCGCTGTAGAGATACCTTCTGTACTCCTTTGTGCGCTTTAGAGATACCTTCTGTACTCCTTTGTGCGCTGTAGAGATACCTTCTGTACTCCTTTGTGCGCTGTAGAGATACCTTCTGTACTCCTTTGTACGCTGTAGAGATACCTTCTGTACTCCTTTGTGCGCTGTAGAGATACCTTCTGTACTCCTTTGTACGCTGTAGAGATACCTCGTGTACTCCTTTGTACGTTCTAGAGATATTTCCTGTACTCCTTTGTGCGCTGTAGAGATACCTTCTGTACTCCTTTGTGCGCTGTAGAGATACCTTCTGTACTCTTTTGTGCGCTGTAGAGATACCTTCTGTACTCCTTTGTACGTTCTAGAGATATTTCCTGTACTCCTTTGTACGCTGTAGAGATACCTTCTGTACTCCTTTGTGCGCTGTAGAGATACCTTCTGTACTCCTTTGTACGCTGTAGAGATACCTCGTGTACTCCTTTGTACGTTCTAGAGATATTTCCTGTACTCCTTTGTGCGCTGTAGAGATACCTTCTGTACTCCTTTGTGCGCTGTAGAGATACCTTCTGTACTCCTTTGTGCGCTGTAGAGATACCTTCTGTACTCCTTTGTGCGCTGTAGAGATATCTTCTGTACTCCTTTGTACGCTGTAGAGATACCTCGTGTACTCCTTTGTACGTTCTAGAGATATTTCCTGTACTCCTTTGTGCGCTGTAGAGATACCTTCTGTACTCCTTTGTGCGCTGTAGAGATACCTTATGTACTCCTTTGTGCGCTGTAGAGATACCTTCTGTACTCCTTTGTGCGCTGTAGAGATACCTTCTGTACTCCTTTGTACGCTGTAGAGATACCTCGTGTACTCCTTTGTACGTTCTAGAGATATTTCCTGTACTCCTTTGTGTGCTGTAGAGATACCTTCTGTACTCCTTTGTGCGCTGTAGAGATACCTTCTGTACTCCTTTGTGCGCTGTATAGATACCTTCTGTACTCCTTTGTACGCTGTAGAGATACCTTCTGTACTCCTTTGTGCGCTGTAGAGATACCTTCTGTACTCCTTTGTGCGCTGTAGAGATACCTTCTGTACTCCTTTGTGCGCTGTAGAGATACCTTCTGTACTCCTTTGTGCGCTGTAGAGATACCTTCTGTACTCCTTTGTACGTTCTAGAGATATTTCCTGTACTCCTTTGTGCGCTGTAGAGATACCTTCTGACTCCTTTGTGCGCTGTAGAGATACCTTCTGTACTCCTTTGTGCGCTGTAAAGATACCTTCTGTACTCCTTTTTACGCTGTAGAGATACCTCGTGTACTCCTTTGTGCGCTGTAGAGATACCTTCTGTACTCTTTTGTACGTTGTAGAGATACCTTCTGTACTCCTTTGTGTGCTGTAGAGATACCTTCTGTACTCCTTTGTACGCTGTAGAGATACCTCGTGTACTCCTTTGTAGGTTCTAAAGATATTTCCTGTACTCCTTTGTGCGCTGTAGAGATACCTTCTGTACTCCTTTGTGCGCTGTAGAGATACCTTCTGTACTCCTTTGTGCGCTGTAGAGATACCTTCTGTACCCCTTTGTACGCTGTAGAGATACCTCGTCTACTCCTTTGTACGTTTTAGAGATATTTCCTGTACTCCTTTGTGCGCTGTAGAGATACCTTCTGTACTCCTTTGTGCGCTGTAGAGATACCTTCTGTACTCCTTTGTGCGCTGTAGAGATACCTTCTGTACTCCTTTGTACGCTGTAGAGATACCTTCTGTACTACTTTGTGCGCTGTAGAGATACCTTCTGTACTCCTTTGTGCGCTGTAGAGATACCTTCTGTACTCCTTTGTGCGCTGTAGAGATACCTCGTGTACTCCTTTGTACGTTCTAGAGATATTTCCTGTACTTCTTTGTGCGCTGTAGAGATACCTTCTGTACTCCTTTGTGCGCAGTAGAGATACCTTCTGTACTCCTTTGTACGTTCTAGAGATATTTCCTGTACTCCTTTGTGCGCTGTAGAGATACCTTCTGTACTCCTTTGTGCGCTGTAGAGATACCTTCTGTACTCCTTTGTGCGCTGTAGAGATACCTTCTGTACTCCTTTGTAAGCTGTAGAGATACCTTCTGTACTCCTTTGTGCGCTGTAGAGATACCTTCTGTACTCCTTTGTACGCTGTAGAGATACCTTCTGTACTTCTTTGTGCGCTGTAGAGATACCTTCTGTACTCCTTTGTGCGCTGTAGAGATACCTTCTGTACTCCTTTGTGCGCTGTAGAGATACCTCGTGTACTCCTTTGTACGTTCTAGAGATATTTCCTGTACTCCTTTGTGCGCTGTAGAGAAACCTTCTGTACTTCTTTGTGCGCTGTAGAGATACCTTCTGTACTCCTTTGTGCGCTGTAGAGATACCTTCTGTACTCCTTTGTGCGCTGTAGAGATACCTTCGGTACTCCTTTGTGCACTGTAGAGATACCTTCTGTACTCCTTTGTACGCTGTAGAGATACCTCATGTACTCCTTTGTACGTTCTAGAGATATTTCCTGTACTCCTTTGTGCGCTGTAGAGATACCTTCTGTACTCCTTTGTGCGCTGTAGAGATACCTTCTGTACTCCTTTGTGCGCTGTAGAGATACCTTCTGTACTCCTTTGTGCGCTGTGGAGATACCTTCTGTACTCCTTTGTACGCTGTAGAGATACCTAGTGTACTCCTTTGTACGTTCTAGAGATATTTCCTGTACTCCTTTGTGCGCTGTAGAGATACCTTCTGTACTCCTTTGTGCGCTGTAGAGATACCTTCTGTACTCCTTTGTGCGCTGTAGAGAGACCTTCTGTACTCCTTTGTGCGCTGTAGAGATACCTTCTGTACTCCTTTGTACGTTCTAGAGATATTTCCTGTACTCCTTTGTGCGATGTAGAGATACCTTCTGTACTCCTTTGTACGCTGTAGAGATACCTCGTGTACTCCTTTGTACGTTCTAGAGATATTTCCTGTACTCCTTTGTGCGCTGTAGAGATACCTTCTGTACTCCTTTGTGCGCTGTAGAGATACCTTCTGTACTCCTTTGTGCGCTGTAGAGATACCTTCTGTACTCCTTTGTACGCTGTAGAGATACCTCGTGTACTCCTTTGTACGTTCTAGAGATATTTCCTGTACTCCTTTGTGCGCTGTAGAGATACCTTCTGTACTCCTTTGTGCGCTGTAGAGATACCTTCTGTACTCCTTTGTGCGCTGTATAGATACCTTCTGTACTCCTCTGTACGCTGTAGAGATACCTTCTGTACTCCTTTGTGCGCTGTAGAGATACCTTCTGTACTCCTTTGTACGCTGTAGAGATACCTCGTGTACTCCTTTGTACGTTCTAGAGATATTTCCTGTACTCCTTTGTGCGCTGTAGAGATACCTTCTGTACTCCTTTGTGCGCTGTAGAGATACCTTCTGTACTTCTTTGTGCGCTGTAGAGATACCTTCTGTACTCCTTTGTACGCTGTAGAGATACCTTCTGTACTCCTTTGTGCGCTGTAGAGATACCTTCTGAACTCCTTTGTACGCTGTAGAGATACCTCGTGTACTCCTTTGTACGTTCTAGAGATATTTCCTGTACTCCTTTGTGCGCTGTAGAGATACCTTCTGTACTTCTTTGTGCGCTGTAGAGATACCTTCTGTACTCCTTTGTACGTTCTGGAGATATTTCCTGTACTCCTTTGTACGCTGTAGAGATACCTTCTGTACTCCTTTGTGCGCTGTAGAGATGCCTTCTGTACTCCTTTGTACGCTGTAGAGATACCTCGTGTATTCCTTTGTACGTTCTAGAGATATTTCCTGTACTCCTTTGTGCGCTGTAGAGATACCTTCTGTACTCCTTTGTGCGCTGAAGAGATACCTTCTGTACTCCTTTGTGCGCTTTGGAGATACCTTCTGTACTCCTTTGTGCGCTGTAGAGATACCTTCTGTACTCCTTTGTACGATGTAGAGATACCTCGCGTACTCCTTTTTACGTTCTAGAGATATTTCCTGTACTCCTTTGTGCGCTGTAGAAATACCTTCTGTACTCCTTTGTGCGCTGTAGAGTTACTTTCTGTACTCCTTTGTGCGCTGTAGAGATACCTTCTGTACTCCTTTGTGCGCTGTAGAGATACCTTCTGTACTCCTTTGTACGCTGTAGAGATACCTCGTGTACTCCTTTGTACGTTCTAGAGATATTTCCTGTACTCCTCTGTGCGCTGTAGAGATACCTTCTGTACTCCTTTGTGCGCTGTAGAGATACCTTCTGTACTCCTTTGTGCGCTGTAGAGATACCTTCTGTACTCCTTTGTACGCTGTAGAGATACCTTCTGTACTCCTTTGTGCGCTGTAGAGATACCTTCTGTACTCCTTTGTGCGCTGTAGAGATACCTTCTGTACTCCTTTGTGCGCTGTAGAGATACCTTCTGTACTCCTTTGTGCGCTGTAGAGATACCTTCTGTACTCCTTTGTACGTTCTAGAGATATTTCCTGTACTCCTTTGTGCGCTGTAGAGATACCTTCTGTACTCCTTTGTGCGCTGTAGAGATACCTTCTGTACTCCTTTGTGCGCTGTAGAGATACCTTCTGTACTCCTTTGTACGCTGTAGAGATAGCTCGTGTACTCCTTTGTGCGCTGTAGAGATACCTTCTGTACTCCTTCGTGCGCTGTAGAGATACCTTCTGTACTATTTTGTGCGCTGTAGAGATACCTTCTGTACTCCTTTGTACGTTCTAGAGATATTTCCTGTACTCCTTTGTGCGCTGTAGAGATACCTTCTGTACTCCTTTGTGCGCTGTAGAGATACCTTCTGTACTCCTTTGTACGCTGTAGAGATACCTCGTGTACTCCTTTGTACGTTCTAGAGATATTTCCTGTACTCCTTTGTGCGCTGTAGAGATACCTTCTGTACTCCTTTGGGCGCTGTAGAGATACCTTCTGTACTCCTTTGTGCGCTGTAGAGATACCTTCTGTACTCCTTTGTACGCTGTAGAGATACCTCGTGTACTCCTTTGTACGTTCTAGAGATATTTCCTGTACTCCTTTGTGCGCTGTAGAGATACCTTCTGTACTCCTTTGTGCGCTGTAGAGATACCTTCTGTACTCCTTTGTGCGCAGTAGAGATACCTTCTGTACTCCTTTGTACGTTCTTGAGATATTTCCTGTACTCCTTTGTGCGCTGTAGAGATACCTTCTGTACTCCTTTGTGCGCTGTAGAGATACCTTCTGTACTCCTTTGTGCGCTGTAGAGATACCTTCTGTACTCCTTTGTGCGCTGTAGAGATACCTTCTGTACTCCTTTGTACGCTGTAGAGATACCTTCTGTACTCCTTTGTACGCTGTAGAGATACCTCGTGTACTCCTTTGTACGTTCTAGAGATATTTCCTGTACTCCTTTGTGCGCTGTAGAGATACCTCCTGTACTCCTTTGTGCGCTGAAGAGATACCTTCTGTACTCCTTTGTGCGCTGTAGAGATACCTTCTGTACTCCTTTGTGCGCTGTAGAGATACCTTCTGTACTCCTTTGTACGCTGTAGAGATACCTCGTGTACTCCTTTGTACGTTCTAGAGATATTTCCTGTACTCCTTTGTGCGCTGTAGAGATACCTTCTGTACTCCTTTGTGCGCTGTAGAGATACCTTCTGTACTCCTTTGTGCGCTGTAGAGATACCTTCTGTACTCCTTTGTGCGCTGTAGAGATACCTTCTGTACTCCTTTGTACGCTGTAGAGATACCTCGTGTACTCCTTTGTACGTTCTAGAGATATTTCCTGTACTCCTTTGTGCGCTGTAGAGATACCTTCTGTACTCCTTTGTGCGCTGTAGAGATACCTTCTGTACTTCTTTGTGCGCTGTAGAAATACCTTCTGTACTCCTTTGTGCGCTGTAGAGATACCTTCTGTACTCCTTTGTGCGCTGTAGAGATACCTTCTGTACTCCTTTGTACGCTGTAGAGATACCTCGTAAACTCCTTTGTGCGCTGTAGAAATACCTTCTGTACTCCTTTGTGCGCTGTAGAGATACCTTCTGTACTCCTTTGTGCGCTGTAGAGATACCTTCTGTACTCCTTTGTACGTTCTAGAGATATTTCCTGTGCTCCTTTGTGCGCTGTAGAGACACCTTCTGTACTTCTTTGTGCGCTGTAGAGATATTTCCTGTACTCCTTTGTGCGCTGTAGAGATACCTTATGTACTCCTTTGTGCGCTGTAGAGATAGTTTCTGTACTCCTTTGTACGCTGTAGAGATACCTCGTTTACTCCTTTGTACGTTCTAGAGATATTTCCTGTACTCCTTTGTGCGCTGTAGAGATACCTTCTGTACTCCTTTGTGCGCTGTAGAGATACCTTCTGTACTCCTTTGTGCGCTGTAGAGATACCTTCTGTACTCCTTTGTACGCTGTAGAGATACCTTCTGTACTCCTTTGTGCGCTGTAGAGATACCTTCTGTACTCCTTTGTGCGCTGTAGAGATACCTTCTGTACTCCTTTGTGCGCTGTAGAGATACCTTCTGTACTCCTTTGTGCGCTGTAGAGATACCTTCTGTACTCCTTTGTACGTTCTAGAGATATTTCCTGTACTCCATTGTGCGCTGTAGAGATACCTTCTGTACTCCTTTGTGCGCTGTAGAGATACCTTCTTTACTCCTTCGTGCGCTGTAGAGATACCTTCTGTACTCCTTTGTACGCTGTAGAGATAGCTCGTGTACTCCTTTGTGCGCTGTAGAGATACTTTCTGTACTCCTTTGTGCGCTGTAGAGATACCTTCTGTACTCCTTTGTGCGCTGTAGAGATACCTTTTGTACTCCTTTGTACGTTCTAGAGATATTTCCTGTACTCCTTTGTGCGCTGTAGAGATACCTTCTGTACTCCTTTGTGCGCTGTAGAGATACCTTCTGTACTCCTTTGTGCGCTGTAGAGATACCTTCTGTACTCCTTTGTGCGCTGTAGAGATACCTTCTGTACTCCTTTGTGCGCTGTAGAGATACCTTCTGTACTCCTTTGTACGCTGTAGAGATACCTCGTGTACTCCTTTTTACGTTCTAGAGATATTTCCTGTACTCCTTTGTGCGCTGTAGAGATACCTTCTGTACTCCTATGTGCGCTGTAGAGATACATTCTGTACTCCTTTGTGCGCTGTAGAGATACCTTCTGTACTCCTTTGTGCGCTGTAGAGATACCTTCTGTACTCCTTTGTACGCTGTAGAGATACCTCGTGTACTCCTTTGTACGTTCTAGAGATATTTCCTGTACTCCTTTGTGCGCTGTAGAGATACCTTCTGTACTCCTTTGTGCGCTGTAGAGATACCTTCTGTACTCCTTTGTGCGCTGTAGAGATACCTTCTGTACTCCTTTGTGCGCTGTAGAGATACCTTCTGTACTCCTTTGTACGCTGTAGAGATACCTCGTGTACTCCTTTGTGCGCTGTAGAGATACCTTCTGTACTCCTTTGTGCGCTGTAGAGATACCTTCTGTACTCCTTTGTGCGCTGTAGAGATACCTTCTGTACTCCTTTGTACGTTCTAGATATATTTCCTGTACTCCTTTGTGCGCTGTAGAGATACCTTCTGTACTCCTTTGTGCGCTGTAGAGATACCTTCTGTACTCCTTTGTACGTTCTAGAGATATTTCCTTTACTCCTTTTTGCGCTGTAGAGATACCTTCTGTACTCCTTTGTGCGCTGTAGAGATACCTTCTGTACTCCTTTGTGCGCTGTAGAGATACCTCTGTACTCCTTTGTGCGCTGTAGAGATACCTTCTGTACTCCTTTGTACGCTGTAGAGATACCTCGTATACTCCTTTGTACGTTCTAGAGATATTTCCTGTACTCCTTTGTGCGCTGTAGAGATACCTTCTGTACTCCTTTGTGCGCTGTAGAGTTACTTTCTGTACTCCTTTGTGCGCTGTAGAGATACCTTCTGTACTCCTTTGTGCGCTGTAGAGATACCTTCTGTACTCCTTTGTACGCTGTAGAGATACCTCGTGTACTCCTTTGTACGTTCTAGAGATATTTCCTGTACTCCTCTGTGCGCTGTAGAGATACCTTCTGTACTCCTTTGTGCGCTGTAGAGATACCTTCTGTACTCCTTTGTGCGCTGTAGAGATACCTTCTGTACTCCTTTGTACGCTGTAGAGATACCTTCTGTACTCCTTTGTGCGCTGTAGAGATACCTTCTGTACTCCTTTGTGCGCTGTAGAGATACCTTCTGTACTCCTTTGTGCGCTGTAGAGATACCTTCTGTACTCCTTTGTGCGCTGTAGAGATACCTTCTGTACTCCTTTGTACGTTCTAGAGATATTTCCTGTACTCCTTTGTGCGCTGTAGAGATACCTTCTGTACTCCTTTGTGCGCTGTAGAGATACCTTCTGTACTCCTTTGTGCGCTGTAGAGATACCTTCTGTACTCCTTTGTACGCTGTAGAGATAGCTCGTGTACTCCTTTGTGCGCTGTAGAGATACCTTCTGTACTCCTTTGTGCGCTGTAGAGATACCTTCTGTACTATTTTGTGCGCTGTAGAGATACCTTCTGTACTCCTTTGTACGTTCTAGAGATATTTCCTGTACTCCTTTGTGCGCTGTAGAGATACCTTCTGTACTCCTTTGTGCGCTGTAGAGATACCTTCTGTACTCCTTTGTACGCTGTAGAGATACCTCGTGTACTCCTTTGTACGTTCTAGAGATATTTCCTGTACTCCTTTGTGCGCTGTAGAGATACCTTCTGTACTCCTTTGGGCGCTGTAGAGATACCTTCTGTACTCCTTTGTGCGCTGTAGAGATACCTTCTGTACTCCTTTGTACGCTGTAGAGATACCTCGTGTACTCCTTTGTACGTTCTAGAGATATTTCCTGTACTCCTTTGTGCGCTGTAGAGATACCTTCTGTACTCCTTTGTGCGCTGTAGAGATACCTTCTGTACTCCTTTGTGCGCTGTAGAGGTACCTTCTGTACTCCTTTGTGCGCCGTAGAGATACCTTCTGTACTTCTTTGTGCGCTGTAGAGATACCTTCTGTACTCCTTTGTACGCTGTAGAGATACCTCGTGTACTCCTTTGTGCGCTGTAGAGATACCTTCTGTACTCCTTTGTGCGCTGTAGAGATACCTTCTGTACTCCTTTGTGCGCTGTAGAGATACCTTCTGTACTCCTTTGTACGTTCTAGAGATATTTCCTGTACTCCTTTGTGCGCTGTAGAGATACCTTCTGTACTCCTTTGTGCGCTGTAGAGATACCTTCTGTACTCCTTTGTACGTTCTAGAGATATTTCCTGTACTCCTTTGTGCGCTGTAGATATACCTTCTGTACTCCTTTGTGCGCTGTAGAGATACCTTCTGTACTTCTTTGTGCGCTGTAGAGATACCTTCTGTACTCCTTTGTACGCTGTAGAGATACCTCGTGTACTCCTTTGTACGTTCTAGAGATATTTCCTGTACTCCTTTGTGCGCTGTAGAGATACCTTCTGTACTCCTTCGTGCGCTGTAGAGATACCTTCTGTACTCCTTTGTGCGCTGTAGAGATACCTTCTGTACTCCTTTGTACGCTGTAGAGATACCTTCCGTACTCCTTTGTGCGCTGTAGAGATACCTTCTGTACTCCTTTGTACGCTGTAGAGATACCTCGTGTACTCCTTTGTACGTTCTAGAGATATTTCCTGTACTCCTTTGTGCGCTGTAGAGATACCTTCTGTACTCCTTTGTGCGCTGTAGAGATACCTTCTGTACTCCTTTGTGCGCTGTTGAGATACCTTCTGTACTCCTTTGTACGCTGTAGAGATACCTTCTGTACTCCTTTGTGCGCTGTAGAGATACCTTCTGTACTCCTTTGTACGCTGTAGAGATACCTCGTGTACTCCTTTGTACGTTCTAGAGATATTTCCTGTACTCCTTTGTGCGCTGTAGAGATACCTTTTGTACTCCTTTGTGCGCTGTAGAGATACCTTCTGTACTCCTTTGTGCGCTGTAGAGATACCTTCTGTACTCCTTTGTACGCTGAAGAGATATTTCCTGTACTCCTTTGTGCGCTGTAGAGATACCTTCTGTACTCGTTTGTGCGCTGTAGAGATACGTTCTGTACTCCTTTGTGCGCTGTAGAGATACCTTCTGTACTCCTTTGTGCGCTGTTGAGATACCTTCTGTGCTCCTTTGTACGTTCTAGAGATATTTCCTGTACTCCTTTGTGCGCTGCAGAGATACCTTCTGTACTCCTTTGTGCGCTGTAGAGATACCTTCTGAACTCCTTTGTTCGCTGTAGAGATACCTTCTGTACTCCTTTGTACGCTGTAGAGATACCTCGTGTACTCCTTTGTGAGCTCTAGAGATACCTTCTGTACTCCTTTGTGCGCTGTAGAGATACCTTCTGTACTCCTTTGTGCGCTATAGAGATACCTTCTGTACTCCTTTTTACGTTCTAGAGATATTTCCTGTACTCCTTTGTGCGCTGTAGAGATACCTTCTGTACTCCTTTGTGCGCTGTAGAGATACCTTCTGTACTCCTTTGTGCGCTGTAGAGATACCTTCTGTACTCCTTTGTGCGCTGTAGAGATACCTTCTGTACTCCTTTGTACGCTGTAGAGATACCTCGTGTACTCCTTTGTACGTTCTAGAGATATTTCCTGCACTCCTTTGTGCGCTGTAGAGATACCTTCTGTACTCCTTTGTGCGCTGTAGAGATACCTTCTGTACTCCTTTGTGCGCTGTAGAGATACCTTCTGTACTCCTTTGTGCGCTGTAGAGATACCTTCTGTACTCCTTTGTGCGCTGTAGATATACCTTCTGTACTCCTTTGTACGCTGTAGAGATACCTCGTGTACTCCTTTGTGCGCTGTAGAGATACCTTCTGTACTCCTTTGTGCGCTGTAGAGATACCTTCTGTACTCCTTTGTGCGCAGTAGAGATACCTTCTGTACTCCTTTGTACGTTCTTGAAATATTTCCTGTACTCCTTTGTGCGCTGTAGAGATACCTTCTGTACTCCTTTGTGCGCTGTAGAGATACCTTCTGTTCTCCTTTGTGCGCTGTAGAGATACCTTCTGTACTCCTTTGTGCGCTGTAGAGATACCTTCTGTACTCCTTTGTACGCTGTAGAGATACCTCGTGTACTCCTTTGTATGTTCTAGAGATATTTCCTGTACTCCTTTGTGCGCTGTAGAGATACCTTCTGTACTCCTTTGTGCGCTGTAGAGATACCTTCTGTACTCCTTTGTGCGCTGTAGAGATACCTTCTGTACTGCTTTGTGCGCTGTAGAGATACCTTCTATACTTATTTGTACGCTGTAGAGATACCTCGTGTACTCCTTTGTGCGCTGTAGAGATACCTTCTGTACTTCTTTGTACGCTGTAGAGATACCTCGTGTACTCCTTTGTACGTTCAAGAGACATTTCCTGTACTTCGTTGTGCGCTGTAGAGATACCTTCTGTACTCCTTTGTGCGCTGTAGAGATACCTTCTGTACTCCTTTGTGCGCTGTAGAGATACCTTCTGTACTCCTTTGTGCGCTGTAGAGATACCTTCTGTACTCCTTTGTACGCTGTAGAGATACCTCGTGTACTCCTTTGTACGTTCTAGAGATATTTCCTGTACTCCTTTGTGCGCTGTAGAGATACCTTCTGTACTCCTTTGTGCGCTGTAGAGATACCTTCTGTACTCCTTTGTGCGCTGTAGAGATACCTTCTGTACTTCTTTGTGCGCTGTAGAGATACCTTCTGTACTCCTTTGTACGCTGTAGAGATACCTCGTGTACTCCTTTGTACGTTCTAGAGATATTTCCTGTACTCCTTTGTGCGCTGTGGAGATACCTTCTGTACTCCTTTGTGCGCTGTAGAGATACCTTCTGTACTTCTTTGTGCGCTGTAGAAAAACCTTCTGTACTCCTTTGTGCGCTGTAGAGATACCTTCTGCACTCCTCTGTGCGCTGTAGAGATACCTTCTGTACTCCTTTGTACGCTGTAGAGATACCTCGTGTACTCCTTTGTGCGCTGTAGAAATACCTTCTGTACTTCTTTGTGCGCTGTAGAGATACCTTCTGTACTCCTTTGTGCGCTGTAGAGATACCTTCTGTACTCCTTTGTACGTTCTAGAGATATTTCCTGTGCTCCTTTGTGCGCTGTAGAGACACCTTCTGTACTTCTTTGTGCGCTGTAGAGATATTTCCTGTACTCCTTTGTGCGCTGTAGAGATACCTTCTGTACTCCTTTGTGCGCTGTAGAGATACCTTCTGTACTCCTTTGTACGCTGTAGAGATACCTCGTTTACTCCTTTGTAGTTCTAGAGATATTTCCTGTACTCCTTTGTGCGCTGTAGAGATACCTTCTGTACTCCTTTGTGCGCTGTAGAGATACCTTCTGTACTCCTTTGTGCGCTGTAGAGATACCTTCTGTACTCCTTTGTACGCTGTAGAGATACCTTCTGTACTCCTTTGTGCGCTGTAGAGATACCTTCTGTACTCCTTTGTACGCTGTAGAGATACCTCGTGTACTCCTTTGTACGTTCAAGAGATATTTCCTGTACTCCTTTGTGCGCTGTAGAGATACCTTCTGTACTCCTCTGTGCGCTGTAGAGATACCTTCTGTACTCCTTTGTACGCTGTAGAGATACCTCGTGTACTCCTTTGTACGTTCTAGAGATATTTCCTGTACTCCTTTGTGCGCTGTAGAGATACCTTCTGTACTCCTTTGTGCGCTGTAGAGATACCTTCTGTACTCCTTTGTGCGCTTTAGAGATACCTTCTGTACTCCTTTGTGCGCTGTAGAGATACCTTCTGTACTCCTTTGTGCGCTGTAGAGATACCTTCTGTACTCCTTTGTACGCTGTAGAGATACCTTCTGTACTCCTTTGTGCGCTGTAGAGATACCTTCTGTACTCCTTTGTACGCTGTAGAGATACCTCGTGTACTCCTTTGTACGTTCTAGAGATATTTCCTGTACTCCTTTGTGCGCTGTAGAGATACCTTCTGTACTCCTTTGTGCGCTGTAGAGATACCTTCTGTACTCTTTTGTGCGCTGTAGAGATACCTTCTGTACTCCTTTGTACGTTCTAGAGATATTTCCTGTACTCCTTTGTACGCTGTAGAGATACCTTCTGTACTCCTTTGTGCGCTGTAGAGATACCTTCTGTACTCCTTTGTACGCTGTAGAGATACCTCGTGTACTCCTTTGTACGTTCTAGAGATATTTCCTGTACTCCTTTGTGCGCTGTAGAGATACCTTCTGTACTCCTTTGTGCGCTGTAGAGATACCTTCTGTACTCCTTTGTGCGCTGTAGAGATACCTTCTGTACTCCTTTGTGCGCTGTAGAGATATCTTCTGTACTCCTTTGTACGCTGTAGAGATACCTCGTGTACTCCTTTGTACGTTCTAGAGATATTTCCTGTACTCCTTTGTGCGCTGTAGAGATACCTTCTGTACTCCTTTGTGCGCTGTAGAGATACCTTATGTACTCCTTTGTGCGCTGTAGAGATACCTTCTGTACTCCTTTGTGCGCTGTAGAGATACCTTCTGTACTCCTTTGTACGCTGTAGAGATACCTCGTGTACTCCTTTGTACGTTCTAGAGATATTTCCTGTACTCCTTTGTGTGCTGTAGAGATACCTTCTGTACTCCTTTGTGCGCTGTAGAGATACCTTCTGTACTCCTTTGTGCGCTGTATAGATACCTTCTGTACTCCTTTGTACGCTGTAGAGATACCTTCTGTACTCCTTTGTGCGCTGTAGAGATACCTTCTGTACTCCTTTGTGCGCTGTAGAGATACCTTCTGTACTCCTTTGTGCGCTGTAGAGATACCTTCTGTACTCCTTTGTGCGCTGTAGAGATACCTTCTGTACTCCTTTGTACGTTCTAGAGATATTTCCTGTACTCCTTTGTGCGCTGTAGAGATACCTTCTGACTCCTTTGTGTGCTGTAGAGATACCTTCTGTACTCCTTTGTGCGCTGTAAAGATACCTTCTGTACTCCTTTTTACGCTGTAGAGATACCTCGTGTACTCCTTTGTGCGCTGTAGAGATACCTTCTGTACTCTTTTGTACGTTGTAGAGATACCTTCTGTACTCCTTTGTGTGCTGTAGAGATACCTTCTGTACTCCTTTGTACGCTGTAGAGATACCTCGTGTACTCCTTTGTAGGTTCTAAAGATATTTCCTGTACTCCTTTGTGCGCTGTAGAGATACCTTCTGTACTCCTTTGTGCGCTGTAGAGATACCTTCTGTACTCCTTTGTGCGCTGTAGAGATACCTTCTGTACCCCTTTGTACGCTGTAGAGATACCTCGTCTACTCCTTTGTACGTTTTAGAGATATTTCCTGTACTCCTTTGTGCGCTGTAGAGATACCTTCTGTACTCCTTTGTGCGCTGTAGAGATACCTTCTGTACTCCTTTGTGCGCTGTAGAGATACCTTCTGTACTCCTTTGTACGCTGTAGAGATACCTTCTGTACTACTTTGTGCGCTGTAGAGATACCTTCTGTACTCCTTTGTGCGCTGTAGAGATACCTTCTGTACTCCTTTGTGCGCTGTAGAGATACCTCGTGTACTCCTTTGTACGTTCTAGAGATATTTCCTGTACTTCTTTGTGCGCTGTAGAGATACCTTCTGTACTCCTTTGTGCGCAGTAGAGATACCTTCTGTACTCCTTTGTACGTTCTAGAGATATTTCCTGTACTCCTTTGTGCGCTGTAGAGATACCTTCTGTACTCCTTTGTGCGCTGTAGAGATACCTTCTGTACTCCTTTGTGCGCTGTAGAGATACCTTCTGTACTCCTTTGTAAGCTGTAGAGATACCTTCTGTACTCCTTTGTGCGCTGTAGAGATACCTTCTGTACTCCTTTGTACGCTGTAGAGATACCTTCTGTACTTCTTTGTGCGCTGTAGAGATACCTTCTGTACTCCTTTGTGCGCTGTAGAGATACCTTCTGTACTCCTTTGTGCGCTGTAGAGATACCTCGTGTACTCCTTTGTACGTTCTAGAGATATTTCCTGTACTCCTTTGTGCGCTGTAGAGAAACCTTCTGTACTTCTTTGTGCGCTGTAGAGATACCTTCTGTACTCCTTTGTGCGCTGTAGAGATACCTTCTGTACTCCTTTGTGCGCTGTAGAGATACCTTCGGTACTCCTTTGTGCACTGTAGAGATACCTTCTGTACTCCTTTGTACGTTGTAGAGATACCTCATGTACTCCTTTGTACGTTCTAGAGATATTTCCTGTACTCCTTTGTGCGCTGTAGAGATACCTTCTGTACTCCTTTGTGCGCTGTAGAGATACCTTCTGTACTCCTTTGTGCGCTGTAGAGATACCTTCTGTACTCCTTTGTGCGCTGTGGAGATACCTTCTGTACTCCTTTGTACGCTGTAGAGATACCTAGTGTACTCCTTTGTACGTTCTAGAGATATTTCCTGTACTCCTTTGTGCGCTGTAGAGATACCTTCTGTACTCCTTTGTGCGCTGTAGAGATACCTTCTGTACTCCTTTGTGCGCTGTAGAGAGACCTTCTGTACTCCTTTGTGCGCTGTAGAGATACCTTCTGTACTCCTTTGTACGTTCTAGAGATATTTCCTGTACTCCTTTGTGCGATGTAGAGATACCTTCTGTACTCCTTTGTACGCTGTAGAGATACCTCGTGTACTCCTTTGTACGTTCTAGAGATATTTCCTGTACTCCTTTGTGCGCTGTAGAGATACCTTCTGTACTCCTTTGTGCGCTGTAGAGATACCTTCTGTACTCCTTTGTGCGCTGTAGAGATACCTTCTGTACTCCTTTGTACGCTGTAGAGATACCTCGTGTACTCCTTTGTACGTTCTAGAGATATTTCCTGTACTCCTTTGTGCGCTGTAGAGATACCTTCTGTACTCCTTTGTGCGCTGTAGAGATACCTTCTGTACTCCTTTGTGCGCTGTATAGATACCTTCTGTACTCCTCTGTACGCTGTAGAGATACCTTCTGTACTCCTTTGTGCGCTGTAGAGATACCTTCTGTACTCCTTTGTACGCTGTAGAGATACCTCGTGTACTCCTTTGTACGTTCTAGAGATATTTCCTGTACTCCTTTGTGCGCTGTAGAGATACCTTCTGTACTCCTTTGTGCGCTGTAGAGATACCTTCTGTACTTCTTTGTGCGCTGTAGAGATACCTTCTGTACTCCTTTGTACGCTGTAGAGATACCTTCTGTACTCCTTTGTGCGCTGTAGAGATACCTTCTGAACTCCTTTGTACGCTGTAGAGATACCTCGTGTACTCCTTTGTACGTTCTAGAGATATTTCCTGTACTCCTTTGTGCGCTGTAGAGATACCTTCTGTACTTCTTTGTGCGCTGTAGAGATACCTTCTGTACTCCTTTGTACGTTCTAGAGATATTTCCTGTACTCCTTTGTACGCTGTAGAGATACCTTCTGTACTCCTTTGTGCGCTGTAGAGATGCCTTCTGTACTCCTTTGTACGCTGTAGAGATACCTCGTGTATTCCTTTGTACGTTCTAGAGATATTTCCTGTACTCCTTTGTGCGCTGTAGAGATACCTTCTGTACTCCTTTGTGCGCTGAAGAGATACCTTCTGTACTCCTTTGTGCGCTTTAGAGATACCTTCTGTACTCCTTTGTGCGCTGTAGAGATACCTTCTGTACTCCTTTGTACGATGTAGAGATACCTCGCGTACTCCTTTTTACGTTCTAGAGATATTTCCTGTACTCCTTTGTGCGCTGTAGAAATACCTTCTGTACTCCTTTGTGCGCTGTAGAGTTACTTTCTGTACTCCTTTGTGCGCTGTAGAGATACCTTCTGTACTCCTTTGTGCGCTGTAGAGATACCTTCTGTACTCCTTTGTACGCTGTAGAGATACCTCGTGTACTCCTTTGTACGTTCTAGAGATATTTCCTGTACTCCTCTGTGCGCTGTAGAGATACCTTCTGTACTCCTTTGTGCGCTGTAGAGATACCTTCTGTACTCCTTTGTGCGCTGTAGAGATACCTTCTGTACTCCTTTGTACGCTGTAGAGATACCTTCTGTACTCCTTTGTGCGCTGTAGAGATACCTTCTGTACTCCTTTGTGCGCTGTAGAGATACCTTCTGTACTCCTTTGTGCGCTGTAGAGATACCTTCTGTACTCCTTTGTGCGCTGTAGAGATACCTTCTGTACTCCTTTGTACGTTCTAGAGATATTTCCTGTACTCCTTTGTGCGCTGTAGAGATACCTTCTGTACTCCTTTGTGCGCTGTAGAGATACCTTCTGTACTCCTTTGTACGCTGTAGAGATAGCTCGTGTACTCCTTTGTGCGCTGTAGAGATACCTTCTGTACTCCTTCGTGCGCTGTAGAGATACCTTCTGTACTATTTTGTGCGCTGTAGAGATACCTTCTGTACTCCTTTGTACGTTCTAGAGATATTTCCTGTACTCCTTTGTGCGCTGTAGAGATACCTTCTGTACTCCTTTGTGCGCTGTAGAGATACCTTCTGTACTCCTTTGTACGCTGTAGAGATACCTCGTGTACTCCTTTGTACGTTCTAGAGATATTTCCTGTACTCCTTTGTGCGCTGTAGAGATACCTTCTGTACTCCTTTGGGCGCTGTAGAGATACCTTCTGTACTCCTTTGTGCGCTGTAGAGATACCTTCTGTACTCCTTTGTACGCTGTAGAGATACCTCGTGTACTCCTTTGTACGTTCTAGAGATATTTCCTGTACTCCTTTGTGCGCTGTAGAGATACCTTCTGTACTCCTTTGTGCGCTGTAGAGATACCTTCTGTACTCCTTTGTGCGCAGTAGAGATACCTTCTGTACTCCTTTGTACGTTCTTGAGATATTTCCTGTACTCCTTTGTGCGCTGTAGAGATACCTTCTGTACTCCTTTGTGCGCTGTAGAGATACCTTCTGTACTCCTTTGTGCGCTGTAGAGATACCTTCTGTACTCCTTTGTGCGCTGTAGAGATACCTTCTGTACTCCTTTGTACGCTGTAGAGATACCTTCTGTACTCCTTTGTACGCTGTAGAGATACCTCGTGTACTCCTTTGTACGTTCTAGAGATATTTCCTGTACTCCTTTGTGCGCTGTAGAGATACCTCCTGTACTCCTTTGTGCGCTGAAGAGATACCTTCTGTACTCCTTTGTGCGCTGTAGAGATACCTTCTGTACTCCTTTGTGCGCTGTAGAGATACCTTCTGTACTCCTTTGTACGCTGTAGAGATACCTCGTGTACTCCTTTGTACGTTCTAGAGATATTTCCTGTACTCCTTTGTGCGCTGTAGAGATACCTTCTGTACTCCTTTGTGCGCTGTAGAGATACCTTCTGTACTCCTTTGTGCGCTGTAGAGATACCTTCTGTACTCCTTTGTGCGCTGTAGAGATACCTTCTGTACTCCTTTGTACGCTGTAGAGATACCTCGTGTACTCCTTTGTACGTTCTAGAGATATTTCCTGTACTCCTTTGTGCGCTGTAGAGATACCTTCTGTACTCCTTTGTGCGCTGTAGAGATACCTTCTGTACTTCTTTGTGCGCTGTAGAAATACCTTCTGTACTCCTTTGTGCGCTGTAGAGATACCTTCTGTACTCCTTTGTGCGCTGTAGAGATACCTTCTGTACTCCTTTGTACGCTGTAGAGATACCTCGTAAACTCCTTTGTGCGCTGTAGAAATACCTTCTGTACTCCTTTGTGCGCTGTAGAGATACCTTCTGTACTCCTTTGTGCGCTGTAGAGATACCTTCTGTACTCCTTTGTACGTTCTAGAGATATTTCCTGTGCTCCTTTGTGCGCTGTAGAGACACCTTCTGTACTTCTTTGTGCGCTGTAGAGATATTTCCTGTACTCCTTTGTGCGCTGTAGAGATACCTTATGTACTCCTTTGTGCGCTGTAGAGATAGTTTCTGTACTCCTTTGTACGCTGTAGAGATACCTCGTTTACTCCTTTGTACGTTCTAGAGATATTTCCTGTACTCCTTTGTGCGCTGTAGAGATACCTTCTGTACTCCTTTGTGCGCTGTAGAGATACCTTCTGTACTCCTTTGTGCGCTGTAGAGATACCTTCTGTACTCCTTTGTACGCTGTAGAGATACCTTCTGTACTCCTTTGTGCGCTGTAGAGATACCTTCTGTACTCCTTTGTGCGCTGTAGAGATACCTTCTGTACTCCTTTGTGCGCTGTAGAGATACCTTCTGTACTCCTTTGTGCGCTGTAGAGATACCTTCTGTACTCCTTTGTACGTTCTAGAGATATTTCCTGTACTCCATTGTGCGCTGTAGAGATACCTTCTGTACTCCTTTGTGCGCTGTAGAGATACCTTCTTTACTCCTTCGTGCGCTGTAGAGATACCTTCTGTACTCCTTTGTACGCTGTTGAGATAGCTCGTGTACTCCTTTGTGCGCTGTAGAGATACTTTCTGTACTCCTTTGTGCGCTGTAGAGATACCTTCTGTACTCCTTTGTGCGCTGTAGAGATACCTTTTGTACTCCTTTGTACGTTCTAGAGATATTTCCTGTACTCCTTTGTGCGCTGTAGAGATACCTTCTGTACTCCTTTGTGCGCTGTAGAGATACCTTCTGTACTCCTTTGTGCGCTGTAGAGATACCTTCTGTACTCCTTTGTGCGCTGTAGAGATACCTTCTGTACTCCTTTGTGCGCTGTAGAGATACCTTCTGTACTCCTTTGTACGCTGTAGAGATACCTCGTGTACTCCTTTTTACGTTCTAGAGATATTTCCTGTACTCCTTTGTGCGCTGTAGAGATACCTTCTGTACTCCTATGTGCGCTGTAGAGATACATTCTGTACTCCTTTGTGCGCTGTAGAGATACCTTCTGTACTCCTTTGTGCGCTGTAGAGATACCTTCTGTACTCCTTTGTACGCTGTAGAGATACCTCGTGTACTCCTTTGTACGTTCTAGAGATATTTCCTGTACTCCTTTGTGCGCTGTAGAGATACCTTCTGTACTCCTTTGTGCGCTGTAGAGATACCTTCTGTACTCCTTTGTGCGCTGTAGAGATACCTTCTGTACTCCTTTGTGCGCTGTAGAGATACCTTCTGTACTCCTTTGTACGCTGTAGAGATACCTCGTGTACTCCTTTGTGCGCTGTAGAGATACCTTCTGTACTCCTTTGTGCGCTGTAGAGATACCTTCTGTACTCCTTTGTGCGCTGTAGAGATACCTTCTGTACTCCTTTGTACGTTCTAGAGATATTTCCTGTACTCCTTTGTGCGCTGTAGAGATACCTTCTGTACTCCTTTGTGCGCTGTAGAGATACCTTCTGTACTCCTTTGTACGTTCTAGAGATATTTCCTTTACTCCTTTTTGCGCTGTAGAGATACCTTCTGTACTCCTTTGTGCGCTGTAGAGATACCTTCTGTACTCCTTTGTGCGCTGTAGAGATACCTCTGTACTCCTTTGTGCGCTGTAGAGATACCTTCTGTACTCCTTTGTACGCTGTAGAGATACCTCGTATACTCCTTTGTACGTTCTAGAGATATTTCCTGTACTCCTTTGTGCGCTGTAGAGATACCTTCTGTACTCCTTTGTGCGCTGTAGAGTTACTTTCTGTACTCCTTTGTGCGCTGTAGAGATACCTTCTGTACTCCTTTGTGCGCTGTAGAGATACCTTCTGTACTCCTTTGTACGCTGTAGAGATACCTCGTGTACTCCTTTGTACGTTCTAGAGATATTTCCTGTACTCCTCTGTGCGCTGTAGAGATACCTTCTGTACTCCTTTGTGCGCTGTAGAGATACCTTCTGTACTCCTTTGTGCGCTGTAGAGATACCTTCTGTACTCCTTTGTACGCTGTAGAGATACCTTCTGTACTCCTTTGTGCGCTGTAGAGATACCTTCTGTACTCCTTTGTGCGCTGTAGAGATACCTTCTGTACTCCTTTGTGCGCTGTAGAGATACCTTCTGTACTCCTTTGTGCGCTGTAGAGATACCTTCTGTACTCCTTTGTACGTTCTAGAGATATTTCCTGTACTCCTTTGTGCGCTGTAGAGATACCTTCTGTACTCCTTTGTGCGCTGTAGAGATACCTTCTGTACTCCTTTGTGCGCTGTAGAGATACCTTCTGTACTCCTTTGTACGCTGTAGAGATAGCTCGTGTACTCCTTTGTGCGCTGTAGAGATACCTTCTGTACTCCTTTGTGCGCTGTAGAGATACCTTCTGTACTATTTTGTGCGCTGTAGAGATACCTTCTGTACTCCTTTGTACGTTCTAGAGATATTTCCTGTACTCCTTTGTGCGCTGTAGAGATACCTTCTGTACTCCTTTGTGCGCTGTAGAGATACCTTCTGTACTCCTTTGTACGCTGTAGAGATACCTCGTGTACTCCTTTGTACGTTCTAGAGATATTTCCTGTACTCCTTTGTGCGCTGTAGAGATACCTTCTGTACTCCTTTGGGCGCTGTAGAGATACCTTCTGTACTCCTTTGTGCGCTGTAGAGATACCTTCTGTACTCCTTTGTACGCTGTAGAGATACCTCGTGTACTCCTTTGTACGTTCTAGAGATATTTCCTGTACTCCTTTGTGCGCTGTAGAGATACCTTCTGTACTCCTTTGTGCGCTGTAGAGATACCTTCTGTACTCCTTTGTGCGCAGTAGAGATACCTTCTGTACTCCTTTGTACGTTCTTGAGATATTTCCTGTACTCCTTTGTGCGCTGTAGAGATACCTTCTGTACTCCTTTGTGCGCTGTAGAGATACCTTCTGTACTCCTTTGTGCGCTGTAGAGATACCTTCTGTACTCCTTTGTGCGCTGTAGAGATACCTTCTGTACTCCTTTGTACGCTGTAGAGATACCTCGTGTACTCCTTTGTAAGTTCTAGAGATATTTCCTGTACTCCTTTGTGCGCTGTAGAGATACCTTCTGTACTCCTTTGTGCGCTGTAGAGATACCTTCTGTACTCCTTTGTGCGCTGTAGAGATACCTTCTGTACTCCTTTGTGCGCTGTAGAGATACCTTCTGTACTCCTTTGTACGCTGTAGAGATACCTCGTGTACTCCTTTGTGCGCTGTAGAGAAACCTTCTGTACTTCTTTGTACGCTGTAGAGATACCTCGTGTACTCCTTTGTACGTTCTAGAGATATTTCCTGTACTCCTTTGTGCGCTGTAGAGATACCTCCTGTACTCCTTTGTGCGCTGAAGAGATACCTTCTGTACTCCTTTGTGCGCTGTAGAGATACCTTCTGTACTCCTTTGTGCGCTGTAGAGATACCTTCTGTACTCCTTTGTACGCTGTAGAGATACCTCGTGTACTCCTTTGTACGTTCTAGAGATATTTCCTGTACTCCTTTGTGCGCTGTAGAGATACCTTCTGTACTCCTTTGTGCGCTGTAGAGATACCTTCTGTACTCCTTTGTGCGCTGTAGAGATACCTTCTGTACTCCTTTGTGCGCTGTAGAGATACCTTCTGTACTCCTTTGTACGCTGTAGAGATACCTCGTGTACTCCTTTGTACGTTCTAGAGATATTTCCTGTACTCCTTTGTGCGCTGTAGAGATACCTTCTGTTCTCCTTTGTGCGCTGTAGAGATACCTTCTGTACTTCTTTGTGTGCTGTAGAAATACCTTCTGTACTCCTTTGTGCGCTGTAGAGATACCTTCTGTACTCCTTTGTGCGCTGTAGAGATACCTTCTGTACTCCTTTGTACGCTGTAGAGATACCTCGTGTACTCCTTTGTGCGCTGTAGAAATACCTTCTGTACTCCTTTGTGCGCTGTAGAGATACCTTCTGTACTCCTTTGTGCGCAGTAGAGATACCTTCTGTACTCCTTTGTACGTTCTAGAGATATTTTCTGTGCTCCTTTGTGCGCTGTAGAGACACCTTCTGTACTTCTTTGTGCGCTGTAGAGATATTTCCTGTACTCCTTTGTGCGCTGTAGAGATACCTTATGTACTCCTTTGTGCGCTGTAGAGATAGTTTCTGTACTCCTTTGTACGCTGTAGAGATACCTCGTTTACTCCTTTGTACGTTCTAGAGATATTTCCTGTACTCCTTTGTGCGCTGTAGAGATACCTTCTGTACTCCTTTGTGCGCTGTAGAGATACCTTCTGTACTCCTTTGTGCGCTGTAGAGATACCTTCTGTACTCCTTTGTACGCTGTAGAGATACCTTCTGTACTCCTTTGTGCGCTGTAGAGATACCTTCTGTACTCCTCTGTGCGCTGTAGAGATACCTTCTGTACTCCTTTGTGCGCTGTAGAGATACCTTCTGTACTCCTTTGTGCGCTGTAGAGATACCTTCTGTACTCCTTTGTACGTTCTAGAGATATTTCCTGTACTCCATTGTGCGCTGTAGAGATACCTTCTGTACTCCTTTGTGCGCTGTAGAGATACCTTCTGTACTCCTTCGTGCGCTGTAGAGATACCTTCTGTACTCCTTTGTACGCTGTAGAGATAGCTCGTGTACTCCTTTGTGCGCTGTAGAGATACCTTCTGTACTCCTTTGTGCGCTGTAGAGATACCTTCTGTACTCCTTTGTGCGCTGTAGAGATACCTTTTGTACTCCTTTGTACGTTCTAGAGATATTTCCTGTACTATTTGTGCGCTGTAGAGATACCTTCTGTACTCCTTTGTGCGCTGTAGAGATACCTTCTGTACTCCTTTGTGCGCTGTAGAGATACCTTCTGTACTCCTTTGTGCGCTGTAGAGATACCTTCTGTACTCCTTTGTGCGCTGTAGAGATACCTTCTGTACTCCTTTGTACGCTGTAGAGATACCTCGTGTACTCCTTTTTACGTTCTAGAGATATTTCCTGTACTCCTTTGTGCGCTGTAGAGATACCTTCTGTACTCCTATGTGCGCTGTAGAGATACATTCTGTACTCCTTTGTGCGCTGTAGAGATACCTTCTGTACTCCTTTGTGCGCTGTAGAGATACCTTCTGTACTCCTTTGTACGCTGTAGAGATACCTCGTGTACTCCTTTGTACGTTCTAGAGATATTTCCTGTACTCCTTTGTGCGCTGTAGAGATACCTTCTGTACTCCTTTGTGCGCTGTAGAGATACCTTCTGTACTCCTTTGTGCGCTGTAGAGATACCTTCTGTACTCCTTTGTGCGCTGTAGAGATACCTTCTGTACTCCTTTGTACGCTGTAGAGATACCTCGTGTACTCCTTTGTGCGCTGTAGAGATACCTTCTGTACTCCTTTGTGCGCTGTAGAGATACCTTCTGTACTCCTTTGTGCGCTGTAGAGATACCTTCTGTACTCCTTTGTACGTTCTAGAGATATTTCCTGTACTCCTTTGTGCGCTGTAGAGATACCTTCTGTACTCCTTTGTGCGCTGTAGAGATACCTTCTGTACTCCTTTGTACGTTCTAGAGATATTTCCTTTACTCCTTTTTGCGCTGTAGAGATACCTTCTGTACTCCTTTGTGCGCTGTAGAGATACCTTCTGTACTCCTTTGTGCGCTGTAGAGATACCTTCTGTACTCCTTTGTGCGCTGTAGAGATACCTTCTGTACTCCTTTGTACGCTGTAGAGATACCTCGTATACTCCTTTGTACGTTCTAGAGATATTTCCTGTACTCCTTTGTGCGCTGTAGAGATACCTTCTGTACTCCTTTGTGCGCTGTAGAGATACCTTCTGTACTCCTTTGTGCGCTGTAGAGATACCTTCTGTACTCCTTTGTACGCTGTAGAGATACCTCGTGTACTCCTTTGTACGTTCTAGAGATATTTCCTGTACTCCTCTGTGCGCTGTAGAGATACCTTCTGTACTCCTTTGGGCGCTGTAGAGATACCTTCTGTACTCCTTTGTGCGCTGTAGAGATAATTTCTGTACTCCTTTGTGCGCTGTAGAGATACCTTCTGTACTCCTTTGTGCGCTGTAGAGATACCTTCTGTACTCCTTTGTACGCTGTAGAGATACCTCGTGTACTCCTTTGTGCGCTGTAGAGATACCTTCTGTACTCCTTTGTGCGCTGTAGAGATACCTTCTGTACTCCTTTGTGCGCAGTAGAGATACCTTCTGTACTCCTTTGTACGTTCTTGAGATATTTCCTGTACTCCTTTGTGCGCTGTAGAGATACCTTCTGTACTCCTTTGTGCGCTGTAGAGATACCTTCTGTACTCCTTTGTGCGCTGTAGAGATACCTTCTGTACTCCTTTGTGCGCTCTAGAGATACATTCTGTACTCCTTTGTACGCTGTAGAGATACCTCGTGTACTCCTTTGTGCGCTGTAGAGATACCTTCTGTACTTCTTTGTACGCTGTAGAGATACCTCGTGTATTCCTTTGTACGTTCTAGAGATATTTCCTGTA
Source organism: Morinoia aosen (assembly GCA_030386875.1). Classification (NCBI taxonomy): domain Eukaryota; kingdom Metazoa; phylum Arthropoda; class Malacostraca; order Amphipoda; family Talitridae; genus Morinoia; species Morinoia aosen. Next base: position 53,691,902 of record CM059576.1, on the reverse strand, counting down.
CTCCTTTGTGCGCTGTAGAGATACCTTCTGTACTCCTTTGTGCGCTGTAGAGATACCTTCTGTACTCCTTTGTGCGCTGTAGAGATACCTTCTGTACTCCTTTGTGCGCTGTAGAGATACCTTCTGTACTCCTTTGTACGCTGTAGAGATACCTCGTGTACTCCTTTGTACGTTCTAGAGATATTTCCTGTACTCCTTTGTGCACTGTAGAGATACCTTCTGTACTCCTTTGTGCGCGGTAGAGATACCTTCTGTACTCCTTTGTGCGCTGTAGAGATACCTTCTGTACTCCTTTGTGCGCTGTAGAGATACCTCGTGTACTCCTTTGTACGTTCTAGAGATATTTCCTGTACTCCTTTGTGCGCTGTAGAGAAACCTTCTGTACTTCTTTGTGCGCTGTAGAGATACCTTCTGTACTCCTTTGTGCGCTGTAGAGATACCTTCTGTACTCCTTTGTGCGCTGTAGAGATACCTTCGGTACTCCTTTGTGCACTGTAGAGATACCTTCTGTACTCCTTTGTACGCTGTAGAGATACCTCATGTACTCCTTTGTACGTTCTAGAGATATTTCCTGTACTCCTTTGTGCGCTGTAGAGATACCTTCTGTACTCCTTTGTGCGCTGTAGAGATTCCTTCTGTACTCCTTTGTGCGCTGTAGAGATACCTTCTGTACTCCTTTGTGTGCTGTGGAGATACCTTCTGTACTCCTTTGTACGCTGTAGAGATACCTCGTGTACTCCTTTGTACGTTCTAGAGATATTTCCTGTACTCCTTTGTGCGCTGTAGAGATACCTTCTGTACTCCTCTGTGCGCTGTAGAGATACCTTCTGTACTCCTTTGTGCGCTGTAGAGAGACCTTCTGTACTCCTTTGTGCGCTGTAGAGATACCTTCTGTACTCCTTTGTACGTTCTGGAGATATTTCCTGTACTCCTTTGTGCGATGTAGAGATACCTTCTGTACTCCTTTGTACGCTGTAGAGATACCTCGTGTACTCCTTTGTACGTTCTAGAGATATTTCCTGTACTCCTTTGTGCGCTGTAGAGATACCTTCTGTACTCCTTTGTGCGCTGTAGAGATACCTTCTGTACTCCTTTGTGCGCTGTAGAGATACCTTCTGTACTCCTTTGTACGCTGTAGAGATACCTCGTGTACTCCTTTGTACGTTCTAGAGATATTTCCTGTACTCCTTTGTGCGCTGTAGAGATACCTTCTGTACTCCTTTGTGCGCTGTAGAGATACCTTCTGTACTCCTTTGTGCGCTGTATAGATACCTTCTGTACTCCTCTGTACGCTGTAGAGATACCTTCTGTACTCCTTTGTGCGCTGTAGAGATACCTTCTGTACTCCTTTGTACGCTGTAGAGATACCTCGTGTACTCCTTTGTACGTTCTAGAGATATTTCCTGTATTCCTTTGTGCGCTGTAGAGATACCTTCTGTACTCCTTTGTGCGCTGTAGAGATACCTTCTGTACTTCTTTGTGCGCTGTAGAGATACCTTCTGTACTCCTTTGTACGCTGTAGAGATACCTTCTGTACTCCTTTGTGCGCTGTAGAGATACCTTCTGAACTCCTTTGTACGCTGTAGAGATACCTCGTGTACTCCTTTGTACGTTCTAGAGATATTTCCTGTACTCCTTTGTGCGCTGTAGAGATACCTTCTGTACTTCTTTGTGCGCTGTAGAGATACCTTCTGTACTCCTTTGTACGTTCTAGAGATATTTCCTGTACTCCTTTGTACGCTGTAGAGATACCTTCTGTACTCCTTTGTGCGCTGTAGAGATACCTTCTGTACTCCTTTGTACGCTGTAGAGATACCTCGTGTATTCCTTTGTACGTTCTAGAGATATTTCCTGTACTCCTTTGTGCGCTGTAGAGATACCTTCTGTACTCCCTTGTGCGCTGTAGAGATACCTTCTGTACTCCTTTGTGCGCTGTAGAGATACCTTCTGTACTCCTTTGTACGCTGTAGAGATACCTCGCGTACTCCTTTTTACGTTCTAGAGATATTTCCTGTACTCCTTTGTGCGCTGTAGAAATACCTTCTGTACTCCTTTGTGCGCTGTAGAGTTACTTTCTGTACTCCTTTGTGCGCTGTAGAGATACCTTCTGTACTCCTTTTTGCGCTGTAGAGATACCTTCTGTACTCCTTTGTACGCTGTAGAGATACCTGGTGTACTCCTTTGTACGTTCTAGAGATATTTCCTGTACTCTTTGTGCGCTGTAGAGATACCTTCTGTACTCCTTTGTGCGCTGTAGAGATACCTTCTGTACTCCTTTGTGCGCTGTAGAGATACCTTCTGTACTCCTTTGTACGCTGTAGAGATACCTTCTGTACTCCTTTGTGCGCTGTAGAGATACCTTCTGTACCCCTTTGTGCGCTGTAGAGATACCTTCTGTACTCCTTTGTGCGCTGTAGAGATACCTTCTGTACTCCTTTGTGCGCTGTAGAGATACCTTCTGTACTCCTTTGTACGTTCTAGAGATATTTCCTGTACTCCTTTGTGCGCTGTAGAGATACCTTCTGTACTCCTTTGTGCGCTGTAGAGATACCTTCTGTACTCCTTTGTGCGCTGTAGAGATACCTTCTGTACTCCTTTGTACGCTGTAGAGATAGCTCGTGTACTCCTTTGTGCGCTGTAGAGATACCTTCTGTACTCCTTTGTGCGCTGTAGAGATACCTTCTGTACTATTTTGTGCGCTGTAGAGATACCTTCTGTACTCCTTTGTACGTTCTAGAGATATTTCCTGTACTCCTTTGTGCGCTGTAGAGATACCTTCTGTACTTCTTTGTGCGCTGTAGAGATACCTTCTGTACTCCTTTGTACGCTGTAGAGATACCTCGTGTACTCCTTTGTACGTTCTAGAGATATTTCCTGTACTCCTTTGTGCGCTGTAGAGATACCTTCTGTACTCCTTTGGGCGCTGTAGAGATACCTTCTGTACTCCTTTGTGCGCTGTAGAGATACCTTCTGTACTCCTATGTACGCTGTAGAGATACCTCGTGTACTCCTTTGTACGTTCTAGAGATATTTCCTGTACTCCTTTGTGCGCTGTAGAGATACCTTCTGTACTCCTTTGTGCGCTGTAGAGATACCTTCTGTACTCCTTTGTGCGCAGTAGAGATACCTTCTGTACTCCTTTGTACGTTCTTGAGATATTTCCTGTACTCCTTTGTGCGCTGTAGAGATACCTTCTGTAATCCTTAGTGCGCTGTAGAGATACCTTCTGTACTCCTTTGTGCGCTGTAGAGATACCTTCTGTACTCCTTTGTGCGCTGTAGAGATACCTTCTGTACTCCTTTGTACGCTGTAGAGATACCTCGTGTACTCCTTTGTAAGTTCTAGAGATATTTCCTGTACTCCTTTGTGCGCTGTAGAGATACCTTCTGTACTCCTTTGTGCGCTGTAGAGATACCTTCTGTACTCCTTTGTGCGCTGTAGAGATACCTTCTGTACTCCTTTGTGCGCTGTAGAGATGCCTTCTGTACTCCTTTGTACGCTGTAGAGATACCTCGTGTACTCCTTTGTGCGCTGTAGAGATACCTTCTGTACTTCTTTGTACGCTGTAGAGATACCTCGTGTACTCCTTTGTACGTTCTAGAGATATTTCCTGTACTCCTTTGTGCGCTGTAGAGATACCTCCTGTACTCCTTTGTGCGCTGAAGAGATACCTTCTGTACTCCTTTGTGCGCTGTAGAGATACCTTCTGTACTCCTTTGTGCGCTGTAGAGATACCTTCTGTACTCCTTTGTACGCTGTAGAGATACCTCGTGTACTCCTTTGTACGTTCTAGAGATATTTCCTGTACTCCTTTGTGCGCTGTAGAGATACCTTCTGTACTCCTTTGTGCGCTGTAGAGATACCTTCTGTACTCCTTTGTGCGCTGTAGAGATACCTTCTGTACTCCTTTGTGCGCTGTAGAGATACCTTCTGTACTCCTTTGTACGCTGTAGAGATACCTCGTGTACTCCTTTGTACGTTCTAGAGATATTTCCTGTACTCCTTTGTGCGCTGTAGAGATACCTTCTGTACTCCTTTGTGCGCTGTAGAGATACCTTCTGTACTTCTTTGTGCGCTGTAGAAATACCTTCTGTACTCCTTTGTGCGCTGTAGAGATACCTTCTGTACTCCTTTGTGCGCTGCAGAGATACCTTCTGTACTCCTTTGTACGCTGTAGAGATACCTCGTGTACTCCTTTGTGCGCTGTAGAAATACCTTCTGTACTCCTTTGTGCGCTGTAGAGATACCTTCTGTACTCCTTTGTGCGCTGTAGAGATACCTTCTGTACTCCTTTGTACGTTCTAGAGATATTTCCTGTGCTCCTTTGTGCGCTGTTGAGACACCTTCTGTACTTCTTTGTGCGCTGTAGAGATATTTCCTGTACTCCTTTGTGCGCTGTAGAGATACCTTATATACTCCTTTGTGCGCTGTAGAGATACCTTCTGTACTCCTTTGTACGCTGTAGAGATACGTCGTTTACTCCTTTGTACGTTCTAGAGATATTTCCTGTACTCCTTTGTGCGCTGTAGAGATACCTTCTGTACTCCTTTGTGCGCTGTAGAGATACCTTCTGTACTCCTTTGTGCGCTGTAGAGATACCTTCTGTACTCCTTTGTACGCTGTAGAGATACCTTCTGTACTCCTTTGTGCGCTGTAGAGATACCTTCTGTACTCCTTTGTGCGCTGTAGAGATACCTTCTGTACTCCTTTGTGCGCTGTAGAGATACCTTCTGTACTCCTTTGTGCGCTGTAGAGATACCTTCTGTACTCCTTTGTACGTTCTAGAGATATTTCCTGTACTCCATTGTGCGCTGTAGAGATACCTTCTGTACTCCTTTTTGCGCTGTAGAGATACCTTCTGTACTCCTTCGTGCGCTGTAGAGATACCTTCTGTACTCCTTTGTACGCTGTAGAGATAGCTCGTTTACTCCTTTGTGCGCTGTAGAGATACCTTCTGTACTCCTTTGTGCGCTGTAGAGATACCTTCTGTACTCCTTTGTGCGCTGTAGAGATACCTTTTGTACTCCTTTGTACGTTCTAGAGATATTTCCTGTACTCCTTTGTGCGCTGTAGAGATACCTTCTGTACTCCTTTGTGCGCTGTAGAGATACCTTCTGTACTCCTTTGTGCGCTGTAGAGATACCTTCTGTACTCCTTTGTGCGCTGTAGAGATACCTTCTGTACTCCTTTGTGCGCTGTAGAGATACCTTCTGTACTCCTTTGTACGCTGTAGAGATACCTCGTGTACTCCTTTTTACGTTCTAGAGATATTTCCTGTACTCCTTTGTGCGCTGTAGAGATACCTTCTGTACTCCTATGTGCGCTGTAGAGATACATTCTGTACTCCTTTGTGCGCTGTAGAGATACCTTCTGTACTCCTTTGTGCGCTGTAGAGATACCTTCTGTACTCCTTTGTACGCTGTAGAGATACCTCGTGTACTCCTTTGTACGTTCTAGAGATATTTCCTGTACTCCTTTGTGCGCTGTAGAGATACCTTCTGTACTCCTTTGTGCGCTGTAGAGATACCTTCTGTACTCCTTTGTGCGCTGTAGAGATACCTTCTGTACTCCTTTGTGCGCTGTAGAGATACCTTCTGTACTCCTTTGTACGCTGTAGAGATACCTCGTGTACTCCTTTGTGCGCTGTAGAGATACCTTCTGTACTCCTTTGTGCGCTGTAGAGATACCTTCTGTACTCCTTTGTGCGCTGTAGAGATACCTTCTGTACTCCTTTGTACGTTCTAGAGATATTTCCTGTACTCCTTTGTGCGCTGTAGAGATACCTTCTGTACTCCTTTGTGCGCTGTAGAGATACCTTCTGTACTCCTTTGTACGTTCTAGAGATATTTCCTTTACTCCTTTTTGCGCTGTAGAGATACCTTCTGTACTCCTTTGTGCGCTGTAGAGATACCTTCTGTACTCCTTTGTGCGCTGTAGAGATACCTTCTGTACTCCTTTGTGCGCTGTAGAGATACCTTCTGTACTCCTTTGTACGCTGTAGAGATACCTCGTATACTCCTTTGTACGTTCTAGAGATATTTCCTGTACTCCTTTGTGCGCTGTAGAGATACCTTCTGTACTCCTTTGTGCGCTGTAGAGATACCTTCTGTACTCCTTTGTGCGCTGTAGAGATACCTTCTGTACTCCTTTGTACGCTGTAGAGATACCTCGTGTACTCCTTTGTACGTTCTAGAGATATTTCCTGTACTCCTCTGTGCGCTATAGAGATACCTTCTGTACTCCTTTGGGCGCTGTAGAGATACCTTCTGTACTCCTTTGTGCGCTGTAGAGATAATTTCTGTACTCCTTTGTGCGCTGTAGAGATACCTTCTGTACTCCTTTGTGCGCTGTAGAGATACCTTCTGTACTCCTTTGTACGCTGTAGAGATACCTCGTGTACTCCTTTGTGCGCTGTAGAGATACCTTCTGTACTCCTTTGTGCGCTGTAGAGATACCTTCTGTACTCCTTTGTGCGCAGTAGAGATACCTTCTGTACTCCTTTGTACGTTCTTGAGATATTTCCTGTACTCCTTTGTGCGCTGTAGAGATACCTTCTGTACTCCTTTGTGCGCTGTAGAGATACCTTCTGTACTCCTTTGTGCGCTGTAGAGATACCTTCTGTACTCCTTTGTGCGCTCTAGAGATACATTCTGTACTCCTTTGTACGCTGTAGAGATACCTCGTGTACTCCTTTGTGCGCTGTAGAGATACCTTCTGTACTTCTTTGTACGCTGTAGAGATACCTCGTGTATTCCTTTGTACGTTCTAGAGATATTTCCTGTACTCCTTTGTGCGCTGTAGATATACCTTCTGTACTCCTTTGTACGTTCTAGAGATATTTCCTGTGCTCCTTTGTGCGCTGTTGAGACACCTTCTGTACTTCTTTGTGCGCTGTAGAGATATTTCCTGTACTCCTTTGTGCGCTGTAGAGATACCTTATGTACTCCTTTGTGCGCTGTAGAGATACCTTCTGTACTCCTTTGTACGCTGTAGAGATACGTCGTTTACTCCTTTGTACGTTCTAGAGATATTTCCTGTACTCCTTTGTGCGCTGTAGAGATACCTTCTGTACTCCTTTGTGCGCTGTAGAGATACCTTCTGTACTCCTTTGTGCGCTGTAGAGATACCTTCTGTACTCCTTTGTACGCTGTAGAGATACCTTCTGTACTCCTTTGTGCGCTGTAGAGATACCTTCTGTACTCCTTTGTGCGCTGTAGAGATACCTTCTGTACTCCTTTGTGCGCTGTAGAGATACCTTCTGTACTCCTTTGTGCGCTGTAGAGATACCTTCTGTACTCCTTTGTACGTTCTAGAGATATTTCCTGTACTCCATTGTGCGCTGTAGAGATACCTTCTGTACTCCTTTTTGCGCTGTAGAGATACCTTCTGTACTCCTTCGTGCGCTGTAGAGATACCTTCTGTACTCCTTTGTACGCTGTAGAGATAGCTCGTGTACTCCTTTGTGCGCTGTAGAGATACCTTCTGTACTCCTTTGTGCGCTGTAGAGATACCTTCTGTACTCCTTTGTGCGCTGTAGAGATACCTTTTGTACTCCTTTGTACGTTCTAGAGATATTTCCTGTACTCCTTTGTGCGCTGTAGAGATACCTTCTGTACTCCTTTGTGCGCTGTAGAGATACCTTCTGTACTCCTTTGTGCGCTGTAGAGATACCTTCTGTACTCCTTTGTGCGCTGTAGAGATACCTTCTGTACTCCTTTGTGCGCTGTAGAGATACCTTCTGTACTCCTTTGTACGCTGTAGAGATACCTCGTGTACTCCTTTTTACGTTCTAGAGATATTTCCTGTACTCCTTTGTGCGCTGTAGAGATACCTTCTGTACTCCTATGTGCGCTGTAGAGATACATTCTGTACTCCTTTGTGCGCTGTAGAGATACCTTCTGTACTCCTTTGTGCGCTGTAGAGATACCTTCTGTACTCCTTTGTACGCTGTAGAGATACCTCGTGTACTCCTTTGTACGTTCTAGAGATATTTCCTGTACTCCTTTGTGCGCTGTAGAGATACCTTCTGTACTCCTTTGTGCGCTGTAGAGATACCTTCTGTACTCCTTTGTGCGCTGTAGAGATACCTTCTGTACTCCTTTGTGCGCTGTAGAGATACCTTCTGTACTCCTTTGTACGCTGTAGAGATACCTCGTGTACTCCTTTGTGCGCTGTAGAGATACCTTCTGTACTCCTTTGTGCGCTGTAGAGATACCTTCTGTACTCCTTTGTGCGCTGTAGAGATACCTTCTGTACTCCTTTGTACGTTCTAGAGATATTTCCTGTACTCCTTTGTGCGCTGTAGAGATACCTTCTGTACTCCTTTGTGCGCTGTAGAGATACCTTCTGTACTCCTTTGTACGTTCTAGAGATATTTCCTTTACTCCTTTTTGCGCTGTAGAGATACCTTCTGTACTCCTTTGTGCGCTGTAGAGATACCTTCTGTACTCCTTTGTGCGCTGTAGAGATACCTTCTGTACTCCTTTGTGCGCTGTAGAGATACCTTCTGTACTCCTTTGTACGCTGTAGAGATACCTCGTATACTCCTTTGTACGTTCTAGAGATATTTCCTGTACTCCTTTGTGCGCTGTAGAGATACCTTCTGTACTCCTTTGTGCGCTGTAGAGATACCTTCTGTACTCCTTTGTGCGCTGTAGAGATACCTTCTGTACTCCTTTGTACGCTGTAGAGATACCTCGTGTACTCCTTTGTACGTTCTAGAGATATTTCCTGTACTCCTCTGTGCGCTGTAGAGATACCTTCTGTACTCCTTTGGGCGCTGTAGAGATACCTTCTGTACTCCTTTGTGCGCTGTAGAGATAATTTCTGTACTCCTTTGTGCGCTGTAGAGATACCTTCTGTACTCCTTTGTGCGCTGTAGAGATACCTTCTGTACTCCTTTGTACGCTGTAGAGATACCTCGTGTACTCCTTTGTGCGCTGTAGAGATACCTTCTGTACTCCTTTGTGCGCTGTAGAGATACCTTCTGTACTCCTTTGTGCGCAGTAGAGATACCTTCTGTACTCCTTTGTACGTTCTTGAGATATTTCCTGTACTCCTTTGTGCGCTGTAGAGATACCTTCTGTACTCCTTTGTGCGCTGTAGAGATACCTTCTGTACTCCTTTGTGCGCTGTAGAGATACCTTCTGTACTCCTTTGTGCGCTCTAGAGATACATTCTGTACTCCTTTGTACGCTGTAGAGATACCTCGTGTACTCCTTTGTGCGCTGTAGAGATACCTTCTGTACTTCTTTGTACGCTGTAGAGATACCTCGTGTATTCCTTTGTACGTTCTAGAGATATTTCCTGTACTCCTATGTGCGCTGTAGATATACCTTCTGTACTCCTTTGTGCGCTGTAGAGATACCTTCTGTACTCCTTTGTGCGCTGTAGAGATACCTTCTGTACTCCTTTGTGCGCTGTAGAGATACCTTCTGTACTCCTTTGTACGCTGTAGAGATACCTCGTGTACTCCTTTGTACGTTCTAGAGATATTTCCTGTACTCCTTTGTGCACTGTAGAGATACCTTCTGTACTCCTTTGTGCGCGGTAGAGATACCTTCTGTACTCCTTTGTGCGCTGTAGAGATACCTTCTGTACTCCTTTGTGCGCTGTAGAGATACCTCGTGTACTCCTTTGTACGTTCTAGAGATATTTCCTCTACTCCTTTGTGCGCTGTAGAGAAACCTTCTGTACTTCTTTGTGCGCTGTAGAGATACCTTCTGTACTCCTTTGTGCGCTGTAGAGATACCTTCTGTACTCCTTTGTGCGCTGTAGAGATACCTTCGGTACTCCTTTGTGCACTGTAGAGATACCTTCTGTCCTCCTTTGTACGCTGTAGAGATACCTCATGTACTCCTTTGTACGTTCTAGAGATATTTCCTGTACTCCTTTGTGCGCTGTAGAGATACCTTCTGTACTCCTTTGTGCGCTGTAGAGATTCCTTCTGTACTCCTTTGTGCGCTGTAGAGATACCTTCTGTACTCCTTTGTGCGCTGTGGAGAGACCTTCTGTACTCCTTTGTACGCTGTAGAGATACCTCGTGTACTCCTTTGTACGTTCTAGAGATATTTCCTGTACTCCTTTGTGCGCTGTAGAGATACCTTCTGTACTCCTCTGTGCGCTGTAGAGATACCTTCTGTACTCCTTTGTGCGCTGTAGAGAGACCTTCTGTACTCCTTTGTGCGCTGTAGAGATACCTTCTGTACTCCTTTGTACGTTCTGGAGATATTTCCTGTACTCCTTTGTGCGATGTAGAGATACCTTCTGTACTCCTTTGTACGCTGTAGAGATACCTCGTGTACTCCTTTGTACGTTCTAGAGATATTTCCTGTACTCCTTTGTGCGCTGTAGAGATACCTTCTGTACTCCTTTGTGCGCTGTAGAGATACCTTCTGTACTCCTTTGTGCGCTGTAGAGATACCTTCTGCACTCCTTTGTACGCTGTAGAGATACCTCGTGTACTCCTTTGTACGTTCTAGAGATATTTCCTGTACTCCTTTGTGCGCTGTAGAGATACCTTCTGTACTCCTTTGTGCGCTGTAGAGATACCTTCTGTACTCCTTTGTGCGCTGTATAGATACCTTCTGTACTCCTCTGTACGCTGTAGAGATACCTTCTGTACTCCTTTGTGCGCTGTAGAGATACCTTCTGTACTCCTTTGTACGCTGTAGAGATACCTCGTGTACTCCTTTGTACGTTCTAGAGATATTTCCTGTATTCCTTTGTGCGCTGTAGAGATACCTTCTGTACTCCTTTGTGCGCTGTAGAGATACCTTCTGTACTTCTTTGTGCGCTGTAGAGATACCTTCTGTACTCCTTTGTACGCTGTAGAGATACCTTCTGTACTCCTTTGTGCGCTGTAGAGATACCTTCTGAACTCCTTTGTACGCTGTAGAGATACCTCGTGTACTCCTTTGTACGTTCTAGAGATATTTCCTGTACTCCTTTGTGCGCTGTAGAGATACCTTCTGTACTTCTTTGTGCGCTGTAGAGATACCTTCTGTACTCCTTTGTACGTTCTAGAGATATTTCCTGTACTCCTTTGTACGCTGTAGAGATACCTTCTGTACTCCTTTGTGCGCTGTAGAGATACCTTCTGTACTCCTTTGTACGCTGTAGAGATACCTCGTGTATTCCTTTGTACGTTCTAGAGATATTTCCTGTACTCCTTTGTGCGCTGTAGAGATACCTTCTGTACTCCTTTGTGCGCTGTAGAGATACCTTCTGTACTCCTTTGTGCGCTGTAGAGATACCTTCTGTACTCCTTTGTACGCTGTAGAGATACCTCGCGTACTCCTTTTTACGTTCTAGAGATATTTCCTGTACTCCTTTGTGCGCTGTAGAAATACCTTCTGTACTCCTTTGTGCGCTGTAGAGTTACTTTCTGTACTCCTTTGTGCGCTGTAGAGATACCTTCTGTACTCCTTTTTGCGCTGTAGAGATACCTTCTGTACTCCTTTGTACGCTGTAGAGATACCTGGTGTACTCCTTTGTACGTTCTAGAGATATTTCCTGTACTCTTTGTGCGCTGTAGAGATACCTTCTGTACTCCTTTGTGCGCTGTAGAGATACCTTCTGTACTCCTTTGTGCGCTGTAGAGATACCTTCTGTACTCCTTTGTACGCTGTAGAGATACCTTCTGTACTCCTTTGTGCGCTGTAGAGATACCTTCTGTACTCCTTTGTGCGCTGTAGAGATACCTTCTGTACTCCTTTGTGCGCTGTAGAGATACCTTCTGTACTCCTTTGTGCGCTGTAGAGATACCTTCTGTACTCCTTTGTACGTTCTAGAGATATTTCCTGTACTCCTTTGTGCGCTGTAGAGATACCTTCTGTACTCCTTTGTGCGCTGTAGAGATACCTTCTGTACTCCTTTGTGCGCTGTAGAGATACCTTCTGTACTCCTTTGAACGCTGTAGAGATAGCTCGTGTACTCCTTTGTGCGCTGTAGAGATACCTTCTGTACTCCTTTGTGCGCTGTAGAGATACCTTCTGTACTATTTTGTGCGCTGTAGAGATACCTTCTGTACTCCTTTGTACGTTCTAGAGATATTTCCTGTACTCCTTTGTGCGCTGTAGAGATACCTTCTGTACTTCTTTGTGCGCTGTAGAGATACCTTCTGTACTCCTTTGTACGCTGTAGAGATACCTCGTGTACTCCTTTGTACGTTCTAGAGATATTTCCTGTACTCCTTTGTGCGCTGTAGAGATACCTTCTGTACTCCTTTGGGCGCTGTAGAGATACCTTCTGTACTCCTTTGTGCGCTGTAGAGATACCTTCTGTACTCCTATGTACGCTGTAGAGATACCTCGTGTACTCCTTTGTACGTTCTAGAGATATTTCCTGTACTCCTTTGTGCGCTGTAGAGATACCTTCTGTACTCCTTTGTGCGCTGTAGAGATACCTTCTGTACTCCTTTGTGCGCAGTAGAGATACCTTCTGTACTCCTTTGTACGTTCTTGAGATATTTCCTGTACTCCTTTGTGCGCTGTAGAGATACCTTCTGTAATCCTTAGTGCGCTGTAGAGATACCTTCTGTACTCCTTTGTGCGCTGTAGAGATACCTTCTGTACTCCTTTGTGCGCTGTAGAGATACCTTCTGTACTCCTTTGTACGCTGTAGAGATACCTCGTGTACTCCTTTGTAAGTTCTAGAGATATTTCCTGTACTCCTTTGTGCGCTGTAGAGATACCTTCTGTACTCCTTTGTGCGCTGTAGAGATACCTTCTGTACTCCTTTGTGCGCTGTAGAGATACCTTCTGTACTCCTTTGTGCGCTGTAGAGATACCTTCTGTACTCCTTTGTACGCTGTAGAGATACCTCGTGTACTCCTTTGTGCGCTGTAGAGATACCTTCTGTACTTCTTTGTACGCTGTAGAGATACCTCGTGTACTCCTTTGTACGTTCTAGAGATATTTCCTGTACTCCTTTGTGCGCTGTAGAGATACCTCCTGTACTCCTTTGTGCGCTGAAGAGATACCTTCTGTACTCCTTTGTGCGCTGTAGAGATACCTTCTGTACTCCTTTGTGCGCTGTAGAGATACCTTCTGTACTCCTTTGTACGCTGTAGAGATACCTCGTGTACTCCTTTGTACGTTCTAGAGATATTTCCTGTACTCCTTTGTGCGCTGTAGAGATACCTTCTGTACTCCTTTGTGCGCTGTAGAGATACCTTCTGTACTCCTTTGTGCGCTGTAGAGATACCTTCTGTACTCCTTTGTGCGCTGTAGAGATACCTTCTGTACTCCTTTGTACGCTGTAGAGATACCTCGTGTACTCCTTTGTACGTTCTAGAGATATTTCCTGTACTCCTTTGTGCGCTGTAGAGATACCTTCTGTACTCCTTTGTGCGCTGTAGAGATACCTTCTGTACTTCTTTGTGCGCTGTAGAAATACCTTCTTTACTCCTTTGTGCGCTGTAGAGATACCTTCTGTACTCCTTTGTGCGCTGCAGAGATACCTTCTGTACTCCTTTGTACGCTGTAGAGATACCTCGTGTACTCCTTTGTGCGCTGTAGAAATACCTTCTGTACTCCTTTGTGCGCTGTAGAGATACCTTCTGTACTCCTTTGTGCGCTGTAGAGATACCTTCTGTACTCCTTTGTACGTTCTAGAGATATTTCCTGTGCTCCTTTGTGCGCTGTTGAGACACCTTCTGTACTTCTTTGTGCGCTGTAGAGATATTTCCTGTACTCCTTTGTGCGCTGTAGAGATACCTTATGTACTCCTTTGTGCGCTGTAGAGATACCTTCTGTACTCCTTTGTACGCTGTAGAGATACGTCGTTTACTCCTTTGTACGTTCTAGAGATATTTCCTGTACTCCTTTGTGCGCTGTAGAGATACCTTCTGTACTCCTTTGTGCGCTGTAGAGATACCTTCTGTACTCCTTTGTGCGCTGTAGAGATACCTTCTGTACTCCTTTGTACGCTGTAGAGATACCTTCTGTACTCCTTTGTGCGCTGTAGAGATACCTTCTGTACTCCTTTGTGCGCTGTAGAGATACCTTCTGTACTCCTTTGTGCGCTGTAGAGATACCTTCTGTACTCCTTTGTGCGCTGTAGAGATACCTTCTGTACTCCTTTGTACGTTCTAGAGATATTTCCTGTACTCCATTGTGCGCTGTAGAGATACCTTCTGTACTCCTTTTTGCGCTGTAGAGATACCTTCTGTACTCCTTCGTGCGCTGTAGAGATACCTTCTGTACTCCTTTGTACGCTGTAGAGATAGCTCGTGTACTCCTTTGTGCGCTGTAGAGATACCTTCTGTACTCCTTTGTGCGCTGTAGAGATACCTTCTGTACTCCTTTGTGCGCTGTAGAGATACCTTTTGTACTCCTTTGTACGTTCTAGAGATATTTCCTGTACTCCTTTGTGCGCTGTAGAGATACCTTCTGTACTCCTTTGTGCGCTGTAGAGATACCTTCTGTACTCCTTTGTGCGCTGTAGAGATACCTTCTGTACTCCTTTGTGCGCTGTAGAGATACCTTCTGTACTCCTTTGTGCGCTGTAGAGATACCTTCTGTACTCCTTTGTACGCTGTAGAGATACCTCGTGTACTCCTTTTTACGTTCTAGAGATATTTCCTGTACTCCTTTGTGCGCTGTAGAGATACCTTCTGTACTCCTATGTGCGCTGTAGAGATACATTCTGTACTCCTTTGTGCGCTGTAGAGATACCTTCTGTACTCCTTTGTGCGCTGTAGAGATACCTTCTGTACTCCTTTGTACGCTGTAGAGATACCTCGTGTACTCCTTTGTACGTTCTAGAGATATTTCCTGTACTCCTTTGTGCGCTGTAGAGATACCTTCTGTTATCCTTTGTGCGCTGTAGAGATACCTTCTGTACTCCTTTGTGCGCTGTAGAGATACCTTCTGTACTCCTTTGTGCGCTGTAGAGATACCTTCTGTACTCCTTTGTACGCTGTAGAGATACCTCGTGTACTCCTTTGTGCGCTGTAGAGATACCTTCTGTACTCCTTTGTGCGCTGTAGAGATACCTTCTGTACTCCTTTGTGCGCTGTAGAGATACCTTCTGTACTCCTTTGTACGTTCTAGAGATATTTCCTGTACTCCTTTGTGCACTGTAGAGATACCTTCTGTACTCCTTTGTGCGCTGTAGAGATACCTTCTGTACTCCTTTGTACGTTCTAGAGATATTTCCTTTACTTCTTTTTGCGCTGTAGAGATACCTTCTGTACTCCTTTGTGCGCTGTAGAGATACCTTCTGTACTCCTTTGTGCGCTGTAGAGATACCTTCTGTACTCCTTTGTGCGCTGTAGAGATACCTTCTGTACTCCTTTGTACGCTGTAGAGATACCTCGTGTACTCCTTTGTACGTTCTAGAGATATTTCCTGTACTCCTTTGTGCGCTGTAGAGATACCTTCTGTACTCCTTTGTGCGCTGTAGAGATACCTTCTGTACTCCTTTGTGCGCTGTAGAGATACCTTCTGTACTCCTTTGTACGCTGTAGAGATACCTCGTGTACTCCTTTGTACGTTCTAGAGATATTTCCTGTACTCCTTTGTGCGCTGTAGAGATACCTTCTGTACTCCTTTGGGCGCTGTAGAGATACCTTCTGTACTCCTTTGTGCGCTGTAGAGATAATTTCTGTACTCCTTTGTGCGCTGTAGAGATACCTTCTGTACTCCTTTGTGCGCTGTAGAGATACCTTCTGTACTCCTTTGTACGCTGTAGAGATACCTCGTGTACTCCTTTGTGCGCTGTAGAGATACCTTCTGTACTCCTTTGTGCGCTGTAGAGATACCTTCTGTACTCCTTTGTGCGTAGTAGAGATACCTTCTGTACTCCTTTCTACGTTCTTGAGATATTTCCTGTACTCCTTTGTGCGCTGTAGAGATACCTTCTGTACTCCTTTGTGCGCTGTAGAGATACCTTCTGTACTCCTTTGTGCGCTGTAGAGATACCTTCTGTACTCCTTTGTGCGCTCCAGAGATACATTCTGTACTCCTTTGTACGCTGTAGAGATACCTCGTGTACTCCTTTGTGCGCTGTAGAGATACCTTCTGTACTTCTTTGTACGCTGTAGAGATACCTCGTGTATTCCTCTGTACGTTCTAGAGATATTTCCTGTACTCCTTTGTGCGCTGTAGAGATACCTTCTGTACTCCTTTGTGCGCTGTAGAGATACCTTCTGTACTCCTTTGTGCGCTGTAGAGATACCTTCTGTACTCCTTTGTGCGCTGTAGAGATACCTTCTGTACTCCTTTGTACGCTGTAGAGATACCTCGTGTACTCCTTTGTACGTTCTAGAGATATTTCCTGTACTCCTTTGTGCACTGTAGAGATACCTTCTGTACTCCTTTGTGCGCTGTAGAGATACCTTCTGTACTCCTTTGTGCGCTGTAGAGATACCTTCTGTACTCCTTTGTGCGCTGTAGAGATACCTTCTGTACTCCTTTGTACGCTGTAGAGATACCTCGTGTACTCCTTTGTACGTTCTAGAGATATTTCCTGTACTCCTTTGTGCGCTGTAGAGATACCTTCTGTACTCCTTTGTGCGCTGTAGAGATACCTTCTGTACTTCTTTGTGCGCTGTAGAAATACCTTCTGTACTCCTTTGTGCGCTGTAGAGATACCTTCTGTACTCCTTTGTGCGCTGTAGAGATACCTTCTGTACTCCTTTGTACGCTGTAGAGATACCTCGTGTACTCCTTTGTACGTTCTAGAGATATTTCCTGTACTCCTTTGTGCGCTGTAGAGATACCTTCTGTACTCCTTTGGGCGCTGTAGAGATACCTTCTGTACTCCTTTGTGCGCTGTAGAGATACCTTCTGTACTCCTATGTACGCTGTAGAGATACCTCGTGTACTCCTTTGTACGTTCTAGAGATATTTCCTGTACTCCTTTGTGCGCTGTAGAGATACCTTCTGTACTCCTTTGTGCGCTGTAGAGATACCTTCTGTACTCCTTTGTGCGCAGTAGAGATACCTTCTGTACTCCTTTGTACGTTCTTGAGATATTTCCTGTACTCCTTTGTGCGCTGTAGAGATACCTTCTGTAATCCTTAGTGCGCTGTAGAGATACCTTCTGTACTCCTTTGTGCGCTGTAGAGATACCTTCTGTACTCCTTTGTGCGCTGTAGAGATACCTTCTGTACTCCTTTGTACGCTGTAGAGATACCTCGTGTACTCCTTTGTAAGTTCTAGAGATATTTCCTGTACTCCTTTGTGCGCTGTAGAGATACCTTCTGTACTCCTTTGTGCGCTGTAGAGATACCTTCTGTACTCCTTTGTGCGCTGTAGAGATACCTTCTGTACTCCTTTGTGCGCTGTAGAGATACCTTCTGTACTCCTTTGTACGCTGTAGAGATACCTCGTGTACTCCTTTGTGCGCTGTAGAGATACCTTCTGTACTTCTTTGTACGCTGTAGAGATACCTCGTGTACTCCTTTGTACGTTCTAGAGATATTTCCTGTACTCCTTTGTGCGCTGTAGAGATACCTCCTGTACTCCTTTGTGCGCTGAAGAGATACCTTCTGTACTCCTTTGTGCGCTGTAGAGATACCTTCTGTACTCCTTTGTGCGCTGTAGAGATACCTTCTGTACTCCTTTGTACGCTGTAGAGATACCTCGTGTACTCCTTTGTACGTTCTAGAGATATTTCCTGTACTCCTTTGTGCGCTGTAGAGATACCTTCTGTACTCCTTTGTGCGCTGTAGAGATACCTTCTGTACTCCTTTGTGCGCTGTAGAGATACCTTCTGTACTCCTTTGTGCGCTGTAGAGATACCTTCTGTACTCCTTTGTACGCTGTAGAGATACCTCGTGTACTCCTTTGTACGTTCTAGAGATATTTCCTGTACTCCTTTGTGCGCTGTAGAGATACCTTCTGTACTCCTTTGTGCGCTGTAGAGATACCTTCTGTACTTCTTTGTGCGCTGTAGAAATACCTTCTTTACTCCTTTGTGCGCTGTAGAGATACCTTCTGTACTCCTTTGTGCGCTGCAGAGATACCTTCTGTACTCCTTTGTACGCTGTAGAGATACCTCGTGTACTCCTTTGTGCGCTGTAGAAATACCTTCTGTACTCCTTTGTGCGCTGTAGAGATACCTTCTGTACTCCTTTGTGCGCTGTAGAGATACCTTCTGTACTCCTTTGTACGTTCTAGAGATATTTCCTGTGCTCCTTTGTGCGCTGTTGAGACACCTTCTGTACTTCTTTGTGCGCTGTAGAGATATTTCCTGTACTCCTTTGTGCGCTGTAGAGATACCTTATGTACTCCTTTGTGCGCTGTAGAGATACCTTCTGTACTCCTTTGTACGCTGTAGAGATACGTCGTTTACTCCTTTGTACGTTCTAGAGATATTTCCTGTACTCCTTTGTGCGCTGTAGAGATACCTTCTGTACTCCTTTGTGCGCTGTAGAGATACCTTCTGTACTCCTTTGTGCGCTGTAGAGATACCTTCTGTACTCCTTTGTACGCTGTAGAGATACCTTCTGTACTCCTTTGTGCGCTGTAGAGATACCTTCTGTACTCCTTTGTGCGCTGTAGAGATACCTTCTGTACTCCTTTGTGCGCTGTAGAGATACCTTCTGTACTCCTTTGTGCGCTGTAGAGATACCTTCTGTACTCCTTTGTACGTTCTAGAGATATTTCCTGTACTCCATTGTGCGCTGTAGAGATACCTTCTGTACTCCTTTTTGCGCTGTAGAGATACCTTCTGTACTCCTTCGTGCGCTGTAGAGATACCTTCTGTACTCCTTTGTACGCTGTAGAGATAGCTCGTGTACTCCTTTGTGCGCTGTAGAGATACCTTCTGTACTCCTTTGTGCGCTGTAGAGATACCTTCTGTACTCCTTTGTGCGCTGTAGAGATACCTTTTGTACTCCTTTGTACGTTCTAGAGATATTTCCTGTACTCCTTTGTGCGCTGTAGAGATACCTTCTGTACTCCTTTGTGCGCTGTAGAGATACCTTCTGTACTCCTTTGTGCGCTGTAGAGATACCTTCTGTACTCCTTTGTGCGCTGTAGAGATACTTTCTGTACTCCTTTTTGCGCTGTAGAGATACCTTCTGTACTCCTTTGTACGCTGTAGAGATACCTCGTGTACTCCTTTTTACGTTCTAGAGATATTTCCTGTACTCCTTTGTGCGCTGTAGAGATACCTTCTGTACTCCTATGTGCGCTGTAGAGATACATTCTGTACTCCTTTGTGCGCTGTAGAGATACCTTCTGTACTCCTTTGTGCGCTGTAGAGATACCTTCTGTACTCCTTTGTACGCTGTAGAGATACCTCGTGTACTCCTTTGTACGTTCTAGAGATATTTCCTGTACTCCTTTGTGCGCTGTAGAGATACCTTCTGTACTCCTTTGTGCGCTGTAGAGATACCTTCTGTACTCCTTTGTGCGCTGTAGAGATACCTTCTGTACTCCTTTGTGCGCTGTAGAGATACCTTCTGTACTCCTTTGTACGCTGTAGAGATACCTCGTGTACTCCTTTGTGCGCTGTAGAGATACCTTCTGTACTCCTTTGTGCGCTGTAGAGATACCTTCTGTACTCCTTTGTGCGCTGTAGAGATACCTTCTGTACTCCTTTGTACGTTCTAGAGATATTTCCTGTACTCCTTTGTGCACTGTAGAGATACCTTCTGTACTCCTTTGTGCGCTGTAGAGATACCTTCTGTACTCCTTTGTACGTTCTAGAGATATTTCCTTTACTTCTTTTTGCGCTGTAGAGATACCTTCTGTACTCCTTTGTGCGCTGTAGAGATACCTTCTGTACTCCTTTGTGCGCTGTAGAGATACCTTCTGTACTCCTTTGTGCGCTGTAGAGATACCTTCTGTACTCCTTTGTACGCTGTAGAGATACCTCGTGTACTCCTCTGTACGTTCTAGAGATATTTCCTGTACTCCTTTGTGCGCTGTAGAGATACCTTCTGTACTCCTTTGTGCGCTGTAGAGATACCTTCTGTACTCCTTTGTGCGCTGTAGAGATACCTTCTGTACTCCTTTGTACGCTGTAGAGATACCTCGTGTACTCCTTTGTACGTTCTAGAGATATTTCCTGTACTCCTTTGTGCGCTGTAGAGATACCTTCTGTACTCCTTTGGGCGCTGTAGAGATACCTTCTGTACTCCTTTGTGCGCTGTAGAGATAATTTCTGTACTCCTTTGTGCGCTGTAGAGATACCTTCTGTACTCCTTTGTGCGCTGTAGAGATACCTTCTGTACTCCTTTGTACGCTGTAGAGATACCTCGTGTACTCCTTTGTGCGCTGTAGAGATACCTTCTGTACTCCTTTGTGCGCTGTAGAGATACCTTCTGTACTCCTTTGTGCGTAGTAGAGATACCTTCTGTACTCCTTTCTACGTTCTTGAGATATTTCCTGTACTCCTTTGTGCGCTGTAGAGATACCTTCTGTACTCCTTTGTGCGCTGTAGAGATACCTTCTGTACTCCTTTGTGCGCTGTAGAGATACCTTCTGTACTCCTTTGTGCGCTCCAGAGATACATTCTGTACTCCTTTGTACGCTGTAGAGATACCTCGTGTACTCCTTTGTGCGCTGTAGAGATACCTTCTGTACTTCTTTGTACGCTGTAGAGATACCTCGTGTATTCCTCTGTACGTTCTAGAGATATTTCCTGTACTCCTTTGTGCGCTGTAGAGATACCTTCTGTACTCCTTTGTGCGCTGTAGAGATACCTTCTGTACTCCTTTGTGCGCTGTAGAGATACCTTCTGTACTCCTTTGTGCGCTGTAGAGATACCTTCTGTACTCCTTTGTACGCTGTAGAGATACCTCGTGTACTCCTTTGTACGTTCTAGAGATATTTCCTGTACTCCTTTGTGCACTGTAGAGATACCTTCTGTACTCCTTTGTGCGCTGTAGAGATACCTTCTGTACTCCTTTGTGCGCTGTAGAGATACCTTCTGTACTCCTTTGTGCGCTGTAGAGATACCTTCTGTACTCCTTTGTACGCTGTAGAGATACCTCGTGTACTCCTTTGTACGTTCTAGAGATATTTCCTGTACTCCTTTGTGCGCTGTAGAGATACCTTCTGTACTCCTTTGTGCGCTGTAGAGATACCTTCTGTACTTCTTTGTGCGCTGTAGAAATACCTTCTGTACTCCTTTGTGCGCTGTAGAGATACCTTCTGTACTCCTTTGTGCGCTGTAGAGATACCTTCTGTACTCCTTTGTACGCTGTAGAGATACCTCGTGTACTCCTTTGTGCGCTGTAGAAATACCTTCTGTACTCCTTTGTGCGCTGTAGAGATACCTTCTGTACTCCTTTGTGCGCTGTAGAGATACCTTCTGTACTCCTTTGTACGTTCTAGAGATATTTCCTGTGCTCCTTTGTGCGCTGTAGAGACACCTTCTGTACTTCTTTGTGCGCTGTAGAGATATTTCCTGTACTCCTTTGTGCGCTGTAGAGATACCTTCTGTACTCCTTGGTGCGCTGTAGAGATACCTTCTGTACTCCTTTGTACGCTGTAGAGATACCTCGTTTACTCCTTTGTACGTTCTAGAGATATTTCCTGTACTCCTTTGTGCGCTGTAGAGATACCTTCTGTACTCCTTTGTGCGCTGTAGAGATACCTTCTGTACTCCTTTTTGCGCTGTAGAGATACCTTCTGTACTCCTTTGTACGCTGTAGAGATACCTTCTGTACTCCTTTGTGCGCTGTAGAGATACCTTCTGTACTCCTTTGTACGCTGTAGAGAAACCTCGTGTACTCCTTTGTACGTTCAAGAGATATTTCCTGTACTCCTTTGTGCGCTGTAGAGATACCTTCTGTACTCCTCTGTGCGCTGTAGAGATACCTTCTGTACTCTTTTGTACGCTGTAGAGATACCTCGTGTACTCCTTTGTACGTTCTAGAGATATTTCCTGTACTCCTTTGTGCGCTGTAGAGATACCTTCTGTACTCCTTTGTGCGCTGTAGAGATACCTTCTGTACTCCTTTGTGTGCTGTAGAGATACCTTCTGTACTCCTTTGTGCGCTGTAGAGATACCTTCTGTACTCCTTTGTGCGCTGTAGAGATACCTTCTGTACTCCTTTATACGCTGTAGAGATACCTTCTGTACTCCTTTGTGCGCTGTAGAGATACCTTCTGTACTCCTTTGTACGCTGTAGAGATACCTCGTGTACTCCTTTGTACGTTCTAGAGATATTTCCTGTACTCCTTTGTGCGCTGTAGAGATACCTTCTGTACTCCTTTGTGCGCTGTAGAAATACCTTCTGTACTCCTTTGTGCGCTGTAGAGATACCTTCTGTACTCCTTTGTACGTTCTAGATATATTTCCTGTACTCCTTTGTACGCTGTAGAGATACCTTCTGTACTCCTTTGTGCGCTGTAGAGATACCTTCTGTACTCCTTTGTGCGCTGTAGAGATACCTTCTGTACTCCTTTGTGCGCTGTAGAGATACCTTCTGTACTCCTTTGTGCGCTGTAGAGATACCTTCTGTACTCCTTTGTACGCTGTAGAGATACCTCGTGTACTCCTTTGTACGTTCTAGAGATATTTCCTGTACTCCTTTGTGCACTGTAGAGATACCTTCTGTACTCCTTTGTGCGCTGTAGAGATACCTTCTGTACTCCTTTGTGCGCTGTAGAGATACCTTCTGTACTCCTTTGTGCGCTGTAGAGATACCTTCTGTACTCCTTTGTACGCTGTAGAGATACCTCGTGTACTCCTTTGTACGTTCTAGAGATATTTCCTGTACTCCTTTGTGCGCTGTAGAGATACCTTCTGTACTCCTTTGTGCGCTGTAGAGATACCTTCTGTACTTCTTTGTGCGCTGTAGAAATACCTTCTGTACTCCTTTGTGCGCTGTAGAGATACCTTCTGTACTCCTTTGTGCGCTGTAGAGATACCTTCTGTACTCCTTTGTACGCTGTAGAGATACCTCGTGTACTCCTTTGTGCGCTGTAGAAATACCTTCTGTACTCCTTTGTGCGCTGTAGAGATACCTTCTGTACTCCTTTGTGCGCTGTAGAGATACCTTCTGTACTCCTTTGTACGTTCTAGAGATATTTCCTGTGCTCCTTTGTGCGCTGTAGAGACACCTTCTGTACTTCTTTGTGCGCTGTAGAGATATTTCCTGTACTCCTTTGTGCGCTGTAGAGATACCTTCTGTACTCCTTGGTGCGCTGTAGAGATACCTTCTGTACTCCTTTGTACGCTGTAGAGATACCTCGTTTACTCCTTTGTACGTTCTAGAGATATTTCCTGTACTCCTTTGTGCGCTGTAGAGATACCTTCTGTACTCCTTTGTGCGCTGTAGAGATACCTTCTGTACTCCTTTTTGCGCTGTAGAGATACCTTCTGTACTCCTTTGTACGCTGTAGAGATACCTTCTGTACTCCTTTGTGCGCTGTAGAGATACCTTCTGTACTCCTTTGTACGCTGTAGAGAAACCTCGTGTACTCCTTTGTACGTTCAAGAGATATTTCCTGTACTCCTTTGTGCGCTGTAGAGATACCTTCTGTACTCCTCTGTGCGCTGTAGAGATACCTTCTGTACTCTTTTGTACGCTGTAGAGATACCTCGTGTACTCCTTTGTACGTTCTAGAGATATTTCCTGTACTCCTTTGTGCGCTGTAGAGATACCTTCTGTACTCCTTTGTGCGCTGTAGAGATACCTTCTGTACTCCTTTGTGTGCTGTAGAGATACCTTCTGTACTCCTTTGTGCGCTGTAGAGATACCTTCTGTACTCCTTTGTGCGCTGTAGAGATACCTTCTGTACTCCTTTATACGCTGTAGAGATACCTTCTGTACTCCTTTGTGCGCTGTAGAGATACCTTCTGTACTCCTTTGTACGCTGTAGAGATACCTCGTGTACTCCTTTGTACGTTCTAGAGATATTTCCTGTACTCCTTTGTGCGCTGTAGAGATACCTTCTGTACTCCTTTGTGCGCTGTAGAAATACCTTCTGTACTCCTTTGTGCGCTGTAGAGATACCTTCTGTACTCCTTTGTACGTTCTAGATATATTTCCTGTACTCCTTTGTACGCTGTAGAGATACCTTCTGTACTCCTTTGTGCGCTGTAGAGATACCTTCTGTACTCTTTTGTACGCTGTAGAGATACCTCGTGTACTCCTTTGTACGTTCTAGAGATATTTCCTGTACTCCTTTGTGCGCTGTAGAGATACCTTCTGTACTCCTTTGTGCGCTGTAGAGATACCTTCTGTACTCCTTTGTGTGCTGTAGAGATACCTTCTGTACTCCTTTGTGCGCTGTAGAGATACCTTCTGTACTCCTTTGTGCGCTGTAGAGATACCTTCTGTACTCCTTTATACGCTGTAGAGATACCTTCTGTACTCCTTTGTGCGCTGTAGAGATACCTTCTGTACTCCTTTGTACGCTGTAGAGATACCTCGTGTACTCCTTTGTACGTTCTAGAGATATTTCCTGTACTCCTTTGTGCGCTGTAGAGATACCTTCTGTACTCCTTTGTGCGCTGTAGAAATACCTTCTGTACTCCTTTGTGCGCTGTAGAGATACCTTCTGTACTCCTTTGTACGTTCTAGATATATTTCCTGTACTCCTTTGTACGCTGTAGAGATACCTTCTGTACTCCTTTGTGCGCTGTAGAGATACCTTCTGTACTCTTTTGTACGCTGTAGAGATACCTCGTGTACTCCTTTGTACGTTCTAGAGATATTTCCTGTACTCCTTTGTGCGCTGTAGAGATACCTTCTGTACTCCTTTGTGCGCTGTAGAGATACCTTCTGTACTCCTTTGTGTGCTGTAGAGATACCTTCTGTACTCCTTTGTGCGCTGTAGAGATACCTTCTGTACTCCTTTGTGCGCTGTAGAGATACCTTCTGTACTCCTTTATACGCTGTAGAGATACCTTCTGTACTCCTTTGTGCGCTGTAGAGATACCTTCTGTACTCCTTTGTACGCTGTAGAGATACCTCGTGTACTCCTTTGTACGTTCTAGAGATATTTCCTGTACTCCTTTGTGCGCTGTAGAGATACCTTCTGTACTCCTTTGTGCGCTGTAGAAATACCTTCTGTACTCCTTTGTGCGCTGTAGAGATACCTTCTGTACTCCTTTGTACGTTCTAGATATATTTCCTGTACTCCTTTGTACGCTGTAGAGATACCTTCTGTACTCCTTTGTGCGCTGTAGAGATACCTTCTGTACTCCTTTGTGCGCTGTAGAGATACCTTCTGTACTCCTTTGTGCGCTGTAGAGATACCTTCTGTACTCCTTTGTGCGCTGTAGAGATACCTTCTGTACTCCTTTGTACGCTGTAGAGATACCTCGTGTACTCCTTTGTACGTTCTAGAGATATTTCCTGTACTCCTTTGTGCACTGTAGAGATACCTTCTGTACTCCTTTGTGCGCTGTAGAGATACCTTCTGTACTCCTTTGTGCGCTGTAGAGATACCTTCTGTACTCCTTTGTGCGCTGTAGAGATACCTTCTGTACTCCTTTGTACGCTGTAGAGATACCTCGTGTACTCCTTTGTACGTTCTAGAGATATTTCCTGTACTCCTTTGTGCGCTGTAGAGATACCTTCTGTACTCCTTTGTGCGCTGTAGAGATACCTTCTGTACTTCTTTGTGCGCTGTAGAAATACCTTCTGTACTCCTTTGTGCGCTGTAGAGATACCTTCTGTACTCCTTTGTGCGCTGTAGAGATACCTTCTGTACTCCTTTGTACGCTGTAGAGATACCTCGTGTACTCCTTTGTGCGCTGTAGAAATACCTTCTGTACTCCTTTGTGCGCTGTAGAGATACCTTCTGTACTCCTTTGTGCGCTGTAGAGATACCTTCTGTACTCCTTTGTACGTTCTAGAGATATTTCCTGTGCTCCTTTGTGCGCTGTAGAGACACCTTCTGTACTTCTTTGTGCGCTGTAGAGATATTTCCTGTACTCCTTTGTGCGCTGTAGAGATACCTTCTGTACTCCTTGGTGCGCTGTAGAGATACCTTCTGTACTCCTTTGTACGCTGTAGAGATACCTCGTTTACTCCTTTGTACGTTCTAGAGATATTTCCTGTACTCCTTTGTGCGCTGTAGAGATACCTTCTGTACTCCTTTGTGCGCTGTAGAGATACCTTCTGTACTCCTTTTTGCGCTGTAGAGATACCTTCTGTACTCCTTTGTACGCTGTAGAGATACCTTCTGTACTCCTTTGTGCGCTGTAGAGATACCTTCTGTACTCCTTTGTACGCTGTAGAGAAACCTCGTGTACTCCTTTGTACGTTCAAGAGATATTTCCTGTACTCCTTTGTGCGCTGTAGAGATACCTTCTGTACTCCTCTGTGCGCTGTAGAGATACCTTCTGTACTCTTTTGTACGCTGTAGAGATACCTCGTGTACTCCTTTGTACGTTCTAGAGATATTTCCTGTACTCCTTTGTGCGCTGTAGAGATACCTTCTGTACTCCTTTGTGCGCTGTAGAGATACCTTCTGTACTCCTTTGTGTGCTGTAGAGATACCTTCTGTACTCCTTTGTGCGCTGTAGAGATACCTTCTGTACTCCTTTGTGCGCTGTAGAGATACCTTCTGTACTCCTTTATACGCTGTAGAGATACCTTCTGTACTCCTTTGTGCGCTGTAGAGATACCTTCTGTACTCCTTTGTACGCTGTAGAGATACCTCGTGTACTCCTTTGTACGTTCTAGAGATATTTCCTGTACTCCTTTGTGCGCTGTAGAGATACCTTCTGTACTCCTTTGTGCGCTGTAGAAATACCTTCTGTACTCCTTTGTGCGCTGTAGAGATACCTTCTGTACTCCTTTGTACGTTCTAGATATATTTCCTGTACTCCTTTGTACGCTGTAGAGATACCTTCTGTACTCCTTTGTGCGCTGTAGAGATACCTTCTGTACTCCTTTGTACGCTGTAGAGATACCTCGTGTACTCCTTTGTACGTTCTAGAGATATTTCCTGTACTCCTTTGTGCGCTGTAGAGATACCTTCTGTACTCCTTTGTACGTTCTAGAGATATTTCCTGTACTCCTTTGTGCGCTGTAGAGATACCTTCTGTACTCCTTTGTGCGCTGTAGAGATACCTTCTGTACTCCTTTGTACGTTCTAGAGATATTTCCTTTACTCCTTTGTGCGCTGTAGAGATACCTTCTGTACTCCTTTGTGCGCTGTAGAGATACCTTCTGTACTCCTTTGTGCGCTGTAGAGATACCTTCTGTACTTCTTTGTGCGCTGTAGAGATACCTTCTGTACTCCTTTGTACGCTGTAGAGATACCTCGTGTACTCCTTTGTACGTTCTAGAGATATTTCCTGTACTCCTTTGTGCGCTGTAGAGATACCTTCTGTACTCCTTTGTGCGCTGTAGAGATACCTTCTGTACTCCTTTGTGCGCTGTAGAGATACCTTCTGTACTCCTTTGCACGCTGTAGAGATACCTCGTGTACTCCTTTGTACGTTCTAGAGATATTTCCTGTACTCCTTTGTGCGCTGTAGAGATACCTTCTGTACTCCTTTGGGCGCTGTAGAGATACCTTCTGCACTCCTTTGTGCGCTGTAGAGATAATTTCTGTACTCCTTTGTGCGCTGTAGAGATACCTTCTGTACTCCTTTGTGCGCTGTAGAGATACCTTCTGTACTCCTTTGTACGCTGTAGAGATACCTCGTGTACTCCTTTGTGCGCTGTAGAGATACCTTCTGTACTCCTTTGTGCGCTGTAGAGATACCTTCTGTACTCCTTTGTGCGCAGTAGAGATACCTTCTGTACTCCTTTGTACGTTCTTGAGATATTTCCTGTACTCCTTTGTGCGCTGTAGAGATACCTTCTGTACTCCTTTGTGCGCTGTAGAGGTACCTTCTGTACTCCTTTGTGCGCTGTAGAGATACCTTCTGTACTCCTTTGTGCGCTGTAGAGATACCTTCTGTACTCCTTTGTACGCTGTAGAGATACCTCGTGTACTCGTTTGTACGTTCTAGAGATATTTCCTGTACTCCTTTGTGCGCTGTAGAGATACCTTCTGTACTCCTTTGTGCGCTGTAGAGATACCTCGTGTACGCCTTTGTACGTTCTAGAGATATTTCCTGTACTCCTTTGTGCGCTGTAGAGATACCTTCTGTACTCCTTCGGGCGCTGAAGAGATACCTTCTGTACTCCTTTGTGCGCTGTAGAGATACCTTCTGTACTCCTTTGTGCGCTCTAGAGATACATTCTGTACTCCTTTGTACGCTGTAGAGATACCTCGTGTACTCCTTTGTGCGCTGTAGAGATACCTTCTGTACTTCTTTGTACGCTGTAGAGATACCTCGTGTATTCCTTTGTACGTTCTAGAGATATTTCCTGTACTCCTTTGTGCGCTGTAGAGATACCTTCTGTACTCCTTTGTGCGCTGTAGAGATACCTTCTGTACTCCTTTGTGCGCTGTAGAGATACCTTCTGTACTCCTTTGTGCGCTGTAGAGATACCTTCTGTACTCCTTTGTACGCTGTAGAGATACCTCGTGTACTCCTTTGTACGTTCTAGAGATATTTCCTGTACTCCTTTGTGCACTGTAGAGATACCTTCTGTACTCCTTTGTGCGCTGTAGAGATACCTTCTGTACTCCTTTGTGCGCTGTAGAGATACCTTCTGTACTCCTTTGTGCGCTGTAGAGATACCTTCTGTACTCCTTTGTACGCTGTAGAGATACCTCGTGTACTCCTTTGTACGTTCTAGAGATATTTCCTGTACTCCTTTGTGCGCTGTAGAGATACCTTCTGTACTCCTTTGTGCGCTGTAGAGATACCTTCTGTACTCCTTTGTACGTTCTAGAGATATTTCCTGTACTCCTTTGTGCGCTGTAGAGATACCTTCTGTACTCCTTTGTGCGCTGTAGAGATACCTTCTGTACTCCTTTGTGCGCTGTAGAGATACCTTCTGTACTCCTTTGTGCGCTGTAGAGATACCTTCTGTACTCCTTTGTGCGCTGTAGAGATACCTTCTGTACTCCTTTGTGCGCTGTAGAGATACCTTCTGTACTCCTTTGTACGTTCTAGAGATATTTCCTGTACTCCTTTGTGCGCTGTAGAGATACCTTCTGTACTCCTTTGTGCGCTGTAGAGATACCTTCTGTACTCCTTTGTGCGCTGTAGAGATACCTTCTGTACTCCTTTGTACGCTGTAGAGATAGCTCGTGTACTCCTTTGTGCGCTGTAGAGATACCTTCTGTACTCCTTTGTGCGCTGTAGAGATACCTTCTGTACTATTTTGTGCGCTGTAGAGATACCTTCTGCACTCCTTTGTACGTTCTAGAGATATTTCCTGTACTCCTTTGTGCGCTGTAGAGATACCTTCTGTACTTCTTTGTGCGCTGTAGAGATACCTTCTGTACTCCTTTGTACGCTGTAGAGATACCTCGTGTACTCCTTTGTACGTTCTAGAGATATTTCCTGTACTCCTTTGTGCGCTGTAGAGATACCTTCTGTACTCCTTTGGGCGCTGTAGAGATACCTTCTGTACTCCTTTGTGCGCTGTAGAGATACCTTCTGTACTCCTATGTACGCTGTAGAGATACCTCGTGTACTCCTTTGTACGTTCTAGAGATATTTCCTGTACTCCTTTGTGCGCTGTAGAGATACCTTCTGTACTCCTTTGTGCGCTGTAGAGATACCTTCTGTACTCCTTTGTGCGCAGTAGAGATACCTTCTGTACTCCTTTGTACGTTCTTGAGATATTTCCTGTACTCCTTTGTGCGCTGTAGAGATACCTTCTGTAATCCTTAGTGCGCTGTAGAGATACCTTCTGTACTCCTTTGTGCGCTGTAGAGATACCTTCTGTACTCCTTTGTGCGCTGTAGAGATACCTTCTGTACTCCTTTGTACGCTGTAGAGATACCTCGTGTACTCCTTTGTAAGTTCTAGAGATATTTCCTGTACTCCTTTGTGCGCTGTAGAGATACCTTCTGTACTCCTTTGTGCGCTGTAGAGATACCTTCTGTACTCCTTTGTGCGCTGTAGAGATACCTTCTGTACTCCTTTGTGCGCTGTAGAGATACCTTCTGTACTCCTTTGTACGCTGTTGAGATACCTCGTGTACTCCTTTGTGCGCTGTAGAGATACCTTCTGTACTTCTTTGTACGCTGTAGAGATACCTCGTGTACTCCTTTGTACGTTCTAGAGATATTTCCTGTACTCCTTTGTGCGCTGTAGAGATACCTCCTGTACTCCTTTGTGCGCTGAAGAGATACCTTCTGTACTCCTCTGTGCGCTGTAGAGATACCTTCTGTACTCCTTTGTGCGCTGTAGAGATACCTTCTGTACTCCTTTGTACGCTGTAGAGATACCTCGTGTACTCCTTTGTACGTTCTAGAGATATTTCCTGTACTCCTTTGTGCGCTGTAGAGATACCTTCTGTACTCCTTTGTGCGCTGTAGAGATACCTTCTGTACTCCTTTGTGCGCTGTAGAGATACCTTCTGTACTCCTTTGTGCGCTGTAGAGATACCTTCTGTACTCCTTTGTACGCTGTAGAGATACCTCGTGTACTCCTTTGTACGTTCTAGAGATATTTCCTGTACTCCTTTGTGCGCTGTAGAGATACCTTCTGTACTCCTTTGTGCGCTGTAGAGATTCCTTCTGTACTTCTTTGTGCGCTGTAGAAATACCTTCTGTACTCCTTTGTGCGCTGTAGAGATACCTTCTGTACTCCTTTGTGCGCTGTAGAGATACCTTCTGTACTCCTTTGTACGCTGTAGAGATACCTCGTGTACTCCTTTGTGCGCTGTAGAAATACCTTCTGTACTCCTTTGTGCGCTGTAGAGATACCTTCTGTACTCCTTTGTGCGCTGTAGAGATACCTTCTGTACTCCTTTGTACGTTCTAGAGATATTTCCTGTGCTCCTTTGTGCGCTGTAGAGACACCTTCTGTACTTCTTTGTGCGCTGTAGAGATATTTCCTGTACTCCTTTGTGCGCTGTAGAGATACCTTATGTACTCCTTTGTGCGCTGTAGAGATACCTTCTGTACTCCTTTGTACGCTGTAGAGATACGTCGTTTACTCCTTTGTACGTTCTAGAGATATTTCCTGTACTCCTTTGTGCGCTGTAGAGATACCTTCTGTACTCCTTTGTGCGCTGTAGAGATACCTTCTGTACTCCTTTGTGCGCTGTAGAGATACCTTCTGTACTCCTTTGTACGCTGTAGAGATACCTTCTGTACTCCTTTGTGCGCTGTAGAGATACCTTCTGTACTCCTTTGTGCGCTGTAGAGATACCTTCTGTACTCCTTTGTACGTTCTAGAGATATTTCCTGTACTCCATTGTGCGCTGTAGAGATACCTTCTGTACTCCTTTTTGCGCTGTAGAGATACCTTCTGTACTCCTTTGTGCGCTGTAGAGATACCTTCTGTACTCCTTTGTGCGCTGTAGAGATACCTTCTGTACTCCTTTGTGCGCTGTAGAGATACCTTCTGTACTCCTTTGTACGCTGTAGAGATACCTCGTGTACTCCTTTGTACGTTCTAGAGATATTTCCTGTACTCCTTTGTGCACTGTAGAGATACCTTCTGTACTCCTTTGTGCGCTGTAGAGATACCTTCTGTACTCCTTTGTGCGCTGTAGAGATACCTTCTGTACTCCTTTGTGCGCTGTAGAGATACCTTCTGTACTCCTTTGTACGCTGTAGAGATACCTCGTGTACTCCTTTGTACGTTCTAGAGATATTTCCTGTACTCCTTTGTGCGCTGTAGAGATACCTTCTGTACTCCTTTGTGCGCTGTAGAGATACCTTCTGTCCTCCTTTGTACGTTCTAGAGATATTTCCTGTACTCCTTTGTGCGCTGTAGAGATACCTTCTGTACTCCTTTGTGCGCTGTAGAGATACCTTCTGTACTCCTTTGTGCGCTGTAGAGATACCTTCTGTACTCCTTTGTGCGCTGTAGAGATACCTTCTGTACTCCTTTGTGCGCTGTAGAGATACCTTCTGTACTCCTTTGTGCGCTGTAGAGATACCTTCTGTACTCCTTTGTACGTTCTAGAGATATTTCCTGTACTCCTTTGTGCGCTGTAGAGATACCTTCTGTACTCCTTTGTGCGCTGTAGAGATACCTTCTGTACTCCTTTGTGCGCTGTAGAGATACCTTCTGTACTCCTTTGTACGCTGTAGAGATAGCTCGTGTACTCCTTTGTGCGCTGTAGAGATACCTTCTGTACTCCTTTGTGCGCTGTAGAGATACCTTCTGTACTATTTTGTGCGCTGTAGAGATACCTTCTGTACTCCTTTGTACGTTCTAGAGATATTTCCTGTACTCCTTTGTGCGCTGTAGAGATACCTTCTGTACTTCTTTGTGCGCTGTAGAGATACCTTCTGTACTCCTTTGTACGCTGTAGAGATACCTCGTGTACTCCTTTGTACGTTCTAGAGATATTTCCTGTACTCCTTTGTGCGCTGTAGAGATACCTTCTGTACTCCTTTGGGCGCTGTAGAGATACCTTCTGTACTCCTTTGTGCGCTGTAGAGATACCTTCTGTACTCCTATGTACGCTGTAGAGATACCTCGTGTACTCCTTTGTACGTTCTAGAGATATTTCCTGTACTCCTTTGTGCGCTGTAGAGATACCTTCTGTACTCCTTTGTGCGCTGTAGAGATACCTTCTGTACTCCTTTGTGCGCAGTAGAGATACCTTCTGTACTCCTTTGTACGTTCTTGAGATATTTCCTGTACTCCTTTGTGCACTGTAGAGATACCTTCTGTAATCCTTAGTGCGCTGTAGAGATACCTTCTGTACTCCTTTGTGCGCTGTAGAGATACCTTCTGTACTCCTTTGTGCGCTGTAGAGATACCTTCTGTACTCCTTTGTACGCTGTAGAGATACCTCGTGTACTCCTTTGTAAGTTCTAGAGATATTTCCTGTACTCCTTTGTGCGCTGTAGAGATACCTTCTGTACTCCTTTGTGCGCTGTAGAGATACCTTCTGTACTCCTTTGTGCGCTGTAGAGATACCTTCTGTACTCCTTTGTGCGCTGTAGAGATACCTTCTGTACTCCTTTGTACGCTGTAGAGATACCTCGTGTACTCCTTTGTGCGCTGTAGAGATACCTTCTGTACTTCTTTGTACGCTGTAGAGATACCTCGTGTACTCCTTTGTACGTTCTAGAGATATTTCCTGTACTCCTTTGTGCGCTGTAGAGATACCTCCTGTACTCCTTTGTGCGCTGAAGAGATACCTTCTGTACTCCTCTGTGCGCTGTAGAGATACCTTCTGTACTCCTTTGTGCGCTGTAGAGATACCTTCTGTACTCCTTTGTACGCTGTAGAGATACCTCGTGTACTCCTTTGTACGTTCTAGAGATATTTCCTGTACTCCTTTGTGCGCTGTAGAGATACCTTCTGTACTCCTTTGTGCGCTGTAGAGATACCTTCTGTACTCCTTTGTGCGCTGTAGAGATACCTTCTGTACTCCTTTGTGCGCTGTAGAGATACCTTCTGTACTCCTTTGTACGCTGTAGAGATACCTCGTGTACTCCTTTGTACGTTCTAGAGATATTTCCTGTACTCCTTTGTGCGCTGTAGAGATACCTTCTGTACTCCTTTGTGCGCTGTAGAGATTCCTTCTGTACTTCTTTGTGCGCTGTAGAAATACCTTCTGTACTCCTTTGTGCGCTGTAGAGATACCTTCTGTACTCCTTTGTGCGCTGTAGAGATACCTTCTGTACTCCTTTGTACGCTGTAGAGATACCTCGTGTACTCCTTTGTGCGCTGTAGAAATACCTTCTGTACTCCTTTGTGCGCTGTAGAGATACCTTCTGTACTCCTTTGTGCGCTGTAGAGATACCTTCTGTACTCCTTTGTACGTTCTAGAGATATTTCCTGTGCTCCTTTGTGCGCTGTAGAGACACCTTCTGTACTTCTTTGTGCGCTGTAGAGATATTTCCTGTACTCCTTTGTGCGCTGTAGAGATACCTTATGTACTCCTTTGTGCGCTGTAGAGATACCTTCTGTACTCCTTTGTACGCTGTAGAGATACGTCGTTTACTCCTTTGTACGTTCTAGAGATATTTCCTGTACTCCTTTGTGCGCTGTAGAGATACGTTCTGTACTCCTTTGTGCGCTGTAGAGATACCTTCTGTACTCCTTTGTGCGCTGTAGAGATACCTTCTGTACTCCTTTGTACGCTGTAGAGATACCTTCTGTACTCCTTTGTGCGCTGTAGAGATACCTTCTGTACTCCTTTGTGCGCTGTAGAGATACCTTCTGTACTCCTTTGTACGTTCTAGAGATATTTCCTGTACTCCATTGTGCGCTGTAGAGATACCTTCTGTACTCCTTTTTGCGCTGTAGAGATACCTTCTGTACTCCTTCGTGCGCTGTAGAGATACCTTCTGTACTCCTTTGTGCGCTGTAGAGATACCTTCTGTACTCCTTTGTGCGCTGTAGAGATACCTTCTGTACTCCTTTGTGCGCTGTAGAGATACCTTCTGTACTCCTTTGTACGTTCTAGAGATATTTCCTGTACTCCATTGTGCGCTGTAGAGATACCTTCTGTACTCCTTTTTGCGCTGTAGAGATACCTTCTGTACTCCTTCGTGCGCTGTAGAGATACCTTCTGTACTCCTTTGTACGCTGTAGAGATAGCTCGTGTACTCCTTTGTGCGCTGTAGAGATACCTTCTGTACTCCTTTGTGCGCTGTAGAGATACCTTCTGTACTCCTTTGTGCGCTGTAGAGATACCTTTTGTACTCCTTTGTACGTTCTAGAGATATTTCCTGTACTCCTTTGTGCGCTGTAGAGATACCTTCTGTACTCCTTTGTGCGCTGTAGAGATACCTTCTGTACTCCTTTGTGCGCTGTAGAGATACCTTCTGTACTCCTTTGTGCGCTGTAGAGATACCTTCTGTACTCCTTGGTGCGCTGTAGAGATACCTTCTGTACTCCTTTGTACGCTGTAGAGATACCTCGTGTACTCCTTTTTACGTTCTAGAGATATTTCCTGTACTCCTTTGTGCGCTGTAGAGATACCTTCTGTACTCCTATGTGCGCTGTAGAGATACATTCTGTACTCCTTTGTGCGCTGTAGAGATACCTTCTGTACTCCTTTGTGCGCTGTAGAGATACCTTCTGTACTCCTTTGTACGCTGTAGAGATACCTCGTGTACTCCTTTGTACGTTCTAGAGATATTTCCTGTACTCCTTTGTGCGCTGTTGAGATACCTTCTGTACTCCTTTGTGCGCTGTAGAGATACCTTCTGTACTCCTTTGTGCGCTGTAGAGATACCTTCTGTACTCCTTTGTGCGCTGTAGAGATACCTTCTGTACTCCTTTGTACGCTGTAGAGATACCTCGTGTACTCCTTTGTGCGCTGTAGAGATACCTTCTGTACTCCTTTGTGCGCTGTAGAGATACCTTCTGTACTCCTTTGTGCGCTGTAGAGATACCTTCTGTACTCCTTTGTACGTTCTAGAGATATTTCCTGTACTCCTTTGTGCGCTGTAGAGATACCTTCTGTACTCCTTTGTGCGCTGTAGAGATACCTTCTGTACTCCTTTGTACGTTCTAGAGATATTTCCTTTACTCCTTTTTGCGCTGTAGAGATACCTTCTGTACTCCTTTGTGCGCTGTAGAGATACCTTCTGTACTCCTTTGTGCGCTGTAGAGATACCTTCTGTACTCCTTTGTGCGCTGTAGAGATACCTTCTGTACTCCTTTGTACGCTGTAGAGATACCTCGTGTACTCCTTTGTACGTTCTAGAGATATTTCCTGTACTCCTTTGTGCGCTGTAGAGATACCTTCTGTACTCCTTTGTGCGCTGTAGAGATACCTTCTGTACTCCTTTGTGCGCTGTAGAGATACCTTCTGTACTCCTTTGTACGCTGTAGAGATACCTCGTGTACTCCTTTGTACGTTCTAGAGATATTTCCTGTACTCCTTTGTGCGCTGTAGAGATACCTTCTGTACTCCTTTGGGCGCTGTAGAGATACCTTCTGTACTCCTTTGTGCGCTGTAGAGATAATTTCTGTACTCCTTTGTGCGCTGTAGAGATACCTTCTGTACTCCTTTGTGCGCTGTAGAGATACCTTCTGTACTCCTTTGTACGCTGTAGAGATACCTCGTGTACTCCTTTGTGCGCTGTAGAGATACCTTCTGTACTCCTTTGTGCGCTGTAGAGATACCTTCTGTACTCCTTTGTGCGCAGTAGAGATACCTTCTGTACTCCTTTGTACGTTCTTGAGATATTTCCTGTACTCCTTTGTGCGCTGTAGAGATACCTTCTGTACTCCTTTGTGCGCTGTAGAGATACCTTCAGTACTCCTTTGTGCGCTGTAGAGATACCTTCTGTACTCCTTTTTGTGCTGTAGAGATACCTTCTGTACTCCTTCGTGCGCTGTAGAGATACCTTCTGTACTCCTTTGTACGCTGTAGAGATACCTCGTGTACTCCTTTGTACGTTCTAGAGATATTTCCTGTACTCCTTTGTGCGCTGTAGAGATACCTTCTGTACTCCTTTGTGCGCTGTAGAGATACCTTCTGTACTCCTTTGTGCGCTGTAGAGATACCTTCTGTACTCCTTTGTGCGCTGTAGAGATACCTTCTGTACTCCTTTGTACGCTGTAGAGATACCTCGTGTACTCCTTTGTACGTTCTAGAGATATTTCCTGTACTCCTTTGTGCGCTGTAGAGATACCTTCTGTACTCCTTTGTGCGCTGTAGAGATTCCTTCTGTACTTCTTTGTGCGCTGTAGAAATACCTTCTGTACTCCTTTGTGCGCTGTAGAGATACCTTCTGTACTCCTTTGTGCGCTGTAGAGATACCTTCTGTACTCCTTTGTACGCTGTAGAGATACCTCGTGTACTCCTTTGTGTGCTGTAGAAATACCTTCTGTACTCCTTTGTGCGCTGTAGAGATACCTTCTGTACTCCTTTGTGCGCTGTAGAGATACCTTCTGTACTCCTTTGTACGTTCTAGAGATATTTCCTGTGCTCCTTTGTGCGCTGTAGAGACACCTTCTGTACTTCTTTGTGCGCTGTAGAGATATTTCCTGTACTCCTTTGTGCGCTGTAGAGATACCTTATGTACTCCTTTGTGCGCTGTAGAGATACCTTCTGTACTCCTTTGTACGCTGTAGAGATACGTCGTTTACTCCTTTGTACGTTCTAGAGATATTTCCTGTACTCCTTTGTGCGCTGTAGAGATACCTTCTGTACTCCTTTGTGCGCTGTAGAGATACCTTCTGTACTCCTTTGTGCGCTGTAGAGATACCTTCTGTACTCCTTTGTACGCTGTAGAGATACCTTCTGTACTCCTTTGTGCGCTGTAGAGATACCTTCTGTACTCCTTTGTGCGCTGTAGAGATACCTTCTGTACTCCTTTGTACGTTCTAGAGATATTTCCTGTACTCCATTGTGCGCTGTAGAGATACCTTCTGTACTCCTTTTTGCGCTGTAGAGATACCTTCTGTACTCCTTCGTGCGCTGTAGAGATACCTTCTGTACTCCTTTGTGCGCTGTAGAGATACCTTCTGTACTCCTTTGTGCGCTGTAGAGATACCTTCTGTACTCCTTTGTGCGCTGTAGAGATACCTTCTGTACTCCTTTGTACGTTCTAGAGATATTTCCTGTACTCCATTGTGCGCTGTAGAGATACCTTCTGTACTCCTTTTTGCGCTGTAGAGATACCTTCTGTACTCCTTCGTGCGCTGTAGAGATACCTTCTGTACTCCTTTGTACGCTGTAGAGATAGCTCGTGTACTCCTTTGTGCGCTGTAGAGATACCTTCTGTACTCCTTTGTGCGCTGTAGAGATACCTTCTGTACTCCTTTGTGCGCTGTAGAGATACCTTTTGTACTCCTTTGTACGTTCTAGAGATATTTCCTGTACTCCTTTGTGCGCTGTAGAGATACCTTCTGTACTCCTTTGTGCGCTGTAGAGATACCTTCTGTACTCCTTTGTACGCTGTAGAGATACCTCGTGTACTCCTTTGTACGTTCTAGAGATATTTCCTGTACTCCTTTGTGCGCTGTAGAGATACCTTCTGTACTCCTTTGTGCGCTGTAGAGATTCCTTCTGTACTTCTTTGTGCGCTGTAGAAATACCTTCTGTACTCCTTTGTGCGCTGTAGAGATACCTTCTGTACTCCTTTGTGCGCTGTAGAGATACCTTCTGTACTCCTTTGTACGCTGTAGAGATACCTCGTGTACTCCTTTGTGTGCTGTAGAAATACCTTCTGTACTCCTTTGTGCGCTGTAGAGATACCTTCTGTACTCCTTTGTGCGCTGTAGAGATACCTTCTGTACTCCTTTGTACGTTCTAGAGATATTTCCTGTGCTCCTTTGTGCGCTGTAGAGACACCTTCTGTACTTCTTTGTGCGCTGTAGAGATATTTCCTGTACTCCTTTGTGCGCTGTAGAGATACCTTATGTACTCCTTTGTGCGCTGTAGAGATACCTTCTGTACTCCTTTGTACGCTGTAGAGATACGTCGTTTACTCCTTTGTACGTTCTAGAGATATTTCCTGTACTCCTTTGTGCGCTGTAGAGATACCTTCTGTACTCCTTTGTGCGCTGTAGAGATACCTTCTGTACTCCTTTGTGCGCTGTAGAGATACCTTCTGTACTCCTTTGTACGCTGTAGAGATACCTTCTGTACTCCTTTGTGCGCTGTAGAGATACCTTCTGTACTCCTTTGTGCGCTGTAGAGATACCTTCTGTACTCCTTTGTACGTTCTAGAGATATTTCCTGTACTCCATTGTGCGCTGTAGAGATACCTTCTGTACTCCTTTTTGCGCTGTAGAGATACCTTCTGTACTCCTTCGTGCGCTGTAGAGATACCTTCTGTACTCCTTTGTGCGCTGTAGAGATACCTTCTGTACTCCTTTGTGCGCTGTAGAGATACCTTCTGTACTCCTTTGTGCGCTGTAGAGATACCTTCTGTACTCCTTTGTACGTTCTAGAGATATTTCCTGTACTCCATTGTGCGCTGTAGAGATACCTTCTGTACTCCTTTTTGCGCTGTAGAGATACCTTCTGTACTCCTTCGTGCGCTGTAGAGATACCTTCTGTACTCCTTTGTACGCTGTAGAGATAGCTCGTGTACTCCTTTGTGCGCTGTAGAGATACCTTCTGTACTCCTTTGTGCGCTGTAGAGATACCTTCTGTACTCCTTTGTGCGCTGTAGAGATACCTTTTGTACTCCTTTGTACGTTCTAGAGATATTTCCTGTACTCCTTTGTGCGCTGTAGAGATACCTTCTGTACTCCTTTGTGCGCTGTAGAGATACCTTCTGTACTCCTTTGTGCGCTGTAGAGATACCTTCTGTACTCCTTTGTGCGCTGTAGAGATACCTTCTGTACTCCTTGGTGCGCTGTAGAGATACCTTCTGTACTCCTTTGTACGCTGTAGAGATACCTCGTGTACTCCTTTTTACGTTCTAGAGATATTTCCTGTACTCCTTTGTGCGCTGTAGAGATACCTTCTGTACTCCTATGTGCGCTGTAGAGATACATTCTGTACTCCTTTGTGCGCTGTAGAGATACCTTCTGTACTCCTTTGTGCGCTGTAGAGATACCTTCTGTACTCCTTTGTACGCTGTAGAGATACCTCGTGTACTCCTTTGTACGTTCTAGAGATATTTCCTGTACTCCTTTGTGCGCTGTAGAGATACCTTCTGTACTCCTATGTGCGCTGTAGAGATACATTCTGTACTCCTATGTGCGCTGTAGAGATACATTCTGTACTCCTTTGTGCGCTGTAGAGATACCTTCTGTACTCCTTTGTGCGCTGTAGAGATACCTTCTGTACTCCTTTGTGCGCTGTAGAGATACCTTCTGTACTCCTTTGTGCGCTGTAGAGATACCTTCTGTACTCCTTTGTACGCTGTAGAGATACCTCGTGTACTCCTTTGTGCGCTGTAGAGATACCTTCTGTACTCCTTTGTGCGCTGTAGAGATACCTTCTGTACTCCTTTGTGCGCTGTAGAGATACCTTCTGTACTCCTTTGTACGTTCGAGAGATATTTCCTGTACTCCTTTGTGCGCTGTAGAGATACCTTCTGTACTCCTTTGTGCGCTGTAGAGATACCTTCTGTACTCCTTTGTACGTTCTAGAGATATTTCCTTTACTCCTTTTTGCGCTGTAGAGATACCTTCTGTACTCCTTTGTGCGCTGTAGAGATACCTTCTGTACTCCTTTGTGCGCTGTAGAGATACCTTCTGTACTCCTTTGTGCGCTGTAGAGATACCTTCTGTACTCCTTTGTACGCTGTAGAGATACCTCGTGTACTCCTTTGTACGTTCTAGAGATATTTCCTGTACTCCTTTGTGCGCTGTAGAGATACCTTCTGTACTCCTTTGTGCGCTGTAGAGATACCTTCTGTACTCCTTTGTGCGCTGTAGAGATACCTTCTGTACTCCTTTGTACGCTGTAGAGATACCTCGTGTACTCCTTTGTACGTTCTAGAGATATTTCCTGTACTCCTTTGTGCGCTGTAGAGATACCTTCTGTACTCCTTTGGGCGCTGTAGAGATACCTTCTGTACTCCTTTGTGCGCTGTAGAGATAATTTCTGTACTCCTTTGTGCGCTGTAGAGATACCTTCTGTACTCCTTTGTGCGCTGTAGAGATACCTTCTGTACTCCTTTGTACGCTGTAGAGATACCTCGTGTACTCCTTTGTGCGCTGTAGAGATACCTTCTGTACTCCTTTGTGCGCTGTAGAGATACCTTCTGTACTCCTTTGTGCGCAGTAGAGATACCTTCTGTACTCCTTTGTACGTTCTTGAGATATTTCCTGTACTCCTTTGTGC
The DNA here is from genome assembly GCA_030386875.1 of Morinoia aosen. Classification (NCBI taxonomy): domain Eukaryota; kingdom Metazoa; phylum Arthropoda; class Malacostraca; order Amphipoda; family Talitridae; genus Morinoia; species Morinoia aosen. Next base: position 53,651,221 of record CM059576.1, on the reverse strand, counting down.
GCTGTAGAGATACCTTCTGTACTCCTTTGTGCGCTGTAGAGATACCTTCTGTACTCCTTTGTGCGCTGTAGAGATACCTTCTGTACTCCTTTGTGCGCTCCAGAGATACATTCTGTACTCCTTTGTACGCTGTAGAGATACCTCGTGTACTCCTTTGTGCGCTGTAGAGATACCTTCTGTACTTCTTTGTACGCTGTAGAGATACCTCGTGTATTCCTTTGTACGTTCTAGAGATATTTCCTGTACTCCTTTTGCGCTGTAGAGATACCTTCTGTACTCCTTTGTGCGCTGTAGAGATACCTTCTGTACTCCTTTGTGCGCTGTAGAGATACCTTCTGTACTCCTTTGTGCGCTGTAGAGATACCTTCTGTACTCCTTTGTACGCTGTAGAGATACCTCGTGTACTCCTTTGTACGTTCTAGAGATATTTCCTGTACTCCTTTGTGCACTGTAGAGATACCTTCTGTACTCCTTTGTGCGCTGTAGAGATACCTTCTGTACTCCTTTGTGCGCTGTAGAGATACCTTCTGTACTCCTTTGTGCGCTGTAGAGATACCTTCTGTACTCCTTTGTACGCTGTAGAGATACCTCGTGTACTCCTTTGTACGTTCTAGAGATATTTCCTGTACTCCTTTGTGCGCTGTAGAGATACCTTCTGTACTCCTTTGTGCGCTGTAGAGATACCTTCTGTACTTCTTTGTGCGCTGTAGAAATACCTTCTGTACTCCCTTGTGCGCTGTAGAGATACCTTCTGTACTCCTTTGTGCGCTGTAGAGATACCTTCTGTACTCCTTTGTACGCTGTAGAGATACCTCGTGTACTCCTTTGTGCGCTGTAGAAATACCTTCTGTACTCCTTTGTGCGCTGTAGAGATACCTTCTGTACTCCTTTGTGCGCTGTAGAGATACCTTCTGTACTCCTTTGTACGCTGTAGAGATACCTCGTGTACTCCTTTGTACGCTGTAGAGATACCTTCTGTACTCCTTTGTGCGCTGTAGAGATACCTTCTGTACTCCTTTGTACGCTGTAGAGAAACCTCGTGTACTCCTTTGTACGTTCAAGAGATATTTCCTGTACTCCTTTGTGCGCTGTAGAGATACCTTCTGTACTCCTCTGTGCGCTGTAGAGATACCTTCTGTACTCTTTTGTACGCTGTAGAGATACCTCGTGTACTCCTTTGTACGTTCTAGAGATATTTCCTGTACTCCTTTGTGCGCTGTAGAGATACCTTCTGTACTCCTTTGTGCGCTGTAGAGATACCTTCTGTACTCCTTTGTGCGCTGTAGAGATACCTTCTGTACTCCTTTGTGCGCTGTAGAGATACCTTCTGTACTCTTTTGTGCGCTGTAGAGATACCTTCTGTACTCCTTTGTACGCTGTAGAGATACCTTCTGTACTCCTTTGTGCGCTGTAGAGATACCTTCTGTACTCCTTTGTACGCTGTAGAGATACCTCGTGTACTCCTTTGTACGTTCTAGAGATATTTCCTGTACTCCTTTGTGCGCTGTAGAGATACCTTCTGTACTCCTTTGTGCGCTGTAGAAATACCTTCTGTACTCCTTTGTGCGCTGTAGAGATACCTTCTGTACTCCTTTGTACGTTCTAGATATATTTCCTGTACTCCTTTGTACGCTGTAGAGATACCTTCTGTACTCCTTTGTGCGCTGTAGAGATACCTTCTGTACTCCTTTGTACGCTGTAGAGATACCTCGTGTACTCCTTTGTACGTTCTAGAGATAATTCCTGTACTCCTTTGTGCGCTGTAGAGATACCTTCTGTACTCCTTTGTACGTTCTAGAGATATTTCCTGTACTCCTTTGTGCGCTGTAGAGATACCTTCTGTACTCCTTTGTGCGCTGTAGAGATACCTTCTGTACTCCTTTGTACGTTCTAGAGATATTTCCTTTACTCCTTTGTGCGCTGTAGAGATACCTTCTGTACTCCTTTGTGCGCTGTAGAGATACCTTCTGTACTCCTTTGTGCGCTGTAGAGATACCTTCTGTACTCCTTTGTGCGCTGTAGAGATACCTTCTGTACTCCTTTGTACGCTGTAGAGATACCTCGTGTACTCCTTTGTACGTTCTAGAGATATTTCCTGTACTCCTTTGTGCGCTGTAGAGATACCTTCTGTACTCCTTTGTGCGCTGTAGAGATACCTTCTGTACTCCTTTGTGCGCTGTAGAGATACCTTCTGTACTCCTTTGCACGCTGTAGAGATACCTCGTGTACTCCTTTGTACGTTCTAGAGATATTTCCTGTACTCCTTTGTGCGCTGTAGAGATACCTTCTGTACTCCTTTGGGCGCTGTAGAGATACCTTCTGCACTCCTTTGTGCGCTGTAGAGATAATTTCTGTACTCCTTTGTGCGCTGTAGAGATACCTTCTGTACTCCTTTGTGCGCTGTAGAGATACCTTCTGTACTCCTTTGTACGCTGTAGAGATACCTCGTGTTCTCCTTTGTGCGCTGTAGAGATACCTTCTGTACTCCTTTGTGCGCTGTAGAGATACCTTCTGTACTCCTTTGTGCGCAGTAGAGATACCTTCTGTACTCCTTTGTACGTTCTTGAGATATTTCCTGTACTCCTTTGTGCGCTGTAGAGATACCTTCTGTACTCCTTTGTGCGCTGTAGAGGTACCTTCTGTACTCCTTTGTGCGCTGTAGAGATACCTTCTGTACTCCTTTGTGCGCTGTAGAGATACCTTCTGTACTCCTTTGTACGCTGTAGAGATACCTCGTGTACTCGTTTGTACGTTCTAGAGATATTTCCTGTACTCCTTTGTGCGCTGTAGAGATACCTTCTGTACTCCTTTGTGCGCTGTAGAGATACCTCGTGTACTCCTTTGTACGTTCTAGAGATATTTCCTGTACTCCTTTGTGCGCTGTAGAGATACCTTCTGTACTCCTTTGGGCGCTGTAGAGATACCTTCTGTACTCCTTTGTGCGCTGTAGAGATACCTTCTGTACTCCTTTGTACGCTGTAGAGATACCTCGTGTACTCCTTTGTACGTTCTAGAGATATTTCCTGTACTCCTTTGTGCACTGTAGAGATACCTTCTGTACTCCTTTGTGCGCTGTAGAGATACCTTCTGTACTCCTTTGTGCGCTGTAGAGGTACCTTCTGTACTCCTTTGTGCGCTGTAGAGATACCTTATGTACTCCTTTGTACGCTGTAGAGATACCTCGTGTACTCCTTTGTACGTTCTAGAGATATTTCCTGTACTCCTTTGTGCGCTGTAGAGATACCTTCTGTACTCCTTTGTGCGCTGTAGAGATACCTTCTGTACTTCTTTGTGCGCTGTAGAAATACCTTCTGTACTCCTTTGTGCGCTGTAGAGATACCTTCTGTACTCCTTTGTGCGCTGTAGAGATACCTTCTGTACTCCTTTGTACGCTGTAGAGATACCTCGTGTACTCCTTTGTGCGCTGTAGAAATACCTTCTGTACTCCTTTGTGCGCTGTAGAGATACCTTCTGTACTCCTTTGTGCGCTGTAGAGATACCTTCTGTACTCCTTTGTACGTTCTAGAGATATTTCCTGTGCTCCTTTGTGCGCTGTAGAGACACCTTCTGTACTTCTTTGTGCGCTGTAGAGATATTTCCTGTACTCCTTTGTGCGCTGTAGAGATACCTTCTGTACTCCTTGGTGCGCTGTAGAGATACCTTCTGTACTCCTTTGTACGCTGTAGAGATACCTCGTTTACTCCTTTGTACGTTCTAGAGATATTTCCTGTACTCCTTTGTGCGCTGTAGAGATACCTTCTGTACTCCTTTGTGCGCTGTAGAGATACCTTCTGTACTCCTTTTTGCGCTGTAGAGATACCTTCTGTACTCCTTTGTACGCTGTAGAGATACCTTCTGTACTCCTTTGTGCGCTGTAGAGATACATTCTGTACTCCTTTGTACGCTGTAGAGAAACCTCGTGTACTCCTTTGTACGTTCAAGAGATATTTCCTGTACTCCTTTGTGCGCTGTAGAGATACCTTCTGTACTCCTCTGTGCGCTGTAGAGATACCTTCTGTACTCCTTTGTACGCTGTAGAGATACCTCGTGTACTCCTTTGTACGTTCTAGAGATATTTCCTGTACTCCTTTGTGCGCTGTAGAGATACCTTCTGTACTCCTTTGTGCGCTGTAGAGATACCTTCTGTACTCCTTTGTGCGCTGTAGAGATACCTTCTGTACTCCTTTGTGCGCTGTAGAGATACCTTCTGTACTCCTTTGTGCGCTGTAGAGATACCTTCTGTACTCCTTTGTACGCTGTAGAGATACCTTCTGTACTCCTTTGTGCGCTGTAGAGATACCTTCTGTACTCCTTTGTACGCTGTAGAGATACCTCGTGTACTCCTTTGTACGTTCTAGAGATATTTCCTGTACTTCTTTGTGCGCTGTAGAGATACCTTCTGTACTCCTTTGTGCGCTGTAGAAATACCTTCTGTACTCCTTTGTGCGCTGTAGAGATACCTTCTGTACTCCTTTGTACGTTCTAGATATATTTCCTGTACTCCTTTGTACGCTGTAGAGATACCTTCTGTACTCCTTTGTGCGCTGTAGAGATACCTTCTGTACTCCTTTGTACGCTGTAGAGATACCTCGTGTACTCCTTTGTACGTTCTAGAGATATTTCCTGTACTCCTTTGTGCGCTGTAGAGATACCTTCTGTACTCCTTTGTACGTTCTAGAGATATTTCCTGTACTCCTTTGTGCGCTGTAGAGATACCTTCTGTACTCCTTTGTGCGCTGTAGAGATACCTTCTGTACTCCTTTGTACGTTCTAGAGATATTTCCTTTACTCCTTTGTGCGCTGTAGAGATACCTTCTGTACTCCTTTGTGCGCTGTAGAGATACCTTCTGTACTCCTTTGTGCGCTGTAGAGATACCTTCTGTACTCCTTTGTGCGCTGTAGAGATACCTTCTGTACTCCTTTGTACGCTGTAGAGATACCTCGTGTACTCCTTTGTACGTTCTAGAGATATTTCCTGTACTCCTTTGTGCGCTGTAGAGATACCTTCTGTACTCCTTTGTGCGCTGTAGAGATACCTTCTGTACTCCTTTGTGCGCTGTAGAGATACCTTCTGTACTCCTTTGTACGCTGTAGAGATACCTCGTGTACTCCTTTGTACGTTCTAGAGATATTTCCTGTACTCCTTTGTGCGCTGTAGAGATACCTTCTGTACTCCTTTGGGCGCTGTAGAGATACCTTCTGCACTCCTTTGTGCGCTGTAGAGATAATTTCTGTACTCCTTTGTGCGCTGTAGAGATACCTTCTGTACTCCTTTGTGCGCTCTAGAGATACCTTCTGTACTCCTTTGTACGCTGTAGAGATACCTCGTGTACTCCTTTGTGCGCTGTAGAGATACCTTCTGTACTCCTTTGTGCGCTGTAGAGATACCTTCTGTACTCCTTTGTGCGCAGTAGAGATACCTTCTGTACTCCTTTGTACGTTCTTGAGATATTTCCTGTACTCCTTTGTGCGCTGTAGAGATACCTTCTGTACTCCTTTGTGCGCTGTAGAGGTACCTTCTGTACTCCTTTGTGCGCTGTAGAGATACCTTCTGTACTCCTTTGTGCGCTGTAGAGATACCTTCTGTACTCCTTTGTACGCTGTAGAGATACCTCGTGTACTCCTTTGTACGTTCTAGAGATATTTCCTGTACTCCTTTGTGCGCTGTAGAGATACCTTCTGTACTCCTTTGGGCGCTGTAGAGATACCTTCTGTACTCCTTTGTGCGCTGTAGAGATAATTTCTGTACTCCTTTGTGCGCTGTAGAGATACCTTCTGTACTCCTTTGTGCGCTGTAGAGATACCTTCTGTACTCCTTTGTACGCTGTAGAGATACCTCGTGTACTCCTTTGTGCGCTGTAGAGATACCTTCTGTACTCCTTTGTGCGCTGTAGAGATAACATCTGTACTCCTTTGTGCGCAGTAGAGATACCTTCTGTACTCCTTTGTACGTTCTTGAGATATTTCCTGTACTCCTTTGTGCGCTGTAGAGATACCTTCTGTACTCATTTGTGCGCTGTAGAGATACCTTCTGTACTCCTTTGTGCGCTGTAGAGATACCTTCTGTACTCCTTTGTGCGCTCTAGAGATACCTTCTGTACTCCTTTGTACGCTGTAGAGATACCTCGTGTACTCCTTTGTACGTTCTAGAGATATTTCCTGTACTCCTTTGTGCGCTGTAGAGATACCTTCTGTACTCCTTTGTGCGCTGTAGAGATACCTTCTGTACTCCTTTGTGCGCTGTAGAGATACCTTCTGTACTCCTTTGTGCGCTGTAGAGATACCTTCTGTACTCCTTTGTACGCTGTAGAGATACCTCGTGTACTCCTTTGTGCGCTGTAGAGATACCTTTTGTACTTCTTTGTACGCTGTAGAGATACCTCGTGTACTCCTTTGTACGTTCTAGAGATATTTCCTGTACTCCTTTGGGCGCTGTAAAGATACCTTCTGTACTCCTTTGTGCGCTGTAGAGATACCTTCTGTACTCCTTTGTGCGCTATAGAGATACCTTCTGTACTCCTTTGTGCGCTGTAGAGATACCTTCTGTACTCCTTTGTACGCTGTAGAGATACCTCGTGTACTCCTTTGTACGTTCTAGAGATATTTCCTGTACTCCTTTGTGCGCTGTAGAGATACCTTCTGTACTCCTTTGTGCGCTGTAGAGATACCTTCTGTATTCCTTGGTGCGCTGTAGAGATACCTTCTGTACTCCTTTGTGCGCTGTAGAGATACCTTCTGTACTCTTTTGTACGCTGTAGAGATACCTCGTGTACTCCTTTGTACGTTCTAGAGATATTTCCTGTACTCCTTTGTGCGCTGTAGAGATACCTTCTGTACTCCTTTGTGCGCTGTAGAGATACCTTCTGTACTTCTTTGTGCGCTGTAGAAATACCTTCTGTACTCCTTTGTGCGCTGTAGAGATACCTTCTGTACTCCTTTGTGCGCTGTAGAGATACCTTCTGTACTCCTTTGTACGCTGTAGAGATACCTCGTGTACTCCTTTGTGCGCTGTAGAAATACCTTCTGTACTCCTTTGTGCGCTGTAGAGATACCTTCTGTACTCCTTTGTGCGCTGTAGAGATACCTTCTGTACTCCTTTGTACGTTCTAGAGATATTTCCTGTGCTCCTTTGTGCGCTGTAGAGACACCTTCTGTACTTCTTTGTGCGCTGTAGAGATATTTCCTGTACTCCTTTGTGCGCTGTAGAGATACCTTCTGTACTCCTTTGTGCGCTGTAGGGATACCTTCTGTACTCCTTTGTACGCTGTAGAGATACCTCGTTTACTCCTTTGTACGTTCTAGAGATATTTCCTGTACTCCTTTGTGCGCTGTAGAGATACCTTCTGTACTCCTTTGTGCGCTGTAGAGATACCTTCTGTACTCTTTTGTGCGCTGTAGAGATACCTTCTGTACTCCTTTGTACGCTGTAGAGATACCTTCTGTACTCCTTTGTGCGCTGTAGAGATACCTTCTGTACTCCTTTGTACGCTGTAGAGAAACCTCGAGTACTCCTTTGTACGTTCAAGAGATATTTCCTGTACTCCTTTGTGCGCTGTAGAGATACCTTCTGTACTCCTCTGTGCGCTGTAGAGATACCTTCTGTACTCCTTTGTACGCTGTAGAGATACCTCGTGTACTCCTTTGTACGTTCTAGAGATATTTCCTGTACTCCTTTGTGCGCTGTAGAGATACCTTCTGTACTCCTTTGTGCGCTGTAGAGATACCTTCTGTACTCCTTTGTGCGCTGTAGAGATACCTTCTGTACTCCTTTGTGCGCTGTAGAGATACCTTCTGTACTCCTTTGTGCGCTGTAGAGATACCTTTTGTACTCCTTTGTACGCTGTAGAGATACCTTCTGTACTCCTTTGTGCGCTGTAGAGATACCTTCTGTACTCCTTTGTACGCTGTAGAGATACCTCGTGTACTCCTTTGTACGTTCTAGAGATATTTCCTGTACTCCTTTGTGCGTTGTAGAGATACCTTCTGTACTCCTTTGTGCGCTGTAGAGATACCTTCTGTACTCCTTTGTGCGCTGTAGAGATACCTTCTGTACTCCTTTGTACGTTCTAGAGATATTTCCTGTACTCCTTTGTACGCTGTAGAGATACCTTCTGTACTCGTTTGTGCGCTGTAGAGATACCTTCTGTACTCCTTTTTACGCTGTAGAGATACCTCGTGTACTCCTTTGTACGTTCTAGAGATATTTCCTGTACTCCTTTGTGCGCTGTAGAGATACCTTCTGTACTCCTTTGTACGTTCTAGAGATATTTCCTGTACTCCTTTGTGCGCTGTAGAGATACCTTCTGTACTCCTTTGTGCGCTGTAGAGATACCTTCTGTACTCCTTTGTACGTTCTAGAGATATTTCCTTTACTCCTTTGTGCGCTTTAGAGATACCTTCTGTACTCCTTCGTGCGCTGTGGAGATACCTTCTGTACTCCTTTGTGCGCTGTAGGGATACCTTCTGTACTCCTTTGTGCGCTGTAGAGATACCTTCTGAACTCCTTTGTACGCTGTAGAGATACCTCGTGTACTCCTTTGTACGTTCTAGAGATATTTCCTGTACTCCTTTGTGCGCTGTAGAGATACCTTCTGTACTCCTTTGTGCGCTGTAGAGATACCTTCTGTACTCCTTTGTGCGCTGTAGAGATACCTTCTGTACTCCTTAGCACGCTGTAGAGATACCTCGTGTACTCCTTTGTACGTTCTAGAGATATTTCCTGTACTCCTTTGTGCGCTGTAGAGATACCTTCTGTACTCCTTTGGGCGCTGAAGAGATACCTTCTGTACTCCTTTGTGCGCTGTAGAGATAATTTCTGTACTCCTTTGTGCGCTGTAGAGATACCTTCTGTACTCCTTTGTGCGCTGTAGAGATACCTTCTGTACTCCTTTGTACGCTGTAGAGATACCTCGTGTACTCCTTTGTGCGCTGTAGAGATACCTTCTGTACTCCTTTGTGCGCTGTAGAGATACCTTCTGTACTCCTTTGTGCGCAGTAGAGATACCTTCTGTACTCCTTTGTACGTTCTTGAGATATTTCCTGTACTCCTTTGTGCGCTGTAGAGATACCTTCTGTACTCCTTTGTGCGCTGTAGAGATACCTTCTGTACTCCTTTGTGCGCTGTAGAGATACCTTCTGTACTCCTTTGTGCGCTGTAGAGATACCTTCTGTACTCCTTTGTACGCTGTAGAGATACCTCGTGTACTCCTTTGTACGTTCTAGAGATATTTCCTGTACTCCTTTGTGCGCTGTAGAGATACCTTCTGTACTCCTTTGTGCGCTGTAGAGATACCTTCTGTACTCCTTTGTGCGCTGTAGAGATACCTTCTGTACTCCTTTGTGCGCTGTAGAGATACCTTCTATACTCCTTTGTACGCTGTAGAGATACCTCGTGTACTCCTTTGTGCGCTGTAGAGATACCTTCTGTACTTCTTTGTACGCTGTAGAGATACCTCGTGTACTCCTTTGTACGTTCTAGAGATATTTCCTGTACTCCTTTGTGCGCTGTAGAGATACCTTCTGTACTCCTTTGTGCGCTGTAGAGATACCTTCTGTACTCCTTTGTGCGCTGTAGAGATACTTTCTGTACTCCTTTGTGCGCTGTAGAGATACCTTCTGTACTCCTTTGTACGCTGTAGAGATACCTCGTGTACTCCTTTGTACGTTCTAGAGATATTTCCTGTACTCCTTTGTGCGCTGTAGAGATCCCTTCTGTACTCCTTTGTGCGCTGTAGAGATACCTTCTGTACTCCTTTGTGCGCTGTAGAGATACCTTCTGTACTCCTTTGTGCGCTGTAGAGATACCTTCTGTACTCCTTTGTACGCTGTAGAGATACCTCGTGTACTCCTTTGTACGTTCTAGAGATATTTCCTGTACTCCTTTGTGCGCTGTAGAGATACCTTCTGTACTCCTTTGTGCGCTGTAGAGATACCTTCTGTACTTCTTTGTGCGCTGTAGAAATACCTTCTGTACTCCTTTGTGCGCTGTAGAGATACCTTCTGTACTCCTATGTGCGCTGTAGAGATACCTTCTGTACTCCTTTGTACGCTGCAGAGATACCTCGTGTACTCCTTTGTGCGCTGTAGAAATACCTTCTGTACTCCTTTGTACGCTGTAGAGAAACCTCTTGTACTCCTTTGTACGTTCAAGAGATATTTCCTGTACTCCTTTGTGCGCTGTAGAGATACCTTCTGTACTCCTTTGTACGCTGTAGAGATACCTCGTTTACTCCTTTGTACGTTCTAGAGATATTTCCTGTACTCCTTTGTGCGCTGTAGAGATACCTTCTGTACCCCTTTGTGCGCTGTAGAGATACCTTCTGTACTCCTTTGTGCGCTGTAGAGATACCTTCTGTCCTCCTTTGTACGCTGTAGAGATACCTTCTGTACTCCTTTGTGCGCTGTAGAGATACCTTCTGTACTCCTTTGTGCGCTGTAGAGATACCTTCTGTACTCCTTTGTGCGCTGTAGAGATACCTCGTGTACTCCTTTGTACGTTCTAGAGATATTTCCTGTACTCCTTTGTGCGCTGTAGAGATACCTTCTGTACTCCTTTGTGCGCTGTACAGATACCTTCTGTACTCCTTTGTACGTTCTAGAGATATTTCCTGTACTCCTTTGTGCGCTGTAGAGATACCTTCTGTACTCCTTTGTGCGCTGTAGAGATACCTTCTGTACTCCTTTGTGCGCTGTAGAGATACCTTCTGTACTCCTTTGTACGCTGTAGAGATACCTTCTGTACTCCTTTGTGCGCTGTAGAGATACCTTCTGTACTCCTTTGTACGCTGTAGAGATACCTCGTGTACTCCTTTGTACGTTCTAGAGATATTTCCTGTACTCCTTTGTGCGCTGTAGAGAAACCTTCTGTACTTCTTTGTGCGCTGTAGAGATACCTTCTGTACTCCTATGTGCGCTGTAGAGATACCTTCTGTACTCCTTTGTGCGCTGTAGAGATACCTTCGGTACTCCTTTGTGCACTGTAGAGATACCTTCTGTACTCCTTTGTACGCTGTAGAGATACCTCGTGTACTCCTTTGTACGTTCTAGAGATATTTCCTGTACTCCTTTGTGCGCTGTAGAGATACCTTCTGTACTCCTTTGTGCGCTGTAGAGATACCTTCTGTACTCCTTTGTGCGCTGTAGAGATACCTTCTGTACTCCTTTGTGTGCTGTGGAGATACCTTCTGTACTCCTTTGTACGCTGTAGAGATACCTCGTGTACTCCTTTGTACGTTCTAGAGATATTTCCTTTACTCCTTTGTGCGCTGTAGAGATACCTTCTGTACTCCTTTGTGCGCTGTGGAGATACCTTCTGTACTCCTTTGTGCGCTGTAGGGATACCTTCTGTACTCCTTTGTGCGCTGTAGAGATACCTTCTGAACTCCTTTGTACGCTGTAGAGATACCTCGTGTACTCCTTTGTACGTTCTAGAGATATTTCCTGTACTCCTTTGTGCGCTGTAGAGATACCTTCTGTACTCCTTTGTGCGCTGTAGAGATACCTTCTGTACTCCTTTGTGCGCTGTAGAGATACCTTCTGTACTCCTTTGCACGCTGTAGAGATACCTCGTGTACTCCTTTGTACGTTCTAGAGATATTTCCTGTACTCCTTTGTGCGCTGTAGAGATACCTTCTGTACTCCTTTGGGCGCTGAAGAGATACCTTCTGTACTCCTTTGTGCGCTGTAGAGATAATTTCTGTACTCCTTTGTGCGCTGTAGAGATACCTTCTGTACTCCTTTGTGCGCTGTAGAGATACCTTCTGTACTCCTTTGTACGCTGTAGAGATACCTCGTGTACTCCTTTGTGCGCTGTAGAGATACCTTCTGTACTCCTTTGTGCGCTGTAGAGATACCTTCTGTACTCCTTTGTGCGCAGTAGAGATACCTTCTGTACTCCTTTGTACGTTCTTGAGATATTTCCTGTACTCCTTTGTGCGCTGTAGAGATACCTTCTGTACTCCTTTGTGCGCTGTAGAGATACCTTCTGTACTCCTTTGTGCGCTGTAGAGATACCTTCTGTACTCCTTTGTGCGCTGTAGAGATACCTTCTGTACTCCTTTGTACGCTGTAGAGATACCTCGTGTACTCCTTTGTACGTTCTAGAGATATTTCCTGAACTCCTTTGTGCGCTGTAGAGATACCTTCTGTACTTCTTTGTGCGCTGTAGAGATACCTTCTGTACTCCTTTGTGCGCTGTAGAGATACCTTCTGTACTCCTTTGTGCGCTGTAGAGATACCTTCTGTACTCCTTTGTACGCTGTAGAGATACCTCGTGTACTCCTTTGTGCGCTGTAGAGATACCTTCTGTACTTCTTTGTACGCTGTAGAGATACCTCGTGTACTCCTTTGTACGTTCTAGAGATATTTCCTGTACTCCTTTGTGCGCTGTAGAGATACCTTCTGTACTCCTTTGTGCGCTGTAGAGATACCTTCTGTACTCCTTTGTGCGCTGTAGAGATACTTTCTGTACTCCTTTGTGCGCTGTAGAGATACCTTCTGTACTCCTTTGTACGCTGTAGAGATACCTCGTGTACTCCTTTGTACGTTCTAGAGATATTTCCTGTACTCCTTTGTGCGCTGTAGAGATCCCTTCTGTACTCCTTTGTGCGCTGTAGAGATACCTTCTGTACTCCTTTGTGCGCTGTAGAGATACCTTCTGTACTCCTTTGTGCGCTGTAGAGATACCTTCTGTACTCCTTTGTACGCTGTAGAGATACCTCGTGTACTCCTTTGTACGTTCTAGAGATATTTCCTGTACTCCTTTGTGCGCTGTAGAGATACCTTCTGTACTCCTTTGTGCGCTGTAGAGATACCTTCTGTACTTCTTTGTGCGCTGTAGAAATACCTTCTGTACTCCTTTGTGCGCTGTAGAGATACCTTCTGTACTCCTTTGTGCGCTGTAGAGATACCTTCTGTACTCCTTTGTACGCTGTAGAGATACCTCGTGTACTCCTTTGTGCGCTGTAGAAATACCTTCTGTACTCCTTTGTGCGCTGTAGAGATACCTTCTGTACTCCTTTGTGCGCTGTAGAGATACCTTCTGTACTCCTTTGTACGTTCTAGAGATATTTCCTGTGCTCCTTTGTGCGCTGTAGAGACACCTTCTGTACTTCTTTGTGCGCTGTAGAGATATTTCCTGTACTCCTTTGTGCGCTGTAGAGATACCTTCTGTACTTCTTTGTGCGCTGTAGAGATACCTTCTGTACTCGTTTGTACGCTGTAGAGATACCTCGTTTACTCCTTTGTACGTTCTAGAGATATTTCCTGTACTCCTTTGTGCGCTGTAGAGATACCTTCTGTACTCCTTTGTGCGCTGTAGAGATACCTTCTGTACTCCTTTGTGCGCTGTAGAGATACCTTCTGTACTCCTTTGTACGCTGTAGAGATACCTTCTGTACTCCTTTGTGCGCTGTAGAGATACCTTCTGTACTCCTTTGTACGCTGTAGAGAAACCTCTTGTACTCCTTTGTACGTTCAAGAGATATTTCCTGTACTCCTTTGTGCGCTGTAGAGATACCTTCTGTACTCCTTTGTACGCTGTAGAGATACCTCGTTTACTCCTTTGTACGTTCTAGAGATATTTCCTGTACTCCTTTGTGCGCTGTAGAGATACCTTCTGTACCCCTTTGTGCGCTGTAGAGATACCTTCTGTACTCCTTTGTGCGCTGTAGAGATACCTTCTGTCCTCCTTTGTACGCTGTAGAGATACCTTCTGTACTCCTTTGTGCGCTGTAGAGATACCTTCTGTACTCCTTTGTGCGCTGTAGAGATACCTTCTGTACTCCTTTGTGCGCTGTAGAGATACCTCGTGTACTCCTTTGTACGTTCTAGAGATATTTCCTGTACTCCTTTGTGCGCTGTAGAGATACCTTCTGCACTCTTTTGTGCGCTGTACAGATACCTTCTGTACTCCTTTGTACGTTCTAGAGATATTTCCTGTACTCCTTTGTGCGCTGTAGAGATACCTTCTGTACTCCTTTGTGCGCTGTAGAGATACCTCGTGTACTCCTTTGAACTTTCTAGAGATATTTCCTGTACTCCTTTGTGCGCTGTAGAGATACCTTCTGTACTCCTTTGTGCGCTGTAGAGATACCTTCTGTACTCCTTTGTGCGCTGTAGAGATACCTTCTGTACTCCTTTGTGCGCTGTAGAGATACCTTCTGTACTCCTTTGTACGCTGTAGAGATACCTCGTGTACTCCTTTGTGCGCTGTAGAGATACCTTTTGTACTTCTTTGTACGCTGTAGAGATACCTCGTGTACTCCTTTGTACGTTCTAGAGATATTTCCTGTACTCCTTTGTGCGCTGTAGAGATACCTTCTGTACTCCTTCGTGCGCTGTAGAGATACCTTCTGTACTCCTTTGTGCGCTATAGAGATACCTTCTGTACTCCTTTGTGCGCTGTAGAGATACCTTCTGTACTCCTTTGTACGCTGTAGAGATACCTCGTGTACTCCTTTGTACGTTCTAGAGATATTTCCTGTACTCCTTTGTGCGCTGTAGAGATACCTTCTGTACTCCTTTGTGCGCTGTAGAGATACCTTCTGTATTCCTTGGTGCGCTGTAGAGATACCTTCTGTACTCCTTTGTGCGCTGTAGAGATACCTTCTGTACTCTTTTGTACGCTGTAGAGATACCTCGTGTACTCCTTTGTACGTTCTAGAGATATTTCCTGTACTCCTTTGTGCGCTGTAGAGATACCTTCTGTACTCCTTTGTGCGCTGTAGAGATACCTTCTGTACTTCTTTGTGCGCTGTAGAAATACCTTCTGTACTCCTTTGTGCGCTGTAGAGATACCTTCTGTACTCCTTTGTGCGCTGTAGAGATACCTTCTGTACTCCTTTGTACGCTGTAGAGATACCTCGTGTTCTCCTTTGTGCGCTGTAGAAATACCTTCTGTACTCCTTTGTGCGCTGTAGAGATACCTTCTGTACTCCTTTGTGCGCTGTAGAGATACCTTCTGTACTCCTTTGTACGTTCTAGAGATATTTCCTGTGCTCCTTTGTGCGCTGTAGAGACACCTTCTGTACTTCTTTGTGCGCTGTAGAGATATTTCCTGTACTCCTTTGTGCGCTGTAGAGATACCTTCTGTACTCCTTTGTGCGCTGTAGGGATACCTTCTGTACTCTTTTGTACGCTGTAGAGATACCTCGTTTACTCCTTTGTACGTTCTAGAGATATTTCCTGTACTCCTTTGTGCGCTGTAGAGATACCTTCTGTACTCCTTTGTGCGCTGTAGAGATACCTTCTGTACTCTTTTGTGCGCTGTAGAGATACCTTCTGTACTCCTTTGTACGCTGTAGAGATACCTTCTGTACTCCTTTGTGCGCTGTAGAGATACCTTCTGTACTCCTTTGTACGCTGTAGAGAAACCTCGAGTACTCCTTTGTACGTTCAAGAGATATTTCCTGTACTCCTTTGTGCGCTGTAGAGATACCTTCTGTACTCCTCTGTGCGCTGTAGAGATACCTTCTGTACTCCTTTGTACGCTGTAGAGATACCTCGTGTACTCCTTTGTACGTTCTAGAGATATTTCCTGTACTCCTTTGTGCGCTGTAGAGATACCTTCTGTACTCCTTTGTGCGCTGTAGAGATACCTTCTGTACTCCTTTGTGCGCTGTAGAGATACCTTCTGTACTCCTTTGTGCGCTGTAGAGATACCTTCTGTACTCCTTTGTGCGCTGTAGAGATACCTTTTATACTCCTTTGTACGCTGTAGAGATACCTTCTGTACTCCTTTGTGCGCTGTAGAGATACCTTCTGTACTCCTTTGTACGCTGTAGAGATACCTCGTGTACTCCTTTGTACGTTCTAGAGATATTTCCTGTACTCCTTTGTGCGTTGTAGAGATACCTTCTGTACTCCTTTGTGCGCTGTAGAGATACCTTCTGTACTCCTTTGTGCGCTGTAGAGATACCTTCTGTACTCCTTTGTACGTTCTAGAGATATTTCCTGTACTCCTTTGTACGCTGTAGAGTTACCTTCTGTACTCGTTTGTGCGCTGTAGAGATACCTTCTGTACTCCTTTGTACGCTGTAGAGATACCTCGTGTACTCCTTTGTACGTTCTAGAGATATTTCCTGTACTCCTTTGTGCGCTGTAGAGATACCTTCTGTACTCCTTTGTACGTTCTAGAGATATTTCCTGTACTCCTTTGTGCGCTGTAGAGATACCTTCTGTACTCCTTTGTGCGCTGTAGAGATACCTTCTGTACTCCTTTGTACGTTCTAGAGATATTTCCTTTACTCCTTTGTGCGCTGTAGAGATACCTTCTGTACTCCTTTGTGCGCTGTGGAGATACCTTCTGTACTCCTTTGTGCGCTGTAGGGATACCTTCTGTACTCCTTTGTGCGCTGTAGAGATACCTTCTGAACTCCTTTGTACGCTGTAGAGATACCTCGTGTACTCCTTTGTACGTTCTAGAGATATTTCCTGTACTCCTTTGTGCGCTGTAGAGATACCTTCTGTACTCCTTTGTGCGCTGTAGAGATACCTTCTGTACTCCTTTGTGCGCTGTAGAGATACCTTCTGTACTCCTTAGCACGCTGTAGAGATACCTCGTGTACTCCTTTGTACGTTCTAGAGATATTTCCTGTACTCCTTTGTGCGCTGTAGAGATACCTTCTGTACTCCTTTGGGCGCTGAAGAGATACCTTCTGTACTCCTTTGTGCGCTGTAGAGATAATTTCTGTACTCCTTTGTGCGCTGTAGAGATACCTTCTGTACTCCTTTGTGCGCTGTAGAGATACCTTCTGTACTCCTTTGTACGCTGTAGAGATACCTCGTGTACTCCTTTGTGCGCTGTAGAGATACCTTCTGTACTCCTTTGTGCGCTGTAGAGATACCTTCTGTACTCCTTTGTGCGCAGTAGAGATACCTTCTGTACTCCTTTGTACGTTCTTGAGATATTTCCTGTACTCCTTTGTGCGCTGTAGAGATACCTTCTGTACTCCTTTGTGCGCTGTAGAGATACCTTCTGTACTCCTTTGTGCGCTGTAGAGATACCTTCTGTACTCCTTTGTGCGCTGTAGAGATACCTTCTGTACTCCTTTGTACGCTGTAGAGATACCTCGTGTACTCCTTTGTACGTTCTAGAGATATTTCCTGTACTCCTTTGTGCGCTGTAGAGATACCTTCTGTACTCCTTTGTGCGCTGTAGAGATACCTTCTGTACTCCTTTGTGCGCTGTAGAGATACCTTCTGTACTCCTTTGTGCGCTGTAGAGATACCTTCTATACTCCTTTGTACGCTGTAGAGATACCTCGTGTACTCCTTTGTGCGCTGTAGAGATACCTTCTGTACTTCTTTGTACGCTGTAGAGATACCTCGTGTACTCCTTTGTACGTTCTAGAGATATTTCCTGTACTCCTTTGTGCGCTGTAGAGATACCTTCTGTACTCCTTTGTGCGCTGTAGAGATACCTTCTGTACTCCTTTGTGCGCTGTAGAGATACTTTCTGTACTCCTTTGTGCGCTGTAGAGATACCTTCTGTACTCCTTTGTACGCTGTAGAGATACCTCGTGTACTCCTTTGTACGTTCTAGAGATATTTCCTGTACTCCTTTGTGCGCTGTAGAGATCCCTTCTGTACTCCTTTGTGCGCTGTAGAGATACCTTCTGTACTCCTTTGTGCGCTGTAGAGATACCTTCTGTACTCCTTTGTGCGCTGTAGAGATACCTTCTGTACTCCTTTGTACGCTGTAGAGATACCTCGTGTACTCCTTTGTACGTTCTAGAGATATTTCCTGTACTCCTTTGTGCGCTGTAGAGATACCTTCTGTACTCCTTTGTGCGCTGTAGAGATACCTTCTGTACTTCTTTGTGCGCTGTAGAAATACCTTCTGTACTCCTTTGTGCGCTGTAGAGATACCTTCTGTACTCCTATGTGCGCTGTAGAGATACCTTCTGTACTCCTTTGTACGCTGCAGAGATACCTCGTGTACTCCTTTGTGCGCTGTAGAAATACCTTCTGTACTCCTTTGTACGCTGTAGAGAAACCTCTTGTACTCCTTTGTACGTTAAGAGATATTTCCTGTACTCCTTTGTGCGCTGTAGAGATACCTTCTGTACTCCTTTGTACGCTGTAGAGATACCTCGTTTACTCCTTTGTACGTTCTAGAGATATTTCCTGTACTCCTTTGTGCGCTGTAGAGATACCTTCTGTACCCCTTTGTGCGCTGTAGAGATACCTTCTGTACTCCTTTGTGCGCTGTAGAGATACCTTCTGTCCTCCTTTGTACGCTGTAGAGATACCTTCTGTACTCCTTTGTGCGCTGTAGAGATACCTTCTGTACTCCTTTGTGCGCTGTAGAGATACCTTCTGTACTCCTTTGTGCGCTGTAGAGATACCTCGTGTACTCCTTTGTACGTTCTAGAGATATTTCCTGTACTCCTTTGTGCGCTGTAGAGATACCTTCTGTACTCCTTTGTGCGCTGTACAGATACCTTCTGTACTCCTTTGTACGTTCTAGAGATATTTCCTGTACTCCTTTGTGCGCTGTAGAGATACCTTCTGTACTCCTTTGTGCGCTGTAGAGATACCTTCTGTACTCCTTTGTGCGCTGTAGAGATACCTTCTGTACTCCTTTGTACGCTGTAGAGATACCTTCTGTACTCCTTTGTGCGCTGTAGAGATACCTTCTGTACTCCTTTGTACGCTGTAGAGATACCTCGTGTACTCCTTTGTACGTTCTAGAGATATTTCCTGTACTCCTTTGTGCGCTGTAGAGAAACCTTCTGTACTTCTTTGTGCGCTGTAGAGATACCTTCTGTACTCCTTTGTGCGCTGTAGAGATACCTTCTGTACTCCTTTGTGCGCTGTAGAGATACCTTCGGTACTCCTTTGTGCACTGTAGAGATACCTTCTGTACTCCTTTGTACGCTGTAGAGATACCTCGTGTACTCCTTTGTACGTTCTAGAGATATTTCCTGTACTCCTTTGTGCGCTGTAGAGATACCTTCTGTACTCCTTTGTGCACTGTAGAGATACCTTCTGTACTCCTTTGTGCGCTGTAGAGATACCTTCTGTACTCCTTTGTGTGCTGTGGAGATACCTTCTGTACTCCTTTGTACGCTGTAGAGATACCTCGTGTACTCCTTTGTACGTTCTAGAGATATTTCCTTTACTCCTTTGTGCGCTGTAGAGATACCTTCTGTACTCCTTTGTGCGCTGTGGAGATACCTTCTGTACTCCTTTGTGCGCTGTAGGGATACCTTCTGTACTCCTTTGTGCGCTGTAGAGATACCTTCTGAACTCCTTTGTACGCTGTAGAGATACCTTGTGTACTCCTTTGTACGTTCTAGAGATATTTCCTGTACTCCTTTGTGCGCTGTAGAGATACCTTCTGTACTCCTTTGTGCGCTGTAGAGATACCTTCTGTACTTCTTTGTGCGCTGTAGAAATACCTTCTGTACTCATTTGTGCGCTGTATAGATACCTTCTGTACTCCTTTGTGCGCTGTAGAGATACCTTCTGTACTCCTTTGTACGCTGTAGAGATACCTCGTGTACTCCTTTGTGCGCTGTAGAAATACCTTCTGTACTCCTTTGTGCGCTGTAGAGATACCTTCTGTACTCCTTTGTGCGCTGTAGAGATACCTTCTGTACTCCTTTGTACGTTCTAGAGATATTTCCTGTGCTCCTTTGTGCGCTGTAGAGACACCTTCTGTACTTCTTTGTGCGCTGTAGAGATATTTCCTGTACTCCTTTGTGCGCTGTAGAGATACCTTCTGTACTCCTTTGTGCGCTGTAGAGATACCTTCTGTACTCCTTTGTACGCTGTAGAGATACCTCGTTTACTCCTTTGTACGTTCTAGAGATATTTCCTGTACTCCTTTGTGCGCTGTAGAGATACCTTCTGTACTCCTTTGTGCGCTGTAGAGATACCTTCTGTACTCCTTTGTGCGCTGTAGAGATACCTTCTGTACTCCTTTGTACGCTGTAGAGATACCTTCTGTACTCCTTTGTGCGCTGTAGAGATACCTTCTGTACTCCTTTGTACGCTGTAGAGAAACCTCGTGTACTCCTTTGTACGTTCAAGAGATATTTCCTGTACTCCTTTGTGCGCTGTAGAGATCCCTTCTGTACTCCTCTGTGCGCTGTAGAGATACCTTCTGTACTCCTTTGTACGCTGTAGAGATACCTCGTGTACTCCTTTGTACGTTCTAGAGATATTTCCTGTACTCCTTTGTGCGCTGTAGAGATACCTTCTGTACTCCTTTGTGCGCTGTAGAGATACCTTCTGTACTCCTTTGTGCGCTGTAGAGATACCTTCTGTACTCCTTTGTGCGCTGTAGAGATACCTTCTGTACTCCATTGTGCGCTGTAGAGATACCTTCTGTACTCCTTTGTACGCTGTAGAGATACCTTCTGTACTCCTTTGTGCGCTGTAGAGATACCTTCTGTACTCCTTTGTACGCTGTAGAGATACCTCGTGTACTCCTTTGTACGTTCTAGAGATATTTCCTGTACTTTTTTGTGCGCTGTAGAGATACCTTCTGTACTCCTTTGTGCGCTGTGGAGATACCTTCTGTACTCCTTTGTGCGCTGTAGAGATACCTTCTGTACTCCTTTGTACGTTCTAGAGATATTTCCTGTACTCCTTTGTACGCTGTAGAGATACCTTCTGTACTCCTTTGTGCGCTGTAGAGATACCTTCTGTACTCCTTTGTACGCTGTAGAGATACCTCGTGTACTCCTTTGTACGTTCTAGAGATATTTCCTGTACTCCTTTGTGCGCTGTAGAGATACCTTCTGTACTCCTTTGTACGTTCTAGAGATATTTCCTGTACTCCTTTGTGCGCTGTAGAGATACCTTCTGTACTCCTTTGTGCGCTGTAGAGATACCTTCTGTACTCCTTTGTACGTTCTAGAGATATTTCCTTTACTCCTTTGTCCGCTGTAGAGATACCTTCTGTACTCCTTTGTGCGCTGTAGAGATACCTTCTGTACTCCTTTGTGCGCTGTAGAGATACCTTCTGTACTCCTTTGTGCGCTGTAGAGATACCTTCTGTACTCCTTTGTACGCTGTAGAGATACCTCGTGTACTCCTTTGTACGTTCTAGAGATATTTCCTGTACTCCTTTGTGCGCTGTAGAGATACCTTCTGTACTCCTTTGTGCGCTGTAGAGATACCTTCTGTACTCCTTTGTGCGCTGTAGAGATACCTTCTGTACTCCTTTGTACGCTGTAGAGATACCTCGTGTACTCCTTTGTACGTTCTAGAGATATTTCCTGTACTCCTTTGTGCGCTGTAGAGATACCTTCTATACTCCTTTGGGCGCTGTAGAGATACCTTCTGTACTCCTTTGTGCGCTGTAGAGATAATTTCTGTACTCCTTTGTGCGCTGTAGAGATACCTTCTGTACTCCTTTGTGCGCTGTAGAGATACCTTCTGTACTCCTTTGTACGCTGTAGAGATACCTCGTGTACTCCTTTGTGCGCTGTAGAGATACCTTCTGTACTCCTTTGTGCGCTGTAGAGATACCTTCTGTACTCCTTTGTGCGCAGTAGAGATACCTTCTGTACTCCTTTGTACGTTCTTGAGATATTTCCTGTACTCCTTTGTGCGCTGTAGAGATACCTTCTGTACTCCTTTGTGCGCTGTAGAGATACCTTCTGTACTCCTTCGTGCGCTGTAGAGATACCTTCTGTACTCCTTTGTGCGCTGTAGAGATACCTTCTGTACTCCTTTGTACGCTGTAGAGATACCTCGTGTACTCCTTTGTACGTTCTAGAGATATTTCCTGTACTCCTTTGTGCGCTGTAGAGATACCTTCTGTACTCCTTTGTGCGCTGTAGAGATACCTTCTGTACTCCTTTGTGCGCTGTAGAGATACCTTCTGTACTCCTTTGTGCGCTGTAGAGATACCTTCTGTACTCCTTTGTACGCTGTAGAGATACCTCGTGTACTCCTTTGTGCGCTGTAGAGATACCTTCTGTACTTCTTTGTACGCTGTAGAGATACCTCGTGTACTGCTTTGTACGTTCTAGAGATATTTCCTGTACTCCTTTGTGCGCTGTAGAGATACCTTCTGTACTCCTTTGTGCGCTGTAGAGATACCTTCTGTACTCCTTTGTGCGCTGTAAAGATACTTTCTGTACTCCTTTGTGCGCTGTAGAGATACCTTCTGTACTCCTTTGTACGTTGTAGAGATACCTCGTGTACTCCTTTGTACGTTCTAGAGATATTTCCTGTACTCCTTTGTGCGCTGTAGAGATCCCTTCTGTACTCCTTTGTGCGCTGTAGAGATACCTTCTGTACTCCTTTCTGCGCTGTAGAGATACGTTCTGTACTCCTTTGTGCGCTGTAGAGATACCTTCTGTACTCCTTTGTACGCTGTAGAGATACCTCGTGTACTCCTTTGTACGTTCTAGAGATATTTCCTGTACTCCTTTGTGCCCTGTAGAGATACCTTCTGTACTCCTTTGTGCGCTGTAGAGATACCTTCTGTACTCCTTTGTACGTTCTAGAGATATTTCCTGTACTCCTTTGTGCGCTGTAGAGATACCTTCTGTACTCCTTTGTGCGCTGTAGAGATACCTTCTGTACTCCTTTGTGCGCTGTAAAGATACCTTCTGTACTCGTTTGTGCGCTGTAGAGATACCTTCTGTACTCCTTTGTGCGCTGTAGAGATACCTTCTGTACTCCTTTGTACGTTCTAGAGATATTTCCTGTACTCCTTTGTGCGCTGTAGAGATACCTTCTGTACTCCTTTGTGCGCTGTAGAGATACCTTCTGTACTCCTTTGTGCGCTGTAGAGATACCTTCTGTACTCCTTTGTGCGCTGTAGAGATACCTTCTGTACTCCTTTGTGCGCTGTAGAGATACCTTCTGTACTCCTTTGTACGCTGTAGAGATACCTCGTGTACTCCTTTGTACGTTCTAGAGATATTTCCTGTACTCCTTTGTGCGCTGTAGAGATACCTTCTGTACTCCTTTGTGCGCTGTAGAGATACATTCTGTACTCCTTTGTGCGCTGTAGAGATACCTTCTGTACTCCTTTGTGCGCTGTAGAGATACCTTCTGTACTCCTTTGTACGCTGTAGAGATACCTCGTGTACTCCTTTGTACGATCTAGAGATATTTCCTGTACTCCTTTGTGCGCTGTAGAGATACCTTCTGTACTCCTTTGTGCGCTGTAGAGATACCTTCTGTACTCCTTTGTGCGCTGTAGAGATACCTTCTGTACTCCTTTGTGCGCTGTAGAGATACCTTCTGTACTCCTTTGTACGCTGTAGAGATACCTCGTGTACTCCTTTGTGCGCTGTAGAGATACCTTCTGTACTCCTTTGTGCGCTGTAGAGATACCTTCTGTACTCCTTTGTGCGCTGTAGAGATACCTTCTGTACTCCTTTGTACGTTCTAGAGATATTTCCTGTACTCCTTTGTGCGCTGTAGAGATACCTTCTGTACTCCTTTGTGCGCTGTAGAGATACCTTCTGTACTCCTTTGTACGTTCTAGAGATATTTCCTTTACTCCTTTGTGCGCTGTAGAGATACCTTCTGTACCCCTTTGTGCGCTGTAGAGATACCTTCTGTACTCCTTTGTGCGCTGTAGAGATACCTTCTGTACTCCTTTGTGCGCTGTAGAGATACCTTCTGTACTCCTTTGTACGCTGTAGAGATACCTCGTGTACTCCTTTGTACGTTCTAGAGATATTTCCTGTACTCCTTTGTGCGCTGTAGAGATACCTTCTGTACTCCTTTGTGCGCTGTAGAGATACCTTCTGTACTCCTTTGTGCGCTGTAGAGATACCTTCTGTACTCCTTTGTACGCTGTAGAGATACCTCGTGTACTCCTTTGTACGTTCTAGAGATATTTCCTGTACTCCTTTGTGCGCTGTAGAGATACCTTCTGTACTCCTTTGGGCGCTGTAGAGATACCTTCTGTACTCCTTTGTGCGCTGTAGAGATAATTTCTGTACTCCTTTGTGCGCTGTAGAGATACCTTCTGTACTCCTTTGTGCGCTGTAGAGATACCTTCTGTACTCCTTTGTACGCTGTAGAGATACCTCGTGTACTCCTTTGTGCGCTGTAGAGATACCTTCTGTACTCCTTTGTGCGCTGTAGAGATACCTTCTGTACTTCTTTGTACGCTGTAGAGATACCTCGTGTACTCCTTTGTTCGTTCTAGAGATATTTCCTGTACTCCTTTGTGCGCTGTAGAGATACCTTCTGTACTCCTTTGTGCGCTGTAGAGATACCTTCTGTACTCCTTTGTGCGCTGTAGAGATACCTTCTGTACTCCTTTGTGCGCTGTAGAGATACCTTCTGTACTCCTTTGTACGCTGTAGAGATACCTCGTGTACTCCTTTGTACGTTCTAGAGATATTTCCTGTACTCCTTTGTGCGCTGTAGAGATACCTTCTGTACTCCTTTGTGCGCTGTAGAGATACCTTCTGTACTCCTTTGTGCGCTGTAGAGATACCTTCTGTACTCCTTTGTGCGCTGTAGAGATACCTTCTGTACTCCTTTGTACGCTGTAGAGATACCTCGTGTACTCCTTTATACGTTCTAGAGATATTTCCTGTACTCCTTTGTGCGCTGTAGAGATACCTTCTGTACTCCTTTGTGCGCTGTAGAGATACCTTCTGTACTTCTTTGTGCGCTGTAGAAATACCTTCTGTACTCCTTTGTGCGCTGTAGAGATACCTTCTGTACTCCTTTGTGCGCTGTAGAGATACCTTCTGTACTCCTTTGTACGCTGTAGAGATACCTCGTGTACTCCTTTGTGCGCTGTAGAAATACCTTCTGTACTCCTTTGTGCGCTGTAGAGATACCTTCTGTACTCCTTTGTGCGCTGTAGAGATACCTTCTGTACTCCTTTGTACGTTCTAGAGATATTTCCTGTGCTCCTTTGTGCGCTGTAGAGACACCTTCTGTACTTCTTTGTGCGCTGTAGAGATATTTCCTGTACTCCTTTGTGCGCTGTAGAGATACCTTCTGTACTCCTTTGTGCGCTGTAGAGATACCTTCTGTACTCCTTTGTACGCTGTAGAGATACCTCGTTTACTCCTTTGTACGTTCTAGAGATATTTCCTGTACTCCTTTGTGCGCTGTAGAGATACCTTCTGTACTCCTTTGTGCGCTGTAGAGATACCTTCTGTACTCCTTTGTGCGCTGTAGAGATACCTTCTGTACTCCTTTGTACGCTGTAGAGATACCTTCTGTACTCCTTTGTGCGCTGTAGAGATACCTTCTGTACTCCTTTGTACGCTGTAGAGAAACCTCGTGTACTCCTTTGTACGTTCAAGAGATATTTCCTGTACTCCTTTGTGCGCTGTAGAGATACCTTCTGTACTCCTCTGTGCGCTGTAGAGATACCTTCTGTACTCCTTTGTACGCTGTAGAGATACCTCGTGTACTCCTTTGTGCGCTGTAGAGATACCTTCTGTACTCCTTTGTGCGCTGTAGAGATACCTTCTGTACTCCTTTGTGCGCTGTAGAGATACCTTCTGTACTCCTTTGTACGTTCTAGAGATATTTCCTGTACTCCTTTGTGCGCTGTAGAGATACCTTCTGTACTCCTTTGTGCGCTGTAGAGATACCTTCTGTACTCCTTTGTACGTTCTAGAGATATTTCCTTTACTCCTTTGTGCGCTGTAGAGATACCTTCTGTACCCCTTTGTGCGCTGTAGAGATACCTTCTGTACTCCTTTGTGCGCTGTAGAGATACCTTCTGTACTCCTTTGTGCGCTGTAGAGATACCTTCTGTACTCCTTTGTACGCTGTAGAGATACCTCGTGTACTCCTTTGTACGTTCTAGAGATATTTCCTGTACTCCTTTGTGCGCTGTAGAGATACCTTCTGTACTCCTTTGTGCGCTGTAGAGATACCTTCTGTACTCCTTTGTGCGCTGTAGAGATACCTTCTGTACTCCTTTGTACGCTGTAGAGATACCTCGTGTACTCCTTTGTACGTTCTAGAGATATTTCCTGTACTCCTTTGTGCGCTGTAGAGATACCTTCTGTACTCCTTTGGGCGCTGTAGAGATACCTTCTGTACTCCTTTGTGCGCTGTAGAGATAATTTCTGTACTCCTTTGTGCGCTGTAGAGATACCTTCTGTACTCCTTTGTGCGCTGTAGAGATACCTTCTGTACTCCTTTGTACGCTGTAGAGATACCTCGTGTACTCCTTTGTGCGCTGTAGAGATACCTTCTGTACTCCTTTGTGCGCTGTAGAGATACCTTCTGTACTCCTTTGTGCGCAGTAGAGATACCTTCTGTACTCCTTTGTACGTTCTTGAGATATTTCCTGTACTCCTTTGTGCGCTGTAGAGATACCTTCTGTACTCCTTTGTGCGCTGTAGAGATACCTTCTGTACTCCTTTGTGCGCTGTAGAGATACCTTCTGTACTCCTTTGTGCGCTCTAGAGATACCTTCTGTACTCCTTTGTACGCTGTAGAGATACCTCGTGTACTCCTTTGTACGTTCTAGAGATATTTCCTGTACTCCTTTGTGCGCTGTAGAGATACCTTCTGTACTCCTTTGTGCGCTGTAGAGATACCTTCTGTACTCCTTTGTGCGCTGTAGAGATACCTTCTGTACTCCTTTGTGCGCTGTAGAGATACCTTCTGTACTCCTTTGTGCGCTGTAGAGATACCTTCTGTACTCCTTTGTACGCTGTAGAGATACCTCGTGTACTCCTTTGTGTGCTGTAGAGATACCTTCTGTACTTCTTTGTACGCTGTAGAGATACCTCGTGTACTCCTTTGTACGTTCTAGAGATATTTCCTGTACTCCTTTGTGCGCTGTAGAGATACCTTCTGTACTCCTTTGTGCGCTGTAGAGATACCTTCTGTACTCCTTTGTGCGCTGTAGAGATACCTTCTGTACTCCTTTGTGCGCTGTAGAGATACCTTCTGTACTCCTTTGTACGCTGTAGAGATACCTCGTGTACTCCTTTGTACGTTCTAGAGATATTTCCTGTACTCCTTTGTGCGCTGTAGAGATACCTTCTGTACTCCTTTGTGCGCTGTAGAGATACCTTCTGTACTCCTTTGTGCGCTGTAGAGATACCTTCTGTACTCCTCTGTGCGCTGTAGAGATACCTTCTGTACTCCTTTGTACGCTGTAGAGATACCTCGTGTACTCCTTTATACGTTCTAGAGATATTTCCTGTACTCCTTTGTGCGCTGTAGAGATACCTTCTGTACTCCTTTGTGCGCTGTAGAGATACCTTCTGTACTTCTTTGTGCGCTGTAGAAATACCTTCTGTACTCCTTTGTGCGCTGTAGAGATACCTTCTGTACTCCTTTGTGCGCTGTAGAGATACCTTCTGTACTCCTTTGTACGCTGTAGAGATACCTCGTGTACTCCTTTGTGCGCTGTAGAAATACCTTCTGTACTCCTTTGTGCGCTGTAGAGATACCTTCTGTACTCCTTTGTGCGCTGTAGAGATACCTTCTGTACTCCTTTGTACGTTCTAGAGATATTTCCTGTGCTCCTTTGTGCGCTGTAGAGACACCTTCTGTACTTCTTTGTGCGCTGTAGAGATATTTCCTGTACTCCTTTGTGCGCTGTAGAGATACCTTCTGTACTCCTTTGTGCGCTGTAGAGATACCTTCTGTACTCCTTTGTACGCTGTAGAGATACCTCGTTTACTCCTTTGTACGTTCTAGAGATATTTCCTGTACTCCTTTGTGCGCTGTAGAGATACCTTCTGTACTCCTTTGTGCGCTGTAGAGATACCTTCTGTACTCCTTTGTGCGATGTAGAGATACCTTCTGTACTCCTTTGTACGCTGTAGAGATACCTTCTGTACTCCTTTGTGCGCTGTAGAGATACCTTCTGTACTCCTTTGTACGCTGTAGAGAAACCTCGTGTACTCCTTTGTACGTTCAAGAGATATTTCCTGTACTCCTTTGTGCGCTGTAGAGATACCTTCTGTACTCCTCTGTGCGCTGTAGAGATACCTTCTGTACTCCTTTGTACGCTGTAGAGATACCTCGTGTACTCCTTTGTACGTTCTAGAGATATTTCCTGTACTCCTTTGTGCGCTGTAGAGATACCTTCTGTACTCCTTTGTGCGCTGTAGAGATACCTTCTGTACTCCTTTGTGCGCTGTAGAGATACCTTCTGTACTCCTTTGTGCGCTGTAGAGATACCTTCTGTACTCCTTTGTGCGCTGTAGAGATACCTTTTGTACTCCTTTGTACGCTTTAGAGATACCTTCCGTACTCCTTTGTGCGCTGTAGAGATACCTTCTGTACTCCTTTGTACGCTGTAGAGATACCTCGTGTACTCCTTTGTACGTTCTAGAGATATTTCCTGTACTCCTTTGTGCGCTGTAGAGATACCTTCTGTACTCCTTTGTGCGCTGTAGAGATACCTTCTGTACTCCTTTGTGCACTGTAGAGATACCTTCTGTACTCCTTTGTACGTTCTAGAGATATTTCCTGTACTCCTTTGTACGCTGTAGAGATACCTTCTGTACTCCTTTGTGCGCTGTAGAGATACCTTCTGTACTCCTTTGTACGCTGTAGAGATACCTCGTGTACTCCTTTGTACGTTCTAGAGATATTTCCTGTACTTCTTTGTGCGCTGTAGAGATACCTTCTGTACTCCTTTGTACGTTCTAGAGATATTTCCTGTACTCCTTTGTGCGCTGTAGAGATACCTTCTGTACTCCTTTGTGCGCTGTAGAGATACCTTCTGTACTCCTTTGTACGTTCTAGAGATATTTCCTTTACTCCTTTGTGCGCTGTAGAGATACCTTCTGTACTCCTTTGTGCGCTGTAGAGATACCTTCTGTACTCCTTTGTGCGCTGTAGAAATACCTTCTGTACTCCTTTGTGCGCTGTAGAGATACCTTCTGTACTCCTTTGTACGCTGTAGAGATACCTCGTGTACTCCTTTGTACGTTCTAGAGATATTTCCTGTACTCCTTTGTGCGCTGTAGAGATACCTTCTGTACTCCTTTGTGCGCTGTAGAGATACCTTCTGTACTCCTTTGTGCGCTGTAGAGATACCTTCTGTACTCCTTTGTACGCTGTAGAGATACCTCGTGTACTCCTTTGTACGTTCTAGAGATATTTCCTGTACTCCTTTGTGCGCTGTAGAGATACCTTCTGTACTCCTTTGGGCGCTGTAGAGATACCTTCTGTACTCCTTTGTGCGCTGTAGAGATAATTTCTGTACTCCTTTGTGCGCTGTAGAGATACCTTCTGTACTCCTTTGTGCGCTGTAGAGATACCTTCTGTACTCCTTTGTACGCTGTAGAGATACCTC
Organism: Morinoia aosen; assembly: GCA_030386875.1. NCBI lineage: Eukaryota > Metazoa > Arthropoda > Malacostraca > Amphipoda > Talitridae > Morinoia > Morinoia aosen. The sequence goes on along the minus strand of CM059576.1, from coordinate 53,621,991 downwards.
GTGTACTCCTTTGTGCGCTGTAGAGATACCTTCTGTACTCCTTTGTGCGCTGTAGAGATACCTTCTGTACTCCTCTGTGCGCAGTAGAGATACCTTCTGTACTCCTTTGTACGTTCTTGAGATATTTCCTGTACTCCTTTGTGCGCTGTAGAGATACCTTCTGTACTCCTTTGTGCGCTGTAGAGATACCTTCTGTACTCCTTTGTGCGCTGTAGAGATACCTTCTGTACTCCTTTGTGCGCTGTAGAGATACCTTCTGTACTCCTTTGTACGCTGTAGAGATACCTCGTGTACTCCTTTGTACGTTCTACAGATATTTCCTGTACTCCTTTGTGCGCTGTAGAGATACCTTCTGTACTCCTTTGTGCGCTGTAGAGATACCTTCTGTACTCCTTTGTACGCTGTAGAGATACCTCGTGTACTCCTTTGTGCGCTGTAGAGATACCTTCTGTACTTCTTTGTACGCTGTAGAGATACCTCGTGTACTCCTTTGTACGTTCTAGAGATATTTCCTGTACTCCTTTGTGCGCTGTAGAGATACCTTCTGTACTCCTTTGTGCGCTGTAGAGATACCTTCTGTACTCCTTTGTGCGCTGTAGAGATACTTTCTGTACTCCTTTGTGCGCTGTAGAGATACCTTCTGTACTCCTTTGTACGCTGTAGAGATACCTCGTTTACTCCTTTGTACGTTCTAGAGATATTTCCTGTACTCCTTTGTGCGCTGTAGAGATCCCTTCTGTACTCCTTTGTGCGCTGTAGAGATACCTTCTGTACTCCTTTGTGCGCTGTAGAGATACCTTCTGTACTCCTTTGTGCGCTGTAGAGATACCTTCTGTACTCCTTTGTACGCTGTAGAGATACCTCGTGTACTCCTTTGTACGTTCTAGAGATATTCCCTGTACTCCTTTGTGCGCTGTAGAGATACCTTCTGTACTCCTTTGTGCGCTGTAGAGATACCTTCTGTACTTCTTTGTGCGCTGTAGAAATACCTTCTGTACTCCTTTGTGCGCTGTAGAGATACCTTCTGTACTCCTTTGTGCGCTGTAGAGATACTTTCTGTACTCCTTTGTACGCGGTAGAGATATCTCGTGTACTCCTTTGTGCGCTGTAGAAATACCTTCTGTACTCCTTTGTGCGCTGTAGAGATACCTTCTGTACTCCTTTGTGCGCTGTAGAGATACCTTCTGTACTCCTTTGTGCGCTGTAGAGATACCTTCTGTACTCCTTTGTGCGCTGTAGAGATACCTTCTGTACTCCTTTGTACGCTGTAGAGATACCTCGTGTACTCCTTTGTACGTTCTAGAGATATTTCCTGTACTCCTTTGTGCGCTGTAGAGATACCTTCTGTACTCCTTTGGGCGCTGTAGAGATACCTTCTGTACTCCTTTGTGCGCTGTAGAGATAATTTCTGTACTCCTTTGTGCGCTGTAGAGATACCTTCTGTACTCCTTTGTGCGCTGTAGAGATACCTTCTGTACTCCTTTGTACGCTGTAGAGATACCTCGTGTACTCCTTTGTGCGCTGTAGAGATACCTTCTGTACTCCTTTGTGCGCTGTAGAGATACCTTCTGTACTCCTTTGTGCGCAGTAGAGATACCTTCTGTACTCCTTTGTACGTTCTTGAGATATTTCCTGTACTCCTTTGTGCGCTGTAGAGATACCTTCTGTACTCCTTTGTGCGCTGTAGAGATACCTTCTGTACTCCTTTGTGCGCTGTAGAGATACCTTCTGTACTCCTTTGTGCGCTCTAGAGATACCTTCTGTACTCCTTTGTACGCTGTAGAGATACCTCGTGTACTCCTTTGTACGTTCTAGAGATATTTCCTGTACTCCTTTGTGCGCTGAAGAGATACCTTCTGTACTCCTTTGTGCGCTGTAGAGATACCTTCTGTACTCCTTTATGCGCTGTAGAGATACCTTCTGTACTCCTTTGTGCGCTGTAGAGATACCTTCTGTACTCCTTTGTGCGCTGTAGAGATACCTTCTGTACTCCTTTGTACGCTGTAGAGATACCTCGTGTACTCCTTTGTGCGCTGTAGAGATACCTTCTGTACTTCTTTGTACGCTGTAGAGATACCTCGTGTACTCCTTTGTACGTTCTAGAGATATTTCCTGTACTCCTTTGTGCGCTGTAGAGATACCTTCTGTACTCCTTTGTGCGCTGTAGAGATACCTTCTGTACTCCTTTGTGCGCTGTAGAGATACCTTCTGTACTCCTTTGTGCGCTGTAGAGATACCTTCTGTACTCCTTTGTACGCTGTAGAGATACCTCGTGTACTCCTTTGTACGTTCTAGAGATATTTCCTGTACTCCTTTGTGCGCTGTAGAGATACCTTCTGTACTCCTTTGTGCGCTGTAGAGATACCTTCTGTACTCCTTTGTGCGCTGTAGAGATACCTTCTGTACTCCTTTGTGCGCTGTAGAGATACCTTCTGTACTCCTTTGTACGCTGTAGAGATACCTCGTGTACTCCTTTATACGTTCTAGAGATATTTCCTGTACTCCTTTGTGCGCTGTAGAGATACCTTCTGTACTCCTTTGTGCGCTGTAGAGATACCTTCTGTACTTCTTTGTGCGCTGTAGAAATACCTTCTGTACTCCTTTGTGCGCTGTAGAGATACCTTCTGTACTCCTTTGTGCGCTGTAGAGATACCTTCTGTACTCCTTTGTACGCTGTAGAGATACCTCGTGTACTCCTTTGTGCGCTGTAGAAATACCTTCTGTACTCCTTTGTGCGCTGTAGAGATACCTTCTGTACTCCTTTGTGCGCTGTAGAGATACCTTCTGTACTCCTTTGTACGTTCTAGAGATATTTCCTGTGCTCCTTTGTGCGCTGTAGAGACACCTTCTGTACTTCTTTGTGCGCTGTAGAGATATTTCCTGTACTCCTTTGTGCGCTGTAGAGATACCTTCTGTACTCCTTTGTGCGCTGTAGAGATACCTTCTGTACTCCTTTGTACGCTGTAGAGATACCTCGTTTACTCCTTTGTACGTTCTAGAGATATTTCCTGTACTCCTTTGTGCGCTGTAGAGATACCTTCTGTACTCCTTTGTGCGCTGTAGAGATACCTTCTGTACTCCTTTGTGCGCTGTAGAGATACCTTCTGTACTCCTTTGTACGCTGTAGAGATACCTTCTGTACTCCTTTGTGCGCTGTAGAGATACCTTCTGTACTCCTTTGTACGCTGTAGAGAAACCTCGTGTACTCCTTTGTACGTTCAAGAGATATTTCCTGTACTCCTTTGTGCGCTGTAGAGATACCTTCTGTACTCCTCTGTGCGCTGTAGAGATACCTTCTGTACTCCTTTGTACGCTGTAGAGATACCTCGTGTACTCCTTTGTACGTTCTAGAGATATTTCCTGTACTCCTTTGTGCGCTGTAGAGATACCTTCTGTACTCCTTTGTGCGCTGTAGAGATACCTTCTGTACTCCTTTGTGCGCTGTAGAGATACCTTCTGTACTCCTTTGTGCGCTGTAGAGATACCTTCTGTACTCCTTTGTGCGCTGTAGAGATACCTTTTGTACTCCTTTGTACGCTTTAGAGATACCTTCTGTACTCCTTTGTGCGCTGTAGAGATACCTTCTGTACTCCTTTGTACGCTGTAGAGATACCTCGTGTACTCCTTTGTACGTTCTAGAGATATTTCCTGTACTCCTTTGTGCGCTGTAGAGATACCTTTTGTACTCCTTTGTACGCTTTAGAGATACCTTCTGTACTCCTTTGTGCGCTGTAGAGATACCTTCTGTACTCCTTTGTGCGCAGTAGAGATACCTTCTGTACTCCTTTGTACGTTCTTGAGATATTTCCTGTACTCCTTTGTGCGCTGTAGAGATACCTTCTGTACTCCTTTGTGCGCTGTAGAGATACCTTCTGTACTCCTTCGTGCGCTGTAGAGATACCTTCTGTACTCCTTTGTGCGCTGTAGAGATACCTTCTGTACTCCTTTGTACGCTGTAGAGATACCTCGTGTACTCCTTTGTACGTTCTAGAGATATTTCCTGTACTCCTTTGTGCGCTGTAGAGATACCTTCTGTACTCCTTTGTGCGCTGTAGAGATACCTTCTGTACTCCTTTGTGCGCTGTAGAGATACCTTCTGTACTCCTTTGTGCGCTGTAGAGATACCTTCTGTACTCCTTTGTACGCTGTAGAGATACCTCGTGTACTCCTTTGTGCGCTGTAGAGATACCTTCTGTACTTCTTTGTACGCTGTAGAGATACCTCGTGTACTGCTTTGTACGTTCTAGAGATATTTCCTGTACTCCTTTGTGCGCTGTAGAGATACCTTCTGTACTCCTTTGTGCGCTGTAGAGATACCTTCTGTACTCCTTTGTGCGCTGTAAAGATACTTTCTGTACTCCTTTGTGCGCTGTAGAGATACCTTCTGTACTCCTTTGTACGTTGTAGAGATACCTCGTGTACTCCTTTGTACGTTCTAGAGATATTTCCTGTACTCCTTTGTGCGCTGTAGAGATCCCTTCTGTACTCCTTTGTGCGCTGTAGAGATACCTTCTGTACTCCTTTCTGCGCTGTAGAGATACGTTCTGTACTCCTTTGTGCGCTGTAGAGATACCTTCTGTACTCCTTTGTACGCTGTAGAGATACCTCGTGTACTCCTTTGTACGTTCTAGAGATATTTCCTGTACTCCTTTGTGCCCTGTAGAGATACCTTCTGTACTCCTTTGTGCGCTGTAGAGATACCTTCTGTACTCCTTTGTACGTTCTAGAGATATTTCCTGTACTCCTTTGTGCGCTGTAGAGATACCTTCTGTACTCCTTTGTGCGCTGTAGAGATACCTTCTGTACTCCTTTGTGCGCTGTAAAGATACCTTCTGTACTCGTTTGTGCGCTGTAGAGATACCTTCTGTACTCCTTTGTGCGCTGTAGAGATACCTTCTGTACTCCTTTGTACGTTCTAGAGATATTTCCTGTACTCCTTTGTGCGCTGTAGAGATACCTTCTGTACTCCTTTGTGCGCTGTAGAGATACCTTCTGTACTCCTTTGTGCGCTGTAGAGATACCTTCTGTACTCCTTTGTGCGCTGTAGAGATACCTTCTGTACTCCTTTGTGCGCTGTAGAGATACCTTCTGTACTCCTTTGTACGCTGTAGAGATACCTCGTGTACTCCTTTGTACGTTCTAGAGATATTTCCTGTACTCCTTTGTGCGCTGTAGAGATACCTTCTGTACTCCTTTGTGCGCTGTAGAGATACATTCTGTACTCCTTTGTGCGCTGTAGAGATACCTTCTGTACTCCTTTGTGCGCTGTAGAGATACCTTCTGTACTCCTTTGTACGCTGTAGAGATACCTCGTGTACTCCTTTGTACGATCTAGAGATATTTCCTGTACTCCTTTGTGCGCTGTAGAGATACCTTCTGTACTCCTTTGTGCGCTGTAGAGATACCTTCTGTACTCCTTTGTGCGCTGTAGAGATACCTTCTGTACTCCTTTGTGCGCTGTAGAGATACCTTCTGTACTCCTTTGTACGCTGTAGAGATACCTCGTGTACTCCTTTGTGCGCTGTAGAGATACCTTCTGTACTCCTTTGTGCGCTGTAGAGATACCTTCTGTACTCCTTTGTGCGCTGTAGAGATACCTTCTGTACTCCTTTGTACGTTCTAGAGATATTTCCTGTACTCCTTTGTGCGCTGTAGAGATACCTTCTGTACTCCTTTGTGCGCTGTAGAGATACCTTCTGTACTCCTTTGTACGTTCTAGAGATATTTCCTTTACTCCTTTGTGCGCTGTAGAGATACCTTCTGTACCCCTTTGTGCGCTGTAGAGATACCTTCTGTACTCCTTTGTGCGCTGTAGAGATACCTTCTGTACTCCTTTGTGCGCTGTAGAGATACCTTCTGTACTCCTTTGTACGCTGTAGAGATACCTCGTGTACTCCTTTGTACGTTCTAGAGATATTTCCTGTACTCCTTTGTGCGCTGTAGAGATACCTTCTGTACTCCTTTGTGCGCTGTAGAGATACCTTCTGTACTCCTTTGTGCGCTGTAGAGATACCTTCTGTACTCCTTTGTACGCTGTAGAGATACCTCGTGTACTCCTTTGTACGTTCTAGAGATATTTCCTGTACTCCTTTGTGCGCTGTAGAGATACCTTCTGTACTCCTTTGGGCGCTGTAGAGATACCTTCTGTACTCCTTTGTGCGCTGTAGAGATAATTTCTGTACTCCTTTGTGCGCTGTAGAGATACCTTCTGTACTCCTTTGTGCGCTGTAGAGATACCTTCTGTACTCCTTTGTACGCTGTAGAGATACCTCGTGTACTCCTTTGTGCGCTGTAGAGATACCTTCTGTACTCCTTTGTGCGCTGTAGAGATACCTTCTGTACTTCTTTGTACGCTGTAGAGATACCTCGTGTACTCCTTTGTTCGTTCTAGAGATATTTCCTGTACTCCTTTGTGCGCTGTTGAGATACCTTCTGTACTCCTTTGTGCGCTGTAGAGATACCTTCTGTACTCCTTTGTGCGCTGTAGAGATACCTTCTGTACTCCTTTGTGCGCTGTAGAGATACCTTCTGTACTCCTTTGTACGCTGTAGAGATACCTCGTGTACTCCTTTGTACGTTCTAGAGATATTTCCTGTACTCCTTTGTGCGCTGTAGAGATACCTTCTGTACTCCTTTGTGCGCTGTAGAGATACCTTCTGTACTCCTTTGTGCGCTGTAGAGATACCTTCTGTACTCCTTTGTGCGCTGTAGAGATACCTTCTGTACTCCTTTGTACGCTGTAGAGATACCTCGTGTACTCCTTTATACGTTCTAGAGATATTTCCTGTACTCCTTTGTGCGCTGTAGAGATACCTTCTGTACTCCTTTGTGCGCTGTAGAGATACCTTCTGTACTTCTTTGTGCGCTGTAGAAATACCTTCTGTACTCCTTTGTGCGCTGTAGAGATACCTTCTGTACTCCTTTGTGCGCTGTAGAGATACCTTCTGTACTCCTTTGTACGCTGTAGAGATACCTCGTGTACTCCTTTGTGCGCTGTAGAAATACCTTCTGTACTCCTTTGTGCGCTGTAGAGATACCTTCTGTACTCCTTTGTGCGCTGTAGAGATACCTTCTGTACTCCTTTGTACGTTCTAGAGATATTTCCTGTGCTCCTTTGTGCGCTGTAGAGACACCTTCTGTACTTCTTTGTGCGCTGTAGAGATATTTCCTGTACTCCTTTGTGCGCTGTAGAGATACCTTCTGTACTCCTTTGTGCGCTGTAGAGATACCTTCTGTACTCCTTTGTACGCTGTAGAGATACCTCGTTTACTCCTTTGTACGTTCTAGAGATATTTCCTGTACTCCTTTGTGCGCTGTAGAGATACCTTCTGTACTCCTTTGTGCGCTGTAGAGATACCTTCTGTACTCCTTTGTGCGCTGTAGAGATACCTTCTGTACTCCTTTGTACGCTGTAGAGATACCTTCTGTACTCCTTTGTGCGCTGTAGAGATACCTTCTGTACTCCTTTGTACGCTGTAGAGAAACCTCGTGTACTCCTTTGTACGTTCAAGAGATATTTCCTGTACTCCTTTGTGCGCTGTAGAGATACCTTCTGTACTCCTCTGTGCGCTGTAGAGATACCTTCTGTACTCCTTTGTACGCTGTAGAGATACCTCGTGTACTCCTTTGTGCGCTGTAGAGATACCTTCTGTACTCCTTTGTGCGCTGTAGAGATACCTTCTGTACTCCTTTGTGCGCTGTAGAGATACCTTCTGTACTCCTTTGTACGTTCTAGAGATATTTCCTGTACTCCTTTGTGCGCTGTAGAGATACCTTCTGTACTCCTTTGTGCGCTGTAGAGATACCTTCTGTACTCCTTTGTACGTTCTAGAGATATTTCCTTTACTCCTTTGTGCGCTGTAGAGATACCTTCTGTACCCCTTTGTGCGCTGTAGAGATACCTTCTGTACTCCTTTGTGCGCTGTAGAGATACCTTCTGTACTCCTTTGTGCGCTGTAGAGATACCTTCTGTACTCCTTTGTACGCTGTAGAGATACCTCGTGTACTCCTTTGTACGTTCTAGAGATATTTCCTGTACTCCTTTGTGCGCTGTAGAGATACCTTCTGTACTCCTTTGTGCGCTGTAGAGATACCTTCTGTACTCCTTTGTGCGCTGTAGAGATACCTTCTGTACTCCTTTGTACGCTGTAGAGATACCTCGTGTACTCCTTTGTACGTTCTAGAGATATTTCCTGTACTCCTTTGTGCGCTGTAGAGATACCTTCTGTACTCCTTTGGGCGCTGTAGAGATACCTTCTGTACTCCTTTGTGCGCTGTAGAGATAATTTCTGTACTCCTTTGTGCGCTGTAGAGATACCTTCTGTACTCCTTTGTGCGCTGTAGAGATACCTTCTGTACTCCTTTGTACGCTGTAGAGATACCTCGTGTACTCCTTTGTGCGCTGTAGAGATACCTTCTGTACTCCTTTGTGCGCTGTAGAGATACCTTCTGTACTCCTTTGTGCGCAGTAGAGATACCTTCTGTACTCCTTTGTACGTTCTTGAGATATTTCCTGTACTCCTTTGTGCGCTGTAGAGATACCTTCTGTACTCCTTTGTGCGCTGTAGAGATACCTTCTGTACTCCTTTGTGCGCTGTAGAGATACCTTCTGTACTCCTTTGTGCGCTCTAGAGATACCTTCTGTACTCCTTTGTACGCTGTAGAGATACCTCGTGTACTCCTTTGTACGTTCTAGAGATATTTCCTGTACTCCTTTGTGCGCTGTTGAGATACCTTCTGTACTCCTTTGTGCGCTGTAGAGATACCTTCTGTACTCCTTTGTGCGCTGTAGAGATACCTTCTGTACTCCTTTGTGCGCTGTAGAGATACCTTCTGTACTCCTTTGTGCGCTGTAGAGATACCTTCTGTACTCCTTTGTACGCTGTAGAGATACCTCGTGTACTCCTTTGTGTGCTGTAGAGATACCTTCTGTACTTCTTTGTACGCTGTAGAGATACCTCGTGTACTCCTTTGTACGTTCTAGAGATATTTCCTGTACTCCTTTGTGCGCTGTAGAGATACCTTCTGTACTCCTTTGTGCGCTGTAGAGATACCTTCTGTACTCCTTTGTGCGCTGTAGAGATACCTTCTGTACTCCTTTGTGCGCTGTAGAGATACCTTCTGTACTCCTTTGTACGCTGTAGAGATACCTCGTGTACTCCTTTGTACGTTCTAGAGATATTTCCTGTACTCCTTTGTGCGCTGTAGAGATACCTTCTGTACTCCTTTGTGCGCTGTAGAGATACCTTCTGTACTCCTTTGTGCGCTGTAGAGATACCTTCTGTACTCCTCTGTGCGCTGTAGAGATACCTTCTGTACTCCTTTGTACGCTGTAGAGATACCTCGTGTACTCCTTTATACGTTCTAGAGATATTTCCTGTACTCCTTTGTGCGCTGTAGAGATACCTTCTGTACTCCTTTGTGCGCTGTAGAGATACCTTCTGTACTTCTTTGTGCGCTGTAGAAATACCTTCTGTACTCCTTTGTGCGCTGTAGAGATACCTTCTGTACTCCTTTGTGCGCTGTAGAGATACCTTCTGTACTCCTTTGTACGCTGTAGAGATACCTCGTGTACTCCTTTGTGCGCTGTAGAAATACCTTCTGTACTCCTTTGTGCGCTGTAGAGATACCTTCTGTACTCCTTTGTGCGCTGTAGAGATACCTTCTGTACTCCTTTGTACGTTCTAGAGATATTTCCTGTGCTCCTTTGTGCGCTGTAGAGACACCTTCTGTACTTCTTTGTGCGCTGTAGAGATATTTCCTGTACTCCTTTGTGCGCTGTAGAGATACCTTCTGTACTCCTTTGTGCGCTGTAGAGATACCTTCTGTACTCCTTTGTACGCTGTAGAGATACCTCGTTTACTCCTTTGTACGTTCTAGAGATATTTCCTGTACTCCTTTGTGCGCTGTAGAGATACCTTCTGTACTCCTTTGTGCGCTGTAGAGATACCTTCTGTACTCCTTTGTGCGCTGTAGAGATACCTTCTGTACTCCTTTGTACGCTGTAGAGATACCTTCTGTACTCCTTTGTGCGCTGTAGAGATACCTTCTGTACTCCTTTGTACGCTGTAGAGAAACCTCGTGTACTCCTTTGTACGTTCAAGAGATATTTCCTGTACTCCTTTGTGCGCTGTAGAGATACCTTCTGTACTCCTCTGTGCGCTGTAGAGATACCTTCTGTACTCCTTTGTACGCTGTAGAGATACCTCGTGTACTCCTTTGTACGTTCTAGAGATATTTCCTGTACTCCTTTGTGCGCTGTAGAGATACCTTCTGTACTCCTTTGTGCGCTGTAGAGATACCTTCTGTACTCCTTTGTGCGCTGTAGAGATACCTTCTGTACTCCTTTGTGCGCTGTAGAGATACCTTCTGTACTCCTTTGTGCGCTGTAGAGATACCTTTTGTACTCCTTTGTACGCTTTAGAGATACCTTCCGTACTCCTTTGTGCGCTGTAGAGATACCTTCTGTACTCCTTTGTACGCTGTAGAGATACCTCGTGTACTCCTTTGTACGTTCTAGAGATATTTCCTGTACTCCTTTGTGCGCTGTAGAGATACCTTCTGTACTCCTTTGTGCGCTGTAGAGATACCTTCTGTACTCCTTTGTGCACTGTAGAGATACCTTCTGTACTCCTTTGTACGTTCTAGAGATATTTCCTGTACTCCTTTGTACGCTGTAGAGATACCTTCTGTACTCCTTTGTGCGCTGTAGAGATACCTTCTGTACTCCTTTGTACGCTGTAGAGATACCTCGTGTACTCCTTTGTACGTTCTAGAGATATTTCCTGTACTTCTTTGTGCGCTGCAGAGATACCTTCTGTACTCCTTTGTACGTTCTAGAGATATTTCCTGTACTCCTTTGTGCGCTGTAGAGATACCTTCTGTACTCCTTTGTGCGCTGTAGAGATACCTTCTGTACTCCTTTGTACGTTCTAGAGATATTTCCTTTACTCCTTTGTGCGCTGTAGAGATACCTTCTGTACTCCTTTGTGCGCTGTAGAGATACCTTCTGTACTCCTTTGTGCGCTGTAGAAATACCTTCTGTACTCCTTTGTGCGCTGTAGAGATACCTTCTGTACTCCTTTGTACGCTGTAGAGATACCTCGTGTACTCCTTTGTACGTTCTAGAGATATTTCCTGTACTCCTTTGTGCGCTGTAGAGATACCTTCTGTACTCCTTTGTGCGCTGTAGAGATACCTTCTGTACTCCTTTGTGCGCTGTAGAGATACCTTCTGTACTCCTTTGTACGCTGTAGAGATACCTCGTGTACTCCTTTGTACGTTCTAGAGATATTTCCTGTACTCCTTTGTGCGCTGTAGAGATACCTTCTGTACTCCTTTGGGCGCTGTAGAGATACCTTCTGTACTCCTTTGTGCGCTGTAGAGATAATTTCTGTACTCCTTTGTGCGCTGTAGAGATACCTTCTGTACTCCTTTGTGCGCTGTAGAGATACCTTCTGTACTCCTTTGTACGCTGTAGAGATACCTCGTGTACTCCTTTGTGCGCTGTAGAGATACCTTCTGTACTCCTTTGTGCGCTGTAGAGATACCTTCTGTACTCCTCTGTGCGCAGTAGAGATACCTTCTGTACTCCTTTGTACGTTCTTGAGATATTTCCTGTACTCCTTTGTGCGCTGTAGAGATACCTTCTGTACTCCTTTGTGCGCTGTAGAGATACCTTCTGTACTCCTTTGTGCGCTGTAGAGATACCTTCTGTACTCCTTTGTGCGCTGTAGAGATACCTTCTGTACTCCTTTGTACGCTGTAGAGATACCTCGTGTACTCCTTTGTACGTTCTACAGATATTTCCTGTACTCCTTTGTGCGCTGTAGAGATACCTTCTGTACTCCTTTGTGCGCTGTAGAGATACCTTCTGTACTCCTTTGTGCGCTGTAGAGATACCTTTTGTACTCCTTTGTGCGCTGTAGAGATACCTTCTGTACTCCTTTGTACGCTGTAGAGATACCTCGTGTACTCCTTTGTGCGCTGTAGAGATACCTTCTGTACTTCTTTGTACGCTGTAGAGATACCTCGTGTACTCCTTTGTACGTTCTAGAGATATTTCCTGTACTCCTTTGTGCGCTGTAGAGATACCTTCTGTACTCCTTTGTGCGCTGTAGAGATACCTTCTGTACTCCTTTGTGCGCTGTAGAGGTACTTTCTGTACTCCTTTGTGCGCTGTAGAGATACCTTCTGTACTCCTTTGTACGCTGTAGAGATACCTCGTTTACTCCTTTGTACGTTCTAGAGATATTTCCTGTACTCCTTTGTGCGCTGTAGAGATCCCTTCTGTACTCCTTTGTGCGCTGTAGAGATACCTTCTGTACTCCTTTGTGCGCTGTAGAGATACCTTCTGTACTCCTTTGTGCGCTGTAGAGATACCTTCTGTACTCCTTTGTACGCTGTAGAGATACCTCGTGTACTCCTTTGTACGTTCTAGAGATATTCCCTGTACTCCTTTGTGCGCTGTAGAGATACCTTCTGTACTCCTTTGTGCGCTGTAGAGATACCTTCTGTACTTCTTTGTGCGCTGTAGAAATACCTTCTGTACTCCTTTGTGCGCTGTAGAGATACCTTCTGTACACCTTTGTGCGCTGTAGAGATACTTTCTGTACTCCTTTGTACGCGGTAGAGATATCTCGTGTACTCCTTTGTGCGCTGTAGAAATACCTTCTGTACTCCTTTGTGCGCTGTAGAGATACCTTCTGTACTCCTTTGTGCGCTGTAGAGATACCTTCTGTACTCCTTTGTGCGCTGTAGAGATACCTTCTGTACTCCTTTGTGCGCTGTAGAGATACCTTCTGTACTCCTTTGTACGCTGTAGAGATACCTCGTGTACTCCTTTGTACGTTCTAGAGATATTTCCTGTACTCCTTTGTGCGCTGTAGAGATACCTTCTGTACTCCTTTGGGCGCTGTAGAGATACCTTCTGTACTCCTTTGTGCGCTGTAGAGATAATTTCTGTACTCCTTTGTGCGCTGTAGAGATACCTTCTGTACTCCTTTGTGCGCTGTAGAGATACCTTCTGTACTCCTTTGTACGCTGTAGAGATACCTCGTGTACTCCTTTGTGCGCTGTAGAGATACCTTCTGTACTCCTTTGTGCGCTGTAGAGATACCTTCTGTACTCCTTTGTGCGCAGTAGAGATACCTTCTGTACTCCTTTGTACGTTCTTGAGATATTTCCTGTACTCCTTTGTGCGCTGTAGAGATACCTTCTGTACTCCTTTGTGCGCTGTAGAGATACCTTCTGTACTCCTTTGTGCGCTGTAGAGATACCTTCTGTACTCCTTTGTGCGCTCTAGAGATACCTTCTGTACTCCTTTGTACGCTGTAGAGATACCTCGTGTACTCCTTTGTACGTTCTAGAGATATTTCCTGTACTCCTTTGTGCGCTGAAGAGATACCTTCTGTACTCCTTTGTGCGCTGTAGAGATACCTTCTGTACTCCTTTGTGCGCTGTAGAGATACCTTCTGTACTCCTTTGTGCGCTGTAGAGATACCTTCTGTACTCCTTTGTGCGCTGTAGAGATACCTTCTGTACTCCTTTGTACGCTGTAGAGATACCTCGTGTACTCCTTTGTGCGCTGTAGAGATACCTTCTGTACTTCTTTGTACGCTGTAGAGATACCTCGTGTACTCCTTTGTACGTTCTAGAGATATTTCCTGTACTCCTTTGTGCGCTGTAGAGATACCTTCTGTACTCCTTTGTGCGCTGTAGAGATACCTTCTGTACTCCTTTGTGCGCTGTAGAGATACCTTCTGTACTCCTTTGTGCGCTGTAGAGATACCTTCTGTACTCCTTTGTACGCTGTAGAGATACCTCGTGTACTCCTTTGTACGTTCTAGAGATATTTCCTGTACTCCTTTGTGCGCTGTAGAGATACCTTCTGTACTCCTTTGTGCGCTGTAGAGATACCTTCTGTACTCCTTTGTGCGCTGTAGAGATACCTTCTGTACTCCTTTGTGCGCTGTAGAGATACCTTCTGTACTCCTTTGTACGCTGTAGAGATACCTCGTGTACTCCTTTATACGTTCTAGAGATATTTCCTGTACTCCTTTGTGCGCTGTAGAGATACCTTCTGTACTCCTTTGTGCGCTGTAGAGATACCTTCTGTACTTCTTTGTGCGCTGTAGAAATACCTTCTGTACTCCTTTGTGCGCTGTAGAGATACCTTCTGTACTCCTTTGTGCGCTGTAGAGATACCTTCTGTACTCCTTTGTACGCTGTAGAGATACCTCGTGTACTCCTTTGTGCGCTGTAGAAATACCTTCTGTACTCCTTTGTGCGCTGTAGAGATACCTTCTGTACTCCTTTGTGCGCTGTAGAGATACCTTCTGTACTCCTTTGTACGTTCTAGAGATATTTCCTGTGCTCCTTTGTGCGCTGTAGAGACACCTTCTGTACTTCTTTGTGCGCTGTAGAGATATTTCCTGTACTCCTTTGTGCGCTGTAGAGATACCTTCTGTACTCCTTTGTGCGCTGTAGAGATACCTTCTGTACTCCTTTGTACGCTGTAGAGATACCTCGTTTACTCCTTTGTACGTTCTAGAGATATTTCCTGTACTCCTTTGTGCGCTGTAGAGATACCTTCTGTACTCCTTTGTGCGCTGTAGAGATACCTTCTGTACTCCTTTGTGCGCTGTAGAGATACCTTCTGTACTCCTTTGTACGCTGTAGAGATGCCTTCTGTACTCCTTTGTGCGCTGTAGAGATACCTTCTGTACTCCTTTGTACGCTGTAGAGAAACCTCGTGTACTCCTTTGTACGTTCAAGAGATATTTCCTGTACTCCTTTGTGCGCTGTAGAGATACCTTCTGTACTCCTCTGTGCGCTGTAGAGATACCTTCTGTACTCCTTTGTACGCTGTAGAGATACCTCGTGTACTCCTTTGTACGTTCTAGAGATATTTCCTGTACTCCTTTGTGCGCTGTAGAGATACCTTCTGTACTCCTTTGTGCGCTGTAGAGATACCTTCTGTACTCCTTTGTGCGCTGTAGAGATACCTTCTGTACTCCTTTGTGCGCTGTAGAGATACCTTCTGTACTCCTTTGTGCGCTGTAGAGATACCTTTTGTACTCCTTTGTACGCTTTAGAGATACCTTCTGTACTCCTTTGTGCGCTGTAGAGATACCTTCTGTACTCCTTTGTACGCTGTAGAGATACCTCGTGTACTCCTTTGTACGTTCTAGAGATATTTCCTGTACTCCTTTGTGCGCTGTAGAGATACCTTCTGTACTCCTTTGTGCGCTGTAGAGATACCTTCTGTACTCCTTTGTGCGCTGTAGAGATACCTTCTGTACTCCTTTGTACGTTCTAGAGATATTTCCTGTACTCCTTTGTACGCTGTAGAGATACCTTCTGTACTCCTTTGTGCGCTGTAGAGATACCTTCTGTACTCCTTTGTACGCTGTAGAGATACCTCGTGTACTCCTTTGTACGTTCTAGAGATATTTCCTGTACTTCTTTGTGCGCTGTAGAGATACCTTCTGTACTCCTTTGTACGTTCTAGAGATATTTCCTGTGCTCCTTTGTGCGCTGTAGAGACACCTTCTGTACTTCTTTGTGCGCTGTAGAGATATTTCCTGTACTCCTTTGTGCGCTGTAGAGATACCTTCTGTACTCCTTTGTGCGCTGTAGAGATACCTTCTGTACTCCTTTGTACGCTGTAGAGATACCTCGTTTACTCCTTTGTACGTTCTAGAGATATTTCCTGTACTCCTTTGTGCGCTGTAGAGATACCTTCTGTACTCCTTTGTGCGCTGTAGAGATACCTTCTGTACTCCTTTGTGCGCTGTAGAGATACCTTCTGTACTCCTTTGTACGCTGTAGAGATACCTTCTGTACTCCTTTGTGCGCTGTAGAGATACCTTCTGTACTCCTTTGTACGCTGTAGAGAAACCTCGTGTACTCCTTTGTACGTTCAAGAGATATTTCCTGTACTCCTTTGTGCGCTGTAGAGATACCTTCTGTACTCCTCTGTGCGCTGTAGAGATACCTTCTGTACTCCTTTGTACGCTGTAGAGATACCTCGTGTACTCCTTTGTACGTTCTAGAGATATTTCCTGTACTCCTTTGTGCGCTGTAGAGATACCTTCTGTACTCCTTTGTGCGCTGTAGAGATACCTTCTGTACTCCTTTGTGCGCTGTAGAGATACCTTCTGTACTCCTTTGTGCGCTGTAGAGATACCTTCTGTACTCCTTTGTGCGCTGTAGAGATACCTTTTGTACTCCTTTGTACGCTTTAGAGATACCTTCTGTACTCCTTTGTGCGCTGTAGAGATACCTTCTGTACTCCTTTGTACGCTGTAGAGATACCTCGTGTACTCCTTTGTACGTTCTAGAGATATTTCCTGTACTCCTTTGTGCGCTGTAGAGATACCTTCTGTACTCCTTTGTGCGCTGTAGAGATACCTTCTGTACTCCTTTGTGCGCTGTAGAGATACCTTCTGTACTCCTTTGTACGTTCTAGAGATATTTCCTGTACTCCTTTGTACGCTGTAGAGATACCTTCTGTACTCCTTTGTGCGCTGTAGAGATACCTTCTGTACTCCTTTGTACGCTGTAGAGATACCTCGTGTACTCCTTTGTACGTTCTAGAGATATTTCCTGTACTTCTTTGTGCGCTGTAGAGATACCTTCTGTACTCCTTTGTACGTTCTAGAGATATTTCCTGTACTCCTTTGTGCGCTGTAGAGATACCTTCTGTACTCCTTTGTGCGCTGTAGAGATACCTTCTGTACTCCTTTGTACGTTCTAGAGATATTTCCTTTACTCCTTTGTGCGCTGTAGAGATACCTTCTGTACTCCTTTGTGCGCTGTAGAGATACCTTCTGTACTCCTTTGTGCGCTGTAGAAATACCTTCTGTACTCCTTTGTGCGCTGTAGAGATACCTTCTGTACTCCTTTGTACGCTGTAGAGATACCTCGTGTACTCCTTTGTACGTTCTAGAGATATTTCCTGTACTCCTTTGTGCGCTGTAGAGATACCTTCTGTACTCCTTTGTGCGCTGTAGAGATACCTTCTGTACTCCTTTGTGCGCTGTAGAGATACCTTCTGTACTCCTTTGTACGCTGTAGAGATACCTCGTGTACTCCTTTGTACGTTCTAGAGATATTTCCTGTACTCCTTTGTGCGCTGTAGAGATACCTTCTGTACTCCTTTGGGCGCTGTAGAGATACCTTCTGTACTCCTTTGTGCGCTGTAGAGATAATTTCTGTACTCCTTTGTGCGCTGTAGAGATACCTTCTGTACTCCTTTGTGCGCTGTAGAGATACCTTCTGTACTCCTTTGTACGCTGTAGAGATACCTCGTGTACTCCTTTGTGCGCTGTAGAGATACCTTCTGTACTCCTTTGTGCGCTGTAGAGATACCTTCTGTACTCCTCTGTGCGCAGTAGAGATACCTTCTGTACTCCTTTGTACGTTCTTGAGATATTTCCTGTACTCCTTTGTGCGCTGTAGAGATACCTTCTGTACTCCTTTGTGCGCTGTAGAGATACCTTCTGTACTCCTTTGTGCGCTGTAGAGATACCTTCTGTACTCCTTTGTGCGCTGTAGAGATACCTTCTGTACTCCTTTGTACGCTGTAGAGATACCTCGTGTACTCCTTTGTACGTTCTAGAGATATTTCCTGTACTCCTTTGTGCGCTGTAGAGATACCTTCTGTACTCCTTTGTGCGCTGTAGAGATACCTTCTGTACTCCTTTGTGCGCTGTAGAGATACCTTTTGTACTCCTTTGTGCGCTGTAGAGATACCTTCTGTACTCCTTTGTACGCTGTAGAGATACCTCGTGTACTCCTTTGTGCGCTGTAGAGATACCTTCTGTACTTCTTTGTACGCTGTAGAGATACCTCGTGTACTCCTTTGTACGTTCTAGAGATATTTCCTGTACTCCTTTGTGCGCTGTAGAGATACCTTCTGTACTCCTTTGTGCGCTGTAGAGATACCTTCTGTACTCCTTTGTGCGCTGTAGAGATACTTTCTGTACTCCTTTGTGCGCTGTAGAGATACCTTCTGTACTCCTTTGTACGCTGTAGAGATACCTCGTTTACTCCTTTGTACGTTCTAGAGATATTTCCTGTACTCCTTTGTGCGCTGTAGAGATCCCTTCTGTACTCCTTTGTGCGCTGTAGAGATACCTTCTGTACTCCTTTGTGCGCTGTAGAGATACCTTCTGTACTCCTTTGTGCGCTGTAGAGATACCTTCTGTACTCCTTTGTACGCTGTAGAGATACCTCGTGTACTCCTTTGTACGTTCTAGAGATATTCCCTGTACTCCTTTGTGCGCTGTAGAGATACCTTCTGTACTCCTTTGTGCGCTGTAGAGATACCTTCTGTACTCCTTTGTGCGCTGTAGAGATACCTTCTGTACTCCTTTGTACGCTGTAGAGATACCTCGTGTACTCCTTTGTGTGCTGTAGAGATACCTTCTGTACTTCTTTGTACGCTGTAGAGATACCTCGTGTACTCCTTTGTACGTTCTAGAGATATTTCCTGTACTCCTTTGTGCGCTGTAGAGATACCTTCTGTACTCCTTTGTGCGCTGTAGAGATACCTTCTGTACTCCTTTGTGCGCTGTAGAGATACCTTCTGTACTCCTTTGTGCGCTGTAGAGATACCTTCTGTACTCCTTTGTACGCTGTAGAGATACCTCGTGTACTCCTTTGTACGTTCTAGAGATATTTCCTGTACTCCTTTGTGCGCTGTAGAGATACCTTCTGTACTCCTTTGTGCGCTGTAGAGATACCTTCTGTACTCCTTTGTGCGCTGTAGAGATACCTTCTGTACTCCTCTGTGCGCTGTAGAGATACCTTCTGTACTCCTTTGTACGCTGTAGAGATACCTCGTGTACTCCTTTATACGTTCTAGAGATATTTCCTGTACTCCTTTGTGCGCTGTAGAGATACCTTCTGTACTCCTTTGTGCGCTGTAGAGATACCTTCTGTACTTCTTTGTGCGCTGTAGAAATACCTTCTGTACTCCTTTGTGCGCTGTAGAGATACCTTCTGTACTCCTTTGTGCGCTGTAGAGATACCTTCTGTACTCCTTTGTACGCTGTAGAGATACCTCGTGTACTCCTTTGTGCGCTGTAGAAATACCTTCTGTACTCCTTTGTGCGCTGTAGAGATACCTTCTGTACTCCTTTGTGCGCTGTAGAGATACCTTCTGTACTCCTTTGTACGTTCTAGAGATATTTCCTGTGCTCCTTTGTGCGCTGTAGAGACACCTTCTGTACTTCTTTGTGCGCTGTAGAGATATTTCCTGTACTCCTTTGTGCGCTGTAGAGATACCTTCTGTACTCCTTTGTGCGCTGTAGAGATACCTTCTGTACTCCTTTGTACGCTGTAGAGATACCTCGTTTACTCCTTTGTACGTTCTAGAGATATTTCCTGTACTCCTTTGTGCGCTGTAGAGATACCTTCTGTACTCCTTTGTGCGCTGTAGAGATACCTTCTGTACTCCTTTGTGCGCTGTAGAGATACCTTCTGTACTCCTTCGTACGCTGTAGAGATACCTTCTGTACTCCTTTGTGCGCTGTAGAGATACCTTCTGTACTCCTTTGTACGCTGTAGAGAAACCTCGTGTACTCCTTTGTACGTTCAAGAGATATTTCCTGTACTCCTTTGTGCGCTGTAGAGATACCTTCTGTACTCCTCTGTGCGCTGTAGAGATACCTTCTGTACTCCTTTGTACGCTGTAGAGATACCTCGTGTACTCCTTTGTACGTTCTAGAGATATTTCCTGTACTCCTTTGTGCGCTGTAGAGATACCTTCTGTACTCCTTTGTGCGCTGTAGAGATACCTTCTGTACTCCTTTGTGCGCTGTAGAGATACCTTCTGTACTCCTTTGTGCGCTGTAGAGATACCTTCTGGACTCCTTTGTGCGCTGTAGAGATACCTTTTGTACTCCTTTGTACGCTTTAGAGATACCTTCCGTACTCCTTTGTGCGCTGTAGAGATACCTTCTGTACTCCTTTGTACGCTGTAGAGATACCTCGTGTACTCCTTTGTACGTTCTAGAGATATTTCCTGTACTCCTTTGTGCGCTGTAGAGATACCTTCTGTACTCCTTTGTGCGCTGTAGAGATACCTTCTGTACTCCTTTGTGCGCTGTAGAGATACCTTCTGTACTCCTTTGTACGTTCTAGAGATATTTCCTGTACTCCTTTGTACGCTGTAGAGATACCTTCTGTACTCCTTTGTGCGCTGTGGAGATACCTTCTGTACTCCTTTGTACGCTGTAGAGATACCTCGTGTACTCCTTTGTACGTTCTAGAGATATTTCCTGTACTTCTTTGTGCGCTGTAGAGATACCTTCTGTACTCCTTTGTACGTTCTAGAGATATTTCCTGTACTCCTTTGTGCGCTGTAGAGATACCTTCTGTACTCCTTTGTGCGCTGTAGAGATACCTTCTGTACTCCTTTGTACGTTCTAGAGATATTTCCTTTACTCCTTTGTGCGCTGTAGAGATACCTTCTGTACTCCTTTGTGCGCTGTAGAGATACCTTCTGTACTCCTTTGTGCGCTGTAGAAATACCTTCTGTACTCCTTTGTGCGCTGTAGAGATACCTTCTGTACTCCTTTGTACGCTGTAGAGATACCTCGTGTACTCCTTTGTACGTTCTAGAGATATTTCCTGTACTCCTTTGTGCGCTGTAGAGATACCTTCTGTACTCCTTTGTGCGCTGTAGAGATACCTTCTGTACTCCTTTGTGCGCTGTAGAGATACCTTCTGTACTCCTTTGTACGCTGTAGAGATACCTCGTGTACTCCTTTGTACGTTCTAGAGATATTTCCTGTACTCCTTTGTGCGCTGTAGAGATACCTTCTGTACTCCTTTGGGCGCTGTAGAGATACCTTCTGTACTCCTTTGTGCGCTGTAGAGATAATTTCTGTTCTCCTTTGTGCGCTGTAGAGATACCTTCTGTACTCCTTTGTGCGCTGTAGAGATACCTTCTGTACTCCTTTGTACGCTGTAGAGATACCTCGTGTACTCCTTTGTGCGCTGTAGAGATACCTTCTGTACTCCTTTGTGCGCTGTAGAGATACCTTCTGTACTCCTCTGTGCGCAGTAGAGATACCTTCTGTACTCCTTTGTACGTTCTTGAGATATTTCCTGTACTCCTTTGTGCGCTGTAGAGATACCTTCTGTACTCCTTTGTGCGCTGTAGAGATACCTTCTGTACTCCTTTGTGCGCTGTAGAGATACCTTCTGTACTCCTTTGTGCGCTGTAGAGATACCTTCTGTACTCCTTTGTACGCTGTAGAGATACCTCGTGTACTCCTTTGTACGTTCTACAGATATTTCCTGTACTCCTTTGTGCGCTGTAGAGATACCTTCTGTACTCCTTTGTGCGCTGTAGAGATACCTTCTGTACTCCTTTGTGCGCTGTAGAGATACCTTTTGTACTCCTTTGTGCGCTGTAGAGATACCTTCTGTACTCCTTTGTACGCTGTAGAGATACCTCGTGTACTCCTTTGTGCGCTGTAGAGATACCTTCTGTACTTCTTTGTACGCTGTAGAGATACCTCGTGTACTCCTTTGTACGTTCTAGAGATATTTCCTGTACTCCTTTGTGCGCTGTCGAGATACCTTCTGTACTCCTTTGTGCGCTGTAGAGATACCTTCTGTACTCCTTTGTGCGCTGTAGAGATACTTTCTGTACTCCTTTGTGCGCTGTAGAGATACCTTCTGTACTCCTTTGTACGCTGTAGAGATACCTCGTTTACTCCTTTGTACGTTCTAGAGATATTTCCTGTACTCCTTTGTGCGCTGTAGAGATCCCTTCTGTACTCCTTTGTGCGCTGTAGAGATACCTTCTGTACTCCTTTGTGCGCTGTAGAGATACCTTCTGTACTCCTTTGTGCGCTGTAGAGATACCTTCTGTACTCCTTTGTACGCTGTAGAGATACCTCGTGTACTCCTTTGTACGTTCTAGAGATATTCCCTGTACTCCTTTGTGCGCTGTAGAGATACCTTCTGTACTCCTTTGTGCGCTGTAGAGATACCTTCTGTACTTCTTTGTGCGCTGTAGAAATACCTTCTGTACTCCTTTGTGCGCTTTAGAGATACCTTCTGTACTCCTTTGTGCGCTGTAGAGATACTTTCTGTACTCCTTTGTACGCGGTAGAGATATCTCGTGTACTCCTTTGTGCGCTGTAGAAATACCTTCTGTACTCCTTTGTGCGCTGTAGAGATACCTTCTGTACTCCTTTGTGCGCTGTAGAGATACCTTCTGTACTCCTTTGTGCGCTGTAGAGATACCTTCTGTACTCCTTTGTGCGCTGTAGAGATACCTTCTGTACTCCTTTGTACGCTGTAGAGATACCTCGTGTACTCCTTTGTACGTTCTAGAGATATTTCCTGTACTCCTTTGTGCGCTGTAGAGATACCTTCTGTACTCCTTTGGGCGCTGTAGAGATACCTTCTGTACTCCTTTGTGCGCTGTAGAGATAATTTCTGTACTCCTTTGTGCGCTGTAGAGATACCTTCTGTACTCCTTTGTGCGCTGTAGAGATACCTTCTGTACTCCTTTGTACGCTGTAGAGATACCTCGTGTACTCCTTTGTGCGCTGTAGAGATACCTTCTGTACTCCTTTGTGCGCTGTAGAGATACCTTCTGTACTCCTCTGTGCGCAGTAGAGATACCTTCTGTACTCCTTTGTACGTTCTTGAGATATTTCCTGTACTCCTTTGTGCGCTGTAGAGATACCTTCTGTACTCCTTTGTGCGCTGTAGAGATACCTTCTGTACTCCTTTGTGCGCTGTAGAGATACCTTCTGTACTCCTTTGTGCGCTCTAGAGATACCTTCTGTACTCCTTTGTACGCTGTAGAGATACCTCGTGTACTCCTTTGTACGTTCTAGAGATATTTCCTGTACTCCTTTGTGCGCTGTAGAGATACCTTCTGTACTCCTTTGTGCGCTGTAGAGATACCTTCTGTACTCCTTTGTGCGCTGTAGAGATACCTTCTGTACTCCTTTGTGCGCTGTAGAGATACCTTCTGTACTCCTTTGTGCGCTGTAGAGATACCTTCTGTACTCCTTTGTACGCTGTAGAGATACCTCGTGTACTCCTTTGTGCGCTGTAGAGATACCTTCTGTACTTCTTTGTACGCTGTAGAGATACCTCGTGTACTCCTTTGTACGTTCTAGAGATATTTCCTGTACTCCTTTGTGCGCTGTAGAGATACCTTCTGTACTCCTTTGTGCGCTGTAGAGATACCTTCTGTACTCCTTTGTGCGCTGTAGAGATACCTTCTGTACTCCTTTGTGCGCTGTAGAGATACCTTCTGTTCTCCTTTGTACGCTGTAGAGATACCTCGTGTACTCCTTTGTACGTTCTAGAGATATTTCCTGTACTCCTTTGTGCGCTGTAGAGATACCTTCTGTACTCCTTTGTGCGCTGTAGAGATACCTTCTGTACTCCTTTGTGCGCTGTAGAGATACCTTCTGTACTCCTTTGTGCGCTGTAGAGATACCTTCTGTACTCCTTTGTACGCTGTAGAGATACCTCGTGTACTCCTTTATACGTTCTAGAGATATTTCCTGTACTCCTTTGTGCGCTGTAGAGATACCTTCTGTACTCCTTTGTGCGCTGTAGAGATACCTTCTGTACTTCTTTGTGCGCTGTAGAAATACCTTCTGTACTCCTTTGTGCGCTGTAGAGATACCTTCTGTACTCCTTTGTGCGCTGTAGAGATACCTTCTGTACTCCTTTGTACGCTGTAGAGATACCTCGTGTACTCCTTTGTGCGCTGTAGAAATACCTTCTGTACTCCTTTGTGCGCTGTAGAGATACCTTCTGTACTCCTTTGTGCGCTGTAGAGATACCTTCTGTACTCCTTTGTACGTTCTAGAGATATTTCCTGTGCTCCTTTGTGCGCTGTAGAGACACCTTCTGTACTTCTTTGTGCGCTGTAGAGATATTTCCTGTACTCCTTTGTGCGCTGTAGAGATACCTTCTGTACTCCTTTGTGCGCTGTAGAGATACCTTCTGTACTCCTTTGTACGCTGTAGAGATACCTCGTTTACTCCTTTGTACGTTCTAGAGATATTTCCTGTACTCCTTTGTGCGCTGTAGAGATACCTTCTGTACTCCTTTGTGCGCTGTAGAGATACCTTCTGTACTCCTTTGTGCGCTGTAGAGATACCTTCTGTACTCCTTTGTACGCTGTAGAGATACCTTCTGTACTCCTTTGTGCGCTGTAGAGATACCTTCTGTACTCCTTTGTACGCTGTAGAGAAACCTCGTGTACTCCTTTGTACGTTCAAGAGATATTTCCTGTACTCCTTTGTGCGCTGTAGAGATACCTTCTGTACTCCTCTGTGCGCTGTAGAGATACCTTCTGTACTCCTTTGTACGCTGTAGAGATACCTCGTGTACTCCTTTGTACGTTCTAGAGATATTTCCTGTACTCCTTTGTGCGCTGTAGAGATACCTTCTGTACTCCTTTGTGCGCTGTAGAGATACCTTCTGTACTCCTTTGTGCGCTGTAGAGATACCTTCTGTACTCCTTTGTGCGCTGTAGAGATACCTTCTGTACTCCTTTGTGCGCTGTAGAGATACCTTTTGTACTCCTTTGTACGCTTTAGAGATACCTTCTGTACTCCTTTGTGCGCTGTAGAGATACCTTCTGTACTCCTTTGTACGCTGTAGAGATACCTCGTGTACTCCTTTGTACGTTCTAGAGATATTTCCTGTACTCCTTTGTGCGCTGTAGAGATACCTTCTGTACTCCTTTGTGCGCTGTAGAGATACCTTCTGTACTCCTTTGTGCGCTGTAGAGATACCTTCTGTACTCCTTTGTACGTTCTAGAGATATTTCCTGTACTCCTTTGTACGCTGTAGAGATACCTTCTGTACTCCTTTGTGCGCTGTAGAGATACCTTCTGTACTCCTTTGTACGCTGTAGAGATACCTCGTGTACTCCTTTGTACGTTCTAGAGATATTTCCTGTACTTCTTTGTGCGCTGTAGAGATACCTTCTGTACTCCTTTGTACGTTCTAGAGATATTTCCTGTGCTCCTTTGTGCGCTGTAGAGACACCTTCTGTACTTCTTTGTGCGCTGTAGAGATATTTCCTGTACTCCTTTGTGCGCTGTAGAGATACCTTCTGTACTCCTTTGTGCGCTGTAGAGATACCTTCTGTACTCCTTTGTACGCTGTAGAGATACCTCGTTTACTCCTTTGTACGTTCTAGAGATATTTCCTGTACTCCTTTGTGCGCTGTAGAGATACCTTCTGTACTCCTTTGTGCGCTGTAGAGATACCTTCTGTACTCCTTTGTGCGCTGTAGAGATACCTTCTGTACTCCTTTGTACGCTGTAGAGATGCCTTCTGTACTCCTTTGTGCGCTGTAGAGATACCTTCTGTACTCCTTTGTACGCTGTAGAGAAACCTCGTGTACTCCTTTGTACGTTCAAGAGATATTTCCTGTACTCCTTTGTGCGCTGTAGAGATACCTTCTGTACTCCTCTGTGCGCTGTAGAGATACCTTCTGTACTCCTTTGTACGCTGTAGAGATACCTCGTGTACTCCTTTGTACGTTCTAGAGATATTTCCTGTACTCCTTTGTGCGCTGTAGAGATACCTTCTGTACTCCTTTGTGCGCTGTAGAGATACCTTCTGTACTCCTTTGTGCGCTGTAGAGATACCTTCTGTACTCCTTTGTGCGCTGTAGAGATACCTTCTGTACTCCTTTGTGCGCTGTAGAGATACCTTTTGTACTCCTTTGTACGCTTTAGAGATACCTTCTGTACTCCTTTGTGCGCTGTAGAGATACCTTCTGTACTCCTTTGTACGCTGTAGAGATACCTCGTGTACTCCTTTGTACGTTCTAGAGATATTTCCTGTACTCCTTTGTGCGCTGTAGAGATACCTTCTGTACTCCTTTGTGCGCTGTAGAGATACCTTCTGTACTCCTTTGTGCGCTGTAGAGATACCTTCTGTACTCCTTTGAACGTTCTAGAGATATTTCCTGTACTCCTTTGTACGCTGTAGAGATACCTTCTGTACTCCTTTGTGCGCTGTAGAGATACCTTCTGTACTCCTTTGTACGCTGTAGAGATACCTCGTGTACTCCTTTGTACGTTCTAGAGATATTTCCTGTACTTCTTTGTGCGCTGTAGAGATACCTTCTGTACTCCTTTGTACGTTCTAGAGATATTTCCTGTACTCCTTTGTGCGCTGTAGAGATACCTTCTGTACTCCTTTGTGCGCTGTAGAGATACCTTCTGTACTCCTTTGTACGTTCTAGAGATATTTCCTTTACTCCTTTGTGCGCTGTAGAGATACCTTCTGTACTCCTTTGTGCGCTGTAGAGATACCTTCTGTACTCCTTTGTGCGCTGTAGAAATACCTTCTGTACTCCTTTGTGCGCTGTAGAGATACCTTCTGTACTCCTTTGTACGCTGTAGAGATACCTCGTGTACTCCTTTGTACGTTCTAGAGATATTTCCTGTACTCCTTTGTGCGCTGTAGAGATACCTTCTGTACTCCTTTGTGCGCTGTAGAGATACCTTCTGTACTCCTTTGTGCGCTGTAGAGATACCTTCTGTACTCCTTTGTACGCTGTAGAGATACCTCGTGTACTCCTTTGTACGTTCTAGAGATATTTCCTGTACTCCTTTGTGCGCTGTAGAGATACCTTCTGTACTCCTTTGGGCGCTGTAGAGATACCTTCTGTACTCCTTTGTGCGCTGTAGAGATAATTTCTGTACTCCTTTGTGCGCTGTAGAGATACCTTCTGTACTCCTTTGTGCGCTGTAGAGATACCTTCTGTACTCCTTTGTACGCTGTAGAGATACCTCGTGTACTCCTTTGTGCGCTGTAGAGATACCTTCTGTACTCCTTTGTGCGCTGTAGAGATACCTTCTGTACTCCTCTGTGCGCAGTAGAGATACCTTCTGTACTCCTTTGTACGTTCTTGAGATATTTCCTGTACTCCTTTGTGCGCTGTAGAGATACCTTCTGTACTCCTTTGTGCGCTGTAGAGATACCTTCTGTACTCCTTTGTGCGCTGTAGAGATACCTTCTGTACTCCTTTGTGCGCTGTAGAGATACCTTCTGTACTCCTTTGTACGCTGTAGAGATACCTCGTGTACTCCTTTGTACGTTCTAGAGATATTTCCTGTACTCCTTTGTGCGCTGTAGAGATACCTTCTGTACTCCTTTGTGCGCTGTAGAGATACCTTCTGTACTCCTTTGTGCGCTGTAGAGATACCTTTTGTACTCCTTTGTGCGCTGTAGAGATACCTTCTGTACTCCTTTGTACGCTGTAGAGATACCTCGTGTACTCCTTTGTGCGCTGTAGAGATACCTTCTGTACTTCTTTGTACGCTGTAGAGATACCTCGTGTACTCCTTTGTACGTTCTAGAGATATTTCCTGTACTCCTTTGTGCGCTGTAGAGATACCTTCTGTACTCCTTTGTGCGCTGTAGAGATACCTTCTGTACTCCTTTGTGCGCTGTAGAGATACTTTCTGTACTCCTTTGTGCGCTGTAGAGATACCTTCTGTACTCCTTTGTACGCTGTAGAGATACCTCGTTTACTCCTTTGTACGTTCTAGAGATATTTCCTGTACTCCTTTGTGCGCTGTAGAGATCCCTTCTGTACTCCTTTGTGCGCTGTAGAGATACCTTCTGTACTCCTTTGTGCGCTGTAGAGATACCTTCTGTACTCCTTTGTGCGCTGTAGAGATACCTTCTGTACTCCTTTGTACGCTGTAGAGATACCTCGTGTACTCCTTTGTACGTTCTAGAGATATTCCCTGTACTCCTTTGTGCGCTGTAGAGATACCTTCTGTACTCCTTTGTGCGCTGTAGAGATACCTTCTGTACTTCTTTGTGCGCTGTAGAAATACCTTCTGTACTCCTTTGTGCGCTGTAGAGATACCTTCTGTACTCCTTTGTGCGCTGTAGAGATACTTTCTGTACTCCTTTGTACGCGGTAGAGATACCTCGTGTACTCCTTTGTGCGCTGTAGAAATACCTTCTGTACTCCTTTGTGCGCTGTAGAGATACCTTCTGTACTCCTTTGTGCGCTGTAGAGATACCTTCTGTACTCCTTTGTACGCTGTAGAGAAACCTCGTGTACTCCTTTGTACGTTCAAGAGATATTTCCTGTACTCCTTTGTGCGCTGTAGAGATACCTTCTGTACTCCTCTGTGCGCTGTAGAGATACCTTCTGTACTCCTTTGTACGCTGTAGAGATACCTTGTGTACTCCTTTGTACGTTCTAGAGATATGTCCTGTACTCCTTTTTGCGCTGTAGAGATACCTTCTGTACTCCTTTGTGCACTGTAGAGATACCTTCTGTACTCCTTTGTGCGCTGTAGAGATACTTTCTGTACTCCTTTGTGCGCTGTAGAGATACCTTCTGTACTCCTTTATGCGCTGTAGAGATACCTTCTGTACTCCTTTGTACGCTGTAGAGATACCTTCTGTACTCCTTTGTGCGCTGTAGAGATACCTTCTGTACTCCTTTGTACGCTGTAGAGATACCTCGTGTACTCCTTTGTACGTTCTAGAGATATTTCCTGTACTCCTTTGTGCGCTGTAGAGATACCTTCTGTACTCCTTTGTGCGCTGTAGAGATACCTTCTGTACTCCTTTGTGCGCTGTAGAGATACCTTCTGTACTCCTTTGTACGTTCTAGAGATATTTCCTGTACTCCTTTGTACGCTGTAGAGATACCTTCTGTATTCCTTTGTGCGCTGTAGAGATACCTTCTGTACTTCTTTGTACGCTGTAGAGATACCTCGTGTACTCCTTTGTACGTTCTAGAGATATTTCCTGTACTCCTTTGTGCGCTGTAGAGATACCTTCTGTACTCCTTTGTGCGCTGTAGAGATACCTTCTGTACTCCTTTGTGCGCTGTAGAGATACCTTCTGTACTCCTTTGTGCGCTGTAGAGATACCTTCTGTACTCCTTTGTACGCTGTAGAGATACCTCGTGTAATCCTTTGTACGTTCTAGAGATATTTCCTGTACTCCTTTGTGCGCTGTAGAGATACCTTCTGTACTCCTTTGTGCGCTGTAGAGATACCTTCTGTACTCCTTTGTGCTCTGTAGAGATACCTTCTGTACTCCTTTGTGCGCTGTAGAGATACCTTCTGTACTCCTTTGTACGCTGTAGAGATGCCTCGTGTACTCCTTTTTACGTTCTAGAGATATTTCCTGTACTCCTTTGTGTGCTGTAGAGATACCTTCTGTACTCCTTTGTGCGCTGTAGAGATACCTTCTGTACTCCTTTGTGCGCTGTATAGATACCTTCTGTACTCCATTGTACGGTGTAGAGATACCTTCTGTACTCCTTTGTGCGCTGTAGAGATACCTTCTGTACTCCTTTGTGCGCTGTAGAGATACCTTCTGTACTCCTTTGTGCGCTGTAGAGATACCTTCTGTACTCCTTTGTGCGCTGTAGAGATACCTTCTGTACTCCTTTGTGCGCTGTAGAGATACCTTCTGTACTCCTTTGTACGTTCTAGAGATATTTCCTGTACTCCTGTGTGCGCTGTAGAGATACCTTCTGTACTCCTTTGTGCGCTGTAGAGATACCTTCTGTACTCCTTTGTGCGCTGTAGAGATACCTTCTGTACTCCTTTGTGCGCTGTAGAGATACCTTCTGTACTCCTTTGTACGCTGTAGAGATACCTCGTGTACTCCTTTGTACGTTCTAGAGATATTTCCTGTACTCATTTGTGCGCTGTAGAGATACTTTCTGTACTCCTTTGTGCGCTGTAGAGATACCTTCTTTACTCCTTTGTGCGCTGTAGAGATACCTTCTGTACTCTTTTGTACGCTGTAGAGATACCTTCTGTACTCCTTTGTGCGCTGTAGAGATACCTTCTGTACTCCTTTGTACGCTGTAGAGATACCTCGTGTACTCCTTTGTACGTTCTAGAGATATTTCCTGTACTCCTTTGTGCGCTGTAGAGATACCTTCTGTACTCCTTTGTGCGCTGTAGAGATACCTTCTGTACTCCTTTGTGCGCTGTAGAGATACCTTCTGTACTTCTTTGTACGCTGTAGAGATACCTCGTGTACTCCTTTGTACGTTTTAGAGATATTTCCTGTACTCCTTTGTGCGCTGTAGAGATACCTTCTGTACTCCTTTGTGCGCTGTAGAGATACCTTCTGTACTCCTTTGTGCGCTGTAGAGATACCTTCTGTACTCCTTTGTACGCTGTAGAGATACCTTCTGTACTCCTTTGTGCGCTGTAGAGATACCTTCTGTACTCCTTTGTGCGCTGTAGAGATACCTTCTGTACTCCTTTGTGCGCTGTAGAGATACCTCGTGTACTCCTTTGTACGTTCTAGAGATATTTCCTGTACTCCTTTGTGCGCTGTAGAGATACCTTCTGTACTCCTTTGTGCGCTGTAGAGATACCTTCTGTACTCCTTTGTACGTTCTAGAGATATTTCCTGTACTCCTTTGTGCGCTGTAGAGATACCTTCTGTACTCCTTTGTGCGCTGTAGAGATACCTTCTGTACTCCTTTGTGCGCTGTAGAGATACCTTCTGTACTCCTTTGTACGCTGTAGAGATACCTTCTGTACTCCTTTGTGCGCTGTAGAGATACCTTCTGTACTCCTTTGTACGCTGTAGAGATACCTCGTGTACTCCTTTGTACGTTCTAGAGATATTTCCTGTACTCCTTTGTGCGCTGTAGAGAAACCTTCTGTACTTCTTTGTGCGCTGTAGAGATACCTTCTGTACTCCTTTGTGCGCTGTAGAGATATCTTCTGTACTCCTTTGTGCGCTGTAGAGATACCTTCTGTACTCCTTTGTGCACTGTAGAGATACCTTTTTACTCCTTTGTACGCTGTAGAGATACCTCGTGTACTCCTTTGTACGTTCTAGAGATATTTCCTGTACTCCTTTGTGCGCTGTAAAGATACCTTCTGTACTCCTTTATGCGCTGTAGAGATACCTTCTGTACTCCTTTGTGAGCTGTAGAGATACCTTCTGTACTCCTTTGTGCGCTGTGGAGATACCTTCGGTACTCCTTTGTACGCTGTAGAGATACCTCGTGTACTTCTTTGTACGTTCTAGAGATATTTCCTGTACTCCTTTGTGCGCTGTAGAGATACCTTGTGTACTCCTTTGTGCGCTGTAGAGATACCTTCTGTACTCCTTTGTGCGCTGTAGAGATACCTTCTGTACTCCTTTGTGCGCTGTAGAGATACCTTCTGTACTCCTTTGTACGTTCTAGAGATATTTCCTGAACTCCTTTGTGCGATGTAGAGATACCTTCTGTACTCCTTTGTACGCTGTAGAGATACCTCGTGTACTCCTTTGTACGTTCTAGAGATATTTCCTGTACTCCTTTGTGCGCTGTAGAGATACCTTCTGTACTCCTTTGTGCGCTGTAGAGATACCTTCTGTACTCCTTTGTGCACTGTAGAGATACCTTCTGTACTCCTTTGTACGCTGTAGAGATACCTTCTGTACTCCTTTGTGCGCTGTAGAGATACCTTCTGAACTCCTTTGTACGCTGTAGAGATACCTCGTGTACTCCTTTGTACGTTCTAGAGATATTTCCTGTACTCCTTTGTGCGCTGTAGAGATACCTTCTGTACTCCTTTGTGCGCTGTAGAGATACCTTCTGTACTCCTTTGTACGTTCTAGAGATATTTCCTGTACTCCTTTGTACGCTGTAGAGAGACCTTCTGTACTCCTTTGTGCGCTGTAGAGATACCTTCTGTACTCCTTTGTACGCTGTAGA
Source organism: Morinoia aosen (assembly GCA_030386875.1). Lineage (NCBI taxonomy): Eukaryota > Metazoa > Arthropoda > Malacostraca > Amphipoda > Talitridae > Morinoia > Morinoia aosen. Next base: position 53,590,256 of record CM059576.1, on the reverse strand, counting down.
GATACCTCGTGTACTCCTTTGTACGTTCTAGAGATATTTCCTGTACTCCTTTGTGCGCTGTAGAGATACCTTCTGTACTTCTTTGTGCGCTGTAGAAATACCATCTGTACTCCTTTGTGCGCTGTAGAGATACCTTCTGTACTCCTTTGTGCGCTGTAGAGATACCTTCTGTACTCCTTTGTACGCTGTAGAGATACCTCGTGTACTCCTTTGTGCGCTGTAGAAATACCTTCTGTACTCCTTTGTGCGCTGTAGAGATACCTTCTGTACTCCTTTGTGCGCTGTAGAGATACCTTCTGTACTCCTTTGTACGTTCTAGAGATATTTCCTGTGCTCCTTTGTGCGCTGTAGAGACACCTTCTGTACTTCTTTGTGCGCTGTAGAGATATTTCCTGTACTCCTTTGTGCGCTGTAGAGATACCTTCTGTACTTCTTTGTGCGCTGTAGAGATACCTTCTGTACTCCTTTGTACGCTGTAGAGATACCTCGTTTACTCCTTTGTACGTTCTAGAGATATTTCCTGTACTCCTTTGTGCGCTGTAGAGATACCTTCTGTACTCCTTTGTGCGCTGTAGAGATACCTTCTGTACTCCTTTGTGCGCTCTAGAGATACCTTCTGTACTCCTTTGTACGCTGTAGAGATACCTTCTGTACTCCTTTGTGCGCTTTAGAGATACCTTCTGTACTCCTTTGTACGCTGTAGAGAAACCTCGTGTACTCCTTTGTACGTTCAAGAGATATTTCCTGTACTCCTTTGTGCGCTGTAGAGATACCTTCTGTACTCCTCTGTGCGCTGTAGAGATACCTTCTGTACTCCTTTGTACGCTGTAGAGATACCTCGTGTACTCCTTTGTACGTTCTAGAGATATTTCCTGTACTCCTTTGTGCGCTGTAGAGATACCTTCTGTACTCCTTTGTGCACTGTAGAGATACCTTCTGTACTCCTTTGTGCGCTGTAGAGATACCTTCTGTACTCCTTTGTGCGCTGTAGAGATACCTTCTGTACTCCTTTGTGCGCTGTAGAGATACCTTCTGTACTCCTTTGTACGCTGTAGAGATACCTTCTGTACTCCTTTGTGCGCTGTAGAGATACCTTCTGTACTCCTTTGTACGCTGTAGAGATACCTCGTGTACTCCTTTGTACGTTCTAGAGATATTTCCTGTACTCCTTTGTGCGCTGTAGAGATACCTTCTGTATCCTTTGTGCGCTGTAGAGATACCTTCTGTACTCCTTTGTGCGCTGTAGAGATACCTTCTGTACTCCTTTGTACGTTCTAGAGATATTTCCTGTACTCCTTTGTACGCTGTAGAGATACCTTCTGTACTCCTTTGTGCGCTGTAGAGATACCTTCTGTACTCCTTTGTACGCTGTAGAGATACCTCGTGTACTCCTTTGTACGTTCTAGAGATATTTCCTGTACTCCTTTGTGCGCTGTAGAGATACCTTCTGTACTCCTTTGTGCGCTGTAGAGATACCTTCTGTACTCCTTTGTGCGCTGTAGAGATACCTTCTGTACTCCTTTGTGCGCTGTAGAGATACCTTCTGTACTCCTTTGTACGCTGTAGAGATACCTCGTGTAATCCTTTGTACGTTCTAGAGATATTTCCTGTACTCCTTTGTGCGCTGTAGAGATACCTTCTGTACTCCTTTGTGCGCTGTAGAGATACCTTCTGTACTCCTTTGTGCGCTGTAGAGATACCTTCTGTACTCCTTTGTGCGCTGTAGAGATACCTTCTGTACTCCTTTGTACGCTGTAGAGATGCCTCGTGTACTCCTTTGTACGTTCTAGAGATATTTCCTGTACTCCTTTGTGTGCTGTAGAGATACCTTCTGTACTCTTTTGTGCGCTGTAGAGATACCTTCTGTACTCCTTTGTGCGCTGTATAGATACCTTCTGTACTCCATTGTACGGTGTAGAGATACCTTCTGTACTCCTTTGTGCGCTGTAGAGATACCTTCTGTACTCCTTTGTGCGCTGTAGAGATACCTTCTGTACTCCTTTGTGCGCTGTAGAGATACCTTCTGTACTCCTTTGTGCGCTGTAGAGATACCTTCTGTACTCCTTTGTACGTTCTAGAGATATTTCCTGTACTCCTTTGTGCGCTGTAGAGATACCTTCTGTACTCCTTTGTGCGCTGTAGAGATACCTTCTGTACTCCTTTGTGCGCTGTAGAGATACCTTCTGTACTCCTTTGTGCGCTGTAGAGATACCTTCTGTACTCCTTTGTACGCTGTAGAGATACCTCGTGTACTCCTTTGTACGTTCTAGATATATTTCCTGTACTCATTTGTGCGCTGTAGAGATACTTTCTGTACTCCTTTGTGCGCTATAGAGATACCTTCTTTACTCCTTTGTGCGCTGTAGCGATACCTTCTGTACTCTTTTGTACGCTGTAGAGATACCTTCTGTACTCCTTTGTGCGCTGTAGAGATACCTTCTGTACTCCTTTGTACGCTGTAGAGATACCTCGTGTACTCCTTTGTACGTTCTAGAGATATTTCCTGTACTCCTTTGTGCGCTGTAGAGATACCTTCTGTACTCCTTTGTGCGCTGTAGAGATACCTTCTGTACTCCTTTGTGCGCTGTAGAGATACCTTCTGTACTCCTTTGTACGCTGTAGAGATACCTCGTGTACTCCTTTGTACGTTTTAGAGATATTTCCTGTACTCCTTTGTGCGCTGTAGAGATACCTTCTGTACTCCTTTGTGCGCTGTAGAGATACCTTCTGTACTCCTTTGTGCGATGTAGAGATACCTTCTGTACTCCTTTGTACGCTGTAGAGATACCTTCTGTACTCCTTTGTGCGCTGTAGAGATACCTTCTGTACTCCTTTGTGCGCTGTAGAGATACCTTCTGTACTCCTTTTTGCGCTGTAGAGACACCTCGTGTACTCCTTTGTACGTTCTAGAGATATTTCCTGTACTCCTTTGTGCGCTGTAGAGATACCTTCTGTACTCCTTTGTGCGCTGTAGAGATACCTTCTGTACTCCTTTGTACGTTCTAGAGATATTTCCTGTACTCCTTTGTGCGCTGTAGAGATACCTTCTGTACTCCTTTGTGCGCTGTAGAGATACCTTCTGTACTCCTTTGTGCGCTGTAGAGATACCTTCTGTACTCCTTTGTACGCTGTAGAGATACCTTCTGTACTCCTTTGTGCGCTGTAGAGATACCTTCTGTACTCCTTTGTACGCTGTAGAGATACCTCGTGTACTCCTTTGTACGTTCTAGAGATATTTCCTGTACTCCTTTGTGCGCTGTAGAGAAACCTTCTGTACTTCTTTGTGCGCTGTAGAGATACCTTCTGTACTCCTTTGTGCGCTGTAGAGATACCTTCTGTACTCCTTTGTGCGCTGTAGAGATACCTTCTGTACTCCTTTGTGCACTGTAGAGATACCTTCTGTACTCCTTTGTACGCTGTAGAGATACCTCGTGTACTCCTTTGTACGTTCTAGAGATATTTCCTGTACTCCTTTGTGCGCTGTAGAGATACCTTCTTTACTCCTTTATGCGCTGTAGAGATACCTTCTGTACTCCTTTGTGCGCTGTAGAGATACCTTCTGTACTCCTTTGTGCGCTGTGGAGATACCTTCTGTACTCCTTTGTACGCTGTAGAGATACCTCGTGTACTTCTTTGTACGTTCTAGAGATATTTCCTGTACTCCTTTGTGCGCTGTAGAGATACCTTCTGTACTCCTTTGTGCGCTGTAGAGATACCTTCTGTACTCCTTTGTGCGCTGTAGAGATACCTTCTGTACTCCTTTGTGCGCTGTAGAGATACCTTCTGTACTCCTTTGTACATTCTAGAGATATTTCCTGTACTCCTTTGTGCGATGTAGAGATACCTTCTGTACTCCTTTGTACGCTGTAGAGATACCTCGTGTACTCCTTTGTACGTTCTAGAGATATTTCCTGTACTCCTTTGTGCGCTGTAGAGATACCTTCTGTACTCCTTTGTGCGCTGTAGAGATACCTTCTGTACTCCTTTGTCCGCTGTAGAGATACCTTCTGTACTCCTTTGTACGCTGTAGAGATACCTTCTGTACTCCTTTGTGCGCTGTAGAGATACCTTCTGAACTCCTTTGTACGCTGTAGAGATACCTCGTGTACTCCTTTGTACGTTCTAGAGATATTTCCTGTACTCCTTTGTGCGCTGTAGAGATACCTTCTGTACTCCTTTGTGCGCTGTAGAGATACCTTCTGTACTCCTTTGTACGTTCTAGAGATATTTCCTGTACTCCTTTGTACGCTGTAGAGATACCTTCTGTACTCCTTTGTGCGCTGTAGAGATACCTTCTGTACTCCTTTGTACGCTGTAGAGATACCTCGTGTACTCCTTTGTACGTTCTAGAGATATTTCCTGTACTCCTTTGTGCGCTGTAGAGATACCTTCTGTACTCCTTTGTGCGCTGTAGAGATACCTTCTGTACTCCTTTGTGCGCTGTAGAGATACCTTCTGTACTCCTTTGTGCGCTGTAGAGATACCTTCTGTACTCCTTTGTACGCTGTAGAGATACCTCGTGTACTCCTTTGTACGTTCTAGAGATATTTCCTGTACTCCTTTGTGCGCTGTAGAAATCCCTTCTGTACTCCTCTGTGCGCTGTAGAGTTACCTTCTGTACTCCTTTGTGCGCTGTAGAGATACCTTCTGTACTCCTTTGTGCGCTGTAGAGATACCTTCTGTACTCCTTTGTACGCTGTAGAGATACCTCGTGTACTCCTTTGTACGTTCAAGAGATATTTCCTGTACTCCTTTGTGCGCTGTAGAGATACCTTCTGTACTCCTTTGTGCGCTGTAGAGATACCTTCTGTACTCCTTTGTGCGCTGTAGAGATACCTTCTGTACTCCTTTGTACGCTGTAGAGATACCTTCTGTACTCCTTTGTGCGCTGTAGAGATACCTTCTGTACTCCTTTGTGCGCTGTAGAGATACCTTCTGTACTCCTTTGTGCGCTGTAGAGATACCTTCTGTACTCCTTTGTGCGCTGTAGAGATACCTTCTGTACCCCTTTGTACGTTCTAGAGATATTTCCTGTACTCCTTTGTGCGCTGTAGAGATACCTTCTGTACTCCTTTGTGCGCTGTAGAGATACCTTCTGTACTCCTTTGTGCGCTGTAGAGATACCTTCTGTACTCCTTTGTGCGCTGTAGAGATACCTTCTGTACTCCTTTGTACGCTGTAGAGATACCTCGTGTACTCCTTTGTACGTTCTAGAGATATTTCCTGTACTCCTTTGTGCGCTGTAGAGATACCTTCTGTACTCCTTTGTGCGCTGTAGAGATACCTTATGTACTCCTTTGTGCGCTGTAGAGATACCTTCTGTACTCCTTTGTGCGCTGTAGAGATACCTTATGTACTCCTTTGTACGCTGTAGAGATACCTCGTGTACTCCTTTGTACGTTCTAGAGATATTTCCTGTACTCCTTTGTGCGCTGTAGAGATTCCTTCTGTACTCCTTTGTGCGCTGTAGAGATACCTCGTGTACTCCTTTGTACGTTCTAGAGATATTTCCTGTACTCCTTTGTGCGCTGTAGAGATACCTTCTGTACTCCTTTGTGCGCTGTAGAGATACCTTCTGTACTCCTTTGTGCGCTGTAGAGATACCTTCTGTACTCCTTTGTACGCTGTAGAGATACCTTCTGTACTCCTTTGTGCGCTGTAGAGATACCTTCTGTACTCCTTTGTACGCTGTAGAGATACCTCGTGTACTCCTTTGTACGTTCTAGAGATATTTCCTGTACTCCTTTGTGCGCTGTAGATATACCTTCTGTACTCCTTTGTGCGCTGTAGAGATACCTTCTGTACTCCTTTGTGCGCTGTAGAGATACCTTCTGTACTCCTTTGTACGCTGTAGAGATACCTCGTGTACTCCTTTGTACGTTCTAGAGATATTTCCTGTACTCCTTTGTGCCCTGTAGAGATACCTTCTGTACTCCTTTGTGCGCTGTAGAGATACCTTCTGTACTCCTTTGTACGTTCTAGAGATATTTCCTGTACTCCTTTGTGCGCTGTAGAGATACCTTCTGTACTCCTTTGTGCGCTGTAGAGATACCTTCTGTACTCCTTTGTGCGCTGTAGAGATACCTTCTGTACTCCTTTGTACGCTGTAGAGATACCTCGTGTACTCCTTTGTGCGATGTAGAGATACCTTCTGTACTCCTTTGTGCGCTGTAGAGATACCTTCTGTACTCCTTTGTGCGCTGTAGAGATACCTTCTGTACTCCTTTGTACGTTCTAGAGATATTTCCTGTACTCCTTTGTGCGCTGTAGAGATACCTTCTGTACTCCTTTGTACGCTGTAGAGATACCTCTTGTACTCCTTTGTGCGCTGTAGAGATACCTTCTGTACTCCTTTGTGCGCTGTAGAGATACCTTCTGTACTCCTTTGTACGTTCTAGAGATATTTCCTGTACTCCTTTGTGCGCTGTTGAGATACCTTCTGTACTCCTTTGTACGCTGTAGAGATACCTCGTGTACTCCTTTGTGCGCTGTAGAGATACCTTCTGTACTCCTTTGTGCGCTGTAGAGATACCTTCTGTACTCCTTTGTGCGCTGTAGAGATACCTTCTGTACTCCTTTGTACGTTCTAGAGATATTTCCTGTACTCCTTTGTGTGCTGTAGAGATACCTTCTGTACTCCTTTGTGCGCTGTAGAGATACCTTCTGTACTCCTTTGTGGGCTGTAGAGATACCTTCTGTACTCCTTTGTGCGCTGTAGAGATACCTTCTGTACTCCTTTGTACGCTGTAGAGATACCTCGTGTACTCCTTTGTACGTTCTAGAGATATTTCCTGTACTCCTTTGTGCGCTGTAGAGATACCTTCTGTACTCCTTTGTGCGCTGTAGAGATACCTTCTGTACTCCTTTGTGCGCTGTAGAGATACCTTCTGTACTCCTTTGTGCGCTGTAGAGATACCTTCTGTACTCCTTTGTGCGCTGTAGAGATACCTTCTGTACTCCTTTGTGAGCTGTAGAGATACCTTCTGTACTCCTTTGTGCGCTGTAGAGATACCTTCTGTACTCCTTTGTACGCTGTAGAGATACCTCGTGTACTCCTTTGTGTGCTGTAGAGATACCTTCTGTACTCCTTTGTGCGCTGTAGAGATACCTTCTGTACTCCTTTGTGCGCTGTAGAGATACCTTCTGTACTCCTTTGTACGTTCTAGAGATATTTCCTGTACTCCTTTGTGCGCTGTAGAGATACCTTCTGTACTCCTTTGTGCGCTGTAGAGATACCTTCTGTACTCCTTTGTGCGCTGTAGAGATACCTTCTGTACTCCTTTGTGCGCTGTAGAGATACCTTCTGTACTCCTTTGTACGCTGTAGAGATACCTCGTGTACTCCTTTGTACGTTCTAGAGATATTTCCTGTACTCCTTTGTGCGCTGTAGAGATACCTTCTGTACTCCTTTGTGCGCTGTAGAGATACCTTCTGTACTCCTTTGTGCGCTGTAGAGATACCTTCTGTACTCCTTTGTGCGCTGTAGAGATACCTTCTGTACTCTTTTGTACGCTGTAGAGATACCTCGTGTACTCCTTTGTGCGCTGTAGAGATACCTTCTGTACTCCTTTGTACGCTGTAGAGATACCTCGTGTACTCCTTTGTACGTTCTAGAGATATTTCCTGTACTCCTTTGTGCGCTGTAGAGATACCTTCTGTACTCCTTTGTGCGCTGTAGAGATACCTTCTGTACTCCTTTGTGCGCTGTAGAGATACCTTCTGTACTCCTTTGTACGCTGTAGAGATACCTCGTGTACTCCTTTGTACGTTCTAGAGATATTTCCTGTACTCCTGTGTGCGCTGTAGAGATACCTTCTGTACTCCTTTGTGCGCTGTAGAGATACCTTCTGTACTCCTTTGTGCGCTGTAGAGATACCTTTTGTACTCCTTTGTGCGCTGTAGAGATACCTTCTGTACTCCTTTGTGCGCTGTAGAGATACCTTCTGTACTCCTTTGTACGCTGTAGAGATACCTCGTGTACTCCTTTGTGTGCTGTAGAGATACCTTCTGTACTCCTTTGTGCGCTGTAGAGATACCTTCTGTACTCCTTTGTGCGCTGTAGAGATACCTTCTGTACTCCTTTGTACGTTCTAGAGATATTTCCTGTACTCCTTTGTGCGCTGTAGAGATACCTTCTGTACTCCTTTGTGCGCTGTAGAGATACCTTCTGTACTCCTTTGTGCGCTGTAGAGATACCTTCTGTACTCCTTTGTGCGCTGTAGACATACCTTCGGTACTCCTTTGTACGCTGTAGAGATACCTCGTGTACTGCTTTGTACGTTCTAGAGATATTTCCTGTACTCCTTTGTGCGCTGTAGAGATACCTTCTGTACTCCTTTGTGCGCTGTAGAGATACCTTCTGTACTCCTTTGTGCGCTGTAGAGATACCTTCTGTACTCCTTTGTGCGCTGTAGAGATACCTTCTGTACTCCTTTGTACGCTGTAGAGATACCTCGTGTACTCCTTTGTGCGCTGTAGAGATACCTTCTGTACTCCTTTGTGCGCAGTAGAGATACCTTCTGTACTCCTTTGTACGTTCTAGAGATATTTCCTGTACTCCTTTGTGCGCTGAAGAGATACCTTCTGTACTCCTTTGTGCGCTGTAGAGATACCTTCTTTACTCCTTTGTGCGCTGTAGAGATACCTTCTGTACTCCTTTGTACGCTGTTGAGATACCTCGTGTACTCCTTTGTACGTTCTAGAGATATTTCCTGTACTCCTTTGTGCGCTGTTGAGATACCTTCTGTACTCCTTTGTGCGAGTAGAGATAACTTCTGTACTCCTTTGTGCGCTGTAGAGATACCTTCTGTACTCCTTTGTACGCTGTAGAGATACCTTCTGTACTCCTTTGTGCGCTGTAGAGATACCTTCTGTACTCCTTTGTACGCTGTAGAGATACCTCGTGTACTCCTTTGTACGTTCTAGAGATATTTCCTGTACTCCTTTGTGCGCTGTAGAGATACCTTCTGTACTCCTTTGTGCGCTGTAGGGATACCTTCTGTACTCCTTTGTGCGCTGTAGAGATACCTTCTGTACTCCTTTGTGCGCTGTAGAGATACCTTCTGTACTCCTTTGTGCGCTGTAGAGATACCTTCTGTACTTCTTTGTGCGCTGTAGAGATACCTCGTGTACTCCTTTGTACGCTGTAGAGATACCTTCTGTACTCCTTTGTACGCTGTAGAGATACCTCGTGTACTCCTTTGTGCGCTGTAGAGATACCTTCTGTACTCCTTTGTACGCTGTAGAGATACCTCGTGTACTCCTTTGTACTTTCTAGAGATATTTCCTGTACTCCTTTGTGCGCAGTAGAGATACCTTCTGTACTCCTTTGTGCAATGTAGAGACACCTACTGTACTCCTTTGTGCGCTGTAGAGATACCTTCTGTACTCCTTTGTGCGCTGTAGAGATACCTTCTGTACTCCTTTGTGCGCTGTAGAGATACCTTCTGTACTCCTTTGTGCGCTGTAGAGATACCTTCTGTACTCCTTTGTGCGCTGTAGAGATACCTTCTGTACTCCTTTGTGCGCTGTAGAGATACCTTCTGTACTCCTTTATGCGCTGTAGAGATACCTTGTGTACTCCTTTGTGCGCTGTAGAGATACCTTCTGTACTCCTTTGTGCGCTGTAGAGATACCTCGTGTACTCCTTTGTACGCTGGAGAGATACCTTCTGTACTCCTTTGTGCGCTGTAGAAATACCTTCTGTACTCCTTTGTGCGCTGTAGAGATACCTTCTGTACTCCTTTGTGCGCTGTAGAGATACCTCGTGTACTCCTTTGTACGTTCTAGAGATATTTCCTGTACTCCTTTGTGCGCTGTAGAGATACCTTCTGTACTCCTTTGTGCGCTGTAGAGATACCTTCTGTACTCCTTTGTGCGCTGTAGAGATACCTTCTGTACTCCTTTGTACGCTGTAGAGATACCTCGTGTACTCCTTTGTACGTTCTAGAGATATTTCCTGTACTCCTTTGTGCGCTGTAGAGATACCTTCTGTACTCCTTTGTGTGCTGTAGAGATACCTTCTGTACTCCTTTGTGCGCTGTAGAGATACCTTCTGTACTGCTTTGTGCGCTGTAGAGATACCTTCTGTACTCCTTTGTACGCTGTAGAGATACCTCGTGTACTCCTTTGTATGTTCTAGAGATATTTCCTGTACTCCTTTGTGTGCTGTAGAGATACCTTCTGTACTCCTTTGTGCGCTGTAGAGATACCTTCTGTACTCCTTTGTGCGCTGTAGAGATACCTTCTGTACTCCTTTGTGCGCTGTAGAGATACCTTCTGTACTCCTTTGTGCGCTGTAGAGATACCTTCTGTACCCCTTTGTACGCTGTAGAGATACCTCGTGTACTGCTTCGTACGTTCTAGAGATATTTCCTGTACTCCTTTGTGCGCTGTAGAGATACCTTCTGTACTCCTTTGTGCGCTGTAGAGATACCTTCTGTACTCCTTTGTGCGCTGTAGAGATACCTTCTGTACTCCTTTGTGCGCTGTAGAGATACCTTCTGTACTCCTTTGTGCGCTGTAGAGATACCTTCTGTACTCCTTTGTACGCTGTAGAGATACCTCGTGTACTCCTTTGTACGTTCTAGAGATATTTCCTGTACTCCTTTGTGCGCTGTAGAGATACCTTCTGTACTCCTTTGTGCGCTGTAGAGATACCTTCTGTACTCCTTTGTGCGCTGTAGAGATAACTTCTGTACTCCTTTGTGCGCTGTAGAGATACCTCGTGTACTTCTTTGTACGCTGTAGAGATACCTTCTGTACTCCTTTGTGCGCTGTAGAGATACCTTCTGTACTCCTTTGTGCGCTGTAGAGATACCTTCTGTACTCCTTTGTGCGCTGTAGAGATACCTTTTGTACTCCTTTGTGCGCTGCAGAGATACCTTCTGTACTCCTTTGTGCGCTGTAGAGATACCTTCTGTACTCCTTTGTGCGCTGTAGAGATACCTTCTGTACTCCTTTGTGCGCTGTAGAGATACCTTCTGTACTCCTTTTTGCGCTGTAGAGATACCTCGTGTACTCCTTTGTACGCTGAAGAGATACCTTTTGTACTCCTTTGTGCGCTGTGGAGATACCTTCTGTACTCCTTTGTGCGCTGTAGAGATACCTTCTGTACTCCTTTGTGCGCTGTAGAGATACCTCGTGTACTCCTTTGTACGTTCTAGAGATATTTCCTGTACTCTTTGTGCGCTGTAGAGATACCTTCTGTACTCCTTTGTGCGCTGTAGAGATACCTTCTGTACTCCTTTGTGCGCTGTAGAGATACTTTCTGTACTCCTTTGTGCGCTGTAGAGATACCTTCTGTACTCCTTTGTACGCTGTAGAGATACCTCGTTTACTCCTTTGTACGTTCTAGAGATATTTCCTGTACTCCTTTGTGCGCTGTAGAGATCCCTTCTGTACTCCTTTGTGCGCTGTAGAGATCCCTTCTGTACTCCTTTGTGCGCTGTAGAGATACCTTCTGTACTCCTTTGTGCGCTGTAGAGATACCTTCTGTACTCCTTTGTGCGCTGTAGAGATACCTTCTGTACTCCTTTGTACGCTGTAGAGATACCTCGTGTACTCCTTTGTACGTTCTAGAGATATTTCCTGTACTCCTTTGTGCGCTGTAGAGATACCTTCTGTACTCCTTTGTGCGCTGTAGAGATACCTTCTGTACTCCTTTGTGCGCTGTAGAGATAACTTTTGTACTCCTTTGTGCGCTGTAGAGATACCTCGTGTACTCCTTTGTACGCTGTAGAGATACCTTCTGTACTCCTTTGTGCGCTGTAGAGATACCTTCTGTACTCCTTTGTGCGCTGTAGAGATACCTTCTGTACTCCTTTGTACGTTCTAGAGATATTTCCTGTACTCCTTTGTGCGCTGTAGAGATACCTTCTGTACTCCTTTGTGCGCTGTAGAGATACCTTCTGTACTCCTTTGTGCGCTGTAGAGATACCTTCTGTACTCCTTTGTACGCTGTAGAGATACCTTCTGTACTCCTTTGTGCGCTGTAGAGATACCTTCTGTACTCCTTTGTACGCTGTAGAGATACCTCGTGTACTCCTTTGTACGTTCTAGAGATATTTCCTGTACTCCTTTGTGCGCTGTAGAGAAACCTTCTGTACTTCTTTGTGCGCTGTAGAGATACCTTCTGTACTCCTTTGTGCGCTGTAGAGATACCTTCTGTACTCCTTTGTGCGCTGTAGAGATACCTTCTGTACTCCTTTGTGCACTGTAGAGATACCTTCTGTACTCCTTTGTACGCTGTAGAGATACCTCGTGTACTCCTTTGTACGTTCTAGAGATATTTCCTGTACTCCTTTGTGCGCTGTAGAGATACCTTCTTTACTCCTTTATGCGCTGTAGAGATACCTTCTGTACTCCTTTGTGCGCTGTAGAGATACCTTCTGTACTCCTTTGTGCGCTGTGGAGATACCTTCTGTACTCCTTTGTACGCTGTAGAGATACCTCGTGTACTTCTTTGTACGTTCTAGAGATATTTCCTGTACTCCTTTGTGCGCTGTAGAGATACCTTCTGTACTCCTTTGTGCGCTGTAGAGATACCTTCTGTACTCCTTTGTGCGCTGTAGAGATACCTTCTGTACTCCTTTGTGCGCTGTAGAGATACCTTCTGTACTCCTTTGTACATTCTAGAGATATTTCCTGTACTCCTTTGTGCGATGTAGAGATACCTTCTGTACTCCTTTGTACGCTGTAGAGATACCTCGTGTACTCCTTTGTACGTTCTAGAGATATTTCCTGTTCTCCTTTGTGCGCTGTAGAGATACCTTCTGTACTCCTTTGTGCGCTGTAGAGATACCTTCTGTACTCCTTTGTCCGCTGTAGAGATACCTTCTGTACTCCTTTGTACGCTGTAGAGATACCTTCTGTACTCCTTTGTGCGCTGTAGAGATACCTTCTGAACTCCTTTGTACGCTGTAGAGATACCTCGTGTACTCCTTTGTACGTTCTAGAGATATTTCCTGTACTCCTTTGTGCGCTGTAGAGATACCTTCTGTACTCCTTTGTGCGCTGTAGAGATACCTTCTGTACTCCTTTGTACGTTCTAGAGATATTTCCTGTACTCCTTTGTACGCTGTAGAGATACCTTCTGTACTCCTTTGTGCGCTGTAGAGATACCTTCTGTACTCCTTTGTACGCTGTAGAGATACCTCGTGTACTCCTTTGTACGTTCTAGAGATATTTCCTGTACTCCTTTGTGCGCTGTAGAGATACCTTCTGTACTCCTTTGTGCGCTGTAGAGATACCTTCTGTACTCCTTTGTGCGCTGTAGAGATACCTTCTGTACTCCTTTGTGCGCTGTAGAGATACCTTCTGTACTCCTTTGTACGCTGTAGAGATACCTCGTGTACTCCTTTGTACGTTCTAGAGATATTTCCTGTACTCCTTTGTGCGCTGTAGAAATCCCTTCTGTACTCCTCTGTGCGCTGTAGAGTTACCTTCTGTACTCCTTTGTGCGCTGTAGAGATACCTTCTGTACTCCTTTGTGCGCTGTAGAGATACCTTCTGTACTCCTTTGTACGCTGTAGAGATACCTCGTGTACTCCTTTGTACGTTCAAGAGATATTTCCTGTACTCCTTTGTGCGCTGTAGAGATACCTTCTGTACTCCTTTGTGCGCTGTAGAGATACCTTCTGTACTCCTTTGTGCGCTGTAGAGATACCTTCTGTACTCCTTTGTACGCTGTAGAGATACCTTCTGTACTCCTTTGTGCGCTGTAGAGATACCTTCTGTACTCCTTTGTGCGCTGTAGAGATACCTTCTGTACTCCTTTGTGCGCTGTAGAGATACCTTCTGTACTCCTTTGTGCGCTGTAGAGATACCTTCTGTACCCCTTTGTACGTTCTAGAGATATTTCCTGTACTCCTTTGTGCGCTGTAGAGATACCTTCTGTACTCCTTTGTGCGCTGTAGAGATACCTTCTGTACTCCTTTGTGCGCTGTAGAGATACCTTCTGTACTCCTTTGTGCGCTGTAGAGATACCTTCTGTACTCCTTTGTACGCTGTAGAGATACCTCGTGTACTCCTTTGTACGTTCTAGAGATATTTCCTGTACTCCTTTGTGCGCTGTAGAGATACCTTCTGTACTCCTTTGTGCGCTGTAGAGATACCTTATGTACTCCTTTGTGCGCTGTAGAGATACCTTCTGTACTCCTTTGTGCGCTGTAGAGATACCTTATGTACTCCTTTGTACGCTGTAGAGATACCTCGTGTACTCCTTTGTACGTTCTAGAGATATTTCCTGTACTCCTTTGTGCGCTGTAGAGATTCCTTCTGTACTCCTTTGTGCGCTGTAGAGATACCTCGTGTACTCCTTTGTACGTTCTAGAGATATTTCCTGTACTCCTTTGTGCGCTGTAGAGATACCTTCTGTACTCCTTTGTGCGCTGTAGAGATACCTTCTGTACTCCTTTGTGCGCTGTAGAGATACCTTCTGTACTCCTTTGTACGCTGTAGAGATACCTTCTGTACTCCTTTGTGCGCTGTAGAGATACCTTCTGTACTCCTTTGTACGCTGTAGAGATACCTCGTGTACTCCTTTGTACGTTCTAGAGATATTTCCTGTACTCCTTTGTGCGCTGTAGATATACCTTCTGTACTCCTTTGTGCGCTGTAGAGATACCTTCTGTACTCCTTTGTGCGCTGTAGAGATACCTTCTGTACTCCTTTGTACGCTGTAGAGATACCTCGTGTACTCCTTTGTACGTTCTAGAGATATTTCCTGTACTCCTTTGTGCCCTGTAGAGATACCTTCTGTACTCCTTTGTGCGCTGTAGAGATACCTTCTGTACTCCTTTGTACGTTCTAGAGATATTTCCTGTACTCCTTTGTGCGCTGTAGAGATACCTTCTGTACTCCTTTGTGCGCTGTAGAGATACCTTCTGTACTCCTTTGTGCGCTGTAGAGATACCTTCTGTACTCCTTTGTACGCTGTAGAGATACCTCGTGTACTCCTTTGTGCGATGTAGAGATACCTTCTGTACTCCTTTGTGCGCTGTAGAGATACCTTCTGTACTCCTTTGTGCGCTGTAGAGATACCTTCTGTACTCCTTTGTACGTTCTAGAGATATTTCCTGTACTCCTTTGTGCGCTGTAGAGATACCTTCTGTACTCCTTTGTACGCTGTAGAGATACCTCTTGTACTCCTTTGTGCGCTGTAGAGATACCTTCTGTACTCCTTTGTGCGCTGTAGAGATACCTTCTGTACTCCTTTGTACGTTCTAGAGATATTTCCTGTACTCCTTTGTGCGCTGTTGAGATACCTTCTGTACTCCTTTGTACGCTGTAGAGATACCTCGTGTACTCCTTTGTGCGCTGTAGAGATACCTTCTGTACTCCTTTGTGCGCTGTAGAGATACCTTCTGTACTCCTTTGTGCGCTGTAGAGATACCTTCTGTACTCCTTTGTACGTTCTAGAGATATTTCCTGTACTCCTTTGTGTGCTGTAGAGATACCTTCTGTACTCCTTTGTGCGCTGTAGAGATACCTTCTGTACTCCTTTGTGGGCTGTAGAGATACCTTCTGTACTCCTTTGTGCGCTGTAGAGATACCTTCTGTACTCCTTTGTACGCTGTAGAGATACCTCGTGTACTCCTTTGTACGTTCTAGAGATATTTCCTGTACTCCTTTGTGCGCTGTAGAGATACCTTCTGTACTCCTTTGTGCGCTGTAGAGATACCTTCTGTACTCCTTTGTGCGCTGTAGAGATACCTTCTGTACTCCTTTGTGCGCTGTAGAGATACCTTCTGTACTCCTTTGTGCGCTGTAGAGATACCTTCTGTACTCCTTTGTGAGCTGTAGAGATACCTTCTGTACTCGTTTGTGCGCTGTAGAGATACCTTCTGTACTCCTTTGTACGCTGTAGAGATACCTCGTGTACTCCTTTGTGTGCTGTAGAGATACCTTCTGTACTCCTTTGTGCGCTGTAGAGATACCTTCTGTACTCCTTTGTGCGCTGTAGAGATACCTTCTGTACTCCTTTGTACGTTCTAGAGATATTTCCTGTACTCCTTTGTGCGCTGTAGAGATACCTTCTGTACTCCTTTGTGCGCTGTAGAGATACCTTCTGTACTCCTTTGTGCGCTGTAGAGATACCTTCTGTACTCCTTTGTGCGCTGTAGAGATACCTTCTGTACTCCTTTGTACGCTGTAGAGATACCTCGTGTACTCCTTTGTACGTTCTAGAGATATTTCCTGTACTCCTTTGTGCGCTGTAGAGATACCTTCTGTACTCCTTTGTGCGCTGTAGAGATACCTTCTGTACTCCTTTGTGCGCTGTAGAGATACCTTCTGTACTCCTTTGTGCGCTGTAGAGATACCTTCTGTACTCTTTTGTACGCTGTAGAGATACCTCGTGTACTCCTTTGTGCGCTGTAGAGATACCTTCTGTACTCCTTTGTACGCTGTAGAGATACCTCGTGTACTCCTTTGTACGTTCTAGAGATATTTCCTGTACTCCTTTGTGCGCTGTAGAGATACCTTCTGTACTCCTTTGTGCGCTGTAGAGATACCTTCTGTACTCCTTTGTGCGCTGTAGAGATACCTTCTGTACTCCTTTGTACGCTGTAGAGATACCTCGTGTACTCCTTTGTACGTTCTAGAGATATTTCCTGTACTCCTGTGTGCGCTGTAGAGATACCTTCTGTACTCCTTTGTGCGCTGTAGAGATACCTTCTGTACTCCTTTGTGCGCTGTAGAGATACCTTTTGTACTCCTTTGTGCGCTGTAGAGATACCTTCTGTACTCCTTTGTGCGCTGTAGAGATACCTTCTGTACTCCTTTGTACGCTGTAGAGATACCTCGTGTACTCCTTTGTGTGCTGTAGAGATACCTTCTGTACTCCTTTGTGCGCTGTAGAGATACCTTCTGTACTCCTTTGTGCGCTGTAGAGATACCTTCTGTACTCCTTTGTACGTTCTAGAGATATTTCCTGTACTCCTTTGTGCGCTGTAGAGATACCTTCTGTACTCCTTTGTGCGCTGTAGAGATACCTTCTGTACTCCTTTGTGCGCTGTAGAGATACCTTCTGTACTCCTTTGTGCGCTGTAGACATACCTTCGGTACTCCTTTGTACGCTGTAGAGATACCTCGTGTACTGCTTTGTACGTTCTAGAGATATTTCCTGTACTCCTTTGTGCGCTGTAGAGATACCTTCTGTACTCCTTTGTGCGCTGTAGAGATACCTTCTGTACTCCTTTGTGCGCTGTAGAGATACCTTCTGTACTCCTTTGTGCGCTGTAGAGATACCTTCTGTACTCCTTTGTACGCTGTAGAGATACCTCGTGTACTCCTTTGTGCGCTGTAGAGATACCTTCTGTACTCCCTTTGTGCGCAGTAGAGATACCTTCTGTACTCCTTTGTACGTTCTAGAGATATTTCCTGTACTCCTTTGTGCGCTGAAGAGATACCTTCTGTACTCCTTTGTGCGCTGTAGAGATACCTTCTTTACTCCTTTGTGCGCTGTAGAGATACCTTCTGTACTCCTTTGTACGCTGTTGAGATACCTCGTGTACTCCTTTGTACGTTCTAGAGATATTTCCTGTACTCCTTTGTGCGCTGTTGAGATACCTTCTGTACTCCTTTGTGCGAGTAGAGATAACTTCTGTACTCCTTTGTGCGCTGTAGAGATACCTTCTGTACTCCTTTGTACGCTGTAGAGATACCTTCTGTACTCCTTTGTGCGCTGTAGAGATACCTTCTGTACTCCTTTGTACGCTGTAGAGATACCTCGTGTACCCTTTGTACGTTCTAGAGATATTTCCTGTACTCCTTTGTGCGCTGTAGAGATACCTTCTGTACTCCTTTGTGCGCTGTAGGGATACCTTCTGTACTCCTTTGTGCGCTGTAGAGATACCTTCTGTACTCCTTTGTGCGCTGTAGAGATACCTTCTGTACTCCTTTGTGCGCTGTAGAGATACCTTCTGTACTTCTTTGTGCGCTGTAGAGATACCTCGTGTACTCCTTTGTACGCTGTAGAGATACCTTCTGTACTCCTTTGTACGCTGTAGAGATACCTCGTGTACTCCTTTGTGCGCTGTAGAGATACCTTCTGTACTCCTTTGTACGCTGTAGAGATACCTCGTGTACTCCTTTGTACTTTCTAGAGATATTTCCTGTACTCCTTTGTGCGCAGTAGAGATACCTTCTGTACTCCTTTGTGCAATGTAGAGACACCTACTGTACTCCTTTGTGCGCTGTAGAGATACCTTCTGTACTCCTTTGTGCGCTGTAGAGATACCTTCTGTACTCCTTTGTGCGCTGTAGAGATACCTTCTGTACTCCTTTGTGCGCTGTAGAGATACCTTCTGTACTCCTTTGTGCGCTGTAGAGATACCTTCTGTACTCCTTTGTGAGCTGTAGAGATACCTTCTGTACTCCTTTATGCGCTGTAGAGATACCTTGTGTACTCCTTTGTGCGCTGTAGAGATACCTTCTGTACTCCTTTGTGCGCTGTAGAGATACCTCGTGTACTCCTTTGTACGCTGGAGAGATACCTTCTGTACTCCTTTGTGCGCTGTAGAAATACCTTCTGTACTCCTTTGTGCGCTGTAGAGATACCTTCTGTACTCCTTTGTGCGCTGTAGAGATACCTCGTGTACTCCTTTGTACGTTCTAGAGATATTTCCTGTACTCCTTTGTGCGCTGTAGAGATACCTTCTGTACTCCTTTGTGCGCTGTAGAGATACCTTCTGTACTCCTTTGTGCGCTGTAGAGATACCTTCTGTACTCCTTTGTACGCTGTAGAGATACCTCGTGTACTCCTTTGTACGTTCTAGAGATATTTCCTGTACTCCTTTGTGCGCTGTAGAGATACCTTCTGTACTCCTTTGTGTGCTGTAGAGATACCTTCTGTACTCCTTTGTGCGCTGTAGAGATACCTTCTGTACTGCTTTGTGCGCTGTAGAGATACCTTCTGTACTCCTTTGTACGCTGTAGAGATACCTCGTGTACTCCTTTGTATGTTCTAGAGATATTTCCTGTACTCCTTTGTGTGCTGTAGAGATACCTTCTGTACTCCTTTGTGCGCTGTAGAGATACCTTCTGTACTCCTTTGTGCGCTGTAGAGATACCTTCTGTACTCCTTTGTGCGCTGTAGAGATACCTTCTGTACTCCTTTGTGCGCTGTAGAGATACCTTCTGTACCCCTTTGTACGCTGTAGAGATACCTCGTGTACTGCTTCGTACGTTCTAGAGATATTTCCTGTACTCCTTTGTGCGCTGTAGAGATACCTTCTGTACTCCTTTGTGCGCTGTAGAGATACCTTCTGTACTCCTTTGTGCGCTGTAGAGATACCTTCTGTACTCCTTTGTGCGCTGTAGAGATACCTTCTGTACTCCTTTGTGCGCTGTAGAGATACCTTCTGTACTCCTTTGTACGCTGTAGAGATACCTCGTGTACTCCTTTGTACGTTCTAGAGATATTTCCTGTACTCCTTTGTGCGCTGTAGAGATACCTTCTGTACTCCTTTGTGCGCTGTAGAGATACCTTCTGTACTCCTTTGTGCGCTGTAGAGATAACTTCTGTACTCCTTTGTGCGCTGTAGAGATACCTCGTGTACTTCTTTGTACGCTGTAGAGATACCTTCTGTACTCCTTTGTGCGCTGTAGAGATACCTTCTGTACTCCTTTGTGCGCTGTAGAGATACCTTCTGTACTCCTTTGTGCGCTGTAGAGATACCTTTTGTACTCCTTTGTGCGCTGCAGAGATACCTTCTGTACTCCTTTGTGCGCTGTAGAGATACCTTCTGTACTCCTTTGTGCGCTGTAGAGATACCTTCTGTACTCCTTTGTGCGCTGTAGAGATACCTTCTGTACTCCTTTTTGCGCTGTAGAGATACCTCGTGTACTCCTTTGTACGCTGAAGAGATACCTTTTGTACTCCTTTGTGCGCTGTGGAGATACCTTCTGTACTCCTTTGTGCGCTGTAGAGATACCTTCTGTACTCCTTTGTGCGCTGTAGAGATACCTCGTGTACTCCTTTGTACGTTCTAGAGATATTTCCTGTACTCTTTGTGCGCTGTAGAGATACCTTCTGTACTCCTTTGTGCGCTGTAGAGATACCTTCTGTACTCCTTTGTGCGCTGTAGAGATACTTTCTGTACTCCTTTGTGCGCTGTAGAGATACCTTCTGTACTCCTTTGTACGCTGTAGAGATACCTCGTTTACTCCTTTGTACGTTCTAGAGATATTTCCTGTACTCCTTTGTGCGCTGTAGAGATCCCTTCTGTACTCCTTTGTGCGCTGTAGAGATCCCTTCTGTACTCCTTTGTGCGCTGTAGAGATACCTTCTGTACTCCTTTGTGCGCTGTAGAGATACCTTCTGTACTCCTTTGTGCGCTGTAGAGATACCTTCTGTACTCCTTTGTACGCTGTAGAGATACCTCGTGTACTCCTTTGTACGTTCTAGAGATATTTCCTGTACTCCTTTGTGCGCTGTAGAGATACCTTCTGTACTCCTTTGTGCGCTGTAGAGATACCTTCTGTACTCCTTTGTGCGCTGTAGAGATAACTTTTGTACTCCTTTGTGCGCTGTAGAGATACCTCGTGTACTCCTTTGTACGCTGTAGAGATACCTTCTGTACTCCTTTGTGCGCTGTAGAGATACCTTCTGTACTCCTTTGTGCGCTGTAGAGATACCTTCTGTACTCCTTTGTGCGCTGTAGAGATACCTTTTGTACTCCTTTGTGCGCTGCAGAGATACCTTCTGTACTCCTTTGTGCGCTGTAGAGATACCTTCTGTACTCCTTTGTGCGCTGTAGAGATACCTTCTGTACTCCTTTGTGCGCTGTAGAGATACCTTCTGTACTCCTTTTTGCGCTGTAGAGATACCTCGTGTACTCCTTTGTACGCTGTAGAGATACCTTCTGTACTCCTTTGTGCGCTGTAGAGATACCTTCTGTACTCCTTTGTGCGCTGTAGAGATACCTTCTGTACTCCTTTGTGCGCTGTAGAGATACCTCGTGTACTCCTTTGTACGTTCTAGAGATATTTCCTGTACTCCTTTGTGCGCTGTAGAGATACCTTCTGTACTCCTTTGTGCGCTGTAGAGATACCTTCTGTACTCCTTTGTGCGCTGTAGAGATACTTTCTGTACTCCTTTGTGCGCTGTAGAGATACCTTCTGTACTCCTTTGTACGCTGTAGAGATACCTCGTTTACTCCTTTGTACGTTCTAGAGATATTTCCTGTACTCCTTTGTGCGCTGTAGAGATCCCTTCTGTACTCCTTTGTGCGCTGTAGAGATACCTTCTGTACTCCTTTGTGCGCTGTAGAGATACCTTCTGTACTCCTTTGTGCGCTGTAGAGATACCTTCTGTACTCCTTTGTACGCTGTAGAGATACCTCGTGTACTCCTTTGTACGTTCTAGAGATATTCCCTGTACTCCTTTGTGCGCTGTAGAGATACCTTCTGTACTCCTTTGTGCGCTGTAGAGATACCTTCTGTACTTCTTTGTGCGCTGTAGAAATACCTTCTGTACTCCTGTGTGCGCTGTAGAGATACCTTCTGTACTCCTTTGTGCGCTGTAGAGATACCTTCTGTACTCCTTTGTACGCTGTAGAGATACCTCGTGTACTCCTTTGTGCGCTGTAGAAATACCTTCTGTACTCCTTTGTGCGCTGTAGAGATACCTTCTGTACTCCTTTGTGCGCTGTAGAGATACCTTCTGTACTCCTTTGTACGCTGAAGAGAAACCTCGTGTACTCCTTTGTACGTTCAAGAGATATTTCCTGTACTCCTTTGTGCGCTGTAGAGATACCTTCTGTACTCCTCTGTGCGCTGTAGAGATACCTTCTGTACTCCTTTGTACGCTGTAGAGATACCTTGTGTACTCCTTTGTACGTTCTAGAGATATGTCCTGTACTCCTTTTTGCGCTGTAGAGATACCTTCTGTACTCCTTTGTGCACTGTAGAGATACCTTCTGTACTCCTTTGTGCGCTGTAGAGATACCTTCTGTACTCCTTTGTGCGCTGTAGAGATACCTTCTGTACTCCTTTGTGCGCTGTAGAGATACCTTCTGTACTCCTTTGTACGCTGTAGAGATACCTTCTGTACTCCTTTGTGCGCTGTAGAGATACCTTCTGTACTCCTTTGTACGCTGTATAGATACCTCGTGTACTCCTTTGTACGTTCTAGAGATATTTCCTGTACTCCTTTGTGCGCTGTAGAGATACCTTCTGTACTCCTTTGTGCGCTGTAGAGATACCTTCTGTACTCCTTTGTGCGCTGTAGAGATACCTTCTGTACTCCTTTGTACGTTCTAGAGATATTTCCTGTACTCCTTTGTACGCTGTAGAGATGCCTTCTGTACTCCTTTGTGCGCTGTAGAGATACCTTCTGTACTTCTTTGTACGCTGTAGAGATACCTCGTGTACTCCTTTGTACGTTCTAGAGATATTTCCTGTACTCCTTTGTGCGCTGTAGAGATACCTTCTGTACTCCTTTGTGCGCTGTAGAGATACCTTCTGTACTCCTTTGTGCGCTGTAGAGATACCTTCTGTACTCCTTTGTACGTTCTAGAGATATTTCCTGTACTCCTTTGTACGCTGTAGAGATACCTTCTGTACTCCTTTGTGCGCTGTAGAGATACCTTCTGTACTTCTTTGTACGCTTTAGAGATACCTCGTGTACTCCTTTGTACGTTCTAGAGATATTTCCTGTACTCCTTTGTGCGCTGTAGAGATACCTTCTGTACTCCTTTGTGCGCTGTAGAGATACCTTCTGTACTCCTTTGTGCGCTGTAGAGATACCTTCTGTACTCCTTTGTGCGCTGTAGAGATACCTTCTGTACTCCTTTGTACGCTGTAAAGATACCTCGTGTAATCCTTTGTACGTTCTAGAGAGATTTCCTGTACTCCTTTGTGCGCTGTAGAGATACCTTCTGTACTCCTTTGTGCGCTGTAGAGATACCTTCTGTACTCCTTTGTGCGCTGTAGAGATACCTTCTGTACTCCTTTGTGCGCTGTAGAGATACCTTCTGTACTCCTTTGTACGCTGTAGAGATGCCTCGTGTACTCCTTTGTACGTTCTAGAGATATTTCCTGTACTCCTTTGTGTGCTGTAGAGATACCTTCTGTACTCCTTTGTTCGCTGTAGAGATACCTTCTGTACTCCTTTGTGCGCTGTATAGATACCTTCTGTACTCCATTGTACGGTGTAGAGATACCTTCTGTACCCCTTTGTGCGCTGTAGAGATACCTTCTGTACTCCTTTGTGCGCTGTAGAGATACCTTCTGTACTCCTTTGTGCGCTGTAGAGATACCTTCTGTACTCCTTTGTGCGCTGTAGAGATACCTTCTGTACTCCTTTGTGCGCTGTAGAGATACCTTCTGTACTCCTTTGTACGTTCTAGAGATATTTCCTGTACTCCTGTGTGCGCTGTAGAGATACCTTCTGTACTCCTTTGTGCGCTGTAGAGATACCTTCTGTACTCCTTTGTGCGCTGTAGAGATACCTTCTGTACTCCTTTGTGCGCTGTAGAGATACCTTCTGTACTCCTTTGTACGCTGTAGAGATACCTCGTGTACTCCTTTGTACGTTCTAGAGATATTTCCTGTACTCATTTGTGCGCTGTAGTGATACTTTCTGTACTCCTTTGTGCGCTGTAGAGATACCTTCTTTACTCCTTTGTGCGCTGTAGAGATACCTTCTGTACTCTTTTGTACGCTGTAGAGATACTTTCTGTACTCCTTTGTGCGCTGTAGAGATACCTTCTGTACTCCTTTGTACGCTGTAGAGATACCTCGTGTACTCCTTTGTACGTTCTAGAGATATTTCCTGTACTCCTTTGTGCGCTGTAGAGATACCTTCTGTACTCCTTTGTGCGCTGTAGAGATACCTTCTGTACTCCTTTGTGCGCTGTAGAGATACCTTCTGTACTTCTTTGTACGCTGTAGAGATACCTCGTGTACTCCTTTGTACGTTTTAGAGATATTTCCTGTACTCCTTTGTGCGCTGTAGAGATACCTTCTGTACTCCTTTGTGCGCTGTAGAGATACCTTCTGTACTCCTTTGTGCGCTGTAGAGATACCTTCTGTATTCCTTTGTACGCTGTAGAGATACCTTCTGTACTCCTTTGTGCGCTGTAGAGATACCTTCTGTACTCCTTTGTGCGCTGTAGAGATACCTTCTGTACTCCTTTGTGCGCTGTAGAGATACCTCGTGTACTCCTTTGTACGTTCTAGAGATATTTCCTGTACTCCTTTGTGCGCTGTAGAGATACCTTCTGTACTCCTTTGTGCGCTGTAGAGATACCTTCTGTACTCCTTTGTACGTTCTAGAGATATTTCCTGTACTCCTTTGTGCGCTGTAGAGATACCTTCTGTACTCCTTTGTGCGCTGTAGAGATACCTTCTGTACTCCTTTGTGCGCTGTAGAGATACCTTCTGTACTCCTTTGTACGCTGTAGAGATACCTTCTGTACTCCTTTGTGCGCTGTAGAGATACCTTCTGTACTCCTTTGTACGCTGTAGAGATACCTCGTGTACTCCTTTGTACGTTCTAGAGATATTTCCTGTACTCCTTTGTGCGCTGTAGAGAAACCTTCTGTACTTCTTTGTGCGCTGTAGAGATACCTTCTGTACTCCTTTGTGCGCTGTAGAGATATCTTCTGTACTCCTTTGTGCGCTGTAGAGATACCTTCTGTACTCCTTTGTGCACTGTAGAGATACCTTCTGTACTCCTTTGTACGCTGTAGAGATACCTCGTGTACTCCTTTGTACGTTCTAGAGATATTTCCTGTACTCCTTTGTGCGCTGTAAAGATACCTTCTGTACTCCTTTATGCGCTGTAGAGATACCTTCTGTACTCCTTTGTGCGCTGTAGAGATACCTTCTGTACTCCTTTGTGCGCTGTGGAGATACCTTCGGTACTCCTTTGTACGCTGTAGAGATACCTCGTGTACTTCTTTGTACGTTCTAGAGATATTTCCTGTACTCCTTTGTGCGCTGTAGAGATACCTTGTGTACTCCTTTGTGCGCTGTAGAGATACCTTCTGTACTCCTTTGTGCGCTGTAGAGATACCTTCTGTACTCCTTTGTGCGCTGTAGAGATACCTTCTGTACTCCTTTGTACGTTCTAGAGATATTTCCTGAACTCCTTTGTGCGATGTAGAGATACCTTCTGTACTCCTTTGTACGCTGTAGAGATACCTCGTGTACTCCTTTGTACGTTC
Organism: Morinoia aosen; assembly: GCA_030386875.1. Classification (NCBI taxonomy): domain Eukaryota; kingdom Metazoa; phylum Arthropoda; class Malacostraca; order Amphipoda; family Talitridae; genus Morinoia; species Morinoia aosen. The sequence continues at coordinate 53,565,081 of CM059576.1, read as the reverse complement.
TAGAGATATTTCCTGTACTCCTTTGTGCGCTGTAGAGATACCTTCTGTACTCCTTTGTGCGCTGTAGAGATACCTTCTGTACTCCTTTGTGCGCTGTAGAGATACCTTCTGTACTCCTTTGTGCGCTGTAGAGATACCTTCTGTACTCCTTTGTGCGCTGTAGAGATACCTTCTGTACTCCTTTGTGCGCTGTAGAGATACCTTCTGTACTCCTTTGTGCGCTGTAGAGATACCTTCTGTACTCCTTTATGCGCTGTAGAGATACCTTGTGTACTCCTTTGTGCGCTGTAGAGATACCTTCTGTACTCCTTTGTGCGCTGTAGAGATACCTCGTGTACTCCTTTGTACGCTGGAGAGATACCTTCTGTACTCCTTTGTGCGCTGTAAAAATACCTTCTGTACTCCTTTGTGCGCTGTAGAGATACCTTCTGTACTCCTTTGTGCGCTGTAGAGATACCTCGTGTACTCCTTTGTACGTTCTAGAGATATTTCCTGTACTCCTTTGTGCGCTGTAGAGATACCTTCTGTACTCCTTTGTGCGCTGTAGAGATACCTTCTGTACTCCTTTGTGCGCTGTAGAGATACCTTCTGTACTCCTTTGTACGCTGTAGAGATACCTCGTGTACTCCTTTGTACGTTCTAGAGATATTTCCTGTACTCCTTTGTGCGCTGTAGAGATACCTTCTGTACTCCTTTGTGTGCTGTAGAGATACCTTCTGTACTCCTTTGTGCGCTGTAGAGATACCTTCTGTACTCCTTTGTGCGCTGTAGAGATACCTTCTGTACTCATTGGACGCTGTAGAGATACCTCGTGTACTCCTTTGTACGTTCTAGAGATATTTCCTGTACTCCTTTGTGTGCTGTAGAGATACCTTCTGTACTCCTTTGTGCGCTGTAGAGATACCTTCTGTACTCCTTTGTGCGCTGTAGAGATACCTTCTGTACTCCTTTGTGCGCTGTAGAGATACCTTCTGTACTCCTTTGTGCGCTGTAGAGATACCTTCTGTACTCCTTTGTACGCTGTAGAGATACCTCGTGTACTCCTTCGTACGTTCTAGAGATATTTCCTGTACTCCTTTGTGCGCTGTAGAGATACCTTCTATACTCCTTTGTGCGCTGTAGAGATACCTTCTGTACTCCTTTGTGCGCTGTAGAGATACCTTCTGTACTCCTTTGTGCGCTGTAGAGATACCTTCTGTACTCCTTTGTGCGCTGTAGAGATACCTTCTGTACTCCTTTGTACGCTGTAGAGATACCTCGTGTACTCCTTTGTACGTTCTAGAGATATTTCCTGTACTCCTTTGTGCGCTGTAGAGATACCTTCTGTACTCCTTTGTGCGCTGTAGAGATACCTTCTGTACTCCTTTGTGCGCTGTAGAGATAACTTCTGTACTCCTTTGTGCGCTGTAGAGATACCTCGTGTACTCCTTTGTACGCTGTAGAGATACCTTCTGTACTCCTTTGTGCGCTGTAGAGATACCTTCTGTACTCCTTTGTGCGCTGTAGAGATACCTTCTGTACTCCTTTGTGCGCTGTAGAGATACCTTTTGTACTCCTTTGTGCGCTGCAGAGATACCTTCTGTACTCCTTTGTGCGCTGTAGAGATACCTTCTGTACTCCTTTGTGCGCTGTAGAGATACCTTCTGTACTCCTTTGTGCGCTGTAGAGATACCTTCTGTACTCCTTTTTGCGCTGTAGAGATACCTCGTGTACTCCTTTGTACGCTGTAGAGATACCTTCTGTACTCCTTTGTGCGCTGTAGAGATACCTTCTGTACTCCTTTGTGCGCTGTAGAAATACCTTCTGTACTCCTTTGTGCGCTGTAGAGATACCTCGTGTACTCCTTTGTACGTTCTAGAGATATTTCCTGTACTCCTTTGTGCGCTGTAGAGATACCTTCTGTACTCCTTTGTGCGCTGTAGAGATACCTTCTGTACTCCTTTGTGCGCTGTAGAGATACTTTCTGTACTCCTTTGTGCGCTGTAGAGATACCTTCTGTACTCCTTTGTACGCTGTAGAGATACCTCGTTTACTCCTTTGTACGTTCTAGAGATATTTCCTGTACTCCTTTGTGCGCTGTAGAGATCCCTTCTGTACTCCTTTGTGCGCTGTAGAGATACCTTCTGTACTCCTTTGTGCGCTGTAGAGATACCTTCTGTACTCCTTTGTGCGCTGTAGAGATACCTTCTGTACTCCTTTGTGCGCTGTAGAGATACCTTCTGTACTCCTTTGTACGCTGTAGAGATACCTCGTGTACTCCTTTGTACGTTCTAGAGATATTTCCTGTACTCTTTTGTGCGCTGTAGAGATACCTTCTGTACTCCTTTGTGCGCTGTAGAGATACCTTCTGTACTCCTTTGTGCGCTGTAGAGATAACTTCTGTACTCCTTTGTGCGCTGTAGAGATACCTCGTGTACTCCTTTGTACGCTGTAGAGATACCTTCTGTACTCCTTTGTGCGCTGTAGAGATACCTTCTGTACTCCTTTGTGCGCTGTAGAGATACCTTCTGTACTCCTTTGTGCGCTGTAGAGATACCTTTTGTACTCCTTTGTGCGCTGCAGAGATACCTTCTGTACTCCTTTGTGCGCTGTAGAGATACCTTCTGTACTTCTTTGTGCGCTGTAGAGATACCTTCTGTACTCCTTTGTGCGCTGTAGAGATACCTTCTGTACTCCTTTTTGCGCTGTAGAGATACCTCGTGTACTCCTTTGTACGCTGTAGAGATACCTTCTGTACTCCTTTGTGCGCTGTAGAGATACCTTCTGTACTCCTTTGTGCGCTGTAGAGATACCTTCTGTACTCCTTTGTGCGCTGTAGAGATACCTCGTGTACTCCTTTGTACGTTCTAGAGATATTTCCTGTACTCCTTTGTGCGCTGTAGAGATACCTTCTGTACTCCTTTGTGCGCTGTAGAGATACCTTCTGTACTCCTTTGTGCGCTGTAGAGATACTTTCTGTACTCCTTTGTGCGCTGTAGAGATACCTTCTGTACTCCTTTGTACGCTGTAGAGATACCTCGTTTACTCCTTTGTACGTTCTAGAGATATTTCCTGTACTCCTTTGTGCGCTGTAGAGATCCCTTCTGTACTCCTTTGTGCGCTGTAGAGATACCTTCTGTACTCCTTTGTGCGCTGTAGAGATACCTTCTGTACTCCTTTGTGCGCTGTAGAGATACCTTCTGTACTCCTTTGTACGCTGTAGAGATACCTCGTGTACTCCTTTGTACGTTCTAGAGATATTCCCTGTACTCCTTTGTGCGCTGTAGAGATACCTTCTGTACTCCTTTGTGCGCTGTAGAGATACCTTCTGTACTTCTTTGTGCGCTGTAGAAATACCTTCTGTACTCCTTTGTGCGCTGTAGAGATACCTTCTGTACTCCTTTGTGCGCTGTAGAGATACCTTCTGTACTCCTTTGTACGCTGTAGAGATACCTCGTGTACTCCTTTGTGCGCTGTAGAAATACCTTCTGTACTCCTTTGTGCGCTGTAGAGATACCTTCTGTACTCCTTTGTGCGCTGTAGAGATACCTTCTGTACTCCTTTGTACGCTGTAGAGAAACCTCGTGTACTCCTTTGTACGTTCAAGAGATATTTCCTGTACTCCTTTGTGCGCTGTAGAGATACCTTCTGTACTCCTCTGTGCGCTGTAGAGATACCTTCTGTACTCCTTTGTACGCTGTAGAGATACCTTGTGTACTCCTTTGTACGTTCTAGAGATATGTCCTGTACTCCTTTTTGCGCTGTAGAGATACCTTCTGTACTCCTTTGTGCACTGTAGAGATACCTTCTGTACTCCTTTGTTCGCTGTAGAGATACCTTCTGTACTCCTTTGTGCGCTGTAGAGATACCTTCTGTACTCCTTTGTGCGCTGTAGAGATACCTTCTGTACTCCTTTGTACGCTGTAGAGATACCTTCTGTACTCCTTTGTGCGCTGTAGAGATACCTTCTGTACTCCTTTGTACGCTGTAGAGATACCTCGTGTACTCCTTTGTACGTTCTAGAGATATTTCCTGTACTCCTTTGTGCGCTGTAGAGATACCTTCTGTACTCCTTTGTGCGCTGTATAGAAACCTTCTGTACTCCTTTGTGCGCTGTAGAGATACCTTCTGTACTCCTTTGTACGTTCTAGAGATATTTCCTGTACTCCTTTGTACGCTGTAGAGATACCTTCTGTACTCCTTTGTGCGCTGTAGAGATACCTTCTGTACTTCTTTGTACGCTGTAGAGATACCTCGTGAACTCCTTTGTACGTTCTAGAGATATTTCCTGTACTCCTTTGTGCGCTGTAGAGATACCTTCTGTACTCCTTTGTGCGCTGTAGAGATACCTTCTGTACTCCTTTGTGCGCTGTAGAGATACCTTCTGTACTCCTTTGTACGTTCTAGAGATATTTCCTGTACTCCTTTGTACGCTGTAGAGATACCTTCTGTACTCCTTTGTGCGCTGTAGAGATACCTTCTGTACTTCTTTGTACGCTGTAGAGATACCTCTTGTACTCCTTTGTACGTTCTAGAGATATTTCCTGTACTCCTTTGTGCGCTGTAGAGATACCTTCTGTACTCCTTTGTGCGCTGTAGAGATACCTTCTGTACTCCTTTGTGCGCTGTAGAGATACCTTCTGTACTCCTTTGTGCGCTGTAGAGATACCTTCTGTACTCCTTTGTACGCTGTAGAGATACCTCGTGTAATCCTTTGTACGTTCTAGAGATATTTCCTGTACTCCTTTGTGCGCTGTAGAGATACCTTCTGTACTCCTTTGTGCGCTGTAGAGATACCTTCTGTACTCCTTTGTGCGCTGTAGAGATACCTTCTGTACTCCTTTGTGCGCTGTAGAGATACCTTCTGTACTCCTTTGTACGCTGTAGAGATGCCTCGTGTACTCCTTTGTACGTTCTAGAGATATTTCCTGTACTCCTTTGTGTGCTGTAGAGATACCTTCTGTACTCCTTTGTGCGCTGTAGAGATACCTTCTGTACTCCTTTGTGCGCTGTATAGATACCTTCTGTACTCCATTGTACGGTGTAGAGATACCTTCTGTACTCCTTTGTGCGCTGTAGAGATACCTTCTGTACTCCTTTGTGCGCTGTAGAGATACCTTCTGTACTCCTTTGTGCGCTGTAGAGATACCTTCTGTACTCCTTTGTGCGCTGTAGAGATACCTTCTGTACTCCTTTGTGCGCTGTAGAGATACCTTCTGTACTCCTTTGTACGTTCTAGAGATATTTCCTGTACTCCTGTGTGCGCTGTAGAGATACCTTCTGTACTCCTTTGTGCGCTGTAGAGATACCTTCTGTACTCCTTTGTGCGCTGTAGAGATACCTTCTGTACTCCTTTGTGCGCTGTAGAGATACCTTCTGTACTCCTTTGTACGCTGTAGAGATACCTCGTGTACTCCTTTGTACGTTCTAGAGATATTTCCTGTACTCATTTGTGCGCTGTAGAGATACTTTCTGTACTCCTTTGTGCGCTGTAGAGATACCTTCTTTACTCCTTTGTGCGCTGTAGAGATACCTTCTGTACTCTTTTGTACGCTGTAGAGATACCTTCTGTACTCCTTTGTGCGCTGTAGAGATACCTTCTGTACTCCTTTGTACGCTGTAGAGATACCTCGTGTACTCCTTTGTACGTTCTAGAGATATTTCCTGTACTCCTTTGTGCGCTGTAGAGATACCTTCTGTACTCCTTTGTGCGCTGTAGAGATACCTTCTGTACTCCTTTGTGCGCTGTAGAGATTCCTTCTGTACTTCTTTGTACGCTGTAGAGATACCTCGTGTACTCCTTTGTACGTTTTAGAGATATTTCCTGTACTCCTTTGTGCGCTGTAGAGATACCTTCTGTACTCCTTTGTGCGCTGTAGAGATACCTTCTGTACTCCTTTGTGCGCTGTAGAGATACCTTCTGTACTCCTTTGTACGCTGTAGAGATACCTTCTGTACTCCTTTGTGCGCTGTAGAGATACCTTCTGTACTCCTTTGTGCGCTGTAGAGATACCTTCTGTACTCCTTTGTGCGCTGTAGAGATACCTCGTGTACTCCTTTGTACGTTCTAGAGATATTTCCTGTACTCCTTTGTGCGCTGTAGAGATACCTTCTGTACTCCTTTGTGCGCTGTAGAGATACCTTCTGTACTCCTTTGTACGTTCTAGAGATATTTCCTGTACTCCTTTGTGCGCTGTAGAGATACCTTCTGTACTCCTTTGTGCGCTGTAGAGATACCTTCTGTACTCCTTTGTGCGCTGTAGAGATACCTTCTGTACTCCTTTGTACGCTGTAGAGATACCTTCTGTACTCCTTTGTGCGCTGTAGAGATACCTTCTGTACTCCTTTGTACGCTGTAGAGATACCTCGTGTACTCCTTTGTACGTTCTAGAGATATTTCCTGTACTCCTTTGTGCGCTGTAGAGAAACCTTCTGTACTTCTTTGTGCGCTGTAGAGATACCTTCTGTACTCCTTTGTGCGCTGTAGAGATATCTTCTGTACTCCTTTGTGCGCTGTAGAGATACCTTCTGTACTCCTTTGTGCACTGTAGAGATACCTTCTGTACTCCTTTGTACGCTGTAGAGATACCTCGTGTAATCCTTTGTACGTTCTAGAGATATTTCCTGTACTCCTTTGTGCGCTGTAAAGATACCTTCTGTACTCCTTTATGCGCTGTAGAGATACCTTCTGTACTCCTTTGTGCGCTGTAGAGATACCTTCTGTACTCCTTTGTGCGCTGTGGAGATACCTTCGGTACTCCTTTGTACGCTGTAGAGATACCTCGTGTACTTCTTTGTACGTTCTAGAGATATTTCCTGTACTCCTTTGTGCGCGGTAGAGATACCTTGTGTACTCCTTTGTGCGCTGTAGAGATACCTTCTGTACTCCTTTGTGCGCTGTAGAGATACCTTCTGTACTCCTTTGTGCGCTGTAGAGATACCTTCTGTACTCCTTTGTACGTTCTAGAGATATTTCCTGAACTCCTTTGTGCGATGTAGAGATACCTTCTGTACTCCTTTGTACGCTGTAGAGATACCTCGTGTACTCCTTTGTACGTTCTAGAGATATTTCCTGTACTCCTTTGTGCGCTGTAGAGATACCTTCTGTACTCCTTTGTGCGCTGTAGAGATACCTTCTGTACTCCTTTGTGCGCTGTAGAGATACCTTCTGTACTCCTTTGTACGCTGTAGAGATACCTTCTGTACTCCTTTGTGCGCTGTAGAGATACCTTCTGAACTCCTTTATACGCTGTAGAGATACCTCGTGTACTCCTTTGTACGTTCTAGAGATATTTCCTGTACTCCTTTGTGCGCTGTAGAGATACCTTCTGTACTCCTTTGTGCGCTGTAGAGATACCTTCTGTACTCCTTTGTACGTTCTAGAGATATTTCCTGTACTCCTTTGTACGCTGTAGAGATACCTTCTGTACTCCTTTGTGCGCTGTAGAGATACCTTCTGTACTCCTTTGTACGCTGTAGAGATACCTCGTGTACTCCTTTGTACGTTCTAGAGATATTTCCTGTACTCCTTTGTGCGCTGTAGAGATACCTTCTGTACTTCTTTGTGCGCTTTAGAAATACCTTCTGTACTCCTTTGTGCGCTGTAGAGATACCTTCTGTACTCCTTTGTGCGCTGTAGAGATACCTTCTGTACTCCTTTGTACGCTGTAGAGATACCTCGTGTACTCCTTTGTGCGCTGTAGAAATACCTTCTGTACTCCTTTGTGCGCTGTAGAGATACCTTCTGTACTCCTTTGTGCGCTGTAGAGATACCTTCTGTACTCCTTTGTACGTTCTAGAGATATTTCCTGTGCTCCTTTGTGCGCTGTAGAGACACCTTCTGTACTTCTTTGTGCGCTGTAGAGATATTTCCTGTACTCCTTTGTGCGCTGTAGAGATACCTTCTGTACTTCTTTGTGCGCTGTAGAGATACCTTCTGTACTCCTTTGTACGCTGTAGAGATACCTCGTTTACTCCTTTGTACGTTCTAGAGATATTTCCTGTACTCCTTTGTGCGCTGTAGAGATACCTTCTGTACTCCTTTGTGCGCTGTAGAGATACCTTCTGTACTCCTTTGTGCGCTGTAGAGATACCTTCTGTACTCCTTTGTACGCTGTAGAGATACCTTCTGTACTCCTTTGTGCGCTGTAGAGATACCTTCTGTACTCCTTTGTACGCTGTAGAGAAACCTCGTGTACTCCTTTGTACGTTCAAGAGATATTTCCTGTACTCCTTTGTGCGCTGTAGAGATACCTTCTGTACTCCTCTGTGCGCTGTAGAGATACCTTCTGTACTCCTTTGTACGCTGTAGAGATACCTCGTGTACTCCTTTGTACGTTCTAGAGATATTTCCTGTACTCCTTTGTGCGCTGTAGAGATACCTTCTGTACTCCTTTGTGCACTGTAGAGATACCTTCTGTACTCCTTTGTGCGCTGTAGAGATACCTTCTGTACTCCTTTGTGCGCTGTAGAGATACCTTTTGTACTCCTTTGTGCGCTGTAGAGATACCTTCTGTACTCCTTTGTACGCTGTAGAGATACCTTCTGTACTCCTTTGTGCGCTGTAGAGATACCTTCTGTACTCCTTTGTACGCTGTAGAGATACCTCGTGTACTCCTTTGTACGTTCTAGAGATATTTCCTGTACTCCTTTGTGCGCTGTAGAGATACCTTCTGTATCCTTTGTGCGCTGTAGAGATACCTTCTGTACTCCTTTGTGCGCTGTAGAGATACCTTCTGTACTCCTTTGTACGTTCTAGAGATATTTCCTGTACTCCTTTGTACGCTGTAGAGATACCTTCTGTACTCCTTTGTGCGCTGTAGAGATACCTTCTGTACTCCTTTGTACGCTGTAGAGATACCTCGTGTACTCCTTTGTACGTTCTAGAGATATTTCCTGTACTCCTTTGTGCGCTGTAAAGATACCTTCTGTACTCCTTTATGCGCTGTAGAGATACCTTCTGTACTCCTTTGTGCGCTGTAGAGATACCTTCTGTACTCCTTTGTGCGCTGTGGAGATACCTTCGGTACTCCTTTGTACGCTGTAGAGATACCTCGTGTACTTCTTTGTACGTTCTAGAGATATTTCCTGTACTCCTTTGTGCGCTGTAGAGATACCTTGTGTACTCCTTTGTGCGCTGTAGAGATACCTTCTGTACTCCTTTGTGCGCTGTAGAGATACCTTCTGTACTCCTTTGTGCGCTGTAGAGATACCTTCTGTACTCCTTTGTACGTTCTAGAGATATTTCCTGAACTCCTTTGTGCGATGTAGAGATACCTTCTGTACTCCTTTGTACGCTGTAGAGATACCTCGTGTACTCCTTTGTACGTTCTAGAGATATTTCCTGTACTCCTTTGTGCGCTGTAGAGATACCTTCTGTACTCCTTTGTGCGCTGTAGAGATACCTTCTGTACTCCTTTGTGCGCTGTAGAGATACCTTCTGTTCTCCTTTGTACGCTGTAGAGATACCTTCTGTACTCCTTTGTGCGCTGTAGAGATACCTTCTGAACTCCTTTATACGCTGTAGAGATACCTCGTGTACTCCTTTGTACGTTCTAGAGATATTTCCTGTACTCCTTTGTGCGCTGTAGAGATACCTTCTGTACTCCTTTGTGCGCTGTAGAGATACCTTCTGTACTCCTTTGTACGTTCTAGAGATATTTCCTGTACTCCTTTGTACGCTGTAGAGATACCTTCTGTACTCCTTTGTGCGCTGTAGAGATACCTTCTGTACTCCTTTGTACGCTGTAGAGATACCTCGTGTACTCCTTTGTACGTTCTAGAGATATTTCCTGTACTCCTTTGTGCGCTGTAGAGATACCTTCTGTACTTCTTTGTGCGCTTTAGAAATACCTTCTGTACTCCTTTGTGCGCTGTAGAGATACCTTCTGTACTCCTTTGTGCGCTGTAGAGATACCTTCTGTACTCCTTTGTACGCTGTAGAGATACCTCGTGTACTCCTTTGTGCGCTGTAGAAATACCTTCTGTACTCCTTTGTGCGCTGTAGAGATACCTTCTGTACTCCTTTGTGTGCTGTAGAGATACCTTCTGTACTCCTTTGTACGTTCTAGAGATATTTCCTGTGCTCCTTTGTGCGCTGTAGAGACACCTTCTGTACTTCTTTGTGCGCTGTAGAGATATTTCCTGTACTCCTTTGTGCGCTGTAGAGATACCTTCTGTACTTCTTTGTGCGCTGTAGAGATACCTTCTGTACTCCTTTGTACGCTGTAGAGATACCTCGTTTACTCCTTTGTACGTTCTAGAGATATTTCCTGTACTCCTTTGTGCGCTGTAGAGATACCTTCTGTACTCCTTTGTGCGCTGTAGAGATACCTTCTGTACTCCTTTGTGCGCTGTAGAGATACCTTCTGTACTCCTTTGTACGCTGTAGAGATACCTTCTGTACTCCTTTGTGCGCTGTAGAGATACCTTCTGTACTCCTTTGTACGCTGTAGAGAAACCTCGTGTACTCCTTTGTACGTTCAAGAGATATTTCCTGTACTCCTTTGTGCGCTGTAGAGATACCTTCTGTACTCCTCTGTGCGCTGTAGAGATACCTTCTGTACTCCTTTGTACGCTGTAGAGATACCTCGTGTACTCCTTTGTACGTTCTAGAGATATTTCCTGTACTCCTTTGTGCGCTGTAGAGATACCTTCTGTACTCCTTTGTGCACTGTAGAGATACCTTCTGTACTCCTTTGTGCGCTGTAGAGATACCTTCTGTACTCCTTTGTGCGCTGTAGAGATACCTTTTGTACTCCTTTGTGCGCTGTAGAGATACCTTCTGTACTCCTTTGTACGCTGTAGAGATACCTTCTGTACTCCTTTGTGCGCTGTAGAGATACCTTCTGTACTCCTTTGTACGCTGTAGAGATACCTCGTGTACTCCTTTGTACGTTCTAGAGATATTTCCTGTACTCCTTTGTGCGCTGTAGAGATACCTTCTGTATCCTTTGTGCGCTGTAGAGATACCTTCTGTACTCCTTTGTGCGCTGTAGAGATACCTTCTGTACTCCTTTGTACGTTCTAGAGATATTTCCTGTACTCCTTTGTACGCTGTAGAGATACCTTCTGTACTCCTTTGTGCGCTGTAGAGATACCTTCTGTACTCCTTTCTACGCTGTAGAGATACCTCGTGTACTCCTTTGTACGTTCTAGAGATATTTCCTGTACTCCTTTGTGCGCTGTAGAGATACCTTCTGTACTCCTTTGTGCGCTGTAGAGATACCTTCTGTACTCCTTTGTGCGCTGTAGAGATACCTTCTGTACTCCTTTGTGCGCTGTAGAGATACCTTCTGTACTCCTTTGTACGCTGTAGAGATACCTCGTGTAATCCTTTGTACGTTCTAGAGATATTTCCTGTACTCCTTTGTGCGCTGTAGAGATACCTTCTGTACTCCTTTGTGCGCTGTAGAGATACCTTCTGTACTCCTTTGTGCGCTGTAGAGATACCTTCTGTACTCCTTTGTGCGCTGTAGAGATACCTTCTGTACTCCTTTGTACGCTGTAGAGATGCCTCGTGTACTCCTTTGTACGTTCTAGAGATATTTCCTGTACTCCTTTGTGTGCTGTAGAGATACCTTCTGTACTCCTTTGTGCGCTGTAGAGATACCTTCTGTACTCCTTTGTGCGCTGTATAGATACCTTCTGTACTCCATTGTACGGTGTAGAGATACCTTCTGTACTCCTTTGTGCGCTGTAGAGATACCTTCTGTACTCCTTTGTGCGCTGTAGAGATACCTTCTGTACTCCTTTGTGCGCTGTAGAGATACCTTCTGTACTCCTTTGTGCGCTGTAGAGATACCTTCTGTACTCCTTTGTACGTTCTAGAGATATTTCCTGTACTCCTTTGTGCGCTGTAGAGATACCTTCTGTACTCCTTTGTGCGCTGTAGAGATACCTTCTGTACTCCTTTGTGCGCTGTAGAGATACCTTCTGTACTCCTTTGTGCGCTGTAGAGATACCTTCTGTAATCCTTTGTACGCTGTAGAGATACCTCGTGTACTTCTTTGTACGTTCTAGATATATTTCCTGTACTCATTTGTGCGCTGTAGAGATACTTTCTGTACTCCTTTGTGCGCTGTTGAGATACCTTCTTTACTCCTTTGTGCGCTGTAGCGATACCTTCTGTACTCTTTTGTACGCTGTAGAGATACCTTCTGTACTCCTTTGTGCACTGTAGAGATACCTTCTGTACTCCTTTGTACGCTGTAGAGATACCTCGTGTACTCCTTTGTACGTTCTAGAGATATTTCCTGTACTCCTTTGTGCGCTGTAGAGATACCTTCTGTACTCCTTTGTGCGCTGTAGAGATACCTTCTGTACTCCTTTGTGCGCTGTAGAGATACCTTCTGTACTCCTTTGTACGCTGTAGAGATACCTCGTGTACTCCTTTGTACGTTTTAGAGATATTTCCTGTACTCCTTTGTGCGCTGTAGAGATACCTTCTGTACTCCTTTGTGCGCTGTAGAGATACCTTCTGTACTCCTTTGTGCGCTGTAGAGATACCTTCTGTACTCCTTTGTACGCTGTAGAGATACCTTCTGTACTCCTTTGTGCGCTGTAGAGATACCTTCTGTACTCCTTTGTGCGCTGTAGAGATACCTTCTGTACTCCTTTGTGCGCTGTAGAGATACCTCGTGTACTCCTTTGTACGTTCTAGAGATATTTCCTGTACTCCTTTGTGCGCTGTAGAGATACCTTCTGTACTCTTTTGTGCGCTGTAGAGATACCTTCTGTACTCCTTTGTACGTTCTAGAGATATTTCCTGTACTCCTTTGTGCGCTGTAGAGATACCTTCTGTACTCCTTTGTGCGCTGTAGAGATACCTTCTGTACTCCTTTGTGCGCTGTAGAGATACCTTCTGTACTCCTTTGTACGCTGTAGAGATACCTTCTGCACTCCTTTGTGCGCTGTAGAGATACCTTTTGTACTCCTTTGTACGCTGTAGAGATACCTCGTGTACTCCTTTGTACGTTCTAGAGATATTTCCTGTACTCCTTTGTGCGCTGTAGAGAAACCTTGTGTACTTCTTTGTGCGCTGTAGAGATACCTTCTGTACTCCTTTGTGCGCTGTAGAGATACCTTCTGTACTCCTTTGTGCGCTGTAGAGATACCTTCTGTACTCCTTTGTGCACTGTAGAGATACCTTCTGTACTCCTTTGTACGCTGTAGAGATACCTCGTGTACTCCTTTGTACGTTCTAGAGATATTTCCTGTACTCCTTTGTGCGCTGTAGAGATACCTTCTTTACTCCTTTATGCGCTGTAGAGATACCTTCTGTACTCCTTTGTGCGCTGTAGAGATACCTTCTGTACTCCTTTGTGCGCTGTGGAGATACCTTCTGTACTCCTTTGTACGCTGTAGAGATACCTCGTGTACTTCTTTGTACGTTCTAGAGATATTTCCTGTACTCCTTTGTGCGCTGTAGAGATACCTTCTGTACTCCTTTGTGCGCTGTAGAGATACCTTCTGTACTCCTTTGTGCGCTGTAGAGATACCTTCTGTACTCCTTTGTGCGCTGTAGAGATACCTTCTGTACTCCTTTGTACGTTCTAGAGATATTTCCTGTACTCCTTTGTGCGATGTAGAGATACCTTCTGTACTCCTTTGTACGCTGTAGAGATACCTCGTGTACTCCTTTGTACGTTCTAGAGATATTTCCTGTACTCCTTTGTGCGCTGTAGAGATACCTTCTGTACTCCTTTGTGCGCTGTAGAGATACCTTCTGTACTCCTTTGTACGCTGTAGAGATACCTCGTGTACTCCTTTGTACGTTCTAGAGATATTTCCTGTACTCCTTTGTGCGCTGTAGAGATACCTTCTGTACTCCTTTGTCCGCTGTAGAGATACCTTCTGTACTCCTTTGTGCGCTGTAGAGATACCTTCTGTACTCCTTTGTGCGCTGTAGAGATACCTTCTGTACTCCTTTGTACGCTGTAGAGATACCTCGTGTACTCCTTTGTACGTTCTAGAGATATTTCCTGTACTCCTTTGTGCGCTGTAGAAATCCCTTCTGTACTCCTCTGTGCGCTGTAGAGTTACCTTCTGTACTCCTTTGTGCGCTGTAGAGATACCTTCTGTACTCCTTTGTGCGCTGTAGAGATACCTTCTGTACTCCTTTGTACGCTGTAGAGATACCTCGTGTACTCCTTTGTACGTTCTAGAGATATTTCCTGTACTCCTTTGTGCGCTGTAGAGATACCTTCTGTACTCCTTTGTGCGCTGTAGAGATACCTTCTGTACTCCTTTGTGCGCTGTAGAGATACCTTCTGTACTCCTTTGTACGCTGTAGAGATACCTTCTGTACTCCTTTGTGCGCTGTAGAGATACCTTCTGTACTCCTTTGTGCGCTGTAGAGATACCTTCTGTACTCCTTTGTGCGCTGTAGAGATACCTTCTGTACTCCTTTGTGCGCTGTAGAGATGCCTTCTGTACCCCTTTGTACGTTCTAGAGATATTTCCTGTACTCCTTTGTGCGCTGTAGAGATACCTTCTGTACTCCTTTGTGCGCTGTAGAGATACCTTCTGTACTCCTTTGTGCGCTGTAGAGATACCTTCTGTACTCCTTTGTGCGCTGTAGAGATACTTTCTGTACTCCTTTGTACGCTGTAGAGATACCTCGTGTACTCCTTTGTACGTTCTAGAGATATTTCCTGTACTCCTTTGTGCGCTGTAGAGATACCTTCTGTACTCCTTTGTGCGCTGTAGAGATACCTTCTGTACTCCTTTGTGCGCTGTAGAGATACCTTCTGTACTCCTTTGTGCGCTGTAGAGATACCTTATGTACTCCTTTGTACGCTGTAGAGATACCTCGTGTACTCCTTTGTACGTTCTAGAGATATTTCCTGTACTCCTTTGTGCGCTGTAGAGATTCCTTCTGTACTCCTTTGTGCGCTGTAGAGATACCTCGTGTACTCCTTTGTACGTTCTAGAGATATTTCCTGTACTCCTTTGTGCGCTGTAGAGATACCTTCTGTACTCCTTTGTGCGCTGTAGAGATACCTTCTGTACTCCTTTGTGCTCTGTAGAGATACCTTCTGTACTCCTTTGTACGCTGTAGAGATACCTTCTGTACTCCTTTGTGCGCTGTAGAGATACCTTCTGTACTCCTTTGTACGCTGTAGAGATACCTCGTGTACTCCTTTGTACGTTCTAGAGATATTTCCTGTACTCCTTTGTGCGCTGTAGATATACCTTCTGTACTCCTTTGTGCGCTGTAGAGATACCTTCTGTACTCCTTTGTGCGCTGTAGAGATACCTTCTGTACTCCTTTGTACGCTGTAGAGATACCTCGTGTACTCCTTTGTACGTTCTAGAGATATTTCCTGTACTCCTTTGTGCGCTGTAGAGATACCTTCTGTACTCCTTTGTGCGCTGTAGAGATACCTTCTGTACTCCTTTGTACGTTCTGGAGATATTTCCTGTACTCCTTTGTGCGCTGTAGAGATACCTTCTGTACTCCTTTGTGCGCTGTAGAGATACCTTCTGTACTCCTTTGTGCGCTGTAGAGATACCTTCTGTACTCCTTTGTACGCTGTAGAGATACCTCGTGTACTCCTTTGTGCGATGTAGAGATACCTTCTGTACTCCTTTGTGCGCTGTAGAGATACCTTCTGTACTCCTTTGTGCGCTGTAGAGATACCTTCTGTACTCCTTTGTACGTTCTAGAGATATTTCCTGTACTCCTTTGTGCGCTGTAGAGATACCTTCTGTACTCCTTTGTACGCTGTAGAGATACCTCTTGTACTCCTTTGTGCGCTGTAGAGATGCCTTCTGTACTCCTTTGTGCGCTGTAGAGATACCTTCTGTACTCCTTTGTACGTTCTAGAGATATTTCCTGTACTCCTTTGTGCGCTGTAGAGATACCTTCTGTACTCCTTTGTACGCTGTAGAGATACCTCGTGTACTCCTTTGTGCGCTGTAGAGATACCTTCTGTACTCCTTTGTGCGCTGTAGAGATACCTTCTGTACTTCTTTGTGCGCTGTAGAGATACCTTCTGTACTCCTTTGTACGTTCTAGAGATATTTCCTGTACTCCTTTGTGTGCTGTAGAGATACCCTCTGTACTCCTTTGTGCGCTGTAGAGATACCTTCTGTACTCCTTTGTGGGCTGTAGAGATACCTTCTGTACTCCTTTGTGCGCTGTAGAGATACCTTCTGTACTCCTTTGTACGCTGTAGAGATACCTCGTGTACTCCTTTGTACGTTCTAGAGATATTTCCTGTACTCCTTTGTGCGCTGTAGAGATACCTTCTGTACTCCTTTGTGCGCTGTAGAGATACCTTCTGTACTCCTTTGTGCGCTGTAGAGATACCTTCTGTACTCCTTTGTGCGCTGTAGAGATACCTTCTGTACTCCTTTGTGCGCTGTAGAGATACCTTCTGTACTCCTTTGTGAGCTGTAGAGATACCTTCTGTACTCCTTTGTGCGCTGTAGAGATACCTTCTGTACTCCTTTGTACGCTGTAGAGATACCTCGTGTACTCCTTTGTGTGCTGTAGAGATACCTTCTGTACTCCTTTGTGCGCTGTAGAGATACCTTCTGTACTCCTTTGTGCGCTGTAGAGATACCTTCTGTACTCCTTTGTACGTTCTAGAGATATTTCCTGTACTCCTTTGTGCGCTGTAGAGATACCTTCTGTACTCCTTTGTGCGCTGTAGAGATACCTTCTGTACTCCTTTGTGCGCTCTAGAGATACCTTCTGTACTCCTTTGTGCGCTGTAGAGATACCTTCTGTACTCCTTTGTACGCTGTAGAGATACCTCGTGTACTCCTTTGTACGTTCTAGAGATATTTCCTGTACTCCTTTGTGCGCTGTAGAGATACCTTCTGTACTCCTTTGTGCGCTGTAGAGATACCTTCTGTACTCCTTTGTGCGCTGTAGAGATACCTTCTGTACTCCTTTGTGCGCTGTAGAGATACCTTCTGTACTCCTTTGTACGCTGTAGAGATACCTCGTGTACTCCTTTGTGCGCTGTAGAGATACCTTCTGTACTCCTTTGTGCGCAGTAGAGATACCTTCTGTACTCCTTTGTACGTTCTAGAGATATTTCCTGTACTCCTTTGTGCGCTGTAGAGATACCTTCTGTTATCCTTTGTGCGCTGTAGAGATACCTTCTGTACTCCTTTGTACGCTGTAGAGATACCTCGTGTACTCCTTTGTACGTTCTAGAGATATTTCCTGTACTCCTTTGTGGGCTGTAGAGATACCTTCTGTACTCCTTTGTGCGCTGTAGAGATACCTTCTGTACTCCTTTGTGCGCTGTAGAGATTCCTTCTGTACTCCTTTGTACGCTGTAGAGATACCTCGTGTACTCCTTTGTACGTTCTAGAGATATTTCCTGTACTCCTTTGTGCGCTGTAGAGATACCTTCTGTACTCCTTTGTGCGCTGTAGAGATACCTTCTGTACTCCTTTGTGCGCTGTAGAGATACCTTCTGTACTCCTTTGTGCGCTGTAGAGATACCTTCTGTACTCCTTTGTGCGCTGTAGAGATACCTTCTGTACTCCTTTGTACGCTGTAGAGATACCTCGTGTACTCCTTTGTGTGCTGTAGAGATACCTTCTGTACTCCTTTGTGCGCTGTAGAGATACCTTCTGTACTCCTTTGTGCGCTGTAGAGATACCTTCTGTACTCCTTTGTACGTTCTAGAGATATTTCCTGTACTCCTTTGTGCGCTGTAGAGATACCTTCTGTACTCCTTTGTGCGCTGTAGAGATACCTTCTGTACTCCTTTGTGCGCTGTAGAGATACCTTCTGTACTCCTTTGTGCGCTGTAGACATACCTTCTGTACTCCTTTGTACGCTGTAGAGATACCTCGTGTACTCCTTTGTACGTTCTAGAGATATTTCCTGTACTCCTTTGTGCGCTGTAGAGATACCTTCTGTACTCCTTTGTGCGCTGTAGAGATACCTTCTGTACTCCTTTGTGCGCTGTAGAGATACCTTCTGTACTCCTTTGTGCGCTGTAGAGATACCTTCTGTACTCCTTTGTACGCTGTAGAGATACCTCGTGTACTCCTTTGTGCGCTGTAGAGATACCTTCTGTACTCCTTTGTGCGCAGTAGAGATACCTTCTGTACTCCTTTGTACGTTCTAGAGATATTTCCTGTACTCCTTTGTGCGCTGAAGAGATACCTTCTGTACTCCTTTGTGCGCTGTAGAGATACCTTCTTTACTCCTTTGTGCGCTGTAGAGATACCTTCTGTACTCCTTTGTACGCTGTTGAGATATCTCGTGTACTCCTTTGTACGTTCTAGAGATATTTCCTGTACTCCTTTGTGCGCTGTTGAGATACCTTCTGTACTCCTTTGTGCGAGTAGAGATAACTTCTGTACTCCTTTGTGCGCTGTAGAGATACCTTCTGTACTCCTTTGTACGCTGTAGAGATACCTTCTGTACTCCTTTGTGCGCTGTAGAGATACCTTCTGTACTCCTTTGTACGCTGTAGAGATACCTCGTGTACTCCTTTGTACGCTCTAGAGATATTTCCTGTACTCCTTTGTGCGCTGTAGAGATACCTCCTGTACTCCTTTGTGCGCTGTAGAGATACCTTCTGTACTCCTTTGTGCGCTGTAGAGATACCTTCTGTACTCCTTTGTACGCTGTAGAGATACCTTCTGTACTCCTTTGTGCGCTGTAGAGATACCTTCTGTACTCCTTTGTACGCTGTAGAGATTCCTCGTGTACTCCTTTGTACGTTCTAGAGATATTTCCTGTACTCCTTTGTGCGCTGTAGAGATACCTTCTGTACTCCTTTGTGCGCTGTAGAGATACCTTCTGTACTATTTTGTGCGCTGTAGAGATACCTTCTGTACTCCTTTGTACGCTGTAGAGATACCTTCTGTACTCCTTTGTGCGCTGTAGAGATACCTTCTGTACTCCTTTGTACGCTGTAGAGATACCTCGTGTACTCCTTTGTACGTTCTAGAGATATTTCCTGTACTCCTTTGTGCGCTGTAGAGATACCTTCTTTACTCCTTTGTGCGCTGTAGAGATACCTTCTGTACTCCTTTGTGCGCTGTAGAGATACCTTCTGTACTCCTTTGTGCGCTGTAGAGATCCCTTCTGTACTCCTTTGTGCGCTGTAGAGATACCTTCTGTACTCCTTTGTACGCTGTAGAGATACCTCGTGTACTCCTTTGTACGTTCTAGAGATATTTCCTGTACTCCTTTGTGCGCTGTAGAGATACCTTCTGTACTCCTTTGTGCGCTGTAGAGATACCTTCTGTACCAGTTTGTGCGCTGTAGAGATACCTTCTGCACTCCTTTGTACGCTGTAGAGATACCTTCTGTACACCTTTGTGCGCTGTAGAGATACCTTCTGTACTCCTTTGTACGCTGTAGAGATACCTCGTGTACTCCTTTGTACGTTCTAGAGATATTTCCTGTACTCCTTTGTGCGCTGTAGAGATACCTTCTGTACTCCTTTGTGCGCTGAAGAGATACCTTCTGTACTCCTTTGTGCGCTGTAGAGTTACCTTCTGTACTCCTTTGTGCGCTGTAGAGATACCTTCTGTACTCCTTTGTGCGCTGTAGAGATACCTTCTGTACTCCTTTGTACGCTGTAGATATACCTCGTGTACTCCTTTGTACGTTCTAGAGATATTTCCTGTACTCCTTTGTGCGCTGTAGAGATACCTTCTGTACTCCTTTGTGCGCTGTAGAGATACCTTCTGTACTTCTTTGTACGTTCTAGAGATATTTCCTGCACTCCTTTGTACGCTGTAGAGATACCTTCTGTACTCCTTTGTGCGCTGTAGAGATACCTTCTGTACTCCTTTGTACGCTGTAGAGATACCTCGTGTACTCCTTGTACGTTCTAGAGATATTTCCTGTACTCCTTTGTGCGCTGTAGAGATACCTTCTGTACTCCTTTGTGCGCTGTAGAGATACCTTCTGTACTCCTTTGTGCGCTGTAGAGATACCTTCTGTACTCCTTTGTGCGCTGTAGAGATACCTTCTGTACTCCTTTGTACGCTGTAGAGATAAATCGTGTACTCCTTTGTGCGCTGTAGAGATACCTTCTGTACTCCTTTGTGCGCTGTAGAGATACCTTCTGTACTCCTTTGTGCGCTGTAGAGATACCTTCTGTACTCCTTTGTACGTTCTAGAGATATTTCCTGTACTCCTTTGTGCGCTGTAGAGACACCTTCTGTACTCCTTTGTGCGCTGTAGAGATATTTCCTGTACTCCTTTGTGCGCTGTAGAGATACCTTCTGTACTCCTTTGTGCGCTGTAGAGATACCTTCTGTACTCCTTTGTACGCTGTAGAGATATCTCGTGTACTCCTTTGTACGTTCTAGAGATATTTCCTGTACTCCTTTGTGCGCTGTAGAGATACCTTCTGTACTTCTTTGTGCGCTGTAGAGATACATTCTGTACTCCTTTGTGCGCTGTAGAGATACCTTCTGTACTCCTTTGTACGCTGTAGAGATACCTTTTGTACTCCTTTGTGCGCTGTAGAGATACCTTCTGTACTCCTTTGGACGCTGTAGAGATACCTCGTGTACTCCTTGTACGTTCTAGAGATATTTCCTGCACTCCTTTGTGCGCTGTAGAGATACCTTCTGTACTCCTTTGTGCGCTGTAGAGATACCTTCTGTACTCCTTTGTGCGCTGTAGAGATACCTTCTGTACTCCTTTGTGCGCTGTAGAGATACCTTCTTCACTCCTTTGTACGCTGTAGAGATACCTCGTGTACTCCTTTGTGCGCTGTAGAGGTACCTTCTGTACTCCTTAGTGCGCTGTAGAGATACCTTCTGTACTCCTTTGTGCGCTGTAGAGATACCTTCTATACTCCTTTGTACGTTCTAGAGATATTTCCTGTACTCCTTTGTGCGCTGTAGAGATACCTTCTGTACTTCTTTGTGCGCTGTAGAGATATTTCCTGTACTCCTTTGTGCGCTGTAGAGATACCTTCTGTACTCCTTTGTGCGCTGTAGAGATACCTTCTGTACTCCTTTGTACGCTGTAGAGATACCTCGTGTACTCCTTTGTACGTTCTAGAGATATTTCCTGTACTCCTTTGTGCGCTGTAGAGATACCTTCTGTACTCCTTTGTGCGCTGTAGAGTTACCTTCTGTACTCCTTTGTGCGCTGTAGAGATACCTTCTGTACTCCTCTGTACGCTGTAGAGATACCTTCTGTACTCCTTTGTGCGCTGTAGAGATACCTTCTGTACTCCTTTGTACGCTGTAGAGATACCTCGTGTACTCCTTTGTACGTTCTAGAGATATTTCCTGTACTCCTTTGTGCGCTGTAGAGATACCTTCTGTACTCCTTTGTGCGCTGTAGAGATACCTTCTGTACTCCTTTGTGCGCTGTAGAGATACCTTCTGTACTCCTTTGTACGCTGTAGAGATACCTTCTGTACTTCTTTGTGCGCTGTAGAGATACCTTCTGTACTCCTTTGTACGCTGTAGAGATACCTCTTGTACTCCTTTGTACGTTCTAGAGATATTTCCTGTACTCCTTTGTGCGCTGTAGAGATACCTTCTGTACTCCTTTGTGCGCTGTAGAGATACCTTCTGTACTCCTTTGTACGCTGTAGAGATACCTCGTGTACTCCTATGTACGTTCTAGAGATATTTCCTGTACTCCTTTGTGCGCTGTAGAGATACCTTCTCTACTCCTTTGTGCGCTGTAGAGATACCTTCTGTACTCCTTTGTGCGCTGTAGAGATACCTTCTGTACTCCTTTGTGCGCTGTAGAGATACCTTCTGTACTCCTTTGTACGCTGTAGAGATACCTCGTGTACTCCTTTGTGCGCTGTAGAGATACCTTCTGTACTCCTTTGTGCGCTGTAAAGATACCTTCTGTACTCCTTTGTGCGCTGTAGAGATACCTTATGCACTCCTTTGTACGTTCTAGAGATATTTCCTGTACTCCTTTGTGCGCTGTAGAGATACCTTCTGTACTCCTTTGTGCGCTGTAGAGATACCTTCTGTACTCCTTTGTGCGCTGTAGAGATACCTTCTGTACTCCTTTGTGCGCTGTAGAGATACCTTCTGTACTACTTTGTACGCTGTAGAGATACCTCGTGTACTCCTTTGTGCGCTGTAGAGATACCTTCTGTACTCCTTTGTACGCTGTAGTAATACCTCGTGTACTCCTTTGTACGTTCTAGAGATATTTCCTGTACTCCTTTGTGCGCTGTAGAGATACCTTCTGTACTCCTTTGTGCGCTGTAGAGATACCTTCTGTACTCCTTTGTGCGCTGTAGAGATACCTTCTGTACTCCTTTGTGCGCTGTAGAGATACCTTCTGTACTCCTTTGTACGCTGTAGAGATACCTCGTGTACTTGTTTGTACGTTCTAGAGATATTTCCTGTACTTCTTTGTGCGCTGTAGAGATACCTTCTGTACTCCTTTGTGCGCTGTAGAGATACCTTCTGTACTCCTTTGTGCGCTGTAGAGATACCTTCTGTACTCCTTTGTGCGCTGTAGAGATACCTTCTGTACTTCTTTGTACGCTGTAGAGATGCCTCGTGTACTCCTTTGTACGTTCTAGAGATATTTCCTGTACTCCTTTGTGCACTGTAGAGATACCTTCTGTACTCCTTTGTGCGCTGTAGAGATACCTTCTGTACTCCTTTGTACGTTCTAGAGATATTTCCTGTACTCCTTTGTGCGCTGTAGAGATACCTTCTGTACTCCTTTGTGCGCTGTAGAGATACCTTCTGTACTCCTTTGTGCGCTGTAGAGATACCTTCTGTACTCCTTTGTACGCTGTAGAGATTCCTCGTGTACTCCTTTGTGCGCTGTAGAGATACCTTCTGTACTCCTTTGTGCGCTGTAGAGATACCTTCTGTACTCCTTTGTACGCTGTAGAGATATCTCGTGTACTCCTTTGTACGTTCTAGAGATATTTCCTGTACTCCTTTGTGCGCTGTAGAGATACCTTCTGTACTCCTTTGTGCACTGTAGAGATACCTTCTGTACTCCTTTGTGCGCTGTAGAGATACCTTCTGTACTTCTTTGTGCGCTGTAGAGATACCTTCTGTACTCCTTTGTGCGCTGTAGAGATACCTTCTGTACTCCTTTGTACGCTGTAGAGATACCTCGTGTACTCCTTTGTGCGCTGTAGTGATACCTTCTGTACTTCTTTGTGCGCTGTAGAGATACCTTCTGTACTCCTCTGTGCGCTGTAGAGATACCTTCTGTACTCCTTTGTACGTTCTAGAGATATTTCCTGTACTCCTTTGTGCGCTGTAGAGATACCTTCTTTACTCCTTTGTGCGCTGTAGAGATACCTTCTGTACTCCTTTGTGCGCTGTAGAGATACCTTCTGTACTCCTTTGTGCGCTGTAGAGATACTCTCTGTACTCCTTTGTACGCTGTAGAGATATCTCGTGTACTTCTTTGTACGTTCTAGAGATATTTCCTGTACTCCTTTGTGCGCTGTAGAGATACCTTCTGTACTCCTTTGAGCGCTGTAGAGATACCTTCTGTACTCCTTTGTGCGCTGTAGAGATACCTTCTGTACTCCTTTGTGCGCTGTAGAGATACCTTCTGTACTCCTTTGTACGCTGTAGAGATACCTCGTGTACTCCTTTGTGCGCTGTAGAGATACCTTCTGTACTCCTTTGTGCGCTGAAGAGATACCTTCTGTACTCCTTTGTACGTTCTAGAGATATTTCCTGGACTCCTTTGTGCGCGGTAGAGATACCTTCTGTACTCTTATGTGCGCTGTAGAGATACCTTCTGTACTCCTTTGTGCGCTGTAGAGATACCTTCTGTACTCCTTTGTACGCTGTAGAGATACCTCGTGTACTCTTTTGTACGTTCTAGAGATATTTCCTGTACTCCTTTGTGCGCTGTAGAGATACCTTCTGTACTCCTTTGTGCGCTGTAGAGATACCTTCTGTACTCCTTTTTGCGCTGTAGAGATACCTTCTGTACTTCTTTGTACGCTGTAGAGATACCTTCTGTACTTCTTTGTGTGCTGTAGAGATACCTTCTGTACTCCTTTGTACGCTGTAGAGATACCTCGTGTACTCCTTTGTACGTTCTAGAGATATTTCCTGTACTCCTTTGTGCGCTGTAGAGATACCTTCTGTACTCCTTTGTGCGCTGTAGAGATAACTTCTGTACTCCTTTGTGCGCTGTAGAGGTACCTTCTGTACTCCTTTGTACGCTGTAGAGATACCTTCTGTACTCCTTTGTGCGCTGTAGAGATACCTTCTTTACTCCTTTGTACGCTGTAGAGATACCTCGTGTACTCCTTTGTACGTTCTAGAGATATTTCCTGTACTCCTTTGTGCGCTGTAGAGATACCTTATGTACTCCTTTGTGCGCTGTAGAGATACCTTCTGTACTCCTTTTTGCGCTGTAGAGATACCTTCTGTACTCCTTTGTACGCTGTAGAGATACCTTCTGTACTCCTTTGTGCGCTGTAGAGATACCTTCTGTACTCCTTTGTACGCTGTAGAGATACCTCGTGTACTCCTTTGTACGTTCTAGAGATATTTCCTGTACTCCTTTGTGCGCTGTAGAGATACCTTCTGTACTCCTTTGTGCGCTGTAGAGATACCTTCTGTACTCCTTTGTGCGCTGTAGAGATACCTTCTGTACTCCTTTGTACGCTGTAGAGATACCTTCTTTCCTCCTTTGTGCGCTGTAGAGATACCTTCTGTACTCCTTTGTACGCTGTAGAGATACCTCGTGTACTCCTTTGTACGTTCTAGAGATATTTCCTGTACTCCTTTGTGCGCTGTAGAGATACCTTCTGTACTCCTTTGTGCGCTGTAGAGATACCTTCTGTACTCCTTTGTGCGCTGTAGAGATACCTTCTGTACTCCTTTGTACGCTGTAGAGATACCTTCTGTACTCCTTTGTGCGCTGTAGAGATACCTTCTGTACTCCTTTGTACGCTGTAGAGATACCTCGTGTACTCCTTTGTACGTTCTAGAGATATTTCCTGTACTCCTTTGTGCGCTGTAGAGATACCTTCTGTACTCCTTTGTGCGCTGTAGAGATACCTTCTGTACTCCTTTGTGCGCTGTAGAGATACCTTCTGTACTCCTTTGTGCGCTGTAGAGATACCTTATGCACTCCTTTGTACGTTCTAGAGATATTTCCTGTACTCCTTTGTGCGCTGTAGAGATACCTTCTGTACTCCTTTGTGCGCTGTAGAGATACCTTCTGTACTCCTTTGTGCGCTGTAGAGATACCTTCTGTACTCCTTTGTGCGCTGTAGAGATACCTTCTGTACTACTTTGTACGCTGTAGAGATACCTCGTGTACTCCTTTGTGCGCTGTAGAGATACCTTCTGTACTCCTTTGTACGCTGTAGTAATACCTCGTGTACTCCTTTGTACGTTCTAGAGATATTTCCTGTACTCCTTTGTGCGCTGTAGAGATACCTTCTGTACTCGTTTGTGCGCTGTAGAGATACCTTCTGTACTCCTTTGTGCGCTGTAGAGATACCTTCTGTACTCCTTTGTGCGCTGTAGAGATACCTTCTGTACTCCTTTGTACGCTGTAGAGATACCTCGTGTACTTGTTTGTACGTTCTAGAGATATTTCCTGTACTTCTTTGTGCGCTGTAGAGATACCTTCTGTACTCCTTTGTGCGCTGTAGAGATACCTTCTGTACTCCTTTGTGCGCTGTAGAGATACCTTCTGTACTCCTTTGTGCGCTGTAGAGATACCTTCTGTACTCCTTTGTACGCTGTAGAGATGCCTCGTGTACTCCTTTGTACGTTCTAGAGATATTTCCTGTACTCCTTTGTGCACTGTAGAGATACCTTCTGTACTCCTTTGTGCGCTGTAGAGATACCTTCTGTACTCCTTTGTACGTTCTAGAGATATTTCCTGTACTCCTTTGTGCGCTGTAGAGATACCTTCTGTACTCCTTTGTGCGCTGTAGAGATACCTTCTGTACTCCTTTGTGCGCTGTAGAGATACCTTCTGTACTCCTTTGTACGCTGTAGAGATTCCTCGTGTACTCCTTTGTGCGCTGTAGAGATACCTTCTGTACTCCTTTGTGCGCTGTAGAGATACCTTCTGTACTCCTTTGTACGCTGTAGAGATATCTCGTGTACTCCTTTGTACGTTCTAGAGATATTTCCTGTACTCCTTTGTGCGCTGTAGAGATACCTTCTGTACTCCTTTGTGCGCTGTAGAGATACCTTCTGTACTCCTTTGTGCGCTGTAGAGATACCTTCTGTACTTCTTTGTGCGCTGTAGAGATACCTTCTGTACTCCTTTGTGCGCTGTAGAGATACCTTCTGTACTCCTTTGTACGCTGTAGAGATACCTCGTGTACTCCTTTGTGCGCTGTAGTGATACCTTCTGTACTTCTTTGTGCGCTGTAGAGATACCTTCTGTACTCCTCTGTGCGCTGTAGAGATACCTTCTGTACTCCTTTGTACGTTCTAGAGATATTTCCTGTACTCCTTTGTGCGCTGTAGAGATACCTTCTGTACTCCTTTGTGCGCTGTAGAGATACCTTCTGTACTCCTTTGTGCGCTGTAGAGATACCTTCTGTACTCCTTTGTGCGCTGTAGAGATACTCTCTGTACTCCTTTGTACGCTGTAGAGATATCTCGTGTACTTCTTTGTACGTTCTAGAGATATTTCCTGTACTCCTTTGTGCGCTGTAGAGATACCTTCTGTACTCCTTTGAGCGCTGTAGAGATACCTTCTGTACTCCTTTGTGCGCTGTAGAGATACCTTCTGTACTCCTTTGTGCGCTGTAGAGATACCTTCTGTACTCCTTTGTACGCTGTAGAGATACCTCGTGTACTCCTTTGTGCGCTGTAGAGATACCTTCTGTACTCCTTTGTGCGCTGAAGAGATACCTTCTGTACTCCTTTGTACGTTCTAGAGATATTTCCTGGACTCCTTTGTGCGCGGTAGAGATACCTTCTGTACTCTTATGTGCGCTGTAGAGATACCTTCTGTACTCCTTTGTGCGCTGTAGAGATACCTTCTGTACTCCTTTGTACGCTGTAGAGATACCTCGTGTACTCTTTTGTACGTTCTAGAGATATTTCCTGTACTCCTTTGTGCGCTGTAGAGATACCTTCTGTACTCCTTTGTGCGCTGTAGAGATACCTTCTGTACTCCTTTGTGCGCTGTAGAGATACCTTCTGTACTTCTTTGTACGCTGTAGAGATACCTTCTGTACTTCTTTGTGTGCTGTAGAGATACCTTCTGTACTCCTTTGTACGCTGTAGAGATACCTCGTGTACTCCTTTGTACGTTCTAGAGATATTTCCTGTACTCCTTTGTGCGCTGTAGAGATACCTTCTGTACTCCTTTGTGCGCTGTAGAGATAACTTCTGTACTCCTTTGTGCGCTGTAGAGGTACCTTCTGTACTCCTTTGTACGCTGTAGAGATACCTTCTGTACTCCTTTGTGCGCTGTAGAGATACCTTCTTTACTCCTTTGTACGCTGTAGAGATACCTCGTGTACTCTTTTGTACGTTCTAGAGATATTTCCTGTACTCCTTTGTGCGCTGTAGAGATACCTTATGTACTCCTTTGTGCGCTGTAGAGATACCTTCTGTACTCCTTTTTGCGCTGTAGAGATACCTTCTGTACTCCTTTGTACGCTGTAGAGATACCTTCTGTACTCCTTTGTGCGCTGTAGAGATACCTTCTGTACTCCTTTGTACGCTGTAGAGATACCTCGTGTACTCCTTTGTACGTTCTAGAGATATTTCCTGTACTCCTTTGTGCGCTGTAGAGATACCTTCTGTACTCCTTTGTGCGCTGTAGAGATACCTTCTGTACTCCTTTGTGCGCTGTAGAGATACCTTCTGTACTCCTTTGTACGCTGTAGAGATACCTTCTTTACTCCTTTGTGCGCTGTAGAGATACCTTCTGTACTCCTTTGTACGCTGTAGAGATACCTCGTGTACTCCTTTGTACGTTCTAGAGATATTTCCTGTACTCCTTTGTGCGCTGTAGAGATACCTTCTGTACTCCTTTGTGCGCTGTAGAGATACCTTCTGTACTCCTTTGTGCGCTGTAGAGATACCTTCTGTACTCCTTTGTACGCTGTAGAGATACCTTCTGTACTCCTTTGTGCGCTGTAGAGATACCTTCTGTACTCCTTTGTACGCTGTAGAGATACCTCGTGTACTCCTTTGTACGTTCTAGAGATATTTCCTGTACTCCTTTGTGCGCTGTAGAGATACCTTCTGTACTCCTTTGTGCGCTGTAGAGATACCTTCTGTACTCCTTTGTGCGCTGTAGAGATACCTTCTGTACTCCTTTGTGCGCTGTAGAGATACCTTCTGTACTCCTTTGAGCGCTGTAGAGATACCTTCTGTACTCCTTTGTACGCTGTAGAGATACCTCGTGTACTCCTTTGTACGTTCTAGAGATATTTCCTGTACTCCTTTGTGCGCTGCAGAGATACCTTCTGTACTCCTTTGTGCGCTGTAGAGATACCTTCTGTACTCCTTTGTGCGCTGTAGAGATACCTTCTGTACTCCTTTGTACGCTGTAGAGATACCTTCTGTACGCCTTTGTGCGCTGTAGAGATACCTTCTGTACTCCTTTGTACGCTGTAGAGATACCTCGTGTACTCCTTTGTACGTTCTAGAGATATTTCCTGTACTCCTTTGTGCGCTGTAGAGATACCTTCTGTACTCCTTTGTGCGCTGTAGAGATACCTTCTGTACTCCTTTGTGCGCTGTAGAGATACCTTCTGTACTCCTTTGTACGCTGTAGAGATACATTCTGTACTCCTTTGTGCGCTGTAGAGATACCTTCTGTACTCCTTTGTACGCTGTAGAGATACCTCGTGTACTCCTTTGTACGTTCTAGAGATATTTCCTGTACTTCTTTGTGCGCTGTAGAGATACCTTCTGTACTCCTTTGTCCGCTGTAGAGATACCTTCCGTACTCCTTCGTACGTTCTAGAGATATTTCCTGTACTCCTTTGTACGATGTAGAGATACCTTCTGTACTCCTTTGTGCGCTGTAGAGATACCTTCTGTACTCCTTTGTACGCTGTAGAGATACCTCGTGTACTCCTTTGTACGTTCTAGAGATATTTCCTGTACTCCTTTGTGCGCTGTAGAGATACCTTCTGTACTCCTTTGTGCGCTGTAGAGATACCTTCTGTACTCCTTTGTGCGCTGTAGAGATACCTTCTGTACTCCTTTGTGCGCTGTAGAGATACCTTCTGTACTCCTTTGTACGCTGTAGAGATACCTCGTGTACTCCTTTGTGCGCTGTAGAGATACCTTCTGTACTCCTTTGTGCGCTGTAGAGATACCTTCCGTACTCCTTTGTGCGCTGTAGAGATACCTTCTGTACTCCTTTGTTTGTTCTAGAGATATTTCCTGTACTTCTTTGTGCGCTGTAGAGATACCTTCTGTACTCCTTTGTGTGCTGTAGAGATATTTCCTGTACTCCTTTGTGCGCTGTAGAGATACCTTCTGTACTCCTTTGTGCGCTGTAGAGATACCTTCTGTACTCTTTTGTACGCTGTAGAGATACCTCGTGTACTCCTTTGTACGTTCTAGAGATATTTCCTGTACTCCTTTGTGCGCTGTAGAGATACATTCTGTACTCCTTTGTGCGCTGTAGAGATACCTTCTGTACTCCTTTGTGCGCTGTAGAGATACCTTCTGTACTCCTTTGTACGCTGTAGAGATACCTTCTGTACTCCTTTGTGCGCTGTAGAGATACCTTCTGTACTCCTTTGTACGCTGTAGAGATACCTCGTGTACTCCTTTGTACGTTCTAGAGATATTTCCTGTACTCCTTTGTGCGCTGTAGAGATACCTTCTGTACTCCTTTGTGCGCTGTAGAGATACCTTCTGTACTCCTTTGTGCGCTGTAGAGATACCTTCTGTACTCCTTTGTACGCTGTAGAGATCCCTTCTGTACTCCTTTGTGCGCTGTAGAGATACCTTCTGTACTCCTTTGTACGCTGTAGAGATACCTTCTGTACTCCTTTGTGCGCTGTTGAGATACCTTCTGTACTCCTTTGTGCGCTGTAGAGATACCTTCTGTACTCCTTTGTGCGCTGTAGAGATACCTTCTGTACTCCTTTGTGCGCTGTAGAGATACCTTCTGTACTCCTTTGTACGCTGTAGAGATACCTCGTGTACTCCTTTGTGCGCTGTAGAGATACCTTCTGTACTCCTTTGTGCGCTGTAGAGATACCTTCTGTACTCCTTTGTGCGCTGTAGAGATACCTCGTGTACTCCTTTGTACGTTCTAGAGATATTTCCTGTACTCCTTTGTGCGCTGTAGAGATACCTTCTGTACTCCTTTGTGCGCTGTAGAGATACCTCGTGTACTCCTTTGTACGCTGTAGAGATACCTCGTGTACTCCTTTGTACGTTCTAGAGATATTTCCTGTACTCCTTTGTGCGCTGTAGAGATACCTTCTGTACTCCTTTGTGCGCTGTAGAGATACCTTCTGTACTCCTTTGTACGCTGTAGAGATACCTCGTGTACTCCTTTGTACGTTCTAGAGATTTTTCCTGTACTCCTTTGTGCGCTGTAGAGATACCTTCTGTACTCCTTTGTGCGCTGTTGAGATACCTTCTGTACTCCTTTGTGCGCTGTAGAGATACCTTCTGTACTCCTATGTGCGCTGTAGAGATCCTTCTGTACTCCTTTGTGCGCTGTAGAGATACCTTCTGTACTCCTTTGTACGCTGTAGAGATACCTCGTGTACTCCTTTGTGCGCTGTAGAGATACCTTCTGTACTCCTTTGTGCGCTGTAGAGATACCTTCTGTACTCCTTTGTGCGCTGTAGAGATACCTTCTGTACTCCTTTGTACGTTCTAGAGATATTTCCTGTACTCCTTTGTGCGCTATAGAGATACCTTCTGTACTCCTTTGTGCGCTGTAGAGATACCTTCTGTACTCCTTTGTTCGCTGTAGAGATACCTTCTGTACTCCTTTGTGCGCTGTAGAGATACCTTCTGTACTCCTTTGTACGCTGTAGAGGTACCTCGTGTACTCCTTTGTGCGCTGTAGAGATACCTTCTGTACTCCTTTGTACGCTGTAGAGATACCTCGTGTACTCCTTTGTACGTTCTAGAGATATTTCATGTACTCCTTTGTGCGCTGTAGAGATACCTTCTGTACTCCTTTGTGCGCTGTAGAGATACCTTCTGTACTCCTTTGTGCGCTGTAGAGATACCTACTGTACTCCTTTGTGCGCTGTAGAGATACCTTCTGTACTCATTTGTATGCTGTAGAGATACCTCGTGTACTCCTTTGTACGTTCTAGGGATATTTCCTGTACTCCTTTGTGCGCTGTAGAGATACCTTCTGTACTCCTTTGTGCGCTGTAGAGATACCTTCTGTACTCCTTTGTGCGCTGTAGAGATACCTTCTGTACTCCTTTGTACGCTGTAGAGATACCTTCTGTACTCCTTTGTGCGCTGTTGAGATACCTTCTGTACTCCTTTGTGCGCTGTAGAGATACCTTCTGTACTCCTTTGTGCGCTGTAGAGATACCTTCTGTACTCCTTTGTGCGCTGTAGAGATACCTTCTGTACTCCTTTGTACGCTGTAGAGATACCTCGTGTACTCCTTTGTGCGCTGTAGAGATACCTTCTGTACTCCTTTGTGCGCTGTAGAGATACCTTCTGTACTCCTTTGTGCGCTGTAGAGATACCTCGTGTACTCCTTTGTACGTTCTAGAGATATTTCCTGTACTCCTTTGTGCGCTGTAGAGATACCTTCTGTACTCCTTTGTGCGCTGTAGAGATACCTCGTGTACTCCTTTGTACGCTGTAGAGATACCTCGTGTACTCCTTTGTACGTTCTAGAGATATTTCCTGTACTCCTTTGTGCGCTGTAGAGATACCTTCTGTACTCCTTTGTGCGCTGTAGAGATACCTTCTGTACTCCTTTGTACGCTGTAGAGATACCTCGTGTACTCCTTTGTACGTTCTAGAGATTTTTCCTGTACTCCTTTGTGCGCTGTAGAGATACCTTCTGTACTCCTTTGTGCGCTGTTGAGATACCTTCTGTACTCCTTTGTGCGCTGTAGAGATACCTTCTGTACTCCTATGTGCGCTGTAGAGATCCTTCTGTACTCCTTTGTGCGCTGTAGAGATACCTTCTGTACTCCTTTGTACGCTGTAGAGATACCTCGTGTACTCCTTTGTGCGCTGTAGAGATACCTTCTGTACTCCTTTGTGCGCTGTAGAGATACCTTCTGTACTCCTTTGTGCGCTGTAGAGATACCTTCTGTACTCCTTTGTACGTTCTAGAGATATTTCCTGTACTCCTTTGTGCGCTATAGAGATACCTTCTGTACTCCTTTGTGCGCTGTAGAGATACCTTCTGTACTCCTTTGTTCGCTGTAGAGATACCTTCTGTACTCCTTTGTGCGCTGTAGAGATACCTTCTGTACTCCTTTGTACGCTGTAGAGGTACCTCGTGTACTCCTTTGTGCGCTGTAGAGATACCTTCTGTACTCCTTTGTACGCTGTAGAGATACCTCGTGTACTCCTTTGTACGTTCTAGAGATATTTCATGTACTCCTTTGTGCGCTGTAGAGATACCTTCTGTACTCCTTTGTGCGCTGTAGAGATACCTTCTGTACTCCTTTGTGCGCTGTAGAGATACCTACTGTACTCCTTTGTGCGCTGTAGAGATACCTTCTGTACTCATTTGTATGCTGTAGAGATACCTCGTGTACTCCTTTGTACGTTCTAGGGATATTTCCTGTACTCCTTTGTGCGCTGTAGAGATACCTTCTGTACTCCTTTGTGCGCTGTAGAGATACCTTCTGTACTCCTTTGTGCGCTGTAGAGATACCTTCTGTACTCTTTTGTGCGCTAGAGAAATACCTTCTGTACTCCTTTGTACGCTGTAGAGATACCTCGTGTACTCCTTTGTACGTTCTAGAGATATTTTCTGTACTCCTTTGTGCGCTGTAGAGATACCTTCTGTACTCCTTTGTGCGCTGTAGAGATACCTCGTGTACTCCTTTGTACGTTCTAGAGATATTTCCTGTACTTCTTTGTGCGCTGTAGAGATACCTTCTGTACTCCTTTGTGCGCTGTAGAGATACCTTCTGTACTCCTTT
The DNA here is from genome assembly GCA_030386875.1 of Morinoia aosen. NCBI lineage: Eukaryota > Metazoa > Arthropoda > Malacostraca > Amphipoda > Talitridae > Morinoia > Morinoia aosen. Next base: position 53,532,073 of record CM059576.1, on the reverse strand, counting down.
GTGCGCTGTAGAGATACCTTCTGTACTCCTTTGTACGCTGTAGAGATACCTTCTGTACTCCTTTGTGCGCTGTAGAGATACCTTCTGTACTCCTTTGTACGCTGTAGAGATACCTCGTGTACTCCTTTGTACGTTCTAGAGATATTTCCTGTACTCCTTTGTGCGCTGTAGAGATACCTTCTGTACTCCTTTGTGCGCTGTAGAGATACCTTCTGTACTCCTTTGTACGCTGTAGAGATACCTTTTGTACTCCTTTGTGCGCTGTAGAGATACCTTCTGTACTCCTTTGTACGCTGTAGAGATACCTCGTGTACTCCTTTGTACGTTCTAGAGATATTTCCTGTACTCCTTTGTGCGCTGTAGAGACACCTTCTGTACTCCTTTGTGCGCTGTAGAGATACCTTCTGTACTCCTTTGTGCGCTGTAGAGATACCTTCTGTACTCCTTTGTACGCTGTAGAGATACCTTCTGTACTCCTTTGTGCGCTGTAGAGATACCTTCTGTACTCCTTTGTACGCTGTAGAGATACCTCGTGTACTTCTTTGTACGTTCTAGATATATTTCTTGTACTCCTTTGTGCGCTGTAGAGATACCTTCTGTACTCCTTTGTGCGCTGTAGAGATACCTTCTGTACTCCTTTGTACGCTGTAGAGATACCTCGTGTACTCCTTTGTACGTTCTAGAGATATTTCCTGTACTCTTTTGTGCGCTGTAGAGATACCTTCTGTACTCCTTTGTGCGCTGTAGAGATACCTTCTGTACTCCTTTGTGCGCTGTAGAGATACCTTCTGTACTCCTTTGTGCGCTGTAGAGATACCTTCTGTACTCCTTTGCGCGCTGTAGAGATACCTTCTGTACTCCTTTGTACGCTGTAGAGATACCTCGTGTACTCCTTTGTGCGCTGTAGAGATACCTTCTGTACTCCTTTGTGCGCTGTAGAGATACCTTCTGTACTCCTTTGTACGTTCTAGAGATATTTCCTGTACTCCTTTGTGCGCTGTAGAGATACCTTCTGTACTCCTTTGTGCGCTGTAGAGATACCTTCTGTACTCCTTTGTGCGCTGTAGAGATACCTTCTGTACTCCTTTGTGCGCTGTAGAGATACCTTCTGTACTCCTTTGTACGCTGTAGAGATACCTCGTGTACTCCTTTGTACGTTCTAGAGATATTTCCTGTACTCCTTTGTGCGCTGTAGAGATACCTTCTGTACTCCTTTGTGCGCTGTAGAGATACCTTCTGTACTCCTTTGTGCGCTGTAGAGATACCTTCTGTACTCCTTTGTGCGCTGTAGAGATACCTTCTGCACTCCTTTGTACGCTGTAGAGATACCTCGTGTACTCCTTTGTACGTTCTAGAGATATTTCCTGTACTCCTTTGTGCGCTGTAGAGATACCTTCTGTACTCCTTTGTGCGCTGTAGAGATACCTTCTGTACTCCTTTGTGCGCTGTAGAGATACCTTCTGTACTCCTTTGTACGCTGTAGAGATACCTCGTGTACTTCTTTGTACGTTCTAGAGATATTTCCTGTACTCCTTTGTGCTCTGTAGAGATACCTTCTTTACTCCTTTGTGCGCTGTAGAGATACCTACTGTACTCCTTTGTGCGCTGTAGAGATACCTTCTGTACTCCTTTGTACGCTGTAGAGATACCTCGTGTACTCCTTTGTACGTTCTAGAGATATTTCCTGTACTCCTTTGTGCGCTGTAGAGATACCTTCTGTACTCCTTTGTGCGCTGTAGAGATACCTTCTGTACTCCTTTGTGCGCTGTAGAGATACCTTCTGTACTCCTTTGTGCGCTGTAGAGATACCTTCTTTACTCCTTTGTGCGCTGTAGAGATACCTTCTGTACTCCTTTGTACGCTGTAGAGATACCTCGTGTACTCCTTTGTGCGCTGTAGAGATACCTTCTGTAATCCTTTGTGCGCTGTAGAGATACCTTCTGTACTCCTTTGTGCGCTGTAGAGATACCTTCTGTACTCCTTTGTACGTTCTAGAGATATTTCCTGTACTCCTTTGTGCGCTGTTGAGATACCTTCTGTACTCCTTTGTGCGCTGTAGAGATACCTTCTGTACTCCTTTGTGCGCTGTAGAGATACCTTCTGTACTCCTTTGTGCGCTGTAGAGATACCTTCTGAACTCCTTTGTACGCTGTAGAGATACCTCGTGTACTCCTTTGTACGTTCTAGAGATATTTCCTGTACTCCTTTGTGCGCTGTAGAGATACCTTCTGTACTCTTTTGTGCGCTGTAGAGATACCTTCTGTACTCCTTTGTGCGCTGTAGAGATACCTTCTGTACTCCTTTGTGCGCTGTAGAGATACCTTTTGTACTCCTTTGTATGCTGTAGAGATACCTCGTGTACTCCTTTGTGCGCTGTAGAGATACCTTCTGTACTCCTTTGTACGCTGTAGAGATACCTCGTGTACTCCTTTGTAAGTTCTAGAGATATTTCCTGTACTCCTTTGTGCGCTGTAGAGATACCTTCTGTACTTCTTTGTGCGCTGTAGAGATACCTTCTGTACTCCTTTGTGCGCTGTAGAGATACCTTCTGTACTCCTTTGTGCGCTGTAGAGATACCTTCTGTACTCCTTTGTACGCTGTAGAGATACCTCGTGTACTCCTTTGTACGTTCTAGAGATATTTCCTGTACTCCTTTGTGCGCTGTAGAGATACCTTCTGTACTCCTTTGTGCGCTGTAGAGATACCTTCTGTACTCCTTTGTGCGCTGTAGAGATACCTTCTGCACTCCTTTGAACGCTGTAGAGATACCTCGTGTACTCCTTTGTACGTTCTAGAGATATTTCCTGTACTCCTTTGTGCGCTGTAGAGATACCTTCTGTACTCCTTTGTGCGCTGTAGAGATACCTTCTGTACTCCTTTGTGCGCTGTAGAGATACCTTCTGCACTCATTTGTGCGCTGTAGAGATACCTTCTGTACTTCTTTGTGCGCTGTAGAGATACCTTCTGTACTCCTTTGTGCGCTGTAGAGATACCTTCTGTACTCCTTTGCGCGCTGTAGAGATACCTTCTGTACTCCTTTGTACGCTGTAGAGATACCTCGTGCACTCCTTTGTGCGCTGTAGAGATACCTTCTGTACTCCTTTGTGCGCTGTAGAGATACCTTCTGTACTCCTTTGTACGTTCTAGAGATATTTCCTGTACTCCTTTGTGCGCTGTAGAGATACCTTCTGTACTCCTTTGTGCGCTGTAGAGATACCTTCTGTACTCCTTTGTGCGCTGTAGAGATACCTTCTGTACTCCTTTGTGCGCTGTAGAGATACCTTCTGTACTCCTTTGTACGCTGTAGAGATACCTCGTGTACTCCTTTGTACGTTCTAGAGATATTTCCTGTACTCCTTTGTGCGCTGTAGAGATACCTTCTGTACTCCTTTGTGCGCTGTAGAGATACCTTCTGTACTCCTTTGTGCGCTGTAGAGATACCTTCTGTACTCCTTTGTGCGCTGTAGAGATACCTTCTGTACTCCTTTGTACGCTGTAGAGATACCTCGTGTACTCCTTTGTACGTTCTAGAGATATTTCCTGTACTCCTTTGTGCGCTGTAGAGATACCTTCTGTACTCCTTTGTGCGCTGTAGAGATACCTTCTGTACTCCTTTGTGCGCTGTAGAGATACCTTCTGTACTCCTTTGTACGCTGTAGAGATACCTCGTGTACTCCTTTGTACGTTCTAGAGATATTTCATGTACTCCTTTGTGCGCTGTAGAGATACCTTCTGTACTCCTTTGTGCGCTGTAGAGATACCTTCTGTACTCCTTTGTGCGCTGTAGAGATACCTACTGTACTCCTTTGTGCGCTGTAGAGATACCTTCTGTACTCATTTGTATGCTGTAGAGATACCTCGTGTACTCCTTTGTACGTTCTAGGGATATTTCCTGTACTCCTTTGTGCGCTGTAGAGATACCTTCTGTACTCCTTTGTGCGCTGTAGAGATACCTTCTGTACTCCTTTGTGCGCTGTAGAGATACCTTCTGTACTCTTTTGTGCGCTGTAGAAATACCTTCTGTACTCCTTTGTACGCTGTAGAGATACCTCGTGTACTCTTTTGTACGTTCTAGAGATATTTTCTGTACTCCTTTGTGCGCTGTAGAGATACCTTCTGTACTCCTTTGTGCGCTGTAGAGATACCTCGTGTACTCCTTTGTACGTTCTAGAGATATTTCCTGTACTTCTTTGTGCGCTGTAGAGATACCTTCTGTACTCCTTTGTGCGCTGTAGAGATACCTTCTGTACTCCTTTGTGCGCTGTAGAGATACCTTCTGTACTCCTTTGTACGCTGTAGAGATACCTTCTGTACTCCTTTGTGCGCTGTAGAGATACCTTCTGTACTCCTTTGTACGCTGTAGAGATACCTCGTGTACTCCTTTGTACGTTCTAGAGATATTTCCTGTACTCCTTTGTGCGCTGTAGAGATACCTTCTGTACTCCTTTGTGCGCTGTAGAGATACCTTCTGTACTCCTTTGTACGCTGTAGAGATACCTTTTGTACTCCTTTGTGCGCTGTAGAGATACCTTCTGTACTTCTTTGTACGCTGTAGAGATACCTCGTGTACTCCTTTGTACGTTCTAGAGATATTTCCTGTACTCCTTTGTGCGCTGTAGAGACACCTTCTGTACTCCTTTGTGCGCTGTAGAGATACCTTCTGTACTCCTTTGTGCGCTGTAGAGATACCTTCTGTACTCCTTTGTACGCTGTAGAGATACCTTCTGTACTCCTTTGTGCGCTGTAGAGATACCTTCTGTACTCCTTTGTACGCTGTAGAGATACCTCGTGTACTTCTTTGTACGTTCTAGATATATTTCTTGTACTCCTTTGTGCGCTGTAGAGATACCTTCTGTACTCCTTTGTGCGCTGTAGAGATACCTTCTGTACTCCTTTGTACGCTGTAGAGATACCTCGTGTACTCCTTTGTACGTTCTAGAGATATTTCCTGTACTCTTTTGTGCGCTGTAGAGATACCTTCTGTAGTCCTTTGTGCGCTGTAGAGATACCTTCTGTACTCCTTTGTGCGCTGTAGAGATACCTTCTGTACTCCTTTGTGCGCTGTAGAGATACCTTCTGTACTCCTTTGCGCGCTGTAGAGATACCTTCTGTACTCCTTTGTACGCTGTAGAGATACCTCGTGTACTCCTTTGTGCGCTGTAGAGATACCTTCTGTACTCCTTTGTGCGCTGTAGAGATACCTTCTGTACTCCTTTGTACGTTCTAGAGATATTTCCTGTACTCCTTTGTGCGCTGTAGAGATACCTTCTGTACTCCTTTGTGCGCTGTAGAGATACCTTCTGTACTCCTTTGTGCGCTGTAGAGATACCTTCTGTACTCCTTTGTGCGCTGTAGAGATACCTTCTGTACTCCTTTGTACGCTGTAGAGATACCTCGTGTACTCCTTTGTACGTTCTAGAGATATTTCCTGTACTCCTTTGTGCGCTGTAGAGATACCTTCTGTACTCCTTTGTGCGCTGTAGAGATACCTTCTGTACTCCTTTGTGCGCTGTAGAGATACCTTCTGTACTCCTTTGTGCGCTGTAGAGATACCTTCTGCACTCCTTTGTACGCTGTAGAGATACCTCGTGTACTCCTTTGTACGTTCTAGAGATATTTCCTGTACTCCTTTGTGCGCTGTAGAGATACCTTCTGTACTCCTTTGTGCGCTGTAGAGATACCTTCTGTACTCCTTTGTGCGCTGTAGAGATACCTTCTGTACTCCTTTGTACGCTGTAGAGATACCTCGTGTACTTCTTTGTACGTTCTAGAGATATTTCCTGTACTCCTTTGTGCTCTGTAGAGATACCTTCTTTACTCCTTTGTGCGCTGTAGAGATACCTTCTGTACTCCTTTGTGCGCTGTAGAGATACCTTCTGTACTCCTTTGTACGCTGTAGAGATACCTCGTGTACTCCTTTGTACGTTCTAGAGATATTTCCTGTACTCCTTTGTGCGCTGTAGAGATACCTTCTGTACTCCTTTGTGCGCTGTAGAGATACCTTCTGTACTCCTTTGTGCGCTGTAGAGATACCTTCTGTACTCCTTTGTGCGCTGTAGAGATACCTTCTGTACTCCTTTGTGCGCTGTAGAGATACCTTCTGTACTCCTTTGTACGCTGTAGAGATACCTCGTGTACTCCTTTGTGCGCTGTAGAGATACCTTCTGTACTCCTTTGTGCGCTGTAGAGATACCTTCTGTACTCCTTTGTGCGCTGTAGAGATACCTTCTGTACTCCTTTGTGCGTTCTAGAGATATTTCCTGTACTCCTTTGTGCGCTGTTGAGATACCTTCTGTACTCCTTTGTGCGCTGTAGAGATACCTTCTGTACTCCTTTGTGCGCTGTAGAGATACCTTCTGTACTCCTTTGTGCGCTGTAGAGATACCTTCTGAACTCCTTTGTACGCTGTAGAGATACCTCGTGTACTCCTTTGTACGTTCTAGAGATATTTCCTGTACTCCTTTGTGCGCTGTAGAGATACCTTCTGTACTCTTTTGTGCGCTGTAGAGATACCTTCTGTACTCCTTTGTGCGCTGTAGAGATACCTTCTGTACTCCTTTGTGCGCTGTAGAGATACCTTTTGTACTCCTTTGTATGCTGTAGAGATACCTCGTGTACTCCTTTGTGCGCTGTAGAGATACCTTCTGTACTCCTTTGTACGCTGTAGAGATACCTCGTGTACTCCTTTGTAAGTTCTAGAGATATTTCCTGTACTCCTTTGTGCGCTGTAGAGATACCTTCTGTACTTCTTTGTGCGCTGTAGAGATACCTTCTGTACTCCTTTGTGCGCTGTAGAGATACCTTCTGTACTCCTTTGTGCGCTGTAGAGATACCTTCTGTACTCCTTTGTACGCTGTAGAGATACCTCGTGTACTCCTTTGTACGTTCTAGAGATATTTCCTGTACTCCTTTGTGCGCTGTAGAGATACCTTCTGTACTCCTTTGTGCGCTGTAGAGATACCTTCTGTACTCCTTTGTGCGCTGTAGAGATACCTTCTGCACTCCTTTGTACGCTGTAGAGATACCTCGTGTACTCCTTTGTACGTTCTAGAGATATTTCCTGTACTCCTTTGTGCGCTGTAGAGATACCTTCTGTACTCCTTTGTGCGCTGTAGAGATACCTTCTGTACTCCTTCGTGCGCTGTAGAGATACCTTCTGCACTCATTTGTGCGCTGTAGAGATACCTTCTGTACTTCTTTGTGCGCTGTAGAGATACCTTCTGTACTCCTTTGTGCGCTGTAGAGATACCTTCTGTACTCCTTTGCGCGCTGTAGAGATACCTTCTGTACTCCTTTGTACGCTGTAGAGATACCTCGTGTACTCCTTTGTGCGCTGTAGAGATACCTTCTGTACTCCTTTGTGCGCTGTAGAGATACCTTCTGTACTCCTTTGTACGTTCTAGAGATATTTCCTGTACTCCTTTGTGCGCTGTAGAGATACCTTCTGTACTCCTTTGTGCGCTGTAGAGATACCTTCTGTACTCCTTTGTGCGCTGTAGAGATACCTTCTGTACTCCTTTGTGCGCTGTAGAGATACCTTCTGTACTCCTTTGTACGCTGTAGAGATACCTCGTGTACTCCTTTGTACGTTCTAGAGATATTTCCTGTACTCCTTTGTGCGCTGTAGAGATACCTTCTGTACTCCTTTGTGCGCTGTAGAGATACCTTCTGTACTCCTTTGTGCGCTGTAGAGATACCTTCTGTACTCCTTTGTGCGCTGTAGAGATACCTTCTGTACTCCTTTGTACGCTGTAGAGATACCTCGTGTACTCCTTTGTACGTTCTAGAGATATTTCCTGTACTCCTTTGTGCGCTGTAGAGATACCTTCTGTACTCCTTTGTGCGCTGTAGAGATACCTTCTGTACTCCTTTGTGCGCTGTAGAGATACCTTCTGTACTCCTTTGTACGCTGTAGAGATACCTCGTGTACTTCTTTGTACGTTCTAGAGATATTTCCTGTACTCCTTTTGCTCTGTAGAGATACCTTCTTTACTCCTTTGTGCGCTGTAGAGATACCTTCTGTACTCCTTTGTGCGCTGTAGAGATACCTTCTGTACTCCTTTGTACGCTGTAGAGATACCTCGTGTACTCCTTTGTACGTTCTAGAGATATTTCCTGTACTCCTTTGTGCGCTGTAGAGATACCTTCTGTACTCCTTTGTGCGCTGTAGAGATACCTTCTGTACTCCTTTGTGCGCTGTAGAGATATCTTCTGTACTCCTTTGTGCGCTGTAGAGATACCTTCTGTACTCCTTTGTGCGCTGTAGAGATACCTTCTGTACTCCTTTGTACGCTGTAGAGATACCTCGTGTACTCCTTTGTGCGCTGTAGAGATACCTTCTGTACTCCTTTGTGCGCTGTAGAGATACCTTCTGTACTCCTTTGTGCGCTGTAGAGATACCTTCTGTACTCCTTTGTACGTTCTAGAGATATTTCCTGTACTCCTTTGTGCGCTGTAGAGATACCTTCTGTACTCCTTTGTGCGCTGTAGAGATACCTTCTGTACTCCTTTGTGCGCTGTAGAGATACCTTCTGTACTCCTTTGTGCGCTGTAGAGATACCTTCTGTACTCCTTTGTACGCTGTAGAGATACCTCGTGTTCTCCTTTGTACGTTCTAGAGATATTTCCTGTACTCCTTTGTGCTCTGTAGAGATACCTTCTGTACTCTTTTGTGCGCTGTGGAGATACCTTCTGTACTCCTTTGTGCGCTGTAGAGATACCTTCTGTACTCCTTTGTGCGCTGTAGAGATATCTTTTGTACTCCTTTGTATGCTGTAGAGATACCTCGTGTACTCCTTTGTGCGCTGTAGAGATACCTTCTGTACTCCTTTGTACGCTGTAGAGATACCTCGTGTACTCCTTTGTACGTTCTAGAGATATTTCCTGTACTCCTTTGTGCGCTGTAGAGATACCTTCTGTACTTCTTTGTGCGCTGTAGAGATACCTTCTGTACTCCTTTGTGCGCTGTAGAGATACCTTCTGTACTCCTTTGTGCGCTGTAGAGATACCTTCTGTACTCCTTTGTACGCTGTAGAGATACCTCGTGTACTCCTTTGTACGTTCTAGAGATATTTCCTGTACTCCTTTGTGCGCTGTAGAGATACCTTCTGTACTCCTTTGTGCGCTGTAGAGATACCTTCTGTACTCCTTTGTGCGCTGTAGAGATACCTTCTGTACTCCTTTGTACGCTGTAGAGATACCTCGTGTACTCCTTTGTACGTTCTAGAGATATTTCCTGTACTCCTTTGTGCGCTGTAGAGATACCTTCTGTACTCCTTTGTGCGCTGTAGAGATACCTTCTGTACTCCTTTGTGCGCTGTAGAGATACCTTCTGTACTCATTTGTGCGCTGTAGAGATACCTTCTGTACTCCTTTGTGCGCTGTAGAGATACCTTCTGTACTCCTTTGTACGCTGTAGAGATACCTCGTGTACTCCTTTGTGCGCTGTAGAGATACCTTCTGTACTCCTTTGTGCGCTGTAGAGATACCTTCTGTACTCATTTGTGCGCTGTAGAGATACCTTCTGTACTCCTTTGTACGTTCTAGAGATATTTCCTGTACTCCTTTTGCGCTGTAGAGACACCTTCTGTACTCCTTTGTGCGCTGTAGAGATATTTCCTGTGCTCCTTTGTGCGCTGTAGAGATACCTTCTGTACTCCTTTGTGCGCTGTAGAGATACCTTCTGTACTCCTTTGTACGCTGTTGAGATACCTCGTTTACTCCTTTGTACGTTCTAGAGATATTTCCTGTACTCCTTTGTGCGCTGTAGAGATACCTTCTGTACTCCTTTGTGCGCTGTAGAGATACCTTCTGTACTCCTTTGTGCGCTGCAGAGAAACCTTCTGTACTCCTTTGTACGCTGTAGAGATACCTTCTGTACTTCTTTGTGCGCTGTAGAGATACCTTCTGTACTCCTTTGTACGCTGTAGAGATACCTCGTGTACTCCTTTGTACGTTCTAGAGATATTTCCTGTACTCCTTTGTGCGCTGTAGAGATACCTTCTGTTCTCCTTTGTGCGCTGTAGAGATACCTTTTGTACTCCTTTGTGCGCTGTAGAGATACCTTCTGTACTCCTTTGTACGCTGTAGAGATACCTTCTGTACTCCTTTGTGCGCTGTAGAGATACCTTCTGTACTCCTTTGTACGCTGTAGAGATACCTCATGTACTCCTTTGTACGTTCTAGAGATATTTCCTGTACTCCTTTGTGCGCTGTAGAGATACCTTCTGTACTCCTTTGTGCGCTGTAGAGATACCTTCTGTACTCCTTTGTACGCTGTAGAGATACCTCGTGTACTCCTTTGTACGTTCTAGAGATATTTCCTGTACTCCTTTGTGCGCTGTAGAGATACCTTCTGTACTTCTTTGTGCGCTGTAGAGATACCTTCTGTACTCCTTTGTGCGCTGTAGAGATACCTTCTGTACTCCTTTGTGCGCTGTAGAGATACCTTCTGTACTCCTTTGTACGCTGTAGAGATACCTCGTGTACTCCTTTGTACGTTTTAGAGATATTTCCTGTACTCCTTTGTGCGCTGTAGAGATACCTTCTGTACTCCTTTGTGCGCTGTAGAGATACCTTCTGTACTCCTTTGTGCGCTGTAGAGATACCTTCTGTACTCCTTTGTACGCTGTAGAGATACCTCGTGTACTCCTTTGTACGTTCTAGAGATATTTCCTGTACTCCTTTGTGCGCTGTAGAGATACCTTCTGTACTCCTTTGTGCGCTGTAGAGATACCTTCTGTACTCCTTTGTGCGCTGTAGAGATACCTTCTGTACTCATTTGTGCGCTGTAGAGATACCTTCTGTACTCCTTTGTGCGCTGTAGAGATACCTTCTGTACTCCTTTGTGCGCTGTAGAGATACCTTCTGTACTCCTTTGTGCGCTGTAGAGATACCTTCTGTACTCCTTTGTACGCTGTAGAGATACCTCGTGTACTCCTTTGTACGTTCTAGAGATATTTCCTGTACTCCTTTGTGCGCTGTAGAGATACCTTCTGTACTCCTTTGTGCGCTGTAGAGATACCTTCTGTACTCCTTTGTGCGCTGTAGAGATACCTTCTGTACTCCTTTGTACGCTGTAGAGATACCTCGTGTACTTCTTTGTACGTTCTAGAGATATTTCCTGTACTCCTTTGTGCTCTGTAGAGATACCTTCTTTACTCCTTTGTGCGCTGTAGAGATACCTTCTGTACTCCTTTGTGCGCTGTAGAGATACCTTCTGTACTCCTTTGTACGCTGTAGAGATACCTCGTGTACTCCTTTGTACGTTCTAGAGATATTTCCTGTACTCCTTTGTGCGCTGTAGAGATACCTTCTGTACTCCTTTGTGCGCTGTAGAGATACCTTCTGTACTCCTTTGTGCGCTGTAGAGATACCTTCTGTACTCCTTTGTGCGCTGTAGAGATACCTTCTGTACTCCTTTGTACGCTGTAGAGATACCTCGTGTACTCCTTTGTGCGCTGTAGAGATACCTTCTGTACTCCTTTGTGCGCTGTAGAGATACCTTCTGTACTCCTTTGTGCGCTGTAGAGATACCTTCTGTACTCCTTTGTACGTTCTAGAGATATTTCCTGTACTCCTTTGTGCGCTGTTGAGATACCTTCTGTACTCCTTTGTGCGCTGTAGAGATACCTTCTGTACTCCTTTGTGCGCTGTAGAGATACCTTCTGTACTCCTTTGTACGCTGTAGAGATACCTCGTGTACTCCTTTGTACGTTCTAGAGATATTTCCTGTACTCCTTTGTGCGCTGTAGAGATACCTTCTGTACTCTTTTGTGCGCTGTAGAGATACCTTCTGTACTCCTTTGTGCGCTGTAGAGATACCTTCTGTACTCCTTTGTGCGCTGTAGAGATACCTTTTGTACTCCTTTGTATGCTGTAGAGATACCTCGTGTACTCCTTTGTGCGCTGTAGAGATACCTTCTGTACTCCTTTGTACGCTGTAGAGATACCTCGTGTACTCCTTTGTACGTTCTAGAGATATTTCCTGTACTCCTTTGTGCGCTGTAGAGATACCTTCTGTACTTCTTTGTGCGCTGTAGAGATACCTTCTGTTCTCCTTTGTGCGCTGTAGAGATACCTTCTGTACTCCTTTGTGCGCTGTAGAGATACCTTCTGTACTCCTTTGTACGCTGTAGAGATACCTCGTGTACTCCTTTGTACGTTCTAGAGATATTTCCTGTACTCCTTTGTGCGCTGTAGAGATACCTTCTGTACTCCTTTGTGCGCTGTAGAGATACCTTCTGTACTCCTTTGTGCGCTGTAGAGATACCTTCTGTACTCCTTTGTACGCTGTAGAGATACCTCGTGTACTCCTTTGTACGTTCTAGAGATATTTCCTGTACTCCTTTGTGCGCTGTAGAGATACCTTCTGTACTCCTTTGTGCGCTGTAGAGATACCTTCTGTACTCCTTTGTGCGCTGTAGAGATACCTTATGCACTCATTTGTGCGCTGTAGAGATACCTTCTGTACTTCTTTGTGCGCTGTAGAGATACCTTCTGTACTCCTTTGTGCGCTGTAGAGATACCTTCTGTACTCCTTTGCGCGCTGTAGAGATACCCTCTGTACTCCTTTGTACGCTGTAGAGATACCTCGTGTACTCCTTTGTGCGCTGTAGAGATACCTTCTGTACTCCTTTGTGCGCTGTAGAGATACCTTCTGTACTCCTTTGTACGTTCTAGAGATATTTCCTGTACTCATTTGTGCGTTGTAGAGATACCTTCTGTACTCCTTTGTGCGCTGTAGAGATACCTTCTGTACTCCTTTGTGCGCTGTAGAGATACCTTCTGTACTCCTTTGTGCGCTGTAGAGATACCTTCTGTACTCCTTTGTACGCTGTAGAGATACCTCGTGTACTCCTTTGTACGTTCTAGAAATATTTCCTGTACTCCTTTGTGCGCTGTAGAGATACCTTCTGTACTCCTTTGTGCGCTGTAGAGATACCTTCTGTACTCCTTTGTGCGCTGTAGAGATACCTTCTGTACTCCTTTGTGCGCTGTAGAGATACCTTCTGTACTCCTTTGTACGCTGTAGAGATACCTCGTGTACTCCTTTGTACGTTCTAGAGATATTTCCTGTACTCCTTTGTGCGCTGTAGAGATACCTTCTGTACTCCTTTGTGCGCTGTAGAGATACCTTCTGTACTCCTTTGTGCGCTGTAGAGATACCTTCTGTACTCCTTTGTACGCTGTAGAGATACCTCGTGTACTTCTTTGTACGTTCTAGAGATATTTCCTGTACTCCTTTTGCTCTGTAGAGATACCTTCTTTACTCCTTTGTGCGCTGTAGAGATACCTTCTGTACTCCTTTGTGCGCTGTAGAGATACCTTCTGTACTCCTTTGTACGCTGTAGAGATACCTCGTGTACTCCTTTGTACGTTCTAGAGATATTTCCTGTACTCCTTTGTGCGCTGTAGAGATACCTTCTGTACTCCTTTGTGCGCTGTAGAGATACCTTCTGTACTCCTTTGTGCGCTGTAGAGATACCTTCTGTACTCCTTTGTGCGCTGTAGAGATACCTTCTGTACTCCTTTGTGCGCTGTAGAGATACCTTCTGTACTCCTTTGTACGCTGTAGAGATACCTCGTGTACTCCTTTGTGCGCTGTAGAGATACCTTCTGTACTCCTTTGTGCGCTGTAGAGATACCTTCTGTACTCCTTTGTGCGCTGTAGAGATACCTTCTGTACTCCTTTGTACGTTCTAGAGATATTTCCTGTACTCCTTTGTGCGCTGTAGAGATACCTTCTGTACTCCTTTGTGCGCTGTAGAGATACCTTCTGTACTCCTTTGTGCGCTGTAGAGATACCTTCTGTACTCCTTTGTGCGCTGTAGAGATACCTTCTGTACTCCTTTGTACGCTGTAGAGATACCTCGTGTACTCCTTTGTACGTTCTAGAGATATTTCCTGTACTCCTTTGTGCGCTGTAGAGATACCTTCTGTACTCTTTTGTGCGCTGTAGAGATACCTTCTGTACTCCTTTGTGCGCTGTAGAGATACCTTCTGTACTCCTTTGTGCGCTGTAGAGATACCTTTTGTACTCCTTTGTATGCTGTAGAGATACCTCGTGTACTCTTTTGTGCGCTGTAGAGATACCTTCTGTACTCCTTTGTACGCTGTAGAGATACCTCGTGTACTCCTTTGTACGTTCTAGAGATATTTCCTGTACTCCTTTGTGCGCTGTAGAGATACCTTCTGTACTTCTTTGTGCGCTGTAGAGATACCTTCTGTACTCCTTTGTGCGCTGTAGAGATACCTTCTGTACTCCTTTGTGCGCTGTAGAGATACCTTCTGTACTCCTTTGTACGCTGTAGAGATACCTCGTGTACTCCTTTGTACGTTCTAGAGATATTTCCTGTACTCCTTTGTGCGCTGTAGAGATACCTTCTGTACTCCTTTGTGCGCTGTAGAGATACCTTCTGTACTCCTTTGTGCGCTGTAGAGATACCTTCTGTACTCCTTTGTACGCTGTAGAGATACCTCGTGTACTCCTTTGTACGTTCTAGAGATATTTCCTGTACTCCTTTGTGCGCTGTAGAGATACCTTCTGTACTCCTTTGTGCGCTGTAGAGATACCTTCTGTACTCCTTTGTGCGCTGTAGAGATACCTTCTGTACTCATTTGTGCGCTGTAGAGATACCTTCTGTACTCCTTTGTGCGCTGTAGAGATACCTTCTGTACTCCTTTGTACGCTGTAGAGATACCTCGTGTACTCCTTTGTGCGCTGTAGAGATACCTTCTGTACTCCTTTGTGCGCTGTAGAGATACCTTCTGTACTCCTTTGTGCGCTGTAGAGATACCTTCTGTACTCCTTTGTACGTTCTAGAGATATTTCCTGTACTCCTTTTGCGCTGTAGAGACACCTTCTGTACTCCTTTGTGCGCTGTAGAGATATTTCCTGTGCTCCTTTGTGCGCTGTAGAGATACCTTCTGTACTCCTTTGTGCGCTGTAGAGATACCTTCTGTACTCCTTTGTACGCTGTTGAGATACCTCGTTTACTCCTTTGTACGTTCTAGAGATATTTCCTGTACTCCTTTGTGCGCTGTAGAGATACCTTCTGTACTCCTTTGTGCGCTGTAGAGATACCTTCTGTACTCCTTTGTGCGCTGCAGAGAAACCTTCTGTACTCCTTTGTACGCTGTAGAGATACCTTCTGTACTTCTTTGTGCGCTGTAGAGATACCTTCTGTACTCCTTTGTACGCTGTAGAGATACCTCGTGTACTCCTTTGTACGTTCTAGAGATATTTCCTGTACTCCTTTGTGCGCTGTAGAGATACCTTCTGTACTCCTTTGTGCGCTGTAGAGATACCTTTTGTACTCCTTTGTGCGCTGTAGAGATACCTTCTGTACTCCTTTGTACGCTGTAGAGATACCTTCTGTACTCCTTTGTGCGCTGTAGAGATACCTTCTGTACTCCTTTGTACGCTGTAGAGATACCTCATGTACTCCTTTGTACGTTCTAGAGATATTTCCTGTACTCCTTTGTGCGCTGTAGAGATACCTTCTGTACTCCTTTGTGCGCTGTAGAGATACCTTCTGTACTCCTTTGTACGCTGTAGAGATACCTCGTGTACTCCTTTGTACGTTCTTGAGATATTTCCTGTACTCCTTTGTGCGCTGTAGAGATACCTTCTGTACTCCTTTGTGCGCTGTAGAGATACCTTCTGTACTCCTTTGTGCGCTGTAGGGATACCTACTGTACTCCTTTGTGCGCTGTAGAGATACCTTCTGTACTCCTTTGTGCGCTGTAGAGATACCTTCTGTACTCCTTTGTACGCTGTAGAGATACCTCGTGTACTCCTTTGGGCGCTGTAGAGACCTTCTGTACTCCTTTGTGCGCTGTAGAGATACCTTCTGTACTCCTTTGTGCGCTGTAGAGATACCTTCCGTACTCCTTTGTGCGCTGTAGAGATATTTTCTGTACTCCTTTGTACGCTGTAGAGATACCTCGTGTACTCCTTTGTGCGCTGTAGAGATACCTTCTGTACTCCTTTGTACGCTGTAGAGATACCTCGTGTACTCCTTTGTACGTTCTAGAGATATTTCCTGTACTCCTTTGTGCGCTGTAGAGATACCTTCTGTACTCCTTTGTGCGCTGTAGAGATACCTTCTGTACTCCTTTGTGCGCTGTAGAGATACCTTCTGTACTCCTTTGTGCGCTGTAGAGATACCTTCTGTACTCCTTTGTACGCTGTTGAGATACCTCGTGTACTCCTTTGTACGTTCTAGAGATATTTCCTGTACTCCTTTGTGCGCTGTAGAGATACCTTCTGTACTCCTTTGTGCGCTGTAGAGATACCTTCTGTACTCCTTTGTGCGCTGTAGAGATACCTTCTGTACTCCTTTGTGCGCTGTAGAGATACCTTCTGTACTCCTTTGTACGCTGTAGAGATACCTAGTGTACTCCTTTGTACGTTCTAGAGATATTTCCTGTACTCCTTTGTGCGCTGTAGAGATACCTTCTGTACTCCTTTGTGCGCTGTAGAGATACCTTCTGTACTCCTTTGTGCGCTGTAGAGATACCTTCTGTACTCCTTTGTGCGCTGTAGAGATACCTTCTGTACTCCTTTGTACGCTGTAGAGATACCTCGTGTACTCCTTTGTACGTTCTAGAGATATTTCCTGTACTCCTTTGTGCGCTGTAGAGATACATTCTGTACTCCTTTGTGCGCTGTAGAGATATCTTCTGTACTCCTTTGTGCGCTGTAGAGATACCTTCTGTACTCCTTTGTACGCTGTAGAGATACCTCGTGTACTCCTTTGTACGTTCTAGAGATATTTCCTGTACTCCTTTGTGCGCTGTAGAGATACCTTCTTTACTCCTTTGTGCGCTGTAGAGATACCTTCTGTACTCCTTTGTGCGCTGTAGAGATACCTTCTGTACTCCTTTGTACGCTGTAGAGATACCTCGTGCACTCCTTTGTACGTTCTAGAGATATTTCCTGTACTCCTTTGTGCGCTGTAGAGATACCTTCTGTACTCCTTTGTGCGCTGTAGAGATACCTTCTGTACTCCTTTGTGCGCTGTAGAGATACCTTCTGTACTCCTTTGTGCACTGTAGAGATACCTTCTGTACTCCTTTGTGCGCTGTAGAGATACCTTCTGTACTCCTTTGTACGCTGTAGAGATACCTCGTGTACTCCTTTGTGCGCTGTAGAGATACCTTCTGTACTCCTTTGTGCGCTGTAGAGATACCTTCTGTACTCCTTTGTGCGCTGTAGAGATACCTTCTGTACTCCTTTGTACGTTCTAGAGATATTTCCTGTACTCCTTTGTGCGCTGTAGAGATACCTTCTGTACTCCTTTGTGCGCTGTAGAGATACCTTCTGTACTCCTTTGTGCGCTGTAGAGATACCTTCTGTACTCCTTTGTGCGCTGTAGAGATACCTTCTGTACTCCTTTGTACGCTGTAGAGATACCTCGTGTAATCCTTTGTACGTTCTAGAGATATTTCCTGTACTCCTTTGTGCGCTGTAGAGATACCTTCTGTACTCTTTTGTGCGCTGTAGAGATACCTTCTGTACTCCTTTGTGCGCTGTAGAGATACCTTCTGTACTCCTTTGTGCGCTGTAGAGATACCTTCTGTACTCCTTTGTACGCTGTAGAGATACCTCGTGTACTCCTTTGTGCGCTGTAGAGATACCTTCTGTACTCCTTTGTACGCTGTAGAGATACCTCGAGTACTCCTTTGTACGTTCTAGAGATATTTCCTGTACTTCTTTGTGCGCTGTAGAGATACCTTTTGTTCTCCTTTGTGCGCTGTAGAGATACCTTCTGTACTCCTTTGTGCGCTGTAGAGATACCTTCTGTACTCCTTTGTGCGCTGTAGAGATACCTTCTGTACTCCTTTGTACGCTGTAGAGATACCTCGTGTACTCCTTTGTACGTTCTAGAGATATTTCCTGTACTCCTTTGTGCGCTGTATAGATACCTTCTGTACTCCTTTGTGCCCTGTAGAGATACCTTCTGTACTCCTTTGTGCGCTGTAGAGATACCTTTTGTACTCCTTTGTGCGCTGTAGAGATACCTTCTGTACTCCTTTGTACGCTGTAGAGATACCCCGTGTACTCCTTTGTACGTTCTAGAGATATTTCCTGTACTCCTTTGTGCGCTGTAGAGATACCTTCTGTACTCCTTTGTGCGCTGTAGAGATACCTTCTGTACTCCTTTGTGCGCTGTAGAGATACCTTCTGTACTCCTTTGTGCGCTGTAGAGATACCTTCTGTACTCCTTTGTGCGCTGTAGAGATACCTTCTGTACTCCTTTGTACGCTGTAGAGATACCTCGTGTACTCCTTTGTGCGCTGTAGAGATACCTTCTGTACTCCTTTGTGCGCTGTAGAGATACCTTCTGTACTCCTTTGTGCGCTGTAGAGATACCTTCTGTACTCCTTTGTACGTTCTAGAGATATTTCCTGTACTCCTTTGTGCGCTGTAGAGATACCTTCTGTACTCCTTTGTGCGCTGTAGAGATATTTCCTGTGCTCCTTTGTGCGCTGTAGAGATACCTTCTGTACTCCTTTGTGCGCTGTAGAGATACCTTCTGTACTCCTTTGTACGCTGTAGAGACACCTCGTGTACTCCTTTGTACGTTCTAGAGATATTTCCTGTACTCCTTTGTGCGCTGTAGAGATACCTTCTGTACTCCTGTGTGCGCTGTAGAGATACCTTCTGTACTCCTTTGTGCGCTGTAGAGATACCTTCTGTACTCCTTTGTACGCTGTAGAGATACCTTCTGTACTTCTTTGTGCGCTGTAGAGATACCTTCTGTACTCCTTTGTACGCTGTAGAGATACCTCGTGTACTCCTTTGTACGTTCTAGAGATATTTCCTGTACTCCTTTGTGCGCTGTAGAGATACCTTCTGTACTCCTTTGTGTGCTGTAGAGATACCTTCTGTACTCCTTTGTGCGCTGTAGAGATACCTTCTGTACTCCTTTGTACGCTGTAGAGATACCTTCTGTACTCCTTTGTGCGCTGTAGAGATACCTTCTGTACTCCTTTGTACGCTGAAGAGATACCTCGTGTACTCCTTTGTACGTTCTAGAGATATTTCCTGTACTCCTTTGTGCGCTGTAGAGATACCTTCTGTACTCCTTTGTGCGCTGTAGAGATACCTTCTGTACTCCTTTGTACGCTGTAGAGATACCTCGTGTACTCGTTTGTACGTTCTAGAGATATTTCCTGTACTCCTTTGTGCGCTGTAGAGATACCTTCTGTACTCCTTTGTGCGCTGTAGAGATACCTTCTGTACTCCTTTGTGCGCTGTAGAAATACCTACTGTACTCCTTTGTGCGCTGTAGAGATACCTTCTGTACTCCTTTGTACGCTGTAGAGATACCTCGTGTACTCCTTTGTGCGCTGTAGAGATACCTTCTGTACTCCTTTGTGCGCTGAAGAGATACCTTCTGTACTCCTTTGTACGTTCTAGAGATATTTCCTGGACTCCTTTGTGCGCGGTAGAGATACCTTCTGTACTCTTTTGTGCGCTGTAGAGATACCTTCTGTACTCCTTTGTGCGCTGTAGAGATACCTTCTGTACTCCTTTGTACGCTGTAGAGATACCTCGTGTACTCCTTTGTACGTTCTAGAAATATTTCCTGTACTCCTTTGTGCGCTGTAGAGATACCTTCTGTACTCCTTTGTGCGCTGTAGAGATACCTTCTGTACTCCTTTGTGCGCTGTAGAGATACCTTCTGTACTCCTTTGTGCGCTGTAGAGATACCTTCTGTACTCCTTTGTACGCTGTAGAGATACCTCGTGTACTCCTTTGTACGTTCTAGAGATATTTCCTGTACTCCTTTGTGCGCTGTAGAGATACCTTCTGTACTCCTTTGTGCGCTGTAGAGATACCTTCTGTACTCCTTTGTGCGCTGTAGAGATACCTTCTGTACTCCTTTGTACGCTGTAGAGATACCTCGTGTACTTCTTTGTACGTTCTAGAGATATTTCCTGTACTCCTTTTGCTCTGTAGAGATACCTTCTTTACTCCTTTGTGCGCTGTAGAGATACCTTCTGTACTCCTTTGTGCGCTGTAGAGATACCTTCTGTACTCCTTTGTACGCTGTAGAGATACCTCGTGTACTCCTTTGTACGTTCTAGAGATATTTCCTGTACTCCTTTGTGCGCTGTAGAGATACCTTCTGTACTCCTTTGTGCGCTGTAGAGATACCTTCTGTACTCCTTTGTGCGCTGTAGAGATACCTTCTGTACTCCTTTGTGCGCTGTAGAGATACCTTCTGTACTCCTTTGTGCGCTGTAGAGATACCTTCTGTACTCCTTTGTACGCTGTAGAGATACCTCGTGTACTCCTTTGTGCGCTGTAGAGATACCTTCTGTACTCCTTTGTGCGCTGTAGAGATACCTTCTGTACTCCTTTGTGCGCTGTAGAGATACCTTCTGTACTCCTTTGTACGTTCTAGAGATATTTCCTGTACTCCTTTGTGCGCTGTAGAGATACCTTCTGTACTCCTTTGTGCGCTGTAGAGATACCTTCTGTACTCCTTTGTGCGCTGTAGAGATACCTTCTGTACTCCTTTGTGCGCTGTAGAGATACCTTCTGTACTCCTTTGTACGCTGTAGAGATACCTCGTGTACTCCTTTGTACGTTCTAGAGATATTTCCTGTACTCCTTTGTGCGCTGTAGAGATACCTTCTGTACTCTTTTGTGCGCTGTAGAGATACCTTCTGTACTCCTTTGTGCGCTGTAGAGATACCTTCTGTACTCCTTTGTGCGCTGTAGAGATACCTTTTGTACTCCTTTGTATGCTGTAGAGATACCTCGTGTACTCTTTTGTGCGCTGTAGAGATACCTTCTGTACTCCTTTGTACGCTGTAGAGATACCTCGTGTACTCCTTTGTACGTTCTAGAGATATTTCCTGTACTCCTTTGTGCGCTGTAGAGATACCTTCTGTACTTCTTTGTGCGCTGTAGAGATACCTTCTGTACTCCTTTGTGCGCTGTAGAGATACCTTCTGTACTCCTTTGTGCGCTGTAGAGATACCTTCTGTACTCCTTTGTACGCTGTAGAGATACCTCGTGTACTCCTTTGTACGTTCTAGAGATATTTCCTGTACTCCTTTGTGCGCTGTAGAGATACCTTCTGTACTCCTTTGTGCGCTGTAGAGATACCTTCTGTACTCCTTTGTGCGCTGTAGAGATACCTTCTGTACTCCTTTGTACGCTGTAGAGATACCTCGTGTACTCCTTTGTACGTTCTAGAGATATTTCCTGTACTCCTTTGTGCGCTGTAGAGATACCTTCTGTACTCCTTTGTGCGCTGTAGAGATACCTTCTGTACTCCTTTGTGCGCTGTAGAGATACCTTCTGTACTCATTTGTGCGCTGTAGAGATACCTTCTGTACTCCTTTGTGCGCTGTAGAGATACCTTCTGTACTCCTTTGTACGCTGTAGAGATACCTCGTGTACTCCTTTGTGCGCTGTAGAGATACCTTCTGTACTCCTTTGTGCGCTGTAGAGATACCTTCTGTACTCCTTTGTGCGCTGTAGAGATACCTTCTGTACTCCTTTGTACGTTCTAGAGATATTTCCTGTACTCCTTTTGCGCTGTAGAGACACCTTCTGTACTCCTTTGTGCGCTGTAGAGATATTTCCTGTGCTCCTTTGTGCGCTGTAGAGATACCTTCTGTACTCCTTTGTGCGCTGTAGAGATACCTTCTGTACTCCTTTGTACGCTGTTGAGATACCTCGTTTACTCCTTTGTACGTTCTAGAGATATTTCCTGTACTCCTTTGTGCGCTGTAGAGATACCTTCTGTACTCCTTTGTGCGCTGTAGAGATACCTTCTGTACTCCTTTGTGCGCTGCAGAGAAACCTTCTGTACTCCTCTGTACGCTGTAGAGATACCTTCTGTACTTCTTTGTGCGCTGTAGAGATACCTTCTGTACTCCTTTGTACGCTGTAGAGATACCTCGTGTACTCCTTTGTACGTTCTAGAGATATTTCCTGTACTCCTTTGTGCGCTGTAGAGATACCTTCTGTACTCCTTTGTGCGCTGTAGAGATACCTTTTGTACTCCTTTGTGCGCTGTAGAGATACCTTCTGTACTCCTTTGTACGCTGTAGAGATACCTTCTGTACTCCTTTGTGCGCTGTAGAGATACCTTCTGTACTCCTTTGTACGCTGTAGAGATACCTCATGTACTCCTTTGTACGTTCTAGAGATATTTCCTGTACTCCTTTGTGCGCTGTAGAGATACCTTCTGTACTCCTTTGTGCGCTGTAGAGATACCTTCTGTACTCCTTTGTACGCTGTAGAGATACCTCGTGTACTCCTTTGTACGTTCTTGAGATATTTCCTGTACTCCTTTGTGCGCTGTAGAGATACCTTCTGTACTCCTTTGTGCGCTGTAGAGATACCTTCTGTACTCCTTTGTGCGCTGTAGGGATACCTACTGTACTCCTTTGTGCGCTGTAGAGATACCTTCTGTACTCCTTTGTGCGCTGTAGAGATACCTTCTGTACTCCTTTGTACGCTGTAGAGATACCTCGTGTACTCCTTTGTGCGCTGTAGAGACCTTCTGTACTCCTTTGTGCGCTGTAGAGATACCTTCTGTACTCCTTTGTGCGCTGTAGAGATACCTTCTGTACTCCTTTGTGCGCTGTAGAGATATTTTCTGTACTCCTTTGTACGCTGTAGAGATACCTCGTGTACTCCTTTGTGCGCTGTAGAGATACCTTCTGTACTCCTTTGTACGCTGTAGAGATACCTCGTGTACTCCTTTGTACGTTCTAGAGATATTTCCTGTACTCCTTTGTGCGCTGTAGAGATACCTTCTGTACTCCTTTGTGCGCTGTAGAGATACCTTCTGTACTCCTTTGTGCGCTGTAGAGATACCTTCTGTACTCCTTTGTGCGCTGTAGAGATACCTTCTGTACTCCTTTGTACGCTGTTGAGATACCTCGTGTACTCCTTTGTACGTTCTAGAGATATTTCCTGTACTCCTTTGTGCGCTGTAGAGATACCTTCTGTACTCCTTTGTGCGCTGTAGAGATACCTTCTGTACTCCTTTGTGCGCTGTAGAGATACCTTCTGTACTCCTTTGTGCGCTGTAGAGATACCTTCTGTACTCCTTTGTACGCTGTAGAGATACCTAGTGTACTCCTTTGTACGTTCTAGAGATATTTCCTGTACTCCTTTGTGCGCTGTAGAGATACCTTCTGTACTCCTTTGTGCGCTGTAGAGATACCTTCTGTACTCCTTTGTGCGCTGTAGAGATACCTTCTGTACTCCTTTGTGCGCTGTAGAGATACCTTCTGTACTCCTTTGTACGCTGTAGAGATACCTCGTGTACTCCTTTGTACGTTCTAGAGATATTTCCTGTACTCCTTTGTGCGCTGTAGAGATACATTCTGTACTCCTTTGTGCGCTGTAGAGATATCTTCTGTACTCCTTTGTGCGCTGTAGAGATACCTTCTGTACTCCTTTGTACGCTGTAGAGATACCTCGTGTACTCCTTTGTACGTTCTAGAGATATTTCCTGTACTCCTTTGTGCGCTGTAGAGATACCTTCTTTACTCCTTTGTGCGCTGTAGAGATACCTTCTGTACTCCTTTGTGCGCTGTAGAGATACCTTCTGTACTCCTTTGTACGCTGTAGAGATACCTCGTGCACTCCTTTGTACGTTCTAGAGATATTTCCTGTACTCCTTTGTGCGCTGTAGAGATACCTTCTGTACTCCTTTGTGCGCTGTAGAGATACCTTCTGTACTCCTTTGTGCGCTGTAGAGATACCTTCTGTACTCCTTTGTGCACTGTAGAGATACCTTCTGTACTCCTTTGTGCGCTGTAGAGATACCTTCTGTACTCCTTTGTACGCTGTAGAGATACCTCGTGTACTCCTTTGTGCGCTGTAGAGATACCTTCTGTACTCCTTTGTGCGCTGTAGAGATACCTTCTGTACTCCTTTGTGCGCTGTAGAGATACCTTCTGTACTCCTTTGTACGTTCTAGAGATATTTCCTGTACTCCTTTGTGCGCTGTAGAGATACCTTCTGTACTCCTTTGTGCGCTGTAGAGATACCTTCTGTACTCCTTTGTGCGCTGTAGAGATACCTTCTGTACTCCTTTGTGCGCTGTAGAGATACCTTCTGTACTCCTTTGTACGCTGTAGAGATACCTCGTGTAATCCTTTGTACGTTCTAGAGATATTTCCTGTACTCCTTTGTGCGCTGTAGAGATACCTTCTGTACTCTTTTGTGCGCTGTAGAGATACCTTCTGTACTCCTTTGTGCGCTGTAGAGATACCTTCTGTACTCCTTTGTGCGCTGTAGAGATACCTTCTGTACTCCTTTGTACGCTGTAGAGATACCTCGTGTACTCCTTTGTGCGCTGTAGAGATACCTTCTGTACTCCTTTGTACGCTGTAGAGATACCTCGAGTACTCCTTTGTACGTTCTAGAGATATTTCCTGTACTTCTTTGTGCGCTGTAGAGATACCTTTTGTTCTCCTTTGTGCGCTGTAGAGATACCTTCTGTACTCCTTTGTGCGCTGTAGAGATACCTTCTGTACTCCTTTGTGCGCTGTAGAGATACCTTCTGTACTCCTTTGTACGCTGTAGAGATACCTCGTGTACTCCTTTGTACGTTCTAGAGATATTTCCTGTACTCCTTTGTGCGCTGTATAGATACCTTCTGTACTCCTTTGTGCCCTGTAGAGATACCTTCTGTACTCCTTTGTGCGCTGTAGAGATACCTTTTGTACTCCTTTGTGCGCTGTAGAGATACCTTCTGTACTCCTTTGTACGCTGTAGAGATACCCCGTGTACTCCTTTGTACGTTCTAGAGATATTTCCTGTACTCCTTTGTGCGCTGTAGAGATACCTTCTGTACTCCTTTGTGCGCTGTAGAGATACCTTCTGTACTCCTTTGTGCGCTGTAGAGATACCTTCTGTACTCCTTTGTGCGCTGTAGAGATACCTTCTGTACTCCTTTGTGCGCTGTAGAGATACCTTCTGTACTCCTTTGTACGCTGTAGAGATACCTCGTGTACTCCTTTGTGCGCTGTAGAGATACCTTCTGTACTCCTTTGTGCGCTGTAGAGATACCTTCTGTACTCCTTTGTGCGCTGTAGAGATACCTTCTGTACTCCTTTGTACGTTCTAGAGATATTTCCTGTACTCCTTTGTGCGCTGTAGAGATACCTTCTGTACTCCTTTGTGCGCTGTAGAGATATTTCCTGTGCTCCTTTGTGCGCTGTAGAGATACCTTCTGTACTCCTTTGTGCGCTGTAGAGATACCTTCTGTACTCCTTTGTACGCTGTAGAGACACCTCGTGTACTCCTTTGTACGTTCTAGAGATATTTCCTGTACTCCTTTGTGCGCTGTAGAGATACCTTCTGTACTCCTGTGTGCGCTGTAGAGATACCTTCTGTACTCCTTTGTGCGCTGTAGAGATACCTTCTGTACTCCTTTGTACGCTGTAGAGATACCTTCTGTACTTCTTTGTGCGCTGTAGAGATACCTTCTGTACTCCTTTGTACGCTGTAGAGATACCTCGTGTACTCCTTTGTACGTTCTAGAGATATTTCCTGTACTCCTTTGTGCGCTGTAGAGATACCTTCTGTACTCCTTTGTGTGCTGTAGAGATACCTTCTGTACTCCTTTGTGCGCTGTAGAGATACCTTCTGTACTCCTTTGTACGCTGTAGAGATACCTTCTGTACTCCTTTGTGCGCTGTAGAGATACCTTCTGTACTCCTTTGTACGCTGAAGAGATACCTCGTGTACTCCTTTGTACGTTCTAGAGATATTTCCTGTACTCCTTTGTGCGCTGTAGAGATACCTTCTGTACTCCTTTGTGCGCTGTAGAGATACCTTCTGTACTCCTTTGTACGCTGTAGAGATACCTCGTGTACTCGTTTGTACGTTCTAGAGATATTTCCTGTACTCCTTTGTGCGCTGTAGAGATACCTTCTGTACTCCTTTGTGCGCTGTAGAGATACCTTCTGTACTCCTTTGTGCGCTGTAGAAATACCTACTGTACTCCTTTGTGCGCTGTAGAGATACCTTCTGTACTCCTTTGTACGCTGTAGAGATACCTCGTGTACTCCTTTGTGCGCTGTAGAGATACCTTCTGTACTCCTTTGTGCGCTGAAGAGATACCTTCTGTACTCCTTTGTACGTTCTAGAGATATTTCCTGGACTCCTTTGTGCGCGGTAGAGATACCTTCTGTACTCTTTTGTGCGCTGTAGAGATACCTTCTGTACTCCTTTGTGCGCTGTAGAGATACCTTCTGTACTCCTTTGTACGCTGTAGAGATACCTCGTGTACTCTTTTGTACGTTCTAGAGATATTTCCTGTACTCCTTTGTGCGCTGTAGAGATACCTTCTGTACTCCTTTGTGCGCTGTAGAGATACCTTCTGTACTCCTTTGTGCGCTGTAGAGATACCTTCTGTACTCCTTTGTACGCTGTAGAGATACCTTCTGTACTTCTTTGTGTGCTGTAGAGATACCTTCTGTACTCCTTTGTACGCTGTAGAGATACCTCGTGTACTCCTTTGTACGTTCTAGAGATATTTCCTGTACTCCTTTGTGCGCTGTAGAGATACCTTCTGTACTCCTTTGTGCGCTGTAGAGATAACTTCTGTACTCCTTTGTGCGCTGTAGAGGTACCTTCTGTACTCCTTTGTACGCTGTAGAGATACCTTCTGTACTCCTTTGTGCGCTGTAGAGATACCTTCTGTACTCCTTTGTACGCTGTAGAGATACCTCGTGTACTCCTTTGTACGTTCTAGAGATATTTCCTGTACTCCTTTGTGCGCTGTAGAGATACCTTATGTACTCCTTTGTGCGCTGTAGAGATACCTTCTGTACTCCTTTGTGCGCTGTAGAGATACCTTCTGTACTCCTTTGTACGCTGTAGAGATACCTTCTGTACTCCTTTGTGCGCTGTAGAGATACCTTCTGTACTCCTTTGTACGCTGAAGAGATACCTCGTGTACTCCTTTGTACGTTCTAGAGATATTTCCTGTACTCCTTTGTGCGCTGTAGAGATACCTTCTGTACTCCTTTGTGCGCTGTAGAGATACCTTCTGTACTCCTTTGTGCGCTGTAGAGATACCTTCTGTACTCCTTTGTACGCTGTAGAGATACCTTCTTTACTCCTTTGTGCGCTGTAGAGGTACCTTCTGTACTCCTTTGTACGCTGTAGAGATACCTCGTGTACTCCTTTGTACGTTCTAGAGATATTTCCTGTACTCCTTTGTGCGCTGTAGAGATACCTTCTGTACTCCTTTGCGCGCTGTAGAGATACCTTCTGTACTCCTTTGTGCGCTGTAGAGATACCTTCTGTACTCCTTTGTACGCTGTAGAGATACCTTCTGTACTCCTTTGTGCGCTGTAGAGATACCTTCTGTACTCCTTTGTACGCTGTAGAGATACCTCGTGTACTCCTTTGTACGTTCTAGAGATATTTCCTGTACTCCTTTGTGCGCTGTAGAGATACCTTCTGTACTCCTTTGTGCGCTGTAGAGATACCTTCTGTACTCCTTTGTGCGCTGTAGAGATACCTTCTGTACTCCTTTGTGCGCTGTAGAGATACCTTCTGTACTCCTTTGTGCGCTGTAGAGATACCTTCTGTACTCCTTTGTACGCTGTAGAGATACCTCGTGTACTCCTTTGTACGTTCTAGAGATATTTCCTGTACTCCTTTGTGCGCTGCAGAGATACCTTCTGTACTCCTTTGTGCGCTGTAGAGATACCTTCTGTACTCCTTTGTGCGCTGTAGAGATACCTTCTGTACTCCTTTGTACGCTGTAGAGATACCTTCTGTACTCCTTTGTGCGCTGTAGAGATACCTTCTGTACTCCTTTGTACGCTGTAGAGAGACCTCGTGTACTCCTTTGTACGTTCTAGAGATATTTCCTGTACTCCTTTGTGCGCTGTAGAGATACCTTCTGTACTCCTTTGTGCGCTGTAGAGATACCTTCTGTACTCCTTTGTGCGCTGTAGAGATACCTTCTGTACTCCTTTGTACGCTGTAGAGATACATTCTGTACTCCTTTGTGCGCTGTAGAGATACCTTCTGTACTCCTTTGTACGCTGTAGAGATACCTCGTGTACTCCTTTGTACGTTCTAGAGATATTTCCTGTACTTCTTTGTGCGCTGTAGAGATACCTTCTGTACTCCTTTGTGCGCTGTAGAGATACCTTCCGTACTCCTTCGTACGTTCTAGAGATATTTCCTGTACTCCTTTGTACGATGTAGAGATACCTTCTGTACTCCTTTGTGCGCTGTAGAGATACCTTCTGTACTCCTTTGTACGCTGTAGAGATACCTCGTGTACTCTTTTGTACGTTCTAGAGATATTTCCTGTACTCCTTTGTGCGCTGTAGAGATACCTTCTGTACTCCTTTGTGCGCTGTAGAGATACCTTCTGTACTCCTTTGTGCGCTGTAGAGATACCTTCTGTACTCCTTTGTGCGCTGTAGAGATACCTTCTGTACTCCTTTGTACGCTGTAGAGATACCTCGTGTACTCCTTTGTGCGCTGTAGAGATACCTTCTGTACTCCTTTGTGCGCTGTAGAGATACCTTCCGTACTCCTTTGTGCGCTGTAGAGATACCTTCTGTACTCCTTTGTTTGTTCTAGAGATATTTCCTGTACTTCTTTGTGCGCTGTAGAGATACCTTCTGTACTCCTTTGTGTGCTGTAGAGATATTTCCTGTACTCCTTTGTGCGCTGTAGAGATACCTTCTGTACTCCTTTGTGCGCTGTAGAGATACCTTCTGTACTCTTTTGTACGCTGTAGAGATACCTCGTGTACTCCTTTGTACGTTCTAGAGATATTTCCTGTACTCCTTTGTGCGCTGTAGAGATACCTTCTGTACTCCTTTGTGCGCTGTAAAGATACCTTCTGAACTCCTTTGTGCGCTGTAGAGATACCTTCTGTACTCCTTTGTACGCTGTAGAGATACTTTCTGTACTCCTTTGTGCGCTGTAGAGATACCTTCTGTACTCCTTTGTACGCTGTAGAGATACCTCGTGTACTCCTTTGTACGTTCTAGAGATATTTCCTGTACTCCTTTGTGCGCTGTAGAGATACCTTCTGTACTCCTTTGTGCGCTGTAGAGATACCTTCTGTACTCCTTTGTGCGCTGTAGAGATACCTTCTGTACTCCTTTGTACGCTGTAGAGATACCTTCTGTACTCCTTTGTGCGCTGTAGAGATATCTTCTGTACTCCTTTGTACGCTGTAGAGATACCTTCTGTACTCCTTTGTGCGCTGTTGAGATACCTTCTGTACTCCTTTGTGCGCTGTAGAGATACCTTCTGTACTCCTTTGTGCGCTGTAGAGATACCTTCTGTACTCCTTTGTGCGCTGTAGAGATACCTTCTGTACTCCTTTGTACGCTGTAGAGATACCTCGTGTACTCCTTTGTGCGCTGTAGAGATACCTTCTGTACTCCTTTGTGCGCTGTAGAGATACCTTCTGTACTCCTTTGCGCGCTGTAGAGATACCTCGTGTACTCCTTTGTACGTTCTAGAGATATTTCCTGTACTCCTTTGTGCGCTGTAGAGATACCTTCTGTACTCCTTTGTGCGCTGTAGAGATACCTCGTGTACTCCTTTGTACGCTGTAGAGATACCTCGTGTACTCCTTAGTACGTTCTAGAGATATTTCCTGTACTCCTTTGTGCGCTGTAGAGATACCTTCTGTACTCCTTTGTGCGCTGTAGAGATACCTTCTGTACTCCTTTGTACGCTGTAGAGATACCTCGTGTACTCCTTTGTACGTTCTAGAGATTTTTCCTGTACTCCTTTGTGCGCTGTAGAGATACCTTCTGTACTCCTTTGTGCGCTGTTGAGATACCTTCTGTACTCCTTTGTGCGCTGTAGAGATACCTTCTGTACTCCTATGTGCGCTGTAGAGATCCTTCTATACTCCTTTGTGCGCTGTAGAGATACCTTCTGTACTCCTTTGTACGCTGTAGAGATACCTCGTGTACTCCTTTGTGCGCTGTAGAGATACCTTCTGTACTCCTTTGTGCGCTGTAGAGATACCTTCTGTACTCCTTTGTGCGCTGTAGAGATACCTTCTGTACTCCTTTGTACGTTCTAGAGATATTTCCTGTACTCCTTTGTGCGCTGTAGAGATACCTTCTGTACTCCTTTGTGCGCTGTAGAGATACCTTCTGTACTCCTTTGTTCGCTGTAGAGATACCTTCTGTACTCCTTTGTGCGCTGTAGAGATACCTTCTGTACTCCTTTGTACGCTGAAGAGGTACCTCGTGTACTCCTCTGTGCGCTGTAGAGATACCTTCTGTACTCCTTTGTACGCTGTAGAGATACCTCGTGTACTCCTTTGTACGTTCTAGAGATATTTCATGTACTCCTTTGTGCGCTGTAGAGATACTTTCTGTACTCCTTTGTGCGCTGTAGAGATACCTTCTGTACTCCTTTGTGCGCTGTAGAGATACCTACTGTACTCCTTTGTGCGCTGTAGAGATACCTTCTGTACTCATTTGTATGCTGTAGAGATACCTCGTGTACTCCTTTGTACGTTCTAGGGATATTTCCTGTACTCCTTTGTGCGCTGTAGAGATACCTTCTGTACTCCTTTGTGCGCTGTAGAGATACCTTCTGTACTCCTTTGTGCGCTGTAGAGATACCTTCTGTACTCTTTTGTGCGCTGTAGAGATACCTTCTGTACTCCTTTGTACGCTGTAGAGATACCTCGTGTACTCCTTTGTACGTTCTAGAGATATTTTCTGTACTCCTTTGTGCGCTGTAGAGATACCTTCTGTACTCCTTTGTGCGCTGTAGAGATACCTCGTGTACTCCTTTGTACGTTCTAGAGATATTTCCTGTACTTCTTTGTGCGCTGTAGAGATACCTTCTGTACTCCTTTGTGCGCTGTAGAGATACCTTCTGTACTCCTTTGTGCGCTGTAGAGATACCTTCTGTACTCCTTTGTACGCTGTAGAGATACCTTCTGTACTCCTTTGTGCGCTGTAGAGATACCTTCTGTACTCCTTTGTACGCTGTAGAGATACCTCGTGTACTCCTTTGTACGTTCTAGAGATATTTCCTGTACTCCTTTGTGCGCTGTAGAGATACCTTCTGTACTCCTTTGTGCGCTGTAGAGATACCTTCTGTACTCCTTTGTACGCTGTAGAGATACCTTTTGTACTCCTTTGTGCGCTGTAGAGATACCTTCTGTACTCCTTTGTACGCTGTAGAGATACCTCGTGTACTCCTTTGTACGTTCTAGAGATATTTCCTGTACTCCTTTGTGCGCTGTAGAGATACCTTCTGTACTCCTTTGTGCGCTGTAGAGATACCTTCTGTACTCCTTTGTGCGCTGTAGAGATACCTTCTGTACTCCTTTGTACGCTGTAGAGATACCTTCTGTACTCCTTTGTGCGCTGTAGAGATACCTTCTGTACTCCTTTGTACGCTGTAGGGATACCTCGTGTACTCCTTTGTACGTTCTAGATATATTTCTTGTACTCCTTTGTGCGCTGTAGAGATACCTTCTGTACTCCTTTGTGCGCTGTAGAGATACCTTCTGTACTCCTTTGTACGCTGTAGAGATACCTCGTGTACTCCTTTGTACGTTCTAGAGATATTTCCTGTACTCTTTTGTGCGCTGTAGAGATACCTTCTGTACTCCTTTGTGCGCTGTAGAGATACCTTCTGTACTCCTTTGTGCGCTGTAGAGATACCTTCTGTACTCCTTTGCGCGCTGTAGAGATACCTTCTGTACTCCTTTGTACGCTGTAGAGATACCTTCTGTACTCCTTTGTGCGCTGTAGAGATACCTTCTGTACTCCTTTGTACGCTGTAGAGATACCTCGTGTACTCCTTTGTACGTTCTAGAGATATTTCCTGTACTCCTTTGTGCGCTGTAGAGATACCTTCTGTACTCCTTTGTGCGCTGTAGAGATACCTTCTGTACTCCTTTGTGCGCTGTAGAGATACCTTCTGTACTCCTTTGTACGCTGTAGAGATACATTCTGTACTCCTTTGTGCGCTGTAGAGATACCTTCTGTACTCCTTTGTACGCTGTAGAGATACCTCGTGTACTCCTTTGTACGTTCTAGAGATATTTCCTGTACTTCTTTGTGCGCTGTAGAGATACCTTCTGTACTCCTTTGTGCGCTGTAGAGATACCTTCCGTACTCCTTCGTACGTTCTAGAGATATTTCCTGTACTCCTTTGTACGATGTAGAGATACCTTCTGTACTCCTTTGTGCGCTGTAGAGATACCTTCTGTACTCCTTTGTACGCTGTAGAGATACCTCGTGTACTCCTTTGTACGTTCTAGAGATATTTCCTGTACTCCTTTGTGCGCTGTAGAGATACCTTCTGTACTCCTTTGTGCGCTGTAGAGATACCTTCTGTACTCCTTTGTGCGCTGTAGAGATACCTTCTGTACTCCTTTGTGCGCTGTAGAGATACCTTCTGTACTCCTTTGTACGCTGTAGAGATACCTCGTGTACTCCTTTGTGCGCTGTAGAGATACCTTCTGTACTCCTTTGTGCGCTGTAGAGATACCTTCCGTACTCCTTTGTGCGCTGTAGAGATACCTTCTGTACTCCTTTGTTTGTTCTAGAGATATTTCCTGTACTTCTTTGTGCGCTGTAGAGATACCTTCTGTACTCCTTTGTGTGCTGTAGAGATATTTCCTGTACTCCTTTGTGCGCTGTAGAGATACCTTCTGTACTCCTTTGTGCGCTGTAGAGATACCTTCTGTACTCTTTTGTACGCTGTAGAGATACCTCGTGTACTCCTTTGTACGTTCTAGAGATATTTCCTGTACTCCTTTGTGCGCTGTAGAGATACCTTCTGTACTCCTTT
This sequence comes from Morinoia aosen, assembly GCA_030386875.1. NCBI lineage: Eukaryota > Metazoa > Arthropoda > Malacostraca > Amphipoda > Talitridae > Morinoia > Morinoia aosen. The sequence goes on along the minus strand of CM059576.1, from coordinate 53,499,252 downwards.
GTGCGCTGTAGAGATACCTTCTGTACTCCTTTGTGCGCTGTTGAGATACCTTCTGTACTCCTTTGTACGCTGTAGAGATACCTTCTGTACTCCTTTGTTCGCTGTAGAGATACCTTCTGTACTCCTTTGTACGCTGTAGAGATACCTCGTGTACTCCTTTGTACGTTCTAGAGATATTTCCTGTACTCCTTTGTGCGCTGTAGAGATACCTTCTGTACTCCTTTGTGCGCTGTAGAGATACCTTCTGTACTCCTTTGTGCGCTGTAGAGATACCTTCTGTACTCCTTTGTACGCTGTAGAGATACCTTCTGTACTCCTTTGTGCGCTGTAGAGATACCTTCTGTACTCCTTTGTACGCTGTAGAGATACCTTCTGTACTCCTTTGTGCGCTGTTGAGATACCTTCTGTACTCCTTTGTGCGCTGTAGAGATACCTTCTGTACTCCTTTGTGCGCTGTAGAGATACCTTCTGTACTCCTTTGTGCGCTGTAGAGATACCTTCTGTACTCCTTTGTACGCTGTAGAGATACCTCGTGTACTCCTTTGTGCGCTGTAGAGATACCTTCTGTACTCCTTTGTGCGCTGTAGAGATACCTTCTGTACTCCTTTGTGCGCTGTAGAGATACCTCGTGTACTCCTTTGTACGTTCTAGAGATATTTCCTGGACTCCTTTGTGCGCTGTAGAGATATCTTCTGTACTCCTTTGTGCGCTGTAGAGATACCTCGTGTACTTCTTTGTACGCTGTAGAGATACCTCGTGTACTCCTTTGTACGTTCTAGAGATATTTCCTGTACTCCTTTGTGCGCTGTAGAGATACCTTCTGTACTCCTTTGTGCGCTGTAGAGATACCTTCTGTACTCCTTTGTACGCTGTAGAGATACCTCGTGTACTCCTTTGTACGTTCTAGAGATTTTTCCTGTACTCCTTTGTGCACTGTAGCGATACCTTCTGTACTCCTTTGTGCGCTGTTGAGATACCTTCTGTACTCCTTTGTGCGCTGTAGAGATACCTTCTGTACTCCTATGTGCGCTGTAGAGATCCTTCTGTACTCCTTTGTGCGCTGTAGAGATACCTTCTGTACTCCTTTGTACGCTGTAGAGATACCTCGTGTACTCCTTTGTGCGCTGTAGAGATACCTTCTGTACTCCTTTGTGCGCTGTAGAGATACCTTCTGTACTCCTTTGTGCGCTGTAGAGATACCTTCTGTACTCCTTTGTACGTTCTAGAGATATTTCCTGTACTCCTTTGTGCGCTGTAGAGATACCTTCTGTACTCCTTTGTGCGCTGTAGAGATACCTTCTGTACTCCTTTGTTCGCTGTAGAGATACCTTCTGTACTCCTTTGTGCGCTGTAGAGATACCTTCTGTACTCCTTTGTACGCTGAAGAGGTACCTCGTGTACTCCTTTGTGCGCTGTAGAGATACCTTCTGTACTCCTTTGTACGCTGTAGAGATACCTCGTGTACTCCTTTGTACGTTGTAGAGATATTTCATGTACTCCTTTGTGCGCTGTAGAGATACCTTCTGTACTCCTTTGTGCGCTGTAGAGATACCTTCTGTACTCCTTTGTGCGCTGTAGAGATACCTACTGTACTCCTTTGTGCGCTGTAGAGATACCTTCTGTACTCATTTGTATGCTGTAGAGATACCTCGTGTACTCCTTTGTACGTTCTAGGGATATTTCCTGTACTCCTTTGTGCGCTGTAGAGATACCTTCTGTACTCCTTTGTGCGCTGTAGAGATACCTTCTGTACTCCTTTGTGCGCTGTAGAGATACCTTCTGTACTCTTTTGTGCGCTGTAGAGATACCTTCTGTACTCCTTTGTACGCTGTAGAGATACCTCGTGTACTCCTTTGTACGTTCTAGAGATATTTTCTGTACTCCTTTGTGCGCTGTAGAGATACCTTCTGTACTCCTTTGTGCGCTATAGAGATACCTCGTGTACTCCTTTGTACGTTCTAGAGATATTTCCTGTACTTCTTTGTGCGCTGTAGAGATACCTTCTGTACTCCTTTGTGCGCTGTAGAGATACCTTCTGTACTCCTTTGTGCGATGTAGAGATACCTTCTGTACTCCTTTGTACGCTGTAGAGATACCTTCTGTACTCCTTTGTGCGCTGTAGAGATACCTTCTGTACTCCTTTGTACGCTGTAGAGATACCTCGTGTACTCCTTTGTACGTTCTAGAGATATTTCCTGTACTCCTTTGTGCGCTGTAGAGATACCTTCTGTACTCCTTTGTGCGCTGTAGAGATACCTTCTGTACTCCTTTGTACGCTGTAGAGATACCTTTTGTACTCCTTTGTGCGCTGTAGAGATACCTTCTGTACTCCTTTGTACGCTGTAGAGATACCTCGTGTACTACTTTGTACGTTCTAGAGATATTTCCTGTACTCCTTTGTGCGCTGTAGAGATACCTTCTGTACTCCTTTGTGCGCAGTAGAGATACCTTCTGTACTCCTTTGTGCGCTGTAGAGATACCTTCTGTACTCCTTTGTACGCTGTAGAGATACCTTCTGTACTCCTTTGTGCGCTGTAGAGATACCTTCTGTACTCCTTAGTACGCTGTAGAGATACCTCGTGTACTCCTTTGTACGTTCTAGATATATTTCTTGTACTCCTTTGTGCGCTGTAGAGATACCTTCTGTACTCCTTTGTGCGCTGTAGAGATACCTTCTGTACTCCTTTGTACGCTGTAGAGATACCTCGTGTACTCCTTTGTACGTTCTAGAGATATTTCCTGTACTCTTTTGTGCGCTGTAGAGATACCTTCTGTACTCCTTTGTGCGCTGTAGAGATACCTTCTGTACTCCTTTGTGCGCTGTAGACATACCTTCTGTACTGCTTTGTGCGCTGTAGAGATACCTTCTGTACTCCTTTGCGCGCTGTAGAGATACCTTCTGTACTCCTTTGTACGCTGTAGAGATACCTCGTGTACTCCTTTGTGCGCTGTAGAGATACCTTCTGTACTCCTTTGTGCGCTGTAGAGATACCTTCTGTACTCCTTTGTACGTTCTAGAGATATTTCCTGTACTCCTTTGTGCGCTGTAGAGATACCTTCTGTACTCCTTTGTGCGCTGTAGAGATACCTTCTGTACTCCTTTGTGCGCTGTAGAGATACCTTCTGTACTCCTTTGTGCGCTGTAGAGATACCTTCTGTACTCCTTTGTACGCTGTTGAGATACCTCGTGTACTCCTTTGTACGTTCTAGAGATATTTCCTGTACTCCTTTGTGCGCTGTAGAGATACCTTCTGTACTCCTTTGTGCGCTGAAGAGATACCTTCTGTACTCCTTTGTGCGCTGTAGAGATACCTTCTGTACTCCTTTGTGCGCTGTAGAGATACCTTCTGTACTCCTTTGTACGCTGTAGAGATACCTCGTGTACTCCTTTGTACGTTCTAGAGATATTTCCTGTACTCCTTTGTGCGCTGTAGAGATACCTTCTGTACTCCTTTGTGCGCTGTAGAGATACCTTCTGTACTCCTTTGTGCGCTGTAGAGATACCTTCTGTACTCCTTTGTACGCTGTAGAGATACCTCGTGTACTTCTTTGTACGTTCTAGAGATATTTCCTGTACTCCTTTGTGCTCTGTAGAGATACCTTCTTTACTCCTTTGTGCGCTGTAGAGATACCTTCTGTACTCCTTTGTGCGCTGTAGAGATACCTTCTGTACTCCTTTGTACGCTGTAGAGATACCTCGTGTACTCCTTTGTACGTTCTAGAGATATTTCCTGTACTCCTTTGTGCGCTGTAGAGATACCTTCTGTACTCCTTTGTGCGCTGTAGAGATACCTTCTGTACTCCTTTGTGCGCTGTAGAGATACCTTCTGTACTCCTTTGTGCGCTGTAGAGATACCTTCTGTACTCCTTTGTGCGCTGTAGAGATACCTTCTGTACTACTTTGTACGCTGTAGAGATACCTCGTGTACTCCTTTGTGCGCTGTAGAGATACCTTCTGTACTCCTTTGTGCGCTGTAGAGATACCTTCTGTACTCCTTTGTGCGCTGTAGAGATACCTTCTGTACTCCTTTGTACGTTCTAGAGATATTTCCTGTACTCCTTTGTGCGCTGTAGAGATACCTTCTGTACTCCTTTGTGCGCTGTAGAGATACCTTCTGTACTCCTTTGTGCGCTGTAGAGATACCTTCTGTACTCCTTTGTGCGCTGTAGAGATACCTTCTGTACTCCTTTGTACGCTGTAGAGATACCTCGTGTACTCCTTTGTACGTTCTAGAGATATTTCCTGTACTCCTTTGTGCGCTGTAGAGATACCTTCTGTACTCTTTTGTGCGCTGTAGAGATACCTTCTGTACTCCTTTGTGCGCTGTAGAGATACCTTCTGTACTCCTTTGTGCGCTGTAGAGATACCTTTTGTACTCCTTTGTATGCTGTAGAGATACCTCGTGTACTCCTTTGTGCGCTGTAGAGATACCTTCTGTACTCCTTTGTACGCTGTAGAGATACCTCGTGTACTCCTTTGTACGTTCTAGAGATATTTCCTGTACTCCTTTGTGCGCTGTAGAGATACCTTCTGTACTTCTTTGTGTGCTGTAGAGATACCTTCTGTACTCCTTTGTGCGCTGTAGAGATACCTTCTGTACTCCTTTGTGCGCTGTAGAGATACCTTTTGTACTCCTTTGTACGCTGTAGAGATACCTCGTGTACTCCTTTGTACGTTCTAGAGATATTTCCTGTACTCCTTTGTGCGCTGTAGAGATACCTTCTGTACTCCTTTGTGCGCTGTAGAGATACCTTCTGTACTCCTTTGTACGCTGTAGAGATACCTCGTGTACTCCTTTGTACGTTCTAGAGATATTTCCTGTACTCCTTTGTGCGCTGTAGAGATACCTTCTGTACTCCTTTGTGCGCTGTAGAGATACCTTCTGTACTCCTTTGTGCGCTTTAGAGATACCTTCTGTACTCATTTGTGCGCTGTAGAGATACCTTCTGTACTCCTTTGTGCGCTGTAGAGATACCTTCTGTACTCCTTTGTACGCTGTAGAGATACCTCGTGTACTCCTTTGTGCGCTGTAGAGATACCTTCTGTACTCCTTTGTGCGCTGTAGAGATACCTTCTGTACTCCTTTGTGCGCTGTAGAGATACCTTTTCTACTCCTTTGTACGTTCTAGAGATATTTCCTGTACTCCTTTTGCGCTGTAGAGATACCTTCTGTACTCCTTTGTGCGCTGTAGAGATATTTCCTGTGCTCCTTTGTGCGCTGTAGAGATACCTTCTGTACTCCTTTGTGCGCTGTAGAGATACCTTCTGTACTCCTTTGTACGCTGTAGAGATACCTCGTTCACTCCTTTGTACGTTCTAGAGATATTTCCTGTACTCCTTTGTGCGCTGTAGAGATACCTTCTGTACTCCTTTGTGCGCTGTAGAGATACCTTCTGTACTCCTTTGTGCGCTGCAGAGAAACCTTCTGTACTCCTTTGTACGCTGTAGAGATACCTTCTGTACTTCTTTGTGCGCTGTAGAGATACCTTCTGTACTCCTTTGTACGCTGTAGAGATACCTCGTGTACTCCTTTGTACGTTCTAGAGATATTTCCTGTACTCCTATGTGCGCTGTAGAGATACCTTCTGTACTCCTTTGTGCGCTATAGAGATACCTTTTGTACTCCTTTGTGCGCTGTAGAGATACCTTCTGTACTCCTTTGTACGCTGTAGAGATACCTTCTGTACTCCTTTGTGCGCTGTAGAGATACCTTCTGTACTCCTTTGTACGCTGTAGAGATACCTCATGTACTCCTTTGTACGTTCTAGAGATATTTCCTGTACTCCTTTGTGCGCTGTAGAGATACCTTCTGTACTCCTTTGTGCGCTGTAGAGATACCTTCTGTACTCCTTTGTACGCTGTAGAGATACCTCGTGTACTCCTTTGTACGTTCTTGAGATATTTCCTGTACTCCTTTGTGCGCTGTAGAGATACCTTCTGTACTCCTTTGTGCGCTGTAGAGATACCTTCTGTACTCCTTTGTGCGCTGTAGAGATACCTACTGTACTCCTTTGTGCGCTGTAGAGATACCTTCTGTACTCCTTTGTGCGCTGTAGAGATACCTTCTGTACTCCTTTGTACGCTGTAGAGATACCTCGTGTACTCCTTTGTGCGCTGTAGAGACCTTCTGTACTCCTTTGTGCGCTGTAGAGATACCTTCTGTACTCCTTTGTGCGCTGTAGAGATACCTTCTGTACTCCTTTGTGCGCTGTAGAGATACCTTCTGTACTCCTTTGTACGCTGTAGAGATACCTCGTGTACTCCTTTGTGCGCTGTAGAGATACCTTCTGTACTCCTTTGTACGCTGTAGAGATACCTCGTGTACTCCTTTGTACGTTCTAGAGATATTTCCTGTACTCCTTTGTGCGCTGTAGAGATACCTTCTGTACTCCTTTGTGCGCTGTAGAGATACCTTCTGTACTCCTTTGTGCGCTGTAGAGATACCTTCTGTACTCCTTTGTGCGCTGTAGAGATACCTTCTGTACTCCTTTGTACGCTGTTGAGATACCTCGTGTACTCCTTTGTACGTTCTAGAGATATTTCCTGTACTCCTTTGTGCGCTGTAGAGATACCTTCTGTACTCCTTTGTGCGCTGTAGAGATACCTTCTGTACTCCTTTGTGCGCTGTAGAGATACCTTCTGTACTCCTTTGTGCGCTGTAGAGATACCTTCTGTACTCCTTTGTACGCTGTAGAGATACCTCGTGTACTCCTTTGTACGTTCTAGAGATATTTCCTGTACTCCTTTGTGCGCTGTAGAGATACCTTCTGTACTCCTTTGTGCGCTGTAGAGATACCTTCTGTACTCCTTTGTGCGCTGTAGAGATACCTTCTGTACTCCTTTGTGCGCTGTAGAGATACCTTCTGTACTCCTTTGTACGCTGTAGAGATACCTCGTGTACTCCTTTGTACGTTCTAGAGATATTTCCTGTACTCCTTTGTGCGCTGTAGAGATACATTCTGTACTCCTTTGTGCGCTGTAGAGATACCTTCTGTACTCCTTTGTGCGCTGTAGAGATACCTTCTGTACTCCTTTGTACGCTGTAGAGATACCTCGTGTACTCCTTTGTACGTTCTAGAGATATTTCCTGTACTCCTTTGTGCGCTGTAGAGATACCTTCTTTACTCCTTTGTGCGCTGTAGAGATACCTTCTGTACTCCTTTGTGCGCTGTAGAGATACCTTCTGTACTCCTTTGTACGCTGTAGAGATACCTCGTGTACTCCTTTGTACGTTCTAGAGATATTTCCTGTACTCCTTTGTGCGCTGTAGAGATACCTTCTGTACTCCTTTGTGCGCTGTAGAGATACCTTCTGTACTCCTTTGTGCGCTGTAGAGATACCTTCTGTACTCCTTTGTGCGCTGTAGAGATACCTTCTGTACTCCTTTGTGCGCTGTAGAGATACCTTCTGTACTCCTTTGTACGCTGTAGAGATACCTCGTGTACTCCTTTGTGCGCTGTAGAGATACCTTCTGTACTCCTTTGTGCGCTGTAGAGATACCTTCTGTACTCCTTTGTGCGCTGTAGAGATACCTTCTGTACTCCTTTGTACGTTCTAGAGATATTTCCTGTACTCCTTTGTGCGCTGTAGAGATACCTTCTGTACTCCTTTGTGCGCTGTAGAGATACCTTCTGTACTCCTTTGTGCGCTGTAGAGATACCTTCTGTACTCCATTGTACGCTGTAGAGATACCTCGTGTAATCCTTTGTACGTTCTAGAGATATTTCCTGTACTCCTTTGTGCGCTGTAGAGATACCTTCTGTACTCTTTTGTGCGCTGTAGAGATACCTTCTGTACTCCTTTGTGCGCTGTAGAGATACCTTCTGTACTCCTTTGTGCGCTGTAGAGATACCTTCTGTACTCCTTTGTACGCTGTAGAGATACCTCGTGTACTCCTTTGTGCGCTGTAGAGATACCTTCTGTACTCCTTTGTACGCTGTAGAGATACCTCGTGTACTCCTTTGTACGTTCTAGAAATATTTCCTGTACTCCTTTGTGCGCTGTAGAGATACCTTTTGTTCTCCTTTGTGCGCTGTAGAGATACCTTCTGTACTCCTTTGTGCGCTGTAGAGATACCTTCTGTACTCCTTTGTGCGCTGTAGAGATACCTTCTGTACTCCTTTGTACGCTGTAGAGATACCTCGTGTACTCCTTTGTACGTTCTAGAGATATTTCCTGTACTCCTTTGTGCGCTGTAGAGATACCTTCTGTACTCCTTTGTGCCCTGTAGAGATACCTTCTGTACTCCTTTGTGCGCTGTAGAGATACCTTTTGTACTCCTTTGTGCGCTGTAGAGATACCTTCTGTACTCCTTTGTACGCTGTAGAGATACCCCGTGTACTCCTTTGTACGTTCTAGAGATATTTCCTGTACTCCTTTGTGCGCTGTAGAGATACCTTCTGTACTCCTTTGTGCGCTGTAGAGATACCTTCTGTACTCCTTTGTGCGCTGTAGAGATACCTTCTGTACTCCTTTGTGCGCTGTAGAGATACCTTCTGTACTCCTTTGTGCGCTGTAGAGATACCTTCTGTACTCCTTTGTACGCTGTAGAGATACCTCGTGTACTCCTTTGTGCGCTGTAGAGATACCTTCTGTACTCCTTTGTGCGCTGTAGAGATACCTTCTGTACTCCTTTGTGCGCTGTAGAGATACCTTCTGTACTCCTTTGTACGTTCTAGAGATATTTCCTGTACTCCTTTGTGCGCTGTAGAGATACCTTCTGTACTCCTTTGTGCGCTGTAGAGATATTTCCTGTGCTCCTTTGTGCGCTGTAGAGATACCTTCTGTACTCCTTTGTGCGCTGTAGAGATACCTTCTGTTCTCCTTTGTACGCTGTAGAGATACCTCGTGTACTCCTTTCTACGTTCTAGAGATATTTCCTGTACTCCTTTGTGCGCTGTAGAGATACCTTCTGTACTCCTGTGTGCGCTGTAGAGATACCTTCTGTACTCCTTTGTGCGCTGTAGAGATACCTTCTGTACTCCTTTGTACGCTGTAGAGATACCTTCTGTACTTCTTTGTGCGCTGTAGAGATACCTTCTGTACTCCTTTGTACGCTGTAGAGATACCTCGTGTACTCCTTTGTACGTTCTAGAGATATTTCCTGTACTCCTTTGTGCGCTGTAGAGATACCTTCTGTACTCCTTTGTGCGCTGTAGAGATACCTTCTGTACTCCTTTGTGCGCTGTAGAGATACCTTCTGTACTCCTTTGTACGCTGTAGAGATACCTTCTGTACTCCTTTGTGCGCTGAAGAGATACCTTCTGTACTCCTTTGTACGCTGAAGAGATACCTCGTGTACTCCTTTGTACGTTCTAGAGATATTTCCTGTACTCCTTTGTGCGCTGTAGAGATACCTTCTGTACTCCTTTGTGCGCTGTAGAGATACCTTCTGTACTCCTTTGTACGCTGTAGAGATACCTCGTGTACTCGTTTGTACGTTCTAGAGATATTTCCTGTACTCCTTTGTGCGCTGTAGAGATACCTTCCGTACTCCTTTGTGCGCTGTAGAGATACCTTCTGTACTCCTTTGTGCGCTGTAGAAATACCTACTGTACTCCTTTGTGCGCTGTAGAGATACCTTCTGTACTCCTTTGTGCGCTGTAGAAATACCTTCTGTACTCCTTTGTACGCTGTAGAGATACCTCGTGTACTCCTTTGTGCGCTGTAGAGATACCTTCTGTACTCCTTTGTGCGCTGTAGAGAGACCTTCTGTACTCCTTTGTGCGCTGTAGAGATACCTTCTGTACTCCTTTGTACGTTCTAGAGATATTTCCTGTACTCCTTTGTGCGCTGCAGAGATACCTTCTGTACTCCTTTGTGCGCTGTAGAGATACCTTCTGTACTCCTTTGTGCGCTGTAGAGATACCTTCTGTACTCGTTTGTGCGCTGTAGAGATACCTTCTGCACTCCTTTGTACGCTGTAGAGATACTTCGTGTACTCCTTTGTGCGCTGTAGAGATACCTTCTGTACTCCTTTGTACGCTGTAGAGATACCTCGTGTACTCCTTTGTACGTTCTAGAGATATTTCCTGTACTCCTTTGTGCGCTGTAGAGATACCTTCTGTACTCCTTTGTGCGCTGTAGAGATACATTCTGTACTCCTTTGTGCGCTGTAGAGATACCTTCTGTACTCCTTTGTGCGCTGTAGAGATACCTTCTGTACTCCTTTGTGCGCTGTAGAGATACCTTCTGTACTCCTTTGTACGCTGTAGAGATACCTCGTGTACTCCTTTGTACGTTCTAGAGATATTTCCTGTACTCCTTTGTGCGCTGTAGAGATACCTTCTGTACTCCTTTGTGCGCTGTAGAGATACCTTCTGTACTCCTTTGTACGCTGTAGAGATACCTCGTGTACTCCTTTGTACGTTCTAGAGATATTTCCTGTACTCCTTTGTGCGCTGTAGAGATACCTTCTGTACTCCTTTGTACGCTGTAGAGATACCTCGTGTACTTCTTTGTACGTTCTAGAGATATTTCCTGTACTCCTTTGTGCTCTGTAGAGATACCTTCTTTACTCCTTTGTGCGCTGTAGAGATACCTTCTGTACTCCTTTGTGCGCTGTAGAGATACCTTCTGTACTCCTTTGTACGCTGTAGAGATACCTCGTGTACTCCTTTGTACGTTCTAGAGATATTTCCTGTACTCCTTTGTGCGCTGTAGAGATACCTTCTGTACTCCTTTGTGCGCTGTAGAGATACCTTCTGTACTCCTTTGTGCGCTGTAGAGATACCTTCTGTACTCCTTTGTGCGCTGTAGAGATACCTTCTGTACTCCTTTGTGCGCTGTAGAGATACCTTCTGTACTACTTTGTACGCTGTAGAGATACCTCGTGTACTCCTTTGTGCGCTGTAGAGATACCTTCTGTACTCCTTTGTGCGCTGTAGAGATACCTTCTGTACTCCTTTGTGCGCTGTAGAGATACCTTCTGTACTCCTTTGTACGTTCTAGAGATATTTCCTGTACTCCTTTGTGCGCTGTAGAGATACCTTCTGTACTCCTTTGTGCGCTGTAGAGATACCTTCTGTACTCCTTTGTGCGCTGTAGAGATACCTTCTGTACTCCTTTGTGCGCTGTAGAGATACCTTCTGTACTCCTTTGTACGCTGTAGAGATACCTCGTGTACTCCTTTGTACGTTCTAGAGATATTTCCTGTACTCCTTTGTGCGCTGTAGAGATACCTTCTGTACTCTTTTGTGCGCTGTAGAGATACCTTCTGTACTCCTTTGTGCGCTGTAGAGATACCTTCTGTACTCCTTTGTGCGCTGTAGAGATACCTTTTGTACTCCTTTGTATGCTGTAGAGATACCTCGTGTACTCCTTTGTGCGCTGTAGAGATACCTTCTGTACTCCTTTGTACGCTGTAGAGATACCTCGTGTACTCCTTTGTACGTTCTAGAGATATTTCCTGTACTCCTTTGTGCGCTGTAGAGATACCTTCTGTACTTCTTTGTGTGCTGTAGAGATACCTTCTGTACTCCTTTGTGCGCTGTAGAGATACCTTCTGTACTCCTTTGTGCGCTGTAGAGATACCTTTTGTACTCCTTTGTACGCTGTAGAGATACCTCGTGTACTCCTTTGTACGTTCTAGAGATATTTCCTGTACTCCTTTGTGCGCTGTAGAGATACCTTCTGTACTCCTTTGTGCGCTGTAGAGATACCTTCTGTACTCCTTTGTGCGCTGTAGAGATACCTTCTGTACTCCTTTGTACGCTGTAGAGATACCTCGTGTACTCCTTTGTACGTTCTAGAGATATTTCCTGTACTCCTTTGTGCGCTGTAGAGATACCTTCTGTACTCCTTTGTGCGCTGTAGAGATACCTTCTGTACTCCTTTGTGCGCTTTAGAGATACCTTCTGTACTCATTTGTGCGCTGTAGAGATACCTTCTGTACTCCTTTGTGCGCTGTAGAGATACCTTCTGTACTCCTTTGTACGCTGTAGAGATACCTCGTGTACTCCTTTGTGCGCTGTAGAGATACCTTCTGTACTCCTTTGTGCGCTGTAGAGATACCTTCTGTACTCCTTTGTGCGCTGTAGAGATACCTTCTGTACTCCTTTGTACGTTCTAGAGATATTTCCTGTACTCCTTTTGCGCTGTAGAGATACCTTCTGTACTCCTTTGTGCGCTGTAGAGATATTTCCTGTGCTCCTTTGTGCGCTGTAGAGATACCTTCTGTACTCCTTTGTGCGCTGTAGAGATACCTTCTGTACTCCTTTGTACGCTGTAGAGATACCTCGTTCACTCCTTTGTACGTTCTAGAGATATTTCCTGTACTCCTTTGTGCGCTGTAGAGATACCTTCTGTACTCCTTTGTGCGCTGTAGAGATACCTTCTGTACTCCTTTGTGCGCTGCAGAGAAACCTTCTGTACTCCTTTGTACGCTGTAGAGATACCTTCTGTACTTCTTTGTGCGCTGTAGAGATACCTTCTGTACTCCTTTGTACGCTGTAGAGATACCTCGTGTACTCCTTTGTACGTTCTAGAGATATTTCCTGTACTCCTATGTGCGCTGTAGAGATACCTTCTGTACTCCTTTGTGCGCTATAGAGATACCTTTTGTACTCCTTTGTGCGCTGTAGAGATACCTTCTGTACTCCTTTGTACGCTGTAGAGATACCTTCTGTACTCCTTTGTGCGCTGTAGAGATACCTTCTGTACTCCTTTGTACGCTGTAGAGATACCTCATGTACTCCTTTGTACGTTCTAGAGATATTTCCTGTACTCCTTTGTGCGCTGTAGAGATACCTTCTGTACTCCTTTGTGCGCTGTAGAGATACCTTCTGTACTCCTTTGTACGCTGTAGAGATACCTCGTGTACTCCTTTGTACGTTCTTGAGATATTTCCTGTACTCCTTTGTGCGCTGTAGAGATACCTTCTGTACTCCTTTGTGCGCTGTAGAGATACCTTCTGTACTCCTTTGTGCGCTGTAGAGATACCTACTGTACTCCTTTGTGCGCTGTAGAGATACCTTCTGTACTCCTTTGTGCGCTGTAGAGATACCTTCTGTACTCCTTTGTACGCTGTAGAGATACCTCGTGTACTCCTTTGTGCGCTGTAGAGACCTTCTGTACTCCTTTGTGCGCTGTAGAGATACCTTCTGTACTCCTTTGTGCGCTGTAGAGATACCTTCTGTACTCCTTTGTGCGCTGTAGAGATACCTTCTGTACTCCTTTGTACGCTGTAGAGATACCTCGTGTACTCCTTTGTGCGCTGTAGAGATACCTTCTGTACTCCTTTGTACGCTGTAGAGATACCTCGTGTACTCCTTTGTACGTTCTAGAGATATTTCCTGTACTCCTTTGTGCGCTGTAGAGATACCTTCTGTACTCCTTTGTGCGCTGTAGAGATACCTTCTGTACTCCTTTGTGCGCTGTAGAGATACCTTCTGTACTCCTTTGTGCGCTGTAGAGATACCTTCTGTACTCCTTTGTACGCTGTTGAGATACCTCGTGTACTCCTTTGTACGTTCTAGAGATATTTCCTGTACTCCTTTGTGCGCTGTAGAGATACCTTCTGTACTCCTTTGTGCGCTGTAGAGATACCTTCTGTACTCCTTTGTGCGCTGTAGAGATACCTTCTGTACTCCTTTGTGCGCTGTAGAGATACCTTCTGTACTCCTTTGTACGCTGTAGAGATACCTCGTGTACTCCTTTGTACGTTCTAGAGATATTTCCTGTACTCCTTTGTGCGCTGTAGAGATACCTTCTGTACTCCTTTGTGCGCTGTAGAGATACCTTCTGTACTCCTTTGTGCGCTGTAGAGATACCTTCTGTACTCCTTTGTGCGCTGTAGAGATACCTTCTGTACTCCTTTGTACGCTGTAGAGATACCTCGTGTACTCCTTTGTACGTTCTAGAGATATTTCCTGTACTCCTTTGTGCGCTGTAGAGATACATTCTGTACTCCTTTGTGCGCTGTAGAGATACCTTCTGTACTCCTTTGTGCGCTGTAGAGATACCTTCTGTACTCCTTTGTACGCTGTAGAGATACCTCGTGTACTCCTTTGTACGTTCTAGAGATATTTCCTGTACTCCTTTGTGCACTGTAGAGATACCTTCTTTACTCCTTTGTGCGCTGTAGAGATACCTTCTGTACTCCTTTGTGCGCTGTAGAGATACCTTCTGTACTCCTTTGTACGCTGTAGAGATACCTCGTGTACTCCTTTGTACGTTCTAGAGATATTTCCTGTACTCCTTTGTGCGCTGTAGAGATACCTTCTGTACTCCTTTGTGCGCTGTAGAGATACCTTCTGTACTCCTTTGTGCGCTGTAGAGATACCTTCTGTACTCCTTTGTGCGCTGTAGAGATACCTTCTGTACTCCTTTGTGCGCTGTAGAGATACCTTCTGTACTCCTTTGTACGCTGTAGAGATACCTCGTGTACTCCTTTGTGCGCTGTAGTGATACCTTCTGTACTCCTTTGTGCGCTGTAGAGATACCTTCTGTACTCCTTTGTGCGCTGTAGAGATACCTTCTGTACTCCTTTGTACGTTCTAGAGATATTTCCTGTACTCCTTTGTGCGCTGTAGAGATACCTTCTGTACTCCTTTGTGCGCTGTAGAGATACCTTCTGTACTCCTTTGTGCGCTGTAGAGATACCTTCTGTACTCCATTGTACGCTGTAGAGATACCTCGTGTAATCCTTTGTACGTTCTAGAGATATTTCCTGTACTCCTTTGTGCGCTGTAGAGATACCTTCTGTACTCTTTTGTGCGCTGTAGAGATACCTTCTGTACTCCTTTGTGCGCTGTAGAGATACCTTCTGTACTCCTTTGTGCGCTGTAGAGATACCTTCTGTACTCCTTTGTACGCTGTAGAGATACCTCGTGTACTCCTTTGTGCGCTGTAGAGATACCTTCTGTACTCCTTTGTACGCTGTAGAGATACCTCGTGTACTCCTTTGTACGTTCTAGAAATATTTCCTGTACTCCTTTGTGCGCTGTAGAGATACCTTTTGTTCTCCTTTGTGCGCTGTAGAGATACCTTCTGTACTCCTTTGTGCGCTGTAGAGATACCTTCTGTACTCCTTTGTGCGCTGTAGAGATACCTTCTGTACTCCTTTGTACGCTGTAGAGATACCTCGTGTACTCCTTTGTACGTTCTAGAGATATTTCCTGTACTCCTTTGTGCGCTGTAGAGATACCTTCTGTACTCCTTTGTGCCCTGTAGAGATACCTTCTGTACTCCTTTGTGCGCTGTAGAGATACCTTTTGTACTCCTTTGTGCGCTGTAGAGATACCTTCTGTACTCCTTTGTACGCTGTAGAGATACCCCGTGTACTCCTTTGTACGTTCTAGAGATATTTCCTGTACTCCTTTGTGCGCTGTAGAGATACCTTCTGTACTCCTTTGTGCGCTGTAGAGATACCTTCTGTACTCCTTTGTGCGCTGTAGAGATACCTTCTGTACTCCTTTGTGCGCTGTAGAGATACCTTCTGTACTCCTTTGTGCGCTGTAGAGATACCTTCTGTACTCCTTTGTACGCTGTAGAGATACCTCGTGTACTCCTTTGTGCGCTGTAGAGATACCTTCTGTACTCCTTTGTGCGCTGTAGAGATACCTTCTGTACTCCTTTGTGCGCTGTAGAGATACCTTCTGTACTCCTTTGTACGTTCTAGAGATATTTCCTGTACTCCTTTGTGCGCTGTAGAGATACCTTCTGTACTCCTTTGTGCGCTGTAGAGATATTTCCTGTGCTCCTTTGTGCGCTGTAGAGATACCTTCTGTACTCCTTTGTGCGCTGTAGAGATACCTTCTGTTCTCCTTTGTACGCTGTAGAGATACCTCGTGTACTCCTTTGTGCGTTCTAGAGATATTTCCTGTACTCCTTTGTGCGCTGTAGAGATACCTTCTGTACTCCTGTGTGCGCTGTAGAGATACCTTCTGTACTCCTTTGTGCGCTGTAGAGATACCTTCTGTACTCCTTTGTACGCTGTAGAGATACCTTCTGTACTTCTTTGTGCGCTGTAGAGATACCTTCTGTACTCCTTTGTACGCTGTAGAGATACCTCGTGTACTCCTTTGTACGTTCTAGAGATATTTCCTGTACTCCTTTGTGCGCTGTAGAGATACCTTCTGTACTCCTTTGTGCGCTGTAGAGATACCTTCTGTACTCCTTTGTGCGCTGTAGAGATACCTTCTGTACTCCTTTGTACGCTGTAGAGATACCTTCTGTACTCCTTTGTGCGCTGAAGAGATACCTTCTGTACTCCTTTGTACGCTGAAGAGATACCTCGTGTACTCCTTTGTACGTTCTAGAGATATTTCCTGTACTCCTTTGTGCGCTGTAGAGATACCTTCTGTACTCCTTTGTGCGCTGTAGAGATACCTTCTGTACTCCTTTGTACGCTGTAGAGATACCTCGTGTACTCGTTTGTACGTTCTAGAGATATTTCCTGTACTCCTTTGTGCGCTGTAGAGATACCTTCCGTACTCCTTTGTGCGCTGTAGAGATACCTTCTGTACTCCTTTGTGCGCTGTAGAAATACCTACTGTACTCCTTTGTGCGCTGTAGAGATACCTTCTGTACTCCTTTGTGCGCTGTAGAAATACCTTCTGTACTCCTTTGTACGCTGTAGAGATACCTCGTGTACTCCTTTGTGCGCTGTAGAGATACCTTCTGTACTCCTTTGTGCGCTGTAGAGAGACCTTCTGTACTCCTTTGTGCGCTGTAGAGATACCTTCTGTACTCCTTTGTACGTTCTAGAGATATTTCCTGTACTCCTTTGTGCGCTGCAGAGATACCTTCTGTACTCCTTTGTGCGCTGTAGAGATACCTTCTGTACTCCTTTGTGCGCTGTAGAGATACCTTCTGTACTCGTTTGTGCGCTGTAGAGATACCTTCTGCACTCCTTTGTACGCTGTAGAGATACTTCGTGTACTCCTTTGTGCGCTGTAGAGATACCTTCTGTACTCCTTTGTACGCTGTAGAGATACCTCGTGTACTCCTTTGTACGTTCTAGAGATATTTCCTGTACTCCTTTGTGCGCTGTAGAGATACCTTCTGTACTCCTTTGTGCGCTGTAGAGATACATTCTGTACTCCTTTGTGCGCTGTAGAGATACCTTCTGTACTCCTTTGTGCGCTGTAGAGATACCTTCTGTACTCCTTTGTGCGCTGTAGAGATACCTTCTGTACTCCTTTGTACGCTGTAGAGATACCTCGTGTACTCCTTTGTACGTTCTAGAGATATTTCCTGTACTCCTTTGTGCGCTGTAGAGATACCTTCTGTACTCCTGTGTGCGCTGTAGAGATACCTTCTGTACTCCTTTGTGCGCTGCAGAGATACCTTCTGTACTCCTTTGTACGCTGTAGAGATACCTTCTGTACTTCTTTGTGCGCTGTAGAGATACCTTCTGTACTTCTTTGTACGCTGTAGAGATACCTCGTGTACTCCTTTGTACGTTCTAGAGATATTTCCTGTACTCCTTTGTGCGCTGTAGAGATACCTTCTGTACTCCTTTGTGCGCTGTAGAGATACCTTCTGTACTCCTTTGTGCGCTGTAGAGATACCTTCTGTACTCCTTTGTACGCTGAAGAGATACCTTCTGTACTCCTTTGTGCGCTGTAGAGATACCTTCTGTACTCCTTTGTAAGCTGTAGAGATACCTCATGTACTCCTTTGTACGTTCTAGAGATATTTCCTGTACTCCTTTGTGCGCTGTAGAGATACCTTCTGTAGTCCTTTGTGCGCTGTAGAGATACCTTCTGTACTCCTTTGTACGCTGTAGAGATACCTCGTGTACTCCTTTGTACGTTCTAGAGATATTTCCTGTACTCCTTTGTGCGCTGTAGAGATACCTTCTGTACTCCTTTGTGCGCTGTAGAGATACCTTCTGTACTCCTTTGTGCGCTGTAGAGATACCTACTGTACTCCTTTGTGCGCTGTAGAGATACCTTCTGTACTCCTTTGTGCGCTGTAGAGATACCTTCTGTACTCCTTTGTACGCTGTAGAGATACCTCGTGTACTCCTTTGTGCGCTGTAGAGATACCTTCTGTACTCCTTTGTGCGCTGTAGAGATACCTTCTGTACTCCTTTGTGCGCTGTAGAGATACCTTCTGTACTCCTTTGTGCGCTGTAGAGATACCTTCTGTACTCCTTTGTGCGCTGTAGAGATACCTTCTGTACTCCTTTGTACGCTGTAGAGATACCTCGTGTACTCCTTTGTGCGCTGTAGAGATACCTTCTGTACTCCTTTGTACGCTGTAGAGATACCTCGTGTACTTCTTTGTACGTTCTAGAGATATTTCCTGTACTCCTTTGTGCGCTGTAGAGATACCTTCTGTACTCCTTTGTGCGCTGTAGAGATACCTTCTGTACTCCTTTGTGCGCTGTAGAGATACCTTCTGTACTCCTTTGTGCGCTGTAGAGATACCTTCTGTACTCCTTTGTACGCTGTAGAGATACCTCGTGTACTCCTTTGTACGTTCTAGAGATATTTCCTGTACTCCTTTGTGCGCTGTAGAGATACCTTCTGTACTCCTTTGTACGCTGTAGAGATACCTCGTGTACTCCTTTGTACGTTCTAGAGATATTTCCTGTACTCCTTTGTGCGCTGTAGAGATACCTTCTGTACTCCTTTGTGCGCTGTAGAGATACCTTCTGTACTCCTTTGTGCGCTGTAGAGATACCTTCTGTACTCCGTTGTGCGCTGTAGAGATACCTTCTGTACTCCTTTGTACGCTGTAGAGATACCTCGTGTACTCCTTTGTACGTTCTAGAGATATTTCCTGTACTCCTTTGTGCGCTGTAGAGATACCTTCTGTACTCCTTTGTGCGCTGTAGAGATACCTTCTGTACTCCTTGGTGCGCTGTAGAGATACCTTCTGTACTCCTTTGTACGCTGTAGAGATACCTCGTGGACTCCTTTGTACGTTCTAGAGATATTTCCTGTACTCCTTTGTGCGCTGTAGAGATACCTTCTTTACTCCTTTGTGCGCTGTAGAGATACCTTCTGTACTCCTTTGTGCGCTGTAGAGATACCTTCTGTACTCCTTTGTACGCTGTAGAGATACCTCGTGTACTCCTTTGTACGTTCTAGAGATATTTCCTGTACTCTTTTGTGCGCTGTAGAGATACCTTCTGTACTCCTTTGTGCGCTGTAGAGATACCTTCTGTACTCCTTTGTGCGCTGTAGAGATACCTTCTGTACTCCTTTGTGCGCTGTAGAGATACCTTCTGTACTCCTTTGTGCGCTGTAGAGATACCTTCTGTACTCCTTTGTACGCTGTAGAGATACCTCGTGTACTCCTTTGTGCGCTGTAGAGATACCTTCTGTACTCCTTTGTGCGCTGTAGAGATACCTTCTGTACTCCTTTGTGCGCTGTAGAGATACCTTCTGTACTTCTTTGTACGTTCTAGAGATATTTCCTGTACTCCTTTGTGCGCTGTAGAGATACCTTCTGTACTCCTTTGTGCGCTGTAGAGATACCTTCTGTACTCCTTTGTGCGCTGTAGAGATACCTTCTGTACTTCTTTGTGCGCTGTAGAGATACCTTCTGTACTCCTCTGTACGCTGTAGAGATACCTCGTGTACTCCTTTGTACGTTCGAGAGATATTTCCTGTACTCCTTTGTGCGCTGTAGAGATACCTTCTGTACTCTTTTGTGCGCTGTAGAGATACCTTCTGTACTCCTTTGTGCGCTGTAGAGATACCTTCTGTACTCCTTTGTGCGCTGTAGAGATACCTTCTGTACTCCTTTGTACGCTGTAGAGATACCTCGTGTACTCCTTTGTGCGCTGTAGAGATACCTTCTGTACTCCTTTGTACGCTGTAGAGATACCTCGTGTACTCCTTTGTACGTTCTAGAGATATTTCCTGAACTCCTTTGTGCGCTGTAGAGATACCTTCTGTACTCCTTTGTGCGCTGTAGAGATACCTTCTGTACTCCTTTGTGCGCTGTAGAGATACCTTCTGTACTCCTTTGTGCGCTGTAGAGATACCTTCTGTACTCCTTTGTACGCTGTAGAGATACCTCGTGTACTCCTTTGTACGTTCTAGAAATATTTCCTGTACTCCTTTGTGCGCTGTAGAGATACCTTCTGTACTCCTTTGTGCGCTGTAGAGATACCTTCTGTACTCCTTTGTGCGCTGTAGAGATACCTTCTGTACTCCTTTGTGCGCTGTAGAGATACCTTCTGTACTCCTTTGTACGCTGTAGAGATACCCCGTGTACTCATTTGTACGTTCTAGAGATATTTCCTGTACTCCTTTGTGCGCTGTAGAGATACCTTCTGTACTCCTTTGTGCGCTGTAGAGATACCTTCTGTACTCCTTTGTGCGCTGTAGAGATACCTTCTGTACTCCTTTGTGCGCTGTAGAGATACCTTCTGTACTCCTTTGTGCGCTGTAGAGATACCTTCTGTACTCCTTTGTACGCTGTAGAGATACCTCGTGTACTCCTTTGTGCGCTGTAGAGATACCTTCTGTACTCCTTTGTGCGCTGTAGAGATACCTTCTGTACTCCTTTGTGCGCTGTAGAGATACCTTCTGTACTCCTTTGTACGTTCTAGAGATATTTCCTGTACTCCTTTGTGCGCTGTAGAGATACCTTCTGTACTCCTTTGTGCGCTGTAGAGATATTTCCTGTGCTCCTTTGTGCGCTGTAGAGATACCTTCTGTACTCCTTTGTGCGCTGTAGAGATACCTTCTGTACTCCTTTGTACGCTGTAGAGATACCTCGTGTACTCCTTTGTACGTTCTAGAGATATTTCCTGTACTCCTTTGTGCGCTGTAGAGATACCTTCTGTACTCCTGTGTGCGCTGTAGAGATACCTTCTGTACTCCTTTGTGCGCTGTAGAGATACCTTCTGTACTCCTTTGTACGCTGTAGAGATACCTTCTGTACTTCTTTGTGCGCTGTAGAGATACCTTCTGTACTCCTTTGTACGCTGTAGAGATACCTCGTGTACTCCTTTGTACGTTCTAGAGATATTTCCTGTACTCCTTTTTGCGCTGTAGAGATACCTTCTGTACTCCTTTGTGCGCTGTAGAGATACCTTCTGTACTCCTTTGTGCGCTGTAGAGATACCTTCTGTACTCCTTTGTACGCTGTAGAGATACCTTCTGTACTCCTTTGTGCGCTGTAGAGATACCTTCTGTACTCCTTTGTACGCTGTAGAGATACCTCGTGTACTCCTTTGTACGTTCTAGAGATATTTCCTGTACTCCTTTGTGCGCTGTAGAGATACCTTCTGTACTCCTTTGTGCGCTGTAGAGATACCTTCTGTACTCCTTTGTACGCTGTCTCGTGTACTCCTTTGTACGTTCTAGAGATATTTCCTGTACTCCTTTGTGCGCTGTAGAGATACCTTCTGTACTCCTTTGTGCGCTGTAGAGATACCTTCTGTACTCCTTTGTGCGCTGTAGAGATACCTACTGTACTCCTTTGTGCGCTGTATAGATACCTTCTGTACTCCTTTGTGCGCTGTAGAGATACCTTCTGTACTCCTTTGTACGCTGTAGAGATACCTCGTGTACTCCTTTGTGCGCTGTAGAGATACCTTCTGTACTCCTTTGTGCGCTGTAGAGAGACCTTCTGTACTCCTTTGTGCGCTGTAGAGATACCTTCTTTACTCCTTTGTACGTTCTAGAGATATTTCCTGTACTCCTTTGTGCGCTGCAGAGATACCTTCTGTACTTCTTTGTGCGCTGTAGAGATACCTTCTGTACTCCTTTGTGCGCTGTAGAGATACCTTCTGTACTCCTTTGTGCGCTGTAGAGATACCTTCTGCACTCCTTTGTACGCTGTAGAGATACTTCGTGTACTCCTTTGTGCGCTGTAGAGATACCTTCTGTACTCCTTTGTACGCTGTAGAGATACCTCGTGTACTCCTTTGTACGTTCTAGAGATATTTCCTGTACTCCTTTGTGCGCTGTAGAGATACCTTCTGTACTCCTTTGTGCGCTGTAGAGATACCTTCTGTACTCCTTTGTGCGCTGTAGAGATACCTTCTGTACTCCTTTGTGCGCTGTAGAGACACCTTCGTACTCCTTTGTACGCTGTAGAGATACCTCGTGTACTCCTTTGTACGTTCTAGAGATATTTCCTGTACTCCTTTGTGCGCTGTAGAGATACCTTCTGTACTCCTTTGTGCGCTGTAGAGATACCTTCTGTACTCCTTTGTGCGTTGTAGAGATACCTTCTGTACTCCTTTGTGCGATGTAGAGATACCTTCTGTACTCCTTTGTACGCTGTAGAGATACCTCGTGTACTCCTTTGTACGTTCTAGAGATATTTCCTGTACTCCTTTGTGCGCTGTAGAGATACCTTCTGTACTCCTTTGTGCGCTGTAGAGATACCTTCTGTACTCCTTTGTGCGCTGCAGAGATACCTTCTGTACTCCTTTGTACGCTGTAGAGATACCTTCTGTACTTCTTTGTGCGCTGTAGAGATACCTTCTGTACTCCTTTGTACGCTGTAGAGATACCTCGTGTACTCCTTTGTACGTTCTAGAGATATTTCCTGTACTCCTTTGTGCGCTGTAGAGATACCTTCTGTACTCCTTTGTGCGCTGTAGAGATACCTTCTGTACTCCTTTGTGCGCTGTAGAGATACCTTCTGTACTCCTTTGTACGCTGTAGAGATACCTTCTGTACTCCTTTGTGCGCTGTAGAGATACCTTCTGTACTCCTTTGTGCGCTGTAGAGATACCTTCTGTACTCCTTTGTGCGCTGTAGAGATACCTTCTGTACTCCTTTGTACGCTGTAGAGATACCTCGTGGACTCCTTTGTACGTTCTAGAGATATTTCCTGTACTCCTTTGTGCGCTGTAGAGATACCTTCTTTACTCCTTTGTGCGCTGTAGAGATACCTTCTGTACTCCTTTGTGCGCTGTAGAGATACCTTCTGTACTTCTTTGTACGCTGTAGAGATACCTCGTGTACTCCTTTGTACGTTCTAGAGATATTTCCTGTACTCCTTTGTGCGCTGTAGAGATACCTTCTGTACTCCTTTGTGCGCTGTAGAGATACCTTCTGTACTCCTTTGTGCGCTGTAGAGATACCTTCTGTACTCCTTTGTGCGCTGTAGAGATACCTTCTGTACTCCTTTGTGCGCTGTAGAGATACCTTCTGTACTCCTTTGTACGCTGTAGAGATACCTCGTGTACTCCTTTGTGCGCTGTAGAGATACCTTCTGTACTCCTTTGTGCGCTGTAGAGATACCTTCTGTACTCCTTTGTGCGCTGTAGAGATACCTTTTGTACTCCTTTGTACGTTCTAGAGATATTTCCTGTACTCCTTTGTGCGCTGTAGAGATACCTTCTGTACTCCTTTGTGCGCTGTAGAGATACCTTCTGTACTCCTTTGTGCGCTGTAGAGATACCTTCTGTACTCCTTTGTGCGCTGTAGAGATACCTTCTGTACTCCTCTGTACGCTGTAGAGATACCTCGTGTACTCCTTTGTACGTTCTAGAGATATTTCCTGTACTCCTTTGTGCGCTGTAGAGATACCTTCTGTACTCTTTTGTGCGCTGTAGAGATACCTTCTGTACTCCTTTGTGCGCTGTAGAGATACCTTCTGTACTCCTTTGTGCGCTGTAGAGATACCTTCTGTACTCCTTTGTACGCTGTAGAGATACCTCGTGTACTCCTTTGTGCGCTGTAGAGATACCTTCTGTACTCCTTTGTACGCTGTAGAGATACCTCGTGTACTCCTTTGTACGTTCTAGAGATATTTCCTGTACTCCTTTGTGCGCTGTAGAGATACCTTCTGTACTCCTTTGTGCGCTGTAGAGATACCTTCTGTACTCCTTTGTGCGCTGTAGAGATACCTTCTGTACTCCTTTGTGCGCTGTAGAGATACCTTCTGTACTCCTTTGTACGCTGTAGAGATACCTCGTGTACTCCTTTGTACGTTCTAGAGATATTTCCTGTACTCCTTTGTGCGCTGTTGAGATACCTTCTGTACTCCTTTGTGCGCTGTAGAGATACCTTCTGTACTCCTTTGTGCGCTGTAGAGATACCTTCTGTACTCCTTTGTGCGCTGTAGAGATACCTTCTGTACTCCTTTGTACGCTGTAGAGATACCCCGTGTACTCCTTTGTACGTTCTAGAGATATTTCCTGTACTCCTTTGTGCGCTGTAGAGATACCTTCTGTACTCCTTTGTGCGCTGTAGAGATACCTTCTGTACTCCTTTGTGCGCTGTAGAGATACCTTCTGTACTCCTTTGTACGCTGTAGAGATACCTTCTGTACTCCTTTGTGCGCTGTAGAGATACCTTCTGTACTCCTTTGTGCGCTGTAGAGATACCTTCTGTACTCCTTTGTGCGCTGTAGAGATACCTTCTGTACTCCTTTGTACGCTGTAGAGATACCTCGTGGACTCCTTTGTACGTTCTAGAGATATTTCCTGTACTCCTTTGTGCGCTGTAGAGATACCTTCTGTACTCCTTTGTGCGCTGTAGAGATACCTTCTGTACTCCTTTGTGCGCTGTAGAGATACCTTCTGTACTCCTTTGTGCGCTGTAGAGATACCTTCTGTACTCCTTTGTACGCTGTAGAGATACCTCGTGTACTCCTTTGTACGTTCTAGAGATATTTCCTGTACTCCTTTGTGCGCTGTTGAGATACCTTCTGTACTCCTTTGTGCGCTGTAGAGATACCTTCTGTACTCCTTTGTGCGCTGTAGAGATACCTTCTGTACTCCTTTGTGCGCTGTAGAGATACCTTCTGTACTCCTTTGTACGCTGTAGAGATACCTCGTGTACTCCTTTGTACGTTCTAGAGATATTTCCTGTACTCCTTTGTGCGCTGTAGAGATACCTTCTGTACTCCTTTGTGCGCTGTAGAGATACCTTCTGTACTCCTTTGTGCGCTGTAGAGATACCTACTGTACTCCTTTGTGCGCTGTATAGATACCTTCTGTACTCCTTTGTGCGCTGTAGAGATACCTTCTGTACTCCTTTGTACGCTGTAGAGATACCTCGTGTACTCCTTTGTGCGCTGTAGAGATACCTTCTGTACTCCTTTGTGCGCTGTAGAGAGACCTTCTGTACTCCTTTGTGCGCTGTAGAGATACCTTCTTTACTCCTTTGTACGTTCTAGAGATATTTCCTGTACTCCTTTGTGCGCTGCAGAGATACCTTCTGTACTTCTTTGTGCGCTGTAGAGATACCTTCTGTACTCCTTTGTGCGCTGTAGAGATACCTTCTGTACTCCTTTGTGCGCTGTAGAGATACCTTCTGCACTCCTTTGTACGCTGTAGAGATACTTCGTGTACTCCTTTGTGCGCTGTAGAGATACCTTCTGTACTCCTTTGTACGCTGTAGAGATACCTCGTGTACTCCTTTGTACGTTCTAGAGATATTTCCTGTACTCCTTTGTGCGCTGTAGAGATACCTTCTGTACTCCTTTGTGCGCTGTAGAGATACCTTCTGTACTCCTTTGTGCGCTGTAGAGATACCTTCTGTACTCCTTTGTGCGCTGTAGAGACACCTTCGTACTCCTTTGTACGCTGTAGAGATACCTCGTGTACTCCTTTGTACGTTCTAGAGATATTTCCTGTACTCCTTTGTGCGCTGTAGAGATACCTTCTGTACTCCTTTGTGCGCTGTAGAGATACCTTCTGTACTCCTTTGTGCGCTGTAGAGATACCTACTGTACTCCTTTGTGCGCTGTATAGATACCTTCTGTACTCCTTTGTGCGCTGTAGAGATACCTTCTGTACTCCTTTGTACGCTGTAGAGATACCTCGTGTACTCCTTTGTGCGCTGTAGAGATACCTTCTGTACTCCTTTGTGCGCTGTAGAGATACCTTCTGTACTCCTTTGTGCGCTGTAGAGATACCTTCTGTACTCCTTTGTGCGCTGTAGAGATACCTTCTGTACTCCTTTGTACGCTGTAGAGATACCTCGTGTACTCCTTTGTGCGCTGTAGAGATACCTTCTGTACTCCTTTGTGCGCTGTAGAGATACCTTCTGTACTCCTTTGTGCGCTGTAGAGATACCTTCTGTACTCCTTTGTACGTTCTAGAGATATTTCCTGTACTCCTTTGTGCGCTGTAGAGATACCTTCTGTACTCCTTTGTGCGCTGTAGAGATATTTCCTGTGCTCCTTTGTGCGCTGTAGAGATACCTTCTGTACTCCTTTGTGCGCTGTAGAGATACCTTCTGTACTCCTTTGTACGCTGTAGAGATACCTCGTGTACTCCTTTGTACGTTCTAGAGATATTTCCTGTACTCCTTTGTGCGCTGTAGAGATACCTTCTGTACTCCTGTGTGCGCTGTAGAGATACCTTCTGTACTCCTTTGTGCGCTGTAGAGATACCTTCTGTACTCCTTTGTACGCTGTAGAGATACCTTCTGTACTTCTTTGTGCGCTGTAGAGATACCTTCTGTACTCCTTTGTACGCTGTAGAGATACCTCGTGTACTCCTTTGTACGTTCTAGAGATATTTCCTGTACTCCTTTTTGCGCTGTAGAGATACCTTCTGTACTCCTTTGTGCGCTGTAGAGATACCTTCTGTACTCCTTTGTGCGCTGTAGAGATACCTTCTGTACTCCTTTGTACGCTGTAGAGATACCTTCTGTACTCCTTTGTGCGCTGTAGAGATACCTTCTGTACTCCTTTGTACGCTGTAGAGATACCTCGTGTACTCCTTTGTACGTTCTAGAGATATTTCCTGTACTCCTTTGTGCGCTGTAGAGATACCTTCTGTACTCCTTTGTGCGCTGTAGAGATACCTTCTGTACTCCTTTGTACGCTGTCTCGTGTACTCCTTTGTACGTTCTAGAGATATTTCCTGTACTCCTTTGTGCGCTGTAGAGATACCTTCTGTACTCCTTTGTGCGCTGTAGAGATACCTTCTGTACTCCTTTGTGCGCTGTAGAGATACCTACTGTACTCCTTTGTGCGCTGTATAGATACCTTCTGTACTCCTTTGTGCGCTGTAGAGATACCTTCTGTACTCCTTTGTACGCTGTAGAGATACCTCGTGTACTCCTTTGTGCGCTGTAGAGATACCTTCTGTACTCCTTTGTGCGCTGTAGAGAGACCTTCTGTACTCCTTTGTGCGCTGTAGAGATACCTTCTTTACTCCTTTGTACGTTCTAGAGATATTTCCTGTACTCCTTTGTGCGCTGCAGAGATACCTTCTGTACTTCTTTGTGCGCTGTAGAGATACCTTCTGTACTCCTTTGAG
Organism: Morinoia aosen; assembly: GCA_030386875.1. Taxonomy (NCBI): domain Eukaryota; kingdom Metazoa; phylum Arthropoda; class Malacostraca; order Amphipoda; family Talitridae; genus Morinoia; species Morinoia aosen. Next base: position 53,472,106 of record CM059576.1, on the reverse strand, counting down.
CGCTGTAGAGATACCTTCTGTACTCCTTTGTGCGCTGTAGAGATACCTTCTGCACTCCTTTGTACGCTGTAGAGATACTTCGTGTACTCCTTTGTGCGCTGTAGAGATACCTTCTGTACTCCTTTGTACGCTGTAGAGATACCTCGTGTACTCCT